>OY787671.1:1404235-2808470 GCA_963678985.1 Spisula subtruncata
GGCAGTGATTTCCTACTTGATCCAGTAGGCGGGCAACCTTATAACCCTGTGTATCACATGGGTCACTTAGCCCAATGACTGAGGAACCATTGGTGGGCAACTGACGTGGTGCTGCTGCCTCACCTTTAAGAATGGTTATCTTCCGAACCCTCCATAGTCTAGCCTGGGGCCGTAAGGTGCCTAGTTGATCCATGCCGCAACGGATAGGCACTTTGGCAGGAATTGCTAGGGAGAGGCTATGTACTGACGGACTTTGACTTACAAATTTGCCTTGCCAGTTGGTTACCCCACTTGTCAGCGGCCAGAGCTGAGGTTTTGAAGTGCTAGGCACGACTCACCCTGCAAAGGCACTAGGGTGCATCCTGTAACCATTTGACATCGCCGTAACAGGTCTGAACAAGTGATAACGCTCGGGACACAATAGGCTGTACTCTCACATGTATCGGAAATACAAATTGGTGCCATCTCCGACCTGTCCATGTGGGGAAGAAGAACAAACTGTCGATTATGTCCTCCACAGATACAACCAGGAGCAATCTGCAACGTGGCCCACAGACACAACTCTTCAAGAGAAGCTCTATGGAGATGCTGCTGATCTGAGGAAGAGCACAAAGTTCATTGCAGACACTGGGATGATAGTGTAGGACGAACAACTGAGGTGAGGTGAGATATTTGGTGATGGCACAGTTGCACTTCACCAACTGTGTCAAAGGAGCGACAGATGCTATGTCACCAATGAATTTCAATACTTGTAACAGTTTAAAGTTTTACCATTCTTTAAATAAACTTAAACGTTTTGTAAAACACTGGTTCAATCACTATGTATTGGCATCCGTACATTTGCTTGCAAATGAGAACGCAGTTTTTGTTGATAGCATGCACTGTAAGTTGAGGGAACCTTTTCAAAACATAACAGATGAAAGAGATAAAATGTCATCGAACACAGTTCACCTGTGCGCGACCGTGTATTTTTTAACAACTGAGCAATCTGCATAACTAACACAAACTTGCAGCAATAGTTTGCGGTCCTGGTACATCATATGTTCCTAATTGAGGTAAGTTCTTCTTTCAAACATTCGTTAAGCATGATATAGTTTTCTTCTTTTTAACGTTATTGATGTTCCCGGTTAAGTATCTGAACACGGTGTGGACATAATACCCACTGAAATACTGAATAGTGATAGTGAGCACTATCTATTTGTACTTACTGTCTTGTATTAAACAAACTTGAAGAGAAGAACATTAGACAGTACTAGTATGTCCAGTCACCCCTGCAATATCATGCCCAAAGTAATCCTGGGCAGAGTCTTCATAAAGCAGAATAAGTACCGGTACTTCTGAGGAGCGGACTGACTTCAAAGTAGTCAGAAGCACAATAGCGCAGATGTTAAACTGTAGATTTATAATAGACAAACATCTCCAACTCCAACTTGACATTTACCACAATTATAGGGTTTGGCATGATGACAGCAATTGGTGTCAGACATGTCTCCTACTCTCACAATTATTATTTAACCTCTTGCACGAGATAAAAATGCAAATCGCACCACTCTAAGAACATGTCCCTCTCTCGCTGTCTCTCTCTCTCAATCGGTGGATGACCAGTCTCCAACCAAGTGTTGGCGAAGACATATATCTAATGGAGGGAGTAATGGCAAGCTGCAGGACTTGGTAAACAATCTGGTTACCAGCTTTGTTACTTGTTAGCCCAAAGGATTCCTTGCTAGTAACTGTTAAAAGGAGAAAACTCTAGTGGTTTGGCCAAGTCACAATGCATGTTAGTCTTAGAAAACAATATGTAGAATGTAGGGGACAGAGAGGAAGACAACACAAGAGCTGGTCTGACAACGCCATGAAGTGGATAGTACTGCAAATGCCTGGCCATCTATTGCAAGAAGCCGATAATCCTTGTTGCAGACAAACACCACTTCTTCGGCTATAGACTCGTCCCTTTAAAGCCAAATATACAGTTAACCTGACATCAGATTTATAGTCTGTGAATATCATCTAATGGTGTTTTATTTGCAATTAGAGTCCAATTAACAATTATTACTTTCTTTTCATTTCTAGCTGTGCTTTACAGCTCACTGATAGCTATACAAGATTTTTTTTCTTTTAGTGCAATAATTGATATATACTAGTACATGATTTTCAACAAAAACCTTGGACATTTCCAAACTTGTTTATGTATATGTTTGCAAGAAATTCCAACTGACAGTACAATATCCATGACGTCAACAATTATATATACATGTATTTCATTATAACTGCTGGTACTGTATGAACGTTTCGATTCACTTTTGTTTTGACCCACCACTTTTCATTATAGTTTTATTTACATAATACTGGTAACTCATAACTAGAGAATTCTTTTTAGAGATATACTAGTAATTGTGGGCCAAATTTGCAACAATTAACAATCTGGATAATAGTGTTGTTGGTTTTGCCTTCCATTGGTGTTGAGAATAGTCTGGGGGGTTACTTCTCTTTGTTTTATTCACCCAAATGATTTACCTTCATCATGCCACCTACGTAAGTGTTTCACTTTATCTTCTTTTTATCAAATCCATTTATTGTCTCATTTCCACTTTTTCTGTGTTAAGAATATCTCTATTCGTTTCACCTGTCAACACTTTTTTCAACAGCATTGGATCGGTTAAAACATTTTCTAAATCTTCGAATCGATAGCATTGTTTTCATCTTTGTGCACTGTTTTGATTGTGTCTTCGGCAGCTTTATTTAAAACAGATGGCGTGTCGGTGATATAGATAGTGCTGCATTTCCAATAATTGCATCATACTGTTTCCTCTGATATTTTGACTATCCCCAAGGCAGATAGACCAAGAAAAGAGGTTGGTTGGTGTGTCAGTCCATATATTCCCCATCCCTTTATTTACTTGTTTGGCGTTTTTGTGCTAGGTCGAATCCAAATGACGTAAGTGGTATTTATTGTTTTGAGAGCTATATATCTAGGCTAGGGTATCGTCCATTCTCGATGTCGAATTGGTAAAGCTGTTGTTCTATGTTCATGTAATCTAACGTATTGTTCATGCTTTGCCGAGTTTCCTTTAGATTCTTCAAATTCCTTAACAGTTATAACGAGTCAATGATGTCAGATGTGCCTGACACTGATCTGTTTTCTAGTCATTGTAAAAAGACCAAGACATTCATGTATATGAGATAAAAGTAAGTAATTAAACTAAATTTGATAAAATATGTTTGGTTAATATAATATAAAGCGCAATGAGTTTTTTGAGCAACTTGAGCAATTTTCTAAAATATGGTTTTGAATATTTTGTTTTAGGCACAACTTTCGGGCACCCACATGCATGACTTAATTCGATCCTAGTGATTGCTAGATAGGGACTTTAAGCTCTTCATTATTACAGAAGATCAGCTCATAAGACTTCTCATGAAATAATTGGCTTCATTAATTGGAACTAGAATTCCTCAAGATAGTTCCTTGTATTAACTGAATATGCTAAATATGTTTTTAAGATTTTACTTAATAGTGTTATATCGTTAAAATGCTTTCAGAATGTATGAAAATGCAAATGAGCTTATTCATAATGATGTAATGAGTTTTTATATACTACGAGCATTTTGACACTATTTGAGCTCACTAACTCCAAGATATACAGGTTTAAAAATAGTAGCTCTAATCAAAATTAACACTATTTTGTAAGTTCTCATTTAATACCCTGTATAATAATTTCTGCATGATATCATTCTTTTATGGTAGCATTAGTATATTTGCTTTTTTTCTATTTAATAAGACTACTCCAATGTGTCACATTATGCAGAAAATATTTGGTAAAATTTCAATTTTAGCCAATTTTATGACAAAAATGTTTTTATTTTTACATATTCATTAATATTAACGAAAATTCAAATGAAGTAATCAATCAATAATGATTGGAAAAGGCTGAATTATTCATTGCAATCATTTTGAGATCATTTTGGCTCATTTCCACTGACAATTGACCAAGCTGTATAGGTTTTAGTAATCTTACCACAAAATTGCATGGCGGCCATTTTGTCAATAGTCATTCTATACCCCACCCGCTTATAACTGAACTTTAGCGTAATTTTTTACATGATATCATTCTGTTATGGTAGCATTAGTATATATACTTCTTTTCTTTTGAATAAATCTACTCCGATGTATCACATTATGTAGAAAATATTTGGTAAAACTTCAATTTTAGCCAATTTTATGACAAAAATGCTATTATTTTTACATATTCATTAATATTCACGAATATGCAAATAAATTAATCAATAAAAAATGATTGAAAAATGAAGGGTTAATCATTACAATCGTTTTGACATCATTTTGGCTCATTTCCACTAATAATTGACCAAGTTGTATATGTTTTAGTAATCTAGCCACAAAATGCATGGCGGCCATTTTGAATCCAAGATGGCCGCCAAAATATTGACATGAAAATTTGAGGGCAAAACTTTTCTAACAGTATATGATCTATCTAATAAAATGAAACCAAAAAACTAGAGTACAGGAAGATTTCAAACTAGACCCCATTTTTTAACCATTCAAAACCCACTATACGCTATTATGACATAATTTTATATTCATATCGATTGTAACTTCATATGGTAATTACGTCTTATATGCGTTAGTCCAAGCCTTCCAAGTTCCATAACCTAAATAGAGAAGGTCCGTTGTCCGCAAACCTTTATTTGAAATGACAATCCTTCTCTTTGATCTTTGTGCGACCATCTACCAAATTAAAATATTGTTCGGCTACGCGGATGAATTATTGGCTTCAATATTAAAATAGGACCGTCTTGAAACGACGCTTAACTATAACACCATAACTTAATGCATGTGAACCTCTGTCAAAGTAACTGGACTGGGTCCCCATTTCTTTAGATTTTCGTCATGTCTAAAAGTAAGGCAATAAACACGTCCTCTTAAATGCCTTCGCCATTTTTGATGAAATAACCGAACTATGATTCATGGGAGATTTTCCACAATAATGTTCTGCCTCCAAACAAGATCTCCCTTTCTTAAAACATTTAAACTTTTAATCAATGTTTCCCTTAGAAAGTGGTTTGTCATTTGCAGTAAAATATGTTTAACAAGTCGTAAACAAACCTGATTTGAAGGTGAACTTCCAATAAGCACACTTTTTTCGCCAGCCATATTATCTTCATGAAACCAACGGAAAGCCTTTTGCATATTTGCCATAACACCGTTTTCGGTGCCTGCATCCATTCGAAGACATCGTGGCGTGCCTAAATTGAGAAATATACACGTACACAGTCTTCAGAATCTTTTTGGTCAAGAAGACAGACATAAACCCTCGTCTTTGAGCAGGCTAATTCGACATAACTGCTAAATCAATATGCTAATCACATCTCGTATATAAATCAGCGATTATAATATCAAATAGTCGTTGAAAGTAAATCATGACAAAGCACGATGAGGTTATCTGCGGGTATTGGGCTCGAAAGCATGATCGCCGAACTGATCGATTGAGTTACATAAAGGTTTAAACCTTGTCTGGCGGTTAAATTGATAATATATAATTTTAGTGAATATCTTAAAAATTAATCTTTGTAAATAAAAAAAATACACGATACCTCTTGCCTTGGTGACGAAATCAAGGAAATACGATGCTACAACTTTTGGGTCATTGTTGGTTCTGTTCACTCTCAACCATAATATTTTCCGGGAGTACCTGATAGTAACAAAAACAAACCAAAAAAACTTGATATTGATTTCAGTACTCTTTAATAATGTTTATGTTGCGCAACTTTACTTTCTTAGATTAGATATTATAAATGGTCCAAAGAGGAAGTTTATAATTTCACCATATTATGAAAGTAAGAATGCTATCTTACTAATGACACTATCGTGACCATATGTTAATATTCGGTATGGATTATTAAATAGACCGGGGGTTGGGGGTGGGGGGAGGGGGCATTTGTTCTGACCTGGTCATTTTTTTAACGCATTGACCATTCTACATTTTAATTTAGGGGTTTCAGTTACATGCAATTTTACATCAGTCCGTTTTACTATTAATCCAATAAATGTTGAACAATTAAATGAGTGTCAAGTGGCCTAGTGGATATGATACTAGCCTCTTAATCAAGCATATGGTCTTAGTCATGTTATTATTTCAGAAATGTATACACCATCTTCATTCAGTAATATTGGGGACTGTGCTCCAGATGATCGCCCAAATAAAATTATTCCAAAAATTGTCAGAAAAGGTACTCTTAGGTAAAAACATATACATATAATGGTTTTAAGTCAAGGACATAACCTTGTTCATGTTACAATAGAGACGGGCGTACTGTCGAAATAAAGTCAAAACAGGATATCCCAGTCTAAAAATATCTTTTGAGTTCCAAGGACGGGCACCTTGTCAAGTCACATGACCCTAGGCAAAACTTTACA
Source organism: Spisula subtruncata (assembly GCA_963678985.1). Taxonomy (NCBI): domain Eukaryota; kingdom Metazoa; phylum Mollusca; class Bivalvia; order Venerida; family Mactridae; genus Spisula; species Spisula subtruncata. The sequence goes on from OY787671.1 coordinate 1,410,666, forward strand.
TATAAGTGTCGCGCATGCGCCATTGTCGACAACAAATGTACATCGGGTTCAAAAATGAATTATAGCGTAGCGCTACGGTATAAAATATCGAAGGAAAAAAAGGCACCAAAACTGAGATACTTTGCGTTTTACTTAGGTAGATTATGCGTCAGTGTTCATATTTTCATGAAAATTATACATTTAAGACGCCTGATTTTGGTTTTTCAAAAATTCTATTTATTTTTAACATCTGGTCACCTTTAAAGACATAGACTCAATAAATATTTAAATGCAAACCCCATATAAAAGACTCGTATACTGTATGTGAACTGAAGATAATTATGCTATGCGGAACAGGACTAATATCGCTTTAACCCCCTTTTTGGTATTCAGGAATCAGGGACAATTTTAAGAGATATTCGGGATTAGCTTTTCTTGTAAAATAGTATTCGACTTTTCGTGATTCATGTTTTATCAAATATTATATATCAGCAAATGGTGTTCAACTATTCGTGAGTGACCCTCAAAATTAAGTGGTATTCGGTATTTAGGGGTAGGGATATTACAGCCAAACCTATTTAAAGGTACATGTATATACATAAGATTGCTTTTATATAACGGATACTCTCGGTCTCCAGAACTCGCCCATCAATAGCACCGTGAATTGCCAGGCCGTAACGTTTAATCTTATCGTAACCATCAACATGAACTAAATAGTTCGGTCCGTTGCTGTGATATATCCTTCGAGTGAGTCTGTGATTACGCCTTCCTTCCACGCCGTCTGGATCCAATATCCGAAGTTGACTAAGAATAACATTTCTGAAACAAAAAAATGCAAATTAGAAGAATTTTAATTAGATCAGGTCTGGCGTTCGTCAGTTCAAATAAGTGACTGATGTCGATCGCATCCTAACGTATAGTTTGTAGAAAGTCGCGCGTTAAAAGCACACACTCGTAGACGGTATCTGCTCGCCCCGCGCCTTTTGAAAACACCGTAGAAAAAAATCGAGAGATTAGTTTATACTGAATTTATTTTGGTTAGATTGTGTAGGAAGCTTGAAGTTTATAGATACACTCTCGCATTCCTGGAACCAACAAGTAGGCCTACTAAGCAATACGTGTAAAGTTTCTTGCTCAAGGAAACAACTACAAGCCCCTGACGGGGTTGGAACTCACGCCCTTCTTGTAATCCTTCAATTACAAGTCAGACGCTTTTACCACTGGGCTACGCCGCCACATTTTTTTGTTACATTCTGGCGATGTTCAAATGACATTTTACAGTGACACTATACAATGTATATTCATTATAGGGAATTAGATGGAAAAAGATGCGATATTCGACTTTAAAGGGGATTGCAGATGATCACCCAAATAACTATGTTCAAAAATTTACTCTTAGGTAAAAACATATACATATAAAGGTTTTTAGCCAAATACATGGTCGTCTAAATGTCACAACAGAGACGGGCGTACTGTCGAAATCAAGTCAAGACAGGATATCCCAGTCTAAAAATATCGTTGGAGATCCCCGGACGGGCACCTTGTCAGGCCACAAAACTCTACGTGTAAGTGTCGCGCATGCACCACTCGGCACAAGAAATGGCACGTGCTCATGAGATACAATGTACATCGGGTTCAAAAATAGATTGATAGCGTAGCGCTACGGTATAAAATATCGAAGGAAAAAATGAACCAAACCTGAGATACGTTGCGTTTTGCTTAGGTATATTATGTTTCAGTGTTCACATTTTAATGATAATTATACTGTTTTTTTTTAACATTTTGTAATCTGGAGCACAGTCCCTTTAAATTGTGTGCATCTTTTTTATACTGTCATTGAACATATTGCTTGTTAAAGATCATTAGAAAAGACGCGCCGTTTGATGTTACATTTTTCGCGTTTTTTTCCCCAGTACCTGTTGGAAATACATGTACAGTACTTCAAATCCGTCATTTGTGAAATATGGAAAGCCATGACTGTCTTACGACGAAACTGTCTGCTTATATGCGGCACATACCTTATTATAAGTGTAGGCCTACTGTAACTAGTGCAGTAAATACTTATTTATTTGATGTACATTTTCATTTTTCAATAGAAAGTCCATATGTTGGATGCATACATTAATATTTTGGGATTAAATCATCTTATATGTGGTGGTTTCGCCATTATGAGATGGTTTGCGTATTTCCAGACAATACACCTGTAATGTAGCCTGTGCAGTTCGAAATAACACAATTCAAAGTGTGTGAAAACCAAAAATAATCTAAGGACAGCATACACCATATACAATGTACTAAGCACCGCATGTAATGCTCTGGACATCCACTATAAGGAAACTGTATATGCAGGCAGATTCACTGCATATATATGAGATGTGGCATACAAAGTTGTTAGAAAGAGAACCACCGCGTATAATAAAACAAATGGCTACCACATTAATTTCATTTTGCTCATCATAAAATGTAAACATCACATTATATAGAGCTTCTACTGCTGCATATTTTGATCTATATATATCTACAAAAAATGTTTGATGTATATAATTACCTGCCTACTGACATTCCGTGTCGCGAACGCAGTATTTGACACATGGAACGACAGCCGAGATTGCGCCCGCTACCTTGGAGTTCATGCTGTAAACAAAAATTAATTACGAATAGTTTATTGAACATTATGTAAATTACCAATAGTAGGCAGAATACGCAAGTCTCACAAGAGACCAATGCCATGCCGGATGACGTTTGTAACAAAAACATTTGGCTCGTGCGCAAAATAATAGTAGAGTACGAAGCAAGATTATATTACTGGCTTTCGGTTATACTTTTATAAATGACTGCATTTTTAAGTTTGCTGGAAAGCAATGGTTGGTTGGAGATATGTTTTTGGATTGTTTTTCTCAAAGCGGTAATATAGCCTAATATAAATTCAATCGAGATGAATATAGCATATCCTACCTGTAAGGCGGCCTGAATTTGATTTATGTCCCAAACGCCTCGCCTTCTTAAACCTAGTCGCTGCAAATGTCGCTTAAGCTGACGATAGCTGAAACGAATTCAAAAACATATCGCAAATAAAAACAGCACGGTACCAAACCATAATGGTCCGTACTCACCAAAACGGTACTGAAATGGTATCCTATCCTCCCCTCTTTAGTTTATACTGAATTTATTTTAGTTCGATTGTGTAGGAAGCTTGAAGCTTATAGATACACTTTAGAATCCGATCCTGGAAGCAACGAGCACTAAGCAATTAGTGTAAAGTTTCATGCTCAAGGACACAACGGCAAGCCCCTGACGGGGTTCGAACTCACGCCCTCCCCTCTTTAGACTGACAGATCACAAAGATGAGTTGTTGTACGAAGCTAATGCACCAGTCATTTGTAACCATGGACTTTTACCCGCGGGGAATATCAAGGACTATGACTTTGGACCAAGCAAAGTGGCCGTTTCTTTTTATTTTAAGTAGCCGAATACCTTAAAGTCATGTCATGGTCCATTTTATACAAACAAAGAGTAAAAAATTGAAGACTAAGATATAAACCTATCAAACCTTGACTTGTTTTTCGATAAATGCATGTTTCTTAGTTTGTTTCCTGGAATTTACGCCGTTTTTAAAAGTCACATTATTTCAGTCATATCACGGCGTTCAGTTCACCTACTCACTGTTCCTGGGTTCCTTATCAGTACTAAGCACATATCTTTACCAGTAACATACATCTGACCTACATAAAACAGAAGTATGGAAGGATTGGCCGAAGAGAAGATCTCATGACAAAACCGCACGATGGTTTTGTATGGAGCAAGTGTCAAGGCCTGAGAATTGAACACGGGACCTCTCGATCTCCACTCAAACGTCTTAACTACTGGACTACGGATGCTCCTCAATTTATAAATTCATACCTAGATCTAGTACAAAAATAAATTACGACTTACAGGTAGATCTATAGACGAAACAAATAAAGATCAAACGTACTGATAAAAATCATACTAATACATCTTCAGAAAATAATTTACATTCATGAAAGTTTTGAATTTCACATACCTTACATCAATACCCATTCTACAACTTAATAAGAATTTGATTTCATTATAACTGTAACCTCTTTCAAAGTACATCTTCATAAAGTCATCCATTTTGTTTCTGCAATAAAATAGTTTGTGTACCGGAAGGCGATAGACGACAATGCGACAGTACGATGACGACAATGCGATAATACGATGACGACAGTACGACAACGCGATAGTACGATGGCGACAATGCGATAGTACGATGGCGACAGTACGATATGACTATCGCATTGTCGCCATCGTACTATCGCGTTGTCGCATTGTCGCCATCGTACTATCGCATTGTCGCCATCGTACTATCGCGTTGTCGCATTGTCGCCATCGTACTGTCGCATTGTCGCCATCGTATTATCGTATTGTCGCCATCGTACTATCGCACTGTCGCATTGTCGCCCTCTGGATTTTAATGTGTAACCACGATGGCCCTAACGGTATTCCGTACGTTAGTTATCTGTGAATTATGTTTTCTCTTTCGAAAAAAAATCGTATATTTCACTGTATAACATTCAAATTGCCGTTCTAAAGTTCACATTAGCCGAAAATCAATGTAATGTTGATTTTTGTTTAGCATTTGAATAGAGCATTGATATATGGAATGGTATAGTAATTGTATATTAGGTGTGTTTAATAAAATTGTCCTGTGCATAAACAATGATGGAAGAGTGCATGCATGGTATTATTTTGCCAATCCTTAATTAATATATTCCATGTCAATAAGAGTTTGTTTAGTGTAAATCTTGAACACATTAACATGATGTTTCGGAAAACTTGCTTATTTACACCATAAAGGAATTATGAAATGACACCTAGAAAAGACAAAAAATGTAAAAAAAGTAATTTTCTTCTTTTTAATTTAAACAACTAGATAACATAGTACTACGTCTAAACTATATTTTTCTCATAAATATGTTAAAATATTTTTTCTCGTTGGAATGATGACCCATTTATGAAAAGTATCCACATTTGGAAAAACGAGGGGTTGGTGGATAAAACAGTAGCTACTTTAATCTTAATGCAAATATTTAGATGTATTATATGTTATATTACTATTTTAAACAATAATACACTTTAAGAACTTTTATGTTAAGAATTCATAAAATACTGAATTTCTGAAATTTTTGTTAACGTAACGTTAACTGACGTTTTGATGACGTTTGTAGCGTAACTTAACACTAGACGAAAAAAGTAAGTTTTAAATAACTGCAACTTTGTAAATTGATGGCATATTTCTGCTAAAATTTTGGATAATTTTCAGAAGAGTATTTTCCTTCTGACGCCATAGTTTCATGATTTTCATAATTGTCACTGAGCCTAGTTTTGCTGGAGAACAGTTCATATTTATATATTCACTTGTACATAGTGCAGATGGTTTATGATGGTTAAGAGTGTTACTTTATTCATTAACATGTGTCAGTAACAACATCCGGAACAGTATAACTTAATAAAACAAGTAAACATATCCAATATACTGATACCAGAATGTTCCTGATAGCGATTAACTAGAGAAACACTAACAACATTTACATAAATTCAGCTCAAGCGCATGTTGTTATATTGCAAAGCAAACAGTGATTAATTGGCCGTGAATGTGACTTGTAGGACATCAACAAAAACCTCCTCTGGAACGTATTTCAATTTGTTTTGATATATACAACGTTGAATACATGCATGAAACGTTTTAACGAAAACAAAGAATTTAACATTTTCACTACTTTACACTTTACTTATACCCACATGATTTCAATTCATATTCTAGATTCATTTATTATAAACGTATGGGTCAAGCGATTGTTTCAAGTGATTTAGTTTCGTTTTACAATTAAATACAGTATGCATAGAATTTGCCAATTAATTACAAGTTCAAAAACTACACCATGATGTTAAACAAATTACAGAACTGTCCCCATGATGGCGAGGTATCAATCCAATGACAATCAGTTTAACAACCTCCAGTAAGATAATTAGTATGTTTTAACGAACTGAATTCGCTGATATATGCACATTTGGAACTCCTATATGTAATTAAACTAAATACAGACTGGTAGAAAAAAATTGGAAAGCTGTTGTAAGTAAATAACTTGTGGTACTTATTTTGCGTTTTGTAAGACATTCTAAACGGATAAGTTGTCAAGTGTCAAATGTCAAATCTCACTTCAGATGAATCAAATTGGATGTTGTACTCGTTCTCAGGCGTCTTGCTCAAATGTAGATCAAAGTATGCATACACATATCTTGTAATTAACCTAATTCCACATGCGCCTATGCATCACACTAATTGACATAGGCAAATACTTTGCAGGTTTTATATTATGCAATTAACCTTAACATGCAATCGTACGTGCTTTTATTATGAATATTGTTAGTGAAGTAGTCAAAATATACGTAGCGATATTTAAAAAATGATGAGCGAGTTAAGTAATGCATTTATGATAAGTTGAACAAAATGTTATGAATCGAGCCTTGGTGAATGTCATATTCTAGTTACATGTATCATAATATTATACCCGAATAGTTAAGACCATAATATAATATGCAGTTGGCTACTCTAAGACTTTCAACAGCACTTCATATATGAGTGTAACGTCTGTGTCGTCATCAAGGTAAAACAAACGTCAAATCACGTCATGGTATTGATTTTCTAGTGTGTATATTATGCATTGTGAAATCAAAAATTCAATAAGTATCTAAGTGTGATAATTATTTGAAGAAAACAACGTATAACATTTGCATTAAATTATTTGCAACTTCAAGGGTTGTGTACATTCCATATGTATTTAGTAACAGTAAACATTCATAACATCACACCCATCACTTACTATTGCGTGCATATCTTAGTATTTATGTTTATGCACGGTGTCTGTAAATGTTCGCCCCTTTATTCCTTCATAGTGTTTTTTTCGATAAATAATATGCAACATTGACATTAGTATCTTAGAGATACTGTATCATATTGAATAGTGTATGCAATTCACCTTCAAAATTGTAGCAATGCACATCATTGATAGACAGACTTAAGAGTACATTGCTACAAGATGGAAGATGAATCTAACTTAAAATGTCACTTTCTTTTATCGATAAAATATTATATGTACGCTCATATTTGGCTGTTGATCAAATTATCACACACGTATGCCATGGGACTGCGAATAACATACTTCTTGAATTATTGGAATTGTCAGTATCAATATTGAAAGTTTCCTACCACAAGAAATAATTCCGTATCGTGTAACAAGAAGTTTCTTAAACCAAGTGTTGCAGACTGTTTATTAACGTCTTCTTCACGGGGATCGAGACGACTAAAATAAACAATAGCTTTGTAAAAATTACTAGATAGGGCGCGTCTCTACAACCGGTCCACAACTAGCCTACTAACTTCAGCATTATGCCTAGTGTATTTAACCTGACGAATGCAATCATTAACTGGACGCTTTACGGACACACACTATCATACAATGGAATATTATGCATATTATGCGGATCGTTCGAATTAAGATAAAATGTATTTTATGGTTATAACATAAGATATGTATAGCTTTCGATCGACATTTTGTTTACGTATAGATAGTATTGCCAAAGCAAATATAACGTGTTGTATGTTGCAATATTACTAAATTTACAATGTATATTAATTAATTATTTATCGATAGTTAATTAATTGCAGAGAGACAAATATAGATCATTCAAGATAAACGTTTGACCAGATAAAAGCAAAAGACAGTATCCGACGACGTAGTACGTCAATCGTTCTATAACAATCTTACATTCAAAATAATGAGTCTAGCTAGCTTGTCAAACATTCATTTGTGCTACTCATCAAATTGTCGCAATATATATGCCACCAAAAGTGTGAGCGTGGTGCATTCGTGCATAGATAACTTTTGACTGTACTGCTCTCATATATAGTTAATAGGTTAAGTAGGTTACCAATTATGTAGGGCTCTGTTCAGCTGTTAAGCCGGTCAAGCTCGATTACAGTATTATCATAACAGTTGAGTGTTTTAGTTACACTTATAACATATGTTCCATATCGCTAATCTTACGGACATTTTGGATATTCAATGTGATTGGAAGTAATCACAATAAAATATCTAATTTGTCTTTAGAATATAAAGCCTGAATTATTCTTATAACAGAGGGACACCAGACTAGAGAACACAAAATATCTTTCATATTTTCTTGAACATTTAAACGCTTTCCAAAATTTGTATGCCGCGTCGACGAGCCAAATCCGCAGTCAGGTCATGAAGCGTTCGATAATGTTCACTAAATGGTAAAACTGGAACGACATGATCTTACAAACGTTGTGAATGAATTGACCTTATCTATACATGTGTGGGTCTGTAATGTTGATACAGATATTGACTATATAAATAAGAACTGTATATGATGTAATCAATGGCAAGTCATAAATCACTGTCTGTACAACGATACAATGATAACGAAGGAGATCGTATATGATGATGTTGATTAACGGTACGGGTTGTCATCACGATTTTACAACTCAATCGTTACAAAAAAGTTGCTTTAGTTTTGTGCCATTTACGAAATGTCATTTGACCAGAGAAGTCTTCATATAATATGTGTTCATGTACTAGTACTATATTGTCCTTCTGCAATCCTTTGAAGACATCTAAATGTCAAGTCGACAAAAGCTGTTCAAGAAGTTAAAAGAAAATAATTAATTATATGAAGTAATCATTAAAAACACCAGGATACGACATTTGTAAAAAGAACACAAACCATTTACAAGGACGAGTAAACAGAATCCGAATACACCAATGATCTACACAATGACGTAATTGACTGACACGACACACATCCCTAATACACAACATACAACAACGTTTAACAATAGACGATAAAAGCATGCTATCAACTCTGCTCTCTTAACAATCACATGGTGCATATTAATTTTGATCTGTAACAGTTCGTAACAGGTTTCTGTTATATTCCATTAGCAACTTCCTCTAAGTAAATGGCATAATAATAAACTGTCATTTGTTAAAGAGTGCCGTGCCTTTTCATGTTAAAGTATCCTCGTACAAGTATCGAAACTTGTACCAGGTTCTAGCGGAACTTAATCGAATTCATAATAAAGATCAAACATAAAAATGTTCTTAATATGTCTTCTACAGTATTTTTGAACGTGCTTCTATGAAGTCATACCTCCATTGATATGACCTACTCCGAATACGTTATGCGGTATCTGCTGGTGCCGGATATTTCGGTTTATTTATTTGGTTTGGTAATTTCCTGTATTTCCTCCTATCAAAGATTTATGTCATGTTAGACAATTGAGTATATCGAAATTTTCTATAGTTTGTACCTATTCCGATTGTAAAACTGGTACTTACATTATTTCTCTCACAGTAACAGATTTATTGGATATATAAGTGTTCTTACGCAAGAGAAGCTTCTGTGAATGCACATTTATGAAAACATTTAAGAAAAACAAAATGTTATTTTAGCGAGTATAACTGGAAAATGCTCCCTTAACGCTAACTATTAGTTTAGTTTTAGACTGTTTTTCGAATATCCTGGAATAAACGAAGTGAGACTGTTGTATAAAATCAGAAAAGGCATTCTTCGTTTACGAGCAGGACTTATATAGAGTTTTAACAATTTTTAACATTTCAGAGTCGATGTTGTCTTGAAATAATTTAGGTACCGGAATAAGTTACGTTTATGTGACAACCAACTTTAAACTAAAACCATTGTTGGTGTAAATTAAAGAGATTTGCAGTACCCAACAAATACTCACAATTACTTTTGGTGAACATCGTCAGTTGCGTAGTTGTATACCCCACTACCATTTAATTGATAGGAGGACTTTATAGGAATCACTTCGTCTGTATGTCTGTCGCAAACCTTGTCCGTCATGTAACTTCTTCATACGCTAAATATCTTTTTAATAACTTTAAATCATGAGGACAAGTTTGCAGCATTCAAAACAACTACGTCATAATCTCAGAGGGAAAAGTCACACGTGTAATTTAAAGATAGAAATGACCACAAGTCATATTGTCCGGAGCATAACTTTTCAATTGTTATATTATATAGTGTGGGATTCAGAAATATTATGGGACACCTTTTTACTACTATCTTACCGTGTGTATCTCAGAGATCAAGGCCACAAATAGGGTTCATAGGTGAAAAAATAACTACAATGTATCTTGTCCTGATCTTAACTATTTGAGTGGGATATGGAAATAATGTTGCTTAAATGTTGACTACTAGCAGATGGTGTGTCAAACGAAACCATAATGTCAATATAGCAAATGTCAAGGTCACACTCGGAATTTAAAGGTCAGAAATAACTACCGTAAGACTATAATATCGTTTTGCTGAATTGAAAAACAATTTTTGTATTTCAGTCTATTGTTTTCCAACACGGGATATTGTTATCTTGTGGAAGTGGTATGCCAAGTATCTGAGTAGTGTTTGGAACTTCATCTTTTATTTTAAGTGGCTTTAGTTAGCTTTACAATGGTGTCTCGGATAACTAGTTTTCAAGATGTTCACATAGTTATGTACCAGGACAACGAAGTATATGTGTGAATGTTCACACCAAAGTAAGACAGACACTGTCATCTACATCTCTTTCATCATATTGATCATTGTTGAGATACGTGTTAAAAAATGCTGAGAAACGACTGGTTATGTAGCCGTACATATGTCAGCAATATGTTGGAGAACTTATAACAACGACCAGCTGATTCGAAGTGTTCAATTACGTTGAAGGGGATGCCCGTCATTAATGTGGAATGTTCACAGTAAAATTATTATAGAAATAAGCCATTATAAATACACAGTGACAAGACAAGTTATCCGCATATTGGCTTTTAAATTCATTTAATAGTGAATTCGGAATGTTTTATTATTATTAAACCATATTTATATAGCCCTTTATTCATGTACATGTATACACACCTTCAAAAGTGCTGTACAATCACTACTTATACATGGTTAAACAATACACAATGTTCTTAAAATATTTCATATAAATAACTAACATTAACCGTTCATACTGCATCGAACCAAAGAAAAACGTTTGTTATACATCATTTTTGGATTTACAATTAGAGTCGTTTTAAGTATGCTGTATTCCAAGTAAACATGTGTTACGATTTAAACATTTTACTGCTTATAAAATCTGACACATGTTTTTTTGCATTTATGGGTTTCATTCATGGCGTGTTAATAATTATCTGTAATTAAATTCAAAACATAAGAAGAAAATACAATCAACTAGCATGTTGGTGCACGTACAACCTAGATATTCAGATTTCAACAAACTGGTTACATTTAAAACTGAACATATGTTTATGGTTTTCTAGTTCCGTTTCCCTAGCTTAGAATGTCCATATTTCTCTTCACAAATTCTATATCAACGTATGTCAAACCTGAGCACGTGGCGCTTTAAAAACTGTTTTTAACAAAAAAACGTTAAGGACGTACTTTCCCAAAAAAGGAGTTTTAATTCGTTTGCGACACTTTTGACGCTCAGTATATTAAACAAACGTTAGGGACGAAGTTTCGCATATTTTATACGTCGAGGTTATTATGTCAACACAGTTCAGTTGTTATTTCATTAACATGCCAAAACATACTATGATTGCAAAACATCTCGCTATACAAATGCCATAAGTTTTATCAAGTTTCTACATCAAATATTCGGTTGAATTTATTGGTTTACTGCTACATTAGACATTTCGTCTCCTGGGATGTATCACGTCAATCTAATGAAAAGTTCCGTCATGGGTTCACAATTCTCTTGGACTCCTATTTTTTTGTTATTTATAGGTCGTATATCAATATTAATTTAAAAAATGCAATGTTATACTATTTGTAGTATTTCATGAACTTTTTATACTTGTTTGACGCCTAAAATAAGAGTTTGTAGCAGTTATGATGGATTTTCCCTTTTCAGCTTTTTTTCAGACCTTTGCTCAGTATGTGCGTGGGTGTCATGCCTTATTGGTACGTGTGCCCCGAGAAAGTGATATCTACTAAAAACTAATAGCAGACGACCTTGTATGTGCTCTTTCTCATTGTACTGTCGAATACGAAACATTTAGAAATGCTCACATCGTCACCGTTGAGTAAGATGTAAATTGCCAATAAATGTGACAGTTAATGTCATTTTCTCTCTTTCATAGCAGTCTAATCATGACAAACCATTGACAAAGAACAATCAGTAAATAGTTATCAGACATTACTCGGATATTGTTGACCATATCAGATGCCTATTAATATATAAAGAATATCAACTCGAGAATTTGGTGAAAAATTTTAACGCAAATAAGTATTTCCAATATTTCTAAATATTACTGAACGTTCAGTGTAAAAATGCCAACTAAATAGCGGTACACTGTAAGACTTCTTACCAAATCCAAGTATTCCGGTAAACTGAAATAATGTCAACGGATTAAACAGTCAAACTGTCATAAACCAAGACTGAAATTAGACTTTCATAAAAAATTACACGCTTCAATGGTAGATTAAACTACGGTGGTATCTAATATTAATCTTACTTGACTTAAGATAAAGAACAACCAATAAGATCACATTAATTAGGCTATTCATTTTGGTCAGGTACATGCAATTTGATTGGCTTACCTTACTGTCAAACTAAATAATATCAATAATGATAATCACCCCTATAGTGATTTGGACTTTTATTGTCACTGAAATATGTCTATAATCCATTTTTATCACATAATCTGCAGTATTTGAGTGCATTAAAGCCATGCAGGAAATATCGTAATGCACCCCTAGCCCATGCATTAAACATTTAAATTAGATTGACGTTGATTGGTTGGTTGGTTCAGGGTTACGTAACGAAAGATAATCCGAGCATTGAATCGACGCGTGACGTCAGTTTAATACAAACGTCGTCATGACGTCAAGCGCATTGTAACGCTAAATATTTAATGGAACCTTTGTAGCGTAAATCAGTGATTTACTGTTAATGAGCGTTCTCTAAAGTTATGTAATAAATAGAATCTTACATTCGTGCTCATTACATACGAGTTTTATTAAACTCGTTGACAAAAACAATATGACACTCGGCAAAGCCTCGTGTCATTGTTGTGTCCACTCGTTTTAATAACACTCGTATGTAATGAGCAGTCATGCAATATCCTCTATATATCATACGCGCAGTATGTCTCTATTAGTTATATCCATAGAAAGACGTGATGGATAGTTTTCTAGGTTACCCTATACTCCCTCGTATCACAAATGCTGGAGTTATTGCAAGATAAGACTATGCTACATTAATGTATTATATTGAATAAAGTGCAAACACTCGTACATTAGGCAGTTCACATGCACCACTGTCAATCATAATGTCACGAGCAACAATTGATAAGAATTTCCAATATTCAGTTTCATAGAGCTTTCGTCAGACATTTTTGTGATTCAATTTTCAGAAATTAGTTTTAATACATTCAGTACGATACGGACATTTCCAATAAAGCTAACAGTTGTAGTAGTATTATAACAATGACCATGTTTTAGAAAATTTATGTATCAAAGCTGTATGAAAATGGTAGGAATAATGCTATTGACTTACCGAGCAATTAGTCAGAGTATAATACTCGGGAGACTGTTCATTTTGTCGGTTCCTTTGTGCCTAGCATTTTATGTAGTTTATTTTCAGTACTGCTTTCCCTGTCTGAATTGGTATTGGCTTTTTAGTGATGGTGTTCAAGAGTAGTTGTTACTCCTGACACCAAATTAAGTGGCTGAAAGGAAGAAGAATAATGCATACAATGTCAAACTTTAGCCAGATGATCGCCAACCAAACGAGCATAGTAGTGTTCCGTGTCTCTTAATCTTAAGACGTTGCCCTGAAAACAAACGTATATTTGTGTAATTGTACTAAATTTAATGTGACTAGACGTTAGCCAGTGTGTTAACTTCACTAAATGAATTATTACCAGTTGTATGCTAAATGTAAGTAACTGCACCACGGCAATATATAAACATGTACCATACTTTGTCAATACGTCATGCTTTATGCATGATATTGTTCAGGTAGGCGAAGTATTGCTTGGTTGATATTGCGTTTCTTGATTACATTCATGAAGATCATAAGGAATATAATTTTATTTGTTTTATTTCGTCTGAGATTCCCGTTCAATGATGGTTATTTGGTTCAATTTATGAGTACGGGTTAAGTACCGTATTATGATGCATGCAAATCTTTACAGTTGGAAGCGTAATTGCGTTTCGTATTATTGAATTAATGGTTAGAAAAACTTATTTACGTATCAGAACGTACCTCATATACTCGCATGTGATATGAATTTACTGTCTTGTTATGTATATGGAGTATATGTGTACTTTGGAAATACGAATCGTGACTTTTGTAGAAGAATGTGATATTCTCATCATTTAACAGTGTACCTATATTTGCCTGTTTATGCGTGGTGAACAATGTCTCGTGAATCTTCAATATTTGAATTGGGGCAAATTTAATAAAACGAACATATGTCTGAAATGTTTGCTATACGGTGTGTTTTAACATCATTGTTTACTATGTTAAAATGATCTATGAATTCAAATTGAAATCACAATCTTTGTTTTTTCTTGTTTTTTTATAAATGTCATTGTGTCAGTAATTGATCAAATAGTGTATGTACATACCAGACGCATGCTGCCAGTATATTGGCTTGTTTGAAAATAACATATGTGACATATAGACGGAAATAAGTAATTGTTGCTAATTCTGTAGAAAATAATTGACCTAAGTGATCATAAACTATCCAAGCACTTGCACAAACAGATGCGTAATGAGGTGTATATATTGCAGACATTTTATATTACGTTAATTCAAACGTCGTTAAAATTCTCAAAATATCTAAGATTCCATCATGTAATGTGCATCAAAACGTGCATTAAGTACAGTATTGTATACTGAGTAGATTTGGCTTGTTATAAAAGTGAACGTAAATAAGTTTAGGCGAGTTCAATGGTCAATATTTTTATCTCATTATATAGTCAACACTAGAGACCTTAATTTTAACTTGTCTTATTATTCTGTTGGTTTTCAGAGATATGTTCTAACAGTATTAAAATAAACGGTTGGGATATTCAACCCTTTCCCCACATAATTTTAATTATGATCTTACAAATTTCCACATGTAGCAATATCTACTCTAGAAACAAGTAATTATGATTGATGCGATTCAGAAAATCTTGAATTCTACTCCTGCTAGCAGCGATTATAAGATCGTTTGTTTCCATTACGTGAATGTTTAAAATGATAAAATTTTATGTCAAAACGTATTATGGCATTTGTATTAGCAAGTATATTGACGCGTCATTTTCAAGAGAAAACCTACCACGAGCTTCACCACATGTGGGAATTCGGTAAACAGTTTTTTTAACACAACCACACTGTACACGACGACATACTACAAATGATAGAATAGCGTATGTTCAAGATTGTTTCGTTCTCGCTGCCCAACGACATAACCGAGATTAAATAATCAGACTAATTTAAAGTTCCATTCCAGTAAAACATTTACTTTGGTAATGATCATGTTCGATCATTTGTATCAAATTGTAACTAAAATGTCACGTCATGGTTAATTGGCAACACATGTTGCATCGTGATTTTAATGTCAATGAGCTAAAACAATTTTAAGTTTATACAATATCTATTTGCATACATGTACCTCTTAATTTGTTGTATGCATTGATAGTTGTGCTTCTGTATAAGAATCTTGATATAACTATAATATTTGGCATTTGTGCCCATTGACTCAATAGCGCGTGTGCTTGGGTAAAATTTGGTTTACTTCCATTCATCGGTTCGGACATATATAAGTAGTCACTCTATACGTTTCCAGGAAGCCTATGTATTCAACAATATTGCAGTCCAAGATTGCAGAACCTTTTGCCGACGCTAAAACATGATTTCAATCTTGATTTAAATAACCAAGCCTCTTGTAGCAAAGATTTCAATGGGTATTTTCCGCGAGTTGCACCGAAATCGGTTTAGCCAATAAAACGTTAGAGTAAATCACATTACTTTTTGAAATGACATAAAGTCCAACTAAAAGTGTGGTATTGCTTATTTTCAAACTGTCGCACATAATCGGACAAATTGGCATCCGTGTTGGGCTACCTTTCATTTGCAAAACTTTCAAATCATATAGTTATTCAAAGCGTCATAAATGAAAAAGTATGTCAGTTTCATGCGATAGCGTCTGTAGCATTTCATGTTTCATTATGAACACGTTGCTTATATTATTTTAAGTACGATCTTACTAATATCTTCATATAGCAATATCAACTCAAGAAACAAGTAATTGTGATTGATGCATTTCACAAAGTCTTGTGTTCTACTCCTGCTGGCAGCGATTATATAATCGTTTGTTAATATTAGGTGATTGGTTTAAATAATCAAAAGTTAAGTCGAAACTTTCATAGCAGTTGCATTAGCAAGTATCTTGTTATGTCATTGTTAAAAGAAAACCAAACACGAACTTCACCACATGTGGGAATTCTGTACAACATTATATTTTGTTTTACACAACATCATTGTACACGACAGCTTAATTATAGAATAACGTATGTTCTAGAATGTATCTGTCTCGCTGTCTAACAACATAACTATGTGCATCAAAGTGTAACTAAAACGTCACGTCATCGATAATTGGCTAAACATTTCGCATCGTTATTTTTATGTCAGTAAGTCAAAACAAATAATGTTATACATAATTTATTTGCATACCCCTTAATTTTGTTTTTTTTATTTAAAAGTTGTTCTTCTGTACAAGAGTCTGCATATACATATTTGAATTATTGGTTAACATTTTTCCTGGTCGACTTTCATAATTCCATCAATACGTACTGACTTAATATGACATACATTCCAACTAAACGTATTGCTTTGGATAAGGTCTGCTTGCATAAAAAATATTGCAACGAATTTGACCATATGTCTTCCATGGTTGGCTTCCATTCATGTTAAAAACTACCAAATGATGCTGTTATTCAAAGCGTCATAATTGTAAACAATGTATGTCAGTTACATTCGATAACTTTTGTAATATTTCATGTTTCATTACCATTCCAACGTCATTTGATTCGTATTACAGTCAAAGTTAAATAATGCTGTCGTTTATGGTAAAAACATTGCAAACATAAGACAGGTTTAGATTTTGACCAATTTTTTGTTTGTGTTTTGATAGTGTTGTCAAAGAAATTATAACTTTTGGTATGTTTCAATATGACTAAATGTACATTAACTAATCATTAATCGATTGTGAATTGGTAGCAGTGAGACAAATTTAGATCATTCAAAATAAACTTTTTACCCGATAAAAGAAAAGACAAGTACCGGACGATATAGTAGATCAATCGTTCGGTACTAATCTTATATTCGTTTTAATGAGTCTAGCTTGTATAACATCCGTTCGTGTCACTCGTCTAATTGTCGCAATTTCTATGCTACCCAACGCGTGATCGTGGTAAATTGTACCTAGATAACTTCGGACAACACTGCGCTAATAATTTATAATTAAACAGTTACCAATTTTCAAGGACTCGTTTCAGCTGTTAAGCCGTTTAAGTTCGCTGGCAGTAATGACCTATCAGTCGAGTGTATTAGGTACACTTGGTCCAATATTGTTAATTTTACAGACATAGTTATGCTATTATCCTAATGTATTGTTGTAATGTTTAAGATAATTCAATAAGATTGGAAGTACACTCAATCGCTTAAAAAATGCACCACTATTGAAAATAATCAAAATTTGTCAAAAATATTTTTTCCCTAAAATAAATAGTTTATAGGGTTTATTTAGTTCATAAGGTTGACCTAACTGAAAAAATTGATTTATTTTTCATTCGGAATACCCCGCCCAAAGAACTGTTTTGATTTTGCATGTTTTGCACGTGCAGCTCGATCGCGTGGACCTATGTGGTCAATATTGATTTTAAACTGTACGCTGTTGGTTTACACATAGAAAAAACAACAGAAACAATATTTGCTAATGGTATTTTTTATGGTTTGAACATCTCAAATATTTGTTCAGATGATATTGCCTTCGCTTCCAACTGAAAAGAGCATCGATGCCTTAGCATGGCGGTTCAGCTGCCTCCACACAACGATTGTCGGCATAGAACATCGTTTCCTAGCGAATGACACAATCAAAGACCGACCTGGATGAAACAAGTTAATGGTATTGATCCCGAGCTATGAGAAACATGGTACAGGTTGTGTCACTGTGATTGGTTCCGCATGGCTGCACACAGTGTCAAAAGAATGTCGGGTGTCAATAAACAAGCCAAAAGTACAATATTGCATTTTCATAACTATTCTTTTCATAATAGTCAATAAAAAGGAAAATCATTTTAGTACACTTTTTAACGAGTATTTCCCCCGTTTAGAGCCGAATGTCCCGACTTTTTGTCTTCAAGCTTCTTCATAGTGTTGATTTGAGGTGCCATGTAATCACCACGGGAATATCCTGACAGTTTGATGCTCATAACCAAGATTTCAATTTTAAATAAGGCTTGAGTCCATCTAAGGTTCACATAATGCGCATATCTGGACCGCACTCGGTCGTATGGTATTAGCCAGACAGCCAAAGCCACATAACATTATAATTCAAGTAAAGCTTTGCTTGGATGGTTAGTAACATCATGTCGAACATAATTCTAACCTTTGACGTAATTAATTTTATTCTTTAGGAGATGAAACCACGTACATGCATCAATGTAGCCGGCTCTTATAATTGCTTTTGAAATTGTGACTTTCATTTTGATGGGTCACTATGTTATCTATATCATAATTTATTTAAAACTCGTAGTAATGGCATGAAAATCACATAACTCGTTGTGTATAGACTAAGGATTTATTAATCCGAAAACAAATAACCATATATTGACGTATAAACGTCAAATATTGTTTAGTTTACCGAACACTGAACAATATAATAACAAATGGAGAAGGGATGACAACACTTTACACGAACAGACGAGCACCGACAACATACAACCATCACATACCACAAATACACGAATCACTTCCCTAAAACACAACAAACACGAACGTTTAACCTTTGTTATTTTTATATTTTTAATGGACGATGAAATCAATCTATCAGTTCTCCTCAGTTGAAAATGATCTCTAAACAAACACGTGGTAAATATTACTTTGCACAATATGTAATAGATACAGTACTAGTTTTTGATCAAACGTGTCTTCTTACAAGCGTTATTGTACAGTTTTGGAAGGACAAACAATATAATTGCCCAAGGCGAAGCCGATGATAAGAGTATTTATATAAGCTGTAATATCTTAATGAAACGTAATTAATTCCTCTAATATGTAGTAACACAGTCTGCAGTTTTGACGTAATTCGTACCGAATCAAAGTTGAACAAGATAATAAAATAAATTAATTCACAGTATGGTCTTAATTATTTACAAAAAAGCACATGACAGGCTTTTAGAAAAACTATTTTAAAAAAAACAAATACCGATTTCAAGGAAGTAATAATATCTTAACATATAGTTGAGCAAAACTATTTAATTTTTTATCTATAACAGTTCGTAATAGGTTTTTGTTATCTTTCATTAGCAACTTCCTCTAAGTTAATAGCATACTAATAAACTGTCATTTGTTAAATAGTGCCGTACACGATAACAATAATTAATACTTAATTCAAAATTATCATATAAAATTATCATTTAGGAAAAACATCGTTAAATGGTTATATAATATTAAAAAGCGTAGCACAAATGCCATCGTGGTATTTGGAATGTTTGAGGTTATTAAACTAGGTAAAAGTGCCCAAATGACAGTTTTGGTTAAACTTATCATACCATGTTTTCCGAAAATGTGACCGCATAATAACATACGCGGTTATCACGATATATATATGCTCATTGTTAGAATTATTTGACATATGTTTAGTAACATGCATTATATTTATTAATATATCAGGATCAAAAGTAGTAATTTGTAAACATTGTCCTTTATCAAGTGGTTTCGTTTGATTGTCTGCAATATAAAAACTGTCTTGCTGTTTCGTATTCCAATGTGTTGTTAATTGTTGGTTCTATGACTGTTCCTCTTCTTGATTCCCCTATTTTATGTCTATTACAGTTAACGACAGTGTCTGACCCAAGTTCGTTACATGTATTATACGTGTGCACTAGACGATGTACATTTCATGTCATTTGTCCAATATTCACTTATATCTTATCCGGTGGTGTTTACCTAACACAAATTGAAACGTCTCCATTCATTTACTTTGGAGGCAACATTTGTTTGTTCAGTGACATTTGCCGTCGTCTCATCAGACTATTGGCAACTGTTAAAACACTGTTGAAGACATAAGGGGTTATATTTATAAACATAAGCTATGATTAGAAAATTCGGAACATTGTAAAACTATAATCAATCCATATTCACCTCCCAAAAGAAAGTTAATAATATACAAAACAAACTAACGTGTACATGTTCTTAATTTGTCTTCTACAGTTTGTTTGGTATTGTTTCCGTTACATCTTGTATTACTGAAATGTTACTTAGTGAGTATGTTAACATTTTTATAAACTTATAAGTTGGCATAGGCTACTAGGTTTGTGCTTTTTTACTTGAATTTATTGGATGCGTCAGGAAAAGGTCACGGTGAGCTTTGGCGAGACGTATGAGCCATTCTGGAGCAAACTAAATCGCATTAACCCTAGTGTTCTAATTATCCTGCAATTATTGTTTTAAAAACATGAAATGCCATTGAACGAATCAGTTTTAACCTTTAACAAACGAACAAACAGTGTTGTGGAATCCGCTAAATGACATTGAAACATCGTAAATCCAATGTGTCCAAACGAAAACAAGTTCAAAAGTAAAACGGTGAATCTGTAAATCTGAACGAGAATTTGCCAATGCGCATTACTTCGAGATTCAAATAAAATCAACAAACACAAACCTACTGTTTGATATACAAATAAGGTTTATCAAGGTCATTACAAAAGACATTCATTACGTACGGTTTTCTGCTTTCTAAGTAGAATAACAATACGATGTCACATGGTATAATAAAGCCTAAATTTACATGACGTGTGTATTTCGGCTATATATAGGCATAATAAAATTGATCAATATACACTTTTACGGTTATAAGTATCGTGTTTACTTAGCGCATCTTTGTAATTTCTTCACTCCACCTATATGACCTACTCAGAATACGAATCCGTATCTAATGGTGCCGGATATTTTGGTTTATTGATTCGGTTTGGTAATTTCCTCTATTTCCTCATATGAAAGATTTATGGCATTTTAGACACTTGAGTATATCGAAACTGTCTATCGACTGTACCGATTCCGATTGATAAGCATTTATTTACCAACATTAACAGATTTCTTCGGCATATAATTGTTCTTACGAAAGAGAAACGTCCGGTACTGCACATTTATGGAAACACCTAGTTTGTTCTTTTAGCAAGTATAACTTTAAAAGCTCTCGGAATGTTGACTTATAGTTTTAGAATGTACTTCAAATATCCCGGTACATGTATGTACGACGTGAGACTGACGTTATAAAGTATGGACTTCTTTAGAGCTTTAAGAACTTACAATAATTATTTTCATTACTTTCGGAAAGCATTTGATACCAGAATATGTTGCATTAATTTTAATGTGACTTGCCATTATCTCAAATGTCACATTTGTAGTTCAAGGGTCATAAGTAAACATATTGTAAGACCATAACTTGAATTTAAAAAACAAACCTATTGTTGCATAGTTTGGGGCATTCTTTTCGTAAGAATTTTAATGAAACTTGTAATTATCTCAAAAGTCACACTTGGAGTTCAAGGTTCAGAAATAACCATATTGTAAGACTTCTTATTGTTGAATTTAAATCAACTCTATTGTTGCCGAACACGGTTCATTACTTTCTATTGGGTGTAGATCGTCATGTATCTGTGACAATATAACATATCTAGTACGATTGGCATAATTTCGCTAATTTAACTTTGGGTATTTAAAAAGTAGTTATAGTCAGACAGTAAGTTAGTTCGAATGTAAATAACGACATTTTATTACTATTCCCTAGTGCTTTATTGTTAAATGTCATTATGGTGTGATATATGCATCACGCTAAATTTAGAGATTATATAATTGCTACGTTTCAGAAGTCGTGAAAGTTCTTGACCTCATTGCTAAACTACAGAAAATCTGTTTCCCTTAAGTTTCTGTTTTCGCTTTAGTGTTAGCCTTTTAACATTACTGAAAAAAATGATTTGAGTGTTGGTATACGTACAACATAGATCTTCAAACATTGTTTGTTTTGAAACTGAATATACGTTTAGGGGTTTTCTAATTCACTTTCACCAGCTAAGTTTATTTATATTTCTCTTCACAACTTCTTTGTCAACTTCTTTGTCAACTTCTATGTCAATCTCGTAGATGTGTGGCTTGATACATATTTCCACAAAAAGTTAAAGACGAAGTTTAGCATATCTCGTATATTTCATAGGTCGATTAACATGTCAAATCATGTCAGTGGTTATTTCAATAAACTACCAATCAGTACCGCGAGTGCAGTATATCACGTAAGGTTAATCAAGTTTTTCATGAAATATTCTGTTAAATGTATTGGTTTACTGCTATATCAGACATTTCGTCTCATGGGATGCTTCGCGTCAATCTGATGAAATGTGCAAATTCTATAATTGGTTCATATAAATCTTGAACGCCAACGCTTGTATTTATAAGTCGTATAATATAAGACATTTGCAAGTACAAGGTTATGCCATTTACATTATTTCTTAACTTTTTTAGAAATTGGTTGAAGCCTGAAATAGGAGCTTGTAGCGATTTAGATCCAAAATAACGTGTACTTTTGCTATTGCTACCAACCACATCGTTATTTCTTCCAAATACTTACATGGTTTATTTTCAGATTGTTTATAATATACAATAATGAGAAACATCCCATTGACACAATATAGCGATCACACAACGTGTTTTGTGACTATAGTTACGCGTATGCGGCGCACGACAATTGTGCGTTTTTCTCAACTTAAATATGCAATTATATAGAATGAAATGCATGTAATAATTGCACTAAACTTAACCACCATACGATTAGATTTGCATTTGAAATCTTGTCAAAATTTGACGTCATCATTACAACTGAAACTTATTTTAGTTCATGAATATTGTTTCATTTTCAAGGAAACGTTCGGAAAGATGTACCAATTTACTTATTCATTTACTTTTTAGTGTGCGAGTTAGTCAGTGAATTGTGCATTTCCATCCACTTTCCCCAATCATGTTACTTTGTAAACGTCATGCATCATAAATGTGTTTGTTACGATACTTTTAGTTAAGACATTTCATGACAGCATACATGTATGCGCTACATAAATGAAAAACACTACTGTTAACAACTCAGTAAAACTTTTATCTCCGTTCTTATGATCTAATAACTCGTATCGTTATTTATAAAGCAATACATTATCTTTACTCGATGTAGATAACGGATGACGATTACAAGTTAAACAAGCGCTTAATGTTGTCTGAAAAATGTAATATTGGGTAATTTAAAAGTAGTTATAGTCAGACAGTACATAAGTTCCAATGTAAAGAATGACACTTTATTACCATTCCCTTGAGCGTTATGGTTAAATACCATTATGCTGCGATACGTATCACGCTAGTTTTAGCTAATATTATTAAATAATTGTTACTTTTCAGAATTCGCGAAACTTCCTGACAACATTGCCAAACTTCAGACATTATGTTTCTCTTTATTGTTTTAACGATAATGAGCCTTGTCTTAGTTTATATGAAATAAATTCGTGTTCATTACATACGGGTTTTATTTAACTACATAGCTTCCGGCAAAATCTCATTTCATATTATTTTTTTCCACTCGTACGTAATATGAACTCATACAAGATCCTCAATATTTAAACCAAATGGTTAAATTTAAAAGAGAATATTTGTTTAGGGTTTTCTAGTTCCATTTCAGATTATTCATGTTTCTCTTCACAACTTTATCAACGTTTGTCAAACTGTTGTATATCTTACAACGTCGAAGTTAGCATGGCATAACACTTCAGTTGTTATTTCATTAAAATGCCAATACATACTATAAGTACAACATTTATCACGCTAGACAAATGCCATAAGGTTAATCAAGTTTCTTTATCAAATATTCGGTTAACTTTATTGGTTTACTGCTATATTAGACATTTCGTCTCCTGAGATGAATTAAGTCAATCTGATGAAATGTGCACATTCTATCATAGGTTCACATTAATGTTGAACTTCTACGTTGTGTTTGTATTTATGAGTCGTATGATAATAGGAACATTGCAAATGTAAGTTTATGCTATTTAAAGTAATTATTTACCTTTTAAGAAATTGATTGACGTCTGAAGTAAGAGATAGTGCTGACTAGAATTTATTTTCATGTTCCGTTTTGTTCTAGAAATTGCGACGTATACACGTACTACCTAGCCGCTTCGATTACGTATTATTTTATGTCATAAATGTCTCATGAAATGTTACAAGCCAGATTCACAAAACTGTACTTCGTACGGATAGTGTAGACTACTAAGCTCAAAGCACGGATTTTCTTAGGTTGAAAATAACTTGGAACTTGGTTAAATGTATTGTATGAGTATCTTGTTAGCACCGTGCTATACAGACAGGAGGTGAAAATGTTTGTGGATGTGATGCATATTTATTTGTGATAGGTATTCATCTGTCGTTTGTGCCATCCTGGTCTAGCCCAAACTGAGTGATGGATATGTTCTACTCTATGTTATTTGAATGGCTTCTATTTGATCAGTATGAGCGTGGGCGCCATACCCTATTGGCACTTTCTAATCGAGATAGTGGTATCTACTATAAACGTATAGCAGACAACCTTGCATTATCTCTTCCTTATTATTCCATTGAATTCAAAAACCTTCAACAATGCTCATATCGGCACCATTGAGATAGATGTAAATTGCCAGAAAATGTCTATAAAAGCGGAAAGTGTGTGACATCGAATGTAATATTCTCTCATACTTTCATAGCAGTATAATCTAGACGCATCATTGACAAACTCCAACAATACATGTCTATGATTGAGGCAAGACTGTGACATCCAAATGCATTTTCTCTCTTTCATAGCAGTATTATCATGACCAAACCATTGACAAACAACAATCAATTAATAGTTATCAGACATTTACTCCGACATTGGTGTCAAATTGGCATCGCGGTTATATGAATGCTTTTACGAGAATCCGGTATCCGGCGAGGAATATTGACTAAGAAGTATTACCAATATTACTGCATAATATTGAATTTTCCGTTTAAAATTAATGTAATAGCGGTACATTACAGAAGCTCTTACGAATACGAATTTCTTCTGATTAACTAAAATAATGCCAAAAGGTCACAGGTGATGAGTGAAATAAAAATTTGACCTTTCACCATATGCTTCTGTTTCTCTTAAAATTGTTGATTAAACTAGACTCGCATTCAATATTAATCTTACTTGACTTAAGGTAAATAACAACCAATAAGGTCACATAAAGTATTAAATTTCGATCAGTAACATGCGATATGATTGGCTAACCTGAATCTGACATTAAATCAAATCAATAAAGATTGCAACCCCAGAAATGATTATGACTTTTATTCTCACTAAATAATCTCTATAATCCATTTATCGTATATTATGCTTATCATATTGCTACGTAGAATGTCTCGTTTATTGACAACCGTAGAAAGACATGATGGACAGTTTTCTACGATACCCTTCTACTCGCTCGTATCAGAAATGTTGGAGAAATTGCAAGATAAGACTATGTATCATTAATGCTCAACATTTGATATAGTGCAAATACTCGTTCAGTAGAAAGTTCACATGCGCCACTGTCAATCATAATGTCAAGTGCAACAATTGATTACAATTTCCAATATTCAGTTTCATAGAGGTTTCGTCAGACATGTTTGTGATTCAATTTTCAGAAATGTTAAAAATGAACAATTCTGACTTAAGGTTACAAACCACTAAATGCCTCCGCGAACCAAAATAGGATACACTCAAATAGTCCCTAAATAAACTTGTGATTGTGTTTAAATGGTAGTATGCTTTGACAAGGTGGAACTGGAATCATCTAATTGGGTTTACAGGCTTTGTATACATGTATGTGATGTATTGAAACTGTTTTATTTTACATATTCTGAGATTTTGGCCAAAATACCAAAGCGAAAGTAGGGTAGGGTAAAACCCGGATTTGGTCGGTCCGCGCGCCTGTAAAAATATGGTCACCGCGTTGGACGGACAAAATTTTTCTTATATGATACGTGACCCTCTGTTTTTTTTGTATTTTCTTAAAGCTGGTAGCCCCTTATTTTCATTGATATATGTCTGCCACCTGGCCATAGACTTTAACATGTATCAACCTGGGACTGACAAAGAACAAATTTATTTAGTGGTTTGTGACCTAAAGCTTAATCAACGAACAGACGTGAACGGAGAAAACGTGTATATGCACAAATACAGTGTGATATACCGTATTTATTTACAAACAATCAATATTTTGTCTTATTGACCATCGCTAGAAAAACTCCGTCGCCATCAGTTATCTGCAAGAAGGTTATGATACTGCTCAGTTGGATTGTGTCAAGGCAGTTTGTATTTTAATGTTCGAAACGAATTTGTCTTACTGAATGTCTAGTAGACCATATTTTATGGTTTTGTGAAAATTCTAAGGAGAAAAGAGGTCGCTTCATTATTGAACATTTGAGAGTAATTGGATTGTACGACTTATATCACTTCATACATTTGAAATGAGTAAGCGACTGGTCTATCGTGCTTTGCATACTCCAGAACACAAATACTTTTGCAACTTCAACCTTTTGAAAAGATCTTTGACCTTATATAAACAGAATTGATACTTAAATAATTATCAATGCTTGTTATATTTTGCGTCCGATATAATTATGGATGTGGCCCCATATTTACCATTACTCCTTCCTTGTATTTCGATTTCGGACAAGGCTGGGTATAATGTGGTTTTATAAATTAAGTTGCACTGTGATATTCATGCCTTGTAGGTATATTATATGTGATGTTTGACTTTGACAATAGAAACGCTAATACATAATTATGTGATATGGCATTTATACATAACTGAAAACCTATCAATAGCTCATGATTGATTATTCAGTGTTGTTTCACATGCTTGTATTCATTTTTGCTTTGTAATTTATATCATATTGTTGTACATAAATGTATATGATTATGTATTATGCTCGTCAGAATTGAAGGAATATAAGTTATATGTAAAAAGTTTTAATATGTTCAGTACGATGCGGACATATCCGATAAAATTAACCTAGTTGCACTAGTATTACCAAAATATCAAAGATGTGCATTCATTCTCATTCACTCAGCATAGAATTATATATATTATTATAGTATTTAATAGCAATTATCTGCAATTCAGAATAACAATACTATTTACGCAGTGATGTATATATTATATGATTAGAGCAATGTTTCAGAAATTGTATTTTATCAAAACTGTGTGAAAATGACAAGGGCAATGTCCCTGCTAGATTCTCAGTTGAAAAGTAGGGTATGTATTGAAAGAGACCTTGTGAACTTGGTCGGGACCCCCAGTTAATCTCCTTATAGTTGTTTACATTGGCCATGTAACAGTTTAACAAATAATGAAAATCACAATTGTGAATTTGTGTGGTATTTTGTAATTGTTTTACATCAAGATGTAAGCTGTATCAGTTGTTTACAAACTGAATAACTGAGCAGATTGTCGGAGTGGGATATCTGGAACTGTTCATGGTGTTTGTCCATTTGTCTACTCCATGTTGATGTCAGCCCTTGTAACAAGTTGCTTTTTCTATTTGAGTAGCTTTGTAATGCTGTTTCCTCTATCTGTATTGGTGTGGCCGTTAACGAGTAGTTGATGATCCTGTCACAAAATGAAGTGGCTGCAAGGAAGACGAATAGTGTATACAATGTTCACACGTTAGCAAGACGATTGCCAACCAAATGAGGATATAATAACCTCGTGTATCATATAGAACACATAATGGTACTCGAATATAATATAATGCGTAGTATCACTGATAAACCAACTTATGACGACAAAGTTCTTTTAGTTATATGATTAAGTTGCAACTCTTAACATTTTAACCTGGAGTAATTTTACTTTTTTGTATTACTGAACTAATTTTGACGAAAACTTATTTGCGTGTTATTCAGACATTAAACACGCGCCTCATATACTCGCATTTGCTGTGTTGTTACATCACAAATAGTCTAATTATGTTTATGGATTATATTTGTACTTTGGAAATACGATTCGTGACTTTTGTAGAAGAATGTGATAGTCTCATTAAAAATACAGTGTTCCAATATTTTGTTTAGTAAACAATGTCTCGTGAATCGTCAATATTCAAATTGGGGTAAATTATTTAAATTAACAGATTTCTGAGCTATTTGTTATACGATGTGTTTAACATCTTTGTAGACTAGGTTAAAGTGATCAATGTATTCAATTAGAAATCACAATCCATCTTTGTATTGTCTTACTTTGTATCAATGTCATTGTACCAGGAATTGATCAAATAATGTATACACAAATCAGACACATGATGCGAGTATTTAGGCATGTTTAAACCTGGTCAATTTAACCTATTCTGCAATTATTTTTGTAGTTATGGATGGTTCATTCAATGTCTGATTATGTGGGTAGGCGCTACTTACATGTCTGGCTTTGAGGTGTGCTTGTGCTACATGTTTTAGATGCACACGATGGAATCTAAGTACCCATACGTTACATAATTTACCGAACTTTTCATCGATATGGTTCAAGTGTATGTATTCAATACACATTTTTGTCACGACATAGGCTCATTCCTTTAGGATAATATCTATAATTAATACCGGTAATTAAAAGTAATATTTTTTGATAAAACACTTCACACAATTAATGGATAAATTATTGATACACTAACAGCACAACTAAATTCAACTGTTCTATCTGAGCTTATTAAACGCTTTAGGGTATACGTTATCTAATGAGATTGTTTGATCATGTTCTCCCAACAGAAATAAACACCTAAAGCTACAAGATTAGAGTTGGTTATTTTCATATGTTTGATTGACTGTCAAGCACAAGTACAAACAAAACATACGTACGTGGTGATTTTAGACCACTTTATTAATAATGCTACGTCTACGTGACATTAGGATTCAGTGTCAACACAGGTCAAATTTGTGATATATGTCTGTGTTGTCTGTGTGGTGTTGTTTATTCGTACTCGGCTGTTACTTCTCTGTAAGATATCTCATTATATGTGCGTTACATCTTGTTTTAGTAAGACATTACACACACAGTATTTTGTAGCTAACTAGTCATTTAACAGAATGCTAGTTATAATCTATTCTATTTAATAGTCCACGAGAAGCAGGTACATTGTATGTTAGGAAATTAACCAGAAATGGAGAAATGTTATATCTGAACGACATGTTCGATCACTCATTTCAAGCTTGTACCATCTTTTTAAACCAAAAACTAAAGTATTGAATATCTTTAAACATAGGAGAAACGTGCTATGCTCGCGTTTTGTCATATTATATCTGATACTAAATTTATCTCGAGAATCACACCCCTCATTAACCCCCTTACACACACTCCCTCAAATATGGGGAGTTCCCCGGGGGTCTAGGAGGGAGTGTGTGTAAGGGGTGAATGAGGGGTGTGATGAGGCATGAGGAGAAGGATATTTATAGTAGGCGTTAAACATGACACCTATCATTTTTGAAAGAAAAAACAGAAAGCGACGCCAAAAGTTCCTAGTCACGTCGTTGCACACTGCAAAATCAACTCTTCGCATTTCTCGACGAATGGAGGATTTCAATAATTATGTCATTATTTTGTGGTTTGTAAACTAGAACATGTATTAATCATGTCCTTAACATTTTCCCTTAAAAGCAATCTAGTGGGCTCAAGTATGGCGAATGAGGGAAATAGATATTACTCTCGTTTACTCTAGCTCTGTTTCTGACGATACTGTCGATTGGACGTCTGAGGTGTATAGATCTGTTTTCTTTTATACCATATACCACGCTGTCCCTAGTTCGTGTTCATATGATCAAGAAATATTCTATCGTCAAACTAGTATTATATACATGTAGCAATATCAACCCCAGACACAAGTAATTATGATTGATGCGATTCAGAAAGTCTTGCAAGTCTTGCTGGGAGCGACTATATAATCGTTTGTTTCCATTATGTGATGTTTTTAATAATTATATGTTAAGTCAAAACGTTTTTATAGCATTAGCATTTTCATTAGCAAGTATCTTAATGCGTCATTGCTAAAAGAAAACCAACAAAAAACTTCACCGCAAGTGGAAATCCCTTAAACATTATGTTTTGTTTTACACGACCACATTGTACGCGATAACATAATTATAGAATACCGTGTGTATAGAATGTGTCTTTCTCGCTGTGCAACGACATAACCGAGATTAATTGGATTAATTTATGGTTTCATTAAAGTAAATTATTTATTTTGGTAATGATCATGTTCGATTTTTTCAAAGTGTAACTAAAACTTAACTTCATCGATTATTGGCTAGTCATTTTGTATCGTGTTCTAATGTCAATAATTAAGCTGAAACAATGTTTAAGGTCAGACAAAATTATCAGCACAATAGTGATTATGTATGAGAATCTGCATATACATCTGGGATACGCTGTTCCTGACCAACTTTCATAATTCCACCAATACGTACAGACATAAATTCAAACCAATAGTGTTGCATTGAATTGGTTTACATCTACAAATCTACAAATTATTGCATGGAAATTGACAAATTAGCATCCGTGATGGGCTACTTTTCACTTTGAAAACTGTCAAATAATACAGGTATTGAAAGCGTCATAATTGTAAAAGTATGTCAGTTACATGCGATTACTTCTGTAACAATTCATGTTTCATTAAAGAGGCGTTCCCTATAACTTCGACCGTTCTTATTGATTTAAAACATACTAGACATTAATCAGAATTACGAATGCTACAAAAACACCAAATTTCACCCAAAAAATCCCAACAGTTATTAAAAAATTAATAAAAATATATTTCCATAAAAAGTGGATTAGGTGGATTGAGACGCCAAACGCTTAGCCTTTAGTACTGCCTGATTAAAACAAGAAAAGCCATTTTTCTACGAATCGGACGACAGTGACTAAAATGGGAAAGACAAATACACGTTATGAAATAGTTATTTTGATGTAGATCTATCTATAAGATGATATTCGAGTTGATTAAGAACAAAATAGTACATTATATTCATTTCGTTGAGATAATATGCGTGTAAAACAAAAGAAATCAACGTTATCGTATTTTGTCATCTCCGTTGCGTCCGCTTCGTTGAACAATGTCCGTTTCGGATTTTAATCACACTGTTCTGTGGTTGTTGTTGTCGAATAAAAGGCTGGAAGCGATTTATTATTTTAGAAATTTAAATATATATTTTGATCATTATGGAGACAACTTTCGGCATATGTTCTTCTTACATGTTAAAACGATTTAGTGTTTTATGTTCATTTATGTCATAAAATGCGATAGGTAGTAATAATATGCAAGAAATAGGGAATGCCTCTTTAACACAATCAGTATCATTTGTCTCTAGTTTCTATTTGAATGAGTATTCGGTCTGTTGTAATTAGTCAAATATGTCAGCATTGATTTTTATTTTATTCTCAAAAGCATTAAAACATTGATAGTTTGTCAGAATTTGTTAAATCTAACCTGTTAATTGTCAATTACCTTACAGTAACAAGTCACAATGCTCAAACAAAGCTCCTATCATTGAAATCCCAGGTTTCCTTAAAACACATACTGTCTTTATCAGTTACTTGATGTTTCACTGTGCGTTATATTTGTGAGGTTTGGTTTGTTGTTTCCCTTGCCATGGATACAACTATCCCGATCGGATTTCTTTTTTCTTATCGAATAATGCAACTTAATATTTTATTCACGCAAGGGTATTATAAAGCCGAAACATAAAATGATACATTTGTACAACAGATACAATTAGACATCTGTTTCTCAAAGTCAGATAACGGTTGATGAAGCTTATTTCTTCACGAGTTGTACATTTAATTGATGTTCAATATTTTCAACTTTTAGTCCTTTTTGTGGCATGTTTTTTACAATGTCAGGTTTATGTTTTAACCCGTTATATGGAAATGTAACTATATAAGTACATGAATAAACTGATTCCAAATTCGTTTCGAATTCAATGCATGCAATGTTATATAAGTAACTAAGTTTGTAATATGTTCAGTATAGATGTCATGTCACACATCCAAACATTACATCTGTGTTTCCTACCAGCCCATCTCTAGTTGGGAGAGAAACACTAAAAAACGTTTAAGAAATTACCAAGCATTGACATATACCGACGAAAACATGTACATGTAGGTTGAATTGCTGACCATGTATGAAAGTAAATTGTGACGCCTACTCACTGATATCATTATCAGCTACATTCCGCAGAGTCAAGTAAAACACAGCAACACAAGACGTGAAATGAAGAAAATATCAACTAGAAGAAAAAAACCGTCGTTATTTTTGTAATAAAATTCGTGAATTTGCATTAATTGCCCCTCTGTGATACTTTTGACCGTAAAATGCATGTGTCTGTCATAAGACTGCTACTTTATGATTTTGATAAATTGTCAGGACATTTTATTTCACAGTTTAACATCGGGAGATTAGCTGATGTGAACAGTTATTTAGTCAGACTGCTTTGCAGCTCCATCTTACATTAATACAAACATTGTAATTACACAATCATGTAGTCGCCATGTTTATATGTAAATACTTGAAAAGAGGATATAGCTTAGCAAATTTGACCCTATCTTTACCTTTATGCATGACTATATTACAAGGTTTACAAGGTAAAATTCGCCAAGCTATATTAAGTAGTATGTCGAACACACCGATCTCGTGTCCACACAGAATAGAGTTTCATATTTTGAAGCACAACATATACATATATGTATATGTTGTGCTTCAGATATGACCAAAGTGTAGTATTTTGTAACTGTAAGTTCTGGTCAATAAAACTGAATATGAATAAAAATTGATTTTAGAACATTTAGTCAGATATTTAAGACACACTTGATTGCTAACATGAAACACTATATACTAATATATCGCCATGATCGTTAGAAACGTGCAACCTTAGAAAAAATGCTACACTTGGATATGTACAGAACCAATTGCTGAACATGCAATATTGTCCAGGCTTAAATCTATCAGTAGATCCTATGTAAACACGATAATTGTGGCGCTGGACTTTGTCAATAATGCAAGCCAACAAATAATAAAGAAACATAGAGATTAAAAAAACACTTGCATTTATCAAATTTAGATTAAGACAAAACCTAAGAACTGGAAAAAATCGAAAATCATAACTAAAAAATATCTGACAGACATGAAAGTATTTAACATGTTCCATAAAAGTTCGAAAGGAAAATCGCCGCTCCGCGCAAATAGTTTTTTTTTACTTTTTAATAGCCCCTGCTAAGACCCGCAAATTGCAACATATGTAGCCGTTATATAAACACCCGTTCCGAACTGATTTGGACTTTAGTACCTACCGAACATTTATCATCCTATTTTACCCCTGACGGGCGAGTCCAACAGCGTTATAACCAATCAAATCTTGTATCCTCCTGGGACTTGGACTTTAGTACCTACCGAACATTTATCATCCTATTTTACCCCTGACGGGCGAGTCCAACAGCGTTATAACCAATCAAATCTTGTATCCTCCTGGGACATCTGCTTGCACCCTTTCATACTCGATGCCGCCTCCTGGCGGCATCGAATAATTAAGGTATTCGTCCATGCTTTGGGCAACAGTGACTCGTCTATACAATTGTAGATCATTGGTTTGATACAACTATTAAAATACACGAACAAATTTGCCGCCGTGGCGTTCATGTATATGATAGTTGCCTATTTCACGGATTAATCCAAATTCCCGTTATTCTGAAGAGGCAGAAATAATTGAAATCGATTTGTGCGGTATAGTAACATTGTAAAATTGTAAAATTGAACCACACAATGGGCCAAGATAGTAATCAAGCATGCAATTTACAAAACTGTTCCGAAAAAGCCCGCTACATACAATGGGAGATATACCCATTTTGATATAGAAGGCGTCTTCTTGCTATAAGTTTCATTATTATTTTGTGGTGTAACAATGTCACATCGGAACGAATGGGTTATTGCAATGACCCGACTGTACCAACATAAACGATAAAAACTCTGCTAAACATAACCAAGGATGAAAAAAATCGGACAGGGACGGCACAACCAAATAGAAAAGGCAATTCACGAATTTCAAGAACAAAAATGACACACAAGAAGGGTGGCATAATGCATGTACAATACCAAGTCATATCATTTGCGGGAAAAAAGGAACAAAGCATGGACACAGACAGCTTGTACTTGCACGTACGGCGCTCAGAAAAGAACGATTCATTTGAACGATAACATAGGTAATGCCAACCAATACAGTGACAAAACAACACTTTTGATGTTGATGGACGAAGCAACCATTTACGAACTTGAGACGTAATCAGACTTATTTCTCGAAATTAATATTCGCCGCAGGAAAATGCGCCCTGTGCTTCCATACAATTTGCACTACAAGTCAATAAGAAAAGTAAACAGGTAAAGACTAGGCATGTTTTTGCAGAAAGGTAAATCAATTAAGGTAAACGATGGATAAAAGTGGATGCACTTACTGTTACATATTAAGTTAATGGTTTGGAAAAAGGCAAATTCCAAGAACAATAACAACAGCAGCTGCTACTATAAACTACATAATTGTATCATCGAAACATAGTGCATCAACTATAAGTTATCTTACAAAACGGCATACATCAAAGACAGGAACATTTGTTAACCATTGTAATTACATTGAAACTTCAAGCATGAAACTTAACGTTGACTGAGCAAGAAGTCTTGTCTGACAAATGTTACATTCTGGTGTGTTAATTGTTTCTGCATTATTGTTTTTGCTGGTTACAAACCAAGCGTTACATGTCACTCTATGTCGATGATGTCACCTTGCACTTCTAAGGCCTCGATACATTATACTGTACGAGTTCTTAGGCAAATAGCATGCATCAAATACGTTATAATGTAACACTCGCTCGCAAAATAATACGCCGGTCAAGTTAACGATTATTAGGCATAAATCATAACAACTGATTACTGATCTGAGCTAGGAACGTTTGTTTGATGTAAGCAGTGTCTGTGTTTTGAAACCTTACCCGAAAGCGAACATGTCTTCATCATACGTTCTGATCGATTATGATAGTCGTGATCTAAAAATGAAGTGCTATTTGTATTGATTACTTACAGAGTCAGTAGAGCACACACCATTGACCGACTGTATGAAACCATGAAATCTCCGCACGGAATCAAAACATTATAATAGACATGTCTACTGTAACACTACTAACAGAAACTTAGTATTTATTTATTCATCCAGGTTTAAATGTACGACATTACGGCACCACTATTATGGGCTTTTTGTTATACGCTTGTAAATGGTACTATTTCATTCATACCATGGCAGAATACATCTAGTATATATATATTTGTTGAAGAGATAGTTGTGTTAACAAACACACCCAAACAAATTAATGATATTTACTTTGCCTTAATAATTCCGTAATAATCCTGAAATTTGATATTACCTATCACGAACGTTAAACCGAATTAAGAAACGTAAATTAATGAAAACAAAGTCACACTAGAAATTTGAGTGATATAAAAACAAAGTCACACTCTCAGTAATAGTCTTTGAAATTCGTTTTTTCAGACTGATAAAGAATAAACATAATCGGCACGTGTCTGTGAAAACATATTCATATCATTGGACTTCTTGGTGTGAAGAATTTTATATTATATACAAACATGCATGTATCTGTTCGATGGAAAAGTAAATAATCACACTGCTGTTACCTCTTGAAAATAATATCTCAAATTCGATTCATTTGAACAGAATAACGGTTGATCGCGAGCTAATTATTTACTTCGATACAAAATTTAAACTAATCACATATACCGTTGTATCAATTTTCACATACAACAAATGCTAAACCTACACTATATTGTATTGAATGGTCCACAGGGTTCGTCATGTACTAGCAATAATTATTTTTTAAAAGTGAATACATTTTCAGTTTCTATGTAATATGATACATTGAATATATATGCGTATACAATAAATGAATACGAGATTGAACGACACATAATTTCCAAATTCCCAGCTATTACAATTAAAGGTTATCATCCGATGTTTGCAATTGAAACAATATTCAGTTTAAGCGCACTAAGCGATTAAACTTTTTACCCATCAATAATGACGCTAGCTCCGCCCATTTCCACTTGAACACGTGACTAGCACCTATATAAGCCTTTAATTCCCAGAGTACAAATTCTTTTCGAATCGGATGCCAGCGGAGAGGTACATGTACATGGTGTACTTTTTTCAAATCTAAGATTAAAACAATTTCATAGAAACCTTTTAATTTTCATACCATATTTAGACTGTTAAATACAGAATCGAGTTAGATCTAGATTATCAATTTTTAATTCTCCTGGTAGAATAGACTTAAAATCTACTTGAATTTAGAGGAATTGTCGCACCACGCGCTGAGCAAAAGGTTGACCTCGTGGTTTTCACTTGAATCGTCAATGACGTAGCCAAATTACATAGATCTACTTTTATTTGCACATTGTGATTATTATGAGATGAACACTAAGAAGTAACTACCATAGTAGGCCTATTCTAAGACAGCGCTAGCAGATCTATGCATTTTTTATGCTATTATTTGAGAACTTTGTTGTGCTGACTTTTGAGTTTAGAACGCTTTCATTTCAACATCTATTTCCAGATGTGCTTGTTCTGCGAAATGTATATACTGGTTGTCAAAGTCAAAGGAGTACAGACACGTCGTGTCGATTTGTCGATGTTGTCTCTAGTAAACAATGCATGAATCCTAAAATGATTTATATTAGGTAAATAAACAAATCCATGGTTCTACAAAGCTTAATTCATATCCTAGACTCCGAGTACGTTACTATTTGGAATGCCATCTCGCCAGTTATATCGAAGCAATAGTCGTAAATATTCCTTAGACATGTCGCTGATATTTATTCTATTCTATAACGTGACCCATATACCGTACTATTTTGCGTAATTATATCAGCGTATATCATTTCAGAAGATTTCATACGGAGAAGCAAAGAACAATCGAGCAATTAGTTTAACCCAGTTTCTTCTATGTTCTATGAAGTAAAGAACGGGGCGACCTTTTACAACCAACACACAACACTTAAAACCTGATGTAGGGATAAGTAAATAGTAAGGTACAAAACAAAGTGACACAGGTACGGCAGCAGCGCACAACGACACAAGCAAGAGTCAGACATAGTACAAACCATCCACATTCACAAGTCAATTAAGGTCATTGGTGGATATTAAGTGGATGTTCTTACTGTTACATATTAAGTAAATGGAATGGAACAAAGTAACTTTCTTACACAATAACAATAGCAGCTGCTACGATAAACATTTTATGGTATAATCGAAATATAGTACATCAATAAGAAGTAAACGGCATACATCAAAGACGTGAACATGTGTTAACCATTGTAATTTTATTGCAACTTCAAGCATAAAACTTAACTAGAAGCGCAAGAAGTGTAACATTCCGGTGTATAAATGGTTTCTGCATAATTGTGCTATTTGACTTGTGTCCTCCATATGCAGTGACTTGTAGGTAAAACAGTGATTCGAGACATATCATGTCTTCCGATATGTTTATGTTGGTGACAAATTAATCGTTACCTGTCACTCTATGTCTATGATGTCATCTAAAAAAAACACAAAAAACATCCGTTGTTTTGTTATTGTTATCCTGAAGAAGGCCTAGGCCGAAACGTAAATACAATATTTACAAAATACGTGTTGTTGTTGAATTCCCAACAGCGCGATTCATTATACTGAATGTGTTTGAGTTGATTGTTAAATGATCTGAAATAAGAAAAT
Organism: Spisula subtruncata; assembly: GCA_963678985.1. Lineage (NCBI taxonomy): Eukaryota > Metazoa > Mollusca > Bivalvia > Venerida > Mactridae > Spisula > Spisula subtruncata. The sequence continues at coordinate 1,448,882 of OY787671.1, forward strand.
ACACAGTAATCAATTATCATTTTGTGCCATTAAAATCCTTCACTTTAGCACAATAATATGCAGCTAGAAGCCGTTTAATTGAACAAACGTTTGCCGCAAAATATTACGCCGGTCAAGAGCGAAATTATTTGACAACAGAAATCATTACTACTGATTTATTTGTTGACTTATAATACGTTCTGTCATATTACTGTAGTCGTGAAGTTAGAATGGAGTGCAATTTGAATTGATGATTTGCGGAGTCAGTTGAACACGCATCATTGACCGATTGTATACATCAATGAAATCTCCGTACGGAATCAAAACATTATAATAGACATTTCTACTGTAACACTATTAACAGACACTTTATTTATTCCAGGTAATATTTCACTCATATCTTGGCAGAATGCATATAATGCATTAAATAGTGGAAGATATAGTTGTTTTCACAAACCATTATAAACAAAATTAATGATCTTTGCTTTGCCTTGATCCAGAAAATTAAATATCAGCTATCACGATCAAGATAAAAAAAACAATAGCAAGTACATTTTTGTAATTTGCGTGAAAAAAACAAAGTCACACTCTCTGTAATAGTATTTGAAATCCGTGATTCAGACTGATAAAGGGTAATATAAACATAATTGACGCGTTTCTGTGAAAATAAAGTGATACCATTGGCATTCGTGGTGTAAAGTTAATATTATATATGTATCTTTTCGATGGAGAGTAAACAATCTAACGGATGTTACTCCTCTAACAATAATATCTTAAATTTGACTTTATTGAACGCAGTACCTTTTTATCTAGCAATTTATTTACTTTGATACAAATGTACAGTATACTCAACAAATATACCGTATTATAGTTTATAACATACACCAAATGAAGAGCCTACACTATATCGCGATGACTCCGAGTACGTTAATAGTTTGAATGCCATACGCGCCAGTAATATTCTAGCAACAGTCGTAAATAATCCCAAGAAATGTCTTTAATATTTCTTCTTTTTTCGTGTTCTCGTGACCCATATATCGTTTTTAACGTAATAATATCACCCTATAACATCTCAGAATATTTCATACGGAGAAGCAAAGAGCAATCGAGCAATAAGTTTAACCTAGTTTCGTCTATCTTTATTTACATTCACTGTCGGATGTTGTTACTGATTGAATCAAGCCAATAAATTATAGTGTTCTGTAGTGGCTTATAAAATGTAATTAGGAGCACTTTTCTTATTATCTCCTTCAATATTTGCGCTTGGGAAAAACAATATGAAAATAGTGCCATTTTGGAACTGTTGTTGATGTAACATGACCGTTGCTGTTCATTTCAAATGGAAAACGTGCACACAGCCTGTTTTATGTTACTGTGAAAATGTAGGTGGATGTGAAAATCGTAACAAATTTTAACTCAAATTTGTCCATAGTTTAGAACAGTTGCCTTTCTTAAGAACACTTAAAATTGCAACGTCTTACACACAATTGCGAGTGCGTGTTTTGGCTCAATATTCATTTCATACAGGAATCGCCCACTTTAAAGTGTGTTACTCTTTCTAGTGTGTGGTTGTCGTGCTTAGCTATTATCGGCTAGTTCCCCCCCGGTATGTTTGGGTGAGTATAGCGGCTAGCTGTAGGAGTATTGGGTCTTGGGTTGTCAATACTTATTTTCACCAATCCAGCTGTTCTATTTTGCGCTTCTTTTAATTTTTTGCTATTTCTGTTGAGCGTTGCTTTCCCTGATCGATGGTTCTCATCGTTTCGTAAAATAGGAATACACATTTTAATCGCATGTAACTCTATATTTTCTATTATCGTCTCGATTTGAAGCTTCTAATATAAGTTATACGTTTGACGTACATAATTATGTTTGGTGTTAATGCACCTTATCGATCCAATTTGAGCAATCTAAGTCGACTAACATTGGAATATTTATTATCTTAGGGTATTTATAAAACGATAACGATATGCATTATACTACATTAATTTTTTGAGCTATCAAACTTTCGTGACCAGATATCTATAATTTATATTGCCTGATTGAGAACGATCTATCTTGATGTACCAAACATTGATGTTATTATACTTCATAGGCGTCTAAAGTATACACTTAGAGGCATATTTAACATTGAATACAAACATGTTATCGTACAAACAAACGTCGTGGGGTGATCGCCATTTTCGAATGAATATTATTTTTAACACTATTTTCAAATATTTGTCCAGTTTTTGCGCAATACCAGTTTGTTTTCTAACCCGTTATTCGGAATCATAACTAGACTTTTATTTGAATAACGTAATACCACCTTCGTTTCGGATTCAATACATGATTAAGTAAATGTAATTAAAGTTTGTAATAAGTTAAGTATGTGTGTATGATAAATAGAACTACACATATTCAAACATTGTGTTCTGAATTCTGTCTGTAACTAGCAACCCTTTACATGTATATTTAAACGACTACGCAATGCTAGGACAGAGTGTGTTTGTTTTGCTGCACACAATTCACTCACTGTTACCGCTAGTGCAACGTTACATGAGCTAGGATATTTTTCTTTCTTGTGTGACCAGTATGTTATCTGGATTCGTCAGATTACAGTTCTAATCAGCAGTTTGTAGAATTATAAAGCTTGATTATATCATGTTTTGTAAATTCTCAATCAAAATACACCAAATATCTGCTCTATTACAAGTTATAATCATTTTATGACGGAATTCAATTTCATGTAACTATCTTAACGTAAGATTAACAATTTTCGTTAAGTCAATCAACACACATGTGATTCTATCTCGCAGAAGATTTGCTAAAAGTTCAGTTGATATTTACGAGTAATCTCCTATCCCTAGAAATATCGGTACATATAAGCCGTTCAACAAGGAAACAAGAAACATAGATATCTTATGATTCTATTTTAAGTGATTTTTGTCTAATATAGGATCTGTCGTGAAGATCAACAATTCTTAGTCAAGAAAATAATTAGGCTCGCTTAATAGTGTGTTTTCATGACAAGTTTAAGCAATATGGATTTCAAGGCCAACGCATGACTGATTCGTGTTATCACATTATCAAATCAGCATACAAAATTGTTATCAGACATTTTGCGCCTCATTATTTAGCCTTGCAGTATGTATCTGGTTTAAAAGATGATCAGGAATTAGGCTCTTCAGTGTATGTTGCGATACTCCGAGGCACAATGGGTTTGATTGACCCCTGCCAACGATAAAATGTAGTTTGAATTGCTGACCACATCTAAAAGTAAACTGCGGCGCCTACTTACGGATTGAAATGTTCCTATCCGTAGGCTGACAAATATTTTCATTGTCTGAATATTATTTTGATATAAAAACATAAGATGATTAAGTGACACATGATATATCTTCCTATAGTCTGACTATCTTAGTATGGTTTCATATCCCCAAAACTAAATTATACACTCATTAAATGTTATAAGTACACCAACACAGTACATAGCAGTACGTGCAAATAGTGCCAATAAAGTGTTTCTAGCTTGAAGAATGACAACATTTAGAACATTTATATTACGTCCATGACGTATTATGTTTAAACATCTTAAAATTTGTAAGTATTTAAGTTGTATGTCTTGTATAGATGTGTTATTATGTACAGTGCATGCTTGCCGATCGGTCGGTCGACATGCCAAATGGTTTTCCAACAATAACTCCAAAACGGGTGGACCTAGGATTCTTAAATTTCAAGTGGAGATTATTCATTCTCCACAGACGGACCGACTCAATTTCAAGGTCATTTGGATCAAAGGTCAAACTCACCATGACCTTTGAATACACAACAATCACTGGTCCACACCAAAAGAAATACGTGATATTAGATCGTAAAATTTTACAGAGAGGTTGCTAATAATCAGATTTAGACTCCTATTAATTTTGAGGTCGATAGGTCAAAGGTCAAGGTCGTGGTGACCTTAGCTACACTAGGCTATTTACAGCCATAAGACATGTTTGTTTCACAAACCTCTCTTGTACGGTCTGTTATCGTAATTCTTCCGGTTTTGTGTTTTCCTGGTGTGGGTATTGATGGACAATGTGTATGTAACATTTTGGGACTTCGTGCGAAAAAGATCTGTTTTGCACGTGCATTTGGCATATTTTGAAAATTCACGGTTCACTGCTCGCAGCGGGCAAATTACATTTATCGAATTATCGGATATTGCTGCTATACTACTCACATTAGGACATGCAAAAAATGAACATGATATCATGCATAATTAAAAAGATATATGCATTACATGTTCGTGTAGTTATAACATTTAACTAGTGTATATATAGCTAGGGAAACCCGCAAGGTAGGCAATATTATTTTGGCAAATTAAGTACAAACCCTTCTGCATTGTATTCTGCATACAGTTCTAATCAGCAAATTGTAGAATTATAAAGCTTGATTATATAATATTTTTGTGAACTTGACATTCAAAATACACCAAATATCTGCTCTATTACAAGTTTAAATCATTTTATAACGGAATTCAATTTTATGTAACTATCTTAACGTAATATAAACAATATACAACATAACTTTTCATGTATCCAGGTTAGTACATGTAAAGCGAGTACGTATAACTTTATACGTACCACGTGTAGTATAAACGGGCGAGTTTTTCCAATAAATTAATAGTCCAAGTCATTTTAATTTTTAACCTCAAACTAATTGCAAAACAAACAGCTTTGTGTTTATATGGTGCGTAAAGCTATCCTTAGCAATGTACAAAATCTCCTAATTGATTATTCGTGGGACATTTTGAGATATTCACAAATATATTGAATTGTCACATGTTTTTCGCGATATTTGTGACTTTTGATGTAAATAAATCTTGACTTGTATCAGTAACTTATTTTTACATCGTGCTTAGAGGTCGCAATTTTGGTCTGATTTTTATGAAACTTGGCAGCAATGATCATCGGAAGCTAATCTAGGTCAAATAACATTTCAATTCTTTGTCACTAGGACAAAACATAGAAAAAACAAGATATAGTCATTAGCGGAAACAATTTCGCCCTTACACTTGTGAAATTTAGTCACAATGATCATCTTTAAAAAATCAAGGTCCTGTGTGAAATTGGATTAACCTGAGTTGAAAACTAGGTCACTAGGCCAAATAATAGAACAAATCTTTAGAATGCACCCTTTTTACCTAATCTTTATGAAACCATGTCACATGGATCATGAATACAAAATGTAGGTCTAATTCAATATTTACTTATTATGAGTTACAACTAGGTCACTAGGTCAAATAATAAACAAACCTTCTTGCGCCAAAAAGTCGCATCAATTATTTTAACATATTAACCCAATTTTGACCCAAATAACTCAATAACGCACTTGCCTTAGATGTTTTGAGATGAGCATTGTGACCAAGTTGCATAAATATTAGACCAAATTGTGAATTTTGTACCTACACAACGGTTTTCTTTGATTTGAACTAGCGATCTACTTTTTGACACCGGATGACCCAATTTTAACTTTGACCTATATGTTGTTGATATTATTATTGTGACCAAGTTTCATAAATATAAGGTCAACATTACGACCTCTAGCGACTACACAAGGTTTGGTACAATTTGACCTAGAAACCTAGTTTTTTACCCTTGGTCATCCATTTCCTACCTTGGCCTAAATTTTGTTCAGATGCATAAAAACATCGCACCGGGATATAACCAAATCGCAAAAGGACGGCATAACCCTAAGAACGAAAAGAATGGCATATACTGTGCACAATACTTTGTAGCGAAAACAATCATATCATCGACAAGGAAAAAGAAAAATAGCAACAGAACATAATATATAAACCATGGACGCAGACATCTCCTACTTGAACGTTCAGTGGATTTTGATCATCCCACATACCACATACTAACGACACCCAATAAAGTGACGGAACAACACTCATGTTGATGATAGACGAAGCCACTGTTTACAGTGCCGAACATAAGACGAAGTAACACTTCTCGAGAATGATATTCGCGGCAAGAAAATGCTTCTTTGCAAACTTACACAAAAAAACCATAAAAAATGCAACCAGCTTTTAACTAGGCATGCTCTTGCAGAAAGGTAAATCAATTAAGGTCAGTGATGGATAAAATGTCAATGCAATTTACTGTTGCATATTAATTTAATGATTTGGAAAAAAACAAATATTCAAACAGCAGCTGCTAAGATCATATAAGATATACACATATAGTATAATCGAAATACATATTAAGCACTTCAATTAGAGCTTGTTATACAAAACTGCATACATCAAATACATGAACATGTGTTTACCCTTGTAATTATATTGATACTTCAAGCATGAAACTTAACGTTGACTGATCAAGAATTGTTTTATTACAGTATGTGTCTGCATTATTCTGCAATATGTGTGAGCCATCCTCAGTGACGGGAAACAGTATGGGAAAAAAACATGCATCATTTTTGAAGACGTTATATTCTAGAAATCTAGAAATTTAGTTCATCATTATCAGGCATTTTGTAACTCTGTTTAACGATATAAAACATAACCACTGATAATTGGCCTAAGCTAGATAGTTGAGGGGTTATCTAAGTAAATGTATACAAACATTTTTTAATAGGATTTTGTCTGATGTAAGCACACATATTTGTCTGTGTTTTGAAACAAGACTCGAAAAAGAAACAGGGCATCACATACGTTCTGATCTATGATGATAGTCCTGAAGTCAAAATGAAGGGCGGTTTGTATTTGATGATTGGCGGAGTTAAAATAGCACACAAATTGACTGACTGTATACATCCATGATATCTCCGTATGGAATCAAAACATTATTATAGACGTGTCTACTGCAATACTATCAACATACACTTAGTATTTATTAATTAACCTGGTTTCAATGTACGAAATTACGACACCAGTATAATTGTGTTATTGGTTATTTGTTATACACTTTTTAAATGGTAATAGTTCATGTATAATTTGACAGAACGCATCTAATGTATTACATATTCCTGTTCAAAAAATTAATTGATGTTATTTTCTTTGCCTAAATAATTCCGGAATTATCCTGAAAGTTTCACATGAGCTATCACGAAAGTAAAAGTGAATTGAGATAAAGAAATGAACAAGGCAAGTAATTTGAGTGATATAAACATACAATCAGACTCCTAATAGTACTTGAAATCCGTAATTGTGATGGATAAAGAGTTAACAGAATCGGAACGTGTCTGTGAAAACATATTGATGGCAGTGTACTTCATGGTGTGGAGAAATTTATATAATACATGTATCTGGTTGATGGCAAAGTAAACAGTTGAACGGCTGTTACTCCTAGAACAATTAAAGTTCTGAGGTTTCGACCTCAGCTATCACGAATCAAAGTACGAGGTGAATCAAGATAACAAATGAACGCAAGTAATTTAAGTGATATAAAAACAAAGTCAGACTCTCAGTAATAGTATTTGAAATCTGTGATTCTGATTGATAAAAAGTAAACATAAGTGACTCGTGTCTGTGGAAATGAAGCGATAGCATTACATTTGTATCTGGTCGATGGAGAGTAAACAATCGAACGGCTGTTACTCCTCGAACAATAATAGCTTTTCATCTTGCTAATTATTTACTTTGATACAAATGTATACTCAACAAATGTACAGTAGTACGAGTATCATTTATAACGTACACAAAATTACTATTACTCTATATCGTGCATGATAAATTGTTCAAGGGTTCTTCATATATATGTATACTGCAGATTTAATGTATTTCTGTTAATATGTAATTGGCTACCGTGATTGCATTGATCAACATAATATAGATACGTAAACAATTAATGTATCCGCGCTTGAACAACTCATATTTTCTCAGATATAACAATGAATAGATACCATTGGATATTTGTATTTGAAACAGTGTACTTGCTATGTCGAAATGTATATACTGATTGTCGTAGTCAATGCAGTGCAGACAAGTCGGTTTATTCGATATTGTCTCAAGTAAACAAGGCATGAATCCTCAAATGAATTATATTTGGTAATAAAACAAGATTATGATGCTACAAAGCTTAAATTCATATACTAGACTCCCAGTACTTTCTTAGTTTGAATGCCATACTCGCCTGTAATATTCTAGCAACAGTCGTAAATATTCCTTAGGAATTTCGTTACTATTTATTCTATTTCCGTGATAACGTGACCCATAAAAAAGGTGTGAGAACATCCGACAGGGAAGGAAGCACTAACTCAACCAACCGAGCACAGAAATCATAAACACCACAACACAACTACTCTGATCAATGCCCATACATAAGCCAAAGAAACAATACAAAATCCAAGCCCCCGTTGAAACAACACAGAATGTGACAAAGAAACCGTAGAATAGCGGCCACCGCATTAGACTGAATGAAACGCAGCAAAGACTCCTCAAGTTTCACAAGGCCCCGAAGCACGGCGACAACATCACAAACCCATGCCAAAACGGCATTACTATTTTAAGAAATAATATCACCATATAATATTTCAAAATAGTTCATACCGAGAAGCAAAGAGCAATCGAGCAATTAGTTTAACCTAGTTTCTTCTATGTTTTATTTAAATTGACTGTCCGATGCACAGGTGGCAGTATCAGAGTTTGGAAAATATTTTTTTTTAAATCCGCTAGCGTAATAGTTTATTTGAATAACTTGGTTAGCGATTTTCCTTCAGCGCCCGTATTTTATACTGAAACAACGAAATGCGATGTTCCCCAATCTTTGGCATATAGACATGTAGTACGCTTTTTACCTTGTTACTATATTAGCTCATTGACGGAATTTTTATATATATTTATTTTATCTTATTTTATTAATGGTTTGCTGACCAAACACTGATACTGCCACTTGTGGTCTGATGTTGTTACTGATAGAATCAGGCCTATAAATTGTACAGTTCTCTAGTGGATTATAAAATGTAATTAGTTGTACTTACGAGGGTTGTCCAAGAATAGCGTATAATTCTTGATTTATTTACTCCAACATAATAATATAGTTTTATAATTTTGCATGGACATTTCTACAACCATAGCACGTGTATTAGACTAAATTATTTTATATCACTATACGTTGTATTCGATAAATAGATGTATTTGTAACCAATGGTAACATTTTAGGACCCAGCACGAAAAAAGTATGTATCACAAAAATGAATTTAAATATTTAGTGACAATTTTACTTAAGAAATTTTAGCCGCATCGCGCCAAACTAAATATAAGAATAATTGGCATCTTTAGGCCAGTTTTTATACAATGATTCATAGTGATGATGTCATATTTGATGGGTAAATGAAGTATTACCCTGCCTCTAACAAATTAGTAGCTAAATCAAGGAATGTGATTGGTCCATTGCCATCACGTGGTGACACAATATCATCCCATACCGGGTCAGTAAAAATCAATACCGGGTGCCCACGTGATCAATACCATGTCAGTAAATTCAATACCGGGTGCCCACGTGATCAATACCATGTCAGTAAATTCAATACCGGGTGAGTACGTGATCAATGTCTAGTTCGACTATAGCTATCGGCCGCCATTTTTTTCGTCGCATTGAATTGTTTTTTTAGCAGTTTTGGTTAATAAACGACGTTTTTAAAGGCACGGACTATGATGACAACGAATTGTAATGAATCAAATGAAGTTTGACGATAAGGGCTGTTTCGTAATAATAACTGAAGCAACGAACGTTAACAAACTTACATGACCGTGTCACTAGCTTTTCCGTGTCATTAGCCCATTGATTCCAAGCGTTTGCAAGATTTCCATGCGCCTATTGGACATGGAAGATGTTTTAAGAATCGTCGAAAATAAAGGTGAAATTTTCATTTAAATAGCCGATTTATCCATGACAGTACTCGATCTCCGAGGAAATTGGGCTTTAATAGACATTACAATGATATCAACCACTCAGATCATACAAGCTTATAGAGCGTAAGTAGGCTACAATTTGTTCCACAACCAGTTGCTCATGGTATCACTATGTCAACAATCCTATGTCTCAATGTAGCTTGTCAAAGCAATGTTTTAATATAAGATTATTTTGTTACTGTGTAAAAGACTTTTGTATCAGTCAAGTTTCATCCACATCACCCCACCCTGGGGAATGGTCGGGATTTTGAGTCGAAAACCCCGGCCTTTCACGACCTGTGGGGAAGCTGATGGTAAAATTTCCGGTATTTTCCCGACAACTAAATATTGTCCCCTAGCTATTGGTTCGCAGAAAAATTCTCCTGACCTGCGGGGAAGCTGGACGGTACAAAGACCAATTCCTTGAATTTAGTGGTATTTTTCTCGATTTGGTCTTTTATTGTGGTTATAATCCGTTTTGAATGGTCATCGACAGGGTAAATTCGCCTCGCCAGGTACGATATTTACTGACCATGTATCATCCCGTACCAGGTCACTAGATGACCATGTAACTAATAATATAGCAACGTTGTTAGCGTTACAATATAAAAAAATCACGACGTCAGACGACGTTACGGAGTGACTGCCATTTCCTAAGCATTGTGTAATACCGTATATAACATAGAATAGTAATCGGAGGAACGATAAATTATGTAAAATCCACAGCACAATATATCAGGGTAATTCGGAATTGTTTTTAAGATTCCCCGGCGTTTTGTTTGGCACAGAAAGTCATCAGACGGATCGATCAAAACAAAAACTTACGTCAGATCGCTTCCTACACTATCCGCACAGAATGTCATCTCAAGCTGTCCATTTTAAAAAATATTTTATGAATTTTTTACAGTATGTAAAAAAATATATTTCGAAAACAATTTCGGCGTATAAGTTTTAAAATGTAAAGCCCACGAATGGGAGTTCTTTGGAAAACTAAGGTAGCGTGACGACGTAGGAGAGTGTTGACGTTGACGTTCTATCGGCCGTAAAGCGTCACCTGGTACTCGTTAAATGTACACACTTTTAATGTTTATGGAAGATATATCATGAAACTTGGCTAGTATGTCAAGAAATAATTTCTCTAAACGTCGATTATAATTTGAGCATACGGTACTTGATAGTTTTTAAGATATTACAGGATTATACGGTATTCTGGGACAACCCACGTATCTAATGATCTCGTTGAATATTTGCGCTAAGAAAAAAATATGAAAATCGTGCCATTGTTGAACTCCTGTTGTTATAACACGACCTTTGTTGTTCTTTTCAAATGGAAAACATTTACATCCTGTTTAATGCTACTGTGAAAATGTAGGTGTGCGCCTTTTTGCTTGATATTTATTTCATATATGAATCGCCAAGTTTTAAGTGTGATACTCCTTGTGGTCTGTGGTTGGCGTGCTTAGCTATTATCAGCTTGTGTTTATTCCCGTTATATTTTGGTGAGTATTGGGTCGTGGGTTGGCAATAATTGTTTTCATCTGTCTAGCTGTTCTATTTTGAGCTTTATTGACCAATGCTATTTCAGCTGAGCGCTGCTTTCCCTGCTCGATTGTTATTATTGCTTCACATAATGGGATTAAACATTTAAAACGCATGCAACTCTATAATTTGTGGTTTCATTCGCTATGTTTGTCTCGACTTCAACCTTCCAATATTGGTTATGCGTCTGACATGCATATCATGTTCGGAGTTCGTGCGCAAATTCAATCCAATTCAAATCAACGTCAACTAACGTTGTAATATTTTATATCCAATGATTATTGTTAAACCTATAACTTTATGAATCATACTCCATTTATTTATTTGAGCTATCAAATTTACGTGACAAGATATACATATATATTTTCATATTGCCTGACAGAGGACGATTTATCTTGCTGTATCAAACATTGGTGTTATTATATTATATATAATATGTATATTCGCCGTTAATATGCGTCAAAATGCAATGTATATACAATAAAGTATACCGAATATTGCACTCGAACACGATATGGGGAAAACAAACGTCGAAGCGTTTAATAGTATCACGAGCTTGGGAAAATAGTAAGATAAGAATACGTTACGTAAAAGCACTGTATTGTAAATACTTCTACAGCTGGAAGTTCACATGCACAACTGTCAATCAAATTTCATATCCAATATTTAGTTATCAGAGAGCTTTCGTCTGCCATTGTCGTGAGTTAATTTTGTCAAATTAGTTTTAGATGCAGTACGATACCGACGTAGCGATTGTGTTATTTTAATATTGGTTTTCAAAGTAAACACATGTTTCGATATAAAACTGTAAATACAAGTTACGCACGTTTAATCAATTCGATGAATTCATTTCCATTCCAACATCAATAATAATCATCATATTAGGTTTTGTACTTAAGTTTCATATAATGTGTAGAATGACTACGTTATTTTTTACGAGGCAATAATGCGGCAAATGTAAATGCAATAATTTCCTAATATACGTACAGGTAGGAAAATCATTACAAAACACATTTTAAATTGAAATATAATAAACACTATAATCCAAAATGTTGCTTTTGCAACAACTTACCGTCTGCACAGAAAAGTATTTAAAGCACTTGTTTCAATTAATTGAACTATTTCCTCCAGCCAATATGTTACATGAACTAATTTTGAGGTAGTACTACCAATGAATCATGACAGTATGCTTTGACAATCCTGCAATGTGCATTAGTACGTCATAAAAATAGTGAAAATGACACAATCATTTTGGGAACTATTAAAGTATGGTGGTCAAATGTCTGTATGAAGTATTTATCTAATAATAATGAGTTGCATATAAACGTACAATTTTTCGCCACCGTACATTAAATGCACAAATGTAATTTTTAAAGATCGTTTTAATTGATAAAGTTGAATTAGAAAACATAACTTTGCAACAAAATTCGGAAAGTTCCTGCGCCAACACCGTACACGAGCATGCCTTGCCAAAGAACACACTAATATCGTGGTCATGCCCTGGACCTGTTCGATTTCGAGTGATATAGGCGTTTAACGAAGGGGATCACAGTTTTGTAAAATGAATATGCTTAGGAAATAACCATATATTATTAAATATGCGCTTTCAATACGACAATTACCTTATAGGTCGAAAAAATCATTAAAATAATTGCTTCTAGCAACCAGGTCAAAGAGCTAGCGCAATATGCCGGAAGTGCTGTTTCGTAAAATACTTCTTGATCAAAACTGTTATTTTAGATATATCGTGTGATTTTTCCTCTTTTTAACGATTACACTTAAAACATTATTTAATATTATTTCTTTTTTATTAAGTTTATTGGGTTCCTCTGTACATTTTGAAACTTGATTTATAGCCGAAATACCACATGTGGTTTGGATTAGAGTGCTGTTGCCAACCCAGCGCCCATATGGTTGTAAGTGTTACATTTTTGTATTGCTAAATAACTCAGATACAAATGGTTCATATAATCTATCTTTACTTATGGTGTAACTATCGATTTTTAGCCGACAACATTTACAACGTTCATTGTTATTAAATTCAGATATTAAATTTCAAATAATAATGTAAATTCGAAGCAGGTAAAGCTGTTCTCAACCGAAACAGCAAAGGCACATTGAAAATATACGTTTACAAACATTTCTGATTAGTGTACTGCTTTTGGTCGTTAAATATTATCATGAGAAAAAGCGCAATATCATAGTACATACTTTCTGAATAATACAATGAAGCCAATTATTACTCAGTTACAGTCAGATATTTAAACCTAAATATCAAGATATCTTATTCATAATGGCTATGGTTTAATCAAAAGACAGTGGAAGTGGAAAGTATTGATGTGTCTGAGAAACCGAAAAAGGGGACTGAGGAAAACACATACAGTCTTGAAATATTTTCAGATCGGTTCCAGTTTATTCCATTCATTCTGTTTCATACTGGTAAGCCTACGAGTATTAAACCCGCATTTATTTCATGCTATATCTCTTTTGCACTCCATCTATTTACGTAGCAAGTTTCACTGCAATGCCAACACGCACGCAGTTCAATCAACTGTGGTAACAAAATGAATATATGATTCCCGTAATTTGCATTCATGAGTATTACTGAATTAAAAAAAAAAATTGAACAAATTCCCAATTATGAATTAATAAATAACAGAATGAAGACATAATAACTTAATTTAAAAGACTGGTGTGGCCGAGTCACGCTGAATTTAGATTAATGGTAATTATGTATTCTACCGGATTAGACTGGCAACGTTTCATGCAGATATAAGTTTTTATTCAATCTAGCGGCGAAGAGTTAGCTATTCATGATAGAGCATGCGTATTATTCGTCCGATAGGCGCGACGAATCCACTTAGATGATTTATTGGATATTTCAGTAACCTAATAAACTTAATCAAATGTATATTTACTGTAGAAAATTGATTAAATATATGCTAACGTTATTTGTACGAGGCTATTACGGCTCATTGCGAGCCATATCACTGATTATAGTTTGAGTGTGATGTGTTCACGTCTGACTGGATGTAAAATATATACTACTCTATCATATCAGGAGAATGTCTTGAAAGTAGTTTTGCGAAACGGTATAAAGACATTCATTGTGGAAGCTATGGTACGACAAACGGACGGACGGACAGACGGACGAACTAATGATGTCAATAGTCAGTCTAGTTCTGTTTGTCTCATACAGATGTATTCGTGGACGGACGAACTAATGATGTTTCTAGTCAGACTAGTTCTGTTTGACTCATACAGATGTATTCGTGGACGGACGAACTAATGATGTCAGTAGTCAGACTATTTCTGTTTGTCTCATGCAGATGTACCCGTGGGCGGACGAACTAATGATGTTTCTAGTCAGACTAGTTCTGTTTGACTCATACAGATGTATGCGTGGACGGACGAACTAATGATATCAGTAGTCAGACTATTTCTGTTTGTCTCATACATATGTTTGCGTGGACGGACGAACTAATGATATCAGTAGTCAGACTATTTCTGTTTGTCTCATACAGATGTATGCGTGGGCGGACGCCGTAATGATGTCAGTAGTCAGACTATTTCTGTTTGTCACCTACAGATGTATGCGTGGGTGGACGAACCAATGATGTCAGTAGTCAGACTATTTCTGCTTGTCTTATACAGATGTATGCGTGGGTGGACGAACTAATGATGTCAGTAGTCAGGCTATTTCTATTTGTCTCATACACGTGTATGCCTTTATCATTTATCTCTTTTCCGCTCAAATATTAATAATATACTTGAATTGACTTTCAATTCTTGTTGGCAACATGTAACAAAAATATGCCATTTGGTTTTACAATCACGTAATTTATACATAGATTACACATCAATGGTGTTTTAGAATTGACGAAAGTATTTCACTGTTTCCTAAATGCACTAACTAGATATAGATAGAGTATATTACTAGGATACATGTAATGTTGATTGGTCGTTTAATGCATGTTTAACTGACTATACATATATACTGTTCACCGACCAAGCATACATGAACGGACCACACGTTATAGAATACTTTCATTTTGTGTTAATTCACACTACGTGTTACAAATGTAAGGATAGGTAGCTAACGGTGTATTGACTGATGAAATTATAAGCAGTTGAATGTCTTTCACTAAATGCTTGCGATTTCATTCTGTACTCGGTGAGTATAACAAGCGCGTGACTTTTTTCTTTGTCATAAGAGTATGGATACTTATACTATGTACAAACACTTCATTACAACCGTTTAAATGGTTGTCATATTACAAAATGGAGAGTGTTTTTGAGAACAAATAATTTCTTGGCTAAACAAAATCTTTCCTGATAAAGATTAACATACCGTCAGAAAACTAATAGTGAATCTACACATTTTAACACAACATTTCAACTCCGCGCATTGGAAAATAGGACACTAAGGCACACTTAATGTTAAACGAAATTCCCAATATTATAGCAGCTATTAATTTTTATTGTTATTCCTGAAGCATTACACAACTTTATGAATCATTATTTACGCGAAATATCAGTACAAAACTCTTCACATGCCCCAGTCGTTTAAGTATTACAATTTGTTATGTCTTTAATGTTCCAGTTAAAACATAGGCACGTCATCCAAATAACATTTTATTGTTTACTTAAGTAGGCAGCAATTCCATTTTTGGGTATGTTGTACATCACTAATTCGTTTTTATGGCACTGTTCTGATAGTTTTGTTGCCTCTGTAAATTGTCAGTTACGGCTACATCAACACATAATTGTCTACGTATCTTTCTTTAATGTCAAACTCCTTGAGGGTTCGTAGACATTATAGCATCAAACAAGCGAGGTAAATAGAACATTGAGAAATAAAACAAGTAATCTAAAGACAGTTTACACGATGAGAGCAAACGTTTAATTGTATGTTCCACAACAATATAAAACGAGAGGGATGCAAGTACTGTAATGCTTTTTTATTACAACATTATGCAATCATATGCAGACCCGATAATTGAAACCTTGCCTATCAGGTGTATGACTAATAATACATCATAAATAATATGGCTATTGGCCGATTCTATTGGTACATTTATCGTATCATCCATTAATAACACATTATCAATATTTAGGGACTCGACAGTATCCTACTGACGAACAGTATCTTAACAATCCTAATATTAAACACAGTTTACACATTGAAGAAAGTGTTAGATCAACGTGCCATTTTGTAAATTGATCGCAAAATTTGTTCTATAACACATGGTACGCATTAAAGATACTGCGGGATATTTTATCGTGACCTTCTTATAATCTAACAGACAGTAAGAGAATCTGAATTATTTGACGTAAAGTCGTTCTCAAACAGTAACACTCCTAGGAAGTATCTGCATATATAGTTTCGCCCTCTTTTTGCCCATTATTGTAAACAAGGTCAAGTCGCCACCCCCCCACTTTCTACAGCACTGTGCAGTGCCATAGTATTTTGGTTTCCACTTGTCCTTGAAAGTTAATTTCCTCTCCCCTCCTTTTAAAGTCCACCACCCTTTCATCATTTGTATATTGCGGAGATGCTGGATTAGATACTTTTTTATCAGGTCATTGTGCTTTTTGGTCACTATGATAAACGTTTTTGACATATATAGTTTCGCCCTCTTTTTGCCCATTATTGTGAACTAGAATGCCTCTTTAAGACGTATTAACGTTAACTCGGTTGGGTCGCCGTGCTGCGGGGCCTTGGGGAACTTAGTGGAGTATTGGCTGCGTTTCATTTGGTATCATGCAATAACGGCTATTATATAATGTCTTTGTGAAACTGGGTCATCCTGCATTTGTTCGGCGGGGACTTGGATTTTTATATTTGTTTTCGTCTTATGTGTGGGAATTGCTCAGAGTAGTTGCTAGGAATATGTAATATGATTTCCCACTCCAGTCTTACCTTGCCCATTATTTTAACTAGGTCAAGTCGTAGTTATGCCTCTTAAGTTCGCATAACGTTAGGTCACTGTCCTTAGTGTTTTAAACTAGGTCACGCCCCAAGTCGTTGTGCCTCATTTGGGCGCCGTTTTGGTATCGGTTTGTGTGGGCACCGCTCAGAGTAATTGCGTTGTGGTGTTTCTGATTTCTGTGCTTGGCTGGTTAGTTTGAGTGCTTCGTTTTTTCGCATACTTTTTTCAACAAAGACAATACCATTTCATTGTCTGCATCTTGCAAACAAATCAGTAATGCCCATGTATCATTCACCCTTCTAAATGACAATTTGCAGCTTTCTACTACAGAAAAACTACTTGGAGTACATATTGATGACCATTTAAATTCAACACACATATCACACAAACACTTAAAAAATGCAACTCTATTCTCTTCCTTCTCATGAGAATAAAATATTGTCTTGACTTAAAAACCAGGAAATTGTTTTCAATTCCTAAATTCTTCCTCATCTTGGTTACTGTGTCACAATATGGGGAAGCTCTACTTGTCTTCTACTTGACAGAATATTAAATTTCAAAAACGTGCTGCAAGAATAATTCTTGACAGATATTTTGATTCGCCGTATGCAGAGCTTTTTAAAAGCTTGAGATGGACGACAATTCATAAAAGAATTGAATACAAAATAGCTATTCTTGAACAATGCAGCTCCTGAATACTTGTGTTCCAAATTTTAAATTACAAACTATGCAAATCAAACGTTAAGGTCAGCTGCAAATAATCGCCTATACAAGCCCAAACCAAATTTTGAAATTTTCAGAAAGTCAATCACTTATGCTGGACCAAAGCTATGGAATTCTCTTCCTGGAGATATCAGAAAAAACAATACATTAAACACGTCGTTTAAGTCAAAATACCTCAAATACACATTTTCACACTGGGGTGATAGTATCTCCACTTAACAAACATATACACTATACCATTGTTATGGACATTGATACAAAGTATCTACTATTTGACAGTCTATCAACAAAGCAAAAACATTATATTTGCATTTGATATGTTTTATATATGCATATGTTGGGAAAGGGTGTTGATTCATTGTTATTTGTTTATTATGTTATTTTGTTTGTTTTTCTTTTCAGTGGACCTTATTGAAAATTGATATTAACTGTCAAATATGTAATCCACAATAAATAAAGTCGTTATTATTATTATTATCACATTGTATATGTAAGACATATAACATAAAGAAAAAAAACACACTTACCGAGGCTGCATGTCCGCCAATATACGTTCTTCATACTAGACGAAGTCAAGTGATTACTACCCGTGATGGTGTTTATAAAAGTAATTTTAATGAAATTGAAATCTAAACATGTACATGCATAATGTTTGTTGAACGTTTGCACTTTTGTCTAAAGTCGAAGTTAAAACAAATATTATCGTTTAAGACTGTTACATTACAAATATAAATAAGTTATGTATAGATGTATACCTGCATTTTGTTTATCCATTAATAGTTTTGTCAATGCAAAGATAACTTGATGCATGCAGCAATTATATAACTATAGGTACTTTCAATCGTGTTTGCTATATCTTATCGACAGCAAGTTACAATTGAATGTCAATCCATAGTGAGACAAATCAAGTACATTCAAAATACATTTGACCAGATAAGAGCAAAAACATGACGGGTATTCTGCGGTGAAGAACGTCAGTCGTCCGTTAATTATCTTACATTCACATTAATGAGTCTAACTTGTGTAACATACGTTCGTGTTTCTCACTTAATTGTCGTACTTGCTATCTCACAAAAATATGTTCGTGACAAATTCGTTATAAGATAACGCGTGATAGTACACTTCTCATATATTATGATATGCACAAAATACATTGATGATGTCGATAGTTGTATCAGGTTAATGACTACTAAATTCATACGCAGACAAAAGTCAGATACACTCAAATAGCCCGTTAAAAAATCTTTGAAGCGACTGAATATGGGGTTATGTCTTGACAAATCAGCATCAGAATCATGTAATGGGTTAAATGCGTTGTATGTATGTATGTGATGTAATGAAATGGTTTTCTTCAGAAATATTTGGTAAACTGGCTTAAATATCGAAGTGAAAGTAGGGTTGGGGCTAACGTACATGTCAAAAAATCAGTTCACCGCGTTCGATGAACCTTTCTTCATTATATGATACATGACCCCCTACTTTTTTCATTTTCTTGAAGTTCTATTGATTAAAATATTTTGAAATGGCCCCATTGACAAAAAAAATGACATTAAGTTTTTGGCGTACCTTGGTCACTTCACATTTAGTTAAAGAGCAATTCTATTTGGTGGTTCGACTATCAGAAGTTAACTGGATGTTATAAAGTAATTAAACATTTTCATACACGATAACAGTTACATCATAACACTTGAGTGGTAAAAAGCATACACTGTATCAAAATTTAAAAAAACCAGAATTGGTAATGTCATTATCCAACTTTACTGTACAATATTTAACATGATATAATAAAAAATAATAATTAAAATAGAAATACATTGTGTAATCACAACAAAACAACCAATTTTATATAAAGAGTTAAGTATCATTTAAGAGAGGTAAATGAGGCTAGAAAAAATGATTATCATATGTTATTGTTATCGAGTTGATAAGTTGATTATAATATTAAGGAGGTTGAAGCTCAAAAGAAGCTATGTGAAAGACAAAATACAGTCTAGTATATCAAACATGTATTTTTATAGAACATCTTACAGGGGAAAAAGCACAAGTCACAAACACACGACGCAATGCCAAACTCACAACTGAATGAGCATAAAATAATATAATTATGTTGATAGTTAGTCTGATGTTTTGTTACGCGTTAAGGCATGCTGTAATTTGTGCTCTGTTGAAAACATTCCCTTCACAAACAAATGGCGCATATTACTTTGCGCTATGCGCTATTATATTTGTTTTGAAAACTAGTATAGTTAATAATTTATGCCGTTAGTTTAACACGGACATAATACATGTATTTACTGAAAAATGGTTGAATATGAAGATAAATGCGGAATATCACTACGGTGTGTTGATACGTCGGACCGTATAACCTAGAGTTGCTTGTGTAATGCCGTATCTCGCGAGACCGTTATTATATATCCGTAAAAGCGAAATGGGCTTTCACGCGCGAAAATGCGCTCACTGCGTTAACATTGACGTCACTAACGTCGGCATATTTTCCGCATATAACGCAACGTTCATTCATAAAAAAGTACGAGGTGTGATCAATATATTCGAGGACTTTTCATCTAGAAAATTCATATTGGCAGCAAGGCTCACAGCCATTTAACGTCATTCGAAGTAAGATGTCTCCGACCGAATGCGCTAATATATTTTTTTTATTCATACAAGGGGCGCGTGACGTTGGACGTCACACGACGTCATTCCAAGCGTCACCGTCGGAGCAGCACATAGCTCCTTTCTGGACTAATACTCGGTCCCATGTATGAGACTGGTTTTCTTTTACTACTGAAATCCGTAGTTAATAGTCAATTCTGGAATGTGTGATGGAATAAAAAAAGTATCAATGCGTTATTGGAGACCAAACTCGGAAAACACCTGTTGGGTGTACACAATTAGATTATTCCAATTAAGAATGAAGCATGACCTATCAGGTTTAGAGCGCAATATCGAGGTAACCCTTTTAATTTGGAGTGAACGATTTAATATTTTGTAACCTATACTTGTCTTCGTTTTCGCAAGTTGCATTTGGTTGAGATCTGTGCGTCCTATTTCGAAGAATGTAACGGAAAGTCTCCCTAACACGGTGTTATTTTTGCTGATTATCCTTATTTTATCGACGCAACCGTTTGACACAGACTCAACAATCAAATAAACAACGGAATCATATGAAACTGACCAATTGGGAGCGCACAGAATCCAGGCACAATTTAGTCAAGGCTGGGGATATCGCGAGGATTTTACATGTTTTGTGTTAATTTTCATAGCATGTCGTTACTCAGAAGTAACGTTACGCCCGAGATGCTCGACGGTGCGTGCTTCCCCATGGTTAAAAAAGTGACGTCACTAGGTAAATAATGACGTTATCATAAAGTAAATTAAACAAATCGCGAGATAATTGATATTGATTGATCTACACAAGCTTGTAATTTCATTACTCTAGTTCCAATATGTCAAAATTGAGAAGGAAAGTCCTCGAATATATTGATCACCCCTCGTAAATGTTAACGTCATGACGTAATCGACGTCTGCATATATTTTCGGCATATGGAAAAATTTGACACGTCAGACATGCATGTTACGGATTCAGAAAACCAGCATGTTTGATACGCAAAATGTTATCCGTCGCGCTGTATTTCACTTTGCGATTTGTTCTGTATTTTGGACAATACATACATTGGTATACTATAAATTGGTATATAATAATAAGAATATAGTCTCAATAATGGAGAACGTATTCCAATACAATGTTTATAATCACAGAGCCAGAAGTATAATTATTTTGGCAAGTTTTATATCAAGACACTCTTCTGTTGGTCATAGTTACGTACAAATAGCATTTATTACCCCATTAGATGGTGGATATAGGTCGGTGTTTTGTTTCATCGTTATTGTTATGTAAAATATAAAAGTGCAACACGACTGATTGTGGTGTAGGAAGGTATGGTGTCTTGAAAATTCATAAAAATGGCAAATAATACGTCTAAGTAAATAAGACATATTTGATGCAGGTTTGTAAAAACACATCGATGATAATTATGATATGTACGCTTATGTGTAACACAGGAAGTTGTAATCACAATAATTAAAGGAAAAATGTATAGGTACATGTACATGTATTTGTTTTTTTAAAACATTGTCGTTTATTGTGTGTTTTGGTTTTTAGTTTTTGGTATTTGTATTCCCATTTGTTTTCCATAGTTTTGTCTGCTTGTAATACATATTGACTTGTTTAGTTAGATATGTCTACGATGGATTGGACATATATTCTGCCAACTGATCTACCCGTCGATAAAACAATTCATGCAATGCTGTCCAAAATATCCACATAACCATCACCGGTATTTACATAACACAGCTTGGAACATCTTCATTTATTTACTATGAAGGCAACATTTGTTTGTTCAGTGTCACTTTTCTATGTCTCTACAGACGCTTGTCATCTGAGAAAACACTGTTGGCGACATAACAGATGATAGATTGTCCGTTAGATATAAACGTATGCTATGATTAGACAATTCGTATTCCGATAAACCGTAAATGACATCGTTTTAGAGCTGTCAAAAGGAAGTTAATCGAATTGATTTAGATTAGACAATTTGTATTTCCATAAACTGTTAGTGACATCGTTTTACAGCTGTCAAAGGAAGTTAATCGAATTAATTTAATATCTACTCAGATTATAATTAATATGTCTAACACAGTGTTTCATTATGTACGAATATTTTTGTCTTCCACATTATCTGGTGTGTGTTTTACTGTGACAGAACTGTCCTTCCTGTATATATACTCGAATTTTATCATAACTTCCACTCCATGTATCTGACAGAATTATCCAAATCATAGTATTCGATGGTGTTCGGACTATCATTATTGCAAAACAAATATTGCCTTATTTCCTTACCGTGCAGCAGTTTTCTTGAGCTCACAATATTCTGTTGTATGAGATTATACAAGGCATCCACGTAATTGTTTCAAGGAAAACGAATTATGTGTAAATGTTCACACCAGAGTAAGGCGGAATATTTCTTCCAAATGAGTATATAATCACCACATTCATCGTATAGATCATATATTGTGAAGAATATTGTTTGAAGTGGTGATGACATGGACAAGAAACTGTTAAGTAATGGTATTTTGCATTAACCTACACTAGAATACTGTAGCACTGTATTAAGTGGCTGCACAATTCACTAACTTTAGCAAAGAACAATTGAACTATTCAAATCACATTTTGTTCGCTTTATGTGTCGGTATCGTGCATATTGACTTGGTAGAAACAACTGTTTGATAATGGAAACGTCCGTCAACATTGTCATTGGCAGTTCAAATGTTATACTTCTACCTCACTTTTCCTGACGAAAGTAAAATCTATCATATCTATCAAGTAAATATGTATTGCATAGTACAGGGTGATCATTAATATATGGTAAAATAAATAGCTTCAATGACTTTGTCAGATTTATTGATAGAGAAGTGGTTTGACTATAAATCCAAAGGTACATGTAATGAACCCAAGTTGTATAATGTTATGATACTCAATGCATGCTGAGACGTAACGCACGAAACTCGTAACTCTAAACGTTGCGTCAATTGACGTTGGTTTGTTGACTTGACACGAAAAGTGTTTAAGAACGAAGAAAAAAAGTATACTTCGAGAGGGGTTCAACTTATTTATGAACAGAAAATAAACATCGCTATTTATTTTGTTTCTGTAATAATGAAATGAATAAAAACTTTATATTGTGTAAAGTAGTATATCAAGAAGTATAACCTTATAATTGTAAATTACCAATACGTTACGGTTAAGCAATAACCAACATTAGAGAAGAGGGTGTTGTTATTTGCGTTTTGAAGGTCCAAAACTCGAAATAATTAAGTTAACATTTTCTTCTTTAATCGATGTTTTAGTATCAACCAAAAAAAAAAAAATATTATATTGTTAAAGCATGAGAGGACTTCGACATCTAATGTTTGATTATAATGTATATCTAATTTTTATTCTTAAGTCTTTTTTTGGCGTTGCATATGATGCCTTGAAACTGAGTCTGAATGAAACACTATGTTCTTGGAACAGTCTGTAGGAGCGATGCGTACCACTTATTTGTTGAAAACCTGATTTGAAACTGTTTGTACATAGACCACAGCCTTCAATTTCGTCAATTTGAGATTGATTCTGGCGTGCGTACTTCCATAATAACAAACACAATGCCTTACCATGAAGACCGTCGCGAACACACAAAGCTGGACAAATACCAACTTCTCCCTATCCTCGTGACCTTTATTAAAAAGCATACGATATTCTATCATAACATTCTCTAGTATACAGCATTGCTACCCCATAGCGAAACAATTTTGCCACATACTGTTGTTTATGCAGCAATGCATGTTTTTCTTGATTTTCTGCGTAGAAACTTCGCATTTTACCGAAACAATGCATTTAACTTTTTAAAAGTAATTTCACTGATAGTTTCTAGATAAACTCCTACCAGTGTAACTACTCCGCGTTTTGCTTATTTTTTGTGCCATTTCACCATTTCTGGAAACAGAGCTCTAATTTCACTTCTGATGACAAATATTACTAATTTTCTCATTAAAAATTCAATACAATGCTGAGAAATAAATAGGTAATGTTTGAAAATTATTATGTCCTGAGTTCAACTTACATGTTTATGTTAACCAATGGCTTATAGCAACAACCATTATCTTATAAACTAACACTTGGAAAGTTACTAAAGATATCAAGGCTACAATATAATAATGACCACCCTGGATCCAATGACAAAGTCAAATAAACGACAACACAATACCTAAAACAATGGGCACTCATATGAGCAGACAGTAATTGATTGTGTTAGTCTCGTCAATTAATAAGTAAATCGTTTTATGTAGTACGAAAAGCCGTGACGAGCTAATTTTCACATTATCGACATTTTATGTTTGCCTAATTATATACCTTATAAACATCAAACACCAACAATTTTGTGAATGACTCCAAACTAGTGTGCGTTCAGTCGCTGATATAGATATTGTGATGGACATACGAGGGTCATTCAATATATTTGTAGACAATCGTTCTCATTTTATTATATTTATGTTTAAACAATACTTTCTTATATCATTATAAACATCTATCTATTACCTACCGTAGATACATATTTATCTATGATTATGCAACACAGTAGCATGCCATCAGCCGTTGTATTACCATAGTACCACGCTACCACCCCCGACCGACGTAACGTACCCTATTCACTAGTTCAACTACTTATAAATTCCAAACTAATTAATTCACATTCTCATATGTTTGCCAGATTATTGCAGGATATTATCATAATACTTTGTGAAATAATTAAGTTGTTTAGACTTTTGAGTTTCAATTGAGAAGTATTTGATCTATGCCCGTCACGTTTTCGTTTACGTCAAAATGTCGATAATTTCACGCAAGGAAATTCATGCAACTATTATATCGTACACTTGTCTTAGAATTACACAACAAACACACATAAACTGCTAATGAGAGCAAACGGAGAACATATTATATTTAGTGTCACTGTGTTTCAGTGGCAAAATCAAATTTTTGAAGAGCAGCATGGTGTTAAAATGATACAGAGATGAAAGAAATTTGCAAACGTAGCCCTGGACGTTTGAGGAACGCCAGTCAAAATGTGCGAGGCGTTTCAACTTAGCATAAAACCATCAATTCTACCTTAATCCTTATCTTTGAATACATGAAATGTTTCGGTAGATATATTTAATAATATAAAGTTTAAACATTTATGTTTAATTCCATATGAATGACATAATTCAATTTCGGGTTTACCATTTGAGAAATAGCAAAACGTAAATAACGTCGCTGACGTCAGAATATGTTTGCGTTGTGTGGTGGTTGCGGTAAGGTGATAGTTTTGTTTTAGCCATATTTTCTTTAAAAATGCGTCGTTTCGGGTAAAATTTTCTGCACTTGTGTCAGAAAGGCTGTAGTTAAGTGTGATATTATTAGTTATTATCTGTGTCAATGTGTATTAAAATGACGAGTCCAGTCCACGAATTTATTGAATGACCCTCGTATAATGCAAGAAACACCGATATATTTATATTAGATTTTAGGCACATGTAGATCACGTCAAGAATTATTTTACTACATTGCACACAGATGTGTTAAATACTGTCTGAAATCATTTAAAGTTCTTATGACCTGGTTATATTGTTGGCCTTACAAATGTTCTCCATTATACAGAAATCAGATACTGTAAACCTAGAAACTTTTGCGGCTAGAAACTTTCGCGTTTTGCCGATTGTCGGCATATTCGCGGCTACAAACTTTCGCGTTTTTAAGTCTCCCACGAACTCCGCGAACACTAAGTCGCATAGTGACAAAATTATTGATATTATTACCTGTCACATACATTGCTCGATTCGTATATAATTGCTTCTTAATTATAGTTCTTACCTTATTTAAACCCTCTCAAACTCTTTTTGATGTAGATAGTTACCTATTGTATTTTTTTCACAAATTGCAAACTACGCTGGTAATGTTTTCACAGTTTTATTGACACTATCAGTCATTTTGTATTATGACATACCCGGTAATAATCAGCTCTTTTTACATGCATGTTCATATATTGAGTGTATTGTTAAACACGTTTTCAAGATTTGCTTTTAAAAGTGTTTTCATTATTGTACCGTGATGATAAAAGACTTTATTTAAAAAAAGTACATACACTTAACATTCCATATTTTGACAAAATAGCACTTATAATACGGTCTTATAAACGTCGTACCAAAATGATGAATTTCCTTAAAAAAACGAGAAACTTTCGCGTTTTTCTTGTCCTGGACATGTTCGCGGGTATTTACTTTCGCGGATTTTTACTAACCGCGAACACCGCGAACTTAAATCGCGCGAAATAATTTCTAGGTTTACAGTAAATCAGGTAGACTAAATCAGACGTAAACAGACACATTACTAAACGGTTCCAGAAATTCTGACTGATGCGTGTTTCAATTTCACAATATGTGACGTGGACTGCAGAAATCAGGCCAGATGCGGTAACGTCTATTTTTAGAAAAATGACGTCAAAAACTTGCGCTGTTTTTTTCGCGGATTTTCTAATTTATTAACTTATATTTTCAAGTGTAATTGTATAACAAAAGTTCTGCTTTAGAAAAATAAACAATTAAGATATATTTGCAACATTTCACAACCACTTCACGAATATTTTAGTGTAGTCTAGCCATTTTAGCGATAGTTATTTCCCTTTTACTCTGTAAAGGTCAACAAACCAAAATGGCTGACAGTTGATTGTTTGTCTTATGTTGAGTGCAGTTTGTAAGGTATAATGATGAGAAATGACGCTGATGTTGGTTTGATCTGGTTGATATCGAATTATAAAGCTCGTATTTGGAGGTAAGCATATCTTTTATTGTCTGTGATGGCTTTACTGTTGTGAATTATGGGTTTAAATTCGTTGATAACATTGACTTTGAAAGCGAAAGTTGACTTTAAAATGCTACAAAACAGTCTGTTTTTATGTGGATAAGTCCATTGTATACTCGATTCTTCATAGCATTGTGCAAATTTTATGCCTGCAGATAATGAGTTAACATGAGGATTGTTCATGGCTGATTTTATGGATGCATTCATGTTTGTTGACATATCCCCCACCCACCTAACTTTGCTGAAGTTTGCACACATCAAGTAAAATGACTATCATTTGTCTTCATTTTTTCAAACTCTTTGAGTGCATATACCCAACTCACAGTACATCCTGAAATTCAGCAATGTTCAAACACTACTGTTTACTAGTAAAATAGGTCTGGTTTAGACTGAACTGACAAGTAAATTCTTTTGACACTTCAGCTACTGTAGGCTTCCATCCCTACAAAAATGTATGCGGCTCAAATTCACTAGGCCAATTTCCTACCGGTTTACTTAAACGTGTTTAATTCAAGTGCATACGGCTCATCCGGACTTAACCGCACACCCAAATAACTGCACATCTCTACAACAATGTAACAATTTGGTATACACATGCCTCTAGTAGCTGTTCTACTTATAACTACAATGTAGTAGGCCTACTGAGTACTGGGAAATACTTGATGCATCTAACAGTAAGATATGCCTGTTCTGTGGTTAGTATTTACAGTTTGACTACATGTAATAAAAGGCAAATTATACTTAGTTATATTCTGTATGAATAATGATCTTCATAAAATTAATTCTCATTTTCAGGATGATCAATAATTGATCTTGAACAACATGTGTGGACAAAACATGAACATGTCAGTTATGTGGAGTTTACTGTGGGGAGGCTGAGTTTGGACAGGGACCTCTATCTCAGGTATACAACTGATCTAATTATTAAACTTCCATTTGTAAAGCCTTCATATTACTTATTCCACTAATTATTTGTAGTGGTTACTGGACCAAGGATATGTATACCAGTTGTTATACTGTAGACCTGACTGCTGATCATGAAGTGGTTGATCCACAGAACTATTTTTCAACATAATATATCATGATTATGACAGTAGCTGATATTATGGCAGTAATTTCAGTATCTGTTATCAATAGTGAACATATCAATAATAATTTTCAAATGTCATTTCCTTTTTTAAATAGAATATAGGCTACTATAATACATATCTTCTATTATTCATCTATAAAAAAATGCTTTCAGTACTCTATTTGAGCAGTGTCCATTAATTTGTAAAAGGCTGATGCTGCACAAATATATTAATTGATTGGTTTAATTATGAATTCTTTCAATAGTATTGGCCTAAATTTGATTGCAATATGCCCAATATTTGAGTGTCTTTCAGTTTATTAGGACTATTAATTAATGGATATGATACCCAGCATAAACTGTGTATCAGTACTTTGCACTTTAATGCATAATTTTAGGACATTAAATAAAAAAATCTTATAATTTATTTTCAGAAAAGTTGATACAAAGACCATATGGCAAAGAAGTGAAGATTAGAAACATTCCAGATGATTATTATAACTCAATTAGTCAGTTTTGGAAATCAACAAGTCATGACTGGAAGTTAATTCTACCTGAATTGTCATACATGATGAAAATCATGTACATAACTAACATCTGAATAACTGTAATTGTTAAAGAAACTACATGTATTTTAACAATTGTAACAATATAACTTTTTTTCTAAAAGTTAAATTATATTCTGTCAAGTGAAGCATGTTCCAGTTATGAGTTTAGATTTGTATATCATACATGTATATGATGTAATAGCCTTGCATTGGTATCTTATCTGTCTATACAAATGTTGATGTTATTTCATGTATTGTCTATTGATTATATGAATTAAGGCATTTGTTTCTGCTGCTACTACTGGTTAAAAATGAATTGTTTATCAAGCCTTGTATTATTCTGATGTTACTGAACTGTAGTTTTGTTGCTATACAATAGTTTGTCATTGAAATGGGATAAGAAAACAATTGAGAGAGCATTTCAGTACAAAAACCACATGAAACGGTCTGTTATACTTTTGCGGTTGCTATGCAAAATGTTCTATTCCACCAGTTGTCAAGGAAATTTGCATGATTGGAAATGCATGATAATTTTATACAGTACTTTTATGATAAGATGATGTGTAGTTCAGCTTGAATATCACTTGTATATAGTGTATACCATGTTTGAATGTTGTTCTCTAAAACCTTTATATATAGAAGGTAATTTGTGATCCAGCTTTCTTTGAAAATGCATCAAAAGCTTCATAATTAAACATGTAAATCTACAATTCAAATGCATTATACTGTCAAAAGTATTAATTTTAATATTGTACTAACTTGACCTTAGAATTTTTTTTAACTTAATACCTGTAGATTCAATGTATTTTGATATTTTTGGTCAAAATTTAGTTTCTATCCGTTGCTAGGCAACCAAAATGTCATTATTTACAAGCAGATGTTAAATATTCCAACTTGTTGTTAAAATAATAAAATAAAATAAAATGATAACATGTCTTGTGTGTTTATTGCTGTACTATTGCTACACTGTTTTAGTGTCTTCTTATTGTATTTGGCATGGAAAAGTCATAATTTTGCACTAAGGCAGTGTTACTTAGTTACAGCATTTTATTTCATTATAATGTAAATAATTCAAGATAACAATGTGAGCTTATCAGAATCTTCATATTTTATAATTTACTACAAAGAAATGAGTGTATTTGATCTGAAAATCTAATTCACAGCCACATGTATAGTTATTGAAGTACTGTTGCCATGGTAACTTTTATAATATGCAAAATATTTCCATAGTAACCATGTTTTAAAAAGAATGTTGTTGTTCAAGCAATATATGAACTTGTTGATGTTGCATGGCATACATTTAACAAAGAAAAAGCAGAAGATCTTGGATTTTCCTTTTGAAGGATTTATAGGTTGTGTACAGCCGTTTCACCTTTTTATTGTGTTTTTCGGCATTAAGTGCACGTGAAGAAAATGCTGTAAAACCGAAAATAATCACCGGAATCATCTGAAATTTTGAGAATTTATTCTTAAAAGGTTTTTCTTCAAGATTATGAAGAAAACTCAAAATGTGAAATTTTAGCATCTGGCCTGATTTCTGCAGTCCTTGACACATATATGTCTGCCCCACAGACAGATGTCGGAAATTCTGAGAACTCGTTTCATACAGAAAACTGACTGCTCTTCATTCATACCCATTTGGCTATGGATACTGTCATATTGAATAACAGAGCAACCATCGAACTAGAAACTGAAGAAAAATACGCCCGTGTCAAAATGGAGAATAGTTTGAAATCTTACTGGCACTAGTGGGCGATAGCTACTATACTAATTGATGTATTTGGATTACCAATCTAAGGTTCAATACGCACTCTAGTATGAAGCAAAAGCGTGCTCAGAAAACATCAGTAGGTTAACACAAATGCTGAGTGATTACCAGAATGTACGTATTATGCCACATTCAAATAATATTGACACATGAATGTTGTACATAAACATGTAATCAACGCCATTATTAGCCCTATAACACAGCATTGACCAAGTCTAATAATACGGATGCTTCCACTATATACAAATATCTATATCAGTTATCGGACCCGGGCCGAAAAAGTGTTATAAAATATGATTGGCTAATAGACAGGGCCGACATGTGATATTAATATTGGCCCTCCTTTTAAACAATCTGATTGGCTTATAGACAGGGCCAAAAAGTGATATAGATTTTCGGCAGACATTATGGAGAATTGATTTTTACTCACTAAAATGTATATAACTTTTTTATTAATGAACAGAAACATGTCATTTGGGTATTCATTTTCTTAGTTAGATCATTTCCTACAATTTGGACTATATTTGGATGCAATGTTTTTCACATTTTTCGCAGTCTTTATTTCGGTCTAGTTTGATGTGCTAACGTTACATGCAAAGACAAATGTTAAAATAATTGATACTTATTTAATAAAATTGTCAATAAATGGGTGATTTGATATTAACCCTGTTATTTGTCCTCGGGACAGACGCATTATCCCTCGGCCTACGGCCTCTAGCCAATACGACTGCCCTCGAATAAATAACAGGGCTAATATCAAATCACCCATTTATTAACACATAATATAGGTTGGTATTTTGTGATAACAGAAATCGGGTAATATACGTAAACATCCATGCTGTTGACCAATATATTCCCTAACCAGGGCCTTGAATAACGATTAAAACATTGCACGTATTCATTTGCAAGCTATTTTTTTCCAATGCGAGTTTATACAAAATAGAAACTAGTTGCAGTAGAGACGAGTCGGTATAATGAAAAACCAGCTATGATTTCGTTTATATTTTCTATTTGTTGCCACAGGGCATATTGTTTTTTGTCACCAATAAACACAATTAATGTACTTTGGAGTATTGTCGATTCAAAGATGTTTGTCAAAACCGCCATAATGTTCCATTTCTGAATAGCTAATTGATGCAAGTATAACTACTACGCTATAGGACTATAAGCTTTTTAATAGTTTAAGTGTATTATTGATGGTATTATAGTGATTTAATCCTGACACACATTAAACAATCGACCGGGGTGAATGTTTGTTCACGCGGTTATGACAAAGATCTTTGAATCAAGTATAATTTCACACATTTTAGAAGCGAATGTCAAATTGCAAACATAACTACTCTTTTTATCGTTCTCTTTAAAAAATCTATGTTTGACATGATATTGGTCAGACAAACATTATAATGGTACAGTGCAACTCACTTATAGTGAACTCGCTTATAACGAAAATTCGGTTATAGCGTAAGGAAAAAAATCCCCGACTTCGCACCTTCTTTATTTCAAGGTGATGCCACGCGCTTATAAGTTGTATAATACAAAAATCAGTTATAACGTAATGATTTTGATCACATGACTTTCCTTGTATCCAGGTTAGTATAGCCAGTACGTATAAAGCTATACGTACCATGTGTAGTATAAGATATTGATTTTTTCCAATAAATCAATGCTCATTTTGCGTTTTTAGTGTCATATGATAAAAAGAATCTACCACTCGTTGTCAATTGATATATTTATATTAAACTCGTTCAGGAAATATTGTTAAGCTCGCCAGAGGCTCGCTTAATAAAATTTCATAAACTCGTTTAATGTAAATTTATATCAATTGACAACTCGTAATAGATCCTCTACATAAGTCCAAACAAAGCATTTTGCGTGTATTTCTGCTCGGTTTGTGCAAACAATCTTAAAAGGTGTCAAGTAGTTGCGCCTCGGACAATTATCAGTGCAAATTAACTGACCTAACCAATAATTATACCCCTAAACTTAGTTGACTTTACAAGATTACAAACTTTTATAAATGTAGCTGACTTGACAAGTTTATAAATTTTTGTAAATGTAGCTGCAACAATAAAACAAAAAAATAGACATTAGCGAAATACGCGAAATTCGACACTCCGACAGCCTACCAAATCAGACCATTTAACACTAGCCGCCAATCATTAACGATCTACACATTCATCTATACAAACAACATAATTATAGTGAAGCTGTATAAGGGCTAATATCCAGGCTATGTGTCGATAATGATTAGTCTTTTTGTCTATGATCCATTGTCGACCTCTCCATGAGTGTTTGTTAGTGTCTACGTATCTTGTTTATTTGATATTCAAATGCCAATCCATCAACTCAATCTTTCTAAAAAATCAAAGTGTGTAGCCAGCTTGTCCAGTTAATTTAACAACATCATGTCGACAATATTTGTTGAATTGTTTTTGGCATAAATTCAAACAGAATATTCCGTTGTTCTCATTTTGTCTTTTCATCTGTTTCGACTGCATTACGCAAAAACATTTTTAAGATTAAACGTACTTATGCAATGTCATAATAAGTATCGCCAATAAAAGGTATTCAAAATAATTGAAGTGAGATTAACTTAAACACTTAAGAGTGTTATGTATTGTCACTCGTTTATTTAGTCGTTAATCAATCTTTGTAGAGAAAAAAACAGAATGTACAAACATGTACTTTGAAAAACTCTTTAACGACGAAACGGAACATATAGTAATGAAGATTTCTCGTTACATGTTTGTTTTATCTTTCATCAATAAACATACTGTGTTAACATTACTGCATGCACTAAGCGTTGCCACTATACCTGCATGGAAGTATCATTTCTTTGATCGGTTAATCGGTTGTATTAACTTTAAGCATTACATATCCCCAGAAAGTATGCACTTTGACAAAAGAACATATTATTAAAAACTTAGACATATACTAAGTGGTGTGTGCATGTGGATTGTGAATATCCAATTAGCATACTTGGCTATGCTCCAACCCAATCCCGCCTTTGAAATGTCCATTCGTATCCTATTTGTGTGTCATGATAAAGCCTTAGATACGACTGAAAGTATTTCAAGAAATATAACATCAATGTGGGTGGCGATATAAATGAACGTACATGTAGAACATGATCAGTATTTCAGTCATCCTGCTTTTGTTGGTGGGGGAACTTGGACTGTTAATTGTTACTTTGGCTTATGTGAGGGTATTGCTGCGCGTAGTTGTGTTGTGATGTTTCTGATTTCTCTGCTCGGCTGGTTAGGTTGGGTGCTACCTTCCCTGTCTGATTTTCTCATACATTTTAAGCTACATGTATATGTTGATTTGTACTTGTAATAACCCATTGAAATGTAAAACTCTATGCTCAGTACATCTAGAAACGCAACGTTTTCATCCTTGATTTTATCTTACTTCCATTGTTCATACATTGTTTAATTTTATGCAAAATAAATGTATAATCACGTAGAAACTTGGCTATTGTCCAAATTTATCAATCGGGTTACGTTACTCCCGTGCGTCAAGGAAGTCACAAAACGCACAAATTCCACGTGCACCCTTTACGCGTTATAAATTTTGGTGTAAATTGCTTCGAAACCTTTGTAATGTTTGCCAATGGAAAGAAAATAACAAAAGAAAAGTTCTAGGCTCCGGAATCAAAATGTCTCAATAGTCCGAGCATCGGCCGAATCAAGAGATTCCTATAACGGAGACGTTTCACTTTTGGCTCAATTGTAACGAACCGACAATGTTTCATCTGGAGACACTCTACTAGCACCCTGGCACCGTTTCCAACCACCAATGTCCAGGTCATCCATGTGAAACAACTCTCCGGCGGGACCAGTAACTCCATCTGTAGGCAAAGTTCACGACTGGTTCATACACTTCGGTCAATCAATCAATAAATAAATCAATCAATCAATCAATATATGATCTTTTCACTAAAAAAACGTTTCTGAAAAATTAAGATTTTACCACCTTGTGTTCCGCTCCTTTTAGCCGCACTATACTCACAAGTGTTGTCCAATCGCATCGACAGCACTATTTGAAAATAAAGTTACAGTTTCATTGTTCATGGAATAAATTATCATCAAGTTAATACAGTTTGGTTGCCAATCATACACAGTTTGAAAATGTGTTAACAGTAGCGCTAGTGTTTCCTTTCTAGATGTACTCAGTATCGTAGAATGTATCTTACGTGAAGTGGGTTAAAACACATCACGTCTGGTACACATTGTCACTGTTTAACTTATATGTAACTTTTAATTTATGTTCTATTTGTTGAATCCCTTCTAAAATGGTTGATATTTATATATATGCATTACTAACATATCTACGCTATATATAAGACATACATAATTAACCATTATATCAGTGTAACAATTTTACTAGTTCATAGCCAATACATAAAACGAAACAACTACTTCTTACATGGCAACCTACGGGGAATTGGGTAGATATCCATTATATATCAACAGATATACAATAATAAGTAGATATTGGTATAAAGTACAAAATTCTGAAAACATAATTATTCAAGCTTTGTATAATAAAATGCTTGAAAACCTCGAAACACGAAATAATTGGGCAAACAACGTAAAATCACTTTTAGATACATATGGTTTCTCTGAAGTATGGATGAACCCAAATTGTGTTAAGGGGAAAAATTTCAACAATACTTTTAAAAATAGAGTTTAAGACGTTTTTAAACAATACTGGTATGAGAATGTTAGAAATAGCAATACACTCTGTACGTATAGATATTTTAAAGAAACCTTGTCAATTGAATATTATTTAGAGAATTGGCCGAAGAAATGTAGAATAGCGATATCACGTTTAAGATTGTCTTCCAATAAATTACGTATTGAAGCAGGCTGTTATGGACAACATAGAATTGAACGTTTTGAGCGATACTGTACCTTGTGTAATACAAATGATATTGAAGACGGATACCATTTTGAAATAATATGTCCTGTATATAATGAAATTAGAAACAACCTTATAAAACCATACTTCTTTAGACACCCAAGTGTTTTTTAATTCATACAACTGTTTACATCCGAAAACAAACGACTACTAAGAAACCTTGGTAAATTTATTTCACAAGCATTTGACATGAAATAATATTGTTTAACTGATTAGGTTATCCAATCCAATGAATTTATGTTTCCTGTACATTGTATATTTACATGTTCTTGTATGTGTATATCAAAATTTGTAGTGTTAACATATAAAGTGTTTATATTTTATGATTTACATCATTTATGTTTACTTAAATAAATACATTTATTACTAAATAATAACTAATCATTAAAATAGCCTCCCATCAAATCATAAAGTATAACAATTATTACGACGAATTGTATATTTCGTTTACCGGAAGTTAAAAATATGTATGTACTTTTGTATTGTGGTTTTGTATGATGTAATATTATGTAATTATGCTTTGTAAGTACAGTCCGACCAGGGATACCTGACAGTGACGTCATGTTGTATTTACAATCAAATGTTTACTTTATAAATCGTCTGCAAAAATGGGGATTATCAGTATAATTATTTACCTTTAATATGCATGAAATTGTGGCCGAGAGGATAACGGTGCAGTATTAGTAGATTTCTAATTAAAACGTGTCGAGTTCGAACCCTTTCAGCAGAACTTTATATGCTTATTTTTTTTTTTTTTTTTTTGCAATCGCATACAAGTGTACTTGAATGCTGCTTGAGTAAAAAACACCTTGGTCATTTCACTCAACTTCAAATGACTTAATTTATCAGCGAAGAACAAGTTTTAAATTATAGTAGGGATCGAGTCTTTGAAGAACTAAGAGAAACCAACAGCTATCCTGAACGAGTTTTCAATTACACGAATTCCACGGTTTAAATTTAACAAGAATAGGGCAAAAACTTTATTTTCAAAATGAATATCTTATCAAATCATCCAATGGTATACATTTTTCGTTTATAATACAAGAAAAAAATGTTATAGTTTAATGGCTATAACAAGCTTTGAACTTAGATCGCCTGAGTGAGAGTCAACAAATACATCCACAGAACCGTGCATTGCTTGAAATTTATGAATTGGTATAGACATACTTCTATATAATATGATCCCCGATCTTTTTGGGGATATACCCTGCTTATTTATAGATTGTTTACGAAATGACGTAACTGTCAAAAATCGTTGGTCGGATAGTATGTTCATGTTCTTTGTCAAGAAACAATTTTGTTTACAACAATAAAATATTCTGTTCTGTTCTGTTCTGATGTAACATGAATCAGTCAATAATTTCACAGGAAATATGTCCATTTAACGTTTATAAATTAAATATATCATTGAAATTATTTGATATTTTATTTACTTTAGGCAATTTATATTATGAAATAGAAGCAACTGACATTACTTATGGTTTTGGTAATAAATGGAATCCTGACACGTTTATTCCATCATTCTGAAGTATGCGCAGTAGTTGATAATGCTAGTTACTGCCAATTAGTCGGTTATTTATTCCTGAAAACGAATAATTAACACATGATGAGAGTTTAATGTTGGAATATGCACTGTACTGCTCTACTATGTTGTGCGTTAGCGACTAAACTGGACCCCCATAAACCTTAAATATCTTAGAAAGTACAATGCCGATCTGAACGAAAATGGACACGTCTTCGTAAAACACACATGCATGTACCAAATCTCATAAAATAAAACAGAATTTTTGGTCCACAGAAAAGTGTACTTTCCATAGACGCCTAATGCAAAGTTTTATGTCTAAAACAGGGTAAATACGTATGGGTGATAGAAGTGACCGGAACAGCAAAGGTCAACAATTTGGTCCAGTATAACTGTACATTAAGTCACACACCAGTGACTGTTGAAAATATATAGTGAGGCCCATACATGAACGTTTATCTTAGTTTGTATAACTGAAGCAACTTTGTAGAAATATTTGTAAGAAAAACATTGTATTTTGTTTGTACAAATGATCATTACAATCAGAAGATGGACCTCAACTATATACACATTGATGACAAGACAAATGTTGGTCAAAGTTATACAATTATCCCGTTATAGTTGTTACATAATACAATAGCATTATTCTAACTAGCTGATCGTAATAGCTTTATTTACTCCCTGTCAATTTGTTGATTAAATTATCAAAATAATACATTAGACCCAGTGAGAAAAACATTAATTAGACAGTAAAAACATCCGAAATTTAAACACAGAGTTGGTAAAGGTAATTTAGTGAACTATGCCAAGTTTCAATAATACATGTAGCTGTCCATTATTCGGTTGTGCATTACTTAAATCGAATTATTGTTACGTGCTGATATTTCCAACATCTTTCAATATCAGTTCTGATTCAGTGGTACTTATTAGAATATTAATATAACTATTTTTAAGATCTTCGATCCATTGATTGATGAATACAATTATGATAATCCTTAGTGAATTAATCCTTTAAGTTCCGCAACGTATTTTAACCAGTACTGACTACTGATTACTGACTAATCCACCAGAAACCAGCATCGTCTCACTGTTGGTGATGAAAAATGACAATGCTTAGAATTGTCATGGAATAATTTGACCTTGCCTCGACCGAGGTCAGTGGGTTAAAAATTCAAAGAAATAACCAGTGTGTCAGAAATCGTCTAGACATGCATTGTTACAGCTTCAATACATTTTTATGCATTTTGGACGCCTTAATTAAATCAGTAATGACACGATATGGAACCTTTATTGGCTTGATGATACTCACGAATCATCCAAGAATAATAGAATTTAGCCAATGACATTATCAGTTAATTTGCTGAACATTTTATTACATTCTTAGACGTCTGATATACACAAACATATTTTGTCCTATTTCATGCGCGCATCCTCTAAAACATATCATTCATTGACATACAGGCTACCGTCAACAATCTAATTTCAATTCGTCTAATAAGAGATATACTCAAATATGGTCGACACATTAAACGGAATAAGATCAGAACTTAACTCAGTTAAAGCATTCCCCCAGTGTATAGTTCGATCAACATACAGTCTAGTGATAGGATAGTGGTGTCTAAATGGAAGTTAAAATCACACTTCTGGCAACATTAGATTGGCACTTCTCCCTAAAAGGCGGAAAAAAATATTCAAGAACATTATCTGTCTGTAATGAATTCGTATTTGATATCGTATTCAGGGTGCGTCTACAATGCAATAATTTTGTTATACACAAAAATGCATGTCGGTATTGTTCATTATTGAACGTCATAATATCATATCATCTGCTTTGTGCATTCCTTCGCATTCGTTGTCTGTCAGTATTTGTGTATTATTTCTATAGCATTAACATTTTCTCAACCACATACCTCGTTTACTGATCTTGTTGAATTGTTTCTTCGATCCGATCTTCTTTTGTAATATACAAACTCCATTTGTTTGGTCTTTTTTCAGTAATACCATAAGTAACAGTTTTTATTTTTCTGGTCAAGAAGTATGTGCTAATATATACCATGGGTCATCTTGTGTATATCATACAGTAAAGTGTAAGATATATATACTCATAAGCTTAAGACGCTTATAAAACTGGAAGATCTACATACAATTGGGACCATTTTAGATGTACATTTTGTAATTTATTGGATGTTGATCGTATTGCCACTACGTAGATAAATCTAGACAATGCGGTGTTTCATTATCAATATTTAAAACCTATGTATTATCGTAACACGATTTTAAGGAAAGGATTAATTCGATAATAAAACTCAGCACGTATAAATGTCTCTTAGGAACAGACCGATATCAATCCTTTCCACATTACTAAAAACATTATGTGCTATAGAAGGTTGTTGCATACCACATTGACTACCATACTGTCATTAAATTAGAAATTAAAATGTTAATCTTGCTATCCAAACACATTAAAGGTACATTATGGCTTCAGCCACAATAAAACTGAACAGATGTTGAACAGCATACTGCTTTCGTAGATGCAACAAGAAGAAAACAATTAAGAAATCTCATGATAATAACTCTGATTCAGTCGTTTTAGTTTTAATTTAAGTTGATTTCAGAAATGCTGCAAACTGGGGAGTTACAACATGGTTTATTATTTTGCATCAGTTGAGTGCAGTTTCGCGATGAAACTTTATGTATGAATAAAGATGTTCAAACTGAAATGTTGGAATCACATTAAATGATAGTTTTGCATATCAGACAGAAGAACATCATACTTTATTATGTACATTTTGTACGTACTTATTGAGAGTGATAGTGTTAACTGTCATTGATGCATATACATGTATACGTACATGTACTGTATTATCGGTGTATTAAACTCATGTATTATTTTACCTATAGCGACACTGCGATCGAAATGATGGATTAATTTAAATAAGACCGAATTAACGAATAAGAACTAAACCACATTCCTATGTACACGAATTTTCTATTGATTTATTTTGCATGATGTCTTGTTATTTCTATGGATAGTACGTATACATAGGAAATACGATTCATGTCATTTCTGAAGGATTGGGCCGTCTCCTAAATAAACAGTGTTGCTATATTTGCGTGGTGATTCTTGGTGAACCTCGTCTCCTGGATCGTCAATATGTGAATTGTGGCAAATTAAAAAATAAACAATACCTGTCTGATTTCTTATTACTATACGGCTTGTTTAACATCATTGTAAACTAGGTTGTATGTACAATATCTTTCCAAAGAAACACGAACAATCTGTTTAATGTCTTTTTTAATGTCTTGTTTGTTATCAATGGCATTGTTACCAGAATTGATACACCAGATTCTGCACCAAACTCACACAGACTGAAAGGCATAGATCAAACAAGAACTAGATGTTGATGATAATTTGAATCACTTTTGTTTTGTGTTTATAATTAACCGATGGTAACTTTGAGCTTACAAACCTGCAACGACAAGTTGGATCTGTACATTCTCTCAAATATCATCGTATTCGATAATGGTATACTTGTATATTAATCATGAATGTAGACGTACAGGGTAACATATATCATCATAGTCGATGATGATGTACTTGCACGTCAATTATGAATGGTGACGTATTAATGTTTAAAAGCGTCGGAATGACATCCTCGACCCTCGATTTGACATGGCTGAATAAAAAGAGGATCTTACATGAGTGGCTTTTCATATTGAATTTATTAAACAAGTTGGATAAAAGTGATAAAATACGAGGCTGATTCTTTTTATCACATAAACAAAATCAGCCATTCAAATAAAAAGAAACTAAAAACAGTAGACCCGCTTCCCCTTAGAGAGAATAAAATTGAGGAGAGTAATGCGGTTAAGAATAAATGAGCATCTAAACATAGTGCAACATAGTGACTGTATTTCAATTACATTTAATTCAATGTTGAAAAAGAAGATGAGCCGAGACGGGTATATTTGAACGGTAATGACGTAATGGATAATGAATTATGTGATAAAGCATGATATGCCCGTGTTACGTCATCCGTTTATCTATGAAATTCAACTATGCATACTACACTTTGAACTCAATTACATATCAATATCATATTGCCAAACCACGGCCTATATTATTGGGAATTCAAAAATAATTATATGATAGTACATGTATATAGTGTTAGTTTTTTAACTAGGTCACGCCCCGGGGTTGTTGTGTCTCATTTGGTCGCCGTTTTGGCATGGGTTTGTGTGGGCATTGCTCAGGGTAGTGGTGTTGTTGTGTTTCTGATTTCTGTGCTCGGCTGGTTAGTTTGAGTGCTACCTTCCCTGTCGAATTTTCTCATACCTGTTTTATCCAGTCATGCCATCAACTGTAATGTAAGACGACACGACATATTGACTTATCAAGAAATATTAAACGAAACTATATTAATGATAATCATATACGTAAAATGTGCGGTATAAGGTTATAATATACTTCATCGGTGTGTTTTTATTTCAATAAAACGGTGTGTATTTTGCGTTTTAAGTGTCATATGATATAAATAATTTATCACTCGTTGTCAATTGATATATTTATAAGGCTCGCTTAATAAACTTTCCAAAACTCATTTTATATAAATTCATACCAATTGACAACTCGTGATCAATCCTCTAGTTACCTATTAACTGTATTAACTGAATTTGAAACGGCTATTCTGTATTCAGGTGTGTTAGTAACTAGTCGAATGGTGTTTTTCTTTCTCGTCCCTTTCTTACTGAAGAAATGACGCGTCATACATTTAACGAATACCTTCTAATACTATGTACCTAATTAACAGAGAATGGTATACAAATATCTGCATCGTAGTTTACGACACAGGTTACACATGAAAATAGGTACGCATTGCTAATTACGTGGAACACCTTGAACAATACAACTTTTTACAATCCACGCACTGACTGAAACAGATGTTTAATGCACTGAATTAATTGGTTGACTGGAGAAATTGTTCCAAAACTTAAATCAATTATGCACTGATTCGAATATTTAGTAACATATTTGAATACCTGATATGTAAAATAAAATGTACGTAGCCAATCGTGTATGAACTATTACAGCAACTAAATGCTGAATCAATGAATTGATTGTCTGGTATGTGCCTAGTGTAATGAACAATACCCTCGTAGGTAAATAAACAGCTGTTATTACACTTATTACTCGAATATCAATTATCCATATATCCATATGTTAGTGGAAGTGCATTTGTATTGTTGTCTTGACTTTGTATATAACATTTTTTCGATACAAATATTTAACTGATTCGAATGAAACACTTCACATAGTCTGCATCATTTATTAAGCATCCTCGTGTTCA
The DNA here is from genome assembly GCA_963678985.1 of Spisula subtruncata. NCBI lineage: Eukaryota > Metazoa > Mollusca > Bivalvia > Venerida > Mactridae > Spisula > Spisula subtruncata. The sequence continues at coordinate 1,491,535 of OY787671.1, forward strand.
AAAAGATATAGAGGATCTACCACAAGTTGTCAATTGATATAAATTTATATTAAACGAGTTTTGGAAATTTTATTCAGCGAGCCTCTGGCGAGCTTAATAATATTTTCTGAACGAGTTTAATATACATATATCAATTGACAACGAGTGATAGATTCTTTATATCATATGACACTAAAAACGCAAAATACGCATTGATTTATTGGAAAAATCCAAGAGTTTATACTACACGTGGCACGTATAACTTTATACGTTCTGGCTATACATTTACTAACCCGGATACAATGGAAATCATGTGATATGAAAGTATACTATAATGTATGCTAAACATAGCCTACTCATTAAAGTAGTTTAATAAAAAGCACCAGAGTGAACTGGTTTCGAACATAACCGGAATTTTGATAACACAACTAATTTCCTCATCTAACAATATCAACGCAAGAAACTAATAATTATGATTGATGTAATTCATTAAGTCCTGCATTATAAGAATATTTCCATTATTTGGTTTTTTTATAATTAAATGTTAAGTCAAATCGCTTTATAGCATTATCATTTGCATCATAAAGTATATTGGCGGGTCTTTGTTCAATAAAATCCAACCAAAAACGTCTCTACATGTGGGAATTACATTCAGCTTTGGTTTTATTTAACACGAACATATAGTACACAGCCAACGAATAATATTATACGCTTCGTTCTTGAATGGTTCCCCGTTTGTTGTTCAACGACATACACTTAACCGAAATTAATCAATGAAGCGAATGGTTCCATTAAAATGAAACAGTCACTTTGGGAATTATTATGTTTGATTATATTACATCTAATTTCAACTAAAACGATACGCCATCGATAATTGGCCAAAAATGTAATGTAAATCAGCGAATTAAAATGCATATTTTGAAATAAAACTATACTAAAGAGTAAACAATATACACTTGCATATTTCGTAAATTGTCTTTGCCTTTACAGTTGTAATTCCGTATCCGAATCAGCATACTTATACGTCTTTCGAACTTTGGGAGACATTCTGCCTGCTCGATATCAATGATTTACCAATACTGACTTAAAACTAAATACGTTCCAAACATACGTGTTTTATTTGATTAATTGACATCTCGTTCTGCAAAATTTCTGACAACACAATATCCGTGTTGGGCTACTTTTCATCCAAACTGTCACATGATGCAGTTATTCAAAGCGTCATAATTGTATAAGTATGTCAGTTACATGCGATAACTTCTGTAATATTTCACATTTCATTAATATTTTAATATTACAACCTGTGTTTTCTATTTCTTTATACATGTACTAAGACTAGTTTGTCAAAATGTATACTTTAAATCGGAACAGACACATTTTTATATTCAAATCTCTAAAATAGTTAAATTAGTAGTTTGATAGTATGCCAGTATTGGTTAAAATTAAGTTCGGTAATTGTCAATTATCTTATAACAATATGTCATACTACACCTAATCAAATCCCAAGCTTTTATAAAATACTGACGGCGTTAGTACATTGTAACTTAATTATTTTGTGTGTTCCTTTGTGAGCCTTTTCTACTCTTTTTAATCTGTGCTAGTGCTGTCTTAATGTCATGTTCGATTTGTGTATTATACTGGTACGTGGATTGACATATTGACTTTCAGACATATAATCGTACAACATCTATGGATACTTCATAATACTGTAAACTTGCAGTTCTTAAAAATCACTGGTTTCAAAAATATGTTGTCTATTCTCATCTTTATCTAGCAGGCGTTGAGCAATTTATTCAAACTCAGCATGTTTCTAAACGTAAGACAAATGTGTTTGGAACTATTTCTTATTGATGTGTAACCGCCCCATAGCTGAACCATATTTTCAGCTGTTAATCCCTTCATGTGCAATAATGAGTACGATATCATAATATATTTCGTTCTGACCCTTTATTATCGAAGTAGGTTAAATATGGTTATATGAATAATGTGACCTAATTATTTTCGATACCTGTACAAATGTACTTACACCACATAGACAGTAAGTCTTCCTCATGACGGGCACCGATAGAACGAACACCCTGGCTATGTCAGTCGGTTACCTCACATAGTAAATGCCAACCATATCGTTGATTCGTTTCAGGAGTCTGTAATTGGTCGAGTATGGACGTAGAATTATAAATAATACCCAAAAATCTCGAATAATAATAATAATGAAAATACTTATAACGACTTTATGCAAAGAGGAAACCTAATTGAGCAAGACCAGTCTTTCATGTGAACCTCTATGTAATATCTTTTGTAAGTCATGGTACTATACTTATTCAAACGAAAATAAAACACAAATTAGGTCTTCCAACATTTGGCGTTTTGCCTTCCCTGTTGAATATGTTACATTTTGTAGTATTTTATGACTTTTGGGGCACGTGCAAGATTACCCGGATGTGCATCAAGTATGTCTGTCTTATATATGTATTCATCATGCTGTCGAATTACAAGAACTGTCAGATTACAATTCTAATCAGCAGTGTGTATAATTATAAAACTTGATTATATGATGTTTTGTGTAGTTGTCAATCAAAACACACCAAATGTCTGCACTGTTACAAGTTTTAATTATTTGAAGACGAAATTCAATTCAATTTCATGTAACGATTTTAACATAAGATAAACCATTTTTATTTTGGCAATCAACACACTCGGGATTTTATCTTGAAAGAAGAGCTATCCCAATTGCAGAGAACCGAAGATATCTAGCAGGCAAACAAGGAAACACCTACAGTAACATTTAATAAATAACACAAGGCTCTGAGGGCAATATGGAGGTTTATGGACGATGCAGTTTGAGCTAGAAGCATGGGTTTGTCCCAAAGTGAACAGATATGCATTGTATCCTTCTGTACCAATAGTAACTTATCAGTAATGATATACTAGTAATGCATGAACTAAGCTTACACTCAACTTCAAGTACATTGCATGTTACCAATGCTTTCTCCTCTAGCATACCAAAATCGGATGAAAACACCCCTTACATGTCCATATTGGAAGACATTGCGAGCTTCATTTAAACCTCATGTACTTTTACTGTTAAATTATTTTCTTGATGATACTGTGCGTTTCAATTCGTCAGTAAACACAATTACGTAATTATAGAGGTCTAGTAGTCAGAACATGAAAGCTATACATTTGTATATTAACATATGTTTACTGCAAGCGTTACTTGTTGTCCTGGGTACTCGTATACACAGGAAACTTTATTTAGCAAGTATCCAGGAAAACCGGCTATTTTGACATACCAGTATTGCAATTACTTTATATTACAAGATTTTGAAAAACCACTAAAACTAGATATTTACACATCTTAGGATTTTATTCTATGCCATTTATCCATATATTACTAATATTATTTACAAGCTTGGATTCAGATGTTGTCTCATCAACTTGTTCAAACACTTTCCCTTTGCAGTAATAAACGTTGTGTGGTCATCTTTGTGATTGGTTGTTGCCTGTTTACCCTTTCTCCTTGTTATTAGACTGGCAGATTGGACATGTTATTGGTGTTTTATTGCTGTGCAGCTTCATTTTAGTTTTTATTTGATGTTTTCCTTGACTCGTCTTGAGCTTGTAATTTTGTTTTATTGTTGTGTGTTTTATGTCATTCCATGCACTTTTTCTGTTTTGTGTTGTTTAGTGATCTGCTTCTTATCTCAATATTTCCAAGTCCGAGTTATTTCATTTGTTTGTATATTTCTTATAAGCATCAGTACCCTATACGACCATGGAACAATATCAGCTCGAACAAGATATCAGCTAATATTGACACTATATCGATGGCTTAGAATGAGAAGGTCGTAACTACTACTTACGACTTTATAAGACTCAGACATACTTGAAATATCCAGTAACAGGCGCTTCTAATGAGCAAATTTTTATGAAAATGGGAAGTTGTCATGTTGACCAGAACGAAGCTATAAAAGCTTGTTATACCAAAAGTAAAGAGTAAATTGCAGACATTGTTTTCTTGTTTTCTCAATATATCAATTATGTACATACGACCTTATCATTCTAAGCCAACGATATGCATAGTAAGAGTATTACATTCTTTTAGAATAGCAAAACAAAAATATATTGTCCATATAAAAGGTGTATGCATACCGTAAAACAGTTGCAGAAACAAAACTCAATTACTCACTTCGGAAACTAATATTTATTAAAGCAGCAATTTACCACACATTCGACATGTCTTCATATAGCATAATCACATGCAACCACCATAATTAAGTACATCTTTCTGGTGAGATATCCCTAGTCAAGTTGCTCTAATCGTTTTTCACAATATATATGTACTGTAGCTACATGTTCGCCTAAGTGTATGCCTGCATTACACCCCTCGGTGATGACATACTTGGGCGTTTTTATAAATCGAATGTTTTTAAAAGTAATTCATATCAATTATTCAAAATTATCTACAAACGCGTAGAAGTGGCACGTGAGTTACAGTACATTGTTGATCAACATTATACAGTGTACATACCACAACAATTTTTGTCATAATTGCCAAATTTGAATTGTTCAATTTCTTTCACAATACTAGTAGAATTATCTACGTACAAATAATTCATTACATTTGTTCCACGACCTTATGTTTAGTACTTTCGGTTGGTCTCTTATGATGCATGTTAGTGGTATGTGTTGTTCTACCACTCATCATTCGGTATGTCTCTGCATTGAATGTTACACGGTAAGTAGAATCATTCCATCCCATGTTACTCCCTGCCCGACATATGCAAGCACACTTCATTAATGCATCCTTGAATTCCTTGCGAAATTTACCTGCGGAATATAATATGGACATTTATCGTTCTGAAATAACAGACATGTGAACATTCCTCATATGTTCATCAACGTTGCGCTTTTCATTATACAGAAAAAAGGAAAACATGATTAATAAAAATTCAGTCACGTTGATTCCATGTTTGCTCATAATTCGCCGGCTTAGCATGTGAAGGTCGTAAATAGCTTAAGTTAGAAGACTGACGTTGAGATCAGCTTAACATAGTGATTCTTATGCGCCTATAAAAATGCATGAACATCGGAACTTGTTGTGTTGACCAAACTGAAGTTGGAACATCTTGTTTTAGCATAAGGAGAATGTAACTTTCGGACAGTTTTCTCCAAACTATCAACTATTGGTTTTATACTTACGACCTTCTCATTCTTAACCAGCGAATAGAACGTTTTGCTGACGGTCGCATTCAATATGCACGTAGTATATGCAAATTTTATTTAGTATTTAATGCCAGTTATAGTTGAATTCAAACTGCCTAAGCTAATGTCATTCTTTATCAGATTTGAGACTAAAATACATTCACTTATTTACATAATGTCAATGCAATACTGGGTTAACAAACAATGAAATGGTAATAAGCGAGGATGCAAATCGACCCCTATCTTTAGAACCACAAAATGATCAAACATATTGTAAAGAATTCACTGTATTACGTTTACACTCAACACAATTTCTAATTGGTCACTTTTTAAACTCGGATATTTTTGTACATATCAATTGAGAAATAAATTTAGTGTTCTTAACTCATTTGACTTTATGTTCTTAATCAAATTCAGTTAGTGTTTTACATAGCCTCGTAACCTGTTCTAAGTTATGTCCCATTATGTACGAAACAGTTTTGTTTAATGCAACACCGGTTAGGGAAATGTGATATACTGTAAAACTGTAAAAATATAAGCCAATTTATGATCGCCCAAACAGAAAAACAACCAATATTGCGAAAATAATTTGCCGTTGAAAAGATTTATAGATTTGAAGTTGAAAATTCTGAAATTACCTCCCTTTTAAAAGAAAATAGAACAACATTAAATCCTCAAAGTAATGATACACACGAGTGATAGATAAGTCAAATTAAATATCTTATTTGTACTTCAATTATATCAAGTTATCAGTGCGTTTCAACTTTAGAGGCGGCAATGATTACATTACATTACACGTATCTGTCAAAAACCGAGATCAATCTTAAAAGTCGATGTTTTTTTATTTTATTCCACCGCCTCACCCATACAACCTATTGGAGTATAACTTTGCCTTATAAATTAATTACTGCCTACTTGTCCAATGTCCATATGAAATTATGGTTTATTATGTTTTATGTTTTAGGGTTATTTATAATGCATTTATTTATATTTTATGTGATTTCTGGTTCTGAGGGTTGATGTCAGAATCTGCATCGAATGTTCATCCTTGTGTTGTTTACACATTTATTTTACATTTTTGATTGACATAATATATTTTGAATAACCATTTGCTGAATAATTTGCAATATGTCAGATGACCAATTAGATATTTGGTTCAGTGTATTTTATACTTTTTAACATGATTTTGGAATTTGATAAACATTTATCAACTAAGTCTATGGATAAGTTGTACAAGGTTTTTGATAATTTTTTTTATATTAACAACACAAATATACGTTTTTACTATATATCGTCACTGACAACATAAATATACAATGTATATAGAGTTAGGCATAATTGCATAGTTAGTACAGTGATAGGCAACAATGTCGTATTCCGTATTCTAACTTCGTGAATTAATGAGGAATTACATGTAGCATTTACCCGCAGACTATCAAATAATAAGACAAGTAGTAAATGCATTACGCGATGAAAACTGTATGACAGAAGTGACTTTTTATTCATAGTTGTTTCAATCTAGATAATATCATACGAATGACAAGTCAAAGCAGCCTTTATAAAATTTAATAAAATTATCTTGCATTGTATCTTAAGACATAAATTTTATAATTATACAATGAAAATACATAACATGCTAACAACAAGACTAACATGTATTAGTAAGCTGCCAGAAGCGTTTATTGGACTTCAGAAAAATATCAATACTTTATTATGCACGACCTCGATCATTTCAACATGACTCTTCTTTATACTTTATTCAAAACACCAACTCTAAATAATTGAGTGACATTTACATTGTTTGTTAGACAGTTCATTGAAACAAACACTATTACAAAAGAAAAACCTTTCTTCAAGTACATGATCTACAATTTCCAAGACTTTGACAATACATGTACGTATATGTTAATTACATAGTTCTACTTTAGAGTAATACATGAACAGGATCATCGGACAGGAAACATGTTCACTTCTTGGTAGATACAAATGAAGAACTCATTTAGCGACAAAGTGGAAATATGAACTGTCTTAATACATCTAGGGAAGCTTGGTAATAGATGCACTAACTAAATTATTAAATATTCATTTTCTGTAATATCAAGATTCGAGAAAAGAACATTAATTAGTATATTGAACAAATCTGTAGCGCACATAAAATCCAAAGCCTAACAGAAACGACGAGAACGCCTAACTTCCCATGCATACGAGATCAGATCAGATCATCCATTTCCACTACAGAGATCACGTTGACTTTGAAATATGCGTTTATTTTTTGTAATTAACTATTTAGGGAGGTACTTATAAATAATGACAAACGTTTAGAACAATCATCTGCCGAGCACGATGTAAAGCCAATGTAAAAAGATACACATGACAACATGCAGTGAAGGAAACATTCCATATACCGTTCAATGGCGAATCTTCACTGTTTCTAAGCATGAGGTTGTTGCCACCTTAAATGCTTTACGGAATTCCCCTGAAAAAACGTACTCAATTTAAAAGAATTTCAAGCGAACAAAATAAAATACACACAAACATAATTAATGTTTAAGTCATATCATAAATGAGTTGACTGGCTATGTTACGTTTTAACTGTTATAAACTGGTTTAATTAGTAATAACATAAATGAAAAAATAAATAATGTAACCTATAACAGAGCATAAATAATGTTAGGAAACGGTTTCTAGTTCACAGGTACGCAAACACAAACAAAACATCAACTGAACTAAACATAACTAAGCTTGCAAATACTAGTACCATTTTCTAAAATCCGTTTCCATAACACAGTTACACTTAAACCACACTAATCATCCTACACGTGTGCACAGGCAGCTGACAACTTATTCATACATATGATCATTTAACCAGTACAAAATGCTGTATGAGCCCGTTTCTATTCAGTAATATACCAACAACGAAATGTCGAATTACACTATCAAACATGATAACATTTCTTTTTAGCCTTTAGCCTTGCAAGAGTCCGGACAAAAGGTAATGCTTCATTTGTATTATGTTCGTACAAAACCAAATTCTGAAATCTGAAATATATTAATCACCAGCTTCTGCAAATAAAAAGTATGTGGCCTAGAACTACGTAAATACTGCAGACACTTAAACAGTAACTTTCAGACAAGCATACACAAACAACAATGTCTACACGCATGCTCCGGACAAAAATGACTCACCACTCATAAAATTGTAGATAATAGGATTGATGCAACTGTTAAAGGACACCAGCCAATGTGCTGTCATGGCGTATATGATAATCATCTGTCTCATAGATTCGTCATTAAAAATGCCTGTGAATCTGAAAAGGAACGAATAATTGAAATCGATTTGGCGCTACAGTAAATATCCAGCAAATTGTTAAATACAACTACACAATGGGCCAACAGAGTAATCAAAGAAGCAATTCACTAGACTATTACGAGAAGTCCTATCAGACACAATGGGAAATAAGTATCCTTTTGGACATACAATGCCACAGATGTTGGTATAATAGTGTAGCCTATACGGTTTAATAATGTTCCATTAGAACAACGGTTTTATGACAATGCGTCGAATGGTATAGACCGACAAATACGAGAAAGACTTGGCAAACCACCACAAACAAATGCAAATGATCAGACAAGTAATTTACAAAAAAAACGAACATACAATTAAAGAGGTCTCATATTAACATTTACACATGTACTTTGCATGCCACATGGACAATACTAACATCAATTGAACAAAATGAAACTAAACGTATATTAACATAACAACCTAGCGCGATAGCTCAAAGACTAGTACAGAGGGTGACATCTCTTCATTTGGTACACATAATATACGTAAAATGTAGACCGGGAAGCAGAAATGTTGCACGCGATTTGTAAGTACATCGTTTACGTGAGAAATAGTTTGTAAAGGACAAATACATGTTCGAAATGAACACTGTAATAAACAGGCCAGAGACAACAAACATGTTTCCTTTTTGCAATTTTTCAAAATGGTAAGGGCAAAGCCCATGTTCCCATTCTTAATTAGATTATATGTAACAAGAAAACGTACTTAATGTATATTTTTTCGATAGAAAATGAGTATGCATGTTTATCACATGTAATACATAAAGCTTTAAAAGTTATATCATCGACGCATTACACGATCGTCATGTGTATTACATGTGATTATAAGTGCTATGTTGAAATTACGTTCATCCTACAACAATCAAACTTTGAGTTTTATGTTCATAGTATTACAATCAAACTTTAGGCATCTTACGACGGGCGCAAGACAGTCGCCAGATATAGAAGTTTTAAAAGATTGAAGACGGTCGATGAAGACAATTTCTATGACCGAGAAACTTCCCGATCACACATCATTCGTGCGACAGTTTTGAAACACTGCTTTCTTTTACAGACAGAGCTTTCGGAAAACACGGCAGTTAATTGTTAAGGCGTAATAATATAATTGGCAAGAAAATTAGATTCTCAACTTGTAAATCCGCACAACGTACATACCATCACACAAATACATAGACTAGATATGCTAGAGATGTAAGAAAGGTAAATCAATTGATGAATAAAAACGTGAATGCACTTACTGTAACAGATTAAGTAAATGGTTTGGAAAATAGCATATTGCAAAAACAATAACAACAGCTATAAGCATTCTGGCAGCTTTCTTCCTGCTTTCAGTATGTACATCATGGTCTGGTTGGCTGTTAGAGTTGAGCATCGGTTGGCGACTTCCTGCAACATAAACAAGTTGCGTGTTATTCATACCAGCCATCATGTACTAAACGTTTGTCCGGAGGTTATGAGCAAAATGCATATCGTTTAATTTTCATGGTTTCATTTATTGGTGCTCGTCGCAAAAGTATACATATAGTTGTTTTCCAAAACTCCCCACACACCACTAGCGTACAAAACTACAAACTGTAATTATATATCGTTAATGTAATACAGTATTCGTTAGTTCGTGGTGTCAAGAGAGTTAATTGCAGTAGCAGCATGTGTTGTATAATCTCTACATCTATAATTAAAATATATTAGTTCAGTTACAAAGTGATTATATTAATGCCTGAAAACCAGACAAAATGTCACGGCCGAAAGTTACAATCCAGTTAGGATATTTGACGAGTGACGTAGCCGTTTGACAGAACAGGTAGAGTTTAATTTAGCATTAAAATGATAAAAGCCTTTATAATTAGATTTACGCCGTAATTAGTGGATTTTACCACTGCGTCACAATATTCTAACCCTAACTAGACCATACGGACGAATTATTGATTGGCTAGATAAATTTTTGAATTATAAATTCTAACATAATGACTACTTACCTGGTACACTCTGTCCGGGAACCTGATTTGTCCATAACACCAGAGCTATCCTAATGTAAGCAAATCCCATAAGACCAAGTGGAAACACGTAAAGCCCTACGATGAAACACAACTGATAAACTAGAAGCGAGTCCCGGGATAACATTGACGGGTAACAGCTAGTAAAGTACACCGTGTAGGATTTATATCTTGTCGAGGAGGAGGTCACTGTGATTGGTAACGATGCACATATTGAAGCAATCCATATGACTAATATTATCATTTTGGCACGTCCTATTGTGCTATGGAAACGAAGTGGATGACATATAGCGTACCATCGTTCTATGGATATTGCACTGAGTGTCAACACTGACAAATTAATACTAAACGTCTGGAATAGAAAATAAAATAACATTTTAAAGACTAACAATTAAAATTAAGAACCATGATTTTCTCATTACATATTGGCTGACGCGCATCGCTTTAAGTTGTTTGATTTGATTACTATATAGTTTATATTCATACGGACTTGTCTTCCCTACGTCGAATTGAGTGGCATTTCAATTATGTGTTGAATAACAGAAACGTACTAATTGCTGATTAATTCCCGAAAATCAGTTATATCAACTAGCTACCGTATATATCGGAACCATTTTCTCAAAATGCCATAAAAAAAACAATAAAAAACTTTACATGTTGGTACAATGTACATATGTATATAGCTAGATACCTCTGATGTTTACAAGCTAAATAATCAAAAGTAATTATAAAGGAACACTTAGTTAGCTTAATGCAACATACAGCCTTAGCAGTTATTAATAGAAGTTATTACTGCTGTAAATCAGCGCATATAAAATAGTAATGTAATTGAAACGTACAACACATGTAATGCGTGTATAATAACCCTTACAACTGAATTATCTCATAATACAACACCTAAAGTGTTATGAAGATAGAACTTTCTTCGGTTCTAAATGATAAAATGAATATGAATATATCAATGTTTAACATGTAGTTGTCATTAGCATTTGCGTTTACACATAAATAAATGGCGTTTAGTGTGTAAATGTATCATTGAACAGACGCTACATGTAATAACCAGCAGCTAGTTTAATCTTATAAGCATCGTTATTCTATACATTTATCATTGATAACAATGGGTTCAGGTTCAAGAACCAAAATATGAAAATATGTATCCCATAATTCCGAGTCGTCTAACCATATACTAGTATCATACTTGTAAATTATACTGATCCACTTGACTGTGTTAAACATAGTAATTATATCGAAACTGAAACGAACTTATCGCTGACTGATCAAGAAGAGTGTGCTAACAAGTGTAACATTCCGATGTGTTAATTGTGCTTTGTCTGCAATACCATGCAGCATATTTGTTCCGTGATCAGTTACAATTCGGTTGGATACTATTACTAGGTATGCGAAGTCATCTGTTTAGCTGTTCTGATGCGTTAACTATCTGACGATGGTGCCTTTGAACGAAAAATTATGTCAACCAAACATATATTTAGTATGGAGTAGTGGTTGTGTGCAGATGTGCGTTTGTTTGTCGAGAGGTGTTTACAGACTGTTTTAGAAATGACGTTTCTTACCGTATCAGATAAAAATAAGCAGAACTTACCGAAAGAAATGAATAAATGCAGCATCCGACCGTTCCAAAGAACCACGTGTTAGTGACGTCATATACGAGTGATAAAGGAAGACATATCAGTATTACAGCAAGATCTGCCACCGATAAGTTCATGATGAATAAATTGGTTGTCGTCCTCATGTTCTTGTTGCGAATGATAGCAAAGCACACTAAGACATTGCCAATCAGACCAATGATGAATGTACATATGTATACAAAGATAAGCACCCATTCTCCAGTATTTGGGTAGATTTCTGATCTTAGATAATCTTCGTAATCCTCTGGTGACATAGTTGTTGTCACATTAGTTACGGAAACATTGTTTGTATCAGGTTCCATACTGATTTCAAAGTCCACACTAACAGTACTCATGTCTTCAAGAGCGTTCATCTCGCACATTTAAAACCGCAAAACATTATATTGTTTGTGTTATTGAATTGCATACACTCAGGTAACTTTTGTTGTATCTGAAATAGATAGAAACAGTCATCTAATGATAATAGTTTTGATACCAAACACTATAGGAAAAGAACATGCTAAAAAACATAATATTGTAACAAATGTCTGCCGCAAAATAATACACCGGTTAAGTTAAAAATGCTAGTATTTATTATATATTACGCATCTTTGTTAGACACCATAAACCGTTACTACTGGTTTGATGACCTCCAAAGGTTAGTTGAAGGGTTATGTTTGTGGGTGCTTACAAATGTTCGAAATATGAGCTTTTGTTTGATGTGTTTTGAAACTTTACCCAAAAGCGAACATGGTTTTACATACCCGGTACATTCTGATCTAAGATGATAGCGGTGAACTTAGAATGAAGTTAAATTTGTAATAATTGTTTGCAGGTGAAAGTCAGTTGTACACGTACCATTAACTGATTGTATACACATGTATGAAATCTACATACTGAATCAAAATATTATAATAAGCATGTCTACTACAACACTATTAACAGACACTTAGTATTTATTTATTCATTAACAAGGTTTAGACTTACGACATTACGGCACCAGTATAATTGTGTTATGGGTTATTTGTTTTACACTTCAAAATGGTAATATTTCATTCATATCTTGGCAGAATGCATCTAATGCATTACATATATCGGTTGATAGTTGTTTTGATAAACATATGTCAATAAAAGTTATGATCTTTGCTTTGCCTTGATCAATCATTCCGGAGTAATCCAGAAAATTGACATTAACCATCACGAAAATAAAAGTGAATTAAGATAAGGAATGAAAGCAAGTAATTTGAGAGATATAAAAACAATGTCAGACTCTCGGTAATAGTATTTGAAATCCGTGATTTTGATTGATAGCGAGTAAACAAACTCGGCGCGTGTCTGTGAAAACATATTGATATCATTGTACTCCTTGGTGTTAAGTTTATATTATATATGTATCTAGTGGATGGAAAAGTAAACAGTTGAACGGCTGTTACTCCTCGAACAGTTCTATCTTCAATTCGCCTTATTGAAACGTAGTAACGAGTCACGAAGCTAATTATTTACTTTAATACACATTAACTCTGCAAGTATTTATTCACGCGCAACGAACACACAACCTACGTAATATCGAGCAAGGTGCATTGTTCCGATGGTTCGTCATATATAATGCAAAGTCAATGAATTTCTGTTACTATTTAATGACTTCGGTGAATGCTTTTTTCCACGTAATATAAATGCGTGTACAGTTTATATTCCCGAGCTTGAACAGCTCATTTATTTCCAGCGATTACAAAATGAGTGACGTATAACCTGGCTATTGTATGTAAACATTATTGTGGCTAACTTGAATCTTATAGTCTTAGTTAATGCAATAGAGACAGATCGAGGCGTATTTTGATGTAGTCTCCAGTAAATATAAACTCAATAATGAAAGGAATTGTATTCCATGTGCTGGTTATTTCAAACATGACCCTGGTAACAAGGTTACAACCAACCCGCTTGGCTCTGTCAAAACGTTTCCGAATTGGAGAAACATTTTATTAGCTTGAACGTATACATTATTCACCAGTAATATCCCAGCGAATATGATAAATACATTGTATAATTTCATTACTTAATTATAGAAATATCGATAGTATCTAATGTGTTTCTCTCATAAAGTGACCCATAAACCGCTGTTATTCACCAATGAACCTGGAATATGTCAGAAGATTTAATATATAGAATAAAAGAGCAAACTATGTCTTATCTGGTCGACCAATTAATGTATCCCAGTTTTTTACATTCACTGTCTGTGGATGGCACTGATAAGATCTTGTTCATCACTTGTAGAGGTCTTGTGCTGTAGTGGCTTTTAGAATATGATTAGTTGTAGTCCTTGTCATATTAGTTATCTTATGACTTTAGTGATTATTCTCACCACCAAATACTTTTGTAGTTACGAGAATTTGATTTTATTGAGAGAACGTAGACTTACAACATCTAAACACATAAAAACGAGCGCGTATTTTTGCTCAGCATGTATTTTAGATATGAATCGCCCACTTTCTTGTTCTTGAAACAAGTTTGTCGCTATCATGTTTGTTTAATGTAACGGCGTATAGTGTACAGTGAAAGAGTGCAGTGTTTTTTCAAAAACTTTTGTATCTTCAAATTTATTTTGATGAATAAAATATGGCTTGTTATACCTCATATGCATATGTCCTTTTTAGTTCAATGGGACGTCATCCGGTCAATAGTATTGCATATTGAGCGTACAATATAACGCATATTGACCAGATGACGTCACATTGAAATAAAAAGGGAATAACAAGTGGGGTATATTACAATATATGCTAGATATATGCCAAACATAGTATATTTACATAATATTTTTACATAACCTTTATAGTTTGATTTCGAGCATTGAACCGTGACTGCACTTTAAAAGTTTAAAGTATCCATTCGCCGATAAAGGTTGGTACAAAATTGACCATTCAGATATGTATTACAAATAAGTAACGTATGTTTGTACGTCCCCGTAGTCATGACAGTCATGCCCCAGGACTAAGTTCGAATCCCACTGTCACCATTTTTCTCAAAATTATCAAAATGGAACTTTTTTATTGCGCAATGCTTGATCACAAACCAAAGAAATACCAAGATACCAGCTAATTTGAAACGATCTCCTTGTCAATCTATTTGTGTTACACAACAGGAATGATTGATGCTTATGTTAAACTGTAAGAAAGACATGAACGGAGATTCTACTCAGGGCGATGTTCAGAGCTTACACTGATCAACTTAGTTTGTGTTAAAGGTAAATAGTGTTGAACAGCGCGCGTTCACTGTGTAGCGCTCGAATATTAAAATACGACATTGTTGGGCCTAACGCGTCTACGAACATGGGAGAAATTATAAAAAAATAAAATATTGATGCAATAAAAATGTATATTTCTTTTAAACACACGAATTCATCAATTAAAAAATAAGTGTTGGTTTTCGAACCAATGACATTCCGAGTGGGGTTCCTGAACGTGACTTACTGCGCTAAGCCCGTCAATCGATAAATTAAGCACATTAGTAAATATCATATCTTTAAATCATCACTATTGAAATCAATAAATCATGGACTTCCCGTCCAAATAGACTCGTCTGAAATGTCATGGATCAGGGTTCAAATTGAACTATACCAATAAAGTATACCAAACGCACATTTAATGTATTCCGGACATATTTGACGGAGAAATTTCTAAACAGGAATTCAATGGTACATGTCCCTCAGCGTCGTTTTGTTACAATATTTTACTTATTATAATTTGAATAAACATTTGAAACACAAACAGTTATATAATGTGTGTTCCGTTTTATATATTTGTCTCAACATGAGTCCTCTAAAACACTCATGCGTCAGCCATGAATATCATGTTCCGTGCTATTGAGCCTTTGAAATCCAATTCGACCAACCAAATAAACGAATAAAGTGGAAATAATTTACATAAACTATTATTTTAGCTATCAAAATGGTGTGACAGAATATTTATATATATACCATATTGCATGGAAAAGAACAATTCTTCCTGATGTACCAAACATTGCTTTTACTGTATAGCATGCTATTATATTAACATATGATGTATACGTCGTTGTTAGGTTTATACATACAGTATTTATTTATAAGGCATACTTTAGAGTTGTGCAGGACGCTATGGGACAAACAGAAATAAGCGCCGTTCCGTTGTCGAAATTCCAAGAATGAAAGCATTTGTTTTGCGAGAAAGAACATCAATATAACTTTGCTGGCTAGTTTTGATACTGTATGTTAATCGTTTAAGAGTATGTATGTTTTAGCTAGCATATAGTTCTCTGCACAGTCGGGTCTGTACAATATGTATTGTCTTATGAGCAACAGAATAATTATTTCAACTTTTTCTTTTTGTATTTTATGACCACAGGACAATTTCTGTGTTAGTGTGAAACTAAAGCATCATTCTATAGTTAGTATTGAAAATAAAAGTTACTATAACTTTAGAGAGAAACCAAGAAAAACCTAAGTTATGTATTCTTCATGAAAACTCCTTTGTACAATACTTTAAAAAGTAGCAAACCATCTTCAATAACGTTGACTTGGTGGTGAAATACGATTTTTACATAATACACAAGTAACATATAAAATAACATATATGTGCAGCTGAAACATTTTTGATGTCAGTCCTGGCAAGGTACGCGACCCGGAAAGTTCTGTAGAAAGGGACTAGATCGTATCACATATGTTAATCTTAACAATAGTACCCGCATTATCTCACTGACTCATTCACTTTTTCATGGCGGTAAAAACGAAAAAATGTTCTAATAAATCATAAAAACACTTGTATCGCTTTAGGGGTCGGCGATGTCAGAATAATTTGAGATGGGTTGCTATTGTAATGACAAAAGAAAAGATTGCTTCATAATCAAATCGGTTATGCTAGACAAAACTATGACAAAGTAATTCTTGTTGCTGTCAATCAACACGTTTTCTACGCAAGTTGTTCTTTCACCTGTTCTCATCCAGGGAGAAAGTTTTATTTGTAGTATTTATCATATTCATCAATGCAGACGTGAGCATTGGACCGAACACATTGGTATCGTGTTTAAAAAGAAACGAGGAAGTCGGCCGGGAAAGGCAGCACTCAACTAAACCAGCGAACAATGAAAACAGTAACTTCACCACCCAACTACTGAAGTGTGGATAGCCGTGTAGTCATTGGTTAAACTTCTGGTGTGACTGTGCCCACATTGGTTATTTTTTGCCCAATGATCTCACCTCTAAAAATTAAGATCACAAAACAATGTTGTGAATGTCTCCCAAAACTGTTCCTTGATTACTTTGACAAGTTTAATGTGACGATGGACATTATGATACATACTATGTATATAGTATAATGAATAATAAAAGTGCAATCGCAAGACTACGTAAATTAAATTACCATCTCAACATTACGACAATATGAATACGTTTCATATATCAAGATCAATATTTATTATACCCTCATAATAATCAAGTCGACCAAATCAGTCGTAAGTAGACACAACACAAACATCTTGTTTAAATTTCGAGATACATGTCTGGCCGACTGACAGGTGCGGAGAATCTGAAATTTTCGTCGACGAGAAATTGGCTTCTCAATCTTCTATAACACTCACGTGGTGATGAATGATACCAGTAATGAGTGAAATTAATATATCATGCAGTTTACCTACAAACTACATAACTATCAATGTTACTTACAAAAATAAATGAAAACCCGCACCAAAATTGAAATTGCCTAAAAAGGTTACTGGCACTAGTAGTTACTTGTTGTAATCGGGGATCATTGGTTGTCAATCTAAGGTTCACTATTGACTTATGTTTTGCAATTCGATGATGTGTATATGATATTAAATAACTGTTGCGTGTGTAATTCAAATCCTTGAATTATTATAATACAAATGTATACAGCTATTATAATAGCTAATAACAGATCGCTTTGACTTTTGTTTTACATACTCAGGAGGTACAACAGATGATGATTGACTTAATATTCCTGGCAGAAAGAAACGCTATACTTCCATCTTAGAGTTAACTCAACCATTTAGTAGACTTGATTGATTTTATAATAAATTCAATACCAGCCTACATGTAACAACTACGAGTAATTAGTATTACAGTAACATGCTCAATACTGGACTCAAATCAGATTATTAATGATGCAGTCTCTTTAACTATAAAGAATAGCTAGATTGTAAATTAAAAATATAATATGTGGGATTTCATTATCACTCCACACAGTATAAATGTTACGTACACAAATTGATTAATTTCACAATACGTGTCCTGGTAAGGTAATAATTAATCCGGTAGGTGTGTAGTCGTAACATCAAACTATGTAGGTTAAGAATAACATCATTTCTCTAAGAATTTCGTTAGCAGTTGTTTTGTCTAATTTGTTTCTGTAGTATTATTTGTGGTATTCATGCGGCAATTATTCTTAGCCTGGAAGATTAGGCACAATGTGCTTGGATCAAAGAGGTAATGAAAAAAGCCGCGAAGAAGACAAATATTGATATCGTTGATGAATAACAGAAGTGTATAATATGCTCCACACTTACCATTCAGAATGTAAATAAACACGCTTTGAAAGGGGTCATGAAACCAATATACGTTTCCGTCTTACATTATTTTATTAATAACAAAAGATATGACATCATCCGACAGGGAAGGTAGCACTCAACCTAACCAGTCGAGCACAGAAATCAGAAACACCGCGACACAACTACCCTGAGCAATGCCCACAAACTCCCATATCAAAACGTCTACCAAATGAGGAACAACAACCCCCGGGCGTGACCTAGTTTAACCCACTTTCATAAAGACAACTGATTCAAAACGTATACATTGCAAATACATTCTTAACATTTTAGGATTCACACACCCGAACGAACATCAAAACTGCTATTGTCATGACAAGTTACAATGCTTTACACCAATAGTCGACATGGAGATAGCTACGTGTTACAATCCATATTTTTTTATGTCATGCATTTAATCACCTGAGTCACATTCGAAAAGTTCAATATATGATGCATGTGGTATGCATAGTCAGAATGATTAGGCTTAGTTGTGCTTATTAACACTAAGACATTATTGATAAACATTTGCAGTGTCTTTATGTGTTTATGTTCACTGAACTGAACTGGGACATACCTCTGGACTCCCAATTGGAATTAAATTATTAAATTACAAAATGATATTTCAGCATTGTATTTAATTGGGAATTGTTTTTATATAAGCTATTTTTAATAAGATGTTTTTAAAACACTTATTCTGTACACATGTACTAGGTATATCCACATTCATTCTATCAAGAACAAGAACCAATTACTGTAAAACTTTTTTCATGATCGCCATTTATTTGCTTGAAAGAAATTCCTTAACTTTACATTTACTTCATCACTCATTCATGCAAATCAGCGCTTTCACAAAACATCGTTTTAAAGTAAAACCACTACAGTGGAATAATTGATCACGTTTGCAGAATAAGTTTTGCTTAGCAAACTTGGCGAAGGGTATCAGGAATAAAGTGTCTTAAGTGATTAATATATTACTTTTTAGAACTTTTTTCACAGTCGATTCAACACGAATGAGTGTAAAAATCCAAATAAATGTGTTTATTCCGTCTTTACTTCCTTTCTACATTCAGATAAGAATTGTTAAAAAGACATAATAAATCATCCATTTATTCAACTGACCGGCGGGATATATTAGAAACTAAAGGCGCCCAGGAATAGACACTGCCCTTACAGGTACCATTTTACTCCATGGTGGAGTGGAGCTGTGGGTCTTGCTCTGAGATTTTAACCAGTGGTCCAGAGGGGGGTCGAACCCGGGACCTCTGGATCCCGAAGCGCGCGTCCTACCTCTAGGCCACCGCTCCCCACAAAGGTTAATGTGTATTGTTGTATAATGATCCTACAGTATAAATAAATAATTGAACCATGTATCTTGTCTGTGGGAGGGTTGCTGATCAGTTCCTCCCAAATCTGATTTGGGGTGATAATTGTTTTTAAAGGTCATCTTAACAATCGCACGTTTGTGCTTGTTTTTTTCATTTCAGATTCTTATTTGCATAATTATTATGGCAGTTCTTAGACGGAAGTCAAGATCAGCAACCCCTTCACAGCTTTTAAATACGGTTTTAATGAGGTATTATAAAACTCGTTTAAATTCATATGTTTACTTATACGTTTTTTCATGTTTCCATTCAACTATAATTGGTGATGATTTTCTGATATGCATATGATGTAGTAAATGGTGTTGTGATTGTATTTATTACCATGCTTCTTTCTTTACTACAGGTTTTGTTATAGGTTGAAATATACCAATATTGCCATCTAACCTTTACATATATACATTGTATATCACTTAAACTGTATTATGTCGGTAAATAGCAATACATAGCCAATGATTTCTGTTATATGTAAACTGACTGTAAATAAAAAATTGTATCTTATATCCATCCAAATGAATTATTTGATATACGTATATCTAAATCACTAACCACTTGATTTACATACCAATTAAGCAAGTGATGGGACTTGAATGTATTTATCTGGGTTACCATCACCCGTAGCGAATATATAGCGTTCTATATCGGACAGTCATCTTTTTTGTTAGACAGTCCAGCCATTCCTAGTATTTGTTTATGAATTCTTCATAACGTCTAAATCTATTTACTAATAAAACATGTTCTGTGATTTTAGAGATTAATATAAAGTATCAACATCCGATTCATGGTGAATGTATTACATTTGTTCATTGGTTTTATGAGCATTAATTACCCCCGATTAACGTACGGGATCACGGTGAACCAGAGCACATAGCAGGTATGGTTGATTTACATTGAGAGTTGAAGAGATTTACATGTTTGCACTCAGTGATTGGAGTCTACAGGTAATACTAATTATCTCATTCTTAACCCATATTCACCATGACTAATCAATGAACATGTACCATATGCTATCTAATACTTAATCCATACACTTCATGACCAAACATTTTTATTTTTGTATTTACTTTGCGGTCACAATTTAATACTAAGTCTTGTAATAACGTATGTAGCTCATCACATAAATTGAAATGCAAAACATTGATATCTATTTTTCGAGGTATTTATGCAGATTGTTGTTTAATCAGAGATATCTTGAACAACTGCGTTATTGACGGCATACGCAAACCCTTTGTCTGAAGTACTGCTATATACACCTGATAATACGCGTGATATTTCAGAGAAGGTATATGTGTTAGACGTATTTATTGTTTAGTTAGTGTTTAATTCCTTAGCAATAGTTGATATCCGGAACTCTGTGCAAGGTGGTTTTCCCATTAATTTACATGTAGGTTCAAACAAATCTGGCCTAGTTAGACTGGTTTTGTATTCATATGCAAACACAACTGACCCCCACTCTATTGTCCAGATATGAATATTCATGACTCAAAAGGATTATAACGGTAAAACTTTATTTGTACCTACAGATTAGTGGAGATCCGGAGTAGGTCTATTATCCGACACATTGTTATTATAGAGACAATGTTCCACATTGTGTCAAGTTTGATGATAACACAAAGATTGCATTATTGTTCCAGAGAAGTATCAAAATGTGCGAAGTAACTAATTGGATGCGTATCTTACATCAGACATATGTACACGGTTTTTATAGCAGGGTTAATTATTTATAGAAATTCTTCACTTTTGTGCCAGCTACAATTCACATATATAAAACGTTATGCGTATATAACCTAGCAATATAGTGAATTTATTGTACTTTTATTGATGTATTATTAGTTAATAGCGATGTAAGCGCATATTTAGTGTATATTAGTGAAGTAAGCATCCTTTTAGTGTCATACGAAACATATTATTCACTTATAGCAGTGCATATATAATTATACCTTACATATAGAATGTTATAAAACAATTATTGTAATATAAGAACTGTACTATTCCTGGATGAAAATAAAATTATCTACACGATTATGTCCACGTGAGAATCCATAAAGTCCATTGTTGTTCTTTTTTGTGTACAGTCAATATTATTCATAATACCAATTTAAAATTAATGGCAACCTGTTCTTTCACTAGCCATTTGGGCTACTTAAGGAAACCAGCGTTTCAAGTGTTTATGGGGAGACTATTGCTCTCTTTGTTTGTAACCAATTTGCACTTCGGTCGATTGAAGCATTTGGGCTAATCAAACTCACATAAATATAACAGTAGTCGAGAAAGGGATCGAACCAAAGATCTCTCGGTCCCAGAGCCGGCGACCTTCCTCTAGACCACTGCTCCCACAAACGATGACTTCGAATGCATTTGAGTAATTATGGAATATTATCGTTTTGACTTTATAACAACGTATGTCTTTGCTTTTATGGAGCCGACGATTCTTGTTTACATTGTTTTGTCTTTCGCACCAGCTGTACTTGAGTACAGTTTCGTTTTTTCTTGAATAATTACAGAAAATACGCGTTCCATGTTTGCATAATTACTCCAAAAATGAGCGGAGGGAATTGTTGCAGAAATCCGATTTGCGCTAACAAAATAGAGGTGCTGGTACATTTTTTGTACATGTAATTCAACCAATTTTACTTAAAATGCACGTTTATAAAAAACTCCTACAAGATGATAACTACAATTGTATACACAGATAAATCGTAACACTGTTATACAAAGCAACTTGAGCAAAACACATTGGAGAGAAGAGAAAAGGGTTACTAAAAACATCATGAAGTAAATTTACTATGGAAAGTATATTAACCAAGAAGCTCTGCACTTTCAATGTTGCATACATATATGCATAATAGCCAAACGAATCCATGAGATGCAAGAAACAAACAAATGAAATTTAACAGAAATGTTGGCAGTCATGACAATGTGAACTCAATATATACTTAAAACAAAATCATTGAACAAGTTAGTCATGAGATAATATCATTCATGTTTTTCAACTTTATCTGTAACGTAAATCATCCAAGAAGTAATACCAATTTAATCCACATAAGTACAGGAAGAAGTGGAAACTGAATATCGGGGTATAAAAAACGTTGTACAAGCCATTATCAGATAGAAGAATAGTATCTTGTTACAAAAAGCTGATTCTTTTATTTAAGGCAAAAATTACATTCATGATGAAATATTCTGTGACAAGCTTGGTCAAATTCGGAAATATATTATTATCATGGACCAAGGAAACTGTTTCTTTATGCTTAAAGTAAATGATAAATGTGTCTCATGCAGCTCAATACAGAATCTAATCACACCCTGTCTGATGCTTTATTATGGATATTCACAGCGCCAAACTATTCAATGACTAGTCTGCTTCTATATTTGCTGATTATTTTGTCTCATTTTATTTAGTAGCGGTATTAATGCACATTTTCTTTGTCGTGTAGACAAGACCTATGCGACATGATTATGCTCAACACTTTGAAGTACATTTCTCGCCATTTTCATTCTCATGCATGTTTTTACTGACAGATTATGAAATCCGTGTAAACTATGGGGCCACTGAACACTGTAAATGACTGAAGCGTTCCTTTGAAAGCTGAACCAATTGTTTGTCCAACGCAAACATTGTGATTACTATGTACATTTTTGTAATTTGCCTATATAATTTACTCTTGTTGGGAAATGTTTTTTCCGTACAAGTAGCGTTTTTGTCGACAATGGTTTATGTTTTGGGCGGTTCCTTTGTAATTGAGAAATCATTTTACTGACAGATTATTTACAACATGTTAGATATATTGGTAAGATATCAGTGTTATACTGTCGGAAATATCATTCTTTTTAAGACACTTGTTTGGAGAGAATTTGATGGTGTTTGAAACTTTTTAATTAATTTTAAAAATGATGTAAATTGCTAGTGTAGTTTAAGTTACGATCAGCAATGAATGATGATCCCATGTGCAAGCAAGAGAAGAAAACATGGCATGAATGTTCTGCTGGTCGTGTTACTAGTATAAAAGAATAAAACACATGTGCCTATTTTGTACATTAGTATGTTATTTATATTCACACAAATCAGAATTGTGAAATATTTATCATTAGAATGCTACAGTAGCTTAAATAATGTGACCACCTGACCAAAATTTTGTTTTTATATTTCTGACGTAACATCATCGAAATATAACGTCGCAAAACATTTTTTTTGAATTATTTGTAATTTGGAGTCAGCTAAAATTAGAAACCAATTAGAAACAGTACTATTAACTTTTTTGCGACATTTATATATATCCCGTTACCCCATCCTATTAAAACAATCCATGATAGGACACAATAATCTGCTATGTAAATCATTTTTTTCGAAAATATATTTATAACGTCTCCGAGTGCAAATATACATTCAAATCAAGACTATTTGACCTATTTCGTGTAGATAATAGATTATATAGGTACATGTAGTTTATGTCTAGAATTAAGTAAGATACACACGGAGTCAAAGTGTCCCCTATTGGGGTTGTTTATATGACTGATATTTTAATCAAAAACTCAAATACATTAAATAACTTACTATTATTCGACAGTGCTTTGGTGTATTTTTTAAAATAAAATAAAATATATTTAAATCAACCTGAAGGTTGCTTCAACAGCGCTCTCCAAAATATATATGCGTCCAATACAACGCAAATACCTCGCGTATTCAAGGGCGATTTCAGTCAATCACTGAAACCATGTATTGTTTAAGTATCGATATAATTAAACTTCTTAAAGACTTAGAATAATAAATTTACTTTCGATGTCTTCCTGAAAGATTGAACTTTCAGAAAAAGGTAATGTATAACATTCCAATAATTAGATATCGGTCAGTTATCAGAACTTTCAGAAATGCCCCTCGTATAATAGTTTTACGTTTACGTACTTTCTGCACATGTGTGGTTTATCGTATTACGTAACATTTCGTATAAATGATGTCATTATACCCCAAAACTACGTTATTGATAGCGGCGTGTGTATTTGTCAACATATAATGTATAGGGTCGAGTTATTAGAGTCATACGACATAAATACTTTTAAAATAGTCGTCAATTGATAAAAACTTATATTAAACCTGCTCCGGAAATACTATTTTGGATCGCCAATGGCTCGCTTAATAAAATTGCCCAAACTCATTTAAAATAAATTTATAAATCTATCATTTGCAATCTCTTGATAGATCCAATTCAAATGTCCACTATCGTATGTTTGGTAAAATATTTTACGTCATTATCAACTATCAAATATTTAGAAAGCATATTTAGGCTATGGATGTAATATTCAGCTATATCGTTCAACACCGTCCTTGTAAAATGTTAAACTATTTACCTGTATAAGTGTTTGAGTCGGTAATTTAACTTTCAAATCCAATTAATAACTCCTTACTAACACCACTTTCTTTACACCACTTTTCATCAAAAATATTTTTTTATATCTACATCGGTTCAATAACAGTTTGTAAAAAGGAAATGGTTATTTAAGTTTAAAGGCCCGTTTGAGACAGTAACGAACTATTGGTAATAAGTGAAGCTAACTCGACCGCACGTCGGCTCGTGTAGTTCCAATGGTTCTAAGATAGCTGGCTTGATGTTATAATCGAGGCGGTTTGCACTATGGCCAATCTACTCACTCGATGCTCGCTACTAGTGTTTTTTCCGATATCCAATAAATACTAAATAACCAACTAGCGTATGATGCGCGTGCTATTGTAAATATTCAGTATGACAATGTCATGATGTACCTGTCGTAGTTGCTAATTAACTGAGGTATCATACGTTATTGCAAATGAGAAGACTGTCGTAGGATTTGTAAATGTGTTTAAAAACTATTTTAACTATTGTATAGCAACGTACAGACCAGTTAGGGTATTTTTTCCAATGACGTAGCCGTTTATGTGTACCCAAACGATTAGAACCATTGCCAGAACAGGTAGGGTTTAGTTTAGCATTGAATAACACAAACATGTTCATGTAAGCCTTTATAATTGGTTTTACAGTGTAATAGTAGATTCTACCTCTGCGTCACTGTCATCCACCCTAACTGGACTATACCGTATTGTTTTTAATGATAACAATCAATATACCGTGCAGACTAAAACCCCACATCTTCGTTGCATGGTTTTGCATGTTTAACTGCTCTTTACAAGCACACTATTGACAGGTGGATAGAAAGAAAAACATTTGTCGTTAACAGATATGGATTCAATATGAATAAAGCATTTGCAATTATACGTTGGATAAAACATATGAATTGTAACAACTAACGCATTTTCTTATTTGCATTTAAGGGCGAACACTATCACTTGACGAGTCAATTTTCACATGAATATAATGGGTGAATTAATACGCCAACATGTAAAACCTTGATAAGGAGATTGGGGATTTGTTTATCAGATGTGTTGGACCGTTATTATGAACGTTACAAGAACATTTGGTCGGTCGATTCTCTATAGC
Organism: Spisula subtruncata; assembly: GCA_963678985.1. NCBI lineage: Eukaryota > Metazoa > Mollusca > Bivalvia > Venerida > Mactridae > Spisula > Spisula subtruncata. Next base: position 1,518,102 of record OY787671.1, read on the forward strand.
GATAATGTAACGGGTATTCCATATACTATTTCGTCTTACATGCTGGTTGTGTTCTTTGTTATGAATCAAAATAACAATATAACGAAAATCTAATACATCAATAATACATCAAATAAAGTAAAGTACCGCCTAGTCGTTTATTAGCGATTCTATTTTTTTCTTTTCGATTATCTAGCTTTCAAACAAAAACAGTATGATCGCTTTTTGAGTAACTCACCAACTTTGATTTTCCTATCAAGCAATCTTATGAAGTTGATAATATTGATACATGTTTTTATCAAACGATTGTACATGTACAATCAGTTGGAAAACTGTTGATATCATACATGTAATCTAATCAATCTTGTTTCTTCAAATATTGTAACGGCATTGTTCCTTGGTGTACCTTATTTCAAGATTCCCGCTATTGACAAACATTGATGGTAGATAGAGTCTTATTTGTACATAGCACTGTCGTGTGCGAGTGGTCGTAATGGAATTGCTTGATCATTTGTCGTCTCACATGAGGAAGTGAATCATTCTAAAAACTTTTGTAAGACGACAATTTCACCAAGATACACATCTACGTATATGTATGTATCTAAATAAATATCATTTTCTCCAGACGAGCTTATCTGTGTTTATCTGGGTACAAAGAGTAATACGGCCATCGCATTAGCTAGTTATATCATTGTTTGCATATTGCTACAAATTACAAGAAACATCAATTGCATTCAGTTTATTATAGACAATTCTTTAACGGAAATATAAATATTCCCATGTATTTCTTTATACTGAGTTTATAACATATTTTTTATTAGTTGAAGTCCATTTCGTCGAGATGGTTGGTTTCTATCTTTAAATACTAGTATTCAAATTCCTTCATTGCGGGTGTGCCACCCTTTTATGAATTATTTAATACAACTGAACACATTGTTACTATCGGCAACTTCAGAGAAAATACGCATTGCAATATCAATGTTGTTAACGTGATTCATTCTATATGCGTACCTTGTTTTTGATTCAAAACTTCCGACAGTATCATTAGGAGCTCCCCAGACAGATGAATAAATGTATATGTATTAATAATTTGAACGTTCTTTTCTGCAAGTGAGAAAAATGGAATAAATCCTTTAATTTTTGGTGTTACTGTTATTGATTTTAAGTCGACTGTGCAAAAACCTGCTACAAATGAATACATTTATCACAATAGACATTACTTTCCCGGTGCCCATCGCCAATTTTGTAAAGCAAAATTTACTCAACCAATGTAATCAATTATTATACCGAAGTGGTTTCACTCTCAAACCTAATATTTAGAGAAAGTGCCGGTCTGCATACACAAGAGATGTTATGTAGTATCTAAATACTATACTTCTAAGCAGAAGATCGACGGAATGTTTGACTTAATTTGGTAAATACGATTTATTTCCCGTGCGAAACCAACAATTATTTATCAATAAAGTCGAAAAACTTTCACCAATTAAATTACATGCTTACGAGGGTTATCCAAGAATAGCGTATAATTCTTGATTTATATACTACAACATATAGTTATAAAAAATATGTGCATTTCTACGACAATATCACGTGTTTTTGACAAATTTGTATGATATCAGCATACATCGTATTCGATTAATAGATACATTTGTAACCCATGGTAACGGTATACGATCCAGCACGAAAAAAGTATGTATTACAAACATGAATTAAACTATTTAATGGCAATAATATTTGTTTTAGCCTCATCGCACCAAAATATTTATAAGAATGATTGGCATGTTTTGGAAAGTTTGTATATAATGATTCATAGTGTTGATGTCATATATGACAGGTTAATGAAGTAATATAGCAACGTTACAATATAACAAAAATCACGACGTCAGACGACGTTACGTAGCAACTGCAATTTCCTAAGCATTGTGTTATACCCTTTATAACATAGAATAGTATCTGAATAAATGATGTTAAATCCACAGCACAATACATTAGGGTAATTCGGCATTTGTTTTTAAAATTCCCCAAATCTTGAAACATGTGAATATTGTTCTGGGAATTTAAATGGCACTTGACAGTGTTATTACATCTATGAATTGTAAGAATGGATCTATATTTATTATTTTAATAATCACTTTTTGTTTTGCTGGAATTCATAAACACATAAGTTTGATAAAAAATTGGCTATTTTAGTTAAGTACCTACAGTGAAATACTTGGTTTCAAACAAATTTTACATTCGTCAGTACATCCATTCATCCTTATGAACTACATGTACAGTAGTCGGAACGTCCGAGTTGTCAAAATTTGCGTGTATCGTGCGTGTAACGTGCGTATCGTATGCGTGCGTGTATCGTGTGATTTTAGTAACGTGCATCGTCCATCGTATCGTATCGCCCATCGTGCATATCGTGTGTATCGTGTACATCGTATCGTGTACATCGTGTATAACGTGTATAACGTGTGAAACGTGTATGGTACAGTAAAAGTATACGAAACACGATAGCGAGAGATTAATCGTGCATCGTATCGTGTGAATCGTCCATGTACATTATAAATACACAACACACTTTTTTCCGACATGAAGGGGTACATGTCGGGGGTCCTATAATAAATCCAAATTACCGAAAGGTATGGGATGATACGAGGACTTTTAAACTAATGCCAAATCAAAGCATTCTTCAAATCATTCATCAGTTTCGGTGACAATAACTTCCGGGACGCAACGGAATTATGTCCGAAATTGACATCCGAAATTATGTACACCGTCATGAAAAGAATTCTTTGCACATCGATAATTCATAATTCATGTAATGAAAATGTCTTAAATGTTGTTTTTTCCCGACCAACTATCCCCATGTCTTTGAAATGCCGACTTTTCATGAATTGGTGTACATACTGTACGTGTAATTATGCTAGTAGCTATCCGCTATTATTGAAAAGCAGAATCCAACTTTTTTCATGATCTAATTCTGGTTTCATGAATCGAACATTTAAATGGGAATATTGAGGTGTAGATGTGTTATGCATAATGGTAAATTGTAATATTTATAACATCAAAGTTCACGACTTCGTTCAAGATGGCCGACAGGCATTTCTAATCACTGCATGTAACTGCAGTATTTACTTTTTATCTCAACATCGATATTTGGGTATTTAATTCATATATCTTTTGGCCTAAGTTATTCAATAATATGAACTAAGGCACCGCCTAAATGGGGTTTTAGTACTCACTTGAACCCATAATTAATGGTACTCAACCAGTTGTCTCACATTTGTACAGAATTCGATTAGTGCCGTATAAATGATCAATTAAGAGGGCGAGAATTACGCGACACATGAAGCAATGCACGACAATCGGTCGATACAAGAAGCGAGGCACAATTTTCAAACACGAGATCTCGCTCTAACGCAGTATAAAAAACCATGAGATTTCGCAGTAGAATATCGTACCTCGCCTCCTGTGTCGCGAGATTCTCCAATGTCGCTTTGTGTCTCGCTTCGCATGTCGCGCAATTCTTGTGCCTCGTGTTCCAAGGTCGAGGCACGAGATAAGAAGCGAGTCAAGAAGCGACAATTAGGCGACACACGAAATTATATCGCCTGATTGTCGCAGTCGCATAAAATTTAAAAACCGTGAGACACGACATATGGTATGATAAAAAAGAGCGTACTGAGGCAACCAGTTTCTGTGACCCCGGAAGACCAGGAATGTAGATGTAAGTTAGGCTGACGGTAGTCGAACTAGACCGCCGTCGCTAGGCCCCTATCTTGTGAGGCACTAACCGGATTCCGTACATTTTACCATTTAGATGAGTAATATATGTTTTGTTAATAAATACCTAATAAATATTACATATTAATGACAATTAGCTATAAATTAAACGACATTACATGATTAGACTTCACAATAGTCGTCAGACAAATCCGACAATTTTGGTCTCTATCAGGTGCATTTGGTTTCCGTCCGGACTGCCTGTCCGATGACTCTTAACCATGGTTCACTTTTATTCCTTTGTACATGACCGCATGTCTTTTGTAAGACATGTCTTGATGGGTCAATTATCAATTTGTAAGCCAGTCGCAAAGTAGGAAAACAATCTAATTATCTCCTCACTCTTGTACTCTTTTTCTGAAGTCTCCTTATAATTCCCAGAGGAAAAAGTATGCATAAAAATGCAAATGACCGTCAAACAACAAGTCTAAAACTGATTTCACAATGAAACAAAAAAAGGCTCAAAGCCATCTTTTACTGAGTGTACACCGCCTATTCGTCACACTTATTTGTTGCAGACCTATAACTGGCATTCGAAAAGTGAATATATTAAAATGAAATGAATGTGTTAAGACTGTATTAACCGTATATTCATTTCACATTTCACATTTGATACATGTTCACCGCACATATGTGGAGAATTTTCATCAAGATAAGACCAATTTTTTTTTATCTCTATTGTCTATACAAGAAATTTCTAGGATTTGACCTATATATTAAGTTACACAATTTTTTACCCCAGATTGAACTTGATTTTGTAGAGATTATCCATTTGATTAAAGTGACCTAGTGACTACACAATGTGACAATGTCACAATTAAGGTTTTGACCAACTGACCCAAGCGGATAGAGTATATAATCGACATGAGTAGACATGGCGATGTAATCGTGGCGATTTAATGTCACTCATTTCCCCAAGTAAGCCTGATAATAATGGGAGTGAAATTATTTCACTACAGGCTTTGCGGCTGGGTAAACATTCGGGCAACACAGCGATAAAAGTGAAATTTTATTTTGACTCTGATGATGATCGCAGAAATGTGTGATTTTAGGGAAACATTGCAGAGCAGCTCCGAGCTGTACAGTAGTCCTCCAGTCTTCACGAAAGTGAGAAAAAAAGGCCGGACATCCGGTCCGGCATAAAATAAATTTGGCCGGATCGAATCAATTTTGGCTGGACCGAACAATATTAATTGGAAACAGTTGAAAAACCAGATGTTTTAACAATTTATCATTAAAAATGGACAAAGGAACAATAAAACAACACTTTGGAAACAATAAAACAACACTTAACAGTAACTGCTGTAGACTTAATTAATTGCCGCCGCTGATTGAAAATTTAGCGACTGTCCTTGAAAAGTTAATCGTCTGAAGTTAATGTCTTTAATTGATGATAAACACATTTTCAGACAGACGTTTATATTGACACCAGGGGTCGAATTTAGCGATATTTTCCACCAGTTAAAATTAGCTTGTGCCATTTGGGTTCACTAGCTAAAAGGAAAAGCTACTAGCTAAAAATTTTATTAAAGTTCATTAACCAATTAGCTGATAGAAAATGAACTGCTAAAAAGTGCTATGCCTTGATCACTATGCCTGAAGCATGAAACAGATAAACAAAAAATCAATATACATCAAAAAGGAAACTGCCGTTCACATACGTGTTAAATCATTTAAAACTTCAAGCTTCATCATTCATGCATCGATTAATGCTTGATGCGAATGCCGTGTACGAAAATTGTAAGTCCGTTACGTCGATTTCCATCAGTGTCGCGGAAACAGGTGACATTTCCATTTGTTGCTATTATTGCATGTTTTGATGCTCCTTATAGCCGTAAATCGATTCATTAGAAAAGTGTTCATGCTTCAACAAAGAACGATCGTCTGTCATAGATGAAGAACGACGATATCGTATTTTAGAACATTTTTGTTTTCGGTCGCGTAAATAGGTAATAGACTGGTGTCCGACCGGTAAACGCTTGTTACTACGGAGCGCGCTATATAATCATAAGCGTCTGTTGAGATCCTGATTGTGATACGGTGGACCAGTCTGGATAATTGGAATAACTAACTGCCATTTTGCCCGTTACTCGCCGAAATTTTCACTCGTCCGTTCAGGCGTCGTTCTTTTGACTTTTATTGGTGTTTGCTCCTTGTTTTCATACTCGCTAAAATATGCGAGTGACTTTAAATGTCACTCGCTATTCTGAATTTCTACAAGCTATTAGCGAGTATGCGAGCTTAAATTCGAACCCTGGACACTCATCAGCAATTATAAACGTATTATCTCGCAAACTGTGACATACACAGGTGAGGATGTCATCGTATTGTTTGTTTTATTGACCTAATAGTGTGACACGTGGACTGTGTCTATCAGTTTTCGGTCACTTAGCGCTGAGCACAACCGTTCGTCAGAAAACCAGTCTAGGTAAATCCTCGGGCGGTCTCAATCGTACAATTTTTAGCAACAGGATTTTCCAAATTTCTGTAACTTGTTTCTCAAAATCTTTTTTTGTTGAGATTTGTATTCATAAAATGTGTTTCGGAAAATAACATACTAAAGATAGAGTACAGTATAAGTATTCGTCAAATCAGTGTCTTTTTGCCAATTAGTTCTCTTTCCGTCCTTTAAACAACCAACCTGCACATGCGCATCGTGAAATAACTGGAAATAATGCTTCGTACTGACAAGTTTCGTACCAGACGATACGAAAATTTTGACGGACATTCGGACCGGCGAGCTATAATTTTTGTCAGACCGAACTGATTTTCCCCGGTCATGACCGGCGGTCCGGAGACTTTCGCGAAGACTGGCCCTCTATTGAGCGCTAGGCTTTGAAACAGCTTGCTTAAAATAAGCACTACATATCAGACAAAATGGAACAACAGGCCTCGACAAATTTTTCCAGAGCCACTCCTCCTACCGGACGAGCGGTCCCAAAAAACCACTCGTCCTGCAGCAAAATCGACTCGCCCTTAATTTTCAGTCAAAGAAAAATGTGCAAATCTGTTTTTACCGATTTTCGCATTTCTCCATTCCGAGGCAGACATCGTTTGATCAGCTTGATTGGTAAATACACGGCGTCTTTACGAACTTTAATATTCACGTGATGACCACTATGTTTTCATTCAATTATGTCCTTAATTACGAAAACCGATGGAAGGAGTTTGTTTGTTTGTCCATACATTCATACATTACATTCATTTTGCGCACTGTGACGAACCGAAAACGTCGCTTTAACGCTTAAAATTATGTTTCGATCGATTAAAATAAGAACAGCGTCATTCGTTAATCGAGCATGACCGGGGAATTCCTGTGACGTCACAGCGCACCAATGTTTTGATTCTCCCAACTTTCGTTTTAGACTGACAGATGATCTGGTGTTCGTATCGAATACGAGATGTTTTTTATTATCGAACTATGTTGTTTAATTATATAACAAATAACTGACTCGTTTATCAAATTTTCAGGCCCATGCCCTTCATCAGGATATATTTGAAATATATCCTGATGAAGGGCATGGGCCTGAAAATTTGATAAACGAGTCAGTTATTTGTTATATAACGAACATTTCTTTCCTATGAGAGACAATTAATATAATATATGTTGTTTAATACGCGATTAATTATTGAAACTGGATTGTTTTCTGCCAGAAATTGCACTCGTCCTACAGGACGAGCGTTGGAGGATGCTGACTCGTCCGATGTGAATTTTTACTCGTAATTACGAGCGGACGAGTGGATTTGTCGCGCCCTAATCAAATATATTATTTTGGTGAGCGCTCGCTGCTAGCAGATTATTACGTAGCAGTTAATTTTTTAAGTTCTTGCAAGGCGCCCGTTTCATACGAAAGCACTTTGTAGCGCTTGCCTAGCAGTGCGGATAAATGGTATGCTCGCTGGTTGCATGTTGTTCTATATATACATGGTAAGGCACTACCAAAAAGCAATTGATAACGCATTGCTTTAAAATGGAAAGGGCTCTAGTAGCTATGCATTAATGTACTGTATTAAAATTATTACTTGTCAGAAATTACACAAACTACTCAAGGGACATGATACACTAAGCTTAGCGCTGGCCCTTCGGTAAGCTTCTCCAACTAAGTAACACAATGCAATAATGACGCACCAGTATGTTGCATCCACAACCACACACCTGTGGATGGGCGATGGAATAGCCAGGGGAAACAGTTATGGTTAAGATTTTGACCTTCAATTTTATGAGCCAGCCTTCCTCCGCAATGCCGGGAAAATGTTGGGAACTTTTTCTCCGAACCAATACCACGGGGACAATATTTAGTTGCCAGAGGCCGAGGAATTACCAGAGGGTTTATGGTAATTTTACCATTAGCTGTTCCACTTGGCCGGCCCATGGAACAGGAAAGGCGGGGGTTTCGACAACACGAAAGTAAAAATCTAGCCATCTGGTTGGTGGGGGTCGTGGGTGCATAATCTCATAAACAAGGCTATTACAAGAGCAATTGAGCCACTGACAAAAAAGTCACAGTGTAAAAAGTGTTCAGGGTCATTCCAAAATTTGGATAACAAATGGGGTCGAACAAATGGAATCGAGAATGACAGGATACTTACATAAGATTTCTGTCATCGGGGTGCATTGTATAACCACGTTAATTCCTCGTTTATAGTAACGAGTACTTAAATAAGTTGAAAAACCTTAAAATAAATCGAAAATCCATCTTTCTGTGTTTTCATAAAAATCTGGATCAACAAACGCTTGAAAGGTATTTCGTGCCGCCGCAAAGATACCGATGATCAGTATTGCCAACGGTTACTTCCCTTTTCCTTCCTACAGACACACCTAATGAAGGCCTATACTTCTAGTGAGTAAAACTAGTCGGTTAAAGGCCAGACTTTAATAATAATGGTCCAAATAAGCGGCCTTCGGCCACCCTGTAACAATACTTGACAAATACTGATAAATATCGGCTAAACGTTCAGTCGCAAACTTGTACGTTACTCGACTTATTTAATGCAACAGTATTTGGTCGGACTCGACGTCTTGACGACGATACAGCAACATTTTTAGTCGTATTAATTACTGCTTCGATTACACACAATTTTGATTCTGATAGTGGACGAAATGTTAAGGTGAATTTTCTCACACTCGGACTCTTCTTGCGAATCATGCATATCGTGTAGAACGCACGTTCCATATCTCTATCGTGTATACCGTGTATTACGTACGGATCGTGTATCATATCGTATCACCCATCGTGCAGACCGTGTATACCGTGTATAACGTACGGATCGTGTATCCTATCGTATCGCCCATCGTGTATTTTTGTAACGTGAATCGTGCGTGTATCGTCCGTATATCGTGCGTGCATCGTTCGTCCATCGTGCGCATCGTGTGACAACTCGGACGTTCCGACTACTGTATTTAATATTTTCGAATCACTAACCATTTGGGTTTGCTTTTCAATAAACATTACTTGAATATATCAAGCTAATTGATCAACATCCAAACCATGGTGACTTTAATCATAAAACTAGACCCTAAGCTTTTGAGTCGTAATTATCCTAATCATTTGGATGTTATTTCCACGTCTTGTGTTCAGGATCATTGTACACCATAGTACACAGCGGGTATGGTTAATATACATTGAGAGTTGAAGAGATTTACATGTTTGCACTCAATGATTGGAGTATATCAATACATACTTCTTCATAAACATTAAAGTCAAATAGTTTCATATATCTATAATGATTACATAATCAACTACTAGCAGTAAATGTGCATGCATTGATAGCTAAATTACTGTACTGAGATAAAATGATACAGAAGAAGAGAATATTACAATTCAGTCACTTAGGTACATGCGTTATTATTAAAGAACTGCTGTTCTTAATTGAACTTAGTTTTAAAAATCAATCCATGTGTCCATATTCCAAATAAGGTGAAGACAATCATTACCGCTATTACAATGGAACACATTCGGTATATATCCTTAATTGAATAAATGATAAAAGAAATGCTTGCATCAACTTGGGCGTGGTTGAAATGTCACTACTTGTGGTACAGGTTTGTGGTTTAGAAGTGGCAATACGAATTTAAAATTGATTGATTTATTTTTTAGAATAATTTACTTCTGGTAAAGACCGAAAATGAAACCGTCTCTGGTGAGCTTAAGGATATACACTTGTATTCATATATAATTTGAGATAATCATTATTTAGTATATTTTAAATTGAATTATGACAGAGTTGCTTAATACGTTACATTACAATTAGTTTGGAAAAGTTGAACATAGAACGATGTTGTGGTTGTATAGCTTTGTTTACTCCAGTTATATTTAATTAATTCACCAATATTCAACTTCAGTTTCCATTAAATATTGATGACAAGTTGCGCTGCGTTATTTTGAGATCAACATGACTATAACCACAAACAAATTTCAGTGCATTTTAAATTAAAAAACTTCAAAATTGATATATCTAAAATACGAATAGGATCATTCAGACATGTTTCTGACATACCGATGTTTGACGTATGCATTTGAAAATGCAGTCATCAATCTTATTTGTTATCCTGTAAGTCAATAAAAGCGAATACACTCCATAGATCGCAGTATATAATGCATATTTTATCCGAGGTATTTACGCTGATTGTTTAATAATCAGAGATATCTCGAACAAGTGTGTTGCTAAAAGCATACGTAAACCTTTTGTCTAAGATATATCAAGATAACCCTGATAATTTGTGTGATATTTACGATTGTAACACGGTTGATTCAGACACATTTAATGTTTAGTTAACATTCATTTCTTACCAATCATCTGATACATTGTTATTATAGAGGCACGGCTTCACATTATGTCGAGTTTAAGGATAAGAAAACAAAGCATGTATTATATTTCCAGAGAGTGATAAGTAACTAATTAGATTTGTATCTTACATCAGAAACACTTACACGGTTTTTAATCTGGTCGATTATTTATAGGAACTCTTTTCACTTTTTGGGCAGCTACAATTCACATAATAAAACCTAATGCGTATATAACCATGCATTGTGATGAACATTACATACTTTAATTGTCGTATTAGTAGTAAATTCACGTAGCAATGTAAGCGCATATTTAGTGCATATTAGTCAAGTAAGCATTCTTTTTATTTTACATGTACCAATTTACACATCGGTCGGAAGCTACCATTGTACGTTTAAAAACATTGAACATGACTTGCATTTGAGTTATTTGTGAATAGCTGAAAGAGAAATCGGATGCAAATGCTCATATTGCCGTTATGGAAGTAATTGGCGTTACAAAGTATATTTTCAGATTATTAAAAAAACAGAAGATGTACATACGATGTTGTAAACCAAGAAACCAAGCAAAGCCATGAGAAGCACGACATACGCCAAAGAATTTGAACAGAAACGTCGGAAGTCGGAGAATATGAACTTCACAACAATGTTTTGCAACAAACCCTTGTATACCAACACAGGTAAGTCATGGTATAATATTATACTTCGTTTTCAAATTTATCTGCTTCGTAAAATGACAAAAAAATACTCTTAATACCGATAAAATGTGCCTTAGTGGAAATTCAATATCGGTATGAAAAGCTTTGTACATGTTTTAATCAAAAAGTAGGGTTATATATTGAAACATAACGAGTAATTGTGAGTCAGAATAAAACGTGACGCAGGTGATAAAATATTCAGTAAAAAATAGTTAAAGCTTATAGAGATCATTTTCTGAAATGTTTTAATATAATGGACCGAGACAAACTGTGTGTTAATGCTTGAAAAATATAACAATTGCGTCTGTGACAGTTCAATGCTGGAATAATCACATCTTGTCTCGCGTCTGCTACTTTATGATCTACCGTCACAGTGCCAAACTATTCAATGACAAGTCATTCATTTATTTTCAAATGATTTATTCTCGCTTTATTTAATATATGCAGACATTTATATATAATTTCCTCTTTCTTAAGAAATGATATATTTGCTCAACACTTTTCGTAACTTTATCGTCATCCCTTTCACATTTTGTATAATACATAGTGTTAAGTAAAGTAAATTATTCCCCATGCCATTGGCTTGAGCATTACCCTTGACTAATACGTCTATGTCTGAAACCATGATGTGTTGCTTGCGAAGAACACAAGTTTAATACCATTGACATTATGTGACGACTGAAATATTGTTGTATAGGGGAACTCTATATAGAAATACATTTATTCATTTTTGTAAACTAAAATATATTATTTCCATAGAAAGTTTTGTGATTTATAATTAAACATATTTTTACAAGCTTTTATACTTTTCTTAAGAAATGATGGAACATGATTTACATTTTATTAACATTGAAAAATAACATTTATGTTGACAAAACTAAAAGTTTATCAGGTTTTTTAAAAATGTCCTCATATTTACAGAATTGTGTAGAAAACATTTCCATGATATCAGTTTTTCCACTAAACACATTGGTGTCATGCGATAAAAAGTCTATTACACTAGTCGTTAATAGATATAAACTTATATTTAATCCGTTCCTCTGTAATATTATTTAGCTAGCTTGATATAATTTCCTGAACTCGTTTGAAAATATAATTATAAATCTATCATTTGTATGGAGCGGTGGCCTGGAGAGAGGGTGCGCGCTTCGACATCGAGAGATCCCGATATACTCGTCTGGACCACTTGTTAATTTCTCTGAGCAAGGGTATCCACTATGCTCCACTCCACCAAGGTGTAAAATTGTTCCTGTGAGGACAGTGTCTATTCCTTGGATCTACAGGTCGATGCTGGCTGAACCTGCCACAGAAGAGAAATAGTGTTACCACGGAGACCAGTATTCATTATGTAGTTTAATGACCATGTGAATATTTATTAGTTATTTAGACAAGTGCATTGTAGCATAAAGTCGAGTTGTAAAATTCAGACATTGAGGTCAAGACCAAATAAGTGAAATTTAAAAAAAATACCTGTATAATTGTTTGAGATAGCAATTTAACTTTCATATCCAATTAAAAAATCTGCCACTTTCCTAACACCACTTTTCGTCCGAAATATATATATTTTTCACAATCTACATTTGTTCCAATTACATTTTCTCAATTAAAACTGTTTTATAATAATTGGTTTTAAATCCCGATTGAGGCAGAGGTGAACACTTGTTAATTATTAAAGCTAACCCGACCGAATGTCAGCGTGTGCAATTCCAATGATTGCAAGATAGCTGGCTTGACTTTATAAACTAGGCGGTTTACACTGTAGCCGATCTACTCACTCCATGCTCGCTACTAGTGTTTTTACGATATCGAATAAATACAGAATTACCAACTAGCGTATGATGCACGTGCTATCGTAAATATTCCATATTCCTGTCGTAACTGATGTATCATAGTGGTAATGTAAACGCATGGACTGTAAATGCTTTTGGAAATGTTTTAACAATGCATTGAGTAATACTGGTGCAATTAATGATATATGTAATGTATAGCAACGTAAGTTTCCGAACTTGAATACAAATTACAACAACCTATACTAAATGAAATAAAATCCCGCATTTTCATTGCATGTATTTGCATATTTAATTGATCTTTACCTTCACTCTATTGATCGAAATAAAATAATCATTATATTTCATTACAATATATGAATATATATGATATATATCGTCTATTGAAAACCAGAACCTTGTATCTACAGGATTTTGTGAAAATAAGATTTTTACATATTTCTGATTATTGGGTGAAATTGCATAACGTGTCAAAATTTCATTTCTATACTTGCATTAGTTTTAAAGATATTGATCAGAGATCAATCATTGTATCTGTAATAAGTTCAATTCTGTTGAGCCAGAATATTGTATGTAAAGATCCAAGTGGATTTCCAAAATTGTGAAGCAGATATTTATGCCAGAATGTATCATATAAACATACTACATTTTGGTTTTCTTCAACCATGAATAATTTATTTTTTTATTTTTTATTTTTTTAAAAGGAAAATTTTATTATAATAGCACATATATATAATTACAAACAAGCTCTGTGGCTTTTTGAAAGACTAATTTAACATTTTGATATTGAACTACTCTAGTTACTGAAAAGAAAAGAATATTTTAATGGAGTGAATGGTATTTTTAAAGTTGATCTAAAACACATGTGTCATATAACAATTTAGAAATTGTACATACATAAATTATACATATATACATATTATACATATTATACATTAATTATACATATATATATATATATATATATATATATATACGTAATTGGCTGTTAAATAGTATTATGGTATATATAGTACGTATACTGTTTAAGCCAATCACATCATTGAGTTAGTCTAGCTGTATTATGAAATCGAAAGCGAAAGTAGACTAGAATAACTCGATGTGTGGTTATAAGTTTAATGAAGAAATCAATATTTTAATGCTTAAAATATTAAGCATCAAAATTGATACAAGTAATAAAGATAGAAGTAAGTGAATGTCAAAAGTGTGGTTAGACTAAGAGAAGGTGTTTGTTAAATAGTGTTATGAAGTGATCTTTGACTTTTTGCTGTTTGAGGTACATAGCCAAAAGTATTGTATTCATATGTAAAGATATTGTATAGGTTGTTTGTTTTGGTCCAATTGTCACTCAGAAAATAAGCTTTGCTGATGCAGAAACCTATTAGCGATAGTATTTGATTCATATAGAATTATTTGGCGTTGCTTATTTTGTATCCTATAACTATATGTTTAAGGGTTCGTATGTTTGTGTTTATACCATTTACCATTTATTTATAGCACATCGGCATATAACTATACCTTTAGCCATTTACATAGAAGAAAAAAAATATGGCCTAGGTAAACATAGACACATATAAACAGCAATTTAAATATCACAAAACCAGCATCAATATAATTGTAAATAACAATATAAAGAACTTATGAAGCAGCAATCATTGACAGTATTTCCTGTCTCAATTTCATAGAACGAAAAATAAAAGTGGCAGTATTAACAAGTACCTTCTTGTTTTTTGACCACATTTTTTTATACCACATATATTGAAGACAGTTTGGATCTCAATCCATAGTTTATTAGTTTGTGGACATTCAATAAAAAGATGGTTATATGTTTCGGTAACGTCGCATACATGGCAATTATCCGTTACAGATATTTTCCTACATGTGTCTTAGTTCATTTGAAGTAAATATATTTTGAAGAATTCTATACTTAAATTGTTTAACTCTATTATCTGGAATGACATGTATAAAGGAATATACTTTGGACCAGTCAATATGTAAATTTAGTACAGCTTCCCAATGATTATGCGTGTATGGTTTAGCGAATTTAGATGTGATGAGGTATTTATATATGTTGTTGCTTTGAGTATTTTCAAGTTTTAAATTATTTATTTTTATTTCAAGAGAGGTATTTACTAGAGTTCGTCTTGAATCTGTGGTTTTTAGGCATTGTTTCCAATATTTAGGAATTGATTGTAAAAGTTTGCAGTATTCCGATATCCAGTTGCGTGTGTTTATAAGTTTATCGCGAATTGTTTGTGAGTTTATATTACCGTTTTTGTCGAGCAGGTCATTAATAAAAAGAATGTTAGAGTTTATCCAGTTTGGGAATACGAGACTTTTACCATTATATTTTATATGTTTGTTTTCCCATATTATTTCTTTGCGTATTTCTCGGAAATGTGTGATTTCTTGATTATGTTTGTTGTTTAATTCTAACCATACATTTACAATGTCTTCATAGAATTTTGGTAACTTTAAATCTAGTAACTTTTTGTTGTTTAAATTCATGTGGAATAGCAGAAAATTTGCACCGTACGGTTTAAAATACACATTTGGTATCAATTTCCATTTCGCTGTGTTGTTTTTATCACACAGACCTTGTTTCCATTTTATTTTTAATGATTTTATATATGACTGAATATCTATCATTTCCAACCCACCGAGTCGTTTATCACCGATGATTGTAGTTCGTTTAATTTTATCTCTTTTACCGTTCCACAGGAAGTTGTAGAACATAGTTTCGATTTGTTTTATAACATTATCTGGAATGAGTAAGGAGTGGAAAAGATATGTAAACTTTGGTAGCAGAAGTGATTTTAAGACTTGTATTTTACCAAAATAAGTAAGATTTCTTTTGTTCTAGTTATTAATTAACGTTTTGCATGATTCAATATTTCGTTCCAGTTCAGTTTATTACATGCAGTTTGATCTGTTCCAAAGTGAATAATTTTATATCATTTTTCAAACCAGAATATTGTATCTGAACATACTGGAATTTGGCTTTGAGGTAATCACCAGTTTCTGTATTTATGAACAATGCCAGAATATTTTATCTGCAGATACGTACAGCCATCGCAGGATTATATACTGAATTGCTGTAACCATACTCTTGTATGTGGTGATGGTTTATTTTAGCTGTCTGTGATTTATAGTGTGTATCCGCTCTGTCTTCAGACCAGAATACCCTATCAAAAGATAACGCCTTTAAGAATATAAAAGTCCGCCAAACTGTAGCTAATTAGTGTTAATAAGCTGGTATCCCAAATTTCCAGAACCTGTTGTCGTCCAGATAATTAGCATAACTGACGCGGTATTTGATCAAAATACAACTTAATAATATATTTGTGAACAATATACTAATAGGATGTACATATTTTAAAATAGTCCCAGTATATGTATTTCAATATAACAAAAATACCATGTTATAGGTATTTTATATATTTTTTGAGGTGACAGTGTTATTATTACAGCTGATAAGTTTGGAATAATTAATAACATTTAAACTACAGTTTTTATATCATATGGATTTAATCCACGTTTCAATGGAAGAATTGAAACTTAATCATTCACCTTGATTATTGTTAAGTGTTTAACTTATAACAATGAATTCAAAAGAACAAACATAAACAATAAAAATAAAATAGTTGATGTATTTTAGATGTGGTCTGACGATAACGATGAAAAACTTGTAACATTGTTCGAACTGTTTAAACAACATTGAACTGTTAGAGCTGATTAAGCACAAGGGACTGCTAGTGCTGATAATGTTACTGGTTATGACACCACTGAGGGAACTGCTTGTGCTGATAATGTTACTGGTTATGATACCACTGAAGGGACTGCTAGTGCTGATAATTTGACTGGTTATGACATAACTAAGGGGACTGCTAGTTCTGATAATATTACTGGTTATGACACCACTAAGGGCCTACTAGTGCTGATAATGTTGCTGGTTATAACACCACTTAGGGGACTGCTAGTGCTGATAATTTGACTGGTTATGACATAACGAAGGGGACTACTAGTGCTGATAATGTTACTGGTTATAACACCACTGAGGGGACTATTAGTGCAGATATTGTTACTGGTCATGTCACCACTAAGGGGAGTGTTAGTGCTGATATTGTTTATGGATATGACACCACTGAGAGGACGCCTAGTGCTGATAATGGTTGACTTTTTGCGAAAACTCGGGTTCCTCTCAGGTTACCGCTTTGCGCATGTCTGGTTAGTGGGGAAGCTAAAACGGACAACCCGGGACACAGGCTGGAAGTAAAATGGCGAATTTCAGGACGGTCCACAGGCTGTATTTAATGTTTATGGAAATGCTTGATGACGAGCAAGAAAACATTGGAGCAATGATAAGAATGAAAAACGCTAATGCAGCTGTTGCTAAAATTCTACTTAAGTGGAGGTTTATTCCAAGGATAACAGGTATATTTGTGTAAAAAGTTATCTGTATAATTTTCGGACACTTAGGTTTTCGGATGATCACATTTAAGATGAGTGGTATTTTGTACAAATACGGTCTACCGTCTGGTCAAGGAATCATTCATAACAAAATAATATATTATGCATATCCAAATCGGAATCATTAGTTTTAGTGAATATGAAATTGATTGATTCGGTTTTTTTTCTAGTTTAGAGATCTACAAAATTGTTTTAGTTCGATAATAGATTATAACGAAAGCTAGGTAGCTTACACAATCACTCGATTCTTGATGCCCCATCACAGGGTTCGATCTCGCGCCTGACATACTATTCTATGATCACAAGCTCTAGATCTATGTGCAAACCACTCAGCAACGCTGCTTCTCTTTTTTGATTGGTCATTGAAGTTAATACTTATTACAGTCTTCTTTCTGTTTTAGGATACCGTTGTGTTGTTCACAACCTTCCAGCAAATTATTTTGCATCACACATGCGCATTAGTCAGCATGTTTTCACCATCCTGCTGGAATATGTAACACCACACATAACAAAACGGAACAGGGGTGGGCGCATTCCTGTTACCCCTGATACACAGCTTTTAGTATTCCTCTGGTATCTGTGTAATCAGGCATCGATGCGAGGGGTGTCAGAGTTGTTTGGGTTGTCCATAGGTACAGTCTGGTTCATATTCAACAATGTGGTGAATGCTGTTGTGGCTTTACAGGACAAGGTATGGAGTTAATGAACTAGAAAAGATAACATTGTAAGATTCAAGCTATGCTCAGTATGTAATGTCATCGCTAGTTTGCATGCTAGTGATTGAATTTAATTCTAAATTAGTGTGCTCTCTTTATTATTGTTGTCAGTGTGAGAAAAAATTGTAGTTTGACTGGGACTTTAACCTGAAAGCTTTTGTTTACAAGGCAAATGTACTACCAACTGAGCTACGTACCAGACCGCTGACACATAATTCACTGAATTAATGACAAGATTTGAAATGCAACGTTATGATTAATTCATGAGTCACATTTTTCACTGTAGGAGAGTCTGAATATCTCACCCTTTTAGGAAAAGTATAAATGTTCAACATTTTAGTTATCATAAATTCTATTTACTACGAAACAACGCAGTCCAAAATACAGCTATATTGCCACAGGGAGGAAGATTATAAGAGAAAAGTAAACTATGATAGGTATATTTGTTTTAGATCATTCGATGGCCAGACGAAAATAAACGTCAAGAAATTGCCACATATGTTCAGCAGCAATCTGGATTTCCTGGAGTGGTTGGGTTCTTAGATGGGATGTATATCAGACTGTCTTCAGCAGTAGGAGGGGATGCAGATTATGTCAATAGATAGGGGTATCCTTCTATTCAGTTGCAGGTACATAAAAATACAAGAGTTGTGCTTACGACAGATGTTACAGTGTGTAAATTCGGTGCAATGCAGACAAACAATAGACCACAGGCTGGTTGAGTAAGCGGTTCAGGTGACTGACTTGCAACCACTGGATGTTAAAGGGTCATGGGTTTAAGCCAGCTAATAACATTGATTGTTCATATGAGAAAGTTGACAGTTTCTTGTGGAACATATGGACTAATACTGGTATTTTCCATGAACGATGGTTAGGTTAACTACCTGTTGTATATATAACTGAATACTGTTAAAACAGGTGTTAAATTAATTAAAACAAAACAAACAAACATAATGTACTACGTCGATTATTATTCCCATCTTGGGTGGTCTGTCACCAGAACTTTATAGGTGTTTTATGACCACTGATATATAGCTCTAATAGTGATCTCCTGCTGATATTATGATGTTCCTTCTATAAAGTTCTGGTCCAGAAATGAAGAAGGAGAAATCTACCCCTTTAAACATCAGAAATCCTATCCAGGTTTCATATAACTGCATTACAGCCACCATATTTTTTATCAGATTTCTCATCTATTCTTTATTTAGACCAACATAACAAATACAACTTTCTCTTTTATCTAGCTGACGGTTGATCATGAGCTAGTTGGACCATATTACCCATATTTGCTTGTGTAATGCCGTATCTCGCGAGACCGATAACTCGGGGTAATACGGCCTAACCGTAAACGTATCAATAGTTTCAATTCACTGTACTGATATTCAGTATACTATATATCAATTGGCAACTTGTGATAGATCATCTATATATAAAACTCCAAATATACTAATACAGGTACATGTTGTATACATATTTTCCAACACAACAACCGTAATTCAGCTGCTAGAACCATGCCCATGGCATGACAGCCAGTACGAAGGGCGTACAATGACTGACCATCGTAGGGCAGTCATACGTCAACTATTGTAGTTCGAGCAACGTACGAATATTTCATAATTTGCCAATAAATACCTTCCGAGCCATCATCGCACGACAATTGTGACCGCTCCACACAAATACCTATTCCAGACGCATGTCAGTACATTCCCACGTAGCCTCGCAAGCATTGTGCAATGAAGAAAATCCTATGACAATTGTGAAAGGGCCCTTAAGAGGTTTTACCAAGGTATTAAGCATAGAGTATTTAGTTCAAAGGCCCATCAGTTATGAATCAGGCCCCGATCTCCCGAAGCATCTCACTTTGAGATTAATCTCAATTAAATTTCCATGCGAGATCACACTCAAATTTGGTATCGCCAAAATGAAAACATTGTCTAGAGAATTATTACAGCAAAATTTTAAGAGTTCCAACTTGAGATTTGTCTTAAAGTCACATTTTGATTTGAGCGTAATCTCAGTTTGAGCTGAGATTTCTACTTTAGATGCTTCGGAGATCGGGACCAGACATGCTCTAGAGTCTATCACAGGATCTGCATGGAACATTTCTTCTTTTATGTAACAAATCCTAGTTTATTCAGCACATGAACCTGGAGCCCGTTGCTGTACAACGGTCTGCTATCGGCGAGCGCTCGCTGGTAGCCAATAAAATCTTCGTCCGCTATGTAGCGCTTTTTGGCAGCAAACTGTTTCCTAGCAAAGTCCTATCGGCGAGGAGTAGCGCGTGCTCGGTAGCGCTTTACTCGCCTGTAGTTAGGTAACAGACTCCTGGGTTCATGTACTTAAATGACTGCCACTGTGCTATAATAATTACAAGTTTTTGCATGATAAAACATTTAACAGTACATGTATTTGCTTAGAAAATATAGATTTTATAGATAGCATTGTTGTTCAGTGGGTGAAAAAGTCATTATCCGAAAGGCACCTATCCGAAAACTACGCCAGTATAATTGTATAATTTGTCCGCCATGACACTTTCCGCAGTGACTGGATTAGAATGCGGGTTCGACCTCGGTAGTTGTATGACGTCACTTTGGTTCGACCAGACTGACTTTCAGTGAGGTTTAGTTCAACTATTGTAACTAGAGTTTTCAAAAAAAGTCGGCCAATGTTACTGGTTATGACACCACTGAGGGGACTGCTAGTGCTGATAATGTCACGGGTTAAGACACCACTGAGGAGACTGCTAGTGCTGATATTGTTACTGGTTACGCCACCACTGAGGGGACTGATAGTGCTGATAATGTTACTGGATATGACACCACTGAGGACACTGCAAGTGCAGATAATGTCACTGATTATGACACCGTACTAATAGAGGGGATTTCTAGTGCTGACTTGACGAGTGCCGACATTGGTACTGATTATGATATCACAATTACAGAGGAAACTGCAATTGCTGATAATGCTACTGGTTGTGACTACAAATTCACAGGGACACTGCTAGTGCTGATAATGCTCTGAAGGGACTGTTTGTGCTCTTAATGTTACTGTTTATGACACCACTTTCACGGAGGGAGCATTTTGTGCTGGTTTGACAGTGAGTACCGACAAGACAATGTAAATTGAAATATATTTCAAGTTCCGATGAGGACATTTCCTTTTAAGTGAGTTTGTAAATAAAAGAGGCTGATTTAACAGAGGGGACTGCCAGTGCTGATAATGTTACTGGTTATGACACCACTGGGGGACTGCTAGTGCTGATATTGTTACTGTTTACGACACCACTGAGGGGACTGCTAGTGCTGATAATGTTACTGGTTATGATACCACTTAGGAGACTGCTTGAGCAGATATTGTTACTGGTTATTACACCACTAAGGCGACTGCTTGTGCTGATCATGTTACTGGTTATGACACCACTGAGGGGACTGCTAGTGCTGATATTGTTACTGGTTATGACATCACTAAAGGGACAGCTAGAGCTGATATTGTTACTGGTTATGACACCACTAAGGGGACAGCTAGAGCTGATATTGTTACTGGTTATGACACCACTAAGGGGACTGCTAGTGCTGATAATGTTACTGGTTATGACACCACTAAGGGGACTGCTAGTGCTGATAATGTTACTGGTTATAACACAACTAAGGGGACTGCTAGTGCTGATAATGTTACTGGTTATTACACCACTAAGGGGACAGCTAGAGCTGATATTGTTACTGGTTATGACACCACTAAGGGGACTGCTAGTGCTGATAATGTTTCTGGTTATAACACCACTAAGGGACTGCTAGAGCAGATATTGGTACTGGTTATGACACCACTAAGGGGACTGCTTGTGCTGATATTGTTACTGGTTATGACACCATATAGGGGACTGCCAGTGCTGATAAAGTTAATGTTGATGACACCACTGAGGGGACTGCTAGTGCTGATATTGTTACTAATCATGGCACCACTAAAGGGGACAGCTAGAGCAGATATTGTTACTGGTCATGTAACCACTAAGGAGACTGCTAGAGCTGATAATGTTAATGGTAATGGCACCACTGAGGGGACTGTTAGTGTTGATATTATTTATGGATATGACACCACTGAGGGGACTGCAAGTGCTGATATTGTTACTGGTTATGACATCACTAAGGGGACTGCTAGTGCTGATAATGTTACTAGTTATGACACCACTGAGGGGATTGCCAGTGCTGATAATTTGACTGGATATGACACCACGGGACTGCTAGTGCTGATAATGTCACTGGTTATGACACCACTGAGGGGACTGTTAGTACTGATATTGTTTATGGATATAACACCACTGAGAGGACTGCTAGTGCTGATATTTGATATTGTTGCTGGTTATGACACCACTGAGGGGACTGCTAGAGCTGATAATGTCACTGGTTATGACACCACTGAGGGGACTGTTAGTACTGATATTGTTTATGGATATGACACCATTGAGAGGACTGCTAGTGCTGATATTTGATATTGTTACTGATTATGACACCACTGAGGGGACTGCAAGTGCTGATAATGTCACTGATTATGACACCACTGAGGGGACTGCTAGAGCTGATAATGTCACTGGTTATGACACCACTGAGGGGACTGATGGTACTGATATTGTTTATGGATATGACACCACTGAGGGGACTGCAAGTGCTGATAATGTCACTGATTATGACACCGTACTCATAGTGGGGATTCCTAGTGCTGATTGCCGACGTTGGTACTGTTTATGGTATCGCATTAACAGAGGGAACAGCGATTGTTAATAATGCTACTGGTTGTGACACCAAATTTACAGGGGACATTGCTAATGCTGAATTGATGATTGCCGACACCCGTACTGTTTATGATATCATAATCTCAGAGGGGACTGTTAGTGATCTTAATGTTACTGGTTATGACACCACAATCAAAGAGGGAATTTTTTGTGCTCATTTGGCAGTTAGTACCGACAATGTAATTGTTTATGACTCAGATACATTGACACTTAACACTGTCGTGCGATTATTTTCATACATTATCTGTAGATATTATAAACAGAACCGAAAAAGCAAATCTTAATTCAATGATATATTATTCTGGCTAATAAAAGATGGGGCTATATACTGCTTATGTTGAACGCCATAATACTGTATTGTTTTATATTATAGTCATCATCTCAATTTAACATCTATATGATGTTTATTTTGAATGCCACAATATTGTATTATTATATTCCACAGTCTTCATATCAATGTAATCATGGTTTATTTACTTGCATAAACAGCCAGTGTGTATTATCGTCAGATACAAGGTTCTGGCAATAATTATGACAATCACCGTCCAATAATGAGATACGCCAAACTGACGCATCGCAAGATAGCAGGTTCTGGCTGATAAGTATTTCAATTATGTCTGTTAATGGTTTAAAGCCAGAATCTATTACCAACATATACTATGTTCTACCTGCATGTTTTAATTACAAAACAGACGATTTTATAGAGCCAAACTAAAATAGGCTTCTACAGTCACCATTTTTAGGCTAATTGATTCAAAACATTTAAATAAGTTTAAATAATGTTATGTTATAATGCATAACATAGTCGAAAATTACCAAGAAAAAATAATTCAATAAACAATGAGAACATTTTCTTTTGTTCCTGAAAAAATCCATAATATGCAGATACGAGGTTTTGGTTGTGAACAGACGATATGAAGTGAAACAGCTGACACATTTACTTATTTGCATTTTGTGGCGATAACTAGCTCTTGGCGAGACAATATTCACACGAATATAATGGATGGATTAATACGCTGACAGGTAGAACCAGGGTAAGGCGATTGAGGATTTGTTGGGGTCGTGTAAACCGCAATATCGTTCATCGGGTATAAGTGGGACCTTTGTTTTGAACGTTACAAGAACATCTGGTCGGTCGATAATGTAACGGGTATTCCATATACTCGTACTATTGTGTGTAACATGCTGTTCGTGTTCTCTGTTATACATGTATAATCAAAAATAAATATAATAAAAACATATATATCAAAAATACATCAAATACTGTAATGTACCACATTTAAGGTATAAGACTGGTGACAAAATAGGAGGTGTTCCGAATGATACAATGTAAAAAACGTCCGCGATGTTGTAAATAACAAAAAAGTAAAAAATACACATCTTTCACCCCTGATGTGATAACGATCATTTCAAATCGTAAATTTGTAGAAAATTATCGTAATCTTTTCGCCTTTTACTATACTTTTCGTGATTTAAAATTTACGACATTACGCAGTTACCTCCCTTAGCGCATGACCGATTTCTGGTAATAAACAAACGGTTGCGACTAAATGCAGTAATCCACAGCGATATTGACTAAATGTAGTAATCTGCAGCGAGATTCTTCAATTTCATGGATGTCAGTAGTAGGGTTTATGGTTGTCAGTCTGTATGGGACCTTAAGGGGCTGTACGAGGGTCATTCAATAAATTCGTGGACTGGACTCGTCATTTTAATACACATTGACACAGAGAATAACTAATTATATCCTACTAAACTACAGCCTTTCTGACACAAGTACAGAAAATTGTGCACGAAACGACGAATTTTTAAAGTAAATATTGCTAAAACAAAACTATCACCTTACCGCAACCACCACACAACGCAAATATATTCTGACGTCAGCGACGTTATTGACGTTTTGCTATTTCGTAAATGGTAAACCCGAAACTGAATTATGTCATTCATAAGGAATTAAACGTAACTATTTAAGTTATAAATTATTAAATATATCTACCAAATCATTTTATGTATTGAAAGCTAAGAATTAAGCTAGAAACAGTGGTTTTATGCTAAGTTGAAACGCCTCGCACATTTTGACTGGCGTTTCCTTAAATGTCCCTACGTTTGCAAATTTCGTTCGATCTCTGTATCATTTTTAATACCATGCTGCTCTTCGGGAATTTGATTATGTCACTAAAACACTGGGACACTGAATACTGCATGTGCCCCGTTTGTTCTCATTAGCAACTTATGTATGTTTGTTGTGTATTTCCAAGACAAGTGCACGATTTAATAGTTGCATGAATTTCCTTGCGTAAATTAATCGGCATTTTGACGTAAATGAAAACGTGACAGGCATAGATCAAATACTTCTTAATTCAAACTCAAACGTGCAAACAACTTAATAATTTCACAAACTATTAGGCTAATATCTTGCAATAATCTGGCAAATATATGGATATGTAAATTAATTAGTTTTGAATGTATTACTGGTTGAGCTAGTTAAAAGGGTACGTTACGTCGGTCGGGGGTGGTAACGCGTTACTATGGTAATACAACGGATCATGGCATATTACTGTGTTGCATAATCAAGGATAAATTTGTATCTACGGTAGGTAATAGATAAATGTTTATAATGATATGAGAAATTATTATTTAAATATGAATATAATAAAATGAGAACGATTGTCTACGAATATATTGAATGACCCTCGTATATGGTCATTTATCAGCCTGAATAGGGGCCTGTAGGGGCTGTCTAGGTTTGTCGCTGTAGATTACTACATTTAGGTATATAAATTATCAGCCTGAATAGGGGCCTGTAAGGGCTGTCAATATATGTCGCTGTAGATAACTTCATTTAGATATATAAATTATCAGCCTAAATAGGGGCCTGTAAGGGCTGTCAATATATGTCGCTGTAGATTACTTCATTTAGATATAAAAATAATCAGCCATAATAGGGGCCTGTAAGGGCTGTCAATATATGTCGCTGTAGATTACTACATTTAGGTATATAAATTATCAGCCTGAATAGGGTCTGTAGGGGCTGTCAATATATGTCACTATAGATTACTACATTTAGGTATGCTCAATTATCAGCCATAATAGGGGCCTGTAGGGACTGTCTAGGTTTGTCGCCGTAGATTATTACATTTAGATATATTTGTTATCAGCCTGTATACATAGGATCCTGTAGGAGCTGTCCAGGTTTTTCACTGCAGATAACTACAACTACATAAATATATGGTCAGATATCAGCCTGTATTGTGGCCTGAAAGGGGCTTATCAGGTTTTTCACTATAGATTACTACAACTTTACATGGTCAGTTATCAGCCTGAATGGGGCAATATGATGACATCCCTAGACAGCCCCTACACAAGCAGATAACTGACCATATTAAGTTTAAGTAATCTACAGCGACAAAACTAGATGCAGCCCCTGCAGGCCCCTATTCAAGCTGATAACCTATATATATTTTTGCTATTGCGATACGATACTATTGCTATATTGCAGGCTACTGTGTTATACTAACGCAATGGTTATTGCTATGTTTTGACTGCCACAGTTTATCTAAGTATAAAAAGACTAATTATTCAATAAACAATGAAACATTTGGTAATACTGCATATATTTATAGGGCTATTGATTGTTGACAGTTATATAGGTAAATAATGATGTGCTTAACAGCTATACTGTAATACTTTCCTTGATATACTAATTTTGCAGGTAGCATATCGCTGCTTGAATATATTTCCTGTTGGGCTGGGTTTTATGCTTAAATCCCAATTTTTTGTCAACCCTGCCATAAATTATTAAAGTTTGATATTTGTCCTGCACAAAGGGTCTTAATTCAATTATAAATTTTCCTTGGTAAAGGATTTGAAAATGTTGAAAAGGCCTTGAATATTCAAATTCTGCCTTGAAAATTTCTTTAATTTAATTGTGAGATTGGTGGAAGAACCATGGGCAGCAAAAATATTTGCTAATATATTGTTCTTGTTTCAAATTTGTTATAAATGTGGCTAACCCCTTAAGGTCAATTCCCGGTAAATCAGAGCACCTTTGTTCAACGACGCACAATTAATTTCATGATAAAACTCGGTTGTGTCCCATGATGTTGATAGAATATATGTCCAAGAGCAAACTTAGGATTTTCTTTAATTCAGACATGCATGCTAATAGTATTACATTTTCAATAATTATTTCTCTTATGCTTGCAGTACATTGTTTTGGCGCTTGGAAATGCCATCATGAAATTAATGGAGAGCTGTTTACATCCGGCAAAATGCTCTCTACTCCATGAGATGTGAATCCAATAGATACAAAGTGTAATCAAGACTCCCTGCTGCAGAAAGAAGTCAAAGAACAACTTCCATTGGTAATTTGCAATTTTACTTATGATATGATTTTTTACTTGTCCGCAAGTTGTATCACCAATAAATCTTGATTCCTTACTTGGCATGGGTACATCCTATAATTCCTTACAGAGTTACAGCAGATGCAGTGACCAAGAACTGTTACTCTATGTAGTACAGTTTTTAACTTATCTCCGTATTGAATTTTATAATATTCTTTGTTCAGAACATAACTCTAAAACTTTTTCAGGTTTTGATTTGAAATTTAGTATGTGAATAAGTGCAACTAGCAGAATTGGTTCAAGATCAAGAACTAACACTCTTGTCATGAAATTATCTCCCTTTATTTGATTGAAAATAGCTTCTGTCTGGAGCGCAAGTTAAAAAGTATTGAGTTGATTGTTGTGAATGTATACTACTGTAATTATATCATGACCTGTTTTGAGAAAACACTTAACCATATTACAAGCAAACTTCTGTTACTCAGCAGCATATAAAGCGGGGATCGTCATGTGATCATGGCTCCTGTTATTTTGTTTTTATTGTCATTTATTATATTATAATGAATTTGTTATGTTTGCATATAATTATTATATCATTGCAGCTTAGATGATCATGTCCAACAAGTGTGACCTGCCTATTGAAGTGGAGAAATGAACCAGTTGATCATAAACGCGCCTTTAGATCATGCATAGTTCCAAGTGTACAAACAATCAGTGTAGAAAATAGTATTTTCTAAATTCACAGATAGTTTACAGACATCTGAAAATCACTTCATGTTTTTGTGATTATTATTTCCCAAATTTCAGTAGCAGATGAATGCATTCACAATCAAAGGTTCCACCGTCTTTTCAAGTTTTGAAAGTATATATTTCGGATTCCCTAGAAACTTTGAATTGAAAGAAAAAAATAAAACATTACAAATATTAACTAACATACTGTACTTACTTTTGTTGGTATTGTTATAACCTATTGCTACATGTATTCTTACTCTCAGCATGCATTGTAAATCTATTGAATACTATCATTTGTTTGAAAATAAATATTGATGAATTTATAATTATTTTTACAACTTTTAAAGGTTCCTCTTTTTTTCTTCCCGCTATATTTGATGAAGGGGTAAGGTATGTTGCTTTGCATGTGTCAGTTGATTGGTTAGTCGGTAAACCATGTGGTTTCTGTTCAACTGCGCTTTCTTACCTGCCACAGATTTAGGGGCTTGTGATCAACTCCGACTCCTACAGGTATCAAACCTGTATCCTTGTGTACCAAATTCTAAGAAATTGTTTTATTTCCAATATGTAAACACAATAGATCAACTTGTCAAAACAAAAAGTTACTATTGGCTTTTAAAAGAGCACATTGATTATTCTCCCCCCCCCCCATCTTTGATGAGGGGGTATATTGCTTTGCTCATGTCTGTCACTCGATTATAGACCAAATAGTTTTCAGTCAACAACTCAAGAACGGTTTTCCCTATGATCGTCAAACTTTCCGTGGAGTTTGTGCGGCACCAGTAGATTACCCCTATTGATTTTGAGGTCAGAAGTTCAAAGGTCACTGTAACTTTAACCGTTATGACTATTGGACTGCCATGAGGACAAATTTTTTTTACAAACATCTCTTGTTTTTATAGTGTCTTTGAATGAAAGAAACAAGTATCAATGAGGATAAGATTGTTAAATTTATTCAGATATTTGACCTTTGACCTTTCCATATGACCTTGACCTTAGAGTGAAGAACTTAGTTCATATAACTATCATATCCTCTTATCATAGTTTATCATTTTGCCAATGTAAATTGAAATCCATTGAAAAATAAATAGTAAATGGCTTGATTATTGAAGAATAATGTTAAAATAAGTGGGTGGGGTACTGATTAATCCATGTTTTATCATTATTTTTGTATTTAGATAGAAAATTTGTGTCTTATTTTGTTACATTGTCATTAAGATGCAACATTACAATTGTATTTGAAACTTCAATACAAAAGACTTGTAAAATTATATGAAAAAAGCAGAAAATCTGACTTTTCTTTGAAATTTGGGTTATGTTAGCATTTTTAATTTGCAATTTTGAAAAAAATCCCGCATAGAGATTTGATTTTTTTTAGGATTTTGTTATCACCTTTGCTGACTCTAAATAATATAAAAAAGCAAGAAAATTTATTGACCCAGTTTTTTTTTAATTTGCTATTACCTTTATAAAAATGTGTCATTTTTGTGGATTTTTGATTTCGGCTATCATCACATGCTAAAACGAGGGAAAAAATCTTAATTTTTCTTATTTTCTCTTTCAAATATTGTTGTTGATAGCCTGAATTATTATGTTAAATAACTTGACAGTTATTGTGGCAATGTGTGTTATATTTTCAAAGAAATTAACAAAACTAAAACCCCATACACCCTTTGAAAATTGAAAAAAAATGTCGAAACATTTTATAGTTTACTGCTTCAAACTGAAATTACGAAAAAAAACCCGCATAGGGTTCCAATTTTTTTTCTTCAATCAATGTCAGACATGTTTAACTTACAAAAAAACATATTTAGAAAAAATTTACTGAGCAGAAAAATGGCATGTGACCAGTCTTATACCTTAAGCGATTCTATTCTTCTTTTGAATTATCTAGCTCCCAACCAAAAACATTTTAATCGCTTTTTGAGTAACTCTCCAACTTTGATTTTGTTATCTAAAAATCTTAGGAAGTAGATAACATTAGTACCATACATGTGTTTTCATCAAACGCTGGTATGATCAGTTGGAAAACTGTTATTATAATGCAATGTCAGGTTTCCTCGTGTTTTAACTTCAGTCACTTTGTCTACATTACACCGGAAGGATTTCAGATACCTCCTCATAGGAGTCTCTGGTCGATACATTTTTTGTAGCTGATCCATACTGTGTTATTTCCTTTATTCAGCCGATATTTTCGTTTCTTCCTTCAAACGTAACGAGAAAGGGAAAAATGAATCCGGTTAGTGTGAATAAAAACTGTACTGTATATAGTAAACTTAGCAACACATTTTGTTTTTTATTCGTTTTTGTCCCGTTATCGATCGGATGATTGTTCTTATACCGTTTACGTGTTCACGAACGGTATTGAAAATTAACCAAAACGAATTCGCTTTTTGTGTGGCACATACACGTATCGTTACTGCAACATGTTATTCTGTAAGTATATTAACATGATGTTTCGGGTTTAATGCTGCTAGCTAATATTACTGAAGTATATTGCAATGCTAACATAGTTGCATCAGTGTTGTGGACTGGCATTGAGTGATACCTTCCCTGTCGGATTTTCTCATACCTCTTTTGCTCTGAAACCTAGCCATCCATCAATATCATTAGGAGCTCCACAGCCAGGTTGAAAATGGATACATTTTATTATACGTATAATCTGACAG
Organism: Spisula subtruncata; assembly: GCA_963678985.1. Classification (NCBI taxonomy): domain Eukaryota; kingdom Metazoa; phylum Mollusca; class Bivalvia; order Venerida; family Mactridae; genus Spisula; species Spisula subtruncata. The sequence goes on from OY787671.1 coordinate 1,548,838, forward strand.
TGAGAGAGATGGAATGAACACATTAAATGTTAAATTAATTGGTTTTAAATCGAAAGTGAAAAAAAACTTCTAGAGATTGATGCATTCATCACTATAGACATCCCTGGTGTCCATCGCCAATTTTGTAAAGCAAACGTCTTTATTCATCCAATGCGATCAATTATTATATCGAAGTGGTTCCATTTTAAAACCGATTTGTTTGGGAAGTGCCGATTTGCATGTACGAGGGATGAAATATTTATATAGTTCACAATTTAATTTCAAGCAGAAGAGACACGGGAGTGTTTGACTTCATTTAGTAAATACAATTTAGCTCTTGTGTGACAGAAAACAATTGTGAATAAATCAAACAGCTACAACTGTTCACCAATTAGAATTACATAGTTACACTTACATCGAATTAGGAAAATTGGGTTCCTGACAAAACGTTAAAGAAGTAAACTTTGATACACGTAAATATTGTTTTAGGAATTTAATTGGCACTTGACAACGTTATTAAGTCTTAGAATTGTACGAATTGCCATTTGGCAAGGGATAACAAATACTTAGTGTTGTACAAACCTTGGATATTTCAGTTACGTACACACAGTGAACTACTTAGTAACCAGAGGATATTTACCGCTATATCGTGAAGTCATTTCAATAAATACAGTGTGTCAGTGCATCCACTAATGCTTATAAAGTACATTATATTTTCGAATGACTAACCACTTCAGTTTGCTTACCAGTAAAACATGTGTAGGTATTTAATAGATCAATTTGAATTATCAACATCCTAAAAATGGTGAATATAATCATAACACTAGGCCCTTAGCTTCTTAATTATTCTAATTAATTTGATGTTATTTCCACGTGATGTGTACGGGTTCATGGTAAACGAGAGCACACAGTGGGGTGGTTGATATACATTGAGAGTTGAAGAGATTTACATGTTTGCACTCAGTGATTGGAGTATAAAGTTAAAACAAAATAAACAATTCTTAACCCACCCTCATCATTACTAATCATACATACTTCTTTATAAACATTAAAGGCAACGATTTTCGTAGAATAGAATAGATTTTATTTGCATATTTAGTCCTGAAAAGGACTTTTTACAAAACAACAATAATACAACTGATTAAATAGCATGGTGATAAATGACGAAAAAGTATTCATATTATATGAAATCAAACTTTTTCATATATTTAGAATGATTCATGCATTGCTCGCTTAATTATTGTATTGAGATAATAAGAATATTACATTTATGTCAAGTTGGTACATGTGTGTTCAATGCATGTGTAAAATCGAATAAAACCGAACAAAAATGCTTGTGGATCCGTCTATGGCGACGTACATTTTTTACTTAATTATATATTCAGATTATATAATTTGAGATATTCATAATTCACATTTTAAATTGAATTATGACAAAGTTGTTTACTACGTTTCATTACAATCGGTGTGGAATAGTGGACATGGAACCATATTTTGGTTGTGCATGTATTACTTCGTTTACTCCTGTTATTATTATATATTTTTTTCACCAAAATTCAACTAAAGTTTGCATGTAACATATCGGTGATGTGTTATTTTATCAACACGACCTAACCAAAAAGAAAGGTTGAAGTGCACTTAAGTGCTTAACTTCAACTAGTATATCTAAAATAAGCACAGGACCATTCAGATCTGTTTCTGATATGCCGAAGTTTGATGTACGAGTTTAAAATGCAGTCATCAATTGTATGTCTTATCCTACAAGACAATAAAAGCGAACATCCTCTGTATATCGCAGTATATAATGCATATTTTATCCGAGGTATTGAAGCAGATTGTTATATAATCAGATATATATTGAACAAGTGTGTAGTTGACGACATACGTAAACCTTTTGTCTGAAATATTTCAGGAAATAACAGATAATTGGAGTGATATTCACGATTGTAACATTAAATTTGTTAATTTAGTTATATATAATGTTTAGTTAATGTTTATTCCGTACCAATTATCTGTAACATTGTTATTATAGAGGCACGGCCTCACATTGTGTCGGGTTTGATAATAAGGAAATAACGCCTGTATCAATTATTGTTCTAGAGAAGTATTTAAATGTGCGAATCAACATATAGAATGTGTTTCATACATCAAGCATACGTGTATGGCTTTTATAGTGGGTCGATAATTTATATTATGTTTTCACTTTTTGGCAGCAAATACACATCTTAATAAAACGCAATGCGTATATCAACCATGCATTGTGATGAACATTATATACTTTTATTGGAGTATTATTAGTTAATAGCAATGTAAGCGCATATTTAGTGCTAGTGTCTAGTAAGCATTCTGTATGAGGCATACGATATGTACTGTTCATTTATATCTGAGAAGAAATAATGAAAGCTTACAGAGGGAATCAAATGATGTAATCAAAATGTAATATAACTGTACGATTAAAACATGGAATACAAGAATCTGCATGGCAATGCCCATGATAGAATCTCTACAACCCATACCGGTAGATGTTTATTTTGACAGTCGATACCATTCCAAATACCAAATATAACTTGAATGGCAACAGGTTAATTGCCTGGTCATTTAGGTTATTAACTAAGGATTCCTGTGTTTCGAGTCTCCCTGGGAAGACTATATCTCTTCTGGCGTATGTAGGTGTGCAGCCAACATCGACGATATATCGAATATGCAAATATGTTGCCCACACATTTACCAATTTACACATCGATCGCATGGAGAATTTGGGCTAATCTAGCTAAGAGAATTGAAGAAGTCGTCCAGACAGGAGCTCTTGAACCCGAAGCGTGTGCCCTACCACAAAGCCACCCTCCCGACAAAAAAATGACTATATACATGTGACTTGACTAAAATATAGTTTGGTCACGAGTTCAGATGCGAAGTTATCATATCACATGTGCAAAATGCTTAAATCGTAACACCTGTATATATCTGCAAGAAAAAGGCGGTAGTATTGTCGGCAGTTAATAAAAATATTGTACATTGCTTGCATTTGGGTAATTTGTGAATAGCTCTGGTGCGACTTTGATAGCAAAATATCAATTTGTATAGATTAAGCCGAGGATGCTTGTTAACATTGTTTTGTCTTTCGCACAAGCTGTATTTGAATACACTTCTGTTTTTCGAGAATCCTTACTGACAATACGCGTAACATGTGAGCATAATTACCCAATAATGTATACATGTACTCTAAATATGCGGAAGTGAATTTTGCAACAAACCAATACCTTCAAACATGTTCAAGTTAAAGACGCTGATTATTTGAACAATTTCACTTTTTGCTCGTTTATTAGACATTTCTACAATGTGTTGAAATGCAATATATAACTACAAGTAAAACAATTCAATATAATTAAGCATATACCATAACACCATTATACATTGCAGCTTATGCAAAACACATTAACCAATAGCAGGTAACTAACAACATTATTTTGCAAAATACACGTGTTCTTTTTGTATATAATTATGTAATTACGGTGCTTGCTTAATTTTTACCCAACTTATATGTCAGAAATCGGATGCAAATGCTCATATTGCTGCTATGAAAGTAATTGGCGTTATTATCAGATTATTATGCAACAGACGCTCTACATACGATGTTGCAAGCAATTACGCACAGGAACCAAGCGAAGCCATGAGATTCATAACAAATACGTACGACATAACAACTGAATAAAAACGTCGGAAGTGAAGACAATATGGACTTCAAAAGTATATACTTCAATTATATCATATTTCGTTTTCAACTTTATCTGCGACGCAAAACGTTCATAGAGATTCTATGGTATTATCGATATAATGTGCCTTAGTGGAAATTCATTATCGGCATAAAACGCTTTGTACAGGGGTCCTATTCTAAGTCTGTGTTCTAGAATTGGTGAATAAGGTCCTACGTTCTAATCAGAAAGTAGGATCATATATTGAAACAGATCGAGTAATTGTGAGTCAGTACAAAATGTTACGTTTGTGATGAAATATTTGGTAAAACAGTAAAAGCCTATTATGATCATATTCTGAGATATGTTATTCTTATTGACCTAGACAAACAGTTTATAAATGCTTCATAAAAATGATAAATGCGTCTGTGACAGTTAAATGTATGAATAATCATATCCTGTCTGCTTCTTTATGATCTATTGTCACAGTGTCAAACTATTCAATGACAAGTCTGCTACTTTATTTTCAAATTATTTTGTCTCGTTTTATTTAGTAGAGACATTTATGCACAATTTCCTCTTTCTTAAGAAATGATATTGCTCAAAATTCAAAACTTATAATGCACAGTGTCAAGTAAAATGAAATAGTACATTTGTCGTCGGCTGGACGCTTGTCCTTGACTTATAAATGTCTGAAGAATGCAACTATACAAAAATTTGCTATATGACGGCGGATGCAGTGTTGTATACGGGAACACTGCAATATATTTATTCATTTTTGTAAACTTAAATAAATTTTTGTCCAAAGAAAGTGTTGTGGTTAATAATTTACTTTATTTTTATAATCTACTCTTGTTAAGAAATGGCATTCTTTCCATATGATATGATTATTTAATCGACTTTGGACGGTTCATTTATAATAAAGAGCTATATGTGGGGACCGGTGGACTAGAGAAAGGGTGCATGCTTCAGGATCGAGAGGTCCCGGATTCAACCCACGTCTGGAAATCTGGAACACTGGTTAAATTCTATCAGCAAAAAAACACATGCTCCACTCCAACGAGGTGTAAATTGGTACCTTTGAGGGCAGTGTCTATTCCTATGCTCCACAAATCGATGTTGCTTGCCACAGGAGAGAAGTACATCTAGTACCCTTAGGTTTCATTAGGTACCCGATGACCAGGGAAATATTTATAAGTTATTTAGAACAGTGCATTGTAAAATTGTAATATTTATTTTAAAGAGGCATTTCCTATAACTAGCATCTTTTTCTCTACTATCGCATTAAATGAGCTAAATGTACAAAGCACCATCAATTATCAAAATTTGTCAGAAGAAAGTGTGTGCGAATATGTCTCTATAATGTCAGAAATATTTTTTTTTTTTTTTTTTTTTTTTTTGAGGTGGAGTATTAGTTTATTTTCCTCGTCAATAGGTGTGTCTGGGTCGAGGACATCCCAGTACACACCTTACAAGTTCTGAGTTAGTAAATACCTGGATTAGTACATAATTATGATACTATATAATGTATAGTTGTTTACACATAATTGCACTGTCAAATTTACAGAATGTCAGAAATATTAAACAATTTTACACATTGTAAACATGTTGCTATATAAAATACATGTATAGTAATAGATGGTGCATATGATACATATAAACTAACACTCTCTCCTCAGTTTTTAGGGAAAATGGTAAGAACTCAACTTTGACAATGGGACATTCTTATATTTTTCTTATAATATTCTGGTTCCGGTTTGGGGTATGTTATTTGTTTATTTGTATAGGTGTGTTATCTGGAGATTCATATGAAAAGTCCGGTTATGTCATTCCAAGTATCATTAAAATTGTTGATGGTGTGATTCTTAATAGCTATTTCTTTTAATATGTTGTATTGGTACTTGATATAGTGTTTAGCGTAATTAATAGTGGGAACTGTATCTTTTAATCTACAGTTAAAGATGAATCTTTTGGTGTAGAAGAATAAGAGGTTTAAGGCTGTTTTGTTTTTGTCTCGTATTCCTAGGATAAAATTTTCTCTATTTAAATAGTTTGTAACAGTTGTATTATGCAAACACATATTTTTTAAAAATTGTGTGGTTACTGGGCAGTGCCAAAATAAGTGTTCAATTGTTTCTGATGATGTTTTACAAAAAGAACAGTGTTCGTTTTGCCTAATGTTTATCTTGAATAAGAATGAATTAGTTCCAAGGATTCTATGTATTATTCTATATTGGAACCACTGAATGTTAGAATCACTTGTAATTTCAAACGGTATAGCAAAAATTGCGAACCAATCTTTATCATCAAAATTCATATTTAGTTTTTCCATCCATTTTGATTTGCTCGATGGCATTACTTGAGTTTGTGTCATTATATCGTACATAGGTTGTGTACCTTTTTTAAATTTTAGAATGTCTTTGAAACACGGCGGAATGAATGGTTTAATAAGCATTGTATTGTATTTATTTTTGTATTCTGATAGGCATTTATTTACAGATAGTTTTACTCCATAATATTGAACAAAGTTAGTTTGGAGACTGAATTTCAGGTTGAATTCCTCTAGACTTAGTACGTTACCGTCCTCATTCATAAGGTCTCCTATTGTTTGCACTCCAGCCTCATACCAGGTTTTATAAAATATAGTATTGCCCCCTACCAAGATTTTAGGGTTATAAAATAAAGGATAAGCTAATAAATCTATTTCCTTAAGTGGCTGATGTTCATTATACTTAACTAACGCTTTAAACACATCTTTCCAAAATGTGTTTTTTAATGTATTTACTATTAGTATAGGGTAACGAGTGCTACATTTTATTAATTTGTCAATGCTAAATAGCGTACTTGCTATATTTATCCATTTACTATTGGTTTGTATAATTCTCCTTATCCAAGAGATTTTCAAAGAACATATAAATGCGAATATATCCACCATTCCCAATCCTCCACGTGAATAGTGTTGTTTCAAAACTTCTTTCTTTATTCTAGCTTTACCCTGCCAAACGAATTCAGAAAATGTATCGTTTAGAGTTTTAATAGTTTCAAAAGGAGGATTAGGAAGGGATGTAAATAGGTGGTTGAAAAGAGATAGTATTAAAGTCTTAATTATTAAGATTCTCCCGATGGGAGTTAGGTTTCGTCGCTTCCAATTTGCTAATATTTTATTCATCTTAAGTATTTTATTTGTATAATTAAGTTCTATCATCTTTTTAAGATCTACATGGAATTTTATTCCTAACATCTCGAAACTACTTTGATTCCAAGACAGTTTCCATTTTGTTTTGATGGTGTTAGAGCTATATTTATGTTTACCTATCCAGACTATTTTGGTTTTATCAAAATTTACTTTGAGTCCAGAGAAATATGTAAAATCTGATAATATATTCAAGGTTTCGTTGAGAGATTCAGAAGAGCCATCAAGGATAATTGTTGTGTCGTCTGCAAATTGTGACAGTTTGTGTTCTACGTTATTCACTTTTATACCTTTGATATTATTATTTGATCTAATTTTCAAGGACAGAATTTCAGCACACAATATGAAGATGTAACAGCTTAACGGGTCACCTTGACGGCATCCACGTTGTATTTTAAAGAAGTCGGATAAAAATCCACACTGTGTAATAGCTGAAACACTATCTTTATATAATACATTGAACCACCTTTTTATATCATTTCCAAAGTTAAACAAAGTTAGACTTTTCTGTACAAATTCCCACGATAGAGAATCGAATGCTTTTTCAAAATCAATTAGTAATAATAATCCAGGTATATCATTTATTTCAGTATGTTTCATTAAGTCGTATATAAGTCTCGTGTTTTCCCCAATAAATCTATTTTTTAGAAAACCTGTTTGGTCAGTATTTATTAATTTTTCAAGATATTTTTTTAATCTATTCGCAATGCACCCAGAACCTATTTTATAAACACTATTTAAAAGTGTAATTGGACGCCAATTACTGAGAAATTGTCTTGGTTTTTCACCTTTTGGGATACATGTTATTATTCCTTGAGTTTGTGTGATCGTTAATGAATTTGATAAGAAAGCATCATTTAGCGCCTTGCAGACAAAAATACCAATTCTTTTCCAGAAAACCTTGTAAAAATCAGAGCTGAATCCTGACGTTCCAGGACTTTTATTATTAGCCATAGTTTTCAAGACTTCTGAACATTCGTTTAATGTAATTAAACCTTCTATTGAGTTTGATTCTTCATTTGTCAATTTAGGTATGTCTATATCGTGTATAAAATTGTTAAAAATATCCGAGTCTATCTCGTTTTGTTTTTTAGAATATAGTTCTCTATAAAAATACGATGCTTCGTTCAGTATATCCTTTTGATCGGTTAACTCGGTTCCGTCAGCTTTAACAAGCCTGTTGATAGTTTTTGTTGTATAGTTATATTTTTCTAAATTGCAGAATAATTTGCTTGGTTTTTCTCCATTTATAACCCAGTCAACTTTCGATCTCACCATATAACCTTTTAATTTACTTTCCTGAATATTCTTCAGTTCGGTTTTTAATTGGTTTAACGTGTCTATATTTTTTTCTAAGAAAGGGTTTTCTAGATTCTCGATTTTCTTTTTTATATTAATTTCATTTTGATTTGTATTTTTCTTTTTATACGAGCTATAAGAGATGGACTTTCCGCGTATTTCCATAAGTAAAGTTTCTAGAAATAGTTGGTCATTTATTGTATATTGTATGTCCAAGGGAGGGTTTTCAAGAATTGTATCGATATTGTAGACAGACAGAGCATATTGTCTGATAGTTTCATTGATTGTTTCATTGATTACATTCAAGTAGTCTATATCGTTTAGCAGTGAGTTGTTATGTTTCCATAGACCGCATTTATGTTTAAACTTTGAAAAGTTGAGTTTCAAGATTATAATTGAATGATCTGATCGAAAACTTGGTTTAATTAGTATATCAGAAACATTCGTTAATAAAAGCGGGGATATTAAAAAGAAATCGAGTCTGGCCTGTTGTAATGGATTAGTCCTTCGCCATGTGTATCGTTTTGTATAGGGATGATTATATCTAAAAGGATCTGTAAGTTCCCTATTCTGGATTTCATTTAATAGTGCTAGACGCGAGAGTTTGTTATTTATATGTTTATAATTACAGTAGTCCAACTCAGGGTCTAAAACTAAATTAAAATCACCGCATAACATGTAGGTTTCATTTTCCATACTATCAATTACTTCAAAAATATTTTCATAAAAAGATGGTTTGTCAGTATTAGGCCCATATATTGACGCTAAAGTCAATCTAGTTTCCCCCAAATTAATATCGAGTATAACATAATTTCCATCTTTGTCACACTTTATGTTATGAATTTTATATTCTAATTGTTTCGAAAAAAGTATAGCGACGCCTCTGGAGTTGGAGGAGCAGCTGCTTAAAATACACTCCGATCCCCATTCAGTATAAATGTCTTTCAGTTGATCCTCATTAAAATGAGTGTCTTGCAAACACAAAATGTCACAATTTGCTTCTTTTAAGTACTGAAAAACCTGGAGTCTCTTTAAAGTACCTTGAAGGCCTCTACAATTTAAAGACAAAATAGAAATATCACCCATATTTGGATTTGTATAGAATAATTTGTGAGATGACCCCTACCAGAACCAGAAAGGCAAGAATAGATACAGAAACAAACATTGTCACAAAGATTGAGTATATAACAAATAACAAAAATATGTTGAAAGTCAAACGATTGAATAAAAGGGAAAATGGTTGTGGGAAAAATCATTTCAATAGGAATACATGTAGTTTAATTAATTTGCAATATTATAGTTGGTTAATCGATTCTATATTGAAACCTTATTGCCTTCTTGATTATATAGAACAAATAACAAAACCTGTAGAAAAGGAAAGTATTGCATATGAGGTAAAATAGATGTAGATAATACATTTCTAAAAAGATTAATTTGTAATATCATAACTGGTTAATCGATTCAATATTGAGTTCATATGTCAATTTATAAAAGATTGCTAGTACTTCCTTATATGATCTAAAATATACTTATATACGTAAAATACCGTTATGGTGGTATATATTTAATATATTATCTTTCTCACCAGTCATGCGTAACCGTAATTCAGCCATACACCCTTTAAACAATGTCATGTTAAAACACTTACAAGGAACATAAAGCATTCTCTCATATATGAACAAACGCAGTACACTCATACTATGCACATGCAAACTAGTAAAGTAAAAAGCATGTAATTATTTTACAAATAGAAAATTACAGAGCAATTAGATACAATTGCAAATAGAGTAATACAGAGAATACATTTTACAAGGCAGTTCTGTTTTTGCAAAGTCAGTTTTTTAACCATCTATTTAAAATAACTACTTTAATGTGACGTATTGATGTACTTCAGATATATATCTATTAACACTAAACATATTTGGAGCACAAAATTAATAATAAACGATAATAAATGATTAGACAAATCATACTCTTAACACAAACTATCATCAATAATTGCATCAATACATGAAGATATACCCGAGTTCTTTCACTTTACCCAAAGAAAGATCAGTCTGGACCTTTCAATTAATATATTTAAGTATGACTTATTGATGTGATAAACATTTAAAATGAATTAACACTAAGCATATAATTAAACTCGCATAATTGTACTATTGTTATGACAAATTAATCCGGGAATATATTTAGGAATGACTCACCCATGTGCTAAACATTTAAACCAATAACCAGTAAGTATGCAATTAAGCATACAGTGTATTATTGCTATGACAAATTAATCGAGGAATATATATAGGTATAACTCATTGACATGCCAAACATTTAAATCAATAAACAGTAAACATGGGATTAATCACACAACACTGTATTATTGCTATGGCAAATGAATCAATGAATATATTAAAGTATGACTCGTTGGTATACAAACATTTAAATCAGTAAACAGTAAACATGTGATTAAGCACAACTGTAGTATTGCTATGACAAATTAATCAATGAATACATTTAAGCATGACTCATTGATATGCAAAACATTTAAATCAATAAACATTTAAATCAATAAACATTTTATTCATTCAACATTAAGCATGTAATTAAGCATACATTGTATTAATGCTATGACAAATTAATCGGGAAATATATTTAGGTATGACAATGAATATATTTAAGTATGACTCGTTGATATGGTAAACATTTAAATCAATAAACAGTAAGCATGCAATTAAACACACATAACGCACGCTTAAAGCAAGCGACATTTCATATACATGTACATGACTCTAACATTGCAATACCCGACACATGCACATGATCACATGCTTACCGTCTATCGCTTCAAACTGGCTTATACTATATAAACCCATTTGAAACAACAAACAGTAAGCATGCAATTAAGCATACATTTTATTATTGCTGTGACAAAAATAATCGGGAAATATAAGCATGCGATTATACATACATAAACCACGTTTAAATCATGCGACATTCCATATACATGACATCAAATATTGTCAACAAGTGAAACAAAACGGATATATAAACCAAAGCAAACAAATGGCATCAAATACTGAAATGAATATGAGAATACATGTCTATAAACCCAATCAAATGATTAAATGGCCTTTCATTAAATATTATTATACCCATGCACTTATATGAGCAATTTTATACACCACTTGTTTCAAAACAATTGTATTATCATCAATAAACAATAGTATCATCAATAAACAAAACGCATGTATTATGTGTGATGTGTAATGTGCTAATTTATCACATAAATAAACGATTTACAATTTATTCAATGTTATAATGGTCAAGCAAGTTTATCATCTCAACACGGATCTGTACACTTGTCTTCAAGTTAGTAGTTCGTATAAACGGGAATCACGTGGAAAGAGTACTCAATAAAACACGGTCAGTCGTGTCGGTGGTATAGTTACCTACAAAGATAACGCACGTAACAATTAAGTCTGTTTAACTATGGCTGGCCATGGGTGATCAAGCCACTGATCGTACTCCTTGTACTTCACTTCATGTATATCATCATTTGTATCTTTATAAAATATCTTTCCATTCTTTGACCAGGCTTCGCTGACATTATCTTTCAATTTCTTTTTGACACACATAAGCACAAGCTGGTTGAGTGATGTCAAGTCTTCATTTATGAAGATACCGGTATTCTTCATGGCTCTTCTTCTTCTCATTATCTCTTCTTTGACATTTCTTGAAATCAGCTTAACGATTATTTCTCTGTTTGTCTTCTTTTTATTTGGTATCCTATGTGCAATGTCGATATCATTCATCGACAGATCAAACACATCATGTTTCTTTAACAGTTCTATTACTTTTATAGCTGACTCTCTAGCTGTTTCTCTTGGATTGACATCTCCCAAGTTCTTGCCACTGATTCGAATATTATTTCGCCTGCTGTATTGTTCAGTTTTATTTTCGAACTCTTTTCTGTCGTTGTCATTGTTTTCTATCATATTCCTTAGCTTATTGTTTGTATAATGTCAGAAATATATTCAAATCATCAATAATAATTCATCGCATCCAGCGATTTATTATTATGTGGTCCAAGGCAAACAACTCATGGCTATTTTGGCTCGTTACGGAAATAAATTTCATTTTTTCTCGGTAATTGGTGAGAGCTTCTTGTTGAAGATTTGGGGAGTTTAAGCAAAAGTTATTCTTATTTAATGTTTAATATTCTGGAATCGATTTAAACTATCAAGGTAATAGAGAATGCCTCTTTTATACGACAATCATATTTGTGAAAATGTATAACATTTACCTGTATAATGTTTTGAGTCAGTAATTAAACTTTCAAATCCAATGAATAACTCTTTACATAACAACTTTCCTTACACTTTCCGTACACCTTTTTTTCATCAGAAATAGTGTGTGTTTCTTTTCAATTACATTGAAATGTTTATATAACAAGTAGCAAGAGGCAGTAGCGAACTACTATTGGTAATTAGTGAAGGTAAGTCGACCGCATGTCGACGCGTGTAATTCAAATCATTCTAAGATAACTGGCTTGACTTTATAAACTATGCGGTTTACACTGAAGCCGATCTACTCACTCGTTGCTCGCTACTAGTGTTTTTTTCCGATATCCAATAAATACAAAATAACCAACTACCGTATGATGCGCGTGCTATCGTAAATATTCAGTATGACAATGGCATGATGTACTTGTCGTAGATGCTAATTAACGGATGTATCATATGGTATTGCAAACGCGAAGGCTGTCGTAGGATTTGTAAATAAGTGTAAAAACTATGTACTAAGAAATGTACTATAGCTATAATTCATATGTATAGGTAATCGGCAAAACCCTCCGTCTATGGTCAGTAGAACTTCACTCAAGTGAAACACCAGGTTTTATAAGATACAAACGAATCTCAGTCTCCAACGTGACAAAACATGACGGCATATATTTTTGCGTTGAACACAAGGCTTTAATATCATGACAATTAGGCAAAGGAGTAAGTTGAACATAGTTGGGTAATGAAAACTTACTCTATCTGGGATACACCAAATACTGCAATATACCACCGTAGCTATTACCAGTGATTCCATTCTTCCTTTTGAATTTTCTAGCCCCGCGCCAAAAACATTATAACCGGTTTTTTAAGAATTATTAAACTACCGGTGTGATTAGTGAAATCGTTTTATCTTGCAAGTCGATAGCATTGTATCGGATATGTTTTTTATCAAACGCTTGTATAATCAGATAGAAAACAAGTTTTTGAACATCTCAACTTCTAACCGTTTGTTTGTAATTTCAGTCACTTTGTTTACAGTACATCGAATAGATTTCAGATACCTCCTCACAGGAGTCTCTTGTCGATAGTTGGCACATACTGAGTTCTTGCCTTTACTCATACATATTAATGGGGTTATGCAAAGTCAATTTGCTTTTGGGAGCGCACTGAGTAAAATAGTTTGCCAAAAACTATTTGTTTTGTATAGGCATGTATAGGTTTGTTGGGGTTCGTTATCTGATCTTCCGTTTTATATCCAGGTGACAAGAAATGATCATTTACCCACTGCATGCTCAAATTCCAAGTGGATTCCGTAATCGGTTGAGCGTTCGCTTCGAGTACAGGAGGTACCGGGATCGACCACAGGCCGCGTCATACCAAAGACGAAATAAAAATGGTACCAGAATTTCCCTTGCTAGACGCTCAGCATATAAGGGAGACTGGTTTCTCTTCTCTCATACCCTCGTGGCGATGGATAACACCAGGAATAATGTGTCGAGAGTGATTAATGAAACTTGTTTCACAATCTACCTTAAATAGATAAGTATAAACTAATCCAAAGGTCAGTACACATCGGATAAGCTTCGGGTTCGTTTTGAATAAGAAACGCAAGTCTAAGCAATATCGCCATGTAGTCAGCTATATTAAATGCCCAGTCCCATAAGATTCGCCCGGTAATCAATAGACACAGAGGTACCAGTCCAGTTATCAAAACAGGGTTGATCTAAAAATAGTAAAACATGGGAACAATAGAGACAGGGTGTCATTTCGGCACTATCTAACCTTTGGTCACCGACCAATACATTTGGTTTATCTACACATTTAATTGTGACTAATATGTTAGTTGAAGTAATCATACGCAATACATTGCTCATCAAAGAATATGCAATTACCTTTGTCGACGATTTACTACGCCTTTGATGTTTTTTCGTCATTGGATTGCGTGTTTAGTAGTACTTTGTCTGAAGCACTTATACGTACATTTTTTGTACAGATACATGTAGTTAAACAACTAATCACTGTGTATTCAAACACAATATAGGTTTAGTTACATCAGATGGTTGTTTACGCTCAGCAAAGTCTAGACTTGTATGTTGTTCCACTGATGGTCCTAATGGATAACTCTCGTTATAAAAATTCTCGTCCGAATGTCTTCTGTATTTATGTATGTTCTTTTATCACGACCCTTTCTCTTTCAGGCGACATTTGGAAAGTATTATATATACCAGTAAATCTATGAAATAATAATTTGTGAAAGTTAGGAGACGAAGAAAATGTCCAAGGGCAAATGTTACATTAGTATTTTTGAAGCTATATTCGCATGTCTGAAAGGAAACAAAAACTGTGTATACTTAAATTAGACTTGCAGATTCGATGACAAGGCTACTAATATAACTATGAACACAAAAGACGGACATTTTTCACATACCAGAAGTCCAATAGTCAAATAAAACCAATGTTACAAGTTTTATACACTTACAAAAAGTATAATACCCTGCATTGTGATTTGCCGAAAGAAATTCGTATCAGCACTTATGTGCAAATGGTACAATTCTGCCAATGCGTCTTCGGTGTGGAAGCCATGCTTGTGAATATTATGCCCACTTTTGCAATCTTAAAACGGAAATGGTGTTTTCACAAAAAGAAATCAATGTTGTATGATTCTACTTACATCTGAACTTGGCACCTTTGTCAGAACACCCAGAAACATCTTATATTTATGATGGACAGCTAATTTCGATGTGAATGAACAACTATAAAACAGTATGATTGGTATATGACTGTTATACAAACGACTTGACTGTAAACTGGTACAACATGGCTTGATGCTCGATGTTTAGAATAACAATACAATGCATTGTTAGAACAGCCTCTCCTACAATGTGCCTAGATATCATTTAGGACTTTTGCAATTACCATTTCTGCTACAATACTAATGGTTACAATACAAGTACCATTAAATTAAATTACTTAAACGTCAGGCTGAAGATTAATTAAAATTCCATTTAATCAGATCATTTTCTTTTATATAGATACAATTGAAACACCAAGCAATTGTAATTGAAATGCAATGGAAAAGATCGATCTATTTCTAATTACAAAAAAACCCTAAAAAGGTTTGTCTTAAATGCTATTGTATCAATGCTATGCCTATGACATACAGGAGTAACTTTAGTCTGGTTCCCTGTCCTAAATCTTACAGTTGTTTAGGTCAGGCAGCAACCAATAATCGATAACTACGGTGGTCAAATCAAAATGGCGGACGTACGTTAGTTTATATAGGCAATTTTAGAATATACCCCTAAAGTGTATGTTAAGGATGTGTCATTTTGATGTGACTTTGCATAGTAATAGAAAAAATAATGGTCTTTGCAATGATAGAAATTTATTCGCTACAACAGCACTAATATCTACAAAATAACGTTTATAAAACGATTGAAATATTTTTGTAGCAGGGTTTTAATTGTCCATTAATCTGAGAAAAGGGCCCTTAATGACATTGACATCAAATTGAGAAAATTGAGTTTTAAGTTACGACATCATTTTCTGCGAATTTCAAAACGAGGCAAAAAATGCACGAAAATGTTTTATGTTGTATCCTGTCACATACTTGTTGCCTTGTAACATACTTAATATGAAGTTCTATAGTAACACATGAAGCCTATATTTTTTGGGTTAAAACATGACAAATTACAAACAAAAGTGAGGATTTTTGGAATCGGCAGACTATATGGTCATTTATAGTCGTATTTTATTAAAGACCACTGCAATATGAGTGTAGTATTTTGTAGTTTTATACAGCATATGAAAGTATCAGTTATTGATCAAGATACGATATTTTGGGATAAAATCCTTCAAAATATAAACACAAATGGTGATTTTTGGAATCGGTTTACCACAATGCCATTTATTATGTTATATGATTATAAAACAGTATGCTCGACACATGTTGTCTTTCAGCATAAGATATTGCTAATCTGATGTCTTTAATGTTGTCCATTTTCAGACATTTTTGGGCAAAAACATTGCAAAATTAAACAAAAGTGAGAATTTTTGGAATCGATTGACCACATTGACATTTATAATCGTATTATATCTAAAACAACTACAATTGGTTTGTAGTAAGTTAAAGTATAATGTATCAAATAATACATTATCCATTTGGATCATTTTATGATATTTTAAGTGATACGCGTCTTGAGCTACTTTTGGGGTAAAACAGTCCAAAATATTAACAAAAGTATGGATTTTAGGAATCAATTGACCACATTGACATTTATAATCGTATATTATCTAAAACAACTACAATTGGTTTGTAGTAAGTTAAAGTATAATGTATCAAATAATACATTATCCATTTGGATCATTTTATGATATTTTGGGGTAAAATCATACAAATTATAAACTGAAATGGTGATTTTTGGAATCGGTTTACTACAATGCCATTAATCACATCATTTAGTAATAAACCACTAAGATAGGCACATGATGACTTTCTGCTTAAGATATTTATAATCTAGTTTCAAAGTGATACGCGTCTTGAGCTACTTTTGGGGTAAAACAGTCCAAAATATTACCAAAAGTGAGGATTTTTGGAATCAATTGATCACAATGTTATTCATAATCATATCTTATTAATAATTATATTTTGTAATAACTTGTAGTATAATAATTAGTAAGAAATTGATTACTTAAAGCTTTTGTTAAAGATACAATGTTTTGGGATAAAATGTAACAAAATATAAACTTAATTGATGATTTCTGGAATCTGTTTAATCATAACACCACAAACTGTGCTATTTGAAAATTAAACAATACAAATAGACACATGTTGTCATTCCACACAAGCATTAATAATCTGTTCTAAAAATTTGTTCATTATGTGAAATTTTTGGGGTAAAACATTTCAAAATATAAACATAAGTTAAGTAATTTCTAATCAGAAGACCACATCATTATTAATCATGACATTTAATAATAGCTTACTGTGTTGGGTTGGTGAGAACAATTTGCTTAATACATCAAAACATTTCTGTATAAAGTGAGTAAAGTGTGTGAAAAGCCATATTTCGGGAGAAAACACAAAAAATGTAAACGAAAAACCTGTTTATTGGAATCTGCAAACTACAAGGGTGTTATTAATTCAATTTCGATATAAAGCCTGTATTATGTACATATTGATTGGCATTTACAGCGTCCAAACTTTAGTGACAGACAATCAAGACAGTTAGACCTTTGGGTGTTACACGAAGTCAGATATAAACATTATATGAGGATTTTTGGAATCGACAGACCACAAAACCATTAATTATTATGGGTGATTAATAGCAATGCAATGGGTTAGCAGTCTCTTATAGTACATTTTTGAATAACATATAAAAACATCAATTATGTTCATTTCGTAGAAATGTAGTATTGAAAAGTCAATATTTTGATGTAAATCCTAACATAACATATTTTTGGAACCGCGTTGTCATTAATAATGTTATGAAATAAATATCAATAATTTCGGATTCATATATCATCATATGCCAGAATTGGTTTAAATAAGTAAAACTATTTGAGAAAACCAGACAATGAAGAACATGAAGTTGAACATAAACACGCCACTTAATATTGCAAGCAAGTCAGAGGCCGACATGTTTGAATCCATGACCCTATGTATTATATTACAAAATTTCATGCATGTTGATTGGAAATTCTTTGAGTTATGACAGGATTCCAGATTTTGAAGTATTTTCACTATTGCGGTTTCCATAGCAACCACATTTGTTGTTAAAATGAAATTATATTTGGATATTCATACTCTTCTTATTGTCACCTACCTACATACCAGGTTTCATAAACCTAGCATGGAAACTGTATGAGTAATTTTAGGATCTAGTAATTATTTACATATTTTCACTATTTTGGTATCCATAGCAACCCAATTTTTTGTTAAAATGAAATTATATTTGGATATTCATACTCTTCTTATTGTCACCTACCTACATACCAGGTTTCATAAACCTAGCATGGGAACTGTAAGAGTAATTTTAGGATCTAGTCTTTTTGTACATATTTTCACCATTTCGGTCTCCATAGCAACCACAATTTCAGACACAATAAAAAATAGATGTGCATAATACCCTTTATTGCCCCTTATCCACAGATCAAATTTGCTAAACAAAACTTGAAAGATGTTTTAGTTATGTCAGGATCAAGATTTTTGACGAACTAACTGACTAACGAACTGACTGACCGACGGTGGGAAAACCGATATGCCCCGTTTGAAAACCTGTTGGGGATTTATTTTACATACATACCCTGAAATAAAGTAACTTATGTATTTAGTTTTATTGTTCTGCTATAAACGTAGACTGCATTTATTTAATACAGAGCCCATATATTGCAGTTGTAATATTTTTTTGATCATTATTAGTAAACCAGAGAATTTGCATATTTTAGTAATTGAATAAATGGTTGCTATGGCAACAAAAAATAAGATAAAGGCATATTTTTACACACAAATGTTACTCCTCACAAATAAGTATCATTATTCAAATGATAAATTCAATCCGAGCAGATTAACAGCAGTGTGAAAATGCCACTTAAAGACCAAACAGTAACAAAATATGTCCATGTTGAGGTACCCGTTTTTTGCCAAAAATGTCCATGTCATTGGTTCCTTTAAAAGGTCATAAAATTGTCAATATTTGAAAAATTGACAAAAATCTTTCTTTCTTGTACACAGGAAAGATAGATTTTTCGGAAAATGCAAAAAAATGAAAATCGAAAATTTTTCATTAAGGGCCCTTTTCTCAGATCGCGGCTCATATTCAATTGACCAAGTTAGCACAATCGGTAGAGCCTCTGACTTGTAATCAAGGGATCTCTGGTTCGATCCCTGTACAGGCCAGTAATTGTTTTCCTTTTTTAATATTTTTCTTAATTTGTGTAATACAAAAACTTTATATTCTTATCATGTTCCTTATTTAAGTATAAACTAATAGCGAATAACGTTACATATAAAAAAAAATAATAAAAAAATTAATGACAATACTGGTATCGAACCTCCAACATCAATGTTGCTGGTTTGACGCTTTACCAACTGAACTAACTGGGCATTTGATATCAGCTGCGATTTATATACACTCTATACACACTGGTACAGAAAATTTCTTAATTTACTTTGCGGTTTTTTTGTACATATCAGTTGTGTCATTTTAATGAAACATGTTTAAATGAAAAGAACATACATTTAACCATTAATATACAAAATCTCATCGATATGACACATACATAACACATATTTTTGGGGGATATTCTAAAATTCCCTATATAAGCTAATGTTTAACCGCCATCTTGTTTTACACATTGAAGCGACCATATTTGTTACATTACGCCGGACCTATACTGCAATGTAATGAAAGATTTAGGTACCGGGAACCAGACTAGGGTAACTTACCAAATTCGAACAGCGTTCAAGCTGTAGCTGTCATGGTAACTGTGGAGATCGTTGATATCCGCAATACAACTCTTTCCAATGCAAACTAATGCACTGTCGGGGATATAAAGCCATATTAAGATAGTTCGACTATAGGAAGATGTATCGTGTGTCATTTAACCAGCTTATGTTTCTATATCGGTACAAATGAAGACATTCTAGAGGAACAAACTGTCTTCCAGACATAAAGTAATTACTTTTTTCATGTAATGACTCTCGATAATAAACCTTATTGAATACAAGCTTACCAGAATTTATTTAAGGTATATTGTGCCCATCTATCAAAAATATCAAATTGAATCTACAACTAAGTATTTCTCTCAAGTCCGCACAACAATTAAGTGAAATAACTAGCAATATAATTTATATGTTAAAGGTCTGGAAGTTTCATTGAAGGTATGTGTTTTAATTATGTGAGATAAAGATACTGTTAGTCACAATTGAATTACAGTGAGTTTCATTATGTAGATAGCCGATGTGATGCGACAATAGATAGTTGTTTAAATAGGTATTATGTTTCAGCAATATTAATTGTATTGTATAGCTAACCTGTGTACTGTTATTGTTTGTCTCGTTCGAGCTCGGCTGTTTCTGGTAATTGCTGTTTTCTCTGTCTAATATGTTATGATTGTTTTACTACATTGTCTATATATCGCTAGTTAGAAACATATGTAGAGCAGTACAGTGCATATTTCAACATTAAACTCTTATTATGTGTTAATGATTCGTTTTCAGGAATAAATACCATTCTAATTGGCAGTTATTTATATTATCAACAACTGTGCATACTTCAGTGCGATAGGATAAACGTGTCAGTATACCATTTATTATCAATACCATAAGCAATGCCATTCGTTTCTATGTCATGATATAAATTACTTAATGTATATGAAACATAGTACATCATTTTAAAAAAATGTTTAATTTATAAACGTTTTATTAATATGTTTCCTGTGAACTGATTTACTAATTCATGTTACATCAGTTTGATAGCAACCAATTACATGTTTGGGTTGATGTTATACCATTGATACTTGGTTGTACTCTACTTGTTTTTATGGTTGTTTTAGTATCAAAGGGGACAGTTGTTTTCAAATTCGTACTCTGTATTGCTATGCAATTTTGACGAGCTTTATTGATTGGGTATTTACTAGTAAACGTGTTCCACTGATAGAAGGAATGGACATACATGGTTAATTGTGTTTGTATCATATATATTTTCCCGGAATTACTGAAATGTACGATTTCACCAATGAGGTTATTGACATCAAGTTCACTCAGTATGCATTTATTATCCACATCTAAAAAAAACTTGAGCTCATTAGCTTTGAAACAGGTCAAACCACTCCCCAATCCTTAATTCTGACATTAGAGTTATTTTTGTTACCATATATTAATGACCCCCTAGTATCTTAGAAAGGTTACATATCTATAAACATCTTCCCCTTTAGATGGGCACAATGAAATGGAACATACATCGCATAGATTAAAGGTTAAAGTATGGTACATTACACCAGACGAGCTTTTATCCAGTTTGAGTATACTCCAGATGGTGTCTGTACTATAAAAGAAGACAAAGAAGAAGAAAACTATCCCTCTTCATGTGTGATTCCTTATACTAATATATGACATTGTAACGGACTGTTTAAATCATCAAAGACGTGTTTTCAGTTTACCACTGAGATGCAGTTCAGCCTGTTCTACGTTCACTTATATCGACACCCCCCTTTATGTTATATTTCTTGAAATAATTTCAGTCGTATCGAATGTTTTATCATGACCATACAACTACGATACGAATCGAGAGTTCAAAGGTGGGATTGTTACGGAGCATAGCCGAGTATGTTAATTGTATACTCATAATCCAAATGCACACACCACTTAGTATCTGTCTACGTTTTTATGTTATTTTGTCAAAGTACACGCTTTCTTGGGATACATGTAGGGCTTAAAGTGAATATATCTGATGAACCGATCAAAGAATTGAAAGTTTCATGCAGGTATAAAGGCAAAAACGATTGCAATCTGTTTTGAATGCAGTATTGTTTACATGCTCGGATTCTAAGCGATCGCATGGGTATATTATGCTTAATACAGCAGGATTGATTTAAGATAAAAACAAACATGTAACGAGTAAACTTCATTATAAAATGTTCCATTTAGTCGTTAAAGAATTTTCTCATGGTACATTCTATTTTTCTGTACTATAAGATTGATTAAAGCTTAGATTATTGCGTAACAATACATAACATCATAAAGTAAGTACTTCACTTAACTATATTTCACTTCAATTGTTTTGAAAGCCTGCAGATCTTTGAATTCGCAACTTTTTAACGGTTTTATTAGCCGCGGTACTTTATTACTCACGTTTACCGTATATATGTTTTTGCCTAATGGAGAAGAAACGGTTATAAAATATGGTAGGAAACCATATTATTCTGTGAAATATATGCCAATAAGAATCTAACACTTATTGTATATATGATGTGAAATCTCCAAACATGACATTCACGTTATATGTAGAAGAGTCGAAAGAATAACGTTAGACATTTGTTGTCTTACACCCAATTTTTTCAACACTGCCATTGAGTAGCTATTGGCAGGGCTACATTTCGCCCACACGGTCACAAATATCAATCTCAATTTATTTACTCGAGTGCCATGAAATGTAACAAACCTGAGATGGATGCTTGCAACAACCCATTACAAGGGACATTGCACTGCGCGTAAATGTAATCTTTAATTTATGTTGACGGATGCTAGGAACATTAGTATGTAGTTTGTGATATAAGTTCAGACACGTCCATAAAGTAGATTCGGAATGCAGCTCATAAGTTCATTCGTCGTGTTATGTGATGCGTTTAGACTGCAGCGTGAATACAACAACATGGTGAAAATGATGAAACATGTTTCAGACAATCATATACCATTCTCATTCATGTTTTATTTTCTACAATTTCATTATTGGTTCATATGCTAAAGTATTCGATGTTTTACTAGTGTTTATTCAAACACTGTATATAATGATCGTTATTACATGGCCATTCTAGTAGTATTGAATAAAGAGTTTTTGCAGACAAAGATAGATCAAACGTGTATGGACTAGTGATCAACAGAACGCAATGCTTTGAATCGAACATGATTGGAAATGCCACCCAACATGCACGGTGTTTTAATGGTATTAACATAACATACAGTGTGAGTATAAGACGCTTTTAACTATATACTTTTCCTATAGATTCATGGACTCATCGTTTCGTTTCGTGACCAATATGATGTGTTTAAAGAGAACGATCTAGATCTATTGAACATGTAATCTCAACTTGATAGCAGAAGTTTTAAATATAAGCAAAGCAGTTTATCGCTAACAATAAAAACACAAACGTGTGTTGTTGATACCTTCAATATGCATTAAATCACATGATAACAGCCATATGCTGACGACAAACGATCCCACGATGCTTAAAGTTTTATTATGACATGCCATTAATTTTATGTATTTAAATAATGTTCATGTAACTGTATACTATGATCTATAAAAGACATTTAACTTTTTCACGAACACCATTTTTCCTTCATTTTAATATTTATTATATATTATTCTATTAATTAAATATGCATTTTACTTTAACTGTACGAACCAGCCATTATTTTCATCACCTCGGAAATGTATTAACATAAGTCTTATATAAGACTTGTTTACAAATCGAATTTCTACCCAAATGTACCATAAAACTACCTGTTACTAATTATTGTATATGTACCTCTTATCTTGAAAAATATGTCAATGTAACACATAAAAAATGCATAATTGTGGAAACAAATATTGTTTAAACTAAAGACATATCGCTGACTTAGAATGAGAAGGTCGTAACTACTACTTACGACCTTATAAGACTCAAACATATTTGAAGCATATCTTCAAGAAAATCGGAAATTATCATGTTGCCCAAAACGAAGTTTTAAAACTTGTTTTTCTCATAGGTAAAGAGTAAATTACAGACAGTTTTCTCATGTTTTCTCAATATATCGATTTTGTAGTTACGACCTTCTTATTCTAAGCAATCGATATGTCACTAAACATACGATGGTAACAGTGCTGTACCATTACAATATAAATCATCGCACAAATGTTCTTAATTATTTTGAAATGTTTGTTTAGGCACCGACAATTGATATTTGGTGTCTCATAATCAAGAGACACTTGTCAAACTAATATGGCAAAGACCCAGACCCTGCAAGTTCGTGTGCCACTATCACACTTTAAGCATTAACTTCAGTAATTGTAGCCACTATGCTTACCAAAAAACTATTTCGATTAAGTTAAACAGTTCTTCATCTGGACTCTTTTGGTATAGTTCTACTAACGATACAAGACGATTAGTTAATTTTCACAGTCGTAAACAAATTCATGACATGCAATATGGTTATGATTTCTGACAGAATAATATCGGAATAATCGTCACGACATTCCGCAATGGTGATAACTGAATGTTTTGACGGCGTTGGTTAAAGAGATCCTTATAGTAATAGAATGACACATTGACTTTTAACATTGTGAAATAACTCGGCATTGCATTAATTTATTTCTTGGTGACGTAAAACAATACAAACGGTCACTGACACTGTGACAACAACGCAATATACATATTAATAAATGGCTCTCCACTATATCGACTGTTATTTACAGCTACTATTTAGTATGAACTCGCATTTGAAAAAAAACGGCTTTCTAATGAATAATAAGTGTTTCAAACGTGTATCCACATGTCTAAGAAATTGTATCACAAACGACAGTTTCTACTTTCCCAATTTTTCACCCATTCAATATAGTATATATATTCATTTACATTTTATCTACTGAATGAGTGGAAATTTGGGAATGTTAGATTCTGATTTTGTGCGATATAATTTCTTAGGCCTGTGGTATATCGGGACACAGTTTTGGTGTTTATTGTATCTAATTTATTCGATCACCCAATCTGTATACAATGGCAATTACAACACGTTTACAACATACATATGTGTCACTATCAGTATAATGTGGTATACACGTAATACATACTTCTGTTTCGTTTTTTAACATTTGTAGATTCATATCAACAAATTACTGTTTTGCAAATTAGCCGTTACATAACTCAAGCTGGTAATCAATTAATAGCAGTAGTAATCAATCCGACTAAATGATTGAGTTAACACTGAGATTACAGTACATGTCAATCCCAACTTTTGATCTTCTGAAGTATGAAAAACAAAATATAAAGCGTTCTGTTAACTTTTCCGCACCTGTCAGTGGGGCAGACATTTATCGTGAAATTGAAAGCCGAATCCGACAGATTAATTATAATGCCTATAATGATGCACACACTACAATCAGGTCAATATTACTTTAAATAAACGATGTACAATATACACGTATGTCAAAGGCAAAAAAGAAGCAAATAATTCTGAACGTGGTGATTTTACTATATTGCTCGTATACATATATAACGATTTTTCGTGTACCAAATGTCCATCACAATATTAATTGTATTTCAGAGTGCAGAACGCGCAGTATTTTTTGGAGTCATTCACAACATCGTGTGGTGGTGTTGTTGTTAGAAGGGGCATCATTAAGTAAACATAAAATGTCAATAAGGTGAAGATATCTTGCAACAAAAGCGAACACGATGGCCACACGTTTTCATCACTTCATAAAATGATTCTCTTGTTAATTGACGAGATTAATACATTTGATGTACTTACCTGTTCATATATGTGTTCATTATTTTAATTAGTGTCTTGACATTTATAAGTATCAAACACTGTTACAGTTTTCTTTTGCCGAATATGTGCCCAACCCACTATGCCGACTCATTAAACCAAGAAGGTGTGATTTGAACATTTCAATTTTTCTTTGCGAACCCAGTAACTTATAGTTTGGACGCTTGTATTTCAACACGGGTTTAAAGGCCAAACATATTGTGTATACAAAATAATATCCTGTTTCAACATAAATGTGTTTGTAGCTTCTAGAGAAGCGTTCCCAGTATGCATATTCTCCATCTGTTATTATAATAGACATACCATGAATATATTGTATACAAAATAACACAAAAGACATAACTAAAGTCAACGCAAAGACCGACAAGCAATTGAAACTACGTATATGTACATTAAAAACGAGTATTCTCGACGTTTGTTTGTGTGTTTGAGTTCGATGTAAAGTATACCTTATGGTGTATGTTTTAGACGCCTAATGGTGACGTTTATACGTATTATATGACGTATAATACCACCAATGTTTGGTACATCAAGGTAAATTGTTCTCTGTCAGGCAATATGGAAAATATATAGATATCTTGACACGCAATTTTGATAGCTCAAATATATAAATGTTGTATGATTCATACTACATGTATTATAAGTTTAACAATAATCATTAGATATAATCTATTCCAACGTTAGTCGATTTTGATTTTTCAAGTTGGATTGAACAGCTAGCTAGCTAGGCGCTCGAACACCGAACATAATATGCATGCCAGACGTATAACTAATATTGGAAATTCAAATCGAGACAAACAAAGCGCATGAAACCACGCATTATAGAGTCGCATCCGATTCAAATATTTATTTACATTTTGTAAAACGATGACTATAATCGGGCAGAGAAATCAGTGCTCAGCAGAAATAGCATGATGTAAAGATGTGACAAACCGAACAGCTAGATAGGTGAAAAATAAGCAATGGCAAAACACAACTCAATACTGTAACAGGTTGCCGCAACACTTAGTTCAACATCATGCCAATACAAACAAGCTAACAATAGCTAAGCACGCAAACACACATCACAAGAACAACCCAAATTAAGAAATATAACACTTGAAAAAGGGCTATTCAGATACGAAATGAATATCAAGCAAACATACGCGCTCACAATTGTGCGTAAGACATTGCAATTCTAAGTTTTCCTTAACTACGGATATATGTTGAGGTATAACTAATTACGCGTTTCACACCCAGCCATAATCTTTACAGTAGCATTAAACAGGCTGTGAACATTTCTATGTGTTAGAACAGCAATGTTCATATAACAGAACAAGTAAATAAGTATTAACGACCTTAATTTGGAATATTTACGATATGTGCTGGGATATTACTTGCGAGTATGGCATTCAAACTTATAACGTACTGGGAATCTAGAATATGAACTTAAGATTTTTAGCACCATGATCTTGTTTGAATTACCGAATACATGTAAAATAATTCATTTAAGAATTCATGACTTGTCTTGTTTACTTGAGACAACATCGCAGCACGTGTTGATTTCATCTTTCAGTGCTGCAATGACTACGACTTCGACAACCAGTGTATACATGTCGACACAGCGATGCAAGTTCAGTGTTTCTAATACTAATGTCCGATGGTAACCATTCAATATGAAAAATGGGAAAGTAAGGATGAGATTTTCACGCTGGGATACATTAAATAGATAAATAAACGTGTTCATATTATATTGATCAATGAATTAACGGTAGCCAATTACATAGAAACAGAAAATGCATTTAATCTGCATTATAAATGTGTATGACGAACCCTTGGACAATTCATCTTGTACGATATAGTGTAGGTTTTTGTTGTATGTATACTACGGTATATTTGTTGAGTATACATTTTATATCAAAGTAAATAAATATCTTGAAAAATGTTACTTCGTTCAGTTAAGTCAAATTTAAGTTATTATTTTCGAGGAGTACCAACTTTTCGATTTTTTACTTTCCTATCGACCAGACACATTATAAACAATATAAGCTTCTTCTCACCACGAAGTACAATATGTTATCACAGACACGCACCGATTCTGTTTACTCTGAATCAATCAGAATCACAAATTCGAAATACTATTACTGATAATCTGACGTTGTTTTATATCACGAAAATTGCTAGCTTTCTTTTTTGTTATCTTGATTCACCTCGTACTTTGATTCCTGAATTATTGCGGAATTAATAATGCAACGAAAGTAGCATTAATTTTGTTTATATGTGTTTGTTAAATCAACCATCTCTTCAACAGATATATGTAATGCATTATATTACCATTTTCAAGTGTATACATGTAACAAATAACCCATAACACAATTATACTTGCGACTTAATGGCGTACATCTAAATCTGGTTAATGAATAAATAAATACTCAGTTTCCATTAAAAATGTTGCAGTAGACATGTCTAATATAATATTTTGATCCCGAACGGAGATTTTATGGATGTATATAATCGGTCATGGCGCGTGGTTTTACTGACTCTGTAAATCATCAATACAAATCGCACTTCATTTTTAGCTCACGACTCCTCATAGATCATGATGCAGAACGTAAGTGAAGACATGTTCGCTTTCGAGTCAGGTTTCAAAACACAGACAACTGTGTGTGCTTACATCAGACAAAATCCTATTCCCAAACGTTGGTAAACATTCACTTACATAACCCCTGAAATAATTGGTACAGGTCAATAATAAGTGGTTATGGTTTATATTACCAAACAAAGTTACAAAATGCCTAGTAATTGTAAACTGGACCGGTGTAATATTTTGCACCAAACAATTGCTAGAATATTACGTCTCTGGTGCATGTTATTTTCCTATACTGTTTTCCGACACTGAGGATGGAACAATTTACATATATATTGCACTATAATGCAGAAACAAACTGGAACAGAACACTTCTTGATCAGTTAAGGTTAAGTTTCATGCTTGATAATGGTTAATAAATGTTCATGTCTTTGATGTATGCCGTTTTGTAAGACAACACCTACATTTGTAATTGATGCACTATATTTCGATGATACAATTATGTGGTTTATTGTAGCAGCTGCTGTTGTCATTGTTTTTAAAGTTGCCTTGTTCTTACCTTTTACTGAACATGTTACAGTAAGTGCATCCACATTTTATCCGTCAATGGCCTTAATTGGTTACCCTTTCTGCAAAACATGCCTAGTTTTTAGCTGATTGCATTTGTTATGATCTTGTAGTATACACTGTACGGAATCACAGGAAGTATTTTCCTCTGGCGAACATTATTTTCGATATAGATGTCTTATTACGTCTTTGGTTTGGTACTGTTGCTTCGTCTATCTTCAACATAAGTTTTGTTCTGTCACTGTATTGGTTGGCATTAGCATGTGATCGTTCTTTAGAGTCGGTCTTTAATAAGGGGGTGGTCACAATCCGCCGTACGTGCAAGTACGAGATGTCGGCGTCCATATTTTATATTATGTTCTGTTTCTTTTTTCTCGAAGATGATATAATTGCATTCGTGACTAAGTTTTGTACATGTTATATGCCACTATTCTTTCTTGTTTGTGGGTCATTTTTTTCTGAATATGAATTTCGCGAATTTCCATTTCTATTGGGTTTCGCCGCTCCTGTGTGATTGGTTTACATTCCTTTACATGTGATATTTAGACGAAACTTTTATCGTTTATATTGGTACATGTAAAGTCGGCTCAGTGCAATAAAACATACATTCTGGTGTAACATTGTTACACCGCATGATGAAATATATAGCAAGATGACGCCTTCTATATTCAAACGAGTTCTTATATATCATTGTGATTGAACGGCTCGTCTGAACAGTATAGCTAATTGCACTTTTGATTACTCTCTTGACCCATTGTGTGGTTTCATTTTTCAATGTTCTGGACACTACAATCGATTTCATTCATTCGTTTCCTTTATAGCTAAACCGCCATGCTAAGGCACTGAGGCTCTCATCAATTGGAAGCTAGGCAAAGGCATACGTTACGTCGCCGGCCTATATAAATTATTTCTGAGGCTAATTTGACGCGACAACTATTATAATATGATAAAAAGACTAAGACATTCGTTGTCTTTGCGATCCTCATTTTTTAGACTTGTCATAAAACAAAGGCTCGCTTAAAGCCCTTTGCTTTTCTAGACTCCAATTTATGAGTAAATGACTTAAAATAGAATCAGTATACATGTATGTGTATGTTTTATGTTTAGAAATTTTTTTTAAACACCTTATCAAATTGCCTATGTCGTTTTCTTGGAGAACGGCTCATATGTACATATTATATCCTGTATACTGGTGATACGCGTATACTTGTATATATCAACTCAACTTGTGGCAAAAAAGGTATGAGAAAATCTGATAGGGAAGGCAGCACTCAACCTTACCAACTGAGCACAAAAATCAGAAACACAACAACCCAACTACACTAAGCAATTATTACACATACCCATGCTCAAACAGCGACCAAATGAGGCCTCAGGGCGTGAACTAGTTCAAAACACTTAGGACAGTGACCTAACGTTATGCGACTTAAAGATGCACAACTACGACATGGCCTAGTTTAAAATGATGGACAAGGTGGGATGGGAAATAATATTAAGTTCTTGCAATTTGGTAGTATGACGAATACAGATTACAGAAACGCCAGAGTACATGCAGCCTTGAAAAAGCCGCAATAGTCTTATAAAGATAATTAATATCAGATCTTCATTGAGTTTTTCCCAGTTAGTTAGATAAGACAACACTACATAAGAGTTCACGTTCATATGACTTCTCTTGTGCAAGTTATAGTATCGCTATCAACTGTATGTGTACTAAAGTCAGTCTAGAAAAAACTCTATGTATAAACCATCTCTCTCAATGTGAACGAACTAGGCAGTAAAGCAGAGAGATTTGTGTAAGTAGCGATTTGATTGGATGATGTAAACTCCACATCGACATGACCCCATACGGGATGTGATCAGTTCTTGTATCAACGTAAAGTATTGGATTGTATTATGTGTCTAATTTCAATGAGAATGAAAATGTTGATAACAAATCAGAAAGGGCGGCTGAAAAGCAGAAGCAAAAGATTTTACTGTATTATTCTGCAAAATAAGTGATGTTTTAAATGTCTGAAATTAGTTTTTTCGCCTAGTTAATGATGATTAGGAACAGTAGTAAAACTTTAATTCGCTCAGAAAAAAAAGAAATCCGATCGTATCCAAGAGAAACAACATGACCCGAAAAGCACACAAATGAAGGCATAGTGAAACATCAAATAACTGATAAAAACAGTATGTGTTTTAAGGAAACCTGGGATTTCGTTGATAGGAGCTTTGTTTGAGCATTGTGACCTATTAATGTAAGGTTATTGACAATTAAGAGGCTAAATTTAACAAATTCTGACAAATTATCAATGTTTTACTCTTTTGGAAAATTAAATAAAAATCACGCATCATTGTTGACATATTGGAATACTTTCTACAAACCGAATACTCGTTCATATAGAAATATGAAACAAATGATATTGAGACTGATAACGAAACATAAAATGTTACTGAAATGACTGCGCCTTTGTTGTTTTGTTACAATTAATTTGATTAATAGTAATGCACATCGCGTGATTAGTGGTACTTTGTCTGAAGTAATTCTGTTAGTTATGCTTAACTGTTGCTATACAGATATACGAAGTAATTCAACTAATAACTGTGCATTGAAACATAATATAATTTTATTCTCATCAGAGGGTTGTTTACGCTCAGCAAAGTCTAGACTAGCATGTTGTACCACTGATTGTCCTAATGGATAACTCTCGTTATAAACTTTCTTGTCATGTGTCCGAATGTCGTCTGTATTTATGAATGTACTTTTATAACATCCCTTTTCTCTTTCAGACGACTTTTGGAAAGTATTATATATACTCCTGAAATCATGAGCTAATCATAATTGAATGTTGTGAGACGAAAAACATTGCAACGGCAAATGTTACACAAGTATCTCTGGAGCTAGATGCGCATGTCTGAAAGGAAACAAACACATATTAGACTTGGAGATTCTATGACAGGGCTACTTATATAACTATGAACACAAAAGACGGAACTCGCGACGCAGACAATCCATTTGCATTCATTTACATTTTCAGACGATTTTTGGAAAGTATTATAAATACTAGTAAATCTATGAACTAATAATGATTGAAAGTTGCGAGACGAAAAACATATCCAAGGGCAAATGTTACACCAGTATCTCTGGAGCTAGATCCGCATGTCTGAAAGGAAACAAACACTGTGAACACTTATATAAGACTTGCAGATTCTATGACAAGGCAACTGATATACTATAAACACAAAAGACGGAACCTGCGTTTCAGACAAACCATTTGCATTCATTTACATACGGTTGAATGTTGATTAATTTACAATGCTTGTCATTAAAAAAGACATACATTATTATTGGAATGAAGTGTATATCAATCCAAAAGCAAATATGCTTGGTTAAAGACAGTCAACTTCATTTTACATGCACATACTAATTAACATTTCGTTTTGGAATCTATCTTACGCATAACAAAATCAATGTAACATGGAAATATACCATACGATGTTTTAGTCTAAAAAATAGTGGGAACAGTTATGTATGTGGGCAGAATGTATTCTAAAACGGTCGGGGATAATCAACTAAGTATTACTAGTATTTTTTTAAATAATAACAAGTCAAAAATGCCTTTATAATCAAAACAATAATTCATTTTTTTACTGTAACAGTTGCAATCATGTTCCACCCAATGCCGTCATAATTGTAACAATAATTCATTTTAATGTACTGTTGCAACCCACATATAAACATACACTTTCCGACAAAATGGCCCTTCGATTAGAATTCTGCGCCCGAATAGGTGACACTTTTGACATACCAGAAGCCAAATAGTCAAATGTAACCAATGTTACATGTTTTACCAAATAACACAAATTATAATACCCTGCATTGTGATTTGCCGAATGAAATTCCTACAAGCACTTACGTTCAAATGGTAAAACTTTGGCAATGCTTCTTATGTGTGGAAGCCATTCTTTTGAATACCATTCCCACGTTTGTAATCTTTAAACGAAAATGGGGTTTTCACAACAAGAACATCGATGTTGTATGACTCTACTTACAGCTGAACTTTGCACCTATGTAAGAACACCCAGAAACATCTTATATGTATGATGGACAGCTAATTTTGATGTGAATGAACAACTGTAAAACAATATCATTGGTTGTTAAAAATTATGAATACTGACACTTTAGAATTGTGAAATCGGGAGAAAAAACTTAAACGGGATTTACAGAAATATTACTGTTCAGCATTACCTTATAACTGTTATATAATCAACTCGACTGTAAACTGGTGCAACATGGCTTGATGCTCGATGTTTAGAATAACAATACACTGCATTGTTAGAACAGCCTCACCTACAATGTGACTGGATATCATTTAGGACTGTTTCAATAACCATTCCTGCTACAATACTAATGGTACAATACAACTACCGTAACTTAAACGTCAGGTGGAAGATTAATTAAAATTCCCTTTAATCAGATCCAAATTCAAACAGCGTTCAGTCTGTAGTTGGCATGGTAACCGTGGAGATCGTTGATATCCACATTACGATTCTTTCAAATATAAACAAATGCAGTGTCAAGGATTTGAAATTATAATACGATAGTAAGACTAAAGGAAGACGTATCGTGTGTCACTTAACCATCTTATGTTTCTATATCGGTACAAATGAAGACATTGTCGAGGAAAAAACTGTCTTCCAGACATAAAGTAATTACTTTTTTCATATAATCACCCTCGATAATAATCCTTATTGAATACAAGCTTACCAGAATTTATTTAAGGTATATTGTGCCCATCTATCAAAAATATCAAATTGAATCTACAACTAAGTATATCTCTCAAGTCCGCACAATTAAGTGAAATAACTAGCAATATAATTTATATGTTAAAGGTCTGGAAGTTTCATTGAAGGTATTTGTTTTAGTTATGTGAGATGTAGATACTGTTAGTCACAATTGAATAACAGTGACATTCATTATGTAGATAGCAGATGGGATGCGACAATAGATGGTTGTTTAGATAGGCATTGTGTTTCAGCAATACTAATTGTATTGCATAGCTAGCCTGTGTAATGCTATTCTTTGTCTCGTTCGAGCTCGGCTGTTTCTGGTTATTGGTGCTGTCTGATATGTTATTATTGTTGTACTACATTGACTTACATCGCTAGTTAGGCACAGCTGTAGAACAGTACAGCGAACATTTCAACAGCATGTGTTACTGCTTCGTTTTCAGGAATAAACAACTGGTTAATTGACAGCTATTTATATTATAAACAACTGTGCATACTTCAGTGCGATAGGATAAACGTGTCAGTATACCATTTATTATCAATACCATAAGTAATGCCAGTCGTTTCTATGGCATGATATAAATTACTTAATGTATATGAAACTTACTGCATCATTTAAAAGAAATATTCAATTTAAAAACGTTTAATGAACATTGTTTTCATGGTTGTTTTAGTATCAAAGGGGACTGATGTTTTCGTACTCCGTATTGCTATGCGATTCTAGCGAGCTGTCTGTATTGTGTACGAGCTAGTAAACGTGTTACACTGATAGAATAGTTAATTGTGTATGTAGAACATATATTTCCACGGAATTACTGAAATGTACGATTTCATCAAATAGGTTATTGACAAGTTCACTCAGCATGTATTGTTTATCCACATCTAAATACAAATACAAATACATGTCATGTGTATAGCGCACAAACTATGAAATCATATTCTATTGCGCTTCACAATTATATACATTCAATTTAAAACCTGGATTCTAGAAACTGGATTTAGTCATATGATAAGAGCACACTCATTGCTGATGAAACTGCCTATACAAATAAGTTTTCAAATATGCTCTGAATCAGGTTTCACTTTTGATGTCTTTGAGATAGTTTGGTAGATCGTTCCTCCATTTGGGACCAGTGACGGCCATAGATCTGTCTGCTAATTTTGTTCGCCGTCTAGCGCCAGATGATGTCTGTACTATAAAAGAGGAAACAGAAGAATAAGAAAACGTGTGATTCCCTATACCAGTATTTGACATTCTAATGGACTGTTTAAATCATCAAAGACGTGTTGTCAGTTCACTTCTGAGATACAATTCAGCCTGTTCTACGTTCACTTATATCGCCACCCAACTTTATGTAAGATTTGGTGAAATATTTTCAGTCGTATCAAATGTTTTATCATGACAACACAAATACGGTGTACGAATCGACAGTTCAAAGGCAGGATTATTCCGGAGCATAGCCAAGTATGTTAATTGGATATTCAAATTACACATGCTCACACCACTTAGTATATGTCTACGTTTTATTTTCTTTTGTCAAAGTACACGCTTTCTTGGGATACATGTAGGGCATAAAATGAATAAATCTGATGAACCGATCAAATAATTGAAAGTTTCATGCAGGTATAAAGGCAAAAACGATTGCAATCTGGTTTGAATGCAGTATTGTTTACATGCTCGGATTCTAAGCGATCGCATGGGTATATTATGCTTATTACAGCAGGATTGATTTAAGATAAAAACAAACATGCAACGAGTAAACTTCATTATAAAATGTTCCATTTAGTCGTAAAAGAATTTTCTCAAGGTACATTCTATTTTTCTGTACTATATGATTGATTAAATATTAGAATAACGCGTAACAATACATATCATCCTAAAGCAAGTACTTCACCTAACTATATTTCACTTCAATTGTTTTGAAAACCTGCAAATCTTTGAAGTCGCAACAGTTTTACCGGTTTTATTAGCCGTGGTACTTTATTGCACATGTTTACCATACACATGTTTTTGCCTAATGGGGAAGAAACGGTTGTAAAAGATAGTAGTATACCAGATTATTCTTTAAAATATATGCCAATAAGAATCTAACACATATTGTATATATGATAGTGTTAAATTAACTGGACAAGTTGTCTACAAGATTTGACTGATTAGAAAGATAGAGTTGATGGATTGACATTTAAATATCAAGTAAACAAGTGATGTAGACATTTACAAACACATACGGAGATGTCGACGATGGGTCAAAGACAGAAAGACTAATCATTATCAACAAATAGCCTGGAGATTAGCCCTTATATAGCTCCGCTCTTTGCGGTTAGTCTAGTTGGCTGTGTAGATTGTTAATGGTTGGCGGCTGGTGTTAAATGGTCTGATTTGTTAGGCTGACGGAGTGTTGAGTTGTGTCTTAACAGTGTACCTTTTCACAGAACTCTTAGTATGTTGTATCACTTTGTGTGTTGTGCTGTAGTGACGTTTTAGATGAGGACTTCTTCCCGTGACCAATTTATTAGTACAATGTACATGTGTGGTTATATGTGATAACACTGGGAACCCTACAGTCCGACCAGGGATACCTGGCAGTGACGTCATGTTGTATTTACAATCAAATGTTTACTTTATATATCGTCTGCAAAAATGGGGATTATCAGAATATACCTTTACCTTTAATCTGCCTGAAATCGTTGCCGAGAGGATAACGGTGCAGTATTAGTAGATTTCTAATTAAAACGTGTCGAGTTCGAACCCTTTCAGCAGAACTTTTTATGCTTATTTTTTTTATTTGGTTTTTTTTGCAATCGCATGCTGCTTGAATAAAAAACACCTTGGTCATTTCACTCAACTTCAAATGACTTAATTTATCAGCGAAGAACAAGTTTTAAATTATAGTAGGTGTCGAGTCTTTGAAGAACTAAGAGAACCCAACAACTATCCTGAACGAGTTTTTAATTACACGAATTCCACGGGTTAAATAAAACAAGAATAGGGCAAAAACTTTATTTTCAAAATGAATATCTTATCAAACCATCCAATGGTATACATTTTTCGTTTATAATACAAGAAAAAAATGTGATAGTTTAATGGCTATCACAAGCTTTGAACTTGGATCGCCTGAGTGAGAGTCAACAAATACATCCACAGAACCATGCATTGCTTGAAATTTATGAATTGGTATAGACATACTTCTATATAATATGATCCCCGATCTTTTTGGGGATATACCCTGCTTATTTATAGATTGTTTACGAAATGACGTAACTGTCAAAAATCGTTGGTCGGATAGTACATTATTACAAGCATTTAAAATATGATATGACATGCTAGGAATAAAAAAACAAAGTGACATCTCCAAACATGACATTCACGCAATATGTAGAATAGTCGAAAGAATAACGTTTTTATATGATAGACATTTGTTGTCATACACCCAATAATTTCAACACTGACATTGGGTAGCTTTTGCCAGGGCTACATTTCTCCCACACTGTCACAAATATCAATATCATTTTATTTACTCGAGTCTTATAAAATGTAACAAACATGAGCTATTTGCTTGCAACAACCCATTACAAGGAACATTACACTGCATGTAAATGTAATCTTTAATTTATGCTGACGGATATTAGGAACATTAGTATGTAGTTTGTGACATTCAGGTTCAGACACGTCCATAAAGTAGATTCGAAATTAAGCTCATAAGTTCATTCGTCGTGTTATGTGATGCTTTTAGTCTGCAGCGGTAATACAACGGCATGGTGAAGCTTGTTTCAGACAATCTCATAGATCAAACTTGTATTGACTAGTGATCAACAGAACGTAATGCATTGAGTCGAACATGGTTGGAAATGCCGCTCACCATAGGATACGTCAATGGCACGGTGTTTGAGTTAAGGAGAAATATTGGAACTAGAGTGATAAAA
The DNA here is from genome assembly GCA_963678985.1 of Spisula subtruncata. Lineage (NCBI taxonomy): Eukaryota > Metazoa > Mollusca > Bivalvia > Venerida > Mactridae > Spisula > Spisula subtruncata. The sequence goes on from OY787671.1 coordinate 1,586,354, forward strand.
TTACAAGCTGATGTAGATCAATCAATTATCTCGCGATTTGTTTACTTTACGTTATGATAATGTCATTATTTACTTGATGACGTCACTTTTTGTAACCATGGTGAAGCACGCGCCGTCGAGCATCTCGGACGTTACATTATTTTTGAGACACGACATGCTATGAAAATTAACGCGAAACTTATAAAATCCTCGCGATATCTCCAAAATGACTTGACTAACTTGTTCATGGATTCTGTGCGCTCCCAGTTGGCCATTTTATATGATTCCGTTGTTTATGTGATTGCCGGGTCTCTGTCAAACAGTTCAGTCGATAAAATAAGGATAAACAGCAAAAATAACACCGCGTTAGGGACATATTCCGTTAATTTCTGCGAAATAAGACACACAGATCTCAACCAAATGTAAATGGCGAAAATGAAGACCAGTATAGGCTACAACACAATAAATCGTTGACTCCAATTCAAAAGGGTTATTTCGATATTGCGTCCTAAACCTGATAGGTCGTGTTTCATTCTTAATTGGAATTATCTAATTTTGTAAAGCCAACCGCCCTTTTTCGAGTTTTGTTTCCAATTACGCATCGATACTCTTTTTATTCCACCTCACATTCCAGAACTGGCTATTAACTACTTATTTCAGTAGTAAAAGAAAACCAGTCTCATACATGGGACCGGGTATCAGTCCAGAAAGGAGCTATGTGCTGCTTCGACGGTAACGCTTGGAATGACGTCGCGTGACGTCCAATGTCACGCGTCCCTTGTATGAATCAAATAATTTTATTAGCGCCTTCGGTCGGAGACATCTCACTCCGAATGATGTTAAATGACTTTGAGCCTTGTTGCCAATATGAAATTGCTAGATGAAAAGTCCTCAAATATATTGATCACCCCTCGTATATGAACAGGTAAGTATATTAAATGTATTAATCTCGTCAATTAATAAGAGAATCATTTTATGAAATGATGAAAACGTGTGGCCATCGTGTTCGCTTCTGTTGCAAGATGTTCCAAGAGCAAATCTTTACGTTATTGACATTTTATGTTTGCTTAATGATGCCCCTTCTAACAAGTACACCACCACCCGATGTTGTGAATGACTCCAAAATACTGCGCGTTCTGCACTCTGATATACAATTAATATTGTGATGGACATATGATACACGAAAAATCGATTTGAATACGATTTAAGCAATATAGTAAAATCACCACGTTCAGAATTATTTGCTTCTTTTTTAACTTTGACATACGTGTATATTGTACATCGTTGTGTTCAATACTAACATTATTGTCTGATTTTATTTAAAGTAATATTGTTCTGGTTGTAGTATGTGCGTCATTATAGGCATTATACGAAACGATTCCAGAAATCTGTCGGATTCGTGTTTCAATTTCTCGATATATGTCTGCCCCACTGACAGGTGGAAATTCTGTATTATAGATGCTAACAGAACGCTTTGTATTCTGTTTTTCATATTTCAGAAGATGATAAGTTGGGATTGACATGTACTGTTATCTCAGTGTTAACTCAACCAAACAGTCGGATTGATTGATTACCAGCATTAGTTTTGTAACGGCTAATTTGCAAAACAGTAATTAGTTGATATGAATCTACAAATCTAAAAAAAAACCAGTAGTATTACGTGTATATCACATTAAACTGATAGTGACACATATGTAAATGTAAATGTGTTGTAATTGCCATTGTAGACAGATTGTGTGATCAAATAAATAAGATACACTAACCACACATACTGTGTTTCGATACACCACAGGACTAAGAAATTATATCACACAGAAACAGAATTCTAACAAATTTCCACTCATTCATTTGATAAAACAATATATTATACTATTGAATGGGTGAAAAATTGGGAAAGTAGAAACTGTCGATTGTGATACAATCTCTTAGGCCTGTGGATACCTAATTGAAACACTATTGAAATTATTCATTTGAAAGCCATTTTTTCAAATGCGAGCTCATACAGAAAAGTGGCTGTAAATAACTGTCGGTACATGTATAGTGGGGAGCCGTTTACTAATATGTATATTGCTTTGTTTTCACAATGTCAGTGACCGTGTGTATTGTTTTTCGTCACCAAGAAATAAATCAATGCACTGCCGAGTTATTTCACAAGGTTAGAAGTCAATGTGTCATTCTATTACCATGAGGATCTCTTTAACCGACGCCGTCAAAACATTCAATTATCATCATTGCGGAATGTCGTGACGATTATTCCGATATTATTCTCTGTCAAAAACCATAACCATATTGCATGTCATGGTTTTGTTTACGCCTGCTAAAATTACCTAATCGTCCTGTGTCGTTAATGGAACTATACTACAGTAGTCAAATTGTTTAACTTAATCTAAATACTTTTTTGGTAATCATAGTGGATACAATTACTGAAATAAAGACTTAAAGTGTAATAGTGATACACGATCTTGAGAGGTCTGCGTCTTTGTCATTGTGGATTTTACCCGAGGAATAAGTTTTGTAACATTTTTATACAGGCGAACGCCCTGCAAAATGCAAACTATACACACTATCCCTTCCCACAGTACAATATACGGGATATTATACGCAAATTAAAAACAAATTGTATCACAATTCCTATTCAAAACTCAATTATTAAGCATCTTTACAAACCTGTCTTGATTATTAGACACCAACTATCAATTGTCAGTTCCTAAACAAACATTTCAAATTAAAATAAGATCATTTGTGCGATGATTCATATTGAAATGGTACAGGGCTGTAACGTTTTGGTGACATATGTCTTTTATAGATCATAGTATACAGTTACATGCACATTATTTAAATACATCAAATAATAATTGCATGTCATAATAAAACATTAAGCATCGTGGGGTCGTATATCGTCAGCATATGGCTGTAATTATGTGATTTAATGAACATTCAAGTGAAACAACACGCGTTTGTGTTTTTATCTTTAGCGATTAACTACTTTGTTAATATTTAAAACTTCTGTGGTTCAAAGTGTGATTCCATTTTCAATAGATCTAGACCATTCTCTTTAAACACATCATATTGGTCACGATACGACATGATGAGTCCATGAATGTATAGGAAAAATATATAGTTAATAGCGTCTTTTACCCATACTGTATGTTATGTTAATATCATTGAAAGACCGTGCCATTGACGCCTCCTATGGTGGGTGGCATTTCCAACCATGTTCGATTCAAAGCATTGCGTTCTGTTGATCACTAGTCCATACACGTTTGATCTATCTTTGTCTGCAAAAACTCTTTATTCAATACTACTTAAATGACAATATTCAATATACAATGTAATAGCGATCATTATATACGGTGTTTGAATAAACACTAGTATAACATCGAATACTGTAGCATATGAACCAATAATGATATTGTAGAAAATAAAACATGAAATAGAATGGTATGAGATTGTCTGAAACCAGTTTCACCACTTTCATCATGCCTTTATATTATCGCATCACATAACACAACGAATGAACGCGTTACGAGCTTCATTTCGGATGTACTTTATGGATAAATCATAAGTGAAAGTTGCGAGACGATAAACCTGTCAAATGGCAAATGTTACGCATGTATCTCTGGAGCTATATTCGCATGTCTGAAAGGAAACAAACACTGTGTATACTTATATTAGACTTGCAGATTCTATGACAAGGCTATTAATATAACTATGAACACAAAAGACGGACATTTTTCACATACCAGAAGTCCAATAGTCAAATGAAACCAATGTTACAAGTTTTATACACTTACCCTGCATTGTGATTTGCCGAAAGAAATTCGTATCAGCACTTATGTCCAAATGGTAAAATTCTGACTATGCATCTACGATGTGGAAGCCATGCTTTTGAATATTATGCCCACTTTTGCAATCTTAAAACGGAAATGGTGTTTTCACAAAAAGAAATCAATGCTGTATGATTCTACTTACAGCTGAACTTGGCACCTACATGTATGTCAGAACACCCAGAAACATCTTATATTTATGATGGACAGCTAATTTCGACGTAAATGAACAACTGTAAAACAATATGATTGGTATATGACTTTTATATAATCGACTCGACTGTGAACTGGTGCAACATGGCTTGATGCTCGATGTTTAGAATAACAATACAATGCATTGTTAGAACAGCCTCACCTACAATGTGACTGGATATCATTTAGGACTTTTGCAATTACCATTTCTGCTACAATACTAATGGTTACAATACAAGTACCAATAAATTAAATTACTTAAACGTCAGACTTAAGATTAATTAAAATTCCATTTAATCAGATCATTTTCTTTTATATAGATATAATTGAAACACCAAGCAAATGTAATTGAAATGCAACGGAAAAGATCGATCTATTTCGAATTACAAAAATAAATAAGTAAATAGGTCTGTCTTAAATGCTATTGTATCAATGCTATGCCTATGACATCCAGGGGTAGCTTACCACATCCGAACGGCGTTCAGTCTGTAGCTGTCATGGTAACTGTGGAGATCGTTGATATCCACAATACAACTCTTGCCAATGCAAACTAATGCACTGTCGGGGATATAAAACCATATTAAGATAGTTCGACTATAGGAAAATGTATTGTGTGTCAATTAACCAGCTTATGTTTCTATATCGGTACAAATGAGGACATTATCGAGGAATAAACTGTCTCCCAGACATAAAGTAATTACTTTTTTCATATAATCACCCTTTATAAAAATTCTTATTGAATACAAGCTGACCAGACTATATTTAAGGTATATTGTGCCCATCTATCAAAAATATCAAATTAAATCTACAAATAGGTATATCTCTCACGTCCGCACAATTAAGTGAAATAACTAGCAATATAATTAATTAGTTAGTTAAAGGTCTGGAAGTTTTCATTGAAGATATGTATTTTAAGTATGTGAGATAAAGATACTTTTAGTTTCTTGAATTGATGTGACTTTCATTATTTATATAGCCGATGTGATGCGAAAATAGAATGATTGTTTTGATAGGCATTGTGTTTCAGCAATACTAATTGTATTGCATAGCTAACCTGTGTACTCTCATTGTTTGTCTCGTTCGAGCTGGGCTGTTTCTGGTTATTGCTGTTTACCCTGTCTGATATGTTATGATTGTTTTACTATATTGTCTATATATCGCTAGTTAGGAACATATCGCTGACTTACAACAATAAGGTCGTAACTACCAAATCGATATATTGAGAAAACAAGAGAAAACTGTGTGTAATTAACTCTTTACCTATGGGAAAACACGTTTTTAAAACTTCATTTTGGTCATCATGACAATTTCAGATTTTATGAAAATATGCTCATAAGAAGCGCCTTGTGAAGCAGATTTTAAATATGTATGAGTCTTATAAGGTCGTAAAAGGTAGCTACGACCTTCTGGTTCTATGCCATCGATATATAGAGCAGTACAGCGCATATTTCAAAATTAAACGCTCATCATGTGTTAATGATTCGTTTTCAGTTATAAACAACATACTAATTGGCAGCTATTTATATTATCAATTGCTCTTATTTCAGTACAATGGAATAAACATGTTAGCCTAAGAGCTGAGGGCGATTTATTCAAAATTTGAGCCCATCGATTAAACTTTCACCACAGTTGGTCATATGACCGAACATTAAGAAAATCCATTTCTTACAAATTTTCTCTTTCACAACCGCTCTGCATCCAAGATGGCGTCCAAGATGGCCGCCGTTTTTCTGCGAAAATGATTCTGTGTTATTATACGGACCCGTACTGTACAGTTTTTGACAAATATGTTTAAAAATGTACTATTAAGCTTGAAAACGGAACAAACAGATGTTTAAAACTGTTTTTGAACGATTTTTTGTCATTTCGGAAAAAATTAAGGCACATTTATGGTCAAAATATAGCGTTTTTTAGTGCATTTTTCTTCTTTTTGTCCTGTCAACTATTTAAAAGTACATTTTTCAGTACACAAAATATGTCTAAATGGTTTTATTCTTTAGATAATTATATGCTTAGGAAAATGAATGTCTAAAATGCACAACTTTGTGTACCTTTATGCTCTCAGCCGTGCATAAAGTGGGTGGGGTAAATCTACCCCTCAGGTGAAAACAATGAAGATATTTGCAAACACTAATTCTTTTATATTCTGGATAATTTTTGATACTATGGTGCCTATTGATTGTCATGTTTGCATTTAATTTGGTATTTTTCGCATTTTTTCTGGACAATGTGTTGTTTTCTGTAGTGGGTGGGGTAAAATTTCTCAATTATAAGCAAAATCTAAATATTGCTATTAGGAGGGCCGTTTATTTACAATCCTTGTCCAAATCTATAATTGGCATGAATAGAAAGCAGATATTGTCCATTTAACAAAAACCCATTTCTTAAAAAAATCCCCTTTCCCAACGCTGAGAAATCCAAGATGGCGTCCAAGATGGCTGCCATTTTTACAATTTCACCTTTGTGACATAATACACATAATATAAGTACCAATCCTGTCTTATATCAAATAAAATGTGTCGTTTTGATAGGAAACATGTTAAAATACACATATCAACCTCAAATCATGATGTTTTTGTATTAAATATTTAAAAATTATGCTTTTATGACGAAAAAAGACCAAAAATCGGTAAAATGTGACATATTGTGTACTATACTCAATACTCTTGTTGTATTTTGGCCAAATGATTATTCCAAAAAGTTTCACTGATAATGATATAGATCATACAATATTAATTTTATTTTCCTGTGGTGTGGTGGTGAGATTATAAGCATAATTTGTAGTAAAGTGGGTGGGGTAATAATTTAACCCCAAAAATTAAATTTCGTTTTTCATTCAAAAAGTATCATTTTTATTAGGAAATTTTATTGATGTTATCCTTTTAATTAACTCTTGACCATTGATATGTTGCACCTGGAAATCCAAGATGACCACCAAAATTGGTATTTCTATATTCAAAAGTTAAATTGTGTTAAAAATAATGTCAGATTATGCTATTGTTTTCTCTATAATACCCTACCCTGTCTAGAAAATCTATGTAAGGCTGTATTGAGGTATCTCAACACTGTTTGTTAAACTAAGTCTGAATATCTAAAAAGTGTTGTACGCATATTTTCAGCTTTATGAAGTACAACTGCTATTACTGGTTTCAGTATGTCAGTCTCTATGAGGTACATTAGTTTCCTGGAAAACTGCCCTTTTCAGGCTATCTAAGATCCACACCCAGGTATTCCTGGGTTTCTGGTGGTATACCACTACTAGGTACTGTCATATCTCTCCAAGGTACCTTTCACTACCAGACAAGTCAATTCTTGCTCTCTACTCTAGGATCCTCAACAAAGCTTTTGAGGTTCATACAGCCTCTTCTGTCCCTACAAGGTTACTTACTTCCAACAAATTAAATGTCAAAGCAATTATTGCTCATTGAGGGACCTGACACTGCTGAATAAAACCTTCTGATGAAACTAACACTGCCTAATATCCCTGCCTTAAACATTTACATGCTCGTTTTGTATTTCTGGCTCTATTGCATATATTGTACCTTACACTTTTGAGTTACGTATTTTCTGGTTAAAAGAGTATATAATACTGTCTAGTACACCAATACATAATATAATGCATGTAACTGGCTTTCTGTGGTATAGTAAATACATTTTGCACTGCCAAGTACAGTCTGATCATGCTCTATGTGGTACCTACACTCCCAGATAGAGCACTTTCAGGCTTGCTGTGGTACAAACCACAGCTGGATACAGCCTTTATGACTTACTGAGGTACCAACCAATGCCGGTTACATCCAATGTTTGGCGTCCGGCGGCACCTACCACAGCTGTGCAAAGTCAATATTGCTTTCTGAAGTACTAAGAACTGGTCATAACTAGATACAGCCATGTCCGGGTTTTGCATGTACTAGTACCTACCTTGACCAGATACAACAATGTCTGGGTTGCTGAGGTGCATGTACTTACCAAAGCCAGATACATCCATTTACAAATGTATATGTATCTCAGGTTCTTACCTCATCATTTCTGGGTTTCTGAGATACGTACTTCAGCCAGATACAGCCATTGTTTGCTCTCAGCGGTACTATCACAGCAAGATACAGCCATATGTGTGTGCCTGAGGTACATATTACAACCCGATATTGCCATATCTAAGTGTCTGAGGTACCTATTACAACCAGATATTGCCATTTCTGCGTGTCTGTGGTACATATCACAGCCATGTACAGCCATTTCTGCGTGTCTGTGGTACCTATCACAACCAGATACAGCCATTTCTAGGTGTCTGAGGTACCGAACACAGCCAAATACAGTCATTTCTAGGTGTCTGACGTACCTATCACAGCCAAATACAGACATATCTAGGTGTCTGTGGTACCTATCACAGCCAAATACAGTCATATTTAGGTATCTGTGGTGCCTATCACAGCCAAATACAGTCATTTCTAGGTGTCTGAGGTACATATCACAGCCATATACTGCCATTTTCTTGCATCTGAGGTACCTATCACAGCCAGAGACGGCTATATCTAGGTGTCTGTGGTACCTATCACAGACTAGTACAGCCATTTCTGGGTGTATGAGGTACCTATTACAGCCAGATATTGCCGTTTATGGATGTCTGTGGTACATATCACAGCCAGGTACAGCCATTTCTAGGTGTCTGGGGTACCTATAACAGCCAGATACAGCCATATCTAGGTGTCTGAGGTACCTTTCACAGCCAAATACAGTCATTTCTATGTATCGGAGGTACATATTACAGCCATATACTACCATTTCCGGGCATCTGAGGTACCTATCACAGCCAAAGACGGCTATTTCTATGTGTCTGTGGTATCTATCACAGCCAGGTACAGCCATTTCTGGTGTCTGAGGTACCTATTACAGCCATATATTGCCGTTTATTTGTGTCGGAGGTACCTATCACAGCCAGGTACAGCCATTTCTGGGTGTCTGAGGTTCCTATCACAGCCAGATATTGCCATTTCTGCGTGTCTGTGGTACCTATTACAACTAAATATTGCCATTCTGACGTTCTGAGGTACCTTGGTACCACATCCCGATACAATAATTTCTGGGTTTCTGTGGTACCTACCACATCCGAACACAGCCAGTTCTGGGTGTCTGAGGTACTTTTCCACAGTCATTTCTTAGGTATACATGTATGTGCTTACCACAGCCTGATACAGCCATTTTTGGGTGTCCGACGTACCGGCTCCAACCAGATAAGCAATTTCTGGATTTCTGAGGTACCTACTTCTGCGATGTGCATTTATTACTAGTTAAATTATGATGTACCTACCACTTCCAGATGCCGTCTTTTCTTGCTATGCAGGGGTTCTAAGTAATAACTTATAATGCCAAATTAAGCCTTTTCGGGTTCTAAGAAGTACCTTACTCTGCTCAAAACACTTATTTCTAATTCCACCTGTTATCTGCCACTGCCGGATACAACCAAAACTTCATCAATGACATTCGTTTCACTGCTTGATACAGCCAATTCATTTGTCGACTCTTGTAATATTCACCAAATCGATACATCGATAAGTACTAATTTATAAGTCAATTGAAATCCAAACCCATACGCTTCAATTGCTTTTCTCAGCCAACCCATGCCTAATAACAAATATTTGGAAATGCTTATTTCAAAACAATTCATGTAATGCTGACATAAAGTAAACTGTACTGCCAAACAACATGAGTATGTATATAAAAACTTAGTGCAGCCTTCGTATACTTGTACTTACATTTATTACATTTAAAGAACATGTATGCATATTAAATGTACGTGTTTGTGTGCTGTTGTTGAAACAAATCTGAAAATGAGCTATCTTTTAAACTCAGAATAATAACAGGAATATAAAAGTTAGGTTTTTTATGCATCTTTATGGATACCATTGAAATCGGATGAAATTTGACTAATGAATAGTAACAATTATTAATATGAAACGAATCAAGTACAATTAATGAAACAAGTCTACATGTTGTTCAGTTCACAGAATTACCCCCATTCATTTATTAGTGACTATGCTTTTATATCGTATAAACATGTGCATTGGCACATTCAAATTTATTTAACGTTTGCAACTTTATTTATAAAACATACGGTTATACGAATAAGTTTTACTTAGCTAACTTGACCCTTCCACCATTTTGGAGGTCATATTGGATTCACATGAGGAGGCACTTTCATGGTATGTGCATTTCTTCTGTACTTAATTGAAAGATAATAACTTAATCTAACAAAGAGTTATAACGTTCCTGATAAATATATACTTTGAACGTTTATGACCCACGAAAATGTTGTACTCGACAGAAAAATCTCATGTAGTCAACATTGTTGTCATTGTCAGCAGTGATTTACCCCCAATCTATATGGAAAAATCTTTCTAACATACATGTATATTAAGTACATGTATAACTAAAATAAAACATTTATACATAATATACAATGTAATAATAGTATGTGAATATCAGTTAAAAAGGTTTCACCAATAAAACGTCCTATTCAAAATGACATTTTTTTAATAAAAAAATGAAATTTAATTTTTGGGGTTAAATTATTACCCCACCCACTTTACTACAAATTATGCTTATAATCTCACCACCACACAACAGTAAAGTAAAATAAATATTGTATGATCTATATCATTATCAGTGAAACTTTTTGGAATAATCATTTGGCCAAAATTACAACAAGAATATTGAACATAGTACACAATATGTCACATTTTACCGATTTTTTGTATTTTTTTGTCATAAAAGCATAAAATTTAAATATTCAATACAACAACGTCATGATTTGAGCTTGATATGTTTATTTTGACATGTTTCCTATCAAAACAACACATTTTTTATGATATAAGACAGGATTGGTACTTATATTATGTGTATTATGTCACGAAGGTGAAATTGTAAAAAATGGCAGCCATCTTGGACGCCATCTTGGATTTCTCAGCGTTGTGAAAGCAGATTTTTTTAAGAAATGGATTTTTGTAAAATGGACAGTATCTGCTTTCTATTCATGCCAATTGTAGATTTGGACAAGGATTGTAAATAAACGGCCCTCCGCTTTTTGACTAAAAGCAATATTTAGATTTTGCTTATAATTGAGAAATTTTACCCCACCCACTACGGAAAACGACACATTGTCCACAAAAAATGCGAAAAAATACCAAATTAAATGCAAAGATGACAATCAATAGGCACCATAGTATCAAAAATTATCCAGAAGATAAAAGAATTAGTGTTTGCAAATATCTTCATTGTTTTCACCTGAGGGGTAGATTTACCCCACCCACTTTATGCACGGCTGAGAGCATAAAGGTACACAAAGTTGTGCATTTTAGACATTCATTTTCCTAAGCATATAATTATCTAAAGAATAAAACCATTTAGACATATTTTGTGTACTGAAAATGTACTTTTAAATAGTTGACAGGACAAAAAGAAGAAAAATGCACTAAAAAACGCTATATTTTGACCATAAATGTGCCTTATTTTTTTCCGAAATGACAAAAAATCGTTCAAAAACAGTTTTAAACATCAGTTTGTTCCGTTTGCGAGCTTAAAAGTACATTTTAGAACATATTTGTCAAAAACTGTACAGTACGGGTCCGTATAATAACACAGAATCATTTTCGCAGAAAAACGGCGGCCATCTTGGACGCCATCTTGGATGCAGAGCGGTTGTGAAAGAGAAAATTTGTAAGAAATGGATTTTCTTAATGTTCGGTCATATGACCAACTGTGGTGAAAGTTTAATCGATGGGCTCAAATTTTGAATAAATCGCCCTCAGCTCTTAGGCTATGTCAGAATTCCATTTATTATGGAAACCATAAGGAATGCCAGTCGCTTCAAAAGCATGATATAAATTGCTTAATGAATATGAAACTTTCACTTTAATTTATACATGTAAACGTTCAATCAACATGTTGCGTATGGAATTATAGACTGATTTAAAAAAAATGTTGCATCATTCTCATAGTGTGTTTATTGTTATCGCAATGCTACTGGGTTTGGCTCAATCTGTTTTCGAGGTTGTTTTAGTATCGAATGGGTCTGATGTTTTTGTACGCCGTATTGGCATGCATTTTGGGCGAACTTTGCTATAAACCAGTACACTTGTTATTCTGATAATATTACATTTTATAATGGATCGACAATCATTGTAGCATATATATCGTAGATAGGGTACATATCTATAAAGTTTAGCATCTATCACTTTAAAAGGACGTAAATTAATGGAACAAAACACTTAAATGTTACAAATAGTTTAAAGGGTTATAATTTATACCAGATTTGATGTAATTATAACCCTTTTTGCGTGTGATACTTTATATTAGTAAAACTGTTCAATGGATTAGTACAAATCAAAATCAGCCCCACATGTAACGTACGACTAATTAAGATACAGTCAAACTGAGCTTGTTCTCCATTCACGTATCTCGCCACCCACCTTTATGTACGATTTGTTGAAACTCTTTCAGTCATATCGACTGCTTTATCCTGACAACAAAAATACGATACGAATCGAGAGAGCAAAGGCTGGATTATTCCGGAGCATAGTATGCTAATTGGGTAATTGGAAATCCATTTGCACACACCACTTTGTAACGGACTACTTTTTATGTTGTATTGTCAAAGTACATGCATTCTGGGGATATATAAGGCTTAAAGTCATAACAACTGATTAAAAGATCAAAGGAATGATAATTCCATGCAGGTATAGTGGCAACACTGTTTGCCATTAAATTGCGAGTAGTACAATTAATGTTGAAACGCCAAGATTTTCAACGATCACATGAGTACCCTATGCTTATTGATTAAAGATAAAACAAACATGTAACAAGTAATCAACATTATAACATGTTCTGTTCAGTCGTAAAGAGTTTTTCTCAAAGTGCATTCTGTTTTTCTGTACTATAAGATTGACTAAAGATTTGGACCGAGATGCCGTAACGTTTTATCTTAAATATTTTTTTCAAGCTCAAGACTTATATATTTGGATAGAAGAGGGTCTGGGGATTTCATAAAACCATTTCTTGATTGTTGGCAACTTCGCGTTTTTTTAATATTTACTGGTGTTTCTGGTGTTTTTGTCAAAAATCGCAACCCAACGTTATTGATAAATCGTCATTTTTGGAACGGATAATCATTAGAATTCAAACATATACCTATGTACTTCTATAGTCAGTTACTTAAACTTCACTAAAAAGTTTAAGAGGTATCTGTGATTTTTTTCTATTATTCAATACAGGCCTGTATTTTACGTTACCAGCCATTTTCTACGCATTTGACCATCAATCAGTTAGTGCTAACAAAACATGCATTATGAATTCCGATCAATTTTCATATATTTTGATAAATTATTATATCTTAAACATATAAAACGTTTTTTTGGTGGATATATTCATGTAAATGGTATTGATAGGGTACTTTAATACTGCATACATAATGCTAAAATTGGTTATAAACGGACAAAACACACACATCAACTATACATGTATACTGTCTGAAAAGATTTGCAAGACACATGTACTCTTTTATTTAGTTGCTATTTGTTTTGTGTAAAAACTTTTGTCTTTTGCAGTAAAATTCATTCCGTATGTCTTCATTATGTTGTAATTTACGTTACACAAGCGTATCCATACATGACAACTGTATTGTGTTGCATGATCATTTGATTGTACACACTTTTATTTAAAAAGAGATATTTGTGTGATAGTTCAACAATCTACAATCGATATGAACTCACTTTTCTTAATTCAATTCTTGTAGATTGTCTCAGAGCCGCCACCCATAATAAAAGAATGTCACACATTCTCAAAATTTGAGTCAATATGGAAGAAAAGAAAACAGTTGACATTTTAATTCTTTATAAACGTCCATACTTTCGTAGGGCATGAAAGCCGATCCCCTATGTGAACATATTTCAATTATCGGCACATCATAAATCCTAAGCATTTTCTATGTCGTTTTTAATCACTGTATTCACCAGAGTAATTTACGTTACAATAGTATATGTACCATATTTATTAATTAACATAAAGGACATAAGGAAGAAGTTCAATACTTTTTTATATTAAAAATGCTACATATCTTCTTACACCAACTCTGTGAAAATATTAAATTGCCAATATACTTATGCAACCGGTATGTATATCATTAAATGCACTTTTGTTAACACTCTATTTTACATACATATATCTTACATCATATTTGAATTAGTAGTGCAAAAGCGTGCGGATATTCAATGTTTTATTCACCAATTCGCCAGCACAAATGGCTCTACTTGATGATATGGCAGATTTTTAAAACAAAACCAGCTAAATATGAAATGCCGGTACATGATTTTACCGAAGTTTTCGTCACGTAATATCCAAAATAAACGTATCTATCGATAATGAATACAATAAAACAAGTTGTGCTTAAGAGACAATTCCGGCCTCATAATAAAAATAAAATAAAATGGTAAAAGTGTGCCAAAAATCAAATTAATGTATACATTGCTTTTGTGGTATGTTTTCGAGTATTATGAAATGGGGTCAGGAATAATACTACAATAGCAACAAACTAGAATAATAAACAAAACTAAAACAAAACAAAACAAATTAAATGTATATGGAATGTCTAACCACGATTTCCCTATACGACGTTTTTGAGAGCGGCGGTCTAGATATAGGGTGCGCACTTTGGGGTCCAGGGGTCCCGCATGCTCTACTTTACCAATGTAAAAATTGGTACTTGCTAGGTAAGTCTACGTATTTTTGGGCGCCGTAGATCGATATTCACTGCCTCATCCTCGGGAGAGATATAAGTGTCATCAGGGAGACTCGAACGCATGTTTCCTTAGGTAGCCTAATGTCCAGAGGTTATTAAAATGTCAAAGGCAACAGTTGAACTGCTGAAAATAACCCTCGTCTTACTGCTTAAAATGGTTAGCATTGTCTAGAGCTTTAAAATAGAATATGTTTTTACGGTAACGTAAAATACAAGTCCGTAAACGTTTTAACAACAATTAACAAACGTTAAACCTTTATCCAACAAACAAAACTCCTGTGCCTAGTCATATCATAACATTATATTATTTCTGAAATATCTCCAGTAACATGTCTTGTTTTTTTTTCTTTACTGCTTCGATGTGAGTCCTGTTCAGTCATATGGAAGTTTTGAAAGCATGCATCTGTTTCAAAATACATATTGGGTCTTTAAACGTGTGAAGTTTTTGTTTCTTCTTATATCAAATGAAAGGAAATATTGTATAATAGCAATTAAATGAGCATGTACGACAAGAACCATTGCACACATGACAATAAATAATTGTTATATTGCTGCAAACAACTCTGGTATGATTTTGTATTCTACGTTACGAAAATTATACGCTCATTATGCACGGAATTGCTGTCATGATATACACCAATTTTCCAAGTAATGAAAGGTCATCAAGTACAATGTAGTATATATAAAAAATGATACAGATAGCATTACTTCTCACCAAAATCACTAAATGCAGTAATTTGTTACAGTTTATGTAACTGCACGGACCGATAAGTTAATACTTTTTTACTCTCACAACATCAAATGTTTTAATATTGCTTGTCAACTATACACATACTAGTTATTGAAACGTATTATATTCTAAAATTGTGATGTAAATCCCCAATAAAAAAAGCAAAAATAGGTCAATAAAGAAATCCAAATACAATTAAGTATTTTACTTAAATTTACGTGACAATAAATTGTATTTTACGTGACGAATGAGATCGTACTGACAAAGCCGTAGACATCCATTATCTGCATAAAAATCGAATAATAATTGATTAAAACCAATGTCTTTCAGGAATAAATATAAAGTATGCCACATAATAATTATCTCAATGATTGACAATTTACCAATTTCTGTGAAGAATAAAAATAAAGTATGCTCCATATGTCAACGATTGATCATGCCTGCTGACGAGCAAATAATAAAATATGCATGGTATATGTACCATAAAATTTCAACCTCATGCCTATTATGCAGTATTTTCGTGTACATATTTACTGTAGAATCCAAATCCGTCAAAATGGCACAGCAGAAGATGTATTTCTTTTTATATCGTTGTCAACACTATTTAACAAAATAAAAAAGTCATTTAAATATAGAGAGAGGGTCACGTAAAACGTTTTGTAGTCTTTGTAGCATGTTTTTTTAATCTATTGTCGCTAACAGAAGATGTAAATTTTCATACAGTATAATTCAGATGATGTCATTAATGAAATCAGGAATAAACAATAATCATTCCGTAATAGATAAGCGATTTGTGGGCGCCACATAAGAATACAACATGAATTACTCGGTATAGTTCAGACATGAAATAGACGAAATTATTAATGACTTGTGCATGTTTTGTTGTACAATATGTGCAATTATCATTAGGCAATATTTGTAAACGACCTAGATTAGTTAATTGAAGTAATGTGTGGACATAGCTATCACCTCCACAAAACATTGTCACGTAAAATAGACCTTACATGTTACAGAACGGCTGCATTCGCGTCTCCCTGTGGAGACTTTTGTCTCCATGGATGATGAAGCCAACTTTGATCTGCGACGGCCAGGAACGTACATTGTCGTAGCAGGTACCAATATACATTTTTATGGAGTATATCATGTGAAAAATCTTGATACCGAAGCATGTATCGAACTATCCACCGCTCTCAAAGATGTATTAAAGAGAAATCGTGCTTAGACATTGCATAGATATTTAATGTGTACCTGTTTGGTACCAGTTTAGTGTTTATGCAAGTTTTTCCATATAGTAAATTAGTATTCTACATTTCATACTACTCCTAAATATGACGCTAGAAACAATATATACGTTGATTGTATGTATTTAGTTCGTTTTTACCCAAAAGTTGGTTCAGGTAAGCATTGTTCATTAACACAACTTGTAGCATTGTACTATTGTATCGATACATATATATTAGTTTATTTTGTACTTTACGTGATGAAAACTTCAGTACAAATCATGTAGTGACATATTTATTTTTAGCCAGGTTATGTTTACATACTTTCTATATTATCAAGTAGTGCATTTGGTTCCAGGTCAGATTAGTGAATATAGCATTGAATAGTCACACTTGTACTTTTGTACTTCAAATTCACATATAATATGAGATATATGCATGTAAAATAGAGGGTAAACAAAAGTGCATGTAATCATATACATACTGGTATCATGAGTACTAGCATATTGACAAGTTCATCTTTTTGCAGAGTTAAATGAGAAGATATGTAGTTTTTATGTAAAAAAAACAATTATTGAACTTCTTTGTTGTGTCCTTTATGTTAAGAAGTATGCTACACATACTATCGTAACGTAAATTACACTGGCGAAAACAGAGGTTAAAACGGCATAAAAAATGGTAGGCTTTATGATGTGTCAATAATTGAAACATGATCACATGGGGGATCGACTTTCGTGCCCTATGGACGTTTATGATGAATCTGAATATCAGCTTTTTTTTCGATTATACCATTTTGACTCAAATTGTGAGAATGTGTGACGTTTTCTTATTATGAATGGTGTTTCTTATACGCTCTTCAAGAATGTAACTTTAGAAAATTGAATAAATCTTAATTGTAGTTTGTTGAAATACCAAACACATATCCCTTTTTAAATAAATGTGTGTATATTAAAATGAGCATGCAACACAATAAAGTTGTCATCTGTGGATACGCTTATGTAACGTAAATTACAACATAATGAAGACATACGGAATGAATTTTACTGCAAAAGACAAAAGTTTTTACACAAAACAAATAGCAACTAAATAAAAGAGTACATGTGTCTTGCAAATCTTTTCAGACAGTATACATGTATAGTTGATGTGTGTGTTTTGTCCGTTTATTACCAATTTTAGCATTATGTATGCAGTATTAAAGTACCCTATCAATACCATTTACATGAATATATCCACCCAAAAAACGTTTTATATGTTTAAGATATAATAATTTATCAAAATATATGAAAATTGATCGGAATTCATAATGCATGTTTTGTTAGCACTAACCGATTGATGGTCAAATGCGTAGAAAATGGCTGGTAACGTAAAAAACAGGCCTGTATTGAATAATAGAACAAAATCACAGATACCTCTTCAACGTTTTCGTGAAGTTTAAGCAACTGACTATAGAAGTACATAGGTATATGTTTGATTTCTAATGATTATTCATTCCAAAAATGACGATTTATCAATAACGTTGGGTTGCGATTTTTGACAAAAACACCAGAAACAACAGTAAATATTAAAAAAACGCGAAGTTGCCAACAATCAAGAAATGGTTTTATGAAATCCCCAGACTCTCTTCTATCCAAATATATAAGTCTTGAGCTTGAAAAAAATATTTAAGATAAAACGTTACGACATACGGGACTATAGATTACATAGTATCATAAAGTACTTCACTTAACTACACTTAACTACACTTCACTTAAATAGTTTTGAAAATGGTTTTATTAGCCATGGTACTTCATTGCACATGGTTAATCGTATAAATGTTTGTCTAATGGAGAAGAAAAGGTTGCAAAAGGTAAAATGATACAAGTGAAATATTCTGTTAAATCTTTGCCAAAAAGAATCCAACACATATTGTATATGATGGTGTTAAATTAACTGGACAAGCTGTCTACAAACTTTGATTTATCAGAAAGATAGATTGACATTTGTATACCAAAATAAACAAATTATGTAGACACTAAACGAACAAATACGGAGAGGTCGACGATGGGTTATAGACATAAATATTAATCATTATTGAGATTAGCTTCGCTCTATGCCGTTTATGTAGTTGGCTGTGTGGATTGTTAATGGTTGGTGGCAAGTATCAAATGGTCTGATTTGGTGGGCTATCTGAGTGCCGAGCTGTGTCTTAACATTGTACCTTTTCACTGAACTCCTGGTATATGTATCATTTTGTGTTCTGGGCTGTTTTTGATGAGGACTATTTCTATTGACTGATTCATTTTTACAGTATACATGAATGTGATGAACGCACTGATAATCCTACAGTATTACAAACATTCAAAGTATGGCTCGACCTGCTAAGAACATAACATTCACGTTTTAGGTAGAAGAGCCGTACAAATAACATTTTTATATGACCTGCATTTGTTGTTCATACGCCCAATATTTTCAAACACTACCTTTGAACCGCTATTGGCAGGGCTACATTTCGCCCACACTGTCGCAAATATCAATCAAATATAACAAACATGAGCTATTTGCTTTCAACAACCCATTACAAGGGACATTACACTCCATGTAAATGTAATCTTTAATTTATGTTGACGGATGCTAGGAACATTAGTATGTAGTTTTTGATATTCAAGTTCAGACATGTCCATAAAGTACATCCGAAATGAAGCTCGTAACGCGTTCATTCGTTGTGTTATGTGATGCGATAATATAAAGGCATGATGAAAGTGGTGAAACTGGTTTCAGACAATCTCATACCATTCTATTTCATGTTTTATTTTCTACAATATCATTATTGGTTCATATGCTACAGTATTCGATGTTATACTAGTGTTTATTCAAACACCGTATATAATGATCGCTATTACATTGTATATTGAATATTGTCATTTAAGTAGTATTGAATAAAGAGTTTTTGCAGACAAAGATAGATCAAACGTGTATGGACTAGTGATCAACAGAACGCAATGCTTTGAATCGAACATGGTTGGAAATGCCACCCACCATAGGAGGCGTCAATGGCACGGTCTTTCAATGATATTAACATAACATACAGTATGGGTAAAAGACGCTATTAACTATATATTTTTCCTATACATTCATGGACTCATCATGTCGTATCGTGACCAATATGATGTGTTTAAAGAGAATGGTCTAGATCTATTGAAAATGGAATCACACTTTGAACCACAGAAGTTTTAAATATTAACAAAGTAGTTAATCGCTAAAGATAAAAACACAAACGCGTGTTGTTTCACTTGAATGTTCATTAAATCACATAATTACAGCCATATGCTGACGATATACGACCCCACGATGCTTAATGTTTTATTATGACATGCAATTATTATTTGATGTATTTAAATAATGTGCATGTAACTGTATACTATGATCTATAAAAGACATATGTCACCAAAACGTTACAGCCCTGTACCATTTCAATATGAATCATCGCACAAATGATCTTATTTTAATTTGAAATGTTTGTTTAGGAACTGACAATTGATAGTTGGTGTCTAATAATCAAGACAGGTTTGTAAAGATGCTTAATAATTGAGTTTTGAATAGGAATTGTGATACAATTTGTTTTTAATTTGCGTATAATATCCCGTATATTGTACTGTGGGAAGGGATAGTGTGTATAGTTTGCATTTTGCAGGGCGTTCGCCTGTATAAAAATGTTACAAAACTTATTCCTCGGGTAAAATCCACAATGACAAAGACGCAGACCTCTCAAGATCGTGTATCACTATTACACTTTAAGTCTTTATTTCAGTAATTGTATCCACTATGATTACCAAAAAAGTATTTAGATTAAGTTAAACAATTTGACTACTGTAGTATAGTTCCATTAACGACACAGGACGATTAGGTAATTTTAGCAGGCGTAAACAAAACCATGACATGCAATATGGTTATGGTTTTTGACAGAGAATAATATCGGAATAATCGTCACGACATTCCGCAATGATGATAATTGAATGTTTTGACGGCGTCGGTTAAAGAGATCCTCATGGTAATAGAATGACACATTGACTTCTAACCTTGTGAAATAACTCGGCAGTGCATTGATTTATTTCTTGGTGACGAAAAACAATACACACGGTCACTGACATTGTGAAAACAAAGCAATATACATATTAGTAAACGGCTCCCCACTATACATGTACCGACAGTTATTTACAGCCACTTTTCTGTATGAGCTCGCATTTGAAAAAATGGCTTTCAAATGAATAATTTCAATAGTGTTTCAATTAGGTATCCACAGGCCTAAGAGATTGTATCACAATCGACAGTTTCTACTTTCCCAATTTTTCACCCATTCAATAGTATAATATATTGTTTTATCAAATGAATGAGTGGAAATTTGTTAGAATTCTGTTTCTGTGTGATATAATTTCTTAGTCCTGTGGTGTATCGAAACACAGTATGTGTGGTTAGTGTATCTTATTTATTTGATCACACAATCTGTCTACAATGGCAATTACAACACATTTACATTTACATATGTGTCACTATCAGTTTAATGTGATATACACGTAATACTACTGGTTTTTTTTTAGATTTGTAGATTCATATCAACTAATTACTGTTTTGCAAATTAGCCGTTACAAAACTAATGCTGGTAATCAATCAATCCGACTGTTTGGTTGAGTTAACACTGAGATAACAGTACATGTCAATCCCAACTTATCATCTTCTGAAATATGAAAAACAGAATACAAAGCGTTCTGTTAGCATCTATAATACAGAATTTCCACCTGTCAGTGGGGCAGACATATATCGAGAAATTGAAACACGAATCCGACAGATTTCTGGAATCGTTTCGTATAATGCCTATAATGACGCACATACTACAACCAGAACAATATTACTTTAAATAAAATCAGACAATAATGTTAGTATTGAACACAACGATGTACAATATACACGTATGTCAAAGTTAAAAAAGAAGCAAATAATTCTGAACGTGGTGATTTTACTATATTGCTTAAATCGTATTCAAATCGATTTTTCGTGTATCATATGTCCATCACAATATTAATTGTATATCAGAGTGCAGAACGCGCAGTATTTTGGAGTCATTCACAACATCGGGTGGTGGTGTACTTGTTAGAAGGGGCATCATTAAGCAAACATAAAATGTCAATAACGTAAAGATTTGCTCTTGGAACATCTTGCAACAGAAGCGAACACGATGGCCACACGTTTTCATCATTTCATAAAATGATTCTCTTATTAATTGACGAGATTAATACATTTAATATACTTACCTGTTCATATACGAGGGGTGATCAATATATTTGAGGACTTTTCATCTAGCAATTTCATATTGGCAACAAGGCTCAAAGTCATTTAACATCATTCGGAGTGAGATGTCTCCGACCGAAGGCGCTAATAAAATTATTTGATTCATACAAGGGACGCGTGACATTGGACGTCACGCGACGTCATTCCAAGCGTTACCGTCGAAGCAGCACATAGCTCCTTTCTGGACTGATACCCGGTCCCATGTATGAGACTGGTTTTCTTTTACTACTGAAATAAGTAGTTAATAGCCAGTTCTGGAATGTGAGGTGGAATAAAAAGAGTATCGATGCGTAATTGGAAACAAAACTCGAAAAAGGGCGGTTGGCTTTACAAAATTAGATAATTCCAATTAAGAATGAAACACGACCTATCAGGTTTAGGACGCAATATCGAAATAACCCTTTTGAATTGGAGTCAACGATTTATTGTGTTGTAGCCTATACTGGTCTTCATTTTCGCCATTTACATTTGGTTGAGATCTGTGTGTCTTATTTCGCAGAAATTAACGGAATATGTCCCTAACGCGGTGTTATTTTTGCTGTTTATCCTTATTTTATCGACTGAACTGTTTGACAGAGACCCGGCAATCACATAAACAACGGAATCATATAAAATGGCCAACTGGGAGCGCACAGAATCCATGAACAAGTTAGTCAAGTCATTTTGGAGATATCGCGAGGATTTTATAAGTTTCGCGTTAATTTTCATAGCATGTCGTGTCTCAAAAATAATGTAACGTCCGAGATGCTCGACGGCGCGTGCTTCACCATGGTTACAAAAAGTGACGTCATCAAGTAAATAATGACATTATCATAACGTAAAGTAAACAAATCGCGAGATAATTGATTGATCTACATCAGCTTGTAATTTTATCACTCTAGTTCCAATATTTCAAAATTGAGAAGGAAAGTCCTCGAATATATTGATCACCCCTCGTATGTGTTCATTGTTTTAATTAGTGTCTTGACATTTATAAGTATAAGACAATGTTACAGTATTCTGTTGCCAAATATGTGCCCAACCCACAATGCCGAACCGACAATGCAGACTCATAAAACCAAGAAAGTGTGATTTGAACATTTCAATTTTTGTTTGCGAACCCATTAACTTATAGATAGCTTGGACACTTATATTTTAACACAGGTTTTAAGTCCAAACATATTGTGTATAAATGTGTTTGTAGCTTCTAGAGCTATGTTTGATTCCTCTTAAGAAACGTTCCCAGTATGCATATTCTACATTTTTTATTATAATAGACATACAATGAATATATTGCATACAAAATAACACAAACGATACAACTAAATTCAGGGAAAGGTCGTGTAGAAGTATAAAGTTTTACTTGCACTGACTGAGATAGTGTTGATGGAAGTTTTCAGTATAAAACAATGTCATATTTTGCCAAATCTGTGTCGAACCCACAATGCCGACTCATAAAACCAAGAAAGTGTGATTTGAACATTTCAATTTTTCTTTGCGAAACCAGTAACTTATAGATAGTTTGGACACTTGAATTTTAAAACAGGTTTTAAGTCCAACGATATTGTGTATACGAATTAATATCCTATTCCAACATCAATGTGTGTGTAGCTATGTTTGATGCTTCTAGAGAAACGTTCCCAGTATACATAGTTTCCATCTGTTATTATAATAGACATACCTTGAATATATTGTATACAAACGAGACAAGTAAGTTCAAAGCTAAGACCGACAAGCAATCGAAACTACGTATATGTACATTAAAAAAACGGGTATTCTCGACGTTTGTTTGTGTGTTTGAGTTCGGTGTAAAGTATGCCTTATGGTGTATATTCTAGACGTCTACCGGGGACGTTTATACGTATTATATGAAGAATAATAACACCAATATTTGGTACATCAAGATAAATCGTTCCCTGTCAGGCAATATGAACCATATATAGATATCTTGTCATGCAATTTTGATAGCCCAAATAAATAAATGTTGTATGATTCATACTATTATAAGTTTAACAATAATCATTAGATATAATCTATTCCAACGTTAGTCGATTTTGATTTTTCAAGTTGGATTGAACATAGCTAGCTAGGCGCTCAAACACCGAACATAATATGCATGCCAGACGTATAACTAATATTGGAAATTCAAATCGAGACAAACAAAGCGAATGAAACCACGCATTATAGAGTCGCATGCGATTCAAATATTTATTTGCATTTTGTAAAACGATGACTATAATCGGGCAGCGAAATCAGTGCTCAGCAGAAATAGCATGATGTAAAGATGTGACAAACCGAACAGCTAGATAGGTGAAAATAAGCAATGGCAAAACACAACTCAATACTGTAACAGGTTGCCGCAACACTTAGTTCAACATCATGCCAATACAAACGAGCTAACAATAGCTAAGCACGCAAACACACATCACAAGAACAACACAAATTAAGAAATATAACACTTGAAAAAGGGCGATTCAGATACGAAATGAATATCAAGCAAACATACGAGCTCGCAATTGTGTGTAAGACATTGCAATTCTAAGTTTTCCTTAACTACGGATATATGTTGAGGTATAACTAATTACGCGTTTCACACCCAGCCATAATCTTTACAGTAGCATTAAACAGGCTGTGAACATTTCTATGTGTTAGAACAGCAATGTTCATATAACAGAACAAGTAAATAAGTATTTACGACCTTAATTTGGAATATTTACGATATGTGCTGGGATATTACTTGCGAGTATGGCATTCAAACTAATAACGTACTGGGAATCTAGAATATGAACTTAAGATTTTTAGCACCATGATCTTGTTTGAATTACCGAATACATGTAAAATAATTCATTTAAGAATTGATGACTTGTCTTGTTTACTTAAGACAACATCGCAGCACGTGTTGATCTCATCTTTCAGTGCTGCAATGACTACGACTTCGACAACCAGTGTATACATGTCGACACAGCGATGCAAGTACAGTGTTTCTAATACAAATGTCCGATGGTAACCATTCAATATGAAAGCTGGGAAAGTAAGGGTGAGATGTTCAAGCTCGGATACATTAATTATTTAAATATACGTGTTCATATTATATTGATCAATGAATGCACGGTAGCCAATTACATACAAACAGAGATTGCATTTAATCTGCATTATAAATGTGTATGACGAACCCTTGGACAATTCATCTTGCACGATATAGTGTAGGTTTTGTATTTGTTGTATGTATACTACGGTATATTTGTTGAGTATACATTTTATATCAAAGTAAATAAATATCTTGATAAATGTTACTTCGTTCAGTTAAGTCAAATTTAAGTTATTATTTTCGAGGAGTACCAACTTTTCGATTTTTTACTTTCCTATCGACCAGACACATTATAAACAATATAAGCTTCTTCTCACCACGAAGTACAATATGTTATCACAGACACGCACCGATTCTGTTTACTCTGAATCAATCAGAATCACAAATTCCAAATACTATTACTGATAATCTGACGTTGTTTTATATCACGAAAATTACTAGCTTTCTTTTTTGTTGTCTTGATTCACCTCGTACTTTGATTCCTGAATTATTGAGGAATTAATAATGCAACGAAAGTAGCAGATATATGTAATGCATTATATTACCATTTTCAAGTGTATACATGTTACAAATAACCCATAACACCATTATACTTGCGACTTAATGGCGTACATCTAAATCTGAATGAATAAATAAATACTAAGTTTCCATTAAAAATGTTGCAGTAGACATGTCTAGTATAATATTTTGATTCCGTACGGAGATTTTATGGATATATATAGTCAATGGTTCGTGTTCTACTGACTCTACTAATCATCAATACACATCGCACTTCATTTTTAGTTCACGACTCCTATCGTAGATCATGATGCAGAACGTACGTGATGCCTTGTTCGCTTTCGAGTTAGGTTTTAAAACACAGACAACTGTGTGTGCTAACATCAGACAAAATCCTATTCCAAAACGCCAGTAAACATTCACTTACATAACCCCTCAGATAGCTGGCTCAGGTCAATAATGAGTGGTTATGGTTTATATTACCAAACCAAGTAACAAAATGCGTAATAATTATTAACTGGGTCGACGTATTATTTTGCGGCAAACGATTGCTCGAATATTACGTCTTTGATGCATGATTTTTCCCATACTCTTTTCCGACACTGAGGATGGTACATATATATTGCACTATAATGCAGAAACACAGTGTAATAGAATACTTCTTGATCAGTCAACGTTAAGTTTCATGCTTGAAGTTTCAATATAGTTACAATGGTTAACAAATGTTCATGTCTTTGATGTATGCTGTTTTGTAAGACAACTTACAGTTGATTTCACTATATTTCGATGATACAATTATGTAGTTTATCGTAGCAGCTGCTGTTGTTATTGTTTTGGAAATGTGCCTTTTTCCTAACCATTAACTTAATACGTAACAGTAAGTGCATCCACTTTTTATCCATCAATGGCTTTAATGGATTTACCTTTCTGCAAAAAATGCATAGTTTTTAGCTGGTTGCATTTCTTATGAACTTGTAGTGTACATTGTATGGAATCACAGGCAGTATTTTCCTCTGGCGAACATTATTTTCGATAAAAAGGTCTTATTGCGTCTTTAGTTCGGTACTGTTGCTTCGTCTATCATAAACAAAAGTGTTTTTCTGCCACTAGTATGTGATTGTTCTTTAGAGTCGTTTTTTAATAAGGGGGTGGTCACAATCCGCCGTACGTGAAAGTACGAGATGTCTGCGTCCATATTTTACATTATGTTCTGTTTCTTTTTTCTCGTAGATGATATGATTGCATTCGTGACTAAGTCTTGTACATGTCATATGCCCTATTCTTTCTTGTTTGTGGGTCATTTTTTTCTGAATATGAATTTCGTGAATTGCCTTTTCTATTGGGTTTCGCCGTTCCTGTGTGGCCGGTTTACATTCCTTTACAAGTGATGTTTAGACGAAACTTTTATTGTTTATATTGGTACATGTAAAGTCGGCTCAGTGCAATAAAACATTCATTCTGGTGTAACATTGTTACACCGCATGATGAAATATATAGCAAGATGACGCCTTCTATATTCAAACGAGTTCTTATATATCATTGTGATTGAACGGCTCTTCTGAACAGTAAAGCTAATTGCACGTTTGATAACTCTCTTGACCCATTGTGTGGTTTCATTTTGCAATGTTCTGGACACTAAATTTGATTTCATTTATTCGTTTCCTTTGCTGCTAAACTGCCATGCTAAGGCACCGAGGCTCTTATCAATTTGAAGCTAGGGAAAGGCATCCGAACAAATATTCGAGATATTTGCAGCATTAAAATACCGTACGAAAATATTGTGTCAGTTGGTTTTCAATGTGAAAACCACAGTGTACAGTTTAAAGTCAATATATATCCGTTAGGTCGACGCGATCTAGCTGCACGTGCAAAACAAGCAAAATCAAAACATGTGATAGGTCAAGTTTATGAACTGAACAAACCCATAAACCATTACTTAGAGAAGATTTACCGCCTATCAGTTTCATTAACGTCTAGTGAAATATGGGAACAAATTAAGCTAAGTTATAACTCTATTAATCGCATAAATAATGTGATATCGCATGTGATAACAAAGGCCGGAGTATGTTCTACATCACGTGTGAAACCAAAAGGTGAGGTCGCCAGCTTTTCGACTCGTAAACGTTACGTCGCCGGCTCAAATGAATTATTTCTGAGACTTTTTTTGGCGCGATAGATATTATAAAACGATGACAAAGGCTCGCTTAAAGCCCTTTGCTTTTCTAGACTCCAATATAGGATTAAATGACTTAAAATAGAATCAGTATACATGTATATGTATGTTTCATGTTTAGAGCTTTTTTCAACACCTTATCAAATATTTTAATTATAAAATGTCAATTTATTTGAAAACGGCTCAAATGTACATATTATATCATGTAGCCCGGTGATACGCGTATACGTATACTTGTATATATCAACTCAACTTTTGGCAAACAAGGTATGAGAAAGTCCGATAAGAAAGACAGCACTCAACATTACCAGCCGAGCACAGAAATCAGAACACAACTACCCTGAGCAATGTTCACACATACCTATACAAAAACAGCGACCAAATGAGGCGTGAACTAGTTCAAAACGCTTAGCACAGGGACCTAACGTTATGCGACTTAAAGAGGCTCAACTACGACTTGGCCTAGTTTAAAATAATGGACAAAGTAGAAATGGGGTGGGAAATAATATTAAGTTCTTGCAATTCGGTAGTATGACGAATACAGATAACACAAACGAAAAACACCAGGGAACATGCAACCTTGAACAACCCACAATAGTCTTAAAAACATAATTAATATCAGACATTCATTTAGTTTTTCCCTTACCCAGTTAGTTAGATATGACTACATTAAATAAGAGTTCACGTTCATATGACCTCACTGATGCAAGTTATAGTACCGCTATCAAGTATATGTGTACTAAAGTCAGTCTAGTATAAATGCAATGTGTAAGCCATCTCTTTCACTGTGAACTAGGTAGTACAGTAGAGAGATTTGTGAAATTAGCGATTTGATTGGCTGATGTAAAGTCCACATCGACATGACCCCATACGGGATGTGATTAGATCCTGTATCAGCGTAAAGTAGTGGACTGTATTATGTGTCTGATTTCAATTAGAATGAAAATGTTGATGACAAATCAGACAAGGCGGCTGAATAGCAGAAGATTTTACGGTTTAATTATGCATTATTAGTGATGTTTTAAATGTCTGAAATTAGTTTTTTCGCCTAGTTTATGATGATTTTGAACGGTAATATAACTTTGATTCGATCTGAAAAAAATCCGATCGTATCCAAGAGAAAGAACATGACATGAAAAGCCCCCAAATGAAGGCATAGTGAAACATCAAATAACTGAAAAAGACAGTATGTGTTTTAAGGAAACCTGGGATTTCATTGACAGGAGCTTTGTTTGAGCATTGTGACTTGTTACTGTAAGGTAATTGACAATTAACAGGCTAAATTTAACAAATTCTGACAAGCTATCAATGTTTTACTCTTTTGGAGAATGAAATAAAAATCACGCATCATTGCTGACATATTGGAATACTCGTTCATATAGAAATACGAAACAAATGATATTGAGACTGATAACGAAACATAAAATGTTAATGAAATTACCGCGCCTTTGTTGTTTTGTTACAATTAATTTGATTAATAGTAATGCACATCGCGTGTTTAGTGGTACTTTGTCTGAAGTAATTCTGGTAGTTCTGCTTAACTGTTGCTATACAGATATACGAAGTAATTCAACTAATCACTGTGCATTGAAACACAATATAGTTTTATTCTCATCAGATGGTTGCTTACGCTCAGCAAAGTCTAGACTTGCATGTTGTACCACTGATTGTCCTAATGGATAACTCTCGTTATAAACTTTCTTGTCATGTGTCCGAATGTCGTCTGTATTTATGAATGTACTTTTATAACATCCCTTTTCTCTTTCAGACGACTTTTGGAAAGTATTATATATACTCCTGAAATCATGAGCTAATCATAATTGAATGTTGTGAGACGAAAAACATTGCAACGGCAAATGTTACACAAGTATCTCTGGAGCTAGATGCGCATGTCTGAAAGGAAACAAACACATATTAGACTTGGAGATTCTATGACAGGGCTACTTATATAACTATGAACACAAAAGACGGAACTCGCGACGCAGACAATCCATTTGCATTCATTTACATTTTCAGACGATTTTTGGAAAGTATTATAAATACTAGTAAATCTATGAACTAATAATGATTGAAAGTTGCGAGACGAAAAACATATCCAAGGGCAAATGTTACACCAGTATCTCTGGAGCTAGATCCGCATGTCTGAAAGGAAACAAACACTGTGAACACTTATATAAGACTTGCAGATTCTATGACAAGGCAACTGATATACTATAAACACAAAAGACGGAACCTGCGTTTCAGACAAACCATTTGCATTCATTTACATACGGTTGAATGTTGATTAATTTACAATGCTTGTCATTAAAAAAGACATACATTATTATTGGAATGAAGTGTATATCAATCCAAAAGCAAATATGCTTGGTTAAAGACAGTCAACTTCATTTTACATGCACATACTAATTAACATTTCGTTTTGGAATCTATCTTACGCATAACAAAATCAATGTAACATGGAAATATACCATACGATGTTTTAGTCTAAAAAATAGTGGGAACAGTTATGTATGTGGGCAGAATGTATTCTAAAACGGTCGGGGATAATCAACTAAGTATTACTAGTATTTTTTTAAATAATAACAAGTCAAAAATGCCTTTATAATCAAAACAATAATTCATTTTTTTACTGTAACAGTTGCAATCATGTTCCACCCAATGCCGTCATAATTGTAACAATAATTCATTTTAATGTACTGTTGCAACCCACATATAAACATACACTTTCCGACAAAATGGCCCTTCGATTAGAATTCTGCGCCCGAATAGGTGACACTTTTGACATACCAGAAGCCAAATAGTCAAATGTAACCAATGTTACATGTTTTACCAAATAACACAAATTATAATACCCTGCATTGTGATTTGCCGAATGAAATTCCTACAAGCACTTACGTTCAAATGGTAAAACTTTGGCAATGCTTCTTATGTGTGGAAGCCATTCTTTTGAATACCATTCCCACGTTTGTAATCTTTAAACGAAAATGGGGTTTTCACAACAAGAACATCGATGTTGTATGACTCTACTTACAGCTGAACTTTGCACCTATGTAAGAACACCCAGAAACATCTTATATGTATGATGGACAGCTAATTTTGATGTGAATGAACAACTGTAAAACAATATCATTGGTTGTTAAAAATTATGAATACTGACACTTTAGAATTGTGAAATCGGGAGAAAAAACTTAAACGGGATTTACAGAAATATTACTGTTCAGCATTACCTTATAACTGTTATATAATCAACTCGACTGTAAACTGGTGCAACATGGCTTGATGCTCGATGTTTAGAATAACAATACACTGCATTGTTAGAACAGCCTCACCTACAATGTGACTGGATATCATTTAGGACTGTTTCAATAACCATTCCTGCTACAATACTAATGGTACAATACAACTACCGTAACTTAAACGTCAGGTGGAAGATTAATTAAAATTCCCTTTAATCAGATCCAAATTCAAACAGCGTTCAGTCTGTAGTTGGCATGGTAACCGTGGAGATCGTTGATATCCACATTACGATTCTTTCAAATATAAACAAATGCAGTGTCAAGGATTTGAAATTATAATACGATAGTAAGACTAAAGGAAGACGTATCGTGTGTCACTTAACCATCTTATGTTTCTATATCGGTACAAATGAAGACATTGTCGAGGAAAAAACTGTCTTCCAGACATAAAGTAATTACTTTTTTCATATAATCACCCTCGATAATAATCCTTATTGAATACAAGCTTACCAGAATTTATTTAAGGTATATTGTGCCCATCTATCAAAAATATCAAATTGAATCTACAACTAAGTATATCTCTCAAGTCCGCACAATTAAGTGAAATAACTAGCAATATAATTTATATGTTAAAGGTCTGGAAGTTTCATTGAAGGTATTTGTTTTAGTTATGTGAGATGTAGATACTGTTAGTCACAATTGAATAACAGTGACATTCATTATGTAGATAGCAGATGGGATGCGACAATAGATGGTTGTTTAGATAGGCATTGTGTTTCAGCAATACTAATTGTATTGCATAGCTAGCCTGTGTAATGCTATTCTTTGTCTCGTTCGAGCTCGGCTGTTTCTGGTTATTGGTGCTGTCTGATATGTTATTATTGTTGTACTACATTGACTTACATCGCTAGTTAGGCACAGCTGTAGAACAGTACAGCGAACATTTCAACAGCATGTGTTACTGCTTCGTTTTCAGGAATAAACAACTGGTTAATTGACAGCTATTTATATTATAAACAACTGTGCATACTTCAGTGCGATAGGATAAACGTGTCAGTATACCATTTATTATCAATACCATAAGTAATGCCAGTCGTTTCTATGGCATGATATAAATTACTTAATGTATATGAAACTTACTGCATCATTTAAAAGAAATATTCAATTTAAAAACGTTTAATGAACATTGTTTTCATGGTTGTTTTAGTATCAAAGGGGACTGATGTTTTCGTACTCCGTATTGCTATGCGATTCTAGCGAGCTGTCTGTATTGTGTACGAGCTAGTAAACGTGTTACACTGATAGAATAGTTAATTGTGTATGTAGAACATATATTTCCACGGAATTACTGAAATGTACGATTTCATCAAATAGGTTATTGACAAGTTCACTCAGCATGTATTGTTTATCCACATCTAAATACAAATACAAATACATGTCATGTGTATAGCGCACAAACTATGAAATCATATTCTATTGCGCTTCACAATTATATACATTCAATTTAAAACCTGGATTCTAGAAACTGGATTTAGTCATATGATAAGAGCACACTCATTGCTGATGAAACTGCCTATACAAATAAGTTTTCAAATATGCTCTGAATCAGGTTTCACTTTTGATGTCTTTGAGATAGTTTGGTAGATCGTTCCTCCATTTGGGACCAGTGACGGCCATAGATCTGTCTGCTAATTTTGTTCGCCGTCTAGCGCCAGATGATGTCTGTACTATAAAAGAGGAAACAGAAGAATAAGAAAACGTGTGATTCCCTATACCAGTATTTGACATTCTAATGGACTGTTTAAATCATCAAAGACGTGTTGTCAGTTCACTTCTGAGATACAATTCAGCCTGTTCTACGTTCACTTATATCGCCACCCAACTTTATGTAAGATTTGGTGAAATATTTTCAGTCGTATCAAATGTTTTATCATGACAACACAAATACGGTGTACGAATCGACAGTTCAAAGGCAGGATTATTCCGGAGCATAGCCAAGTATGTTAATTGGATATTCAAATTACACATGCTCACACCACTTAGTATATGTCTACGTTTTATTTTCTTTTGTCAAAGTACACGCTTTCTTGGGATACATGTAGGGCATAAAATGAATAAATCTGATGAACCGATCAAATAATTGAAAGTTTCATGCAGGTATAAAGGCAAAAACGATTGCAATCTGGTTTGAATGCAGTATTGTTTACATGCTCGGATTCTAAGCGATCGCATGGGTATATTATGCTTATTACAGCAGGATTGATTTAAGATAAAAACAAACATGCAACGAGTAAACTTCATTATAAAATGTTCCATTTAGTCGTAAAAGAATTTTCTCAAGGTACATTCTATTTTTCTGTACTATATGATTGATTAAATATTAGAATAACGCGTAACAATACATATCATCCTAAAGCAAGTACTTCACCTAACTATATTTCACTTCAATTGTTTTGAAAACCTGCAAATCTTTGAAGTCGCAACAGTTTTACCGGTTTTATTAGCCGTGGTACTTTATTGCACATGTTTACCATACACATGTTTTTGCCTAATGGGGAAGAAACGGTTGTAAAAGATAGTAGTATACCAGATTATTCTTTAAAATATATGCCAATAAGAATCTAACACATATTGTATATATGATAGTGTTAAATTAACTGGACAAGTTGTCTACAAGATTTGACTGATTAGAAAGATAGAGTTGATGGATTGACATTTAAATATCAAGTAAACAAGTGATGTAGACATTTACAAACACATACGGAGATGTCGACGATGGGTCAAAGACAGAAAGACTAATCATTATCAACAAATAGCCTGGAGATTAGCCCTTATATAGCTCCGCTCTTTGCGGTTAGTCTAGTTGGCTGTGTAGATTGTTAATGGTTGGCGGCTGGTGTTAAATGGTCTGATTTGTTAGGCTGACGGAGTGTTGAGTTGTGTCTTAACAGTGTACCTTTTCACAGAACTCTTAGTATGTTGTATCACTTTGTGTGTTGTGCTGTAGTGACGTTTTAGATGAGGACTTCTTCCCGTGACCAATTTATTAGTACAATGTACATGTGTGGTTATATGTGATAACACTGGGAACCCTACAGTCCGACCAGGGATACCTGGCAGTGACGTCATGTTGTATTTACAATCAAATGTTTACTTTATATATCGTCTGCAAAAATGGGGATTATCAGAATATACCTTTACCTTTAATCTGCCTGAAATCGTTGCCGAGAGGATAACGGTGCAGTATTAGTAGATTTCTAATTAAAACGTGTCGAGTTCGAACCCTTTCAGCAGAACTTTTTATGCTTATTTTTTTTATTTGGTTTTTTTTGCAATCGCATGCTGCTTGAATAAAAAACACCTTGGTCATTTCACTCAACTTCAAATGACTTAATTTATCAGCGAAGAACAAGTTTTAAATTATAGTAGGTGTCGAGTCTTTGAAGAACTAAGAGAACCCAACAACTATCCTGAACGAGTTTTTAATTACACGAATTCCACGGGTTAAATAAAACAAGAATAGGGCAAAAACTTTATTTTCAAAATGAATATCTTATCAAACCATCCAATGGTATACATTTTTCGTTTATAATACAAGAAAAAAATGTGATAGTTTAATGGCTATCACAAGCTTTGAACTTGGATCGCCTGAGTGAGAGTCAACAAATACATCCACAGAACCATGCATTGCTTGAAATTTATGAATTGGTATAGACATACTTCTATATAATATGATCCCCGATCTTTTTGGGGATATACCCTGCTTATTTATAGATTGTTTACGAAATGACGTAACTGTCAAAAATCGTTGGTCGGATAGTACATTATTACAAGCATTTAAAATATGATATGACATGCTAGGAATAAAAAAACAAAGTGACATCTCCAAACATGACATTCACGCAATATGTAGAATAGTCGAAAGAATAACGTTTTTATATGATAGACATTTGTTGTCATACACCCAATAATTTCAACACTGACATTGGGTAGCTTTTGCCAGGGCTACATTTCTCCCACACTGTCACAAATATCAATATCATTTTATTTACTCGAGTCTTATAAAATGTAACAAACATGAGCTATTTGCTTGCAACAACCCATTACAAGGAACATTACACTGCATGTAAATGTAATCTTTAATTTATGCTGACGGATATTAGGAACATTAGTATGTAGTTTGTGACATTCAGGTTCAGACACGTCCATAAAGTAGATTCGAAATTAAGCTCATAAGTTCATTCGTCGTGTTATGTGATGCTTTTAGTCTGCAGCGGTAATACAACGGCATGGTGAAGCTTGTTTCAGACAATCTCATAGATCAAACTTGTATTGACTAGTGATCAACAGAACGTAATGCATTGAGTCGAACATGGTTGGAAATGCCGCTCACCATAGGATACGTCAATGGCACGGTGTTTGAGTTAAGGAGAAAGTCCAAGTAACTGTCCATTCCTGAGAAATAATGGAGACGAGGCCCCGAAGGGAATTTCTCAGGAATGGACAGATACGCGGATTTTTCTGACTTAAAATACACCAATACTGTCAAATGTAAATTTGATTTTCTGAAAAGATGCTGTAAATGTCAAAATTGAAAGAAAATGCATTTTTTCAAAAAGTCTCCCCTGATGTACCTCTTATAAATAGAAGATTAAAAATATGAACATGACTGAGACAGAAGATCATGCTTTTTTCATGAAACCAGTGATCGAATACAATAACTCTCCGTTACTTTATAATGCTGTGTAGTCCATGCAAACACATGTCGTGAGTTATGTGTTACACGATCAATCAATGGTAATTTACCCAGTGTCACTTGGTGTTATAACACGGTGGACATTATTAAGACTTTGTTTCAGTCAGAGGATATATTTCCGTGCATAAACTATACATGGATATTTATAATTGATATGCAACTTGATGGACATAACTACAATGCTTTTAACATGTTGTTTTTAAGCCTAGCTCTGTATTTATATATAATATTAATTAATGTACTCAAAGGGCAGTGTCTATTCCAAGGCGCCGCAGTTCGATGTTGGCTGTCACGCCTGCAAAAGAGAAAACGTCTCCCCGTGAGACTCGAATGTTTCATTGGGTAGTCCAATGATTAGGGGAAGTTAATGTCAAAGAGTGATTTAGCGGCTGAACAGCTGAAAACAGTCCTCGTAAATTGGGAACTTAACTCTTTTCTTACACTCCAAAATTAATACAAACTTTGCCTGTTCTTTAATTCAGACTAAGGAGTCCAATCGACACATGTCTTCCTGGATTATAAGTCTTGTATGACCAAAAACAATCATAAATTAGCTTTGTACGTAACGTTACTATTATATTCAATCAGTGTTCATCTGATCATCTCAAAGCCTAAGTTGCAATGTTTATGGACATTTTAATGTAGGCCAAGGTCGATTATTTCATTTTCAGTATCATGCTCAAGACGGGTGTCATAATTTAGTGTTAATGTTGGCCCTTATGAATGTATAAAAGCTGTAATAGGAACTTATTAAATGGTCATGATCGCGCGAAAGTGCAATCGCAAATTATTAACGGTATTTAATATAATATCACACTAGCATCATATTGATTTCTTTATTTCTTGCGCGCATTCCACCTTAATAGCTGAAATTATAATAATGTTAAAAGCTATTTAGTAAGAGCGGGTTGATTTCATTTTCTTGTTTCCTTGTGTTTTGAGCATTTTTATCTGTCTTTTGTTTTCGTTATTCTGTGTTTCAGTTGAGTGCCGCTTTTCCTGCAAATTGTAATGCCCTTTTTGTGAACATAAACATTTTGCAATGCACCAGCCAGTTGAATCCACGGCACCAACCCCCGCGTATGACTGCGGTGTTTTACCCTCCAGCTTCCCCCGCACGGCTGGGGAAATGTTGGGATTTTTTTCACCGAACCAATACCTTTGGGACAATGTAACCCAAAAGTAAATTTCCCGACCCATCTATTTGGGATGGCGGGCAATGAATGCAACTCACTGGTGTATAATTTGCTGGCTTAGAACCAGAAGGTCGTAACTACAAAATCGATATATTGAGAAAACAAGAGAAATTTGTCTGTACTTTACTCTTTACCTATGGGAAAACACGTTTTCAAAACTTCATTTTGGTCAACATGACAATTTCAGATTTGCATGAAAATAGGCTCATAAGAAGCGCCTTGTGAAGCAGATTTAAAATATGTATGAGTCGTTTAAGGTCGTAAGTTGGAGTTACGACCTTCTCGTTCTAAGCCATCGAATTATACATTATTAACATCAATTCTCCATTACCTGTTAACACATTTAATAAAAATAACTCTCGATTTTTTGTTAACACTACATATGACTGTGTGTTATGTTTTTCAGTCATAGAGAGTTTTCTTAACAATATCTCTCCATTATTTCGTATACACATTTAATGTAATGTGTATACGAAAGAATGGAGAGGTATTGTTAAGACAACTCTCCATTCCTGAAAGATAATGGAGAGTTTATGAATGGGTTAATCCCCTGGGTGTATTTTAAATGTTATTAACATAACATACATTATGAGTAAAAGACGCTTTTAACTATATACTTTTCCTATAGATTCATGGACTCATCGTGTCGTATCGTGACCAATATGATGTGTTTAAAGAGAACGATCCAGATCTATTAAACATGTAATCTCACTTTGATAACAGAAGTTTTAAGTATAAGCAAAGTAGTTTATAGCTAACGATAAAAACACAAATGTGTGTTGTTGACACCTTGCATGAGCATTAAATCACATGATAACAGCCACATGCTGACGAAATACGATCCCACGATGCTTTATGTTTTATTATGACATGCAATTATTATTTGATGTTACGTATTGAAATAATGTTCATGTAACTGTACACTATGATTTATAAAAGACATATGTCACCAAAACGATTGTTACAGCCCTGTACCATTATAATATAAATCATCGCACAAATGTTCTTTATTAATTTGAAATGTTTGTTAATGAACTAACAATTGATAGTTGGTGTCTAATAATCAAGACAGATTTGTACAGATGC
This sequence comes from Spisula subtruncata, assembly GCA_963678985.1. Lineage (NCBI taxonomy): Eukaryota > Metazoa > Mollusca > Bivalvia > Venerida > Mactridae > Spisula > Spisula subtruncata. The sequence continues at coordinate 1,624,425 of OY787671.1, forward strand.
TTAATAATCGTGTTTTATAAACATTGTGATAAAAGAGCATTCGATCAAATAAAGTGTTTTTAATTTGCGTATAATGTCCCGTATATTGTACTGTGGGAAGAGATAGTATGTATAGTTTGCATTTTGCGGGTGTTCGCCTTTATTAAAATGTTTCAAAACTTATTCCTCGGTGCTGACAGATATTAGGAACATAAGTATGTAGTTTGTGACATTTATGTTCAGACACGTTCATTCGAAGTAGATTCGAAATTAAGCTCATAAGTTTATTCTTCGTGTTATGTGATGCTTTTAGTCTGCAGCGGTAATACAACAGCATTGAAAATGATAAACATGTTTCAGACAACCATATACCTTTTTCATTCATGTTTTATTTTCTACAATATCATTATTGGTTCATGTGCTAAATTATTCGATGTAATACAAGTGTTTATTCAAACACTGTATATAATGATCGTTATTACATGGCCATTCAAGTAGTATTGAATAAAGAGTTTTTGCAGACAAAGATAGATCAAACGTGTATGGACTAGTGATCAACAGAACGCAATGCTTTGAATCGAACATGATTGGAAATGCCACCCAACAGGCACGGTGTTTTAATGGTATTAACATAACATACAGTGTGAGTATAAGACGCTTTTAACTATATACTTTACTATAGATTAATGGACTCATTGTGTCGTTTCGTGACCAATATGATGTGTTGAAAGAGAATGGCCTAGACGTATTGAACACGGAATCTCACTTTGAACGACAGAAGTTTTAAATATAAGCATAGCAGTTTATCGCTAAAGATAAAAACACAAACGCGTGTTGTTGACACTTGAATGTGCATTAAATCACATAATTACATCCATATGCTGACGATATACGATCCCACGATGCTAAATGTTTTATTATGAAATGCAACTATTATTTTATGTATTTAAATAATGTGCATGTAACTGTATACAATGATCTATAAAAGACATATGTCACCACAACGTTACAGCCCTGTACCATTTCAATATGAATCATCGCACAAATGATCTTATTTCAATTTTAAATGTTTGTTGAGGAACCGACAATTGATAGTTGGTGTCTAATAATCAAGACACATTTGTAAAGATGCTTAATAATTGTGTTTTGTATGGGAATTGTGATAAAAGAGCATTCTATAAAATAAAGTGTTTTTAATTTGCGTATAATAACCCGTATATCGTACTGTGGGAAGGGATAGTGTGTATAGTTTGCATTTTGCAGGGCGTTCGCCTTTATTAAAATGTTTCAAAACTTATTCCTCGGGTAACATCCACATTGACAAAGACCCAGACCTCTCAAGATCGTGTTTCACTATTACGCTTTAAGTCTTTATTTCAGTAATTGTAGCCACTATGATTACCAAAAAAGTATTTATATTAAGTTAAACAATTCTTCAACTGGACTCTTTGGGTACAGTTCCATTAACGACACAAGATGATTAGTTCATTTTAGCAGTCGTACACAAAGCCATAACGCGCGATATGGTAATGATTTCTGATAGGGAGCATTTTTTGGAATGTTCGTCACGGAATTCTTCAAAGGTGATAATTGAATGTTTTGACGGCGTCGGTTAAAGGAAACGTTATGTTTATAGCATCACTCATTGGCTTCTACACTCTGTGAATAACTCAAAAGTGCATGTTTTTCTTGCTGACGAAAACCAATTCATACAAGTGACGACAAATGGAGAAACTAAACGGAATCAAAGTAAGCTCTCCATTATACAGACTCCATGGCAACTAGTGTCTAATTAGTATGGAAAAAGCAACTTGAAAAAAGCTTTCAAATATATGTTGTTCCTCTGAAATATGAAGACAAAGCGTTCTGTTATCAGCTATTATATAAGCTGTATCAACAGAATACACCAAGCGCTGAAACTACTAGTCGAACGATTATGTGATACTTATACATTGTAATTAAAAGCAAAACATATAATGTTAGTGTATACTGTTCAAATTACACGAACTATTAAACTTCAGGTAGATGGCAAAAGTTGTTAATTTAATCCGGGTACATTTTGTGGAATAGCTTAAATATCTAAATGAACATATACGAGAGGTGCCCCACTTATATTTGAACAGTTATGAACATCCCACATTTTCAACATAACATTGTACAGTCGAAAAGTCTTTATTCCATCGCATACATGAATGTGTTAATTAACATATACACCCTTGTTTTTGAATTTGTAATTAAGTTAGAACCAAAAATTCCCACATTTTCACATTTTGTATGGGCATCTTATTGAGTTTTTTAGGACTAAAAAACCCCAACTAATGTTGTTAACATGTATCGGGGGTAATCAATGTTGCTTTATCCATAAGATTCCAATTCTTTGGATGCAGCGTTGTTTGACTTTGGTCTTTATTATTCTTGAGCATTAAACACGAAATACGTGTTCTTAAGGTTCCGAATGGTGTGATTGTGTTGGTATATGATGCAGGGCCTTGCCCAAAACACCATGATTCAAAACTTGTCGCCAGGAAAGCCATGTTTGATTTGGTAAAAAAACTTTTGAACATAGATGACATACCATCGTGCGCTGATTTGTCCGTTTGTAGAATATATATGATTTATATTTGATTAGTTACAACAAACAACAGCGCATGTAATGAAACAGACTGCTAACCCAAGAAGCTTAACGAATGTCAACTTCTTGGTAGGTTCGTAGATATTTTTCATACAGAAGCCTGGCCGTGTACCGTAAATATCGCAATGGTAATGTATTGTCTTATCAGAGATGACAAAGTTATTGATATAACCGCTCTATTGTAGTATTTATGGTGGATTAAGACGATTATCTCCCTTTAATCTTTGTTCTGTTTTTGCATTTGTGAAAACCAATATTTTCGGAGTTTGACATGTAATATTTGCGATTTTTCTGTTTCGGTAGTTACAATGGATACTCCCGACTTCGTTGAAAACCACATTTTAGTTATTTGGTTGGTTCTAATCATCATACACCAAATTGGTACGATTATCAAACAAAATTTCACTTTTTGGCATTTTTAATAGTTCGTGTTATTTCGTTCTTTGGCGCAACATGACAAAAAACAACCTTTCTTGTAACGAGTACTACTGATTATCTTCACAAAAACGGTACACAAGCGTTTCTTCATCTTCGTCTTGGCGATTTATTGTGAGTGTTTGGCTTTCAACAAGCATTTTGCATAATTTGAAAATGCACGGTTCACTGCTCGCAGCGGGCAAATTACAATCATCGAGTTATCGGATATTGCTGCTATACTACTCGCATGAAGACATGCAAAACATGAACATGATATACGTATTGCATGTTGGTGTACTTATAACATTAAAGAAGTGTATATTGCCACCAACCTTCATGTAAGATTTTCAGTCCATACCGAATGCCATATCGTGACAACACAAATACGATAAGAATCGATAGTTCAAAGGCGGGATTATTCCGGAGTATAGCCAAGTATTTTAATTGGATATTCGTAATACACATGCACTCATGACAACTGTCTTCGTTTTATGTTCTTTTGTCAACGTGTATACTTTCTAGGGATATGTAAGGCTTGAAGTGAATAAAACTGATTAACCAATCAAAGAGCTGGTGATTACGTGCATGTTAAGTGGCAACAACGATTAGCACTGAGAGTGCATGCTTTAATGTTTAAATGCGATCACCAGAATACATAATGCTTATTGCAGATTGCTTGAAGATAAAAAACAAACATGTAAAGAGTACTCATAATTATGACATGTTTCGTTTGATGGTTAAGGAGCTTCCCAAAGTACATTATGTTTTTCTGTACTTAGATTGCTTAAGTATTAAATAAACGATTAACAATACATGGAATTCTAAAGTACATCGTACTTCATTTAACTTCATCTTACTTTAATTATTTTAAAAGCCTCAACTGAATTCTCAGTAGTTTTAGTCTTATTAGTGTTAATTTAATGCAGCATATGTTTAGCCGTATAAATGTTTTCCGACAAAATGGTAGTAAAAGACAGGAGGATACCAGCGGAAAAGTCTGTTAAATCTATGCTAACAAGAATCCAACACAAATTGTATATATGATGGTGTTAAATTAACTGGACAATCTGTCTACATACTATGATGTATGAGAAAGATAAAGTTGATGGATTTACATTTGAATATCAAGTAAACACGTTATGTAGACACTAACAAACAAATATAGAGAGGTCAACAATGGGTTATAGACAGAAAGATTAATCATTATCGACAAATAGCCTGGAGATAAGCCCTAATATAGCTTTGTTCTATGTGGTTTGAGAAGTTGGCTGTGTGAGGTGTTAATGGTTGACGGTTAGTAATAATCGGTCTGATTCGGTAGGCTGTCAGAGTGTCGAGTTGTGTCTTAACATTGTACCTTTTCACTGAACTCTTGGTATATGTATCATTTTGTGTTCTGGGCTGTTTTTGATGAGGACTATTTTCATTGACCGAATCATTAGTACAGTGTGCATATACATGACCGTGGTGAACACACTGATTAATATTTAGTAATATAATCATTCATAATATGGCTCGACCTGCTTAGTTGCTAAAGTGGTGAAACATGTTTCAGACATTCACATACCGTTCTTATTCATTTTTATTTTCTAAAATATCATTATTGGTTCATGTGCTAAAGTATTCGATGTTATACAAGTGATTTTGCAAACACAGTACATAATAATCGTTATTATAATAAATATGATCATTTAAGTAGTAATCAAGTAATAGTTTGAGCAGATCAAGATTGGTCTAATTTGTAAGGACTGGTGATAAATAGAACGCAATGCATTGAATCGAAAATGATTGGAAATGCCTCGTACAGGAGGAGACAACGCCACATTGTGTCAATGGTATGCGCGCATGTGTGTGTACGTATATGTGCGTGTGAGTATCATACTCTTCTCTTTCATGTAACTTAATCCTTATATGGCGAAGAATGTATGTAAATATGTTCATATGCCAATAAATTGAATTGAATTGAATTGGTATAAACATAACATACGCTACCGTAAGTAGACGCTATTAACACTTTCCTTCCCCCAACAGATTCATGGCACATCGTGTCGTGTCTTGACCAATGTGATGTTTTTAAAGAGAACGATCTAGATAAGATCTAGATCTATTGGACATGAAATCTCACTTTGAAACGCGGGAGTTTTAAATATAATGAAAGTAGTTTATCGCTAACGAAAAAACAACAACATTGTGTTGTTGACACCTTAAATGTGCCGTATAAATCTTATTATAACAGCCACATGCTGACGAAATACGATCCCACGATGCTTAATGTTTTATTGTGACATGTCATTATTATTTGATTTATTTGAATAATATGCACGTAACTGTATATTTTATTCTATATGAGACATATGTTTCCAAAGCGATCGTTACAGTCATACTGATATGTACAGGTAAAGTACACATAGCTCACTGCATTAGCCAATTAATTCTTGTTGAAGACTTTATATGATGTGTGAATTTTAGGGTCAATGTCGTTTGAATGTCAAAAGGCAAAGAAATCGTAAAACATTAGTTTTTACCCCGAAAGGAATCTGTAATAAAACAAAATCGTTCTTGATGTACGTTATCGCAATGTGGCATCACTTAGTCGCATTACAAAATTTATTTAATGGTCATGAGCTGAAACATAATAAAATAAGAAGGAATTCGGTAGCCCCCTATAATTGATATCACCAGATTTACGAGTATATGAGTAAAAAGCGCATACATGTCCCAGTATGAGCAACCTTATTACAAACTGATGTCTAGGCCAGCGTTCAAATTGGTCTGTTTACCAAGGTCATGAAGGTCAACGTCATTACAAGGTGAAAATTCAAGGAATGGTCCAAGTCACGTTTTTTACGTAGTAAAAATTAACTATCTTTAGTTCTATTGCCTCAGCGAGTACCCTTCTATTATTATTTAGTTATTCGTATAGAGGGGTGTCTAAGTTTGAATTGCTGAAATAAGGTAAGTAACCATAGAAACTAATATGGCGGCCTATGTTACAGCCATTTTATAAACTAATTACGAGTCAAAATCTTATGAATGTTACTAATAAGTAGACAATACATATTGTACATGTACTAAACAAGTATTGTAATTAATAAACATATGTAGACCTCCATCATGAACTTTTTACCAAGGTCAAATGGTGGAGGTCAATGTCATTTAAAGGTCAAAACATGCTTAAAACAGGATTTAACTTAAATATTTTTATTTGAATTGCATGGTTTTTACCACAAATCTGATAAACATGTTTAATCTCAATGTTTAGTCGAGTAAAATTGCATATCTGTGGTGATTTGAATGATGTTAACTAGGAATTCCAAGATAGCGTCAGAAATGGCGTTATATATCAATAATAAACCTGCATTTCTATGTTCCAAGGTGACACATTTAAATTATTTTTATATATGAATGTAGTGACACATATTTGCATGAATAATATTCATTTGCTAATGTGTATCAAACGGGCATACACAAGTGACAACTTTGAGGTCACAGTCCACTTTGAGGTCAAGGTCGTTTCAAGGTTACATTTTTAAAAAAGCTGAAAATGTGATATATTTTCCCTTCTTTTCATGTGTCAACAAATTGTATATCATACTTGGGTTGTAAAGTGTTTAAATTGTAGAAAACATATATTTTCATACAACAAGGTTAGTTTTTAATTAAAAAACTTTGCAACAATTGGCAGATAGATGACTGTGCATGCTGATCAAAATCGTTTTCTTTGGTTGATGCGTCCGTATTTATAAATATTTGTTTTGAAGTTGGACAGTTTTATTTCTAATGGAATAAATAAATATTTGTATAAACATAAACAACTTTATATTGTACTTTTAATGTTAATAGAAATATTTTGTTAACATTATCAATTATAATAATAATGAAAATTGTCATAAACGTATATCGAAGTTTTGAGCATAATCATATCTAAAACGTCGTGTCTACAGGTCGAAGTAATTGTGCATTAATGCCTCTACTAAATAAAATGTGACAAAATAATCTGCAAATATAGAAGTAGACTATTCATTTAACACGTAGTTTGGCGCTGTGAATATCACATAAATCATCAGATCAGGCATGATGTGATTAGATTCTGCATTGAGATGCATTAGACACATTTATCATTTACTTTATGCCTACAGACACAGTTTTCTTGGTCCCTAATGATAATATATTCCCAATATGACCGTACCTTTCACCAAGCTTGTCACAGAATATTACATCATGAATGTAATGTTTTGCCTTTACTTTAATGTATCAGCTATTTCTAAAAATGTTATTCTTCTTTCTGATAATGACTTGTGTAATATTTTTATACCGATATCTAGATGCCACTACTTCAGGTACTTAAGACAGATTAAACTGGTATTACTAGAGAATCTTCATAGATGATTTACGTTACGGATTTTGAAAAGGATGAATGATATTATAATTATATATTGAGTTCATATTGTCCATGACTGACAACATTTCTGTTCAAATTCATTTGTTTATTTCGTGCTTCCCGTGGCTTCGCTTGGCTACTATGAATATACCGTCTGTCTGTAACATTGAGAGCGCAGAGCTTATTTTTTAATATATTTTCCACCTCAAATTTACTTCATGATGTTGTTAGTAACCCCTTTCTCTCCAATGTGTTTTGTTTAAGTTGCGATGTTGAACAGTGATATGGTTTATCTTTGTATAAATTGCAGTTATTATCTTATAGGAATTTTTTATATACGGGCATTTTAAGTCAAACTGGTTAAATCACCAGCACCTCTCTTTTGTTAGCGCAAATCGGATTTCTGCAACATTTCATTCCGCACATATAGTTGATGCATTATTGGAGTAATTATGCACACATGGAACGCGTATTGTCAGTAATGATTCAAGAAAAAACGGAAGTGTACTCAAGTACAGCTGGTACGAAAGACAAAACAATGTAAATAAGCATCGTCGGCTTCATCTATGCGAAGCGATATGTTGTTATTATAGTCACACCAAAGATATTCCAAAATAACTCAAATGCAAGAAATGTTAAATTTTTAAACATACAAGGGTAGTTACTGATGGTACCGCCACCATTTTGTGATAGGCGAATGTATGTGTTTTATTGATAAATACGCGTCTATGTTTAAATTATTAAGTACCCGAGGCCATCGATTGTTGGGGCAGTGATTTAGAGGTATGTTGCGCACTCTGGGACCGAAAGCTATTTGCGTTTAACTTCCGTCTCGACCACATGTATATTAATTTGAGCTAGTAGATTAACATAAATGCTTTAATGGACCGATGTGTAAATCGGTTAAAACATACCAAGAGAAAAATAGTCTCCACAGGGAGACTCGAAACGCAGGTTTCAAACATGTTATCATTAATTGTATAATTGGTATTTCTGTTCCAGTATTCTTTGAACTCAAAGGTATGTCCTCACTCGTGACATGACGACAGTGACCGATGATACGTTCCTGTAGGCAGTAATTTGTAGATTATTTTTCTTTGCATGCAGGTATAGTACAGTTATTATATTACAATAATTGATCATATTCCCCCTGTAAGCTTTACTTATATCCTCTATGTGAATAATATGAATCACTACTAGATTAATATGTACTCAATTTGCGTTTACATTGTTTATTCACTAATGAGTCAACAAAAGTATATAAGTTCCACCATAATTATTGATTACAATATTACATGCATAGAGGATATTTGTATTTTTCCGTGTATGATCGGCTGATAATTCACCGAGTGAGCAGCTGGTGTAATATTTACACGAGTGGCGTAGCCACGAGTGAAAATAAAAATAAGCTGCTCACTCGGTGAATTACCAAACGATCATACACGGTAAAATACTAATATTCTATTTATTTCATGCTTCAAATAGCTTTAATGATGTAAATACTCCACCATATAGCTCAAATGTTTTGCGTGACGTCGTTTTCCGGCAATGCACGCGTCGAGTTGCAATCAAGTAGTTCTTCTGCAATGGTTTCAATTTCGTCCTTTTGTTTTACATTTTTGTACATATAATGTTCTGTTATTTTTTAAAGATTAACAGAACAAGTGAAAAGGCTTGTTATATCATTTTTGACGGCGGGGAAATTTGTTTAAAAAAATAGTCCGTTTGCGTGAAATTATGAACTGTGAAATTATGGACTGTAAAATTATAGGGGAATAATCAACCGTTATTCCGCCGTAAACCACCGATAAGGATGAAATAAATTACGTTTAATTGATGTGAACTGTGGCTGCCAAAAAGTTCCTATGAATAATCAACCCTACTATAAAAAAACGTGCAGGTATGTTTGATGTAAGATACACACCAGATTTGTTGCTTCGCACATTTTGATACTTATCTGGAGGAATAATACAGGCTATGTTACCGTATCATCAAATTAGACACAATGTGAAGCCGTGTCTCTGTAATAGCAATGTATCGGATAATTGGTGAGAAATAAATACTAACTAAACAATAGATACGTCTAACGCCCACCTTCAACTATCTAAAATATCACACCTCTGATCAGGTCCATACAGCAATACTTTAGACAAAGGGTTTGCATATGCTGTCAACAACAGAGTTGATCAAGATCAATCTGATTTATAAAACAATCTGCAGAAATACCTCGGTAAATATAAATAAGCACTAGGTGTTATTGGTACCTCTCAAAGAAGTTAAGCTTTTGAAACGAACAAACCGTATTTGTAGATGCATATAGTGGCTTGATGCGGTACTTCAAACTTAGTAACGTTTTGCGTATTTTCCTCGGATTATCCAGATAAAGTTCTTCTTTTATATTTATCTTCCAAATTACCATGCAATAATTAAGATTACGAAAATTGTACGTTTAATACAAACATACGAACTAAAAAATTGTACTATATAAATGATTGTTTTACATTACTTTGCATTATAATTTATGTGGGGAGCTACATACACACAGGAGCTCCTGTGGGGAGCGGTGGCCTAGAGGTAGGGCGAGCGCTTCGGGATCGAGAGGTCCCGGGTTCGACCCCCCTCTGGACCACTGGTTAAAATCTCCGAGCAAGACCCACAGCTCCACTCCACCATGGTGTAAAATGGTACCTGTGAGGGCAGTGTCTATTCCTGGGCGCCGCAGGTCGATGTTGGCTGCCACACCACAGGAGAGAAATAGTCTCCCCAGGGAGACACGAGTGTTGGTTTCCATATGTAGCCCAATGACCAGGGGAGTTAAAATGTCAAAGGGTGCTTGAGCGGCCTAACAGCTGAAAAGAGCCCTAGAAATTTGGTAACTTTTTTAACTTAACTTACATTATTTCAAGTATTAAATTGTGACAGGAATGTAAATACAAAAATACATATGTTTGGTTATGAAGAGTACGAGTTAAGTATTAGATATCATATAGTACATGATAGAAATGGGATAAGAATGAGATATTTAGTATTACCTATATACATTGTTCATGTAGACTTCACTCAATGAGTGCAAACATGTAAATCTCTTCAACTCTCAATGTACATGTCGCTGGCTTAGAACAAGAAGGTCGTAACTACCAAATCGATATATTCAGAAAACAAGAGAAAACTGTCTGTAATTTACGCTTTACCTATGGGAAAACACGTTTTTAAAACTTCATTTTGGTCAACATGACAATTTCAGATTTTCATGAAAGTATGCTCATAAGAAGCGCCTTGTGAAGCAGATTTCAAATATGTATGAGTCTTATAAGGTCGTAAGAGGTAGTTACGACCTTCTGGTTCTAAGCCATCGATGTGTATATCAGCCATACCTGCTCCCGTACGTTAATCGGGGGGTAATTAAGACTCAAAAACAGATGATCGAATGTAATAAATTCACCATGAATCGGATGTTGATACTTCATATTAATCTATTTAAATCACAGAACATGTTTTATTAATTAGTAGATTTAAGTGGTTCATGATTTAGACGTAATGGGGAATTCATAAGAAATACTAGGAATGGCCGCACGCCCTACCAAAAAATTCTTCTTCAGATGACTTCCAGATATAGAACACTATAAATTCGCTATGATTCGGGTGATGATACTCCAGATAAATGCATTCAAGTCCCAGCACTTGCTTCATTGGTATGTAACCAAAGTGGTAAGTAATATAGACATAGATCAAATAATTCAAAAGTATCACTGGGGGTATTTGTTAAGATGACTTCAATATACTCGTATAGCAGATATTTCCTGTAATTATGTATTTGACTGTATGTTCTTAACCAAATACAACCAATGTTTGTTTTTACCATACTTAGTATCTATGAATCCTTGTCAAACAGAATATTGTTTGAATATTAATATATTCGTGCAAGTATAAGACTTAAAAACACTGTCTAGTGCCGATTAAATTCCCGGAACGATATCTATAGGAATTATTATTTTCTTCTACAGCGGTTTGTCTGGAACAACACTAATCTAGTCCTACGGAGGTGTAACTATGATAGTATTAGTTATGAGCGACCAGGGGTAATATAAAACAGACGCAATATATGATGTAACGCGGTCACCCGTGTTGAGTGACCGGTTTAATAAGTACAATTAACATAACAACAAAAATACCAATAAATGACAAAATGCATAATACAATAATCAATAAAATGTACATAGGACACAATCACAACTAAAATATGGAGTTATCGCTGGATAAAAGGAGCAACTCTTTAATTACATTATGATATTTCAGCATAGTATTAAATTGAGAATTGTTTCAATATAAATTATAATATTATATACTACTTTTTCATTATATATGCTGTATACATGTTTAACCACATTCATTCTATGCTTAATAGTTTCTGTTGAGTCTTACATTTCCCTGTATGAGTTGTTATGTTTATTGTTATACATAAATAGCGTATGTAGTATTATTACCGAAAATAAATCAAGATAGGTTTTACCAATCGTTACAAAGACAAATACTTGTTATTAGGGTTGATTTGTTCATCAAATCGTAATCACCAATACTCATTAGTGGATCGTTAGTCATAATTATACTCATGGCAAGAATGTATGGAAAATAAATAATAGGCAAAACAATGAAACACTTATTATGCGCAATATTTATTCATTAATTAATGTCAAAAAATTAAAACATATAAAAACAATGTCATAAATTACTTTTTCTAAGTCCATTATTCCCATTGTATCATTATGTACAATTAAGTACTGGCATTAAGACAATATGTCTGCTCTTTGAAAACGTTTCTGTCACAGTATGTGACTCTCTCCAGTGAATTTTGTTTTTATTTTAATGATGTAAATGTATTTAGTACATTTTACGAGGGGCGTTTCAAAAGTTCCAGGAAAAGTGCTCTATAATGTTTATCGTTTGTTCAAATTACTGTAAACTTTGCATCTCAATAGAACAATTTATCATACATGTTTTGCTATGAATCAAACGCTTGAGGGTGTGTCGTACAAGATGGCACTGCTGCCATAGTAACGTCAGTAATGGCTACCCGGGTCAAATTTGACGTTGCGTCGTAGAAAGCGTCAAACTAACCAACTATTTGACTCCAACCAAACAGCTACCAATTAACTACAACCTAAAATTACTCCATGGAACATTTGCAGTGGGCGGTATAACATCATTTTGATCAATTTATGTCATAGTTTAATTATTCCGACTGTTGTGTTAATTATTACTTGAAACTGTAGATTTTATAGCCACTACCTGTTAATAACGTTGTATGTCACTTGGTAGGATGTATAAATAATATGAGCGCTTCCATACTGCCAGTGGTACCGCTGCAGATGATCAAAGGAAGGTACGACCAGTTGTGAAACAGACACAAGACGTTATGTTGGACGTTTCTGCTTGATATGGTGACACTTTCGAATGCTTTGCATAGGGACCCTGGATGAACGTACCTTGAACCGAGGCACCTTTTGAGAATATAAAGCATTGTTGTTATTGTAGCAGGTGTATTTTTGTGTGCCATTTGACTGATTGAGTGAGATTTAGTCGGAACATGTTAATAAGGTATGACCTGGGATACCGTTGCCCCGGGTAGCCATTGTTGACGTTACTATGGCAGCCGTGCCATTTTGTACGACACACCCTCATTCGTTTGATTCATCGTAGACTATGCATTATGAATTGTTCTATTGAAATGCAAAGTTTGAAGTAATTTGACTATAAGATAAATATTAAAGAGCACTTTTCTTGGAACTTTTGAAACGCCCTTCGTATATAACTAATAAGCAGGTATGTGAACAAACTCAACCATCAGTATGCATTTATTAATGAATTATGTATATCGTATTATTTTCCATCAGACTTAAGTACGACGTTACATATTTCTAGGTTGCAGTGTATCTTCGAATATACTTGTGTGACGATTTTAATGAGATTGTGCATGTATGGAAAATCTAGGGTGGTGTACAGTTACTTGTAAGCTGGAAGTATCATACATAATATAGAATGAGTAAATATGATAAGACTCGGAGTTCAGCTGGGTTTAATAACACATCCTTGTCAGAAAGTTTAAAACTTTAATAAGATTGATTGATGAATGTTCCGAAAACGTATTGTTACATCTTCATACACGAATACAAATAAAGATACTTCGAATGTTTACCATGTCTTAGTGTTGATAAGCAAAACATAGCCAAACCATTTCTGGTTATGTATACCGAATGCATCACATTAAACTTTTCGAAATGGAACCTGATAATTAGATACATTACACAACAAAGTATTGATTGTAACACTTTAATATCTCCATGTCGAATATTGATGTAAAGCATTGCAACTTATCATGACACTATCAGTTCTGATGTTCGAATCCTCAAATGTTCCAAATGTTTTTGCATTGTATACTCTTTTTAATCGGGTATGTTAAGTTAATGTAAGACAGATTTACAATTGTATATCGTTTTCTTAACCCTTATCAAAGTATGTATAGTGTATATTTTCATCCTAAATGGTACGTATGGAATATATAAGACACTTCAGTTCTTCATCAACGATGTAAATATTCTCTTTTTATACGGCTTTTGTCATTATCTCTTTCATCCAAGAACACTGAACTTAATCTACCAGGCTTAGAATGAATGCCACATGAATACCACAAATAAATACTTTAGAAACAAATAAGACAAAAAACAACTGCTAATAAAAGTCTTAGAGAAATTATGTGATTCTTAGTCTACGTAGCTTGGCGTTATCACCTCACACCTACAAGATTAACCAATGTACATATAGTTAATACGTAACCGGGACACAATGCGTTCAATTAATCAATGTGCGTACGCTACAATACTGTGTGAAGAGATGATGACAAATATGTCTGTATTAAGTTCATAGAAATGCCTCATTATATATGAATACGACTATATACAGTTTAGTAGACTGCAACTTGTACAATCTGATATGATTTTGGTCGTTGGCATGTTATATTGTATATAACTTGTTGTGGTATTCAATCAATTATAATAGCAATCACGTCGACTAAATGATTCAGTTAACGCTAAGATAAAAGTATAGCGTTTCGTTATGCCTGGTATATTTAGCCAATCATCACCTGTTGTACATCCTAAGTATGTAAAACAAAAGTCAAAGCGATCTGTTATTAGCTTTTATAATAGCTGTATAATTACAATAACTCAAGCATTTAAGCTACTCATGCAACAGTTATTTAATAACATATACACATCATCGAAGTGCTAAACATAGAGTCAATATAACTTTATATTGGCAACCAAAGATCCCCGATTACAACTAATAACCCATTATTGCCAGTAACCTTTCATGCAATTTCAATTTTGGGGCGGGATTTCATTTATTTTAGTAAGTAAAATTGATAGTTACGTAGTTTGTAGGTCAGCTATGTGTCTACATGATATATTAATTTCACTCATTACGGGTATCATTCATCACCACGTGGGTATGATAGAAGAGAAGCCAATTTCTCTTTGAAGAAAATTTCAGAAACTCCGACACCTGTCAGTCGGGCAGACATATATCTCGTAATTTAAACAAGATTTTCAGGTACCGTTTTGTGTTGTGTCTACTTACGTCCAATTTGGTCTTCCTGATTATTCTGCTGGTATACTAATTATTGAACTTGATACATGAAACGTATTCATATGGTCGTAATGTTGAGGTGGTCATTATATTTACGTGGTCTGTCGATTGGTTTTCACTGTGTCTTCAATACCATATACATATTATGTACCATAATGTCAAACGCAAAATTGAACATGTCAAATTGCTCAAGAAACATTCGCAACATTGGTTGGTGGTCTTAAGTTTTAGAGGTGACATCATTCGGAAAAATAAAACCATTGTGACTAAAGTCGCCCCAGAAGTGTACTCAATGACTACACGGCTATCCACACTTCATGGGATCACTTCATTTCTTTGTGGTGTGTGGGGGCATTGTTGGAGAGTTGTGATGTTACTGTTTACATTTTTGATCGGCTGGTTAAGTTGATTGCTGCCTTCCCTGTCCGATTTCCTCATTTCTTTTTTATGCACAATACCAGTGTATTCGGTTCAATGTTCATGTTTGTACTGATGAATATGATAAATGCGACAGATGAGACTTTCTTCCTTGATGTGAACAGGTGAAAGAAGAACTTGAGTAGAAAACCGTGTTGATTGACAGCAACAAGAATTACTTTGTCGTTTTTTGTCTAGTTTAACTGATATGATAATGAAGCAATCTTTTCTTTTTGTCATTATAAAAGCAACCCTTCTCAAAATATTCTGACATCGCCGACTCATAAAGCGATACAAGTGTTTTATGATTTATTTGAACATTTGATTGATTTTAAACGCCATGGAAACGTTTATAAGTATCACAGTCAGTTAAAAACGTTAGGTACTATTGTTAATATTAACATAGGTGATACAAGCTAGTTCATTTCTACAGAACGTTTTCGGTTGCATACCTCTCCTGGACGCTCATCGAACCGGTAAAATGTGTTTTCGCTACATATTAATGTTAGTTGAGAAGTTCTGCTCATTGTGTGTAATTTATTGTAAAAATCAAATTCCAACGACGTTATTGTAGCTGTTGTTTTTACTTCTAACGATTAGTTATCAAATTATAAAGAATTGTACACATGTATAGTTTTCATAAATAATATATAACTTAAATTTTCCTTGGCTTCTCTCTAAAATTGTAGTAACTTATATTTCCAATACCAACTTTAGAATGATGCTTTAGTTTCACAGTAACACAGCACTTGTCCTGTGGTCATGAAATACAAAATGAAAATCTTGAAATATATTGGTGCCCATAGCAAAATACATATTGATAAAGCACCGACTGTGAACAGGCAGATATTCTAGCTAGAACACACCCACTCTTCTTAAACGGTTCAAATATAGTATCACAGCTTAGACCCACCAACAAAGTCTTCTTTCTAGCAAAGCAAATGTTGTCATTCTTGGAATATCGAAAAACGATACGGCGCTTAATCGTGTTTGTCCCATAGTGTGTTCCTGTACACATCGTAAGTATGCCTAATTATGTTGTATGTATAAAATACCTATGTAGACAACGACGTCTACATCATGTATGAATATAATAACATGCCACTTGTATATAATAAAACCAATGTTTGGTACATCAGAAAGAATTTCTGCTTGCCACGCAATATGGTAAACATATAGATAGTTTGCCACACCATTTTGATAGCTAAAATAAAAGTTTGTGTACATTATTTCCACTTTGTTCGTTTATTTGGTTGGTCAAATTGGATTTTAATGACTCAATATCACAGAACATTATATTCATGACAAGACGCATGTGTTTTAGATAAATATATAACACACATATATGAAATGAGTTGTATGTGATCCCAGCTTTTATTCACATTTAGTATACAATGATTAACACATAGGACTATAAAAGATGCAGTCAGCAGCAACAACATGGCACACATAGGCACAATCATTCAATGATGAAATTAGACAACGTCAAAATCACGACATAACCGAAATAAAATCCAACAAACAGTATCTTATCAGGACAACACTTATTATAAAATACAGCGACAAACGTCTTTAAAAAATAGAAAGTGGGTGATTAATATCTAAATTGCATGTTGAGCTAAAATACGCGCTTACACGTATGTGTTAGACGGTTGAATTCAAGACAAATGCTCCACTCCCCTCCCCCCCCAAGAAAAACCAGACCTATTTTGTGGTCCGAGTATAACTTATTATGCGTTACTGTGTGTGTGAACGTTTACAATTTTATATAACAACAAAGTACACCACCGAACAACACGTTATTTGAACCAGTTTGACAATGCCACACATTCCATAACATAATTCCGTAGCGATGTGAATGATGAAGGTATACTCTAAGAATAATCACTGAAGTAATGAATGTAGATAACTAAAACGGCAAGTAGAACAACTTGTTATATTTTGTCAGCCACTACAGAGCAAGACCACTACAAGTGATGTACCAGATCTTACCAGTGTAATCGGGAGACATTGAATGTGAATAAACTGGGACACATTAATTGGTCGACCAGATAAGAAATCTGTTGCTCTTTTATCCTACATATTAAATTTTCTGACATATTCTAGGTTCATTTGTGGATAACAACGGTTTATGGGTCACTTTATGAGAGACACACAATAGATACTATCGATATTTCTATAATTGAGTAATGCAATTATACAATGTATTTATCATAATCGCTGGGATATTACTGGTGATAAGGTATACGTATAAGCTAATGAAATATTCTTCCAATTTAAAACATTTTGACAAGGACAAGCGGGATAATTATAACCTTGTTTAGCACGAGGGTCCTGTTTGAATTAATGAGCACATAGAATAACATTCCTTTCAGGATTGAGTTTATCTTTACTAGAGAAAACATCGCAACACGCGTCGACCTGTCTGTAATGCATTAACTAAGACAATCAGATCCAAGTTGGCCACGCTAATGTTTAATTAAAATCGCTAGCCCGTTGAGACACCGCTCTTTGTAATTGCTGGAAATAAATGAGCTGTTCAATTTTGGGAATATTAACTGTGCTCGCATTTATATAACGTGGAAAAATGCATTCACGATAACCGATTAAATAGAGAGTGAAATACAGCAACTGTATAGTATATACGACAAATCCTTTGGGAAAATGCATATTGCTCTATATCACGTATTTTGGGTTCGTTGTGCGTGAAAAATATATTTTGTAGAGTTAATGTTGCGAATCAAAGTAAATTATTTACTCGATGATAGCCCGTTACTAAGTTTTAATCGGTCGAATAGTATAGGTAGTACTGTCCTAGTAGTAAAAGCCGTTCAACTGTTCCACTGACCAGATACATGTTAATATATAATATAAACTTAACACCAAGACGCACAATGATATCAATATGTTTTCACTGACTCGCGTCGATTTTGTTTACTCGCTATTAATCAGAATCACGGATTTCAAATACTATTACTGAGATTCTGACATTGTATTTTTTATATTACTCAAATAACTTGCTTTCATTTCTTATCTTAAATTACTTTCGTGATAGCTAATGCCAAATTTCCGGATTACTCTGGAATGATTGATCAAGGCAAAGCTAAGATCATTAATGTTGTGGACATATGTTTGTCAAAACAACTATCAACCGATATATGTAATGCATTAGATGCGTTCTGCCAAGATATGAATGAAATATTACCATTTTGAAGTGTATAACAAATAACCGATAATACAATTATACTGGTGCCGTAATGTCGTACATCTAACCCTGGTTAATGAATAAATAAATACTAAGTGTCTGTTAATAGTGTTGTAGTAGACATGTCTATTATAATGTTTTGATTCCGTATGAAGATTTCAGACATGTGTATACAATCAGTCAATAGTGCGTGTACAATTGACTTTAACCTGCAAATCATTAATACAAATCGCACTTCACTATCATCGCGTCAAGTTTCAAAACACGGACTAGTATGTGTGCTAACATCAAATAAAATCAGATAGAATTACAATGTTTAACACAGCTAACTTGGTTGATATAAGTTATTAGTATGACATTTTGTTAGACGGACTATGAATAAGTGGATACTTATTTTGGTTCTTGTGCCAATAACTTGAAAACATCGCTACAAACTTCGTTCACATTGATAAATTTATAGCACAACGATTATATATCGCTGGCTTAGATTGAAAAGGCTGTAAGTGTCACTTACGACCTTATAAGATAAATACAAATTTAAAATATACACCATAAGGCGCTTCTTATGAACATATTTTCATAAAAGTCCAAACTTGTCATGTTCATCCAACTGAAACTATAAAAGTTATACGATGCAAGCCATTTGTTATAAACCTTCGGACAAGCATTGTATCACTCCCAGTTAATATTTGCCCTATGTTGGGGCTTACATGTATATAAATAACACGTAACTTGATTATGTTGCAGAAAGTTGGCAACCGATGCTCAACTCTAACAGCCAACTAGACCACGATGTACATACTGAAAGCAGGAAGAAAGCCGCCAGAATGCTTATAGCTGTTGTAATTTTTTTTGCAATATGCTATTTTCCAAACCATTTACTTAATCAGTTACAGTATGTACATTCACGTTTTTTTATTCATCAATTGATTTACCTTTCTTACATATCTAGTATGTTTTGGTATTGTAAGTAGTGCGGATTTACAAGTAGCAAATCTAATCTTCGGGCCAATTATATAATTTAGCCTTTACAATTAAACGCTAAGTGATTGACTGTCTGCAAAAGCAGTTTGAAATGTTCTTTTCGCAACTGTCGCACGAATGTTCTCCATCGACCTTCTTCAAATTTTTAGAATTTTCATGTCTGCCCAAAGTGATCGTTAGATTGATCTTAGACTAACTTAAACTCAACGTATTAGTACACTCAATACACATGGCTGTCGTGCAATTCATCGATGCTATTAAAGCTTTATGTGATACATGTAATAAATATGCATACTCATTTTCTATTGAAATATGTCACTTAAATGTGTTATCTTGTTAAATATAAACGAGTTAAGAATGACCTCATGGATTTTTCCCTTAACAATTTGGATAATTTCAAAACAAACGTCTTCGTCTCTGGCTTTTTTACGGTGCTCATTGTGTACATATATATGTCCTTTCAAAACTATTTCTCAAATATAAGACGTTCTCACGAATCGCGTGCAATATTTTTGCTTTCCGGTCTAAAGTGATCGTAAATAATGTGTACCAAATGGAGGGATATCACCCGCTATATTAGTCCTTGAGCTATCGCGCTAGATTGTTATGTTATTATATGTGCGTAGCACTCGTAATTTTTAAATTACTACTACTCTTGCCTATATTTTATTACGCAATAAAAAACAGCTTCGTATTCAATATTTCTTAATTGTCCGTGTTGCATGTATATGTTATTACGTGACCTTCGTTTGTGTATGTTCTTTTGCAGCCACATTTACATCTGTCTGTTTGTGGCGGTTCGCCAAGGCTTTATCGTCTATGTTCGTCTGATTTTTTCGATACATTGTCAGAAAAACGTCGTTCTAATGTAGCATTCTCAAACCGAAAAGGCTGCGAAATAATATTCGGCATTGTATTTCCAAAAGGGTACTTATTTCTCATTGTGTCTGATAGAACTACTCGGAACAATCAAGTCAATTGCATCTTTTATTACTCTGTAAACTCATTGTGTAGTTCTATATTATGATTTCCTGGACACCTAATGTAGCGCCAAATCCATTTATCATATACGCCTTTAACAATTGTATCAATTCTATAATCTACAATTTTATGAGTGGTTAGTCATTTTTGTCCGTAGCATGAGTGTGTGTATGCTTGTTTGTAAGTTAACGGTAAAGTGTCTGCAGTATCTAGATCACATAACCCTTCTTTACAGAGGCTGGTGGTTAATATTAGCCTGAAAATATTTCTGAAATTGGTTTTGTAAAAACACATTATACAACCGTAGCATAACCTTAATGTTCTAAAAATGCCAAAATTATTATAAAAGTGGTGAATATATTCCAAACATTAATGTGTATATTTTGAAAGCGAAAGAAATGAATTATGTTTAAATATGAAAAAATGTTCTGACTCCCATTTTTAGTAAAGATAAACCAGGTTTTTAGCCGTGACAGAATGTTACACTTTATAGTCATGGTTTGTGAATATACCTGGTTAAAATCGCTTCCGAATATGCATCTTCATTTATGTATATTCCTCTTTAGCATAGCAGTGGCGCTGGCGTATATGCCTAAAGTTCTGGGTTCGTAGACTGTGCGATGCGAGTTCGAATATTGGTGTATGCCATATTGTTATACATTTAAAAATCATTTTATCAAATAAAAAGTGAATGTCATTATATCTTATTTATTTCCGTTGTCAAATATTTCCAATAGTTTTATCATTTTATATTGCCTATTTCTATATTAGTTTTGTCTTGGAATATCCCTCCTCATAATTTTTATATACACTTGGGAGTCAATGTCTTCATATTCCATCCGCAATCATTGTGAATTTTCAAGGCTTATAAAATAAGAGGCGATTATGTTGGTGTATTGCAACATTTCGTCGTTGGTATATTAGTAAGTATTCATTAATTACCTCCCTAAATAATTAATTACAAATAAGTTTACACATAATTCAAAGTCAACATTTTTTTAGTAAAACTGTTTGGATGGAATATCCTGTTTGGAGAATATGGGTAATTTTATATAATTATTTTGCGTGTGTGTTGCTTTGTCTTTAGGCTACAGATTTGTTTTAAATACTAATTAATGTTCTCTTCTCGAATATTGATAATAGAAAATGGATCTAGAATTATGTTCTAGTGCATTATTATCAATCTTCCCTAGCGTGTATCAATACTGTACGTAGCTGTATATCCGTTTTGCACTTCGTCAGTAAATATTTCTTCTTTCTAAAGATCGCAAATGATTTTTAACTATCAGTGCCGTTAATATTTTAGACAACAAAGCTGAACCATGGTATTAACCTGTACATATATCACAGAAGTGTTGGAAATTGTGAATACTGTTGTGTTCCTAAGAGTTTCTATCAAAAAATGGAAATGATCTAAAGTTGGTGTTCTGAATAAAGTACTATACAAGAGTCATATTGGCATGAACCAGGTCATGTTTAATTTATATTTTTATGAAACCAAGTAAACAAACTACTTGTCGCACTATTTAATAATATGTAACTGTACTCTTCTCACCAAACCATGAAGATAGAATAGGGCATTTTTGTTGTCTACCACTTTCTTGTTAGGCCTAAATGTATATGTGTGTATGTTGCCAGTGATGTTGTATATAGTAATTACGTATATTAATATATAAATTAATATAAATTGTTAATAAGATAAACTACCAAAATGTTTGTACATTTTACTCATAGACTTAGTTTGATATGTAAATCGGATTCCAAGTTCATGTTACAAAACTAAACGTAATACATTGCTTCACAATATGATCAGTTGGTGGTTCTACAGATAGGGGTCAATTTGCATCATCCTCGCTTATTACCATTTCATTTCTACTTGACCTAGTATTGCATTGACATTATGTAAATAAGTGAATGTATTTTAGTCTCAAATCTGATAAAGAATGACATTATCTTAGGTTACTTGAATTCCACTATTACTACTACATGCATATTGAATGCGACCGTCTTTAAAACATACTATTCGCTGGATAAAAATAAAAAGGTCGTAAGTACAAATCAATAGTTTATAGTTTGAGAAAACTGTCCGAACGTTACTCTAACCTTACAATACGATATTCCAAGTTCATGTTGGTCAACACGACACGTTCCGATTTTCATAACAAGCACCTTGTGATGCAGATCTTAAATTCAGTCTTATAAGCTACGACCTTCTCAGTCTAAGCCAGGGAATTATGAGCAAGCATGGAATAAACGTGACTGCATTTGTATAAAGAAACGCGCAACCTTGATAAACATATAAGGACTGTTAACTTGTCTGTCAGAACAATACTCATAAAATATGTTTATATTATATTCCGCAGGTACATTTTGCAAGGAATGCAAGGACGCATTGATGGCATTTGCATGTATTTGTCGGGTTAAAAGTAACATGGGCTGGAATGATTCTGATGCTATACACAGTAGGAAATCAGTAGGTACAATATATGTGGATTTAACAAAAGCTTTTGATTTGGTCAAACATTCCATTCTTATTGAGAAATTGAAACTGTATAACTGCAGTGCAAATTTGATACAACGGTTCGACTTATTTATCTCGAGCAGTCAGTCTCTGTATAAGGAACTCTAGACCAATTACAGCCGGTGTACCACAAGGCTCAGTACTTGGTCCCTTACTTTATGTCATCTAAATTAATGATCTTCCACTACACATGACTACTTCTAATATAGACATGTTTGCAGACGATACAACTATCTCAGCAAGTGGAAATTCTACCCAAATTGTTCACGACAAATTACAAGTAGAACTAACAAATGTTGATAAATGGTGTACCCAAAATTCAATGTTACCTAGTGTACAAAAAACAAAGGCTATGACCATCTCAGCCTCAAATCAAGCCATAGCCACAACTGACCCACTTCATTTACAAGGCCAAGTCATAGAAAACAGCTCTGTTGAAAAATCATTGGGTGTGCACATTGACCAAAATCAAAACTGGAAACAACAAGTGTTTATCTGTTATTAAGAATAAAGCAATTTCTATCAATCCCTTCCAGCAAACTATTCTTCAATGCATACATACTACCACATCTTGACTACTGTTGCTCTATATGGGGTAACTGTAGTACTGACTTCTTAGACAAAGTACATAAGTTTCAGAAAAGAGCTGCAAGAGTTATTCTTAATCGAGACTATTTAGCACAATCACGGGAAGTCGTCTTAGAACTTGGATGGCAAAACGTTCGTGATAGAGTTGAATACAAAAAGTCCATATTAGTGTACAAAGCATTAAATGAACAGTCTCCTGATTACATGGGGAACACATTTCAATACACTTCCGACAGACATACTATCAACTTAAGATCCTCAGTACAAAATATAACTCATGTTCAAAAACCAAGAATTGAATTCACAAGGAAATCCTTCTACTACTCTGGTGCAAAACTGTGGAATAACCTTCCCAAATTTGTACAAACTGTCCTCATTTAAAAGCTATCTAAAGTGGAAATTTACTGGTGCTTCATAGTTAATATCAATACATTTTATGACTATTAAACTGTTATTACATGCTATATTATGACTGAAATACACCTGAACATCTGATTTAGGTGTCAATATGCACACTTGCAGTAGTGAAATTTGAAATATGTATTGTTGTAAATATTTTCATTGTATATACTTGTTCATAAAAAAATATGTATTGTTGTAGTGGCCCATAATGAAAATTGGTTTACCAATTATGTCATCCACTGAAAATAAAGACGATATTATAATAATTATTATTCTATATACTGTGTAACATTCAATGCAGAGCCATACCAAATAATGAGTTGAAGGAAAACAAATACATGAGCTCTGTTGTGCAATTTCTAACCGCTTGGTTAAATATCGGTTTTTCGGAAACCCATATTTAGTTCAGAGCACATAGTTTTTTTGCGATAATTCATGAAAAAATATTTGTTATTTGCTGATATCACACTATTGGTGTTTCGAACATACTCAACATCTTGGTCCTTACATGTTTGTGAGAGTATATTATTACCTTCGACGCATAAAAGCTAAACATGAACTTTTGGAATCAGTAACCCACATCACGATTTTTAGTTTTATGGGATAAAAATAGATTGTGGAAGGTATGCTGTTACTTGTTGTTAACGATACTAAAATCATTTTCCAGACCGTTGGCTACAATATTTTGGGGCTAAACTTGTCAACAATCTTAACAAAAGCGAGAATTTTGGGAATCTGTCCAATACAATGTCATAAAAATATATATGGATTTGTGGTAAATTACTGCTTGATTAAATAGTAGTTTCCGAAGTGAGTTATTAAATTGTGTTTCTCCAATTGTTGTTCTGTAAACATACACTTTTTATATAGACACTACAACTTGGTTTTGCTATAGAAAAACATGTAAAACACTTAGAATAAATTAAATAGGTAAACATGTACTGGCAATATTTGCTGATGTTTTGTTTGGCTGGAATTGGGTATACATGTACCGCTGTCTTATATTCTAATGCTTCTTTACAAAATGATAATAATAACTCTAACAGGGCAACATTTAGATAAACAAGCAGATCACTAAAACACCAAACAGAAAAAATGCATGGAAAAGACATAAACCACGCAACAATAAAACAAAATTACAAGCTCGAGGCAAGGCCAGGGCAAACGTCAAATAAAAACTTAAATATAGAGCTGCATAGCGATAAAACACTCAATAACATGTGAAAAAACAAGAAGATATGGTAAACAGGCAATAGCGAATCACAAAGATGGCCACATAACGCTTAGTCCGTCAAAGTGAAAGCGTTTGAGCAAGATGAGACAATATGCTAGGTAACAACCGAATTCAAGCTGCAAACTACTGCTACTCGTAAATGACTTAAAATGAAATCTTAAGATGCGTTATTTTCTAGTTTTAGTACTTTTTCAAAACCCTGTAATATAAAGTAATTGCATTGCGTCAATATAGCAGGTTTTCCTGGATACTTGCTAAACTTTATTTTCCTGGGGATACGAGTATATATACAGAGGACAACAAGAACGCCTTCAGTAAACATACATTTATTTTGTATGTTAGTGTATAGCTTTCATGTTGTTGCTACTAGAAATCATTTCGTATCCTTTTTTGCTGACTTATAGAAACTCCGAAAATATAACCTAACAGTAAAGGATTAAATGAAGCTCTCAATTGATGTCAAATATGTTAACGGTGAGTTAATCTGTTTTTATGTTGATAGAGGTAAAGTCACGTGAAACATACAATCATCATATTCTGTAGGCGTCTATCAGCTTATTGCATCGTTATATCATTATTATTGGTAATAAAGGGTGATATTTGTTCCTAAGCAAAATATAATAGGAAAATAAATTCGCACTTATTGAGTTCTTGTAGCCGACAACGCTACATATTAACATTATTCTGACTGTAAGCCTTTCCCTTTTTGCCTGGTATATATCTTTGGTTCACTGATAGTTGTGATATCGCTTCTGTCGAGATAAAATCCCATGTGTGTTGACTGACGTTTTGAGAATGGTTTACCTTACCTTAAGATTGTTACATGAAATGGAATTTCGTCATAAAATAATTAAAACATGTAATAGTGCACACATTTGGTGTATTTTGATTGACAACTGCATAAAAACTCATATAGTCCAGCTTTATATTTATACACACTGCTGATTAGAAGTGTAATCTGACAGTTCTTGTAGTGCGACAGCACGATGAATTCAAATAGAATACAGACAAAGACAGACACGATGCACATCCGAGTAACGTTGCACTTGCCACAGAAATAATAGAATGTAGTAACAAATTCGACGGGGAAAACAGAACGACCAATGGTTGAAGATCTAATCAGTGTGTTGTTTTCCTTTGAATAAATATAGTATTATGACTTATAAACGATATTACAAAGACACTCACAGGAAAGACTGGTCTTGTCCAACTGTGTTAACTCTTTGCATAAAGTCGTTATTATTATTCTGATGAACATAATTTGAGAATTTGCGGTATTATTAATACATGTAAAACGTTCGCACTGAACCCATTACAAATTCCTGACACGATTTAACGATATGATTGGCATTCAGAATGTAAGGCAACCGACTTCAACATGTCCCTGACATTCACCAGGTGCTCGTAACATTTTGTTGTATATCGATGCCCGTCATGACGAAGTTTTATTGTCTATGTGATGTAATTACTTTCATACAGGTGTCACCATATTATTACAATTATATTTAGCCTATTATGATAATAACGGGTCAGAACCAAATAGTTTATGATATTGTGCTCAGTATTGCATACGAAGGGAATAACAACTGAAACTATGGTCAGCTATAGGGCGGTTAAACATCAAGACGAAATAGTCCCAAAACCCGTTCTCTTACTTGTTGAATCATGTCGAGTTGTTTCCGTTGCACAACACCTGCTAGATGGAGATGGGAACTGAAACAACGTTTGTGAAACGATATATTTTAATGAACTGCGAGATTATACGTTTTGTACGATAATGTTAGGTACATGTATTAAAGTCGATTTCTGACAACTTTACGCGACTACAGGGTGTCCCAAAAAACGGGGACCTACCTTAAACCCTTATTACTCATTCATATTTTGATGAATTAAGCTGATATTGTGTGAATGTGTATGTAAGGGATCCCCACTTCTAACAAAGGTACTTATTTAAATATGGTGGTTCAAATCCGGAAGTGACGTCATCATTTTCACTATGGCAACATGTCACGTTATTTTTGCTTAATCTCCTGAAAAGGGGCATTATAAGAAAAGGGCATTTGTTTCAGAGCAGTTTTTGTTAGAAAACAACATTTAAAGTCAAAGGGGTGATCAAATCTTGTTAAATAAAACAAATATGACAAGAAATAGCCAAAACAGGGGAAAACGTAGCGAGTTTACTGATTAAAGGGGAAGTGGAAAACCTTCCAAAATAGCATCTACAATCATCCAATGATTAAAACCTAAATATTGTCAATGACTATTACCAAAAAAGCTTAGATTATAGAAAGGAGCAAAAAGTTAATTTTTATCCAAACGAACAGTTCATACACATATTTTGGAGTAATTGAGTATGTCAGAAATTATAAAATAGCACCATAGGCCAGCAGAAAACTCTTCACGCAATAAATCAGCAGCAAAATCAGAATATGTTTGTGAAATAGTACTGACATCTTACCTCATATCACAGGCCATATGACCTTAAATTACTCAAACTTGATCCCAATAGTGAACTTATTTGCTATACATAATGAACTTATGTATCACAAACCATAAACAGTGATTTGGAGCACATGAAAAGGTGTTTGAGGTCAGCATGGAAATATATCTCATTGAATTCTGAAAACCCTGCTTCAGTTTATGGTATTTTACTGAAACATGCGATTGTAAACTTGGGAAGTAAATCTGGGTATTGGGTTAAATAATCACAACAGTGATGCTAGTATTCTGAAAAGTGTTCTTCCCTTATTGTTTTGACATATCAATAGTGTGGTACCTATAATAGAGAAAAAATTACAAATGTTTATCCTAGGTCCCCGTTTTTTTGGGACATCCTGTATATACAAACGAATGCACGAAAAACTATTAAAAAACATCAACAACGCAATCATATGAAATTGGAATGGTATGGAATGAAGATAGCACTCACCACGAATACAAAGATAAAAAAGGCCCACAATGGAACATAAAAAATAGGTAATTAATGCCGCCAGTGTTGTATGAAAGTTTGGGATTTGATTTGGCATTATGACATATTATCAAAACATAATTGACAATTACCGAACTTATTTTAAACAGATACCGACAAACTATCCAAATATTAATTCAACAGTTTTAGAGATCTGAATATAAAACGTGTTTGTTACGATTTAAAGTATACATTAATCAAACATGATATGTTACAGAAGTTATCGCATGTAACTGACATAACTTTTACAAGTATGACGCATTGAATAACGGAGTCTTTCGACAGTTTAAATGAAAAGTAGCCCAATACGGATGTTGGGTTGTCAGAAACTTTGCAACACTTGATGTAAACTAATCAAATAAAACACGTATGTTTGAAACGTATGTAGTTTTAAGTCAGTATTGGTAAATCATTGATTTCGAGCAGGCAAAATGTATCTCAAAGTTCGAAAGACGTATAAGTATGCTAATTCCGATACGGAATTACAACTATCAGGGCAAAGACAATTTACGAGATATGCAAGTGTATATTGTTTACCCTTGAGTACTATTTTGTTTCAAAACAGGCCTTTGAATTCGCTTATTGACGTCACATGCTTGATGAGAAATGTTTAGCCAATCATCGATGGCGTATCGTTTTATATACAATTATATACAAAATAATAAAACATAATAATACAGAAAGTGATTTTTTCATTATAATGGAACCATTCCTTTCACTGATTTATTTCGGTTATGTCGTTCAACAACAAATAGGGAAACATTCTACAACTAAGCGTATTCTATTATGCTTTGGTCGTGTATTATGAGCTCGTGTTAAATAAAATCAAAGGTTAATGCAATTCCCACATGTAGCGACGTTCGTGCTTGGATTCCGTTTAGCAATGATGCAAAAAGATATTTACTAATGCAAATACTAATGCTATAAAATGTTTTGACTTAACATTCAATTATTTCTATAAAAGCACATAATGAAAACGAACGATTATATAATCGCTGCCGACAGGAGTAGAATGCAAGACTGCGTGAATCGCATCAGTCATAATTACTTGTCTCTGGTGTGGATATTGCTCGATGAGGAGGTTGTAATATTTCTAGAATTAGTCCAGTCATTTTAACTTTTAACCTCAAACTAATTGCAAAACAAACAGTTTTGTGTTTATATGGTGCGTAAAGCTATCCTTAGCAATGTACAAAATGTCCTAATTGAATATTCGTGGGACTTTTTGAGATATTTATAAATATATTGAATTGTCACATGTTTTCGCGATATTTGTCACTTTTGATGTAAATAAATCTTGACTTGTACTAGTAACTTATCTTTACATCGTGCTTAGAGGTCGCAATTTTGGTCTGATTTTTATGCAACTTGACAGCAATGATCATCGGAAGCTAATCTAGGTAAAATAAAATTTTGAGTTAACCGGAGCCAACATCTAGGTCACTAGGTCAAAACATAGAAAAAGCAAAATATAGTCACCAGGGGTCGCAATTTTGACCTTACACTTGTGAAGTTTAGTCACAATGATCACCTTACAAAAATCAAGGTCATGTATGAAATTGGATTAACCTGAGTTTAAAACTAGGTCACTAGACCAAATTATAGAACAAATCTTTACAAGGCGCCCTTTTTACCTAATATTTATGAAACCATGTCACATGGATCATGAAGACAAAAAGTAGGTCAAATTCAATATTAACTTATCATGAGTTAAAACAAGGTCACTAGGTCAAATAATAGACAAACCTTCATGCGCCAAAAAGTCGCATCAATTATTTTCACCTATTGACCTAATTTTGACCCAAATTATTCAATAACATACTATATCTTAGATATTTTGAGATAAGCATTGTGACTAAGTTGCATAAATATTAGACCAAAATTGTGAATTTTGTACCTACACAACGTTTTTCATTGATTTTGACTAGCTACCTACTTTTTAACCCCGGATGACCCAATTTATAACTTTGACCTAGATTTTGTTGATATTATTATTGTGACCAAGTTTCATAAATATAAGGTCAACTGTATGACCTCTAGCGACAAGATTTTGCTACAATTTGACCTAGTGACCTAGTGTTTTACCCTTTGTCATCCATTTTCTACCTTGGCCTAAATGTTGTTCAGATGATCACTCTGACCAAGTTTCATAATTATAAAGTCAAAATTGTGAATACAAATGCAATTGTGGACGAACAGACAAAGAGAACAATCACTATTTCTCCCGAATCGATAGATTCGTGTACATTTTGTATATTGTCTTTATTGTGTACTGTCCAAACACAAATATCCTTTTTCCATTAGACACACATGTATACAACACTTGATATGTGTTAATTTTAAACAAATTGGATTAATATTAAAGAAATGAATAAAATGTTTGTTTCTCCTTCCAAGTGCTATTTTGAGTCATTTTGTCGACATTTGGATGGGTGTATACCAACACGTAGACTGGAATATATATAAAAAGTAAATTGTCTGATGATAAAATCAATATTTGTATTCGATAGTAGAAGGTTGTATCTTTCAGAAAATATAAGCTTTAAGGTGCAATTAGTAAATATTTAACGACTTGCACAGGAATTTGTTAGAACTTAAAATTCCGCTTGTAGTATGAAATAAGGAAAATGCCGAAATTGCTACCAAAAATTACCATAAACATGTCGATTTTTTTGTATTTTCCCCACTGAACTCGCATATTTGACATTTTGTCTGCAGTTGATAATAGTCTGTAGATAATGAAAATGCAAAGAAACTCTGTTTTGCAATTTGTTTGAGGTTGACTATATTTTTTAGCTTCAAATGACTGAACTAAATACCGATAATGTTGAAAACAAACAAGTTCACTCTTGTACCATTATTTACCCTACCTAACTGAGATCAAATACGTTACTTAACGCCTATTCATGTTCAAAATAAATGACTGAATCTTATACACTTTAAATATCCGAATCAATGTATAATTGATTTTAGCCTTTGAACAATATTTCCTTCCAACCAAATAACTCAGTGCATTCAACATCTGTTTCTGTCAGTGTGTGGATTGTTTATAGATGCATAGTTCAAGGAGTTCCACGTAATTAGCAATATGTACCTATTTTCATCTGCATCCCATGTCGTAAACTACGATGAAGATGTTTGCATACTGTTCTCTGTTAATTAGGTATTTGAAGGTATGCAATAAATTAATGATCCATTATTTCTACATTAAGAAAGAGAAGATGAAGAAAAAAACACCATTTAACTACTTAATAATAGAAAACGGAACAGTTGTGTTCAATCCAGTTGAATACACTGTAAATATTTGTAATATAATTACTATTTATCACATAAACCATGGTGTGGGAGTGTAATAAAGCCCATTACATAAAAACGATATTTCACTACTGAATAATTAATGATAACTATGCAAATGAGGGGGGTTAATCACTATTTTTATGTATTCATACGCACTGTCAAAAAAATAAACAAATAGTCTATGTCCGACCGTGATTTTATCGTCAGCGGTACAGGTAGATCAAATATATTCATATAAACTACAATAATTGATTATCATTTGTAATGTTTCGTTAAATACACTGAGCAAAAATTCTAATTAGTCACTTTTCAAACCCATAATTTGTTTAAGAGGGATAATATTTTCTTATGAAATTTTGCGCTTAGGCATTTTATGTATATTGCTTACCAACCAAATCATCAAAAAGTCAAAATTATGTACCAAAGTATATATGGTCAGTCAAGTGATCAATTTTGCATTTCGTCACGTGCAACGTAAGTGATGCAAATGTTCCATCATGTTACACATTGACTATCGAACACTCTGCACAAGCGGTTGTTATGTAACAAGTAAGCCCAAATGTTTAGACACATGCGAACTCTTTTTGCAGTCATGGTAATAATAATAACGCCCAAATTGAAATCATGTCATAATTAACGTACATAACGTTTTAAAACAAATGCCAAACGAATTTTAAAATGAAAATATACTTTTTAATTAATTTCTGAAAGATTTCGGTAAAAAATGCATTAGAGGGGTATAGAAATAATGTATAGTTCAAGAAGTTCCACGCAATTAGCTATACGTGCATATTTCCATCTGCAATCTATGTCGTAAACTTCGATGCAGATGTTTGCATACCATTCTCTGTTAATAAGGTATTTGAAGGTATGCAATAAATTATTGATCCATCATTTCTACAGCATTTGTTTAGTTTTATTCTGGGTTAAGACATAAGGTTCTTTTGATGTGTTTGGATGGCATGTAACAACAATAACACATAATATTGTTGGTAATGTAATGTAGAAGTGATTGATATCGGTCTGTTCCTAAGAGACATTTATACATGTCGAGTTTTATCATCGAATTCATCCTATTCTTAAAATGGTGTCACGATTTGCCCTAGGGTCAAAAATTAAATAACGAAACACCACATTGTCTAGATGTATCTACATGTAGATAAACTGATCATTTGACCAGACAAATAAAACAACAATACTAATATTATGACTGAAAGAAGATCAATTCGTGCATTACAAAACGATTGAAGAAACAATACAACTTAGTCTTCAAGTTGGCTATTTATGTTTTTATCAGTAAAGGGGTACATTGTAAGTGAATGAGCAAATTGCTATAAATGTTCCAAATAAACAAATGTTCTGGCAGACAATTAATGCAAAGGAATGTACTAAGCAGATGCTATGCAGTTATGACTTCCAATAATGAACAACATCAACATGCAATTCTGTATAAGTACTGGAAAATATTGCATGTAAACTTACCCTATATACGATATCAAACGCAAATTATTATAGATATATTGTAGATAATGCTTTAGAATATGTATTGTGTGTTTAACTTTCTTTTTGACACGACTAACACATCGCTAGATGGTATGTTGATCAAAATATACACTGAGGGGATGGTATACAATGTATACATATAAAGTTATTGTTCTATTCTGGTCTGTTCTGAGTTAAGTGCATACCCTTTTCCGTTAGATGTGCCTTCCAGATTTGGGGTTATCTCTTCTTAGACGAATTGAAAATGGATTGTTGACCTTATCCTGTATGTCGATGTATGATAACCTTTAGAGGATGAGAGAATAATACCAGACCAAACGTTATATGTTTGGCTATAATCAGACGTTTAAGTACGTAATACAATTTTACTTGATTAAAATATGCATCAGCAAATAAAGACATTCTATTCAAGGATTGATGATCAGAACAAAATGAAGTGTCAATGTTTATGTCAACTGTCAGTGATAATGCCATTGGTTACATTTTATTATACTCGGATGGCACTTTAATATTGAGTTTTATCGGTCTCATTAGTAAAAGTTCACCATATGAGTTACCCAATGATCATTTCAGATGTTTTTGCCAAAAAAGGTATGAAAAAATCCGACAGTTTAGAGTACACAGCTCTAAAAGGAATAAGGATATCATTGGATTGGGAATATTATGTAACATCTATGCCAACAAAAATAAACACTGATTGTATCTAGGATGGTATCAAATTAACTGAACAAGCTGTCTGCAAACTATGATGTATGAGACCGATAAATTTGATGGATGGACATTTGATTATCAAGTTAACAAACTATGTAAACAAGGGCAAATACTTGGAGACTGATCGACGTTTGGTCATGTAGACAGGATATGGTTTTTTTTCATTATTGGCACACTGCTGAATTTCGGCCCTTATATAGCTCCACTATGTGTGATTAATGTGATTGTCCATGTGGTTTGCTAATGATTGGTGACTTTTACTGTGTTAGATTGTCGGATTCAGCAGGCTGTCTGAGTGTCATGTCATGTTTAGACAAAGTTCCTTTTCACTGAACTGTTATTTTTTTATAACTGTGTGTGTTTTTGAACATTTTCTCCGATCAAAAACCTTTTTTACCCAACTGTGACCCTCCTCAAACAATGCATATATACAACATTTCAGCTAAATTGGTCAATGGGAACACTTTGTCCTTCCGACTCGAACTTTTGAGGGTCTTAGATCCACTTTCGGATTATTTCATATTTTTTTCAAAATTGTACAAACTATGTGATGTTGCATACCATTTTGAATGGAATTATCAGAGGAACAATCCTGTAAAATAGTTCATAAGATTAAATACGTTTAAAAAGAGTTATGGCCCTTTGCAAATTAAAACAATCGGCTGAAATTTTGTATATATGCATTGTTTGAGGAGGGTCACTGTTAGGCAAAAAAAGGTTTTTGATCGGAGAAAATTTTCAAAAATTGAAACACCATAACATACATCCTGCCACCGTTATTCAACACCATACATCACACTAGCGTTATTATAATATTCAAGACATGGGTTGTGCAGGAAAATGTGGGTCAAAATGTGGAACAAGAGTACGCAATGCAATGAATCGATGATGATTGAAAATTCCAAATAACCAATAAATGAAGTACACTGATTTTGTTCCAATGATATATAAATATGCAGACAAAAAGGACAACGCCAATTTGTGAATGTTATTAACATAATCATATAGTAGATGTGAATAGAAACGTTTTACTTCAAATATGCATTCATGTATTCGTCATGTCGTCACCTTGCAGTCTGGCCGATATGATGACAAACATAGCGTTGTTAAAGAATCATCTAGATTGAATGAACATGAAATCATATATTGAACCACATATGTTTTAAATACAGTTGTATATCACAACACTATATCTAATACCCCGATGTGCGCTAAAGATGAAAAAGAAAAACAATTTTGTGTTGTTGACACATTGAATGTGCCCTATAAATATTATGATAACAGCCACATGCTGACGAAATACGATCTTATGAGGCGAAATTTTTATGCTGACAAGTAATTATTATTTGATTTATATCATTAATGTGCATGTAACTGAATACCATGTTCTACATGAAACATGTGTTACCAAAACAATCGTTAAATTCTCGTAGTACTATTAAATAAATCACCCGACACATGTTCTTAATTAATTTGAATTGTTTGTTTTTATCTTAACAAGTAAATTGTGTTTGTTTCAATCGATATAATTTTGTTACAATAAATAAGTGTTTTGTACGTATTGTGTGTTAAAAGTGCATTGAATTTCGATAAAGAGCTCATGTCGACTGATAGTAATCAACTAGTCAACGTTAATCAACCAATATAATGCTATGTAATGTTTATAATTTGAAGGAATGTCTATCGTATTGAATGTTTCGGTCATATGGGTACATTTATAATTAGTAAACGGGCCTCACCAAATGCTGGTTGGAAATCTGAAGATAAGCGTAGTCAGGTTAAAAAGGTACACACCTGCGAACACTCATCTTTGAATTATGTTTTCATATTAAAAGCCTGTGAATTATTTACTATTTGCCCTGTTGTTTGCATTAAAACACATGGACAGATTCCACAACACCAATGGAATGCTAGAGAAATAAAAACAAATTCGACTGTACTATATAACCTCGTCCCAATGAATAATGTTCCTATCCTAAACGGAAGAAATCGGTGGTGCAATTTGTGCGCATGTGTTAACGTCGTTACAACGCAGTATGGTGCAACCTTCGAAATGGTCTACATACGCTTGTAGCAGTTTCTGGTAAATGCAAGTCTGACATGTGCCGTTGAAGGAAATAATACTTAGGGTATTGTCAGACATGTACCAAACAAATATTTCATATTTTTCTACGTAAAATAACTTGAGGTGGTGATTTTTCGATGAGACCAAAATACATAATGACAATTTTCAGCAGCAATGTTAACAAAAGTTATTTTTCAAATATGGTGGGGTACTATTAAGGATGATCGAAGGTGCCTGATAACCCTTTAAACAATTAAATTAAGTTCGACATCTGGTCATTATGAAATCCCGAGGTAGTAGAATATTGTAAAGATCAGCAAATGGAGGGATGTTTAATATTCGCAGCCGTACTCGTAAACAAAACCATGACGAACATAAGGGTTATGATTTCTGAAAGGGAACAATTTAGGAATGTTCGTCACGACTACAACAAACGGCGATAATTGAATGTTTTGATGGCGACGATTAAAGAGAGAATTTTAAAACATGATACCATGCGGTGTTAAAGCTGTTTTTCGTTCGGTACAACAATATAAAATCAATACCTTCAAACACAGAGGTACTTCGGTGAAATTAATTCAACAGTATCGTAAATGGCTTTTCACTACAAAGAACCTACTGTTACGACCATTATTTACTATTGTGTACACAATCGCACTGGATACATTTGATAAGCAATTTTGATAATTGCAATGATGTTATCGTAATTGTTTCTTCACAAATGCTTCCAGCGATAATTGGGAGTATACTTATGAACGTGTACCGTATCTTCAAGTTTTAATACTTATTTATGATCATTGTTGTTCACATAACTGTGCTACTAAGTGTAATTTGCTTGCAAAAGCATAATATAGTGCAGTTCCGCTAATAAGACCAGTCAAAAAGGTGGTCTTAATGGCGAATCGGTCTTATTAGCGGACCTTTTTTGTTCTAAATTAATACTTTGGGACCTTAAACTGGCAAAAATCTGCAGGATTTCAAAATAATCAAAGTTGTCTTATTAGCGGAACTTTACTGTTTGCAAAAGTCAAAATGAAACGGGCCAATATTAATACTCGGCGGCTCTTTTATTCGACAACTTTGACTGACCTATTTCTATTCGGTGGACTACATTATTATATTTCCCGAAGATCACAATTAGCTTCTCGGATAGTTATTTCCTTTTTAAAGATTGGGTCAAGTCAAAAGTTAATTAAAAATAGATGAAAGTCGTCTGTAACAATAAATGGGAAATATGTGCAAACTAATGCAAAAGTAACATTAGAGTAAGATGCCATCTGACAGCCCGTCTTCTCTCGTCTGGCACAATAATGGTCCTGTCTCTGACTTTGATTAGTTTTATTTAATTACGTCGTATGTTTATCTGAACATTTTAACAATGAAAACATTGCATATATTTCGTCGATCAGTTTGCCCTTCACAAGAAACTTTCTTAGAGTGATTATTACCCAAATTGTGGCGACATGTATTGTGTATCAATGCATGTAATGAAATGAACATTGGGGTTATCATTTGTATGCTGAAATCCCAACAATGAAAAGCGATAAACATATTCGTAATCTACATGTATGTAAAATCAGGACATTGATAAATGCATTTGAAATTATTGCAACGTGAGTCCATTGTACCAAATAAAATGTACTGAATTTGATCGGTCCGACTATGAATGTAACATCCAGTATTTGAGATTCGGGCTTACATATGAGTAGCATTTTACAGGAATATATCGGCGTGTTCATTTGCTAAAAAGGTGTATTGTATTATATGCTCAAGCTTTAAGGATCATTATAAGTTTCAATATACATTGCGAGCATTTAAATCAAATATCTGGGAATCAATTCTAGCAATACTAACAGTATGTAACGCAATTAGGTCGCATAGCTTTGATTGATTTAAAACTGCAACATTAAGAAGACATTCAACGTCAAATAGAACAACATATCAAGTTTTGGGCTACGGTATTTCTTATTTTTGATATCGACATATGCTCTCTGTAAAGTATCTGGATAACAAGATGAACCATTCAAATATCTCATTTACCCAAACGCAAAAAGTGGGGAACAAAACACTTTAACAAAATACTAACACAATATATGTTTTGTTGATGTTTTGTTAGTATAGTAAATCACATGCAAACGAGCTAACAAAATACTAACAAAACACTGTTAACAAAATATAAAACCATGTTTTGTTTGTATTTTGTCAGTAATGTGTTGATTTTCTTTTTCGTTTGGGATAGTAATGTAGTCTATGTTGCATTAAAAAAAAACACCCATCAATACAACACGGGAATCTAACTTACGTATGTTTGTTGATGGTCCTAAAGAACTAGTTGTAATTTATCTGTTACTTTTATACGTGCTTGGGACCATTATTCAGTTGATTCTATCCTTAAAATTGATTTGCGACTGGTACATGGGTCGAAGAAGTAAATAACGAACACCACAACGTCTGAAAGTATCTGCATGTAGATAACATTATATGAGCAATACAACCAAATGTCAATCAATTGCATACAAATAGCCCCCGGTAATCTGTGAATCAGAACGTCTATCACGCGTTCCAGAATTGTATTACAGATCATACTTTGAGTATCTAACACTAAACTGTATGATTTATGTAAATAGTTTAGATCATGAATAGACGTAATCTTGTTGTATCTCTAATAAGAAAGATTTTGAATCTGTTCTATACGAGATGTAAATACACACTTGAGCTTTGACCAGACAAATAAAAACAACTATTGATAATGCAATAATTATAAGACGACCAGACAAATGGAGTTTGTGCATTACAAAAGAAGATTGAAGAAACAATACATCAGCGTCAGTGAACGAGGTAAGTTGAAGATCAAATTACTATAAGTGTTTGAAATAATACAATGTTCTGACATGCTACTTATGTGAGGGAATGCATAAAGCAGATGATATGATATTAAGACTTTCAATAATGAACAACATCGACATGTAATTCTGTATATTGTAAAAATAGTGCAATGTCCAATTCACAGTTTTGGTGAAAATTACTTATTAATAATCTCTTACACCAATTAAGTTTGTGTGGACACACTGGTAATATGGACAACTTTGGTAACTTTCCATTGTGGGTCCTTACATATGTATTGTTATCGTAGAAATATTAAATACAATGTATTTAGACTATTGGTGTCACTACAAAAAAGGGACACACTGAAAAGGGAGGCTGGGAAAATATTACCAATAGTATCGACCTTTAAGGGGATTGTTTTGAATACATACCAGTTGGCATTTAAACTTATCCAAACATGATTGCTTATATGTAACATGTCACAGGATTAGTTTGGTCAATACACGACGAGGTAAAATCAGACCTTTATGCAAGATATTTTTTCATGTTAAGTTACAATTTCATAAAGAGTAATGTGATGCACACAGCCATATTCGTTATCGGCCTATTTTTAATGTCGCATTATAATAATTTAAGATGTTTAGAGATACATACAGTTTCAGGAGTATTAAACTACATATACTAAATACATCAAAGCGACGATAATTGCATGCAGCTAATAATTTGTACAACGGCTCGAAATTAAACTGTAAGCAATCATTACTCTGAATGATCGCGTGCGTGCATCATGATTGGTGTAATAAGCATGCGTAAAAATAACATACACGTTTAACATTATAATACTATGTTCCGTTTGATCATTAAAGAGTTTTCTTTAATTATGACTGATTACAGAATGAAAATTGTGTAACAAGACCTAAAACTCTACAGTTCTACGTTCTAATAACACCACTTCAATTGTGTGTGCATATTGTTGCAATATTTAGTCTTATTGGTCTTATTAACATATGTTTACTTTATGAGTAACGCAAATATCGATTGGGTAGTTTTTGCTCCGTAAAGAGGATACAGCTTTAGAAGGAATAAGGATACAATGAATGAATTGAATTATGCCGAGCTTAGCCTTTATTTGCTTTATTTCTACTGAAACATGGCAGGCATATATATGTACCTCCACCCGGATTTGAACCCGGGTCGCCAGATTAGACGGCAAGCGCACTAACCACTGAGCTACGGATGGGACCATTAAGGTAACATCTATGACACCAAGAATGAACAGTGATTGTATCTAGGATGGTATCGAATTAACCGGACAAACTGTCTACAAACTATGATGTATGAGAAAGATAAATTTGATGGATTGGCATTTGAATATCAATTTAACACGATATATAGACACACGCTAACACTTGGAGAGTTATTGACATTGGTTCATATAGACATAATGACTGTTTATTATTGACACAATGCTGGATTGCGGCCCTTATTCAGATCCACTATGTGCAGTAAATGAGATTGTACAAGTGAATTGTTTACTAATGATTTGCGACTATTACTATGTATTTTGGGTTTCGGCCCTTAAATAGCTCAGTTATGTGCGGTTGATGTATTTGTCCATGCTGATGCTAAAGTTACATCGCAGTTTTTCTGTCCAATATAACGTCACACATAGAAATGTTAGCAAGCGGTCGGTGTAGTTGTAGTGAACATGAAATCTTACATCTTTCACTTTATTATTTATAGGAACGTTGCACGTATTGTATCCACGGGGTATTTACTGGGTTTGATACTGCAAGAACTGAACAAACATCTTGTGTAAGTTTCTGTAAGTAAAATCCTAGCAAAACTGTACCAACATTGCTTTCGTACAAACTTAAGCGAATTTGTTTCCTTATATATCTGGTAACGTGTAATTGAAAGTAGTATTTATTACACCATAAAGGTTTTAGATGTATATGCACATCCGTTTATACAAATGACGATCGGGTGCAAACGATGAAGGAAAACAACGAAATAGTGTGTTGTTGACATCTGTAATGTGTTCAAATTCATATGATAACAGCTAAATGCTGACGAAATACGATACTCCGATGCTTAATCTTTATTCTGACAAGTAATTTTTTTTTTTATATCAATAATGTGCATGTAACTGTATACTCTGCTTTATGTGAGAACATATGTCACCAAAGCGATTGTTACAGTCCTGTGCCATTATAATAATATTCATCGCACAGATGATCTTAATTTATTTGAAAAGTTTGTTTTCACCAGAAAAGTAATATTTGTATTTATATCAATCGATATACTTTTGTAAAAGAAACTAGTGTTTTGTAGGTAGTGTGTGTTAAAAGTACATTCGAGTGTAAGTTTCACAGTATGCTGTATACATGTACACATGTAATGTATACTGATAACTAATTGTTATACATGTACAAAACAAGTTTTTCATATTTCTCGTCACACAATAACTTGAGGCGGTGATTTTTCGATGAGACCAAAACTCAAAATGAAAAATTTCATCACCGAAGTTTTCAAATATGGTGGAGTATTATTCAGTATTATCGACAATGCTTGATAACCCTTTAAACATTTAAATTAATTTCGACATCTGGTCATCTAGAATCCTGAAGTAATAGAATAATGCTAATGTCTCCACAAGAATGAATAGTTAATATTCGAAGTCGTACTCGTAAACAAAACCGTGACATTCCATATGGTTATGCTTTCTGACAGTGAACAATTTAGAAATGTTCTTCACGACTATCAAGAAACGGCAATGGTCAATAAAGGTACACACCTGCCAACACTCCTCTCGATGTTTAATATGTAAAGCCTGTGAAATATCTACTCTTTGCCATGTTGTGTGCAACAGAACACCTGCACAGATTTCACAACACTAACGGAATGCCTGAAGAATCCCTGAATACAAACATGTGTAAAGAAATTCGACTGTTCTCTCTAACCTCGTGCCAATGAATAATTTTTACCATTCTTAAACGGAAGGAAATCGGTGGTGCGGCATATGCACATGTGTTACAGTCGTTGCAACGCAGTATGTTGTAACCTTGAGTTTCGAAATGTCAACATATCGTTGGCTTAGAATGAGAAGGTCGTAAATATAAATTCGATAGTTTGAGAAAACAGGAACAAAAACAATCCGAGCATTACCCAGTACTTAAGGTTAACATAGCTGTTTAAACTTCAGTTTGGTAAACATGACGATTCGACTTTACCGTAACACCACTCGAACATCGTCGTCCTCAATGTAAAAACAACTACTGAATGACATATTCAATGTCCTGATACGTAGGTGACCATTACTTAGGTTATTGACTTATATATGTACCAAACAGACATTTCATTTTATTCTACATGCACAAAGTATATTTGAGCCTATTTGCTAAAAGTGGCTAAAAGTTACAGTTTATACTACTTTATTAGTCATGAGGTTATAAACAATATAGGTATCAAGAAAATATTGAAAACCCGTTGTAAGTATGTTACTTATAGCATTTATAAAACTGGCGGGGTAGTATTCAAAATGATCGAAAATGCCTGGTAACCAGTTTAACATTTAGATCAAGCTCCACATCTGGTAATATCACTACAAGAAGGGATGGTTAATATTCGTAGTCGAACTCGTAAACAAAACCATGTCATGCAATAGGGTTATGCTTTCTGACATGACTATCAACGAACTGCGATAATTTAATCTTTTGACGGCAACAACCTTAAAGCATGACACCATGCGGTGTTAAAGTTTTTTTGGTTTCGTGATAACAATATAAAAACAACACCTACAAATACTGAAGCACTTTTGTGAAACAACATCGTAAATGGCTTTCCGCTAGAAAGAATCTACTGTTACGACCTTTATTTACTATTGTGTACAAAATCACACAGGAGAAAATTGATCAGCAGTTTTGATAATTGCCATGATGTAATCATAAGTTACAGTTTTTCTTCAAAAATTAAAACAAGTATGGGAGGCTGTTATCATAGATACATCTTCATTAACCTCGAACAATACCCTAGATAATTGATACTAATGCTACTATACTGTTTCTTCAAGTTAAAAACTTATCTATTATCATTGTTGCTCACATAACTGTGCTACTAAGTGTAGTTTGCTTGAAATAGCATAATATGCAAGTGCCGAAATGAAACGGGCCGGTATTGACACTGCGGCTCTTTTATTCGACGACTTTGACTGACCGATTTCTACTCGACGGACTACATTATTATATTTCCTGAAGGTCACCATCAGCGTCTCATATAGTTATTTCCTTTTTAAAGATCTGGCCATGGCAAAATTTAATTAAAAATAGATTTAAGTCGTCTGTAACAATAATTGTGAAATATGTGCTAACTAATGCAACAGTAACATTGAATTAAAATGTCATCTGAAATCCCATCTTATCTCGTCTGACACAATAATTATTCAGTCTCTGATTTTGATTAATATTTTTCAACATCGTCTGTTGATTTGATTATTTTAAAGTCAACTATAAAATTGTGTATAAGTCGCCGAGTTTTTTGCCGTTCACTAGAAATTGCCATATGGAGATTATCACCCACATAATTACGACATGTATTGTTCATTTATTAAAGTAATGAAATATAAACATTCGTGATAACATTTGTATATTGAAACCCCACCAATAAAACATCTTGAACGTGATTTACATGTTTGTAAAATTAGGTCATTTAAATGCATTTTAAATTATTGATACGGTGAAGCCAGTGGATCGAGTCCATTGTATTCATATAAAGTACTGCTTTAGATCTATCCAACTATGAATGTAACATGCAGTATTTGATTGGTTGATAGAGATTCAGGCTTATATACGAGTAGCATTTAACTGGAACATATCGGCTTGTTAGAAGGGCTTTGCATTCTATACACAAGAAATAATTGATATTTTACTTTTATACATGCTTGGTGCTAATATCATGTTGACCCTATTATTAAAGTGTTTGATGACTGGCACATAGGTCATAAAAGTAAATAACGAACACCACAATGTCTGGATGTATATAATTATAGATAGCATAATAGGGACAATAAGACCACATTTAAATAAATTGCGTACAAATTGCCCCCAGTAATCTGTGAATCAGAAGGTCTATCTTGCGTTCCAGAATTGGATTGCAGATTATGCTGTGAGTATCTAACACTATTATGTGTGATTTATGTAAATAGTTAACGTCATGTATAGACGTAATCTTGTTGTATCTCCAATAAGAAAGATTTTGAATCTGTTCTGCACGCGATGCTCTTTGTAAATACACACTTGAGCTTTGACCAGACAAATAAAACAACTATTACTAATGCAATAACTATAAGACGACCAGACAAATGTAGTTTGTGCATTACAAAAGAAGATTGAAGAAACAATACAACAGCATCAGTAAACGGGATAAGTAGATGAGCAAATTTCTATAAGTGTTTGAAATAATACAATGTTCTGACATTCTTCTTTTGTGAAGGAATGCATAAAGCAGATGATATGATATTAAGACTTTCAATAATGAACAAC
This sequence comes from Spisula subtruncata, assembly GCA_963678985.1. Taxonomy (NCBI): domain Eukaryota; kingdom Metazoa; phylum Mollusca; class Bivalvia; order Venerida; family Mactridae; genus Spisula; species Spisula subtruncata. The sequence continues at coordinate 1,668,717 of OY787671.1, forward strand.
ATCGACATGCAATTATGTATATTGTAAAAATAGTGCAATATCCAATTCACAGTTTAGGTGCAAATTACTTATTAATAATATCTTACACTAATTAAGTTTGTGTGGATACACTGGTTATATGGACAACTGTGGTAACTTTGCATTGTGGGTCCTTACACTTGTATTGTTATCGTAGAAATATTAAATACAATGTATTTAGATTATTGGTGTCACTATAAAAAGGGACAAACTGAAAAGGAAGGCTGAGTAAATATTTCCAATATTATCAACATTTAACGAGATTGTGTTCAATACATACCAGTTGGCCATTAAACGTAATCAAATATGATTACTTATATGTGACATGTCACTGGATTAGTGTTGTCAATACACGCCGAGGTAAAATCAGACGATTTTATAGATACGTCGTCACCATGTTAAGTCACAATTTCATAAAGAGAGAAATATGATGCACACAACCATACTTGTTATCGGTCTACTTTTAGTGTCGTGTTATAATAATTTAATATGTTTTGAGATACATACAGTTTCAGGAGTATTAAACTACATATACTAAATACATCAAAGCCACAATAACTGCATGCAGCCAATAGTTTTAACAACGGCTTGAACTTAAACTGTAAGCAATCGTTACTCTGAATGATCGCGTGCGTGCATCATGATTGGTGTAATAAGAATGCGTAAAAATAACATACACGTTTAACATTATAATACTATGTTCCGTTTGATCATTAAAGAGTTTTCTTTAATTATGACTGATTACAGAATGAAAATTGTGTAACAAGACCTAAAACTCTACAGTACTACGTTCACCACTTCAATTGTGTGTGCATATTGTTGCAATATTTAGTCTTATTGGTCTTATTAACATATGTTTACTTTATGAGTAACGCAAAGATCGATTGGGTAGTTTTTGCTCCGTAAAGAGGATACAGCTCTAGAAGGAATAAGGATACAATGGGACCATTAAGGTAACGTCTATGACACCAAGAATGAACAGTGATTGTATCTAGGATGGTATCGAATTAACCGGACAAACTGTCTACAAACTATGATGTATGAGAAAGATAAATTTGATGGATTGGCATTTGAATATCAATTTAACACGATATATAGACACACGCTAACACTTGGAGAGTTATTGACATTGGTTCATATATAATGACTGTTTATTATTGACACAATGCTGGATTGCTGCCCTTATTTAGATCTTCTATGTATAGGTAATGAGATTGTACGAGTAAATTGTTTACTAATGATGTGCGACTATTACTATGTATGTTGGGTTTCGGGCCTTATATAGTTCAGCTAAGTGCAGTTAATGTAATTGTCCATGCAGGTTTGCTAATGATTGGCGACTTTTACAGAAAGACACCTCGCCGTTTTTTCTGGCCGATATAACCTCACACATAGAGTTGTTAGCAAGGTCGGTGTCGTTGTAGTGAACATGAAATCTTACATCTTTCACTTTATTATTCATAGGACCGTTGCGTGTATGGTATCCGCGGGGTATTTAACTGGGTTTGATACCTGAAACACTGAACAAACATATTAAACTTTTATGTGAGTTTCTGTAAGTTAACATCATAGCAAAACGGTACCAACACAGCTTTCGTACAAACTTAAGCAAATTAGTTTCCTTATATATCTGGTAACGTGTAATTGAAAGTAGTATTTGTTACATCAGAAAGGTTTTACACTCAGCAAAATTTCTAATTGGTCACTTTTTGAACTCACATACTTTTGTAAATAACAATTAAGAAATATTTGTAGTGTACCTAACTCATACGGCGTACTTAATCAAATTCAGTTCGTATTTACCATAGCCTCGTAACCTGTTCTGAGTTATGTCCCATTGTGTACAAAACAGGTTTTTTATGTTTAATACAAAACCTGTCAGTGGAAATGTGATAAACTGTAAAAATACAAACCAATTTCTGATCGCCCAATCAGAAAAACAACTAATATTGCTAAAATAATTGGGCGTTAAAAAGATATACGCCTTTCAAGTTAAAACTTCTGAAAGTTCCCCCCTTTTAAACGAAAATAGAACAAAATTAAATATTCAAAATAATGATAACCACAAGAGATAAATAAGTCACATTTTGTGCAGTCTTTCTTTCATTAATTATCTTCATTTTGCTTCCGTTATGGCAAGTTATCAGCGCGTTTTAATTTTATATGCGACATTGATTTCCTATGGCGAATTACGTTGTTACTGTCGGAAATCCAGATAAATCTTAAAAGTCGATGTTTTTCATTTCATTCCACCGCCCAGCCATACAACATATTGGAGTATAACTTTTCCATATGAATTAATTACTGCCTACTTGTCCATATGAGATGATTATTCATTATGTTTTATGTTTAAAAATATTGTTCTTTATAAATGCATGTATTCATATCTTATGTGATTTCTGGTTCTGAGGGTTGTTGTTTAGTATCTCCAATAATTGAGCGTGAGAATAACAAAATCTGCATCAAATTTTGAAGTTTGTGTTGTTTACATATTTCTTTTACACTTTTACTATTGATAGAATATATTTTGAATAATCATTGACTGAAGTTTTGTCAATGTGTTAGGTGACCAATTAGAAATTTTTTTCAGTGTAGATGTATAAGGACATCGGTGTATGTAAATGACGATCGTGTCAAACGATGAAGGAAAACAACGCAATAGTGTGTTGTTGACATCTGTAATGTGTTCAAATTCATATGATAACAGCTAAATGCTGACGAAATACGATACTCCGATTCTGACAAGTAATATTTTTTTGTTTATATCAATAACGTGCATGTAACTGTATACTCTGCTTTATGTGAGAACATATGTCACCAAAGCGATTGTTACAGTCCTGTGCCATTATAATAATATTCATCGCACAGATGATCTTAATTAATTTGAAAAGTTTGTTTTCATCAGAAAAGTAATATTTGTATTTATATCAATCGATATACTTTTGTAAAAGAAACTAGTGTTTTGTAGGTAGTGTGTGTTAAAAGTACATTCGAGTGTAAGTTTCACGGTATGCTGTATACATGTACACATGTAATATATACTGATAACTAATTGTTATACATGTACCAAACAAGTTTTTCATATTTCTCGTCACAAAATAACTTGAGGCGGTGATTTTTCGATGAGACCAAGCCTAAAAATGAAAGAATTCAACACCAAAGTTTTCGAATATGGTGGGGTATTATTCAGTATTATCGACAATGCTTGATAACCCTTTAAACATTTAAATTAAGTTCGACATCTGTTCATCTAGAATCCCGAAGTAATAGAATAATGCTAATGTCTCCACAAGAAGGAATATTAAATATTCGCAGTCGTACTCGTAAACATAACCGTGACATTCCATATGGTTATGCTTTCTGACAGCGAACAATTTAGAAATGTTCTTCACGACTATCAAGAAACGGTAATGGTCAATAAAGGTACACACCTGCCAACACTCCTCTCGATGTCTAATATGTAAAGCCTGTGAAATATCTACTATTTGCCATGTTGTGTGCAACAGAACACCTGCACAGATTTCACAACACTAATGGAATGCCTGAGGAATCCCTGAATACAAACACGTGTAAAGAAATTCGACTGTTCTCTCTAACCTCGTGCCAATAAGTAATTTTTACCATTCTTAAACGGAAGGAAATCGGTGCGATATATGCACATGTGTTACAGTCGTTGCAACGCAGTATGTTGTAACCTTGAGTTTCAAAATGTCAACATATCGTTGGCTTAGAAAGAGAAGGTCGTAAATATAAATTCGATATTTTGAGAAAACAGGAAAAAAAACAATCCGAGCATTACCCAGTACTTAAAGCCCTACATTTTTCCTTCTTTGCTTCTGGTCCAGAACTTTATAGAGGGAATAGCATGATGCTAGCATTGTGCCAGCATGAGATCACTATCAGTGATTATCTGGGGTCATAAAACACTGTAACTGGTCAGTGTAAGGGATCAGAGGCCCATATAGCTACTGATAATCAATAATGTGCTACTGTAATATGTGCCCTTGAAAATATGTGTTACCATTGTGTGTTTGTTTAATTTGTATAATTAGATATATTTCTTTGATTTTTGTTTCCATCTGGTTTAAGTGTGTAAAAACTATTTGTCAAAATATTTACTATTTTAGTTATTAATATTCCCTAAGAGTTAATTAAATGCATACACACCCAAACCAGATACAAATAAAACTAAGCAACTATACCAAAGAGGTACACAATATCAATTCTGATTGTATGTCTGTGAATATACCTTTTTTATAAATATAAGATAACATTATACTCATAGATATAGTTAATAATTTTTTTTTAATTCAAAATATCAAAACAAAACCAACATCAAAAATAACATTTTTACATCTTATGAATAATATCAATTCACTCATTTCGTTGAATACGTTATTAAGAAATGTTAATCATGAGGCATACAGCAACCGGTATATAAGTTATATATGTTCAGATTTTTTAAACACTTTTATAATTGTGCATTAATTTGCATGCGTCTGTGTCTAATCTCACGACAGTCGTTTTAAAACAACACAAACAAAATTAATATGTCAATCTTGATGGTTCAGGTTTTTTTCACAATAAAATATTACAAAACTTATATATATCAATTTAATTTTACTATAGGCCCACAGATATTTTATAACTTCCTGTCATAAAGGGAACTCTTGTTGTCTCTTATCTAATACTAGGGCCTCTTGTAAACTAAATAACATGCTGTGCAATGTTGCATAATATTATGTTATAGGGTACAATATGGTCAGATATCTTAAAAATCAGTAACCACATGCTGAGAAAACTATGACCAAATTTGGTTGGCCCAGTGCCGAAATCCAGGTCTTTAAGGTTAACATAGCTGTTGGTAAACATGACGATTCGACTTTGCCGTAACACCACTCGAACATCGTCGTCCACAACTATGTGACAACAACTACTAAATGACCTATTCAATGTCCTGATACGAAGGTGACCATAACTTAGGATATTGACTTACATATGTACCAAACAGACATTTCATTTTCTTCTACATACACAAACTTGTGATGGTGATTTGTTTATGAGACATACTCTGATGAAAGCAAATTTCAGCAACAAATGTCACCTGTTTAGGTTCATGACCTCATAAAACGTTTAACCGTTTAAATGTAAAGAAGTATATATGAGCCTATTTGCTAAACGTGGCTAAAAGTTACGGTTTATACTACTTTATTAGTTATGATGTTATAAACAATATAAGTATCAAGACAATATTGAAAACCCCTCGTAAGTATGTTACTTATAGCATTTTTAAAACTGGCGGGGTAGTATTTAGAATGATCGAGAATGCCTAGTAACCAGTTAAACATTTAGATTAAGCTCCACACCTGGTCAGCTGGAATCTTGAGGAATTATTATATTGCTAATATCACTACAAGAAGGGGTGGTTAATAGTCGTAGTCGAACTCGTAAACAAAACCATGACATGCAATAGGGTTATGATTTTTGACATAGCATAATTTAGTAATGTTCGTCACGACTATCAACGAACTGCGATAATTTAACGTTTTGACTGTGACAACTTTAAAGCATGACACCATGTGGTGTTAAGTGTTTTTTGTTTCGTGACAATAATATTAAAACAACAGCTACAAATACTGAAGCACTTTTGTGAAACAACATCGTAAATGGTTTTCCTCTACAAAGAACCTACTGTTACAACCATTATTTACTATTGTGTACAAAATCACATAGGAGAAAATTGATAAGCAATTTCCATAATGTAATCATAAGTTACAGTTTTCTTCAAAAATTAAAACAAGTATGGGAGGCTGTTTTCATAGATACATCTTCATTAACCTCGAACATTGCCCTAGTTAATTGATACTAATGCTACTATACTGTTGCTTCAAGTTTAAAAGCTTATCTATTATCATCGTTTCCCACATAACTGTGCTACTAAGAGTAGTTTGCTTGAAATAGCATGATATGCAAATGCTGAAATGAAACGGACCGGTATTGACACTTGGCGGCTCTTTTATTCAATGAGTTTGATTGACCGATTTCTACTCGACGGACTACATTATTATATTTCCTGAAGGTCACAATCAGCGTCTCATATAGTTATTTCCTTTTTAAAGATCGGGCCATGGCACAATTTAATTAAAAATAGATTTAAGTCGTCTGTAACAATAATTGTGAAATATGTGCTAACTAATGCAACAGTAACATTGAATTGAAATGTCATCTGAAATCCCATCTTATCTCGTCTGACACAATAATTATTCAGTCTCTGATTTTGATTAATATTTTTCAACATCGTCTGTTGATTTGATTATTTTAAAGTCAACTATAAAATTGTGTATAAGTCGCCGACTTTTTTGCCGTTCACTAGAAATTGTCATATGGAGATTATCAACCACATAATTACGACATGTATTGTTCATCTAATAAAGTAATAAAATATAAACATTCGTGATAACATTTGTATATTGAAACCCCACCAATAAAACATCATGAACGTGATTTACATGTTAGTAAAGTTAGGACATTTAAATGCATTTTAAACTATAGACACGGTTGAAGCCAGCGAATCGAATCCATTGTATTCATATAAAGTACTGAGTTAGATCTATCCAACTATGAATGTAACATGCAGCATTTGATTGGTTGATAGAGATTCAGGCTACAATACGAGTATCATTTAACAGGAACATATCGGCTTGTTCGTTTGCTAAAAAGTGCGTTGCATTCTATGCAGATGGCATTATTGATATTTTAATTTTATGCGTGCTTGGTGCTAATATCAAGTTGATCCCATCATTAAAGTGTTTGACAACTGGCACATAGGTCATAAAAGAAAATAACGAACACCACAATGTCTGGATGTAAATGCATATAGAGAACATGATAGGGTCAATAAGACCAAATGTGAATGAATTGCATACAAACTGACACCAATGCTCTGTGAATCAGAACGTCTATCATTGGATTACAGATTATGCTTTGAGTATCTTACACTATACTGTGTGATTTATGCAAATAGTTAACGTCATGTATAGACATAATATGGTTGCAACACAAATAAGGAGGATCTTGAATCCGTTCTACACGCGATGTTATTTGTAAATACACACTTGAGCTTAGACCAGACAAATAAAACCACTATTACTAATGAAATAACTATAAGACGATCAGACAAAGGGAATATATGTTGTGTATATGAACACTGTATAACAATTAAAGGGACCATACAATTTTGTCCGGGCTAATTGTGTGTCTGAACTAACTAAGTAGAGAATAGTTACATATTTGACGGTAAATATCAATTTTCAATAGGATCCACTAAACAAACGAGGTACGTCGATGAGCAAATAATCAGAAATTCTTAAAACGCCATTATTTATTGACATTCAGTCAATTCAAAAGAATGCTCATAATGCATGGTTTGTCGTTATAATGGTGTTATAATTATCAACTATTTATAACAATGTAGTGCAATGTTGCATATTGTAAAAATGCTGTCATGTTAATCCTTATTACGAAACAACTCATCCTCAATACGATATCAAGCCAGACATTTATTACAGACGGATAGTTGTTCGAAGTACTTCTTCTAGTCTTTTGGGGGAAACAACCAATTTAACGTTGCTGAGAGTGCGTGGTTTACTTCCGTTTGGACACAAATAACATATCACTAGACGGTTAATATGATCTAAACATACAACAAAGTGAAGTTATAACTGATAAAAGACCAGTGCAGAAACCGTTAAATGTGACTTTCGAAATTATCTTGATCACTTCGAAAACGAAGACGAATTCAAATCCAATCGTTAGTTTTATCCATAATTTAACTGGATACATAGGATGAAACCAGACAAAAAGTAATATGTGTATAACTATCAGACGTTCAAGTTGGTAATAATATGTTCCATGATGCGAATATGCATCACACGAATAAAGACATTCGTTTGGGATTGATGACCAGTGCAGAATCCGTTAAATGTGAATTTGTGTTGATCACTTCGATGACGAATTCAAATTGAATCGTTCGTTTTATCCATAATTTAACTGGATGCATAGGATAAAACCAGACAAAAAATAATATGTCTGTAAGTATCAGACGTTCAAGTTGGTAATTATATGTTCCATGATGCGAATATGCACCACACGAATAAAGAAATTCGTTTGGGATTGATGAACGTAACAACATCAGGTGTCAAACATTCTGTTAACTGCCAGTGATAAAGCCATTGGTAACGTTTAATTATAATACGTGGATGACTCTCGAGTAGCATCAAGTCATTAAAGGCTCCCTGATGTGTCACAGTGTTGTCGCTGTTTATTTAATGACGGGTCCAGTCTGCATAAGAGTGTAATAAATCTCTTCCATTGCATGTCTGGACGGTTTCTGTGCTATCACTAATTATGTCACGATTGCATGGGGAGAAGTCACTAGAAGTTTGGCGTTAACGATCTAAGCATTTACAGTAATATATCTTTCTAGTTTGATATATGGTAAATAAACATTAGCACGGGCTGACCAACGTTTGTCTTTGAGAATCAATTAAACTATGTTTGATCAACAGGTGGGTGGATGTTTGGGTCAACAGACGGATTGAATTGGCGGGTGGTATGTTTATCATTTTACTTCCTGTGACTAGAAATAGGTTAAGGCTGTGCATGAAACGATCATATCAATTTTTTGTTCCACTTCGGATGCAAAATGTTGTTTTACATTGTATCGTATTCATCTATTAAGCTTAAACATGTGTTTTGATAACAATAATGACATGTAAACACAATTTATTATCTTACAAAAACAGTTACCACAGTGACTCTACCTACTACATTTTTTACTTTTTTTATACAGATCTTAGAATGAGTACAAACCGCTTCTGGACAAAATATGTTGATTACTTTGTTTTTGGTTTCATAAAGTTCAACTGGTATTGATAAATACCAACTCAAAGACTAATCAACAGGTAGATACGAAGCCTTTATAAACGATAACAGTGCGATAATGTTTTCCAAATTATTACTGATAATGCCAACACTTACATTTACGTAAGGTTTTTTACCTGTCAACAAACAATTCGATTTATAATGAATTGGCTATATAATAGCTGTGGTTGGGTAGACAATGGCACAATTAGCCGATATTGCAGTTATTATTAATATTCCATACTGACGAATAAAATCAGCGAATGCCACCGATTCTGATCGCATAAATTGACTTGATTTAATATTTGGCGACTCTAAGTCCAGCGGACCAAACGATAAAACCATGTGTCAGTACTAGACCATTAAGAATGAGGCATAATGTATTTGTTAGAGAAATTATATGACATCCCGTTGATCAAAGTGTTAATAATAGACCACCACCTGAAAATTCATCTGTCACCAGACAAAACCATTAGAACTAAAAACCATGATTGATTGACCAGACTGATTAGCATAGACCGTTTTTTTACACATTGTTTTTTCATTTAATTGCGTTTCGGAAGCGACAAAATGATATGTAAAATACATGTCAACTGCCAGTGATATAACCATTAGTGACCTTTTATTATATTCCTGTGACACTTAATTAGAGATTCACATCGTGTCACTGTTTCTATATTTGCATTAAATGAAAACATAACTGTTTGTGTCTGGACTATTATGGACTTGATGCTATTTTAATGCACAGATAAGTACGAGGTTTCATTTGCTGATAATACAGAATTAAGCTGTTAGGATCATGAGGATATGACATAACCTTATTATATCCACATAAACTACATAGGCCGATGGATCATGATTGTTATGAAGTTATTGATATGTGAACCAAAAGCATCATTTGGAGAGAGCAATAATAGCCTTTCTTGTTTGTGTCCGTCTTACTCGTAGACAACAAATAGTATCATATTGATATTAAGTTTTGGTGAATGCATAATTATTTAGTTTACGTATCGCATTGCATTCCTATCTAAAGTATGACCTTGATGATTTGTAATAACCTTTTACAGCGTTACATAATTCAAGTCGTGTTATTAGGCACGGAAGCTTGATAGAAACGATTTTTTAAAAATTATAATGTTTTGTTTTCTAGATGATATATATTTCCGTTCAATTCAGCAAATATGCATGAAACAATGACGTATACATTCTTATCAACGACAAATAAGCTTTCGTTGACGATTCTCAATAACATGAACAACAAAGAGATTGGTATTCAGTGTATTCAGTGAGATATAGTTAAGTATATAATAAAGCAATGTGAAGAAACGCAAATTTGTCATAACGTATGCGGTGCGCGATATGTACAATGTAATTATGTTATTATAACTTTAAAGCCTGTATTTACCTTTGACTGAAGTCTTATTTAGAGGGGGATTAATGTACAATGTGTTTTTGTGATAAAAACTTTAAAACATGTATATAGGTGACAGTCCTTAGTGCTTTAAACTAGGTAACGCCACGGGGTTGTTGTGCCTCATTTGGTCGCCGTTTTGGCATGTGTTTGTGTAGGGTGGTTGTGTCGTGGTGTTTCTGGTTTCTGTGCTCAGCTGGTTGGGTTGAGTGCTGCCCTCTCTGCCGGATACTCTCAAACCTTTTTTACCTTTGACTGAAGTCATATTTAGGGGTGGGTGCAATTGAATTAATATCCTTATTCTTAGTCTGGTTTATTAGTGAACCATGCATTTTGGCAAGGAATAATGGAACACGAAACGGTACCATCAACAAAGTGCGCCTCTCCAAATCGTTGTAATGGAAACACCATAACACTGTTTTGACAATTGCACTTGCTCTCCCATTAATCATATTAAATTTATTGACATCCGTTAACATTTTACGAGGACATTATGAACTGCTTTGACTTCAAAGTGGCATTTGATATCAATTACATGGCTACAATCAGGTTGAATCTGTCATGCAAAAATTCATCATTTTAAAACGGTGTGCGAATAGAAAAAGTTTCAACACAAAGCGAGTACACAAACATACAAATCAGTACAAACTTAAACCAGAAAACGAAAAGATTAAAACGAATAAAACACAAAAAAATTATACTCCACAGTATCATAACTGTGGCCAAAGCGTACTTTTAACAAACATCAAAGGCTTAGACATCGAAATGATCCAAACAAAACTGCACTGTTTCTTCTACCGATATCCAGTGTACAAAATCCATTTGATTATCGTTCAGTTATTGCATTTGCCTGACCAAAGTTTAGATATGTATTTACATAAACCATCGCGTGCAAAACAGTTGAAAAATATTCATAACTTGAAATCTTACAATATTTCGTCTATCCATTATGTGAATCAGACAGTCAAGTGTTAGATACTCAAGACCATAATATGCAATCCAATTCCGGTACGCGATGTAGACTTACTGATCTATAACTGAATAATACAATTTTATGTCTATGAGTAATTGATTGACGGTCGATCATACTGACAAGGTTCGGATCAATGGAATATAAACATCCGGCACGTATTAAAGACACCATGGAACCGAGTAATAGCTTTAATTTCAAAATTACCAAACGACAATGTGAGTTAGATCATGGTGAATGTTATGCATGCCACATTAACAACATGTATATGACTATAATTAAATGAAAAATGTTTAAATTGTTCATGTATTTTAAGGTTCCGTATGTGATCCAAAATCTATACCGAGAACATGACGTCCCTTTTGTGCAACAAGGTCGAATCTTTCTATATGTTGATTAGTGAGATACAACCTTGTTAAACAAAGGGACGAAATTGTGGTTCCATCAACAATATGGTTGCTAATTTTGATCTATTATATCATAGGCAGTTATCTGTCCTGTCCCGAATCTAAGTATGCTCTTGATAACTGAGTGAAATTGTTAGTTTATCTAAACGGAATCCCGGTCTGTGTAAAATGCACAAGTAGTAGTCTTCGGTGAAAACATCTTTATTTTAGCATCAAACATTGTAGCTAAACCTACAAGTACAGTATTGTAATTATCAAAGCGTTTTATAATTTTCTCCTATGCGATATAATAGAAAATAGTAAACATTTGTTGTGATAGGTGAGAGTAAATATAGTGTACGAGAAATTTGTGATGCTGTTTATTGAATAGTTTTGGATGAATTGTCATTGTATTTTTGTGTATATGTTTTTGTCATCAAAACGCAAACTGAATGTACTGACGGATAATTTCACAAACATTTAGAACTCATGGCTTCAATCCAATCCTGTAAAGTGACGGTTAGATAAAAATTCCCATCCTGTTCAAACGGAAGTAAACAACACAATCCCTGCAACCTTCAAGTGTCCATTTACCCTTAAGAAATATCTCAAAGGACTAAACATCTGTAATAAATGTCTGGCTCGATATCGTTTTCAAGAAAAAATCATGTTACAATGCATTTGTACAGTATGCGACATTGGATAAAAATGATATAATAGATTGGTCATAATAACGTCATGTTATCTGGTATGTGCATCCCTTCGGATTAGTTGCCTTACAATTAATAGTGGGGTTTAATTTACTTTCGTACTATGCTCATCAACTTACCTCATTAGCGTTGGCAGTTTAAACACACAGGAAGCCGGGACAAAATTATATGGTTTCATCAAAATCGCCATCGAGAGTATAAATTCCATTTGTCTGATCTTCTTTCATTTATTGCATTTATTTGCAAAAGTTGTTTTATTTGTCTGGCCAATGCACAAGTGTGTATTTACAAACTCTATCGCGTGTTAAATATAACGGTATTTTGAGATGCAACACGATTACGTTTATTCATAATGTACTATATTTGCCTAAATCATACAGTTACAGGAGCGGGTGTCGCAGTTCTGGTTCACAGATCAATTGGGCCAATTTGGTAACCCATTGATCGACAGTTTGTCGTATTGCATCTATCTGGTTACATGTAACTACAATATGGTGTTTCGTTGCTTACGCTTTAGTACAATTTTAAGGATAGGATCAATTGAATATTAGCACCCATCATGTCCTAACACTTTCATGAAACAGAACAATAACAATCATTTTCAAATACACCACGCGAGGTAGATTATGTTCTACGTATAATACTGATGATTATTGAATGCCACAGTGAAAATAATACAAAGTCATAACTATAATTAAATGAGACATTGAAGTTGTTCATGTTCTTTGTAAGTAAATATATGAGTAAAAGGTATAGTAGTATTTCAGTTGTTCATCTTGTTTTCCAAACATACAACATCGAACTTATGCTGTCATCAGCAATAAGAAATTTCGTAGCCTCTAGTTTTGGGTATGTTTCAATTTAACGCTTATTTTGTTCCATTATACATGTGATGTAGCTATTCAATGTTGACAAACTATTACGGCGTCTTTCCGCCACATTATAATGCGTTGTCTTCTTGTAGATGCGAGACTTCGTTACATGTAATTACCAACAAATGAGCCCATTATGACACTTGTATAATGCTGTATACGGTGTTGTACGACAAATATTCACCTCATTTGCTGATACTCTTATATATTTTAAGAATGCAACAAACGCTGATTAAAATACTACGCATCAGGGCACTGTTTTATCAAAGTACTTACGAAAATCGTAAACTTACGTTCAAATTTAAATTCTTTATACTTCTTTAACGACTACAAACTGGGGCCAGATATTGTTTGTAGGAGTTTATTAGCTGAATATTCATTAGTATTTCAGCTCCATTTACCTCACTTTGCAGTTGTTAACTTATTATAAAGAATTTAAATTTGACCGTAAGTGTAGGATTTGCGTAAATGCTTCGATAAAACAGTGCCCAGAACTTGATATCGTGCTCGTGCTTAATTGTGCGATAAAACTCAGGTATATATACATTTGTTTCTTAGATAACGACGTAAAATTATTCTTACATTTACCATTACTAGCCGGGCCTTTATACTACTCAATGATACCACGTACACATTACGTTATTGAGTAAAGTCCAAAACATCATAAAAACAAAGAACTTCATTCAATGTCAAACCAAACTACTGATAGGTCAAAATCTCCCAGACAGGCAGAATATGAACAAACAGGAAAGCTAAATGAGCAAAGTATGTACATTTACGAGTCTCTGTAGACATGTGGTCGTTTACCACGTCATGGTATGTGTTAAATATGAATGCCCCATACTCATCGGGATTTTATATCTTTGTTTCTCTGCATCTATATTCACCTTTCGACTATCCTAAAAGCATAATAATGCAATTTTAAAAATCCAAATATATTCCAGAACATGGTTTTGGCAGCAGCATCAATTATGTTGATAAAATACAACTGAACACGTCATCACTACAAATCTGCAGCATTATTCTCTAGTGATAAACATGATGATAAAACACATCAAAGACAGTAACAGTAATTACAATTGAAGTTTAAAAATAATATACGTGTAGCATGTAAACAACTGGTACCATATCAGTATAGTAGAATCATTATAACAAACTAAGCAATATATAAATGATAACTCTAAGCCCTTTCTCTTAATTCATATTATTAGTCTTTCCTTAGATACGATGTCGATGGATTTGCCTGTATGGAGACATTATGTCCGTGAGATGAGTGTATGTGTGCAACATAGGTAGCTAGATTTACACGGTTATGATAATATTATTATATCTATGTGTCAATATTCTATCAAATTATAGATAGACATGGTCATGTGATGGAATAATTATCTGGATAGCACCTTTTAAAAGTATCAGCAACGCTGTATGACCTCTGGCGACAGTTTGCTCATGATAGCGTTTACTACATGGACATAAATTGATTACTTTCTATTTATTCCTGATAAATGCATAGGCCTATTGGAGACTCCTTCGACATGTGCTGAATGTTCGTTTCTTTTGCAATGAACTCATATTCATATTTATACTTTGGTGTATCGATTAACGAAACTTACTTTATTGTACATAAGTTACTATTGTCTTGTACGTATCATTATAGTCCTAGTGTCTCAACCAACCTCCGTAGTCAGTATAAGCTGCAAGAAGAGTCATTTATTGTATGCGAGTGTGTTTTGCATTGTATGCATTTTGAATATTAGCGTTTCCATCTATGAAGTTTGGCAATCATAGAATGCATGTCAGTATGTTATTACTTATCCACGCTATACACAAACATATCTGTAAATATAAGCCTAATCAGTATTCACTAATTTCTGCGAGATATATTCACGTGTTGAATATTTGAATAATTGAAAATTTTCAAATGATCTCAAATTGATAATAGCGTTACGATAACGATTCTAGCCAATAAAAATACGTCGTGCTGTCTAGAAGCATATTTAAATAGATATTATGATATTGACCATAATACACAATGTGCAGTCAAATTCGTTAAAACATCAACATTGGCTTTGGTAATTTGTTTGTAAAGTAAACTCTACAGCCATGAATACAAATCGTAATATGGAATTATGCAGATAATAGGAATCATGCAGTAAAATGTGCATCTAAACAATAACGCTATTGCAAATGGTGTACAACATGATGTACTTATGAATCATATATAATCATATAATAGAAAACGCTTAGAGTACAAGATACATTAGCACAAATGTTAAGTATACCGTGGGCGTATTAATATACAGTAAAAACTTCCTAATCCGAAACCTCTCTAATCCGAAACCTCTCTAATCCGAAACCTCTCTAATCCGAAACCTCTCTAATCCGAAATCCTCCTCAATCCGAAAAATTTTCAATGTCCCAATTTTTTTGCTTCTATATTCTTATATAATGCTACATGAAAACACTCCGCAATCCTAAACCTCTCCAATCAGAAAATCTCCTCAATCCGAACTTAGATTTCAGTCCGGAATTAATATTTTGTTCATAAATTGTACTCTGTAATCCGAAATGTATAATAATGTTCCAGACTGTATATTAAATTGTCAAATATTTCAACTGAGTACACCATAATTGACTGGTGAAAATTCACTCCAGTGTTACTGTTTGTATCATAAAAGGTGACACTTTGTAAACAACGTTTTGTCAATGACCCCTTATTTTCTAGCAATATAATTGAAAAGTATGGTAGATGACTTTTAACACCTTGACACAACTATTTTCTATACATGGACTCATCTCATAACAAAACAGTGGGTTTATATTTGAGTATTAAAAAGTTGTCAATATTTAAGTTGATGTAACAAAAGTATGCCATTCAAGAGAGTTTTTGCATTTTGAGTGCTGTTAATAAAATATAAGAATTAACTATTGTTCAACGTATAACGCAATTTAGTTGGCTTGGAAAGTTGAATAATTTGATCACAATTTTATTTTAGTATAATATTATTCTTATTAATTGTGGCCAGTGAAATACAATGTAATGCTATAAGAATATATGTATACTACAACGCCTGTGGTTTTCAAGACATATACAGTCGAACTTCGATGCCTCGAACAGTACTTGCCTCGAACACCCCAGATGCCTCGAACTCGTTCTCCGGTCCCGTCCAAATCCCTTCTATATTCATATAGAAAAACCATAGATGGCTCGAACAGTACGAGGGTCGAACACTCGAACTGACTTGCTGGTCCCTTGCTATGATTTACCAGTAGATGACTCGAACAATGCAAATTTTCGCACCTTTCATTGATTGTTGAAATCCATTGTTTGTCCATGGGAAGTCGGTGAAAGGTGTTATAAACACCTTGTGGCAATTATTGTACTGTTTACGGCTGTATTGTATTGCATGTTTGTGAAAAAAATTGACACTTATACGTCCGTTAATTACTTAATGAAGGAAATTATAACTGATTTATTTTTCATTTATTTAAATGTTTCCATTCTTTCAAACAAACTAAACTCGATTTACATATCAATAACTTAAACGTATGTTTCTGTTTTCACCATCATTTTATTTATTGATTGACAAACTCGACATATTACTCGCTAGTTTATAATTAAAACATTGATTAAACAGGCTAACGTACGGATCGATTAATAGAACAGGGAACTTTGTTTACAAATATATACGTTTGAAGAGCTAGCCGACGATTTCAAGTCAATTTTGTCTAACATTATCATGCTTTATTGTGCTTATGCATATAATTTCACAATTTGACACAAATGCATTAAATATGCATTAAATATGAAGCACGAACAAACACTCAAAATACGACAATTACACACGATTGACAGGTACACATACAGAGAAGCGTTCGAACTTATACATAAATAATACAGTGCATAATTATATACTTGTACCCTCGATGCCTCGAACCCCTAGATGGCTCGAACTATTTTCCCGGTCTGAAGGTAGTTCGAGGCATCGAAGTTCGACTGTACTACTAGTAAATTATTTTGGTAACAGACACTGAAATAATAAAAACCTCCCTAATCTGAAATCCTCTCTTATCCGAATTTTTTGGGCAGTCCGGAGGGAATTCGGATTAGGGAGTTTCTACTGTATTGGTGAATACACTGTTTGTGTATATGGGTAGGGCAATCAGGCGTCACAATCTATTTGTTGCAAACATCTAGAGAGACTATAGTTTGTTTATGAAATTCTGATTTGGTTGGACATTTTAGCAAAGTTATTACCGTTGTTGGAAAACTAAATTGAAGACAATATCTGCTGTGGTTTAGTAGTATTTGTTGTAGCTGCAATCTGACTAAAGTACTTGATCTTCCTTGTGATTAGCGTAGTGTATCGGGTTTTAGGGTATGATTTTAATCAGAGTGTTGTAGCTGTTCTCTGACTAAAGTACTAGATCTTCCTTATGGCAAGCGTAGTGTATCGGGTTTGAGGGTATGATTTTAATCAGAGTGTTGTAGCTGCAGTCTGACTAAAGTACTTGATCTTCCTTGCGGTAAGTGTAGCGTATCGGGTTTTAGGGTATGATTTTAATCAGAGTGTTGTAGCTGCAGTCTGACTAAAGTACTTGATCTTCCTTCCGGTAAGCGTAGTGTATCGGGTTTGAGGGTATGATTTTAATCAGAGTGTTGTAGCTGTGTTTTATCGATTATTAATGCACTACTTTATGTCCTGAATGTTTTATAGGTAATTAATGCACTACTTTATATCCTGAATGTTTTATCGATTATTAATGCACTACTTTATGTCCTGAATGTTTTATAGGTAATTAATGCACTACTTTATGTCCTGAATGTTTTATCGGTAATTAATGCACTACTTTATGTCCTGAATGTTTTATAGGTGAAATTGCTGGTTGTGTAAGAATACAGTTTACGTGTATACATTGTTACAATCTCTAATAGTTATCATGAAAACACTCAATATGGTGTAACAGAAATACAAATTGATAACCATGCGTCCTTGAATACGAGCCAGACAGTTATTACATATTTATATATCCCTGAACTGTTTCTACCGTTCTTATGGGGGAAGGAATGTAGACGATTTAATGAGACAGAGATTGCGTGTCTTGTTACATTCTTTAACTGCGAATCTATCACTGTAACTGGTTACTAGACTGTGATTTAGACAGTAGTATTCAAACTTCTTACATTTTGTAACTTGATCCTACCTATATGGTGCATCCGTCATATTACGTTTTTTGAATTTTTTGTATGGTCGGTAAAATCTGATTTTAGGTAAGATGATCGGTTGATTATTCCAAATAAGTAGTGCAATCTTTTATTTGTTTACCATATCTTACAAAATTCACAATCACATTACTCTATACAGTTTATAATATACGAGTATTGTTTCACATGGTGCACTGTATAAATAAATGCCAGAATAAATGCAATTTTGCACATTGGTTTTCATTCATTTTATTTATGGATATGAGATTCTTTTACATTTTAAGTGGCATTATAGAAGATCTCCCCTAATGAATTCTAGTAATAAATCTGTACAATTTTAAAACAGCCGTTAAAATCGAGGAGTGCTATTGTACAGATCTTTTTGTGCAGACTTAATTTCACTGATCGTATTTGTTTTTTCTTTGATTGCCTTTTAGACAAAATTGGAGTAAACCAATCATTCAATATGATATGTTATCACCAAGGGATTGCAAAACAAATAAGCACCGACATAACAAACTTAGTGTTATACATAACATACCAGTAAATTAGTAGTAAATTGCTTAGAAACAGTTGCGTAACAAGTTTTTAACAAAAAGCCATTTCTCCAACATTTATCAATATATGTTGTATTTCGAAATCACCCATTGGACTTCCGTAAACTGGTATATAGATACAACCATAAAGTAAAGAGCAAACGTTTGGAATTCACAGCAATCATTAAAATATAAAACTTTGAAGTTAGAAAATACCGCTATATATCAAAACGACTGAACACACTAGAGTTACTATTTATATATTTCATATATTCGTGAAACTGTTTTATGTATACTGACTTCGTTACTTGTCGTGATCATTCTAACTAAGTGTTTTTTGTGCCTTATCACTCGCGAGTAACTCTGTAGACATGAGGTGGTGACATGTTCGGTTGCATTTCATCAACCTAGTTGATGATGCAAAACCATGTACAAGAAATTCAATATACTTGTAACTTTTGTAATCACAATATTATGTTTTTATAGGGAACATTCGAGATGGATGAAGAAAAACATTTATATAACGTCATGAATAAATTGTGTTATTAATCTTTACACACAACATGGCTCAGTTAAAGACTAGTCGTCTACTGAGACATCTATATTTACTACAGTGTTATTATCGTGTTTTCACCATCGTGCCATCGTACCATCGTATTTTCATCATCGTATTATCGTATTATCGTATTTTCACCATCGTACCATCGTGCATCGTGATTAAGGGAGACACAAAAAATACGTTTGTCCAAACGGAACACCGTAATTTACATACTTTGCTCGTTTATGTTTCCTGTTTGCTTAGATGTTACATTTGTACCAGTCGCGGCGAGTTTTAACCCGTCGATAATTTGTTTTGACACATTAATTCGTCCTATGTTTGATTGATATGTCGGAGTTTACACAAAAAGGCAATTTGAAGATAGTATGTTTGGTTATCATTAATACCCACTCGGACAACAACGAATCAATACATAATGTATTTTGCCGAGAGTGTTGATAGTTAAACGATATATTATATTAGTATACAAACAACATTATGAATTATATTATTCACTTACGAGTTGAATCTCACTCGCTTCTCAGTACATGATTAACGTTCAAGTAGATTTTACGAATCAGATGTCTACAAACAACCGTAGATAATAATCACATTAATCTGTTAATTTGAGACATCAATATAAATACCAAAATCAGACTGCATCTTTGCTATTCATACAGAGCAAAACACTAATGTACAAATTAAATAAAAGCTTTGAATAAGGTATGTATTATAAAATCTACGGATATGTACTAGATGGCAAATAGTTAATATAATTGTTTACCATGAGCAATGGCTAGGTTCCATGCCTGCTTTTCTCTTTTAGAATTCCTGTAGTTCTTGCCAGTCCATTGTGTAACGTTTCCAGTACCATCACGTATGCATGTATTTAGATTACATTGACCGTTGTGTAATGTGTTAGTCGTGTTCAAACGAAAGTAAACAACGTAATCCCTGAAACATTTAAGTGTCAATTTAACATAAGAAATATCTCAAAGGACTGCCCATCTGTAATAAATGTCTGGCTAGATATCGTATTCGGGAAGGATTTATGTAACACTGCATTTGTATAGTATGCGACATTGCATGGCAATGTTACAATTAATTGGTCATCATATTAACGCAATATTTTCTGTTATGTGCATCCCTAAGGATTAGTTGTCTGGCAGTAAATAGCGGTGTTTTAAGGAGTTCTAGTAATACGCTCATTCTCTTACCTCATTTGCATTGGTAGTGTAACACTCTGGAGCCAGAAAATTTATCTGATCTTATTTCAGTTATTGCGTTTGTAATAGTTGTTTTATTTGTCTGGTCAAAGTGTTTTACTAAGACTATCGCGTGTAGAATATTTAAAAAAGCTTCCTTATCTGAGATGTAACAATGTTATGTCTACTGTAGTCATAATGTCCTGTATTTGCATAACTTATACAGTTAAGTGTAAGATACTCAAAGTATAATTTGTAATCCAATTCCGGAGCGCAGTGTGTCAATGTTCTAATTCACAGACCATTGGAGCCAATTTGGTATGCAATTGACTGTCAGGGTCAAATATTGCATCTATCCGGTTACCTTCAATGTGGTGTTTCGTTGTTTACGTTTAAGTACCATTTAAGCATATGATCAATAAGATATTAACACCCATCACGAATTAACATTTTTTTCAAGGAACATAATAATAACACTCATTTCCAATTACACTTCGTGAGTTATATTATATTATACGTAGCACTGATAATTATTGAATGCCACAAAAGTCATAACTGTAATTAAATGAGACATTTAAGATACTCGTTTTGTTTTCCAAACACACTACATCAAACTAATGGCATCACCAGCAATAGGTAAACTCTTAGCTGTAAGTGTTGAGTATGTTTAAATTTGACGCTGATTTTATGTAATACGTGATGTAGCTACTCAATTTTGACGAAATGTTACAGTGCGTTTCCGTCACGTTATAATGCGTTGTCTTCTTGCAGTTGCGTGACTTCGTCAAGAATGGAACAAATGCGTGATTTAGATACTACGCGTCCGAACTTGATATCGTGCTTGTGCCTAATTGTGAGATAAAAGTCAGGTATAGATCTATATTCATTTTTTTTCTTAGATAACGACGTAATATAACTCTTCCATTAATTTCTTGGACTTTATCCTACACAATGATACCATGTATACATTGCGTGATTGTGTAACGTCCAAAACATCATTTAAGCAGAGAAGTTCCTTCAGTGTCAAAGTAAATTACTACTGACAGTTTAAAATCTCCCAGACAGGCATAATATGAACAAACAGGAAGCACAAATGAGGAAAGTATGTAAATATACGAGTGTCTGTAGACATGTGGTCGTTTACCACATCATGTTATGTAATATATATGAATGTCACATACTCATCGGGACTTTATATCATTGTTTAATTCTTAATCTATATTCGCCTATCCACTATGAAAACATGATTTTGTAATTTTGAAATGACAAATACGAGTATAATCTAGTATACCTGGTTTTGGCAGTATCAATTATCTTGATAAAATGCAACTGAACACGTCATCACTACAAGTCTGAAGCATTATTCTCTATTGATAAACATAATGATAAAACACATACAAAACAGTCACACTAATTACAATTGAGGTTTCAGAATAATATTGCATGCAAACAACTGGTACCAAATCAGTGTATATGAAGCATTATCACGTATCTACGCATTATATAAATGGTAACATTGATGTGTTCAGTCATTATGATATATAACGGTGTTTTAAGTTTCACACCAAGTTTTATGTCTGCGCCACGCATTTGGGAGCAGAGTTTGTCTTCCGTTTAAAATACTGAAGTTGCATGATTAGCTAAAGGCTAAATGCTCAATGGGAATAAAAAGAGACGATACAGGCTGATGTATTATATTTATCCATGTTTTAAACTATTATTTTTATACATTGTAGCACATAATATATGCACACATTTTGTGCTTTGGTGTCGGAAGATCAGTCAAGTAGCTTGTGGGTGATGCCGGTAATAGGTTAGTTATTTGAAGTCTACTTTCTACATTTGCATGTGTTCATAGATCGGTTGCTCTAATTGCACACACTGACCGTAGTATCATATATACAGGGTGTCTCAAAATACATGTCCGCTTGTTGAAGGGTCATAACTTTGCCAAATGAGTTAGTAAATTGATAATTATAGTCTCATATGAAAGCTAAATTTAAAAATTGTGGGGTGAATTATATCATGTGTGAATATTCGAACAGTTAATGACGTCATATACGTTATACTACGGTCATTAGCAACGGACGTTCTAAAATGCCCAAAGAGGCAGATAACATAGTTTGTACGGTAACATGGGTAAAATTTATATCATATGTGGGTATAGTAATAGTCAGTCGTACCCTACTATGCACACACTGGCTGAGAAATTGATCAGAAGTCTTTAGAAAATGAAATCGGAAAATCGAAGGTATTTAAGGGAGGAACACGTTTTAAAAACAATAATGACTGAACATTTAATATTCACACATTTCTAGGCATATCATATTCATAAAAGATGCACCAATCGCCTCGAATGAACATACTGGGTTGAATGTATAGCGGTATGTCTAGCTTATCTCCAACAGTCCAAACATAGTCATATAATGTAACTTGAACGTATAAAATAGTTCTTAATGAAGTATCAATCACCACAAAAATGCCTTAGTAGGAGAATGAATTTGGTTATGCTACTTTAAGTGAAATCAGGAAAAAGTAACCAAAACATCCTAAATTTTTATTTCTTCTTATACTATTTGAAAGTTAGATTATACAGTTCAAGATATGTAACTAAATCGAAACTCAAAATATTAATTTGTGGAGAAAATGGAAACATTACATCCGACTCAAAGGTATGTGAACGTCATTAAAATCGTCAAACACAGGTTTTTCCGAATTGGGGTTAGCAACTCAAAACGCATTCTGTAGTTTTCGTATGCATTGTTTTTGATCATTGTTTCTTAATTTCTACATTGATTTGAATGCCCTTTGGTTATACATATAAATCAGGTATGTAAAGCAATACATTACGGAGAGATACGTCCTCAACAAGCGGACATGTATTTTGAGACACCCTGTATTATAAAGAACAAGTGGTTTTATTCATCTATACATTTTGTAATAACGATTACAAAATATAAAGGTTTACCCGATCATGGATCCTTCTGTTTGTTATCAGGATATGTTTTGTTACTGCACGGAAGGCATGAACATAATAGGAATAATACACATACTGATTACGTAATACATAAATATAATCTTAAAAGCGTCAAAATAGAAAAAAATAGACAATGAACATCTTAAGTGTTGTAAAGATTCGACGTGTTCCCAGAGGTAGATGATACGCAGTGAGATTCAGAATCCAGCTTAATTATTAGAAACACGAATTTAATTAATTACTTTTATAAGAAACCGTTAAGTTACCAATTTCTAGGGCTCTTTTCAGCTGTTAGGCCGCTCAAGCACCCTTTGATATTTCAACTTCCCCTGGTCATTGGGCTACATATGGAGACCTACACTTGTGTCTCCCTGAGGAGACTATTTCTCGCCTATGGTGTGGCA
Organism: Spisula subtruncata; assembly: GCA_963678985.1. Lineage (NCBI taxonomy): Eukaryota > Metazoa > Mollusca > Bivalvia > Venerida > Mactridae > Spisula > Spisula subtruncata. The sequence continues at coordinate 1,692,872 of OY787671.1, forward strand.
GCCAACATCGATCTGCAGCGCCCAAACTGCCCTTACAGGTACCATTTTACACCATTTGGGTCTTGCTCAGAAAAATTAACCAGTGATTCAGAGGGGGATCGAACCCGGGACCTCTCGACCCCGAAGTGCGCGCCCTACCTCTAGGCCACCGCTCCCCACGGTGTATTTAGATAAAATGTATCAAATAACGTGATATGTTGAATATTGTCCTGTAAAATGAGCCTAAAAAAGAGGCAAATGGGTTTAGTATGACTGCAGAAACATACTTATTTTAAGGATGATTATCCAAGGAAAACATAATAATTGAAATTATGTTTAAATGCAGAAAACATGCTATATTAAAATTAGGTAGGTGCCTACGTAAAATTTGATATTTTATTTCAAATCTAATTGTAAATATATATTACATATATTTAAATGTACTTGAAAGGATAAAACTTAAAAGTTTAAGTTATTCCTTTCTCTACCGTAAGTATTTGTTGTTTGCCCATCCCAAATTGATTATATACTGATCCGGGATGGGCGGGGGCACCTCAAACACTATTACTTTCATATGTTAACTACCTCCGACAACTCCATAGCGACTACAGGGTTACCAAAAACACCATGTTGTACCTCGATATGGGTATGTACCAGACTCTGATCTGTGTTTTCTATAACGAGAAACGATCAGGCTAATTATCTTCGTACATCGGATTATACATGTACTTTTTATAAACACGTTGTGACAGTTGTCGATATAATTGCCTATGTGTTTTTATTCTATTTGTAATATGAGCGTATGCCCGTATCCTAGGTTGCAAATTTTCCACGTTTAGGTTAATGTTCTATTTATATGTATATTTACTACACATTTATAAATATATATGTGCATGTAATATAATATCTATATGGATAATACCGTTTACATAACAACAGCAACGATATATACGACCGACTACTGGCGACAGTTTGTTCAAGCATTGTTTATTACACGGACAGAAACTGATTATTTTCTATTAAATCCTGACAAATGTATATAGTAAACCTCTTCGACATTTGCTATAAATGTGAGCGTTCCTCTTGAACTGCACTCGTATTCATATTTATACGTCCGTTGTGTCCATTAATGAAACGTACCTTTCAGTCAGTTTGTTCCGTTTCGAGCATCTTTATAGTCCAAGCGTCACCACCAACCTCCGTAGTGAGTATAACAGACAGGAAATGTTATATACCGTAATCGAGTGCGTTTAGTAGAGAACCCATCATTTGAATACTAGCGTCTTAATCTATGTAATTCCGTAGTCAGTTTGGCAGTAAGTACAGTATTTGTTTACTTTCTCATCCAATCTATGTACAAACATATCTGGAAATATTTGCTTACTCAGTATTTAATAATTCCTGTGAGATATCTGCACGTGTAAAATATTAAAATAATTGAAAATATTCAAATTATCTCATATTCATAACAACGTTACGATAAAGATTCTAGCCAAAAACAAAACAAATAAAAATACGACGTGTTGTCTAAAAGCATAATAATAGCTAGTATGATATTGGCCATAATATTAAAATTGCCGTTAAATTGGTACAAATATCTACCCTGGGTTTGGTAACATGATTGTAAGATATACTCTGAAGTCAGCAATTCATATCAATCAATACATTATATGGAATTTTGCTGATATTTCGTATTATGCAGAAAATTTTGCATCTCAAATAATAATGATGTTCCAAGATGTAGTGCATGCGACGAACATACGAATCGTATATAATCATGTGTTTCAAAACGCTTATTATCCAAGATATATTCGCTCAAAATAGACATGCGAGTTGCGTGAGCGTCACCCTTTCATTTAACAATAACTAAGTTTTCACAAACTTACAGTTTTCTTTAGTATGAGGGTTGATATTTAACACAGAAAACAATAAATAGGCATTGAGAAATATAAAATTTACAAGGATTAGAAATATATTACCTACCGAAGTACGTTTATATTATATTCTTAAACAATTGCATGAAATTATAATGATCATGAAAGAGGTTTTTCTGTAAACGTCTTTTACAAAATTATTTAAAGAATGTCTGTAGCGGTGTCCATTTGAAGATTTTATAATTATGTTTTATCAATAACTGTTAAGTGACAAATTACTGCATTATGCTAGTGACTTAAACGCTACCATTTTAAAACCACATGACTAAAAATATATCAGTTTAATAAATATCGTTCACCGATTTCACAATAGTTTTGTACAAAATAAGTTAATGTAAAATTGATGTTCATTCAAGTATACTACATTGATCAAATAAACTGTATAGAATTTTACAAATATATCTGCACATTTTCCTTCTTTTCCCTTTTTCATTTACGTATTTTGACTATTTTCACTATTTAAAGACTACTTTGGAGAAAAAAGTCCAATGTGCAATTTATTGAATGTCCCACAAATTTAAAACCGCAGCACAAAGTTCATAACCGATTCTGCAAAATGTTTGCAATTGCTTGTCCACATATCATATTTCTTATGTAATTCATCAGTTTGGTACAACCACTCTAATAAATCATCCACCGTAGCTGACTCATCACCATATTCCGCTCCATCTTCAACTTCAATTCCTGCGTTTCTTTTAGTTCCTCTGTACCACTCCGTTACCTCCTCACTAGTTGTTTTTCTCTGAATAGTGATTCCTTCACTATTCTTTTCAATGGTCCAAAACCAGCTTTTCGTCTCTAAGAGAACGAAGTTATGATACAAAAGCTGACCGGGGGTTTTCTGCCACCCGAAAAGGGGAACTTTATAGACGGTCACCACCACAATTGGTTCATCAACGCAATCTCCCATCTCCTTTTCTAGCTTGTCATCAATTAATTCTTCGTCTGTGAATTCATTTCCCTCAAAGAAAATTTTAGAAGTCCAGTCCTGGCCAAACTTAGCATTTTTACTGAAAGGAAATAACACTAAATTGTAAAACGTTGTATTCTTACTTCTATGCACCAAAACATGTCTACTCAAAGCGCTTCCTCTATTACTTTAATACGAGGGACACTCTGAAAGTTCTGATAATGCCTCTGTAACTTGTTAAATATTGACTTAATGTGTATAAAAGATCATATTTTCTGAAAGATACAACCTTCCTCGAATGAAAAGAAGTAAGGATAGCATCATCAGATAGTTGTGTATTCGTATATATGCCATTATACATGTATGTGTATGACACATTGAATTATCAACAAAATTCGTCATATTATCGTTTTGGAGGGGTTACATTCTTGCCAATTATTTCTATAATTTCGACCCGATGTGATTGATATTAACACATATCATGTAATATATACATATGCATCTTATGGTAAATGAATATATACTGCAACAGTCAACGTGGCTTTAGATGTTCGTGAGGTAGACCGAGCCTCAAATTCTCCTAAAAATGACCATTTTGTGAGACATATGCCAATAACGGGCTATTGGATCGTTTTGCTGAATTAGTTATATAAGAATAAAAAGCATATGCCTATTTTTACATTAGTATGTTATTGATATTCACACCGAACCAGAATTCTGTAAATATTTATAATCTGAATTTTACAGCAGCTTAAATACTGTGACCACGTGACCCAAAACACGTGTTTTGGATTGATGACGTCACATCATCGAACTGTACATTCGCAAAACAAAAATTATAATAATTATTTTTAATTTGGAGTTCGCTTATTCTATAAACCAACGAGAAACAGGAATATAGACCTTTTTACGACATGTATAAGGGTATCCCGTTCCCCCACACTTTTTCTAAAATCTAGGGTAGGACACAATAATCGCCTCTATAAATCAAATTTTGAGAATAATGTTTTTATAACGTCTCCCGAATGAAAATACACATTCAAATTACGACAATTTGACCCGTTTCGTGTCGATGATTGTATATATAGGTAGTTTATGTCTAGAATTAAGTAAGGGGTCAAATTACCCCCTATTGGGGTTATTTATATTGCTGTTATTTTAATCAAAGCATCAAATCTTTTTCCTAGCATACTATAATTATTATTTTTTAAATCAAGCAACATATAAATAAATCAACCCAATGGCTGTTTCAACAGCGCGTCCCGAAATATACTTGCGCCGAATACAACGCAACAACATTGCTTATTCAATGGCGAGTTCAGTCATTCCCCTGAACCATGAGTTTTCAAATACAAATAAAATTGAACTTCTCAGACTTAGAATAATAAATTTACTATCGATATCTTGTTGTAAGATTAATATTTGTAGTTTACAACAATCTAGCATACCAATAGGAAGTTATCGGTCAGTAATCAGAACTTTCTGAATGCCCCTCGTAGAAGTATAAAATGGTGGATGCCGGGTTCAACCCAAATAGATTCACCAAAAACAACATAGCCAGGCAACATTATCCCCTTTCTATATTCTGGCACATCTTTGCTCATGCCTTAATTGTGTTGATGTATAACATCAATAATGACATATCGAGAGTCATTGATATTAGTTAGAAATTTGTGTCACAATTGACCTAAACAAGTTAGTATAAACCTTGCGTATAAAAATGAAATAAATAGTATTTAAAATGAGCTTATTGCAATAACTTAAACATAAATACAGTGATATGAAATACGTACTTAGCGGCCATTGTGAGTTTGAAGGAGCGATTTTATCCAATTAGCTTTATGCTGGTCAATACAGAGTGTTCATCGGATTTGTACACATTAACTGTCTGCACTTTCGGTTTCAATGAAAAGTCGTAATTTACTGAAAATATATAAATACACTTAACCCATTATCACATAGTCATATAGCCATACAAGGAAGTTCATTCATATAGTGTTATCAGTAGATGTCTTCTCAGTAACCTATAGGTAAACATAAATACTACACTGTCCTAATATGAGTTTTTAGAAACAGTATAAAATATATACATACATGGTTTAAAGTAGACTTACAATAAGTAATAAATAATGTATCACTCGTTGACCAGATGCAAATTGTAGACAATTAAATTGTCATTCTAATGATACCAAATTGATGCATATTTAGGAAATAGATCTTAGTTTTCCGTGATATACCGGCCAATATATCACGGTTTGGAGTTCATATGCGTAGGAATTAATCACGAAGGCCGCAGGCCTGAGTGATTAATAACTATGCATGTGAACGACAAACCGTGATATATTGGCCGGTATATCACGGAAAACTAAGATCTATTTGCATTCTAACACGTGTAATATGCGCAATTTCATATGGATTCATTTTTATTGCAGAGTGATGCGTTGTTTGTCGTGTTGCTATAGACAACTTCAGCTGTTTAAAGTATAAAACCTCCACCCCTGGAATATTGTTTTTTGCTCATTTCATTTAATAAGAGGCATAACTAGAGCTCATTCCAAACTATGTATTTCATAAAAACTAAAATGAAAAGATAAATGCAATTGCTGCTGCAATAATACGGATATAATTAAATAAATTAAGAAAGAACGCTACGCAAATAAAAGTTCGCAAAACGTCACGTTTACGTTGACGCCAAATAAACGTCATAAATCCATGACGTCATTTGATAAACAAGACGTAAATCGCATTAATAAAAAGCGTTATTTATACGCGGGAGGTAATTCAACAGCCAAAAAGTAGTACGGCAAAAACTGTGATATACCGGAAATTTAACCACGGTACAGTCCTATACGTTTACACGGTGCTAAAAATAGACTGTGTTAGAATTTTTATTAGATAAAAATGTTATACGAGTTTAAAACTCATCAACGCATATTTCAGTAGTAATTCTTAATATGTTCTTATCTATTAGTGAATCACTTCATATTCGACTGATTCATTCTGTAAAAGTCTGTGTCTATACATGTTAATGATTTCCTATCAATCAACCAGGTTAACATCAAACAGTATTTAAATTTATAGATATAATTAAAACTGTGAATTATGTAGCCGTCGATATTCACATACAAACTGATTGAAATATAACGCTTAATACTGATGAAGGTCGTGTCCGTTGAGATACAATATTGTTTTAATTTGAAATTAACAGCTTCAATTACGTAAACGTTCGTAACATGCCATCACTGTCTGGGTCAGATAGATTTTGTTACCCACACCTAAGACTTTGTAGCACCCTTTCACTGCTCAAAACATTTTCAAAAGACATTTCCTGTTTGTTTTGATTGCACATACTCGAGGATTCCTTCTATAGATAACCATGCGATTTATAGGAAACTCTGCGTGATCAATGCATGCAAGGTATTTCATTGGTTGTAATTTATACTTAATTCGACCTTGAACCATAAATTACCAGTTCATTCATTATCTTAGAAAGTTATTGGTTTTCTAGGAACACACGTGTGACCTACTTTTTGATGTGAACATTTACTGAAACTGACCAACATTGGTGAGGTTTAAATGCATTTTATGATATTTTCTGAAGTAGTAATATTATTATTGTATTGGCGAAATGCTTTATTATTATTTGCAAATTACATATACAATAAAAATAAGAACGAATATTAGGATCGTAAAAACGCGTATATATACGGATAAAGATAAAAGCGTTAAAGTCGTATCTATCGGACAATAGATAGACAACAAGAAAGGTGAATATATGCGGTAATGGGGTAATCAATATCTTATATATTGTTGATATCAACATTACTTAGTTATTGTTTAACTGAAACTGATTCATTTTCGGAAATCTGTTTATCTTAATATGCTATTGTTGTTACTGATTCAATGTGTTATCATCTAGTTTTACCACGATTCATTATTTGTTATTATTGTTTTATTTATGTGTACTATGATGAAGGAGCTGTTCTCTAGACTTATACATGTATGATAAATTTTAATATATACTATGTAAAATAAGTATAGCAACAATACTTAAGCTTTAAAAATCTTAAAGGAGTCAGATGATTTTACTGATAATGATGTTATATTGAATGGACAGTTTTCGCTTTAAACAAAGCAGTTTTATCTCACCGAAAAAGTACACATGATATGCTCTCGTGCATAATTAAGGAACATGGCACCTTAATAGAGAATCTGCGTACAGGACAATCATCACAAGTATCCAATACACACGTACACTTGATCGGCTGTCACATTGACGGTCCTATCTCGTATTCAAGCAAATGCTGGGTAGTCTTGATGCCGAAAACGTCAATTGACGTTAGTCCCCTGTGTGTTCTGGAGCGGTCATCACTAAATGAATGGACAATCATATTACAAGAACAAGTTTACAACTGATTCCCAATTTTCAACGAAGCGTTAGGGCAGAAATCGAATCATAATGGGTACCACATGTGATGCTGGTATTTTCTCTGACTGTTTTGTTGCTACCTTACGTCCTTTGACGCTAATTTACAACCAGTTAGCACGTGATTATTAAAATCATTTTTGGCAAACATGTTTGAAACATGTTGTACAATTAAACATCAAAATAACTAATTATTATTCTTCTTTCAAAATAAGTCGCATATTAAGAAATTATAATCATTGTTGCTAAACTTATTTTACAAAGTAAATATCATTATATATATGATTTTGCAATTTTGCATTTTATTGGTCCAGTAAATTATATTGGTTGTATGTTATACGATGATCACTAATTAGTACATTGTATTTATCAGTTACATAGACCCACTGGTAATGTGTGTAAGAAACTACACTAGTGAGATGATATTAGAATTACAAAAGCTCACATATTGTGCGGCAGTGATGTTTAAAGAACGGTGGTGAAGATGCAATATGCTGTGACTTTTTACTGATGTTTAAATAAGATTATTTTACATTTTAAGTGGCATTTTAGGACATCACTCCTAATGGATTCTAGTAATAAATGTGTAACATGTTAAAACCGCCGTTAAAACGAGAAGTAGTATTGAACAGACCTCTTTATGCAGACCCAGTTTCACTTATCGTCTTTTTTCTTTAATTGCCTTTTAGACATAATGAGAGCAAACCAAGTTCAAGATGATATTTATTCCCCAAGGGACTTCAAACGATGTTCTAATTCCAATACATACAAATGTAAAATACAATGTGTTTTTGTACATGTTAACAAAACGTACAACCTTAATTGTAATTATTATGACTGTCTTCTACTTGTTTTATTATCATGTTTATCACTAGAGAGTAATACTGCAGACTTGTAGTGATGCCGTTTCCAGTTGTATTTCATCAACATAATAGATGATGCCAAACATGTGCTAGAATATATTTGTGACTTTTGTAACTGCAATATTATGTTTTCATATACATATAGGTCAAACGAAGATATACGAGGGTTGTCCCAGAATGATTTATTTACTCCAACATAATGATATAGTTTTATAATTTTGCACGTACATTTCTACAACCATAGCAGGTGTATTGGACGAAATTATTTTATATCAGTATACGTCGTATTCGATAAATGGGTGTATTTGTAACCCATGGTAACGGTTTACGGCCAGTACGAAAAAGTATGTATCACGAAAATGAATTTATTTATTTAATAACAATAATACTTTAAGCCCTACATTTTTCCTTCTTTGCTTCTGGTCCAGAACTTTATAGAGGGATCAGCATGATGCCAGCATTGTGCCAGCATGAGATCACTATCAGTGATTATCTGGGGTCATAAAACACTGTAACTGGTCAGTGTAAGGGATCAGAGGCCCATATAGCTACTGATAATCAATAATGTGCTATAGCTAGTTTGCGATAGAAAAAAATCGTGTTTTTTAAAGATTTCTGAAAATCTATCAGATTTTGGTAAAAAATTACACACTTCTACAAAAACTTCCTACCTACTCCCATTTTGAATTGCATAATTTTAAGTTACCAATTTAAAAACATTTATTCTTTATTACATATTGAAATTACATGCGTATTTGCAGTTTAACGCAGGGAGGTAATCTGGTATTCCATTGATGATTTACTATCAATTATTTAACCGTTACAATCCGTGATCGGCGAGATTAAGATTGCTGTTATAAAGACAAGACTTAGGAGGCCCTTGTGATTTGGGCTATTTAGGTGTGGCACCTATAAACAATGTACAGCAATAAAATGTACTTCATCATATTCACAGACGGGCCTCGCATGTGTTAAATCAAGTAGGTTGCAAATACGCAAATATACCTTTAGGAGTATCACATGACCGTACAATTGGCTGTTGCAAGTATCAAGTCTTCTAACTTGATATTTCATACAAAACTACAAATATGTTACATAGAACTTATGAACAAAAGTTTTTTAACTGAATTCTGATGTTGCTTAAATTTCAGTGTGTATTAGGTAGATATATTTCATTTATTCGTGCAAAATTTCATTCATGTAGGTTTCGTAATTACAGAGAAATGTTTAAAAAACACGATTTTTTTCTATCGCAAACTAGCTATACTGTAATATGTACCCTTGAAAATATGTGTTGCATTGTGTGTTTGTTTAATATGTATAATTAGATATATTTCTTTGATTTTTGTTTCCATCTGGTTTAAGTGTGTAAAAACTATTTGTCAAAATATTTACTATTTTAGTTATTAATATTCCCTAAGAGTTATTTAAATAAATACACACCCAAACCAGATACAAATAAAACTAAGCAACTGTACCAAAGAGGCACACAATATCAATTCTGATTGTATGTCTGTGAATATACCTATTTTATAAATATAAGATAACATAATTCTCATAGATGTAGTTAATAAATTTAAAAATAAATAAATCAAAACATGAAAACAAAACCAACATCAAAAATTACATTTTTTATATCTTATGAATAATATCAATTCACTCATTTCATTGCATACATTATTAAGAAATGTTAATCATGAGGCATATAGCTACCGGTATATAAGTTATATATGTTCAGATTTTTTAAACACTAAAATAATTGTGCATTAATTTGCATGCGTTTGTGTCTAATCACATGACAGTTGTTTCAAGCAACACAAACAAAATTATGTCAATCTTAATGTTTCAAGGTTTTTTTCACAATCAAATATTTCAAAAACTTATATCAATTTAATTTTACTATAGACCTACAGATATTTTATAACTTCCTGTCATAAAGGGAACTCTTGTTGTCTCTTATCTAATACTAGGGCCTCTTGTAAACTAATTAACATGCTGTGCAATGTTGCATAATATTATGTAATAGGGTACAATATGGTCAGATATTTCAAAAATCAGTAACCACATGCTGAGAAAACTATGACCAAATTTGGTTGGCCCAGTGCCAAAATCCAGGTCTTTAAGCAGTTTTAGCCGCATCGCGCCATAATATATATAAGATCAATTTGTATCTTTTGGCGAGTTTTTATACAATGATTCATAGTGATGATATCATATTTGATGGGTTAATGAAGTATAATACAGCAACGTTGTTAGCGTTACAATATAAAAAAAATCACGACGTCAGACGACGTTACGGAGTGACTGCCATTTCCTAAGCATTGTGTTATACCGTATATATCATAGAATAGTATCCGGCGGAACGATAAATTATGTAAAATCTACAACACAATACATCAGGATGATTTGGCAGTTGTTTTTAAGATTCCCGACGTTTTGTTTGGCACAGAAATGGAGCGGAACAAAGTCATCAGACGGACCGATCAAAACAAAAACTTACGTCAGATCGCTTCCTTCACTATCCGCACAGAATGTCAGCTCAAGCTGTCCTTTTTTAAAAATATGTAATGAATTATTGACAGTATGTTAAGAAATATATTTCCAAGGAGTTGATAGCAATTTTGGCTTATACTTTTTAAAGTGTAAAGCCCACGAATAGGAGTTCTTGGGAAAACTGAGGTAGCGTGACGTCGTTAGCGAGTGTTGACGTTCTGTCGGCCGTAAAGCGTCACCTGGTACTCGTCAAATGTGCACACTTTGAATGTTTTTGGAAGATATATCTAGCGGTGGTCTAGAGGTATGGCGCGCGCTTCGCGATCGAGAGGTCCCGGGTTCGATCCCCCTCTGGACCACTGGTTAAAATCTCTGAGCAAGACCCACAGCTCCACTCCACCATGGTGTAAAATGGTACCTGTGAGGGCAGTGTCTATTCCTGGGCGCCGCAGATCGATGTTGGCTGCCACACCACAGGAGAGAAATAGTCTCTCCAAGGAGACACGAGTGTAGGTTTTCATATTTAACCCAATGACCAGGGGAGTTAAACTGTCAAAGGGTGCTTGAGCGGCCTAACAGCTGAAGAGAGCCCTAGAAAATTGGTAACTTAACTTATATTTGTAATATTTTCTGGCTCGTATTTAAGAATATCAATTTGTATTGCTGTAACATCTTAATGAATGCATTCATGATACTGTTAGAGATTGTTACAATGCATTTTACATGCACTTTATTTTAACACAACCAACAGTTTGAAACATTGAGGAAACTAAGTTGTGCTTGAAAACCGGATAAAACATATCTACGACAAATAATTATTTTTCCTTGACATGACTTTAAAGCGTTTCGTTAAAGAACAAAGTGCAGTAGTTACAATGGCATGAGAAAAGTAGTTACGATAGAAAGTTAAAATATATCGGTCCACTCGTCCCTCTAGATGTTTGCGACACAAACATTGTGACGCCTGATTGCCATGTGCATCTACACAAACAGCGCATTAACCAATATATGACTACGCCTCCCGATACGTATAGCATGTTTTTATATATCTTGAACAATAAAGGGTTTGTATTATATGATTAATACGTACGACAGGTGCAATTTCGTTATCATTTGAGACGCAAATGTTACAGCATTATTCCAGGAACTATATATTAAGACAGTTCCTGATTATTCGTATTATCTGCATAATTCCATATTACGATTGATATTATTGACTGTTTACTTTTCAAGCAAATTACCAAAGCCAATGTTGATGTTTAAACAAATTTACCGGCATTGGTGTAGTATGGCTACTATCATATTAGTTTTTGAACATGCTATTAGACAGCACGGCGTATTGTTATCTACTTTTTATTGGCTAGAACCTTTATCGTAACGTTGTTATGAATATGAGATAATTAGAATATGTTCAATTATTTTAATATTTCACACGTGCAGATATCTCACAGGAATTATTGAATACTAAGTAAGCTAATATTTCCAGATATGTTTGTATATGGCGCGGATGAGAAAGTAAACAAATACTGAACTTACATTCTGTGAATACCAAATTGACTACGGAATATCATAGATGGAGACGCTAGTATTCAAATAATTCATACATTGCAAAACGCACTCGCGTACAGTAAATACTGTAAAATCATTAATTTGCGTGAGGGATTAAATTTCGTGGATTTCCTGGTTCACTTTAACCACGAACTTTTATCCCAACGAACATTGATTTTGAACCTTGTTTTGTTACCTGAAATGCAAAATCCACGAATTCAAGTGCCAACGAATTTGTCTTTTGTACCAAAACCACGAAATTTCGTCCGAACGAAATTATTTGATTTTACAGTAACTAGTCATGCATGTTATTCTATGCCGCCCAGGAGGCGGCATAGAGTATGAAAGGGTGCAAGCAGATGTCCAAGGAGGATACAAGATTTGATTGGTTATAACGCTGTTGGACTCGCCCGTCAGGGGTAAAATAGGATGATAAATGTTCGGTAGGTACTAAAGTCCAAGTCCCAGGAGGATACAAGATTTGATTGGTTATAACGCTGTTGGACTCGCCCGTCAGGGGTAAAATAGGATGATAAATGTTCGGTAGGTACTAAAGTCCAAATCAGTTCGGAACGGGTGTTTATATAACGGCTACATATGTTGCAATTTGCGGGTCTTAGCAGGGGCTATTAAAAAGTAAAAAAAAAACTATTTGCGCGGAGCGGCGATTTTCCTTTCGAACTTTTATGGAACATGTTAAATACTTTCATGTCTGTCAGATATTTTTTAGTTATGATTTTCGATTTTTTCCAGTTCTTAGGTTTTGTCTTAATCTAAATTTGATAAATGCAAGTGTTTTTTTAATCTCTATGTTTCTTTATTTATGTATGTCAGAATAGTTTGTTTTGCCAAAATTTAAACGGGTAAATATAGCTTGCCAACATTGAACTGACACTTCTTATTTACAAAATATTCATATGCGCTCCTATACTGCTGCCAAATGGAACTAGTTCTATGCATATTGTAAACTATGTTGAACGTATTAATTCGCAATAAATTTACTTATCAAGCTCACAAACCACGAAATAACAATGTCCTTTAGTGTCAGTTTCACGTTGTCAGGCTATACCACGTTATTGGAATACACTTTGTTATTTTATGAAACATGCTAAATGCCATCTGTGAAGCATTAATCAATATTATAATGGTGCTCATATTTCTAAAACATGTTATGTTCATTTGAATAAATATTTCAATAGAAAATAGAATGTTTTCATGTTTTCTATTCTTTCCTGGTGTTTCACTGCCTTCAAGTTTTTAACCAGGTTTTCCAAAGGAAAACTCTGGTTATTAGATTGCTGAATGTCGGCGGGCCTTAACAATTTCTTCTGTGCACAACTCCTCCTACATTTCTTCATAGATTTCAACCAAACTTTCAGAGAATGATTGTCATCATGTGACCTGGTGCATATTATCAGGGTTTTATGATTCAACCAATTTTGACGGAGTTATGGCCCTTGAAACAGAAAAAATTGGCCGCTTTCCTTATGTCGCACGGTACTCAAAGTACACGACATAGAGTCATGAAACCTTCACAGAAATGGTCAGGATGTTTTCTCTACACCTGGGGTTTCACTCCCCTTTCAGTTTAGTACATCCAGAGTTATTAGCCATTGAAATGGTGTAAAATAGCCATTTTTGACTTGTTTCACATGCTACTCAAAAAGTATTTGACCTAGGATCATGAAACCTTTATAGAAATGTTTGACAGCATGTACTCTAGTGCACCTGGGGTTTCACTCCCCTTTCAATTTAGTACAACCAGAGTTATTGCCCTTGAATTAGTGAAAAATACCCATTTTCAGCAATCTTAAGTTTTTGCAGCGTACACTCAACACATGAGAATAACTTCCCTTGTGCATCACACATCACGCCGGAATTTTAGTTTGTTTACAAGTTTCTACCAATACCTTTTACTAAATAAAAAGATTTACTTAAAAAGAACTAGCGGCATCTTTGATGCCCAGCATCAACATTTCACTTGTACTGACTACGGAGGTTGGTGGAGACGATTGGACTATAAGGATGCTAGAAACGGAACAAACTGACTGAAAGGTACGTTTCATTAATGGACACAAGGCCGTATAAATATGAATGAGAACGCATTTTCAGCACATGTCGAAGACGTCTTCAATAGGCCTATGTATTTGTCAGGAATAAATAGAAAGCAATCAGTTTATGTCCATGTAGTTAACACCATCTTGAGAAATATGTCGCCAGAGGTCATACAGCGTTGCTGATACTTTAAAAGGTGCTATCCAGATAATTATTCCATCACATGACCATGTCTATCTATAATTTGATAGAATATAGACATAAAGATATAATAATGTTATCATAAACGTGTAAATCTAGCTACTTATGTTACACACATACACTGATCTCACGCAATTAATGTCTCCATACAGGCAAATCCATCGACATCGTATCTAAGGAAAAAATCATCATATGAATTAAGAGAAAGGGCTTGATAGATCACCGTTTCAGAATACAATATGCAAAAGAACGGTTTCCAAAAGTGTGGCACAAACGTACAATTTTTCGGGAAACTTAAAATACCGCTATATATCATAATGACTGAACACATTATGGTTACCATTTTTATATTGCTTAGTTTCGTGATAATGATTCATATATACTGACTTGGTACCAGTTGTTTGCAGGTAATATTATTCTGAAACCTCAATTATAATTATTGTGACTGTCTTGTATCGGTCTTATCGCTATGTTTATCACTAGTGAATAATGCTGCAGATTTGTAGTGATGACGTGTCCTGTTGCATTTCATCAATATAATTGAGGCTGCCAAAATCATGTACTAGAATATATTTGTTACTTCAAAATTTCAATATCATGTTTTCATAGTGGTTAGGCGAATATAGATGAAGAAAAACAATGATAAAACTTCCTGATGAGTATGGAGCATTTATATTTAATACATACCATGACAAGGTAAACGACCACATGTCTACAGAGACTAGTATATTTACATACTTTGCTCATTTTTGCTTCCTGTTTGTTCAGATTCTGCCTGTCTGGGAGATTTAAACTGTCAGTAAATTGGTTTGACACTGAAGGAAGTTCTCAATTCAAATGATGTTTTGGACTTTACACAATAACGCAAAGTGTACATGTAATAATTGTGTAGGATTAAGGCCCAGAAAGTAAGAGTAACGTTATCTAAGAAAAAATGAAGTTTGATCGCACAATTAAGCACTGTTTGTTCAGAGTCTACCTGTCTGGGAGATTTAAACTGTCAGTAAGTTGGTTTGACATTGACTGAAGTTCTCAATTTAAATGATGTTTAGGACTTTACACAAAAACGAAATGTGTAGATGGTATCATTGAGTAAGATTGATGTCCAAAAAGTGATAATACATGTAAGAATTATTTTACGTCGTTATTTAAGAGCAAAATGAATATATATACCTATGTTTTTTCGCACAATTAAATACTGGCACGATATCAAGTTCGAATGCGTAGTTTTGAAATAACGAATATGTTGCATTCCTAAAATTTGTAATTAAACCTTATTAGCTCATGAGCAAAGTGTTTAATTTTTGGAATTGTCTATAGTGTAACGATTATATATTACAATTATTGCAAAAATTATCACACAGTTGTGTGGTTGCAGTACCAATCCCCGAATGAATCTTTGCTTTCATTTGAGAAATTCTACCATGAATACAAAGAATGAACAAAGATACAACGTCTGTAATTGCTTGTGTTTTACCCTTACGCGTAGCACTATGTTCATTAGTTTATGAAGGTACAGTTGCCCATGTTTAACGTCCTACTACATACCAATACTTACAGAATTGTCATTGTCAAACTTAATTAATAATGTATTATACACGATACACGTATAATATGATCCATGTCTTGATTATATAACTTTATTATTAGCTTTCTATGGATTATGGTGATTTTCAGTGAAAATAACAATGACAAATAACAGTGAAATTATCGTTTTGTTATTTTCACTGTTTTGGAGCTGGTTCAAGTATCGTGCAGAAAAAGAAACGCAACGTCAACAGCGCCGGGCTTCAAAATATGCGTTACGTCATTGTGACGTCATAGTTGTCACGTCGTGACGTTCTAATTTCAACGTAATTTTTCCAATTTAGCCAATTACTGTACCGTTTTACGAGAAAATGAAGCAAATAATGAACAGAAAATTTGTTGATTTTTGGTGAAAGATCTTATTTTATTTCACTCGTGATCACAGAAAATTATATTTTCACTCGTGGCTACGCCACTCGTGAAAATACTGATTTCTGTGATCACTCGGTGAAATAAAATTCGATATTACACCAAAATCAACAAATATCCTCTTTGTATTAGTGGTAGAGCGTCCGCTTTGAGTGCGGGAGGTCCCGGGTGCAGCATACGAAATAAAAATGGTACCAGAAATTCCAAGCATAAAAGTCGAACGGGCTTGTCTTTTCTTATACCCTCCTCATGGCGATGGATAGCATCAGAAATGAGAAGTCGATAGTGATTAATACAAGTTGGAAAAACGTGTTTCAAATCGTCCTAAAATAAATTAGTATAAACTGATGTCTTCATAAAAATTGTTATATTTAAAATGAACACACTTATGAATCTAATGGAAGAACATTTTGCTCTGCAAGTTTGGAAGATATATTTAAAACATGTGGTTGTCCAAATTCTAAGAATATCTTACAAACTAGCCACGCAAACTGTTCCAATCTTCAATAACTGTTATCCTGATTATGTTCCACATATATGTAATACACGTTTAGTACATTTTCTACTCCTACATCAAGTAAACAGGAATCATATTACAGGTAACGAAGCACAGGAATGCATTATAATGTTACGGAAAGCGGTAGCATTTCGTTAAAATTGAGTAGCTACGTCAAATTGAAACATACTCAAAACTTGCAGCTACGAAATTGACGTAAGTTCTATGTAGTGTGTTTGGAAAACGAGTTGAACAACTAAAATGTCCCAATTTAGTTAAAGTTATTCCTTTTGTATTGTTTTCACTGAGACATTCAATAATCATCAGTACTACACATAGTATTTTAATCTAACTAATGTGGTATATTTGGAAATGGTAGTTATTGTTCTGTTCATATATAATATTAAGACATGATGGGTGTTCATATTCAATCAATCCTATCCTTAAAATGGTACTTCAAAATAAACAACGAAACACCACATTGAAGGTTACCGGATAGATACAATACTACACACTGGTAATGAGTGCATACCAAATTGACTCCATTTGTCTGTAAATCAGAACATCGACATCGCACTCCGGAATTGGATAACAGGTTATGCTTTTAAGTATCTAACACTTACTTGTATGATTTATGCAAATATAGCACATTATGGATAGACGTAATTTTGTTGTATCTCCAATAAGAAATATTTTACAAATATTCTACACGCGATGGTCTTAGCAAATACAAACTTGAGCTTTGACCAGCCAAACAATACAACGATAATTGCAAAGGCGATTACTGAAAGAAGATCAGACAAATATTGTACTCTAGATAACGATTGATGAAACATTCATATTAAAATTTGGTTCGGCTTCCTGAATGTTTAAACTTCCAATGCAAATGAGGTAAGTTGATGAGCGTATTACTAAAATAACTTAAAACACCACTATTTACTGCCAAGAAACTAATCCTAAGGGATGCACACGCCAGATAATATTGCGTTAATATGATGACCAATTAATTGTAACATTGTCATGCATTGTTGCATACTGTAACATAAATTCTTCCTGAATACGATATCTAGCCAGACATTTATTACAGATGGGTAGTCCTGTGAGATAGTTCTTAGGGTAAATTGACACTTAAATGTTGCAGAGATTACGTTGTTTACTTCCGTCTGAACACGACTCACACATTACACGACGATAGTTTTATCTAAATATACCTCGAGGGGGTGTTCTGAAACTTTGAGATTAAGTTCGACATTTGGTCATCCTTTATCTTGAGGCATGTTTCAAACAGTTATTTTTACAGTCGAAAACAAATCCATTAAACGCAATACGGTTATGATATCTGACAGAGAATAATTTAGGAATTTTCGTCACGATATTCCACAATGGTGATAATTGAATGTGTTGACTGCGTCGGCTAAAGATATTGAGATGTTCAGAATATGCAACCTTGAGTTCTAAACTTTGTGAAATTATCAATCCGTACATTTGCGTTTTGATAATAAAAACAACTACACAAAATAATACAATGACAATTCAAGCCGATTACATTCTAACAAAGCATAACAAGTTTCTCTTAAAGACTATTATGTACTCTCCCCTATTGCAACGAATTATTTATTAACTTTCTGAAGCCGCGCCCAAGATATTGTACGATTTAGGACGTAAAACCGACTAAAAGTATAGAAGAAACAAAGCACCCTCGTTGTTAATGACGACACATGTTATGTGTAATGATTTTGGATAACATAATGCGCAACACAAATATATGAACAATTCAAATAGCTCATGTTATTATAGTAACAAAATGTATGTAGTCAGTGTGGCATACACTTCCATTATGTATACATGCTCTCACGCCCGTTGTTCGATGGTAATTTTGAAATAAGTTGTATTACTGTGTTCCGCGGTGACTTTAATGCATGCTGAGTGTATACATTTAATGATTTGATTGATCCTATCCTTAACGGTGTAGCGACTTAACTTGTATCAAACATTAAATAACAGAACACCAAATCTTCAAGATGTAAAGCTTGACCAGATTTAGTAGGCACTCATTAAACTTCGGAAGCGTGTATTATTTTCCGTAAGCGTAGTCGGTACTAATCGGAAATATGTGTTTATTTTTGCACCGACTTTGTCCGAAATATGCACGGAATACATTTGTATGTCCGGAGTGCCTTCTTAATCTGGTCAAGCTATATCTCCGTGCAGATAACCTGCTTGTGTCAACATGACCGACTGTCAATCAATTACTCATAAATACAAAATGGCCCTATTGTGGTATAGATCAGTACGTCTACATCGCGTTCCGGAATTGGATTGCTGATTATACGTTTGAGTGTCTAACACTTTACTGTCAGATTAATGTAAATATTGTACCGCATGAATGGACGAAATCCAAGTAAGGAAGATTTAACAACTGATCTGCACGCGATGATTTATGTAAAGGCACACATAAGCTATGGTCAGACAAATAAGACAACGATTGCAATGCAATAACTGAACGATGATCAAATGGATTTTGGATTTGGTACACTGTATAACGGCTGAAGCAACAATTTTGTCCGGGCCATTTCTATGTCTAAGCCTATGATTTTTGGAAATAAAAGTTCGCTTTAAGCACAGTACTGATACACCTGTCGTTTACATTTCTTGTTCTTGAATATGTTTCATTCGTTTTAAGCTTTTCGGTATCTGAATCAAGGTTGTGCTAACGTGCGTGTCTGTGGTCTCTCTTTGTTTAGAAAGTTTTTCCATTCGCATATTGATTTAATACAAACACTTTCATTCTGTTTTAAAAGGATAAATATGGCTTGATAGATTCAAACGGATTGCAATCATGCAAATGATATCAAATGTGTTAATTTGAAGTCAAACAGTTCAATAACGTCCCCCTAAAATGATTCGAGGTGTCTGTATATGAAATATGATTAATGGGAGAGCATGTGCAATTGTTAAATTAGTGTCATGGTATTTCCCTTTAAGGTTATTCCCTCCTTTTGGATTTTTCTGTACAAAGTATATAAAACATATTTGCTCGTTTAGTTTTTAAGATATTCTTAGATTAAGTTGACAACCCCTTAAAATTGAAAAATGTATAGTACCGAAAGAGTTATGGTTCAACATGAATTTTCGCATGTAAAGAATCAAACAGTAAAGTTTATTATATACTTTGTAAGTTATTTGTATTTTTAAACAATATTTCAAAATATGTTTTAACGTTTAACGTGAAAATCGTTGTAGAACACACTGTTTTCATATATACATTATACAGAAAATCTAAAAGGTAGCAATAACATTAAACAATTTGGTGAGGCGATCTCTAATGATCGTTCCGTTTCGTGTTATAGTTCTATTATTCATGTCAAACTGTAAGATTTAACCAAAGTGATAATAAGGATTAAAGTTTATTTTTAAATACACTTAAGAATTGCTGCGGTTTGTGCCAAATCTTAATAAATTAGCAGTGGTTGAAGGACGACATTATAGAGACAATATATGTGCTAGCCATGCTCAACATGTGTAACAATGACTGCATATTATACTGGTAAAACTTGAATACAGGATCTTATTTTAGATAAATAACCGTAATGTTTCATTTTAAATATAATATCATGACAACAATCGGTCAAATATCTTAAGATTGACCTAAATAACACTTTTAATTAGTAAAAGTAAATATTATTGACACATTGTCAAATTGACATTGTAAATATTGAACACAGCAGAATTTATGACAAAGGTGCGTTTCTACACAGTACTTTATATCTTTATCTATATCGTTATATCCGACTAAATATACATGTTCATGTCAGTGTGATACATGCAACGAAAGCTAATACGTTGTTGATAAGAATGTACGCGTCATTTTTGTCATGCATATTTGCTGAATTTAACAGAAATATAATATCTAGTAACATTACAATATGAAAGAAATGTTTTTAGCGTAATAACTATGTTCGTGTCTAACAACAATACGTCACCTCAAACGATGAATTATGTAACGCTTTAAAAGGTTGTAACAAAATATCAAGTTCATACTTTAGATACGACTGCAATGCAAATTGAAAGCGAAATTGTTTGTAATGATACTACATTTGTATTACTACACGCAAGTTGTTTGTGAAATATTCCAATGCTAGTGACGTTCAATCAATTCTATACATGTACTTTACTATTTTATGACAAAATTTAAGTACATTCTACGAGTTTTGACTTTAAATCTGGACCATTCGTCAAAAATTAAAAATTATATCGAAGTTTGAACAGGGCATTTTCAAGTTGACTAACCTCACTATCAGTTTAAGCAAAGTTGTGTCATTAGCGCAGTATAGTTGTTAAGAAAAGTAATTGTTAATAGTAATTAAGAGAGATTATTTATAATTTTCTAAATTTTATGAAGGGGTCCCACAACTCATAGTCTCAGAATTTCACGAAAATTGCACCCTTTTATTGTTATGACCATAGGAATAGATATTTGTGAAAAAATCTAGCATATCAACCTCCGTTGCCATGGTAACCAAGGAAAAGTGATTTTCCTTGAAAATTAAGATTTTTTGCTTTTTCGAGTTCTGAAAAATGCATATTTTCAAAGATTCATCATTTAATGAATACACCGGATTGAGCTGATATCTTTGATGTTTCATTATATGCCTACCTAACGTAACATTTCTGCATAGGCAAATCTATATTGCGTTTTTTCATTACTCCGTCAGTTTAAACCACCTGTACCCCTTTTTATCGAAATTTTCAGAAATGTGAAATTTGCAATAATATGGTAATTTCAAAAGACGTTTCTTTAAAAATGCATGCAGATCCACATTCGCCATATGGTGTTACAAGGACTATAGGTATTCAGGTTAGACATACTGGAAGATTGAGTTATGGCAAATTGAATTGATCTTTTTCTAGGGTCTTGAAAATTGCAAAAAATGGCATTATGCCAAAATTTGATTTTCAAGGATCTGTGTCAATTTGTAATGGAATTGATGAAATATCAAACAAACACATAACTTTTTGGTATCATGTAATATATACATAAGTAGCATAAACAGAAAATCTCAATCTAACATCCAAAACAAAAAATATTTTTATCAAGGGGTTAAATTCGTACCCCACCCACCTAAATTACTGTTTAAAATAATAAGTTAATGAGCAACAAGATGAATGAGAGTCAATATGCTTTAATATAACTTTGTAAATACATGGTTTATACAGTGTAGATAGAAAAACTGCAATGGTAAATTGTACAACAACAATGTCAAGGTCACACATAAAGGTCAAAGGTCACCTTGATAACCCGAAAAATGGCTCAAAATTTGGAAAAATTCATAATAATTCACAAAATAGATAAAACAGTGTCGAACAAATGTTAAACAAGTGTTAGAAATATAAACAGCATTTGAAGTCTGAATTTTCACATTTATATTATTAAGGTCAAGGTCACACCAATGTCAGATAGAGGTCAAATTCTCCCATTATCCACACTAACACTCAAGAATTTTGAATTTTTATCGGTAAAATGTATTAGCGAAAACCGATACTTATCTTCAACAATCTTCTCCATAACCCATTTAACAAGGAAGTAATACTTATTGTTATATTCAAGGGATTTCTAAAAGATTACAGGTAAAA
Source organism: Spisula subtruncata (assembly GCA_963678985.1). NCBI lineage: Eukaryota > Metazoa > Mollusca > Bivalvia > Venerida > Mactridae > Spisula > Spisula subtruncata. The sequence continues at coordinate 1,715,367 of OY787671.1, forward strand.
TTTATTACCCCACCCACCTAAAATAGTGCTTAAAGTGACTTTTTTACATGTTATTTCAAAAGTAATAAAAATGTGATGGAGAACAAGAAATATCACTGAATGTGATGAATACCCCAAGTTACTGCTAGCCATAGTAAATTGGCATCAGACATCTAATTTATGATGATTTGTACATATGCCTAGTTTAGCAACAATCATAAGTAAAGTTCAGACATAACCATAAGTGTAAAAATCCAAAAGGCCTTAACTCCCATAAAATTTAGCCTATTTAGCATGTATCTATGTGTATAATAAATATATTTTGAATATCTAATACATTTCAAATTGGAAAGCAGTAATATTTTTAAAACAACAATATCAAGGTCAAACTATAAGGTCAATGGTAATAGAAAAATCAGCTTAAAAGTTTCTAAGATTTGTCCTAATGACCTTTTTTGCCTCAGTCGTTGAATGTCCCAATATTAAACTAGACCTACAGTTTGTTGAGATAATCATTGAGACAAAATTGCATAAAGATTAAGCCAACATAGATAGTTTTTTCTATGATATGGCCTACTGACCTACTTTCAACTACATATGACCAAATATCAACCTAGATTTTGTCAAATTGGTCATTTTCAACGATTTAACCAAATGACCTTGTGTTTTACCACAGTCAGATGACCTGATATAGAACTTGACCTAGATATTATTAAGATGCTGATTGTGACCAAGTTTCATAATGATTAGACCTAAATTGTCTACCCAATCAAACTGTTGATGGACAAACAGACGACAGTGATCACAAAAGCACAAAGTAAGCTACAAAGGGACATAACCTACCGGTAATGAAGTTGACTATTACTGTTGGCTTATGATATGGTTAACAAGGGTTGTCAGTTTCAATGCAATAGTATGGATATTTAAGTGTCAAATATAGTAGCATGCACGGAAACCCTTAACAAAAAAGTCATCACTTCAAAAAAAGAGCATAACTCTGATTAATTATTGCACTTGACAAGTAGCATTGTTTTTTATTGTTAATAATTGTTGTCAGTTTCAATTTTATCATATGGATACTTTGCAACATATGGCCAAATATAGCAACCTGCACCAAAACAATAAATATAAAGGGGCACAACTCTGAATAAGAACAAAATCAGGTTGAAATATAAAGGGGCACAACTCTGAATAAGAACAAAATTAGGTTGACCAGTAGTGAAGGTTAATTGTTGTCAGTTTCAATTACATAGAATGAATACTTTGCAATATATGGTTTAATATAGTAGCCTGTATAAAACCTTAACCAAGAGTATAACACTGTCAAATTGAGGAGGACTATAGCTCTCCATCTATTTCAAAAAGTCTAGCTGAAAAAGACTAGGATAAACAAGACTGCATTCAATAAACGCTTACGCCCCCTTGGAAGCCATTTCAATAAGTCTAAGACCAATATTAGGTCAAGGTGAAGGTCAAAATGGAGTCATGTGATACAGGTGTGTGGAGAGTGGTCATATACAACATCCATGCAAGTTTGAAAGCTATATAGCAAGCCATATTAATGCTAGCAGAAACAGCCAATTTGGGTTAACCAGGCTGGACGGACGAAAGGATGGACGGACAGGTGAATCACTATATGCCTCCCTATCTATCGATATGGAGGCATAAAAATCGGAATCAAGCCACAAACCACAGATTTACTGGCTTAAGTAACAGTCTTAGAAACACCTAGTTTTTTACCCAACATGACCCAGTTTAAACATTGGCATAAATATATCAGTGAGACTAACATGCTTACCAAGTTTCGTGAAGATTGGATCAAAACTTTGGTCACTACTAGAGTGAGCACATGCTTTATCTAAGATTTGACCTAATGACCAAGTTTTTGACAATTTTTTGATACATTACCCAGTTTCAAACTTAGCCTTGACCAAGTTTTGTGATTTTTTTATAAAAACTGTAACCTCTGACGTGAACACAAGGCTTGTATAAGATTTGACCTAGTGACCATGTTCTTGACAGATAAGACTCATATTTAAATTTGGTCTACATTTAATAAACTGACATTCTGACCAAATTTTATAAAGATCAGATAAAAACTGTGACTTGAAGAAATAACACAATGTTTTTCAAATATTTGACCTTGTGACCTAGTTTTGATCATACATAGCCCAGTTTTACACTGGGCTTATTTTTCATAGAGAACAATATTTTGACCAAGTTTCATGAAGATTGGATAAAAACTGTGACCTCTAGAGTGAAAAAGTTTTTTAAAATTTGACATAGTGACCTTGTTTTGACACCACTTGACCAAGTTTTAAACTTTGGACAACAACATTCTGACCAGGTTTCATGAAGATTGAAAAAAAAATGACATCTAGAGTTAACACCAAGTTGTTCTTTTATTTGACCTAGTGATAAAGGTTAAACCCCACATGACCGATGTTTAAATTTAGCCTAATTTTCATAGAGATCACCATGATTCTGACCAGCTTTCATGAAGATCGCATCAAAAGTGTGACCTCTAGAGTGAACATCAGCAAATTGTTGATGGACAACAACAGACTTAGAGACTGACCACAAAAGCTCACTTTGTTACTATGTGACAGGTGAGCTAAAAAATATGCAATCATCATAAAAGTAAAACGCATGTATGTATATAGATTTGAATTTGGGTAGTCCATTAAAATAAAATAGTCATTCATCCAGTTAACACACATTTTTTTGTCACTTCCTGATTATAAGAATTCAAAACTGATAAGTCAGTAAATTGAGTAACAGACTCAGTTCAACTCTGCACATTATGCTAAAATATATGTATTGAACTCCTATCCTGGCAGCAACTCCCCAGCACCAATGTAAATGAGCATAGCAATTCATCAGCAACTGCAAAAGAATAAAAAAAATGTGTTAAGGTAAGTTAGAAGTAAAGAACAATTTCCTTACTTGCATAGAGTGCTTTGAAAATTTTGGTAAAGCTAGCAGGTATCAATGGGCCATTATGGCGCCTTCTTTTTTCATTTTTATTTGCAAATCAAATTTCTGTGGTTGATAAATCTGAATAAACGCCTTTTCTCAACCATTGTTAAATATTTATAAATGTAAAATAGTCAGTTTATCTACCATACTCCCCCGAATAACAGCTCCCCGCAAATAGAAGAAGCTCCATTTTTGGAGAAATTTTGTTGTTTCTTGAAAAATTGTATACCTATGATGTTTAATTTGATGGTTATTAATGTTTTGTTATTGCTTGATCAATAAAATAGACATTTTATTTTTATTATAATTTTTTCACCATTTTCTTAGAAAGAATAAATATTTTTTTAAAAAGTAAGACCCCAAAAAAGTCACCCTTTTGCAAAATGCATAGCCCAGGGGGCTTTTATTGGGAGGTATACAGTAATCAGTTTTCCTTGACTGGTGCCTGACCAGTATTTAATAGCAAATTATTCTTCAACATTATTACCAGCTGTTTTTCCACATGTGGAAGAAAAAAAAGAAAACAATCAACAGATCAGTTTTACCTAAATATTTCATTCATCAATAATTAGTATAAGAAGGTACATTTACCTTCCATACAGAACCCACAACTTCTTCTCCGCAAGTGGAGGAAATTAGACAATTTCAAAAAACAGGTACCGTATGGCTTACTTCAACCTGGACTCAAACCTAGATTGCCAGGTAACAGATAATATGCACCTATCACTGAACCACAGCTGTGGATGCAGTAGTAAGTGGAATTTATTCTTAAAGTTGTAATAAACTAATAACTTACACACTCGATCCTTTAGTTTCCAATTAGGATCCCGGTAACTAAACAGGTTTGAAATTACTGCTTGGAATAGGATTAGGTGTCAGTATGTCCCACATCAAAACGATAGTCACTATAATCAATTCCTGCAAAACAAAATATACATGTTATGTCATTTTGTTTTGGTTCCCCTGGTGATTGCGCAATTGTCAGGCTCAAAGGTTGCGTTTAAAATTAGAGTTAAATTAGAGTTTCTTGAAAAATTTCAGATATGTAAGCCGATTCATCTAAACCAGTTATCCTGGACTTGATCTGATCCAGTACTAATTTACCCAAAAAGATCTAATTCTCCACATGTGGAGAAAAATTACATTGGACTCCTTGTATCCCAAAAGATGCTACAACCGGGAACTGACAAAACTACATTGTACCTGTAATCTTATTCATAACAAAGCTATACAAAGCAACTGGTCATAAGTAAAGAGGAAGTGTCTAAACTAAGTGAGCACTGTGTATACTGGTTCATCACATGTTTCTTTTATCTTTACAAGCTTCTGTGGCAGAAAAGGAGTAAGTCAGTTTACTGACTTGCCAAATGCTCTACATTATTTTTTTATAGTATACTGTGAGCAGATGATTGGTTTGATTATCATAATCATCAAACTGGTGAAGGATTTTCGGCCGCCCTTCATCTTACATGCCTAAACCACCAGGGCCTTGTATCATGCTTCAGTGCACGGCTATAGTATGTGTGCACGCCAAGATAGCTTTGCGTTACAGATAAGGTTTTAGTCCATTGGGTATTTTACCCCCAAGTTTCAATTTTGATTGGGTTTTGACAAATTTTATTTGGGTATTTAATCAAACACATAGGGTAAATGATCTTTTATGTACTGTTTTTCACTATATCATCCTTTTCTTTTTGGGTATTTCAGATTTCCATTGCTATTTTTTACTCCCGCCTCTCAAAATCTATTGGGTTTTTGAGAAAATTAATTGGGTAATTACCCCAATACACAGCTTATCTGTAGCTCTGAGTGGTTAGCATGATTGCCACTTAATCCAGTGACCTGGATTTAAGTCTGGATGGAGTCATTCATATTTCAGCAAAAAGCTGACTAGCAAATAAAAGCTATGGTCAGAATCAAGTATGTAGATGGCGTAAAAGGGACAACGCGTAAAACTGGCATTGGTTTAAATTTCACAATATTACCACTACATAGAAAGATCTACAAGTTCAATGCAGTGATTAAAATAGTCGAAGCTTCTTAGACGATGATTATTCCATTTCAGTGATTAAGATCGACGTCATTATCAATAAAAGAACATTTAGTTATGGTACCCAGAACTAGGATTAAAACTATAGAATCTGAACATACCAGTTCTTATTTCTTTCAACTGTTACTGCTGATAACCGCTTTCTGATTATAGTCACATGTCTGTCAACAGAGTTGGCATTCCGGTGTAGATCAACTCTCCCAGGAATGTCTGCATACAAATTCTCCCAAGTCATCCATTATTGCCAAGCACAGACCCAGTATTGCTTGTTTTTGACAAGTGACACTGGTCTTCCAACGTCCATGGTTAATCTCATACAATGTATGTATATGATGACTATTTCAAACGCTAGCGACTGTTAATTTCAGCCTCAACATGTTTGATCCTTCATTACAATTTACACACGTTTCTCTGAGTTTCTGAATGTTTCTTGTTTCAATTGAGATATATCAAGAATCGTCGTCAATGCCGTGAAATGAAGAAATTTTTCCTGAACAATTTAAGCTATGCTCCGATCTTTTAGACAAACCGGTTAGTTCTCTATCGCCTTCTTTGTAAAAAATACGGAAGTAACATGCAACTTTAGCGCGCCATATTTGTCATCATCTGTGTCGATCAAACGCTTTATAACCAAGGACCAAGCGTCGTAACGACGCAAAACTACCAAAAAGTGTCTAAACTACGTGAAAGTTGCTCGACTTTCTTCGCTATTTACTTGACCGTTTCAACCCGCCATAGATCAATTTTTTTATACAACGCAGATTCATATGTCTTCTTTGAATATGTAATACTCATTTCACACAGACTGCGTGCATTTTTTCAAAAAAACATCGTAATTTGACCAACTACAAATTTACGAAAAAGTGATAGCATGCATGCCGCACGCTATATTTCTATCCGAGAATGTTTTATGTGATATCTGAAACATCCATTTTGTAGGAAATTTAATGCTCTTTGTGAATATATAACCCTTTTTGTATAGTTTTCTCGCGTTTTGAAGAACGAAGATGATATCGGTCAAGAATTCAAAATTCCCAAAATCTTAAAAAATCGAACATTTATCCGTATCCAAGGAAACAGGAAAAGAATTTTGAAAAACTAAAAAACAGGAAACACTTAGAATACATAACTCTTTTAACCCTGAGAGTTTAAACCAGATCTGTGATGATGAGTTGTGAACTTTTTTTGAAAATTATAAATAATTCATCTTAAACTGCAACATGCCAATGATGCAATACGTTAAATAAATCATCATGCATTTACCAGAACTAATTATCAATATGATAGTATTTGTTGTGTACGAATATGACGGCCAAAACAAGGAGGAACATTATTGTTCGTTTCAACAATTTTGAATACTAGTGTGGGTCAATGTAGTGCATGTGGATATAATGCCATAGACTCGTTATCCAAATAACTTAACTTCTGTTATATCAGCGAATGAACATCTGAAGCTCTCACTAATCAGTGCATTATAATAGCATAAAGCCCGCGGATCGTCCAGACACATATTGTTTGTTTTTTTAAAGCAAATACAGAAACACTCTGACATTAAATTGACAGTGACACAATGTGAATCTTTAATAAAGTGGCCCAGGAGTATAATAAAAGATTGCTAATGGTTATATCACTGGCAGTTGATAGATATTTGACTTTTTATTTCATCGTTTCCGAAACTAAATTAAATGAGAAACAAACGTGTCAAATAAAATGTTCTCTGCTAATCGGTCTGGTTATTCAATCATTGTTTTTGTTCTAATGGTGACAGAAAGGTGAATGCTCATGTGAGGGTATATTAATAACCATTTGCTCTACGGGCGATTATATAATTTCACCAACAAATACATTATGCCTGATTCTTAAGGGTTTGGTCCTGACACATGTGAATATATAAAATACCGCATCCTGTACTCTGGTTTCAGCGTTTTACACGCTGGACTTAATGTCGCCAAATGAATTATAATTCTGACTATATGAAATCAATACATTTCATCAGAAGAGCTGATATTCACGGATTCTATACACCTGTGTGAACGATTGACACAATCATCAGTATCCGCTAAATGTGTAATTGTCTGCCCTAACTATATCCAATCCATTTTAAATCAAATTGTGTGGTGACAAGCAAATAAACTCATACAAACAGTATTGCCATTAGTTGTCAAATGCGGTAAACAGTATAAATTCCATAAATTTTCAGTAATACATGTAATCCGGAAAATAATATTGTACTGTAATCGTTTATAAAGGCTTCGTATCGACCTATTGATTATTCTTATAGTTGGTATTTAGCAATACCAGTCAAACTTTATGGAACCAAAAACAAAGTAACCACCACATTTTGTCCAGAAACGGTTTGTACTCATTTTGATATCTGCATAAAATACTAAAAAGTGTAGTAGTCACTCTGGTTAACGTTCTAGTTGTTAAACATTGTATTAAAAGTCAAATAATTGTGTTTATATGTCATTATTGTAAACAACACATGTATAAGGTAAAGGAAAAGTTTAAAACAATGTTGATATGAACATTTGATGTAAAACAGAACCTATTTCTAGTCACAAGAAGTATATGCGATAAAAATACCGTCCGTCCGCCCTTCAACAACCAATTCCGTCCGTCAATCCATGCACCCACCCATCTAGTAATCAAACGCAGTTCAATTAATTCCCACAAACAGACAGCCCGCCAGTGCTAATGCTGATTTACCACAGGATAGATTGATACGAGAATAATACTGGAAATACTAAAATAGTTAACATCAGACCAGTGACTTTTCTCCCAATGCAATACATATATAATAAGTGATATAACAAGAACCGTCTAGACATGCATTGGAAATACTTTATTACATTTTAATGCCGAATGGACCCGCCATTAAATCATCGGTGACACTAGAGGGAACATTTAATGACGTGTTGCTACTCGAGAGTCATATAATAAAACGTTACCAATGGCTTTATCACTGGCAGTTGACAGAATGTTTGACAACTGATGTTGTTACATTCATCAATCCCAAATGAATGTCTTCATTCGTCTGGTGCATATTCCCATCAAGGAACATATAATTACCTACTTGAACGTCTGATACTTACAGACATATTTCTTTTTGTCTGGCTTCATCCTCTCCATCTAGTTAAATTATAGATAAAACTTACAGGATAATGTTAACGACTCAATTTGAATTTCGTATTCGAAGAGATAAACCTAAATACGGAAGTCACATTTAACGGATACTGTACCTTACTTGACTTTAATCAGTTATAACATCCTCTTGGTATATGTTTAGATCATAATAACTGTCGAGTGATATGTTAGTCGTGTTCGAACAGAAGTAAAGCACGCAATCTCAGAAATGTTAAATTGGTTATTTCCTCCAAAGATCGGAAGAAATATTTCGAATAACAATCCGTCTGTAATAAATGTCTCGTTCGATATCGAATTGAGGATGAGGTAACATTTCAGCATATTTACAATATGCAACATTGCATGGCATTGTTAAACATAATTAACCATTATAACGCCATATCATGCAATATATGCATTTTGCTGAATTAGCTGATGTCAATAAATAATGGCGTTTAAAGCATTCAACCATCGACCTCGTTGACTTAGTGGATTCAGTGTAACACATTGCTACAAGTATTTACTGTCAAATATATAATCCACCATAAATAAAGTCGTCATTATTATTATTATTATTTTTACTATTATAACGAAAGCAGTTTAGATACAAAACTAGCCGGGGCAAAATTGTAGTGTTCCTTCAATTGTTATACAGTGTACATATACACAACATACTCGTATATTGACTATATTCCCTTTGTCTGATCGTCGTTTAGTTATTGCATTAGTAATAGTTGTTTTATTTGTTTGTTCATATCATTTGCTTCATGCATTTCTTCACATAAGAAGCATGTCAGAACACTTATAGAAATTTGCTCATCTACTTACCTCGTTTACTGAGGCTGTTGTATTGTTTCTCCAATCTTCTTTTGTAATGCACAAACTCCATCTGTATGGTCGTCTTATAGTTATTGCATTCGTAATAGTTGTTTTATTTGTCTGGTCAAAGCTCAAGTGTGTATTTACAAAGAGCATCGCATGCAGAACAGATTAATAATCTTTCTTATTGGAGATACAACAAGATTTCCTCTATTCATGATGTGAACTATTTGCATAAATCTTACCGTTTAGTGTTAGATACTCAAAGCATGATCTGTAATCCAATTCTGGAACGCGTGATAGACGTTATGATTCACATAGCACTGAAGGCAATTTGTATGCAATTGATTGACATTGGTCTTTAGTCATTTTTCAAGTTACATACCGTACATGGTTTGCATTTATGTCGGAGACAAAGTTGTTGCCATGGATTGGCGAATTTTCATGTTAAACAGATTCTCACACATTTGAAGGTGTTTGTGTTTTCTTTTAATAATAGTATTTTAGTATATAATTATTACTGCAATAGTTTCTAACAACAGAAGGCTTTCGGAGCAACTTAGTAATTACAAGTTATTAATTGTAAGTAGCAGAATATGATGACAATTACACTTTACCGTCCGCCAATTGTAACAGCAAAATGGCCTGTGAATATGCTTATCATTTTTGCTCGCTCCTTTAATGCCCCTAAATCAATTCTTCAACAATGAATATGCACTATTAGTCCCTATAATCTGCATGAAAATTTCGCGGATGAACAAGATATATTGTAGTAAAATATTGCTGTTTCTGAAACTTTGTGTGACTTTAAGCTAAGGTGCGACTTTTTCAACGCATTGCTCTGAAAGAAGTAAAAGAAAAAAATCAACATGATGACCTATTACATAGAATATTAGACAATATGTGTTAAAATATAACCGATTCATATTCGATTAACTGGAGAGTCAAGCTATTTCACACCAAACAGTACTATCGTTAGAAACATATTTCTACAACACATTGATCGACACACATACACGATTTACGTGTATTGTTTATGCATCAACATTATTTGTTTAAAACAATAGCCGTCAGACTAACATACCCCGTCGACAAAGGACCACATTACATTTGTACTTTCAAAATCAATCCATCACTTATTATTTCTAAATGTCAAGGTTGTTCATAAGAGAAAGTTTAAGGAAGGAAACTCCAGCAACAACAGTTAATGTACGTGTTCACTAGAATTCGTCTTTCGAACAGACTGACTGAAGGACAGGCAGTATACACCCTATAAACTGTGTTGTGTGAGCTTATAAAATTCAATTCTAAACAAAACATGCCAGGAAGCATACTAATTACATACATTCACTTTTACATGGACCGTATATACTGATATACTGATACTTATATATCTTACTGACTTGTATAAATGAACACTATGTGCCCGTTCCGCATATTTTGATCGATAGAACCGTAGAAAACTGCCGACCGCACTGATGAATGTGCACTTCACAGGTTCAATCGTGCGTCCTACCCTTAGCGTGGATCCTATCTTTCACTTTAAATTGACTGTTTTATTTTTCAGAAAACAAAAATATATCATATCCTGGTTGTAATTTTGTTGGAAAATGTTCGCACTTTGTAATCGCATGAAATACGGATGATATAAAGAAGATAATAAAAATTATGGTCATAATATGGTCAAAATCGTTATTATCGTGAGGTCTACCCCGCTAGTGTTTTGTTATTTACGGAACAATATCGAAGTGTTTGAGGAAACTATGGGATCAATCGTGGAAAGTAGGGTACCAAAAGATTCAGTGGCGAAGCCATTGCATGCTGGCCAGGGTGTCCATAAATAAACGAGTCTCGATGTTATATATACCCCAAAATAGGGGTTAAGTCGACGCTATTTGGCCGCCATTTTTGTGGTGGCTCCTACCATAAAAACCAAGTGATTCCCCACCCTGAATCTTATAGGGAAATAAATTCACATTACATCTTTTGTAATTGTTCCTGTTAACCTCTGTCCTCTGTAACATGTGACGGATTTTTTACAAGAATATAAGGACCCGTCATAAGCTTCTATGTTGGATAAGAATTTATCACATGACTTTCCTTGTATTCAGGTTAGTATAGCCAGTACGTATAAAGCTATACGTACCACGTGTAGTATGAGCTGTTGAGTTTTTCCAATAAATCAACGCGTATTTTGCGTTTTTAGTGGCATATGATAAAAAGAATCTATCACTCGTTGTCAATTGATATATTTATATTAAACTCGTTCAGGTAATATTATTAATCTCGCCAGAGGCTCGCTTAATAAAATTTCCAAAACTCGTTTAATATGAATTTATATCAATTGACAACGAGTGATAGATCCTCTATATCTCACCCAAAAGGTCGGATTTAACCAGGAACGAAGTTTGCCGAGTTCCTGGTTAAAATTCCGACCTTTTTGGTGAGATATCTTTAAACTGCATCGATTGACGAATGGCTTTATTCGAGAAAATAACCGACTTTATAATATTCATGCAGCGTTAAACAGCAATAATCGACAGTCTAGTTGTGACTAATTTTCAGCTCGATCCGACTATAGACTTTCGCACGACACTTGTATTGGAAGTCGCATTTTAATGCATTTCCGGTCACCTGGTTGTTATATATGCGTGTAAATATCCATTCTTCCTATATTGGTAATACCCTTAATTTAAACTAGGCCACGTCGTAGTTGCGTCCCTTTAGGCCGCATTAACGTTATGTCACTGTCCTTGGTGTTTTAAATTTTGTAAAGGTAATAGTTTACGAACCTGTACAAAACAGATAACATTTGTAATCTAATCACTGCCGATGTCATTATTTCAGTTCAACCGAAACTAGAACAGTTGTAGTATATTTATGTGACTTAAAATCCGTCGATATACACTGTCGATGTTTTATTCTACTATCAATCATAATTGTGGATTATATGTTATTTTGATTGAAAACTGTGTTCGTCTTGCCGTTACCCACAGTGCACTAAAACAATAAATATGGGTAGAGTGTTTAATTTGTAATTAGGACATTCATTGTGAAAAACAATGGCGACTAGTCAACGGGAAGTAGGTGGGCGTGTGCCGGAACTGTGTCAGCCATGTAACAGCAAAAACATAAAACGTACGGCAGAAGTGTTTTGTCCAACTTGTGGTGAGTTCCAGTGTATTGATTGCAAGAACATTCATACAATGTACACTTTTATGAAAAGTCACAAGTTATTGAGTGTTACTGAATGTATATCCAATGAAAGGAACACTTTTTATCTGAAAGGACTCGATATCTGTACGAAACACAATAAACCGTTTGCGTTCATCTGTGATCGCCATAATTCGCTAGTTTGCAGTACCTGCGCTATTGTTGATCATAACAAGTGTAAAAAGATAACTGAGATTAAAGATTTAGCAGCGGGTGGACAGTTTGATGATCTAAAAGTTAAACTACAATCAGCTATAACAACAACACATCAAGCTGTCGAGAATTTGTCTGAAGCAGAGGAATGTTTGACCACTGACGTCCAGAGAATTCCTAATAAGTTGTCTGATATGGCTACGAAGATTATTCATGCATTTGAGACATTCGCAGGGAAGATGACACAAGACGCGAGCTCGTATAGAGATAAAACAATATCTGACTGGACAAATAGCAAACATGAATGCGAAAATAGATTGAAAAATATGAAACGCTCCTTGGAAACGATGGATACCATAACAGCCAATGGAACACCATCACAGCAGTTTATTGCAGCACGCGCTATGACAGAACAAATACAAGGTCAGGTGGGCGACACTGAATTATTATGTTCAAACGTAGAGGTGATAAACGTTTCGTGCAACTTCGACCAACATTTTGATTCATTGAAGTCAACACTAATGTCTGCAATGAATCCGGGTGAATTTGAGATCAACTACAAGGTATCTAAGAAGACAAAGTTGGTACAGATGGCTTCAATAGATTTAAAGCACACTCGTGGCGATGTGGATAAACCGCTGTACAGTGGTTTAGATTTTCTTCCTGATGGAAGATTGGTAGTAGTGGATAATAAGAATGGTAAATGTTTGCTTTATGATGAGAATTTGAGCTTAATGTCTGCACACAAATTACCATACAAGCACCCTAGAAGCGTAGTTGCTGTGTCCGTGGACCAGATTGCCGTAACAACGGGTAGTCAGTACTTACTTGACTTTTTCCATGTGAGTAAATCAAATGAAATCACATTGACAAAAAGATATGGGGTATGTGTAATGTACGACTCAATAAACCTGATGAGCGATGGTAACTTTGTAGTAAGTACTATAGACTACACTCCACCGGTTCGCATCGTATCCATGTCTGGTGAAGAAAAAGATTTCGATTTCGAGTTTCTTTCAAAGAAGTATCCAAGTGACACTAGCTCATGTACGTACATACATGGTCAAGATATAATCGTATTGACGGATAGATATGCTGATGCTGTTCACACATACAAGTACGAGCCAGGTAAGCCGCTTGTTAAAAATGACGATCAAAAGCTGATTAAGAAACCGCATGGAGCAGTTGTTGGTCCGCATGATCATCTACTTATTGGCAGCTTTGACACAACATCGTTAGTAGAGATAACTCCTGCAGGTCGTGTACTGTCATCACACCAGGTTGATATGGTGTACCCTCGCACTCTTGCCGTATCCAAGGATAGGAGACGACTAGCAGTCTCCAATAGTGAGAAGGGTTTTCTCAAGTTAAAGCTATACCAAATACATTCAGCATGAGTCCAATGTCCGGACCGTAATTATACTGACCAGGATTATCAATTTTTGTCCTTTCATTTAAAGCGGTAACAAAGCTTTTCATGGGTCATTATGCTAGAAGCGTGTGAAAAGCTTTAGTTTGGAAAGAGCATGGACCTCGCTGTTACAAGTTACAATGACGAGTATACTTGTAAAGCACATTTGTACTCAAAAAGCAGAGTGAAGTAATCTAAATAACGATTCTTACACATAATGGGTGTGACTTATTTCAGTAAATTTCAGAAAATTCTTCATTAAACACCTGATGATGAGCATGGCTCAGTAGTATGAACAAAGCTTCATTAATGTTTATAATATCATATGTATTACTGTTTAACGCAATGATGACGATATTAAATGTTGTACATGGTATATTAACAAAGCCATGTGTCCTGTATAGACTCAGGATACAAAGTACAATCCTTTATTTAAGTGTTGGAATCTGTTCTGTGCTGTCATAGAAATGACGTCATTTATATTAGCTGTTATATGTTGACTGGTGAGACTAGATTGTATAGTATATATTGTTGGCTTAGAATGAGAAGGTCGTAAGTGCCACTTAAGACCTTATAAGACTGAATATACATATTTGAAGTATACATCATTTGTCGCTTGTTATGAGCATATTTATGAAAATCGGAACTTGTCGTGTTGACCAGACTGAAGTTGAAAAAGCTTGTTTTGCCATGGGTAAAGAGTGATTGTCAGACAGTTTTTCTTGTTCTCTCAAAATATTGATTTGGTAGTTACGACCTTCTCATTCTAAGCCAGCGATATATTGGTTGTCACTGTGCGTTTTTATTTGTAATTGTTCTATTTTGTTAGTCCTGATGGCTTATATTTTACTTGTTATCTGTGATATGTTGTTTTAAAGGTGTTTTGTTTCTCCTTATTGATGCTTTATTTGTCTGATGTCATGTCGTATTGCCACAAAGCTAACAAATACGGTTGCTTTGTTTCCTATGTTGCCTTGTGGCACAGACTCCGGTTTGACGGACAGACTGGCTGATGTACCAAAATGTGTCATAATGTGATGTCGAGCTTTTGTCACTGCGGAGTGTCATTTCTCGTTAATCATTTGACGGTTTGTCTAATATTCCCACTTGTAATGGTGATATTGTGTGTGCGTGTGTGAATGTGTGCTTATCGTGCAGTGTTTGATATGTTAAGTGTGTCTTTTAGCTCTACTCGTTGTATTAAACATCACTGTCACTTCCCGTTTTAAAGTATTATTGACGCCTTATAGCGATTTGGCCAATTTAGTTATTTTTTCTCGTTCCGCAAATTTCAAACAAAAACAAATATGAAGCTGCAAAGTTCTATCATTTATAGTTACATCTCAAACGTTTTTGGACAGGTTGTGTAGGATTTGCAGTGGCTTAGTTTCATTTTCACGTTCAATTAATTGTTAGACTTTGTGGAGTGTGTTTTTTTCTGGGCTTTTTGTGCCCCTCACCTATTTATAAATGGGGTCATGTAGCATTGGGGCTGTCCCAGCGTCCGTACGTAACAACAATAGTGTTAGGCAGAATTTTTTCAAACTTTCACAGATGAACAACCTTCCAATTGATGACTTGTGTAGTTGACCGTAAAGGGTGGACTTTTTGCAGCGGGTATTTTACCAGAGTTATTGCCCTTTGTTACCTTTACTATATGGCCTAATTGGGACACTTCCGTCGATGAACACATTTCTAATTGTTTTCTATAGTCTGTATGTTCTTTTTATTCATTTCGTGCTCAGCTCTTTCTGTTGAGTCCTGTCTCTGCTGTTCAATTTCCATTAACGTTTTCTTTCTTATTATATTATACGAATGAATTTCTTGATTATTACAATATCGCATGACTTGTGTATAGTCCTTATTCAAATAGACGAATATTTTAAGTACCAACGTATGGTATTTATCTGGTTCAACAAATTAACATGTGTATGATTTGTTAACGTTTCCCAGAGAGTTGAATAAGTAATATATAAAGTTTGAAATGGTTATTTTATTGACGACATAAATCAAACTTGTGTAGGTTACAGTGTTGTTATGTACTTTTAGGAGAACAATCAAAACTGGTATCAGGAAGTCCAACAGCTGTTAAAAAACAGTTCATTGAGTTCAAAACTCTTCCTTAATTCACAACCATTACGGTTCAGCAGGACAACACTTACAATAAGTTATTATCCAAACACAAACGTGTATAACAGTTGACGGGGTATTTCATAATTCGCTGGCGTAGAAGAAAAAGAAAAAAAAGAAAAACTGTCTGAAATTTACTATTTACTTATGCTAAATCAAGTTGTTTCAATTTTAAGTTCCGATTTTCAAGAAAATAGGCTCATACCAAGCGCATTATGACGCCGATTTTAAATGGGTACAAATACGACCTTCTCATTCTAAGCCAGCGAATTATATGCATTGGATAATGTGTCCATGAGCACACTCTTATATATACCAGACCGAAGGAAAGGATGATTTTCATGTATGTTGTGCACAACTTGATCCTTGTTAATTTCATTTATACATAAAGCATTCTAAATAAAAGAACAAAACACACATTTTAACACACATATACTTGATTATATGACGACTTGCAGACAGAAATATCCCACTGACAAATACCAAAGAGAGTGGTCTTCCCCACCCCCCACCCCCTTAACATGAGACGAATCCGCTAATGAGACCACTTTTAGAAAGAACGGATGGTGGTTGGATTAGCGGGGTTCTACTGTACATATGTATCTGTAGATATTACGGTTTTGTATAAACACTTTATTCAAATAATTTTCCTAATATGGTATACATATATATTTACGCTGGCTCCTATGGTGTGTCTATATCGGATTAAGCGTTTTTGTTTAATTACAGCTATAGATATTGTCTTGATAAAGTTTCTATAATTATGCATAGGTAAACCTTTTTTTCAAATCCTTTCACTGACACTCTTTTATGAATTTTTCAACTTATAATATCAAAATATCAAATATCATTGTTTTCTTGGCATAGTTATTTTTCTAGTTCATTGTTCATTGTTGAGGATCTTATGGAAGATTGATTGTTTATTGTCAAATAAGTGTCCTCGTAAAATAAAGTCTTTATTATTATTATTATACATTGGTTTTATTCTCTGTATTGATGACACAATGCATTTTACGATGAAAACAACCCTATATGGTGAGACAAGAAACCTGACACAATGGACTGAAATGAACTACATGAATTCTATTACATATACGCAGACATGGTACTTAGCTATTGCTAATGGTAAACTAAGTATACTACCTTTTTGACGCCTAGTATAATAGTATATATCCATTGATGTTAAGTTTATGCACAAATACCTCATTACAGGCATATACTTAGGATGAACATGGCATTGTTATGCATTTCGCAATGAAAACAAAAATTTATTCTAATACTGCTACTTATACTAAAAAGGTATGAAAAAATCCGACAGGGAAGGTAACACTCAACTATTGTGCATGCAAAAAAGGTATGAGAAAATCCGTAAATAATATCAGTAAATAATATACTTTATAATGCTGCAATTTGCGGAAATTCGAACACAATTAAATACTTATGTATTAATATTTATTCGCTGATGCTCGAGTGATGTTAAATTAAAATCATGACGTAAAATGAGATTGATAGGTTCAGGTGCCGCTGACCTAGACAGGTAAATTTGCTATCATTTTAGCACCAATGTCAACGGCGCTGTTGTAGCTTAATTGTAGGCCAATCAACATTAACGGTTATGTCAAAAAATATTTTGCGTTGTACGCTGTTTCTAAAAAGTCGACATGTCGTGCAGTCGTAATTGTCTGTGGTCAAAGGGAGGTAAGTGTCTAAATGTTTATCAATTACATATCACTCTACATATATGCAGTTGAATCAAAATAAACTAGTTGGCGATTGAATAAAAAAGAGACACAATTTGACGTTCAGTATACAATCTACAAATTGCGTTTTTGTGTAAACTCCGACTCATTATTCAAACAAAGAATATCTTTTTATGTCAAACCAAATTATCGACGGGTTACACTCGCCACACCATGTAACATCTGAACAAACAGGAAACATAAATGACCACTTTATGTAAATATAGATGTCTCTGTAGACGCCTAGTCTTTAACCAAGCCACGCTGTGTGTAACATAATTATAAATAACACACTTTCGTCATGGAGTTATATTAATGTTTGACTTCATATATCTTCGTTTGACCTATATGAAAACATAGTATTGCAATTACAAGTTACACATACAAGATGTTTATTCTAGTACATGTGTTAGCATCATCTATTATGTTGATGAAATACAACTGAACACGTCATCACTACAAGTCTGCAGCATTTCTCTCTAGTGATAAACATAATGATAAAACACATATATACAGTTACAATAATTGCAATTAAAGTTTTACATTAAGTTAACATGTACAAAAACAAGTACCCAGTGTAAATTTATGATTCAGTATCACAAACTTATGTAATAAATAAATGGTTACTCTCAAATGTCTAGTTTATTTGATATATAGCGGTATTTTAAGTTAAACTCATTGCAATTTTATTTGTATTTTACATTTGTATGTATTTGGAATTAGTACATTGTGTCGGTGCTTACTCGCTGGAACTCCCTTGGTGAATAAAATATCATCTTGAACGATTGTTTTGTTCTCATTATGTCTAAAAGGCAATTAAAGAAAAAAGACGATAAGCGAAACTAAGTCTGCATAAAGAGGTATGTTCAAAAGTACTCCTCGTTTTTAACGGGTGTTTTAACATTTTACACATTTATTACCAGAATCCATTAGGGGAGATGTTCTAAAATGCCACTTAAAATAATCTTATTTAAACAATAAAAACAACTACGCTTATTGCATCTTCATCACCGTTCTCTGAACATCACTGACGCACAATATGTCCGCTGTTGTATTTCTAATATCGTCACTTTGTGTACATTGTCAGTGTGGCTTATAAATAGGTTACTTATGTTCGTACTGGACGTGTAACATACGGCTATGGCAAGCCAAATGTCCAATAATTTCGTAAACCCATGTTCACGGGCGTAAAACTAGGTTTTACGGTCGATAAACTAGGTTTTACGAACGTAAAACCAGGTTTTACGAATGTTAACCTATATTTTCGAGCGAAAACATAGGATAACGTCGTAAACCATAGTTCACGCTCGTAAACATAGGTTCACGTTCGTAAACATAGGTTCACGTTCGTAAACCTATGTTTACGGTCGAAAACATGGGTTGTATTTCGTAAACTATGGTTTACGAGCGTGAACCAGGGTTTACCAGCGTAAACATAGGTTAATGGTCGTAAACATAGGATAACGACCGAAATCAGTAGTTAAATCGAGAAACCTAGTTTATCAAACGTCAAACTAAGATTTTCAAATAAACTATGAATTTCGGGCGTAAACATGGGTTTACGGACGTGAACCCATGTTTACGCTCGTAAACCCATGTTCACGTTCGTAAACCCATGTTCACGGGCGTAAACCCATGTTTACGGTCGAAAACACAGGTTAATGTTCGTAAACTATGGTTAACGTTCGTGAACCGGGGTTCACGAGCGTAAACATAGGATAACGGCCGTAAATATAGGATAACGGTCGAAATTCATAGTTCAATCGAGAAACCTAGTTTATCGAACGTAAACCCATGTTCACGAGCGTGAACTATGGTTTACAACTGTTATCCTATGTTTTCGCTCGAAAATACAGGTTAACATTCGTAAAACCTGGTTTTACGTTCGTAAAAACCTAGTTTATCGACCGTAAAACTAGAGTTTTACGACCGTGAACACGGGTTTACGTAATTATTGGACATTTGGCTTCGTAAACCCATGTTCACGGGCGTAAAACTAGGTTTTACGGTCGATAAACTAGGTTTTACGAACGTAAAACCAGGTTTTACGAATGTTAACCCATATTTTCGAGCGAAAACATAGGATAACGTCGTAAACCATAGTTCACGCTCGTAAACATAGGTTCACGTTCGTAAACATAGGTTCACGTTCGTAAACCTATGTTTACGGTCGAAAACATGGGTTGTATTTCGTAAACTATGGTTTACGAGCGTGAACCAGGGTTTACCAGCGTAAACATAGGTTAATGGTCGTAAACATAGGATAACGACCGAAATCAGTAGTTAAATCGAGAAACCTAGTTTATCAAACGTCAAACTAAGATTATCAAATAAACTATGAATTTCGGGCGTAAACATGGGTTTACGGACGTGAACCCATGTTTACGCTCGTAAACCCATGTTCACGTTCGTAAACCCATGTTCACGGGCGTAAACCCATGTTTACGGTCGAAAACACAGGTTAATGTTCGTAAACTATGGTTAACGTTCGTGAACCGGGGTTCACGAGCGGAGCGTAAACATAGGATAACGGCCGTAAATATAGGATAACGGTCGAAATTCATAGTTCAATCGAGAAACCTAGTTTATCGAACGTAAACCCATGTTCACGAGCGAGAACTATGGTTTACGACTGTTATCCTATGTTTTCGCTCGAAAATACAGGTTAACATTCGTAAAACCTGGTTTTACGTTCGTAAAACCTAGTTTATCGACCGTAAAACCTAGTTTTACGACCGTGAACATGGGTTTACGTAATTATTGGACATTTGGCTTCGTAAACCCATGTTCACGGGCGTAAAACTAGGTTTTACGGTCGATAAACTAGGTTTTACGAACGTAAAACCAGGTTTTACGAATGTTAACCCATATTTTCGAGCGAAAACATAGGATAACGTCGTAAACCATAGTTCACGCTCGTAAACATAGGTTCACGTTCGTAAACATAGGTTCACGTTCGTAAACCTATGTTTACGGTCGAAAACATGGGTTGTATTTCGTAAACTATGGTTTACGAGCGTGAACCAGGGTTTACCAGCGTAAACATAGGTTAATGGTCGTAAACATAGGATAACGACCGAAATCAGTAGTTAAATCGAGAAACCTAGTTTATCAAACGTCAAACTAAGATTTTCAAATAACCTATGAATTTCGGGCGTAAACATGGGTTTACGGACGTGAACCCATGTTTACGCTCGTAAACCCATGTTCACGTTCGTAAACCCATGTTCACGGGCGTAAACCCATGTTTACGGTCGAAAACACAGGTTAATGTTCGTAAACTATGGTTAACGTTCGTGAACCGGTGTTCACGAGCGTAAACATAGGATAACGGCCGTAAATATAGGATAACGGTCGAAATTCATAGTTCAATCTAGAAACCTAGTGTATCGAACGTAAACCCATGCTCACGAGCGTGAACTATGGTTTACGACTGTTATCCTATGTTTTCGCTCGAAAATACAGGTTAACATTCGTAAAACCTGGTTTTACGTTTGTAAAACCTAGTTTATCGACCGTAAAACTAGACCGTAAAACCTAGTTTTACGACCGTGAACATGGGTTTACGTAATTATTGGACATTTGGCTTGCCATATACGGCCACACCAATATATCACTTTCACGACACAGTCGCTATTAGCACGGGGTTATCTCTTCACTTCGTTTCTCATGGAACAACCGATTCAGGACTTAACCTGATTTAGTAAATGGTTGGAGTCAACGAAATTATATCAAATTTAAAATGGTTGTGAGTAGCCCATTTTAACCAACGCTCATCAAACAATGTACAGATGTCAATAGACCTACTCCGGATCTCCACTAATCTGTAGGTACAAATAAAGTTTTACCGTTATAATCCTTGAGGCTATTGAATATTCATATCTGGACAATAGAGTTGGGGTCAGTTGTTTTTGCATATGAATGCAAAACCAGTATAACTAGGCAAGATTTGTTTGTACCTACATGTAAATTAAGGGGAAAACCACCTTGCACAGAGTTCCTGATATCAACTATTCGCCCATCTTTGTAAATGAGACAACATTAATATCCATCGGTCTGAAACCATCTTCTAAATGTACCAACGTAAGCATATTAAACGTAAATCTAACATGTTATCTACTTTCTTTCACCGTAAAAACACCATTACTATTTTGTTATTAGTAGTCCATCATACATCAAGGATACAACAGATATTCTGAAAAAACTTAGCGATGTCTAGCAACCGCTGCCCGATGGAACTATCCTCTTCTGTTTTGATGTGGCTAAACTATACCCTTCAGTGCCGAAACAAGAGGGCATGCTAGCTTGTGAAGAAGCACTGAGTTCCAGGACGCCCCCCTTGTTACCATCTCCCCATGTACTCCAAATGATTGAGACTGTTTTAGACAATAACGTGTTCCATTTTCACGACAACAACTATGTTCAGACTGATTGAATAGCCATTGGATCCAAGCTTGGAAAAATCTTTGCTTGTACATATATGCGTATTTGTGACAGGAAACTAACCCAGTTTGAGAAACAGCCAATCTTCTATAAAAGATTTATTGATGATGGATTTGGACTATGGACACATGGCGAGGAAAGCTTGAAGTCATTTACAGAATATGCTAATAGCATTCATAGTAACATCAAGATCGAGCTGCAATACAGTCACTCAATCATTGAATTTCTTGACACCAATGTGCGCTTAGATAATGGCAGACCAATAACAGATCTATACAGCAAGCCTACAGATAAGCACTTTTACCTTCAAAATAAATCAAACCACCCCCCTCACACTAAAAAGGCGGTACCGTATGGATTGGGTATACGAATTAGAAGAATATGTCTAAATGATGAAGATTACCAGAAAAGACGTCGTGAACTTAAACAACAGTTGCGCAAAAGAGGTTACTCGGGTAAACACATCGAGGCACAGCTGCAGAAAGTGGATGCCATACCCAGAGAAGAATTACTTCAATACAAACAAAAACAAAATAAATGCAACAGAGTTCCCCTTGTACTTACTTACCCCAAACAACTACCAAATGTAGGAGCCATTCTGCATAAACACATGGGTCTACTACACAAATCAGACAGAATGCAGGAAGTGTTCAAGGAGCCACCAATGGCAGCCTAGGCGGGATCGCAACCTTGAAGACATACTTGTTCATGGTAAATTAAAGAAGGTTATACATCAACATAGACGACAGTGTCAGCCTAACTGCAGGACGTGTCAGATTAAATCAGATGAGGACATCAACTGTACTGAGAAAGATGTAGTCTATGGATTGATATGTACAACATGCGATAAGACGGTATATGTAGGCGAAACAGGAAGGGAACTCAAAGAACGCATGGAACACCTGCGCGATATTCGACTTAACAAGGAAAGGGCAGTATCGTTTCATTTTTATAGTAAAGGACATTCAATTAAGAATCCTAAGGTGACTATTCTAGAAAAAGTTCGGGGCCGGTCTAAGTCGCTTCGTCTCATTAGAGAGCGAATGGATAAATAAGCTCAACACCAAATTTCCATCTGGACTTAATTCCAGAGAAGTACGCCAAATGTAACATGACGTCATGACGTCGTGAGGTCATATATTTCAATATTACGGGAAATGACGTCATGACGTCATGGAGACGTTATAACAAGTTACAATGCAAAGACTTGAAGCTGTAAAAAAATGTAGAAAAAATATAAGTAAATCACATCTCTTGAAAAAGACCGCATGGTCGAAAATTTGAGTATAAAGTGGTTTTGCTACAAACGACTATTACTAATATATTTTATTTCAATCATCTCAGCTCTAATAAAAGATGACAGAAACACAGAACAAGCATCATAAATACTGTAGTACTTAGTACTAAGCCACACCGGCAGCATCGCACAGCCACCCACTCAAGTGTGTGACACCGAACGAACCATCCACATCTCCAAAAATGAATGTTTCAAGCAAGCTTATGAGCACTCCGGATTTTATTCACTTTTATTCATGGGCAACGTGTTGTACATCTAATAGCTAATCACATTACCAAAGGTTATCAAAATATATTTCGGAAACGTCTTAAAAAGTCATATCCTTAAATAAAATGAATGAAAAACCAATGTGCAAGAATTGCATTTATTCTGGCATTTATTTATACAGTGTACCATGTGAACAATATACACAGTTTAGTGTAATATGTTAGTGAATTTTGTAAGATATGGTAAACAAATAAAAGATTGCACTACTTATTTGAAATAATCAACCGATCATCTTACCTAAAATCAGATTTTATCAAGCATACAAACAGTTCAAAGAACGTAACATGATGATGACGGGTGCACCATATAGATAGGATCAAGTTAAGAAGTTTGAATACTACTGTCTAAATCACAGTCTAGTAACCAGTTATAGTGATATGTTCGCAGTTAAGGAATGTAACAAGACACGCAATCTCTGTTTCATTAAATCGTCTACATTCCTTCCTCCATAAGAACGGTAGAAACTGTTAAGGGATATATCAATTTGGAATAACTGTCTGGTTCGTATTTAAGAACGCATGGTTATCAGTTTGTATTTCTATTACACCATATTGAGTGTTTCATGATCATTATTAGAGATGGTATAGCTTGCCCACATTGACATGAGCTTGACCTATTGATTAGCATAATTTAACAGTCGATATATCGTCTTCGTTTATAACACCGATTTTATGTTTTCATAATCGGGGAGTATCACGAAGACGCTCGACTTGTAATATAAACACAAAATCTGAAATACCGATATTGCACGATTTGCTTGCGGAAATTGATATATTCAACGCAAGAACCTTGTAATATATTATTGCATAAAGGTCAGGATCAGGTCAAAAAAGCCAAGCTATAACAATGTATAACACGTAAACTGTATTCTTATAAAACCAGCAATTTCACCTATAAAACATTCAGGACATAAAGCTGTGCATTAATAACCGATAAACACAGCTACAACACTCTGATTAAAATCATACCCTCAAACCCGATACACTACGCTTGCCAAAAGGAAGATCAAGTACTTTAGTCAGATTGCAGCTACAACATTCTGATTAAAACCATACCCTCAAACCCGATACACTACGCTTGCCAAAAGGAAGATCAAGTACTTTAGTCAGATTGCAGCTACAACATTCTGATTAAAACCATACCCTCAAACCCGATACACTACGCTTGCCGTATGGAAGATCAAGTACTTTAGTCAGATTGCAGCTACAACACTCTGATTAAAATCATACCCTTAAACCCGTTACACTACGCTTGCCACAAGGAAGATCAAGTCCTTTAGTCAGATTGCAGCTGCAACATTCTGATTAAAATCATACCCTCAAACCCGATACACTACGCTTGCCACAAGGAAGATCGAGTACTTTAGTCAGATTGCAGCTACAACAAATACTGAACCACAGCAGATATTGTCTTCAATTTAGTTTTCCAAAAACGGTAATAACTTGCTCAAATGCCCAACCAAATCAGACTTTCATAAACAAACTATAGTCTCTCTAGATGTTTGCAACAAAACGATTGTGACGCCTGATTGCCCTACCCATTTATATACAAACAATGTATTCACCAATATATTTATACGCCTACGGGATACTTTATATTACAATGGGGGGTAACGTATTGAGACGGAAGTGGATACACCGACTATTTTAATGGCCGTTTTACGTCGATTCGGTTAGTAAATCTTGACTTTTCATTGCTTAGTAAGGCGTTTGAAATAAAAACATGTTGACCAAAGTACCCGGCTAGGTGTCTAGTTTGCGACCCATGGTTGTTTTTCCTCCAAGCACCTGTAATTAAGCAGAACACTCGCGCAAAGTGCGGTTTTGGTTACAGATACCTTGATTAATGATTATTGAATATTTTTATCCGTAATATTTCCTATTTCACTCGATTTTCATGGTTTATGGATTGTTTTGGGGCTAGTTTCACTATTTATATGATTATAAGTATGCATGTGCAAAAAAATGCAATGCCTTTATATCTTGAGGCAAACACACGAAAGATCCGCTATGATACCCCTGATTAGAGCCTTTTAGGGCAAACACCCCTGACACGTAAGAAATGTGGTATAATTAAAACAACATGCGACTTTGATCATTAACGGAATATTACGCGCAAATCATAAAAAACGTACATTGTGAATACTAGATAAGTTTATATGCAAAAACAGAAATATGTTTTCAAGCTATACACATATATCTACTTGCCATTCACATTAAATATGCCACTGTGTAAATTTTAAATTATGTATTCACAATGTTTATGGTTATTCTAAGAGTGTTTTGTATTTGCAGAACAGCCCGTAGACTGATGTTGTTGATGCTGCCTACTAAGACCTGACAATGAACACATACCTACAAAAGTGGATTCAATGATAGGACCAAGCATTTCAACGATTAAACAGTTGACAATGACATGGATGATGGAGTTCGATAGAAAGTGTGAAATTCTATACTAAAATGAGAAATATCAAATAAAAACTCTTAAAAAATCCACTTTGTTTTGATAAGAACATGTACATGCTTGTGTGTGAGAACAGTTCACGGTGTCTACCCGTATTGGCAACCTCTCTGTGCAAAACAATAGTTTTTGACGACACAACTCGACAGGAGAGGTACGAAAACCAACGATTTTGTCAAAATACAGAAAGTTATTGAACCAATCTGGCCTCTAAATGCTTTAAATATTGCAACTTTCATGAAATTACGTTAAAACAGCCTACTTTCCGTTTCGTTGTAGCACTGGAACCCTCTCTGTTCTGGCACCAGCACCCTCTCTGTGCTATAGTTATTGTGAGCACAGCGAGCATTCCCGTGCCAATCAGCTGAAAAACACAGAGAGGATGTCGGTGCCACAACAAAACCGAACGTATGTATTTTACGTAATTTAATACGATACAGCGTTTTGCAGGCAGGGTGCCAATACGTGTAGGGGACACCGGGGCAAGTCAGAACGGTCATTTGGTTTTTAACGAGGGCTTCTCACAAATTTTGCAATTGTACAAATTAAATACGTATTTTTTATCAAGCATGGAATCTAATCACATGGTAGAGACGCACTTCATAGACTGGACGATTGGTTATCAAAATATGAGCATCCAAATGGACGGGGCAAATCGGAACACGGTTGCGGGGTTAAGATGGAAAAATACTTTAATCATACTCTGTCCTATCCTGTATAAACTCCTACCGGACAGATTCCTATTCACTGTAGTAGTAGATACTCTTCGGAACAAAATACAGCAATCCCTGACGTATTCGGATACTGACCACCACGGAACTCAAGTAAATCCGCCCTATTATTTGACTCGAATATAACTACTCACACAACCACTTAATACATACATATCATACCCCATGATTTTGGTACTTAGCACCTCAAACTAAAGTCACAATATGTCCTTCGAATCTTTACAACCACTGGATACAGCCGAACAAGGTCGTTTACGGTATGTAGCCACCCTAGAGATCAGTTTTATTGGTCCCTATTTTAGTTGTTCGTTCTTGCCACTGTCACATACACTCTCACATGCTAGCTATAAAAATATATAACTAATGTACTCACCACCAACAATTACAGCCATATCAGGTCCAATGCGGTGCTCAATAGAACAGTCACCCCGAGACTGGGTACTCGCAAACATCAACTACAACCATACCAGACTCGCAGGGGTCTCGCAACAACCATATACTACCCATTTTTTAAAAATCAACTCCTGCTATGCTACGAGAGGTGCCCACATATATTTAAACAGTGTTGAACATGAAATATTTTCATGGAAATATGGTATAAATCAAATATCTCTTTTGTACTGTGTAAGTATATGTGTTAGGTAATATTTACACTAACATGTTGGTTTGTTTGAAAGATAGAACCAAAAACAACACTTTTGTAGAGGGTGTGGTATTTTACCTTTTGAAGGTTAGCCACTGCATTATAAGCCATTAAAGGGTGTTGGTTGAGCATGGAGATTCCATTTCTGTGGAGAAAACATCTTTTTGTCACACGAAGGATGTTTTGCGCTTTGTTGTTCTTTTTAAAAACTGACAAAAAGTATTAAGTACCGGATTAAAGTATGGCCGCCTATTTGACGAAGAGCTACATACGTTAGCTATTTCATTGCACAGTTTTATCAAATATATTTGTGGACTGATCCTAATCAGTTGAATCGGAATACTAGTATGTACATCGGGTGTAAATGCCTCTCTAGAAACTGTTTAATCTTAAACGACATGTATTTTAACCTGTGAGGACTTTTGAGGGCGATTTCTCAGTATATTTGGTGTATGCATATTAGTCCAGTCATTGAAGCTAAAAAATATGGTCAACCTCAAACAAATTGCAAAACAGAGTTTCTTTGCTTTTCATCATCTACAGACTATTATCAACTACAGACAAAACGTCAAATATGCGAGTTCAGTGGGGAAAATACAAAAAAATCGACATGTTTAAGGTCACTTTTGGTAGCAATTTCAGCATTTTCCTTATTTCATACTACATGGGGAATTTTAAGTTCTAATAATTCCCGTGTAAGTCGTTAAATATTTACTAATTGCACCTTAAAGCTTATATTTTCTGAAAGATACAACCTTCTTCTACCGAATACAAATATTGATTTTATCATCAGACAATTTACTTTTCATATATATGCCAGTCTACGTGTTGGTATACTACCCATTCAAATGTCGACAAAATGACTCAAAATAGCACTTGGAAGGGGAAACAAAAGTTTTATTCATTTCTTTAATATTAATCCAATTTGTTTAAAATTTACACATATCATGCGTTGTATACATGTGTGTCAAATGGAAAAAGGATATTTGTGTTTGGACATATACAATAATGACAATATACAAAATGTACACGAATCTATCGATTCGGGAGAAATAGGGATTGTTCTCTTTGTCTGTTCGTCCGCAATTGCATTTGTATTCACAATTTTGACCTTATGATTATGAAACTTGGTCAGAGTGATCATCTGAACAAAATTTAGGCCAAGGTAGAAAATGGATGATCAAGGGTAAAAAACTAGGTCACTAGGTCAAATTGTAGCAAAACCTTGTGTAGTCGCTAGAGGTCATAATGTTGACCTTATATTTATGAAACTTGGTCACAATAACAATATCAACAAAATCTATGTCAAAGTTATAAATTGGGTCATCCGGGGTCAAAAAGTCGGTCGCTAGTTACAACCAAAGGAAAACGTTGTGTAGGTACAAAATGTACAATTTTGGTCTAATATTTATGCAACTTGGTCACAATTCTCATTTCAAAACATCTAAGACAAGTATGTTATTGAATAATTTGGGTCAAAATTAGGTCAATAGGTGAAAATAATTGATGCGACTTTTTGGCGCATGAAGGTATGTCTATTATTTGACCTAGTGACCTAGTTTTAACTCATGATAAGTAAATATTTAATTTGACCTACATTTTGTCTTCATGATCCATGTGACATGGTCTCATAAAGATTAGGTAAAAAGGGCCCCTTGTAAAGATTTGTTCTATAATTTGGCCTAGTGACCTAGTTTATAACTCAGGTTTATCCAATTTTATAAATGACCTTGACTTTTGTAAGGTGATCATTGAGACTAAATTTCACAAGTGTAAGGTCGAAATTGCGACCCCTGGTGACTATATCTTGTTTTTTCTGTGTTTTGACCTAGTGACCTAGATTTTGGCTCCGGTTAACTCAAAATTTTATTTTACCTAGATTAGCTTCCGATGATCATTGCTGCCAAGTTTCATAAAAATCAGACCAAAATTCCGACCTCTAAGCTCGATGTAAAAAAAAGTTACTGGTACAAGTCAAGACTTATTTACATCAAAGTGACAAATATCGCGAAAACATGTGACAATTCAATATATTTGTAAATATCTCAAAAAGTCCCACGAATATTCAATTAGGACATTTTGTACATTGCTAAGGATAGCTTTACGCACCATATAAACACAAAACTGTTTGTTTTGCAATTAGTTTGAGGTTAAAAGTTAAAATGACTGGACTATATTTGTATTTCATTCTGCCTCACACTAGTTGGTCAATAGAATACATCGTACAAAGCGTTGATATTCTAATTTGTCCATTACCTTAAGTGGTACATTATGTGTATAATAATTCGTATGTATAAGCATAATGGTCGAAATAGATCATTGTCATACACCCACACTGGTCCGTAATAATGTGTAAGCTTAAGTAAAGTGACTTTAGAAGTCAAAAGGTTTTATAAGATGTTTTTGTTCATTACTTAAGTGTCTTCTATTCATGCAAAAATGTTCTGCTTTTACCGTTATAATCTTCCAGTAGCTCGTGTGTCTGCAATAAAATCCTACTTTATCATTTGATACCACAAATAAATCTTTCACTTAGTTACACATTCGATGATTGAGTGTGGTGTTAAGTTATTGACCTTGGGTTAAGGCAATAACTGCCAGTCAGAGTTCTTATATTTTAAATATTAATGGAAGTGTTCGTCTTAGATACAATATTGTACATTGATTTGGTATTCAGAAATACAGAATGCAACGCGAATCATCGAACGAATCAACACGAAGTGTTCTTCACAGAGCACTTTCTAACACCTAAAAAGCACATGTATTAGTGTTGCCTGTGTCATGTGGCCGCCGTAAAACGTGCCATTGTACTTGCAACCAATACTGTTATTTTTCACCATACAAAGTACCGGTAAGTATTACGTTTATATTTTCATATACATGTGTTAGCTTTGTGTAGTGTTTTTCTGCTATGCAATGTTTTCTTTTCTTAGCTAGTTAAAGGGGTACATTTTTTCTTCTTTGCTTCTGATGCAGAACTTTATAGAGGGATCAGCATGGTGCCAGCACTGTGCCAGCATGAGACCATTCTCAATGATTATCTGGGGTCATAAAACACTGTAACTTGTCATTGTAAGGGACAATATGCCCTTATAGCTACTGATAATCAATAATGTGCTACTGTGATATGTACCCTTGAAAATATGAGTTATATTGTGTGTTTGTGTAATTTGTATAATTAGACATTTTTCTTTTATTTTTGTTTCAATCTGGTTTGAGTGTGTAAAAACTATTTGCCAAAATATTTACTTTTTTAGTTATAAATATTCCCTTAGAGTTATTTGAATAAATACACACCGAAACCAGATACAAATAAAACTAAGCAAACATACCAAAGAGGTACACAATGTCAATTCTGATTGTATGTCTGTGAATATACCTTTTTTATAAATATAAGATAACATAGATCTAGTTAATAAATTTATTTGGAAGTGAAATGTGAACACCTGTACAGGTTACACTATAAGCTATTCATGAAGTGATTGGACTGCGCTAGTGATCATTTACCAACTAACTTGTATAGCATATTTATTACAATGTTTTTATTGATAAGTTAACTTTTACATTAAATCTGCTGCATACAGTATATAGTATATACACAATAAAATATTTCAAAAGCTTATATATAGATATTTTTACTCTAGGCATACACATATTTGATAACTTCCGGTCATAAACGGAACTCTTGCTGTCTCATTATCTAATACTAGGGCCTCTTGTAAACTTCATTACATGCTGTGCAATGTTGCATAATATTATGTTATAGGGTACAATATGATCAAATCTCTTAAAAATCAGTAACCACATGCTGAGAAAACTACGACCAAATTTGGTTGGCCCAGTGCCAAAATCCAGGTGTTTAAGTGTTGCTTTCCCTAGGCGCCAAATAATAACTTAATTCCAAAAGTTTCCCATCAACCTATTCATTACGGTTCAGTGCATCAAGTAAATTGTTGTTCGAACCGCTGAAGGGGTGATGCGTATATATAACAATGACAAAGCTTCCTCTGTCAATGGACGAATGACCTTATGATGACCGGCGATTGACCATGAACTCTAAATCCCTTTTCACATCCATGTACAAATTCATATAAAGTACACGTCTACACGAAAATTATACAGTCATGTAAATACACTGAGCGGCGATGAAAACGCAACACTTTTTAACTTAAATATTTCCGTAATCTGTTCATTTATTAACTTGAAAATTTGTGTGCTCACTTCGATATATATTATCCACAGAATTCAGCTTTTTCCGTGAAAATAGAGAATCACTCGTCCATAACGGAATAGCCTTAAACCGCATATTCCCGCGTGCTGATAGGTAGCTAAAGATTTGGTCGCATATTGTGCAAGAATTTTGAAGAATATGTATGGATAAGTCGGAAATACAAAATAACTCGTAGAAAACATGGTGCATACGTCATAGGAAGACTCCGAAAGATCGGTCGTTAAGCTCAATTGTGGGGTATCCGTACTAAAAATCCAAGTTTCGTTGATTTAAATGACTGAAGTCATTATTTTATTTATTTAACACAAGTTTGAATCCATATACACCTGTTAAGAAAGCTAAAAATGCATTAGAAATCATAGGATTTAAGAAAAATGTTAAGTCAAGTGCGATAACTTTTGGATAATTATACTCACTTTTTTTATTAATCAGCAAACTTTTACACTAAATTGTATCACTGGATAGATACTCAACTAGTCTACATGCTCAAGTTATGGTGTTCATTAATATTGAGACGTAAATTGTGTTTTGAAAATTAAGCACGCAATTCAAAAGCGCATTTTTTCTCCATTGAGTGCAATAATCCGTCTTAAAAGAATACGTATAGCGTTCATGCTATTATTTCCGGTAACAAATGGTCATACTTTCACCATCCTTAGGACAAATATAATACCATTTTATTAATCTCAAAACGAGCGATTTCGAATATGCGTTAAGAGGCGCTAGATTCGAAGCAGTGTTATGAAGAAACTGGCAAGTAAATTATTCAATCATTTTATTACTCCAAGATTATCTCCCTTTGACCATAAAAATACACCATGGCTATAATAGACCAGGTTTTTATTATTTTAGTGTTTGTGCGCGAAATAATGTAAAGGCCCATAAAAAGTACCTGAAGTTTACATAGCCCTTCTGCAACAACGGCACAGCATCCCACTAGCATTCAATGAACGTTTCATACGATTAATACACCGTATATGCACACGATGGATCGCTCCTGGCGTTGGTTTTAAAAGAATAAAAAATGCGACTTTCTGTTTTATACTGTTCCCAAAACAATTGGTAAAAAACAATGTTGCTAAACAACTTTTTATGATTCGAAGTGATAGTCATGTGTCACTTGCATATATCTATTTTATGGCAAAATTCCGCGATGCTTACATACTTATCAAATATGTTATGCTGTACTATGCAAGTGTTGCGTTTTCATTGCCGCTCAATGTACTTATTCGAAACAATGGTAAATATAATCATTGTTTAACTATGTATTATTTCAAGTTCATAAGTTCATCTTATGTAACAAAATACTTTTCACAAAACTACGACACTAATCATGTTCGTAACCTGCTACACATCTTGTTTAACTCAAATACCTAAACTATATGTATTTATATATATATTTTTTATTCATTTTTTTTTCAGATATATACACACACTTCAAAAATAAAAACCAGTGCAATACACACAGAAACAACGGCAATACATATTAGCACAATATAATATAATATAAACTTCAAATTCTATGCTTGTGGTTATTAGTTTGTGTATTGACTTGCTTTTAGAGAAGTGAAGAGAAAAAGGCGAAAAGAGGTGAGAAGGAAAGAGGGTGTAAGAATGGTGTGAGCCTTTCAATGTATTTTTCTATAGTGATGTGCTAGTGATATGGTATTAGATATTAAATCCATACCATTTTGTTTCAAACAATTCTAGTTTGTCTTTTTTCGTTGCAATGATTCTTTCGATGTATATTTGTCGTGTAAGATAATGTTTGGAATGTTCTATTGAAGGAGTTGATTTGTCGTATTTACAATAGCTTATGAAGTATTTTGCCAATATATTAATAGTATTTAAGATATTTGTTAAACTGCAACTTGTAAAGCCTCAGCAGAGCGTGACATGTCCAGACATATTACTGTTTGTTTTGGGCAACAACACTGAAAACCGCTTCTGCAAAATGTTTGCAATTGCTCCTAAGGACATTATACGGCTTATTCAATTCCCCTTCTCTATGTAACCACAATAATAATTCCTTCAAACTCGTGCTTGAACTATCTTCAACAACCTCTGTAATACTAGCATTTCTCGCCTTTTGTTTGAACAAATCCTTCACATCCGTGCAATTTTTACCTCTCTGAATGGTAATACCATCACTATTCTTCTCAATACTCCACCACCAAAGAGAACAAAGTTATGATGAAACACATGATCGGTGATCTGAAACGAAGTGAGGGGACATTTAAGGACGATGATTCGCTCAATGTGTTCACCAAAGCTACTTCCCAGGTGTTGTTGTAAGCGACCATCAATTAGCTCATCATTAGTGAATTCGTTTCCCCCAAAGTACAGTTTACTGGTCCAGTCATAACCAAGTATACCATCTCTTCTGTAATAGAAAAACAAAACCAAATTGGTATAACTTGGTCAAGCCATTTAGACATGGGCTTCATAAAATAATGTTTTAATGTGTATGTGAAAGTATTAAAACATTTCGGTCAAGTACATACAAGTCCAAGCACTTGTTTCCAAAGAGGTCATGTGTTTAGCTGAGTGGGCAACAAGTAGATAAGACAATGGTGCGAAATAACGATAAGTACTATATCACATGACTTTCCTTGTATCCAGGTTAGTATAGCCAGTACGTATAAAGTTATACGTACCACGTGTAGTATAAACAATTGAGTTTTTGCAATAAATGAATGAGTATTTTGCGTTTTTTGTGTCATATGATATAAAGAATCTATCACTCGTTGTCAATTGATATATTTATATTAAACTCGTTCAGGAAATATTAGTAAGCTCGCCAGAGGCTCGCTTAATAAAATTTCCAAAACTCGTTTATTATATATTTATATCAATTGACAACTCGTGATAAATCCTCTATTTGTGTATCTAAGATTTTGGCAAGTTCTTTAATAAAATGGATATGTATCATCATCATGCCACTGGCCGCTTTTGAACAACCCACCTGTGTCGATGCTCTAGTGCAATGTAAAAGACTTTTATCTATTGCGGCCTTGAATCCAACCTCTGACAATCGGTTCAGTAGAGCTTATATAGAAGATCTCTCACGAGTTGTCAATTGATATAAATTTATATTAAACGAGTTTTGTAAATTTTATTAAGCTAGTGTCTAATATAAATATATCAATTGACAACGAGTGATAGATTCTTCATATCATATGACACTAAACACGCTAAATACGTATCCAATTATTGGAAAAACCCGCCGATGTTGTAGACACACATGTTACGTATATGATTATGCGTACTCGCTATACTAACCCGGATACAAGGAAATTCATGTGATATATGCATTTACTAAAAACTTTAAAGTGTATAGAGCTATATTGGACGATATTTTTTAAAAACGTTTCAAAACCTGAAAAAACAATTATGCTATCATATCCATTAGATCATTTTTCGCTTCAGTTTTAACAGAAACTCTCTCTGCGATTTATTGGACATGCAAACTGTCCATTTTAATACGAATGTGTTCTAGAACACCCTATGAAATTATAAGAATCATCTATTTTTCGAGGATTGCATCAAAGTACACGGAACCCATCCAAAGTTTTAATTTGCAATAAAGGAAGTCTAGTAACATACTAAAAACGATGCAAGTAATTATTTTGACATTTAATGACTGTTAGAATATAGCTCTAAACACTAAACTACATTACAATCCTCAAATTACGTGTAGTGATATAACATTGAAATGCAAAATTAAACCTTCTAAGTCATTATCAATTTAATAAACAAAAATGAAACTGTATATTTTTTACAATTGTTCACATTAACCAGGAAGCAGTCCATGCATTAACGTAACACTTAAAACTACACATTTTAAGATCAAAAAATCTATTTCTGAACCTTGTAATATGAACAAACATGTACGTTAATGCTTCAGTAAGACGTTCCACTAACACAATTTACCCAACATAATTCTTATACGTGTAACCATTTATTTTCTTCGAAGCTTGAGTATGCCTACTTACATGTAACATTTTCTCACAAAAGTCGTGTATTGACTTATACCCGATGGTATAATACTTCGTTCCACATTTCGATGGCTTAGACCCAGAAGGTCGAAACTCATACTTACGACCTTATAAGACTCATACACATTTGAAATCTGCTTCACAATGCGCTTCTTATGAGCCTATTTTCATGAAAAACTGAAATTGTCATGTTGACCAAAATGAAGTTTTAAAAACGTGTTTTCCCAAAGGTAAAGAGTAAATTACAGACAGTTTTCTCTTGTTTTCTCAATATATCGATTGTGTAGTTACTACCTTCTGGTTCTAAGCCATCGATTTCTGAGAAAATATCAGCCGAGTATTGGGTGCATGTGTTGATTTATTATCATAAAGCGGTCAATTTTCAGTCCTGTACTACATCTTTGAATATACTAGTAGGGACGACCCTAGCGCAAGTTTTTGAATAAGGTATGAATAATGGGATAGCTATGAATGTCTGGTATAATAGCAGGTAACTCTATCGTTGAAAACGAAAAAAAAAATGTTGAAAATTTATATTTTTCTATAAAGGTTTATTTGTTCTAAAAAAATTATTTTCCAAAAAAAAAATCTTTTCTTTTTCATTTTCAACGATACAGTTACCTGTGGGTATAATACGCTTTGCTATACTCTAGTTCTCTAACCTTGACACAATTACTCTAAACACGCACCGTACGTAGAAAATACTCGTCAATG
The DNA here is from genome assembly GCA_963678985.1 of Spisula subtruncata. Taxonomy (NCBI): domain Eukaryota; kingdom Metazoa; phylum Mollusca; class Bivalvia; order Venerida; family Mactridae; genus Spisula; species Spisula subtruncata. The sequence continues at coordinate 1,751,750 of OY787671.1, forward strand.
AAGTATAGCTTGACCAGTTTAAGTAGGCACTCATTAAAGTTCGGAAGCGTGTATTATTTTCCGTAAAGCGTAGTCGGTACTTATCGGAAATATTTGTTTATTTTTGCACCGACTTTGTCCGAAATATGCACGATATATGTCCGGAGTACCTACTAAATCTGGTCAAGCTATATGTGTTGTACTATACTCCGATAACTCCGTAGCTAAGTGGTTAGTGCGCTTGTCGTCTAATCTGGCGACCTGGGTTCAAATCCAGGTGGTGGCACATATTTATGCCTGCCATATTTCAGCATAAAGCTGACTGGCAAATAAAGGCTATGCTCGGCATTTCGGCTCGGTAACATTAATGCGCCACATACCTTCACATAAAATTTGACTTACAAAAGTCATGAATCAAGTTCATTTTACCTACATTTTCGACGGCTTCCGCAAAACATGCAGCAAAAATGCTGTTTCTAGGAACGTGTAACAAATTATAACTACATATCATGCAACTCATTCCGTGATTAATACTTCTTGTCTAAAGTTCATTCAGTCTGTCTCTATTATTACTAGTGTTTAAGCAAAAAAAAACGAGGTAACTTCCATCCAGCGTACGGTTTCCCTGTAGTACATTCTCAAGTTACGTACAGCTGTGGAGGGTGATAAGGTTACCGTGTATACAAATCTTGACCTATATTTTTTATCAAGTTGCACATACCACAACATTTACTACAAACGTATGCATGCATACGAGATATGTCAGGATAAGATAAGTACGTACACTAGGTTTATAGTATCAGAAATAACCAGTTACAGTAATCAAAGCACTGAAAGTACTGATGTGTGGCGAACTGATGTCATTTTGACCATTCAAATAAAGACTGCACCAACATGCTGTGTCAGAGTTCTGATAAGCCCAGACTCACTCGAATGTTTGTGCTGCTCTCAAGACACCAAGCGTCAGTGTCAAGATGAGTGACTGGGTAGTCTCCATACAACTGATGAACTGGGAATTAAAACACAACAAACGAGATACCCCCCCCCCCGCTATGGAAACAGGACTAGGTAGAAATATGTTGGGAAAATTAAATAAAGGGAGGTAATTAATAAGATAGAACCAGATTTCAGTAGAAGAAAAATATAAGAAAATGATATCAATGGTAATATCATGACTTTTTTTTGGTTGAATGAAATAATTCAAGAACGGAACCAGATAGAATTATGGTTTCATGTCACATCACTTCTCTTAGATGCCATATATATATATATATATATATATATTTAAAGTCGATCAATTGAATTTAGGTGGACAAGTGGTCCAGTGGTAAGGGCTATTGACTACTGATATGATTATAATGAAGGTTGTCCGTACTCCCGCCGGATCAAGAGCAGAAATGTTTTTCGGAGTAACATAACTAAACTTACGAACAGACTTTCGGACCATACTCAGCGTAAATTCTATAGCATTCTGTCCGATATGTTAATAAAATCGTATTTAAAACAGGTCAATTGTATATTTTGGAATATACTACAAGTTTTTTTTTGAAAATCTGACGATTATTTATGTATTGGTTATTATTTAAATATTGCGTATTCTGTTCCGAAATATGAACTCGCGCTAATCAGCGGGTGATATTTATTATAGCTATTATGTTGTATTTAGCATATTTTTATGCACCAGTCAGTGTGCGACCATGGTCCCATCCCAGGTGATGGGCAGTGGATAGCTGATAGTTTTCAAATATAGTATTTTTTATTAAATGCATATCAAGAAGAATGTATTTAACTTCTAAATTCTGAGTATCAAAGTTGTAAACCCTTTTTTATACCAGTAAATTTTATGACCCTAAATTCCTAACTTCTGCAGCTGTCTCCAAATCAACTAACAAGAACCCGATATAAAAATGTTTCAATTCAAAATAGTTTTAACGGTCTATTTCCTGTCTCATGGTGTGTTCAATCCCTTGTAAAAACATAGATCCCTGTGTTACATGACCCCCAACTGTCCCAAAACAAGTTACTAACGACCTACCAATATACAACCCCTTGAAGTTTACCAGATTGTATGATCAATTTTCTGCCTCATGCAGCTTCAATAATTGATTACAAATTTCTTGTCAAAATATAGATCTAGCTAGGATTATGTAATGTTACATAATAAGGAGGGGCTAATTAAAAAATGCATAGATAATATTGCACAACGTGGCTAGTGGGAGGAGATAATTAGATATGCATTAATGGGCTTTATAACTGCACATTGAAGTATGTTTGCCCAAAGACCTGTAATTTAGGTCTTTGGTTAAGAATTTGGTTTGCCCAACGTGTATATACTAATTAACGGCCTTTTAATCCAATTACCGTTAACTTTTCAATTCGAAACCTTGTGAAAATATATTACCGCTTTAAAAGGCATATTAGTTCGCATGTTGCGCGTTTTAACTCGCCGTAGAGTGTTTATTAAATGAGATCTATATGAAAGTCGCACATCTTAATGAAACTGAACGTATCGTCTTTAAAATAGCTTTTAGTTGTTAATGTTACTTGGAAAGTAAAAATATAATTGGTGATTTACGACACCAGGTTGTTGCTAAAAATCGCGCAATTCATGAATAGAAAATGTAAGTGCTCGCTGTTTAACTCGTCAGCATTAGTTCATTTATTTTATAACCGCAAACTAAATTGGTATAAGTGATCTTTAATATGTCATAGTATTGACAATTTCTTTTAATCCGAAAATACTTTACTGAATTCTCGTTTATTGCTTAATTATTCTTTCTCAATTCAAATCCTAAATAGCGTTACGTGTTGAAAATAGCCGCTATGAATAGCACAATTAGTTCGCACGATGCGCGTTTCACTCGCTGTCATGTGCTTATTAATTGAGACCGATATAAATGTTGCACATTTTCTTGAAGTTGAAAGTTTCCTCTTTTCAGTGAGGTATTATTTGTTTATGTAGATTAGAAAACAAAATTGTTACTGACGATTTAAAACCTCAGGTAGTTCCGAAAATTTGCGCAATTCGCGAATAGAAAATCTAGGGACTCACTTTTTAACTCGCCAATGTGAATTCATATTATTTTATAATTTAAATTTAATTTGATATTAATAAATTGATATATCTCATGGTATTGACAAAATTTATTTTGTCAAAATCCGATAGTAATTGACGGAACTGCAATTAATTGAATATTGCGTGACAGTGTATCGATCGTCTGCTAGCGGTTAGATAGACTGTATATACTGTCCTTGAACTAATTACCAGTGAAAACATGTTGTTTCTATTTATAGCATCAATGTTTGTAATCAACATAATTAGGTCATCGTCTACAAATGTTCAGCGGCGGAGTGATTTTAATAGACACATTTCAGTTCACCCGTGTTCCACCAGAAATCTATTGGCTGAATAAACAATACAAACTAGTCACTGACCAATAGCTCGTTGTATATCAATTTGCATATGAATGCCCCGATATGTAAACATGAAACCGTGGGATTACTTTCTCAACCTTCTTGACGGTCCTTGGCGGTTCGCAGGCCTTTGATAGTAGGAATATAGTCCATGCGGAATGATTTGCTATAAAATTAAAATATCCTCAAAAAATAAAAGTCTGATGTAATTGTTGGTCTTAATATTAATAAATGTTGGTAATGTAAACAAATCGGGTTCAATGATACGTGTAAACTGTGTAGCATGCTTGTAATATTGTTCAAATCATAGACCTATTTATTGGTGTAGGCATAAAGGCGTTAACTTCATAGTATATATAAATAAAAAAAAAAAGAAAGATAGTTATTACATTGTGTGGCTTTATCGCCACACAAAAATAACAACTTACCTCGCCTCCAATGGCTCCATGCTGTATTAGAGTATACGGTTAAATGTGCACACGTCCGGTGTGACTATAACTTTCTCACTGATATATAGTTTCCGGTATGAAGTCTTCACGTGGTTACCATAACATGTATGAGCTGTGAAAATTATCAAACCGATAAAGTGTTTGTTAACTGAAGCACTATGCCATCCCCAACATAGATAAATACTGGGTGTGTTCGTAACAACTGTGCAGAACACTGTCCAAATGTAGCGTAACCTGTGGTTACAGACTAAATAATTAATAATATACGATCAGGTGATAATATATATTATAACCTGATGTTATGATGTCTAGTAGGTTCTATTTCTATTGTTGTATTTGGTCACTGCCCAGGGCTTATAACACATCACGGGCAATGTGATGTAATAAGCTTCGTAATAAGAATCAAGTTGACCATATGTTAAGTATATCAATAGACGTCTATACAATATATACCCTTAAGTATGGACAGCACACAATACATCTCGATAATTGTGTCTGTGTGAAGCAATGATGTTATGAGACCAAATTAGGCTAGTCTGGGAATGTGTATATATGGCCTAAAGCAAATAAAGTGTGACATTTTGTAAAAAAATAAAGTTGCTTGAATTTACTTTTTCTAATTTTATTTTGTAGTCAATAAGTCATAGTTTATAAAAAATATAAGGTTTTGGAAAATTGAGAGACTGTTTATTGCGAAAATATATAGACATGTCATCTTATTAGTGAAAATTTTATGACTAAATGCCAATCTTGCATGGGAATAAAAAACAAAGTTAAGAGTTTTCGGACACCAAATGAGTTTATTTTTTAGTGTTTATGATTGAAATAAACATTTTCATGTTTTTAAAAGTGACTTTTTTCTATTTTTTACTATTCTTGCTGAAATTATTGATGAAATTGATATAAGAAAGTGAAGATTGAGACACAGAAGTTTTTTTCAATTAGCTGTGAAAAGATAGTAGGGAAATCAACTATTTAACAACTAAGCAATTAATAAGCTACATACTCGTCCAGTTTCATTGCTCTAACTTGAATATTTTGAAATTTGACGTCTTCAAGCTACAAATGACTTAAACCGTTAGGGTTGGGACATTTTAAGTTCATGTAGTTTTATGTGATATTAAGTGTTAATTAATGATGGAATTGATCAAGTTTCATAATATTGGGAAGTCGCATCAACATAAAAGCTCCAAAGAATAATATAGTCTCCATCTGAGTGGGAAACTAAGATGGAAAACTGCATAGCTGTTAGGTTTGGGACATTTGTTTTGGTAATTTGACACAACAAACATTTTCACAATAAAAAAATACTACTAAATATTCAATATATTATAAGTGAATGTTATAGTTATGAGTTAGTATCATATGTTGAAGTTGTATGAGATGAGATTTCATTTTGTTGGGGTTTAAATATTAAGATTTATTTGGATTTGACAGAAAATTCTGGGTGCATACATATGTGTTTAATTTGGTATGAATAATTTGGTTTTGGGCTAAATACTTGTCATAGGTTGGGTATGTTAAATAAATAGGATAAGGATGTGTTTCAACTAGTTTGAGAATGGAATAGCATGGCGTTTATTTCGGATTAGGGGCTGTGTTTTTGGTGTATTTGGCTGTGTAGGTTCTTACATGTAACATATGAAATTGGGTTTGTTTAGGTTAGTTTTTTTTGGCAATTTGTTAAATGATTATATTGGAGAAAAAGTAATTGTAAGTTTCTGGCACTGGAATCTCACTTGAACTTGACAAACAAGGTGACAGAAAAAATGTCCCAACCCTAACAAATTCTAACAACTTAACAAAATTGAAGTGACTCATAAATAGTTTTAAACTGCTATAAATAGATTCAAATGAATTTTTCAAACTATTTCTACCTGTGTCTAAGTTGGGACTAAACCTAACATTTTGAATTGTCGTAATTTATAAGTTTAAAGTCAAAGTATCGTTGAAACATTAAAAAGGCATGAAACAATTCAAATGCAATTTTATTGTAAAGAAAATACAATGTTTTAAAAAGTCATGTCACACTGAAACAGGTGATTTTTAAGAAAATTGACATCTTTGAATAGTCATATATTCCAAACCGCTTGATCGATTTGTCTGAAATTTGGAATTTAAAAAGTCATGTACTCTATAATCATACCAAATAGTTTTAACTTTCCTTTTCAGTTCCATGTGTTTATTTATAATATGCACAGTCTTGGCTTCACATAAAATTACTCTTATTTGCTTTAGGCCATATATGCCACGATGAATTTTGTTCGGGAGTCCAACACAGAGCTAGACTAGGAGTATGTTATAGGGATTGTTTGAGAGTCCACTCTATGCGTGGGGCGCTGTTATGCGCCTCTCGCAAAAGTACTCAGAACCTGAATTATAATAAACTATTATTGTCGTCATGTTAAATAAATACATGGAAAATATACCAGCAATGTTGTTTATGACGAAGAACCACTATACGACCACTACGCCACACAAACTTCTCCTGTTCCAAGTACTTACGAACAGAATAAAACTGTTCCGAACAGTGTTTTACTTCAAACGACTTACGAACAAAACGGAACAGAAACAGAACAGGAAGTAACAATAATAAAAATGATGTTAAAGAAATAATATTAAGAAATAAAACTTTTAAGGTGACCGATATTGTTAGAAGAAAAACGCCACTAGAAAATTTCCCTTTGTAAAAGTTCGGTCATTTCCGATTCACCCCATTGACATACTATTGCCAAGGTGGTCAAAATAACACATTTCGTGAAGTTTCCGGTTGTCTTATTGTTGTTGTAATCACGTGAGCTGTTCTGCCGGCACCACCTCGTTCACGGGAACAGATGGAACATGTCCTGCACATTGTTCCGAAGTGTTCGTAACGCTGTTCTGTGTTCTGGAACACAGAACAGTGCGTTACGAACACACCCACTCACTCTTCTTACACCGTTTTTTTATAATTTCTTTGACTTTTAATCAATTGTGAATGGATATAGTTACTATTACAATTTGTAGTTTGAATGTAACAATATTATTTAAAGTGATATTACTGTTCAAAGTGACAATCATTGTTTTGTAAAACACAATATCCAATGATTTCTAATAATTGAAAAAGTATTATCCCCTGGGTCATAAATTCATTTTAACTTAAATTTCCAATAACTTTTGTATGATATTGTGTCTTTTTAAAGCGTAAATTTAAATTTTATGATCAAGTACAACAGTATTAAAACTTTATCTGCTACATATACAATGGAGGTAACGTATGGAGACGGAAGTGGATACCCAGACTAATTTGATGGCTGAATATTTAACTGAATATAACGCGCAAATGACATTGTACGTACACAGGGATTTCCCCAGAATTTTTTCTAAGCGCAATAGGGGGGAACTGAAGGGGTGTCACCTTCCCGTATTTTAAAAATAATCAATTTTGGGGATGAAATGATGCAAATTTGGGAGGTTTTAGAGGCCATATCACAGATACAAAAATCAGATACCAACTTTTCCTCATGAAATATAAGCTACTTAACATGTATTGAATTTCTTGAATATGTTGCATTGTTTGTCAGACATATTTAATTTCTAGGTTTTGTCTTTTTAAGTGCAATTTTAAGCGCAATTCAAATTGTAAGCGCACTGGCAAACTGGATTTTGGAATCCAAGCGCACTGGACCCAGACATTGAAACGTCTTTTTAAGTGCAATTTTAAGCGCAATTCAAATTGTAAACGTCCTGGGGAAATCTCTGGTACATTGTGAACATACAATAAGTTTATATGCAAAAGCAGGTAATATTACATGTATATACACATAACAATCTACTACCCATGTACCTAATCTACCCTTGTGTTAATTCTTAGATAATATATTCATAATGTTCATTGTTTTCTATTTTTTTTGTATTTTCAGAACAGCCAGTCGACTGATTAGGTAATGTTCTTGTTGCTGCTTACTTAAACTTGACAATTCAAATTCGAGGCAAACGAACACATACCAACAAAAGTGGTATCAATGGTATGACGATCAAACAGTCAAATATGACATTGTTACTCTTTGATTAGATCAATGTTATAAACCGTTTTAGTGAACCATGCACTCATTAAATGATTTGATAATATTGCTGGTGTATTTTTCACTTTTCTATTTACAGGGATGTTAATTATTTGAAATTATGTTCATGTTACAGTTAATATATTTCAATCAAACATCATAAAACATGACACAATGTCTAACATGCTTCGGCTGGTACTCTTTGAGAGCACGAACCTAAATCACCGAATAACAGGACCAAGCAAGATAACCGAATATAAACTCATGCAAACTTGCCTTTATGACTTTTTCTCCCGTGCATATCTATTTGTTGAACGAAGGTACATCTGACTGTGACAAGCTTAATGACTATTGAGTATCATAATATCAGCAAAGTTTCATTATAAATCTTCAAAAAAAACCATATAAATTGTGAACGTTTGACAAACACCAGGTGAGGTATAAATGTTGTAAAATCCACAGCAAAATATATCAGGGTAATTCGGATGTTGCCCCACGTTTTGTTTGGCACAGAAAGGAAGTGCAACGGAGGTCATCAGACGGACCAATCAGAAACAAAAACTTACGTCACATCACTTTTACACTATCCGCACAGAATGTCAGCTAATGCTGTCCATTTAAAAAAACATTGAATGAATCATTGAGAGCATGTAAAGAAATATATTTCCAAATAGTTGATAACAATTTAGGCATATGATTTGTAAAGTGTAAAGCACACGAATGGAACTTCTTGCCATCAAATGTAGCGTGCATTGCACACTATTTTGAGTAACTATTTGTGTATTTCGTATCATAGACATGTATGGAGTAAATTGGAAATTAAGACGAAAATGAAAAGCCCTTCCCTTGCGCGCTTGAATAGACGTTTTATCATTTGTGATGGTGTGATCATTCAAGCGTAAAGGAAGCCGACGGAAATGGGTTCAACATGAACACTATTAGTCCAGTCATTGAAGCTAAAAAATATGGTCAACCTCAAACAAATTGCAAAACAGAGTTTCTTTGCATTTTCATCATCTAAAGACTATTATCAACTACAGACAAAACGTCAAATATGCGAGTTCAGTGGGGAAAATACAAAAAAATCGACATGTTTAAGGTCACTTTTGGTAGCAATTTCAGCATTTTCCTTATTTCGTACTACATGGAGAATTTTAAGTTCTAATAATTCCCATGTAAGTCGATAAATATTTACTAATTGCACCTTAAAGCTTATATTTTCTGAAAGATACAACCTTCTTCTATCGAATACAAATATTGATTTTATCATCAGACAATTTTCTTTTCATATATATGCCAGTCTACGTGTTGGTATACTACCCATTCAAATGTCGACAAAATGACTCAAAATAGCACTTGGAAGGGGAAACAAAAGTTTTACTCATTGCTTTAATATTAATCCAATTTGTATAAAATTTACACATATCATGTGTTAGATACATGTATGTCTAATGGAAAAGGGATATTTGTGTTTGGACAGTATACAATAATGTCAATATACAAAATGTACACGAAATTATCGATTCGGGAGAAATATTGATTGTTCTCTTTGTCTGTTCGTCCACAATTGCATTTGTATTCACAATTTTGGCTTTATGATTATGAAACTTGGTCAGAGTGATTATCTGAACAAAATTTAGGCCAAGGTAGAAAATGGATGATCAAGGATAAAAAACTAGGTCACTAGGTCAAATTGTAGCAAAACCCTGTGTAGTCGCCAGAGGTCATAATGTAGACCTTATATTTATGAAACTTGGTCACAATAATAATATCAACAAAATCTAGGTCAAAGTTATAAATTGGGTCATCCGGTGTCAAAAAGTAGGTCGCTAGTTAAAATCAAAGGAAAACGTTGTGTAGGTACAAAATTTACAATTTTGGTCTAATATTTATGCAACTTGGTCACAATGCTCATCTCAAAACATCTAAGACAAGTATGTTATTAAATAATTTGGGTCAAAATTAGGTCAATAGGTGAAAATAATCGATGCGACTTTTTGGCGCATGAAGGTTTGTCTATTTTTTGACCTAGTGACCTAGTTTTAACTCATGATAAGTAAATATTGAATTTGACCTACATTTTGTCTTCATTATCCATGTGACATGGTTTCATAAAGATTAGGTAAAAAGGGCGCCTTCTAAAGATTTGTTCTATAATTTGACCTAGTGACCTAGTTTTTAACTCGGGTTAATCCAATTTCATACATGACCTTGAGTTTTGTAAGGTGATTATTGTGACTAAACTTCACAAGTATAAGATAGAAATTGCGACCCCTGGTGACTTTAACTCGTTTTTTCTTTATTTTGAACTAGTGACCTAGATTTTGGCTCCGGTTAACTCAAACTTTTATTTTACCTAGATTAGCTTTCGATGATCATTGCTGCCAAGTTTCATAAAAATCAAACCAAAATTGCGACCTCTAAGCACGATGTAAAAATAAGTTACTGGTACAAGTCAAGATTTATTTACATCAAAAGTGACAAATATCGCGAAAACATGTGACAATTCAATATATTTGTAAATATCTCAAAAAGTCCCACGAATATTCAATTAGGACATTTTGTACATTGCTAAGGATAGCTTTACGCACCATATAAACGCAAAAATGTTTGTTTTGCAATTAGTTTGAGGTTAAAAGTTAAAATGACTGGACTATATGGGTACACAAGTAGACAGTGTTAGTAAAAAGTTCTTTCGAGTTAACAATTTAAAAACAATGAATTTTTAGTTCGTTTGCGAAACTTGACGCCCAGTATAGTTATTTCTGGGTTTCTGTAGTACGGGTACCTACCACAGCCGAACACGCCAGTTCTTGGTTTCGGAGGTACATACCTTAGCCTAAGACAGCCATTTCTGGGTGTCTGAGGTACTTTCCACAGTCAGACACATTCATTCCTGGGTTTCTGAGGCATTAACCCCGGCCATATGCAGCCATCTTTTGGTTTCTGAGGTACTTACCCCTGCCGGACACAGCGGATCCTTGGTTTCTGAGATACCATCCACAGCAATATGCAGTCATTTCTTAGGTATATTTACTTACCAAAGCCTGATACAGCCAAATAATAGCTGGATACAGTCATCTCAATTTCAATTTTGTTTTAAATATTGTGAGGCATGGCCTCAGGTCGTTAGAACATGAATATATTAGTCTAGTTTAACCCTCAGATCATTGAAACATGCCTCAGTGTGTCTATTTTGGGCCTGAATGTTGTTGTTCTATTTTTAGAAACATGACCTACATGTACAATTTTAGTGTTTGGAGAGTGCTATTGTCTTTATTATACGATGTCATGCCATGATACTATAGATATACTTAGATATTTAGTAGATTTAACTATTTACCTCAACAATCACTTGCTAGATCATTGCTGTTTTGTATTATTTCACTTAATGTTCGTAGCTTTTAGGAAAAATGTCACTTCCGTCCGCCATGTTGTTTTTGGTTGTCAACTTCCTGTTAAATGTAATCTCTAACCTTCAAAGTCAGGTCAAGTTGTATTTATTATTCTAGATGAAAGTTGCTGGTATAATTCATGTGGAAATTAATGTCTATGTATTTTAGGAATTTTGGTATTGCTAATTAGGTTACGTTCTTTCATGCGGCCCCAATCCCAAGCGTACCTTTGGTTCCGTTCATTTACATACCAAAAGCTCATTTGCATACCACAGCCTAATTAGCATACCAGAAATTTTAATGAGCGTTCGTCACATTGCCACTGTCCCCAGAGCTGGTCAGGCGTGCTTCTGTCGCTCTTCATTTATTTTTGTTAGGCTCTGTCTGGTAACTTTTCATTCAACTTTAAACCTGAATTGCTTTTATTCGATAATTATTTTAGACCATATGAGGTCAGTATCGGTAACGTTATTTGACATTTGGCGGTTTTGTAACTTGAGTCGATTTTTAACTGTCTGTCGTCTGCTCTGGCTTCGAGCTAGTTTTACCGTTATTTAGACTTTAGATGAGTTAGTATTTGGTCTGATACCCCTCTTGTGTCTATGTTGAGCCCTTTTACCTAATAAATTCACGTTAAGCCGAAAGGAATGTTGTCTGTAGTCTTTCACATTTTTGCTTTTTATCTTGTTCTTGGCTATTGTCACGCGTGCAGTTGGTTGACGCGACCTGGTCTGTGTTATCAGGTAGCCTCCTCCAAGCTGTGATACACGTTTCCAGTGTATCAACCATGCAGTTTCCCTACCGGGTGTTATTTGTCCGAGTCTCAGTTAGACCTAGGTCTATATCATAGTATATATGCTTTATTTCGTCGACAGTTGGTTGACGCTCTCCTGGTCATTATCAGGTAAGCCTCCTCCAGTCTGTGATACACGCTACCATTGTATTTAACAGTTTTCGTCTTATTCGAGCATATCATTTAGTGATTGCTGATGTAGCACCACCGGTGTTTTAGAGTACCACCAGAGCGGGCGTTACAATATCTTTGCAATACCAGTATGTGGTTGGTTAAAACAGTTCCCTTGGGTTCAAATAAAAACAAACTAAGTGAGTATATATAACATTATATTTATTTATGTAAACAGGAATGTATAAGTAGATTAATACAATATATATCTGGGTCAGGAAAGTCAGGGAAAGGAAAATCTAGAAAGCAAAAATGAAATACTTTTGAAGAGATCTTTGAAACCACTCTGCAAGAAAAACTTATTAATTTTGCTTCAGGTATGAAGCCCAACAGAAAAGTTTTCTTAAGATAATTCATATCCAGGTTTTTACACCCAGAATATGGTTTTGGTAAATAAAGTTAAACTATACTTATGAAATAACTAACATACCATTTAAATTCATGGACAATTTTGCTCTTGGTCAACAGTTAGTGACTAGCCAATGAATTGTTTAGTTACAAAGCAGTGCTTTTTATTCAATTGACGAATTTTTATGAAAATGTCTAAAAACAGCAGGTCAACGTCAACAGGTCGCTTGTTTTTAGTATAGATTAAAAGAATTAAATGTATTAAAGGTAATTTCTTACGCAAGTGTACAAAAATAATCACCGAAAATGCATTTTATTTCATTTTTTATTGTTAGCAAAGTTAGAGTAATCCAGGCGGACTATAAGTATGAATGATTTCATATCTACAAGTGATTTGCAAAACAATGGATTTCGAGTTATTATCACAATGCAAATAAACACACACAATCACACAACCAAACCATAATTTAGAGAAATCTAAGTAAATTGCACTAAGGTTTTGGAAAAGATAAATGTAAGATAAATAAATTTTGTACCGGTATAATTTGCGTAATGTATGTAAAATAGTACCAAGGGCCTTTTAACAAGCATTTTATACACCCAATGCATAAAGGAGCTTGTGAAATTGTCCTAAGCCCCATAAAAGAATACAAAATGTACATTGTACATGAAAATAAACCGAAATTCAAATTCAATGGTCCCCTTGTATAATAACAACAACATAACAGCATACAAAAGGAATAGAAAATAACAAAAACATGTTAACTTAATAACAGCAAAAGATCCACAGCAGATATATCAACATATTTCATATCCAGTTGTGTTTTTGCAGCTCAGTATTCATTTAACTTCTCAACAAATTAAATATAAGAGTTCATGAACTTAAAAAAATTACATGAATATTAAATACACTTGTTAACTAAATAGCCAGTTCATTTCTTACTATCTCACATATAAGCAGTTACTTGGTATAGTCGATTCAATAAGAAATACTAATGAGGGAACTATCCCAGAATAGTGGGGTCTTATTTAAAGTTAAGTATTCTATGATTCAATGTAAAGTACCGTTAACTAGGGTATACCTTAACGAACATAATTTACCTGACAGACGTCTCGATATATACCAACGATTCTCGTTTAATTTTGAAAGACCTGTACTAAACTGAGTTGCAATTAAACAACATTGCACCAGAATTGCAAGAATTAAAAACCATGTATTAACCAAATACAGTAAAGTCAGACCACAACCTAGTGCCAAATTAAAGTTCAGACACTACACGTCATGGAAAATTAGGCAGTTTTATGTATAGTGTAACAAAATATTCTGTTAAGGTCGATATAAAAATTAAGAGACCTTACAAACTTTCAGCAAAAAATTACAAGGGCTACAGAATGTATACAGCCTACATGTATATTCAGAGAAACCTGAAGAATTTAACTCATGACAAAACATTGCATAGCTTCCACACATGCAATATGACCATCCATGATTTGAACTGATAGATGACCATCATTGAAGGTGAATTTGTTTCAATTAAGTTTCATTTATTAATTAATTCTCTTATACATTTTGTAACATTGTTTGTATATATTATTTTATGTCTCCTATAAATGTTATTTGCATAGATTTAAATTTCAGATTTCTTTGTTATGTCGAATACAAGCTTGTAGCTTATGTTTCTTATGTTTCTTATGTTAATCATAATAGACGTTAAATAAAGTTTTATCTTATCTTATCTTACATTTTTATTTGTAATATAATAATTCTTCTTCATATAAATATGATTGTCATATACATGTATACACACCTTGTTACATACAAAACAATGTAAGTATCTTCTATTACTGCTTAAATATAAGATATGCCTTCAAAATGGCCAATTGTTCAAAACACAGGAGGCCAATGTTGTGAGATTATAATTGGTGTGGGAGCTTAGAATATAATGTATGTGTATGTATTTAAGTGTATAGAGCTATATTTTAACAGTCATTCAATGTCATAATAATTACTTGCATCGTTTTTAGTATGATACTAGACTACCTAAATTGAAAATTAAAACTTTGAATGGGTCCCGTGTTACTTTGATTCAATCGTCAAAAAAGATGATTCTTATAGTTTCATAGGGTGTTCTAGAACACTTTCGTATGAAAATGGACAGTTCGCATGTCAAATAAATCACAGAGAGAGTTTCTGTTAAAACTGCAGCGAAAAAAAGATCTAATGGATACGAAAGCATAATTGTTTTTCAGTTTTTAAAACTTTTTAAAAAAAAATCTTTCGATATAGCTCTATACACTTTAAGCCTTAATGTATTATAGCAGGTTTTCCTGGAGACTTGCTCATATGTTACATACTTCTTGCACAATAACTGTATGTTTGCGTAAACATAAAATATAAATTATGTAAACTTTATATAATAGCACTTGATACTCAATATAAACCAGTAATAGATCTATTCCATGTTATAGGAGTATATTGTTTTATGTACATAGAATTATATGTATAAATTGATGATCTGTTTAAAATATATTATATACATGGAATATAATAAACAAGATTTGTGCGTAGGACAAGGTTGCTCCTTATGAAGGGTTTTGACCTCTACTTCCAACTGATAGCATTGAAGGATGTATAAAAGCAAATGGCAGTGATTTGAAATATCTATCATAGTTTTGCACCAAGCTCTCGATTTAGTGTACTGATTGACTAAGTGCAAACTATGGGTTGGGGCTAGACGAGTATTTTATTACTTATCCATCAGAATAATGATACACCGGTATGTGAGTACTGAACATGCAGAAGCCATAGGTATATAAAAATAAATATTTGAAACAAGAAGAATTTTTCACACAAAAATTTATGTCTCCCAGAGGAGGCCATAACTCAAAAATCAACCAACCAAAATTGTCTGACGATATCCACAACTTCACTTAATACCAAGCATTCAATCAAAGTTTCATTGAAATCGGACCAATCGATAAGGAGTGAAGTGCAGACAAACTTTGTGACATCCAACAGATGTCCATCCATCCATGCAGACGTCTAGCACAAAATTAATGCGTCCTCCCCAAATATAATGTAACAAGACATAATTACGCAGTATTTTGCAACCTTTTATGAAATATATCACAATAAAGTATTATATATAGTATTATATACAAGTCATATATGCATATTAAAGCTCATAGTATAAGATGTTTTAGGCCTTTTAAGTTCTAGTAAAGTTAAGAACATTACTACAACAAGACTGTCTAATTTAGACTTACACAAGACGTTCAGTAAATGCTTATGCCCCGGTGGAAGTCTTGTCCATAACAAATAGCTACCGTAAGTCATTCAGGGGCCTGTTGAAATGTTTGATAGTGTTACATGGCTTGGATAATGTATTGAGTTTATAATGATAAACAAGTATGCCAATTTTGAAAGCAATGCATTGATGGACTTAAAAAGTATTTGAGTTTCAACATTTTGTAAAGGACGAACGAACGGACAGGTGCATCGCTATATGCCTCTGCATCAGTAGATGCCTGGGCATAAAAACCTCAAGGGGGAAGATTACATTCATAAACTAATGAATCAAACAGACATCTGTCTCTCAACAGGTTTCTTTTCCCCCATATTTTCCATCTGGATTTCTTTACTACTACTGATACTAGTATCTGGGTCCATCATAGCATCTTGTCTCAATAAATGACCCGCATGTTGTGATGTTTGTGTAGATACCTTCGGCGGCCGACTCGGTGAGGCGGCGGAATCAGTTGTATCACTAGTTATATCACTGTCAATACTGGTACCCTGTTGATCTGATGTCCTGGTACCCTGTTGATCTGATGTCCTGGTACCCTGTTGATCTGATGTCCTGGTACCCTGTTGATCTGCTGGGATGGTACCCGGTTGTGTTACTGGTACAGTAATGGTAACCGGTTGATCACTATATTGTGTTTGAAATGTAACATGTCTTTCATTTGCAAGATGTTCCAGGATTTTATCATTGTCATTATTATTTGTAAGTAAAGGCTCATCGGCTTGTGTTTCTTCGTCCACTTCAAACACTGTGTCATCAAGTCCGAATGTTGGTGTCATGGGTATGCACTCTGGACTGGACGTCAAGTCAACAGTTAATGCACGACCAGCTCGTAGATTTAACCTCGTATCAGACGTACGACGTGTAGCTAAACAAGTTTGATCTTCGTCCCATGATAATGCTCTCTCCACGGGATGATGGAATGTGCTTAACCTTACGTTCTTTTTGTACTTGTCTCGTAAGTGACTAACGAAATTACGACGTTCATCTGTCACCAAATTCTTGTCATGGAAACGCATACTGGTTTGCTGGAAATATAGACACAGATGATGTAAACCTCACAAAAAATATGTACTATAAAATCATTAATTTTTGTGGGGGATAAATTTTGAGGATTTAGTGGTTCACCTTCTATCACAAAATCAAATCCCATTGAACAATAATTTTGACTCTGCTATTTATTACCTGGATTGCAAAGACCACGAATCCACATCCCATCGAAATGTTTTTTTTACCAAAACTACAAAATTTCATCCCATCGAAACTAAATGATTTTACAGTATGACACTTATCTATCTCAATTTACACATTGTGTTCTTTACTACATTGATAAGAAAATGCATGCCCAATCCAATGACCATCACCAATTGACATAACACCAGTTGTGTCAATCGATACACTTTAAATTAATTAAATTAAACAGTTATTTATGATGTTATGTCCAATGTTAAACAGTTATATCTTAAAAACCTTCGTCCAACACCTTTGTCAAACAATCAGGCGGAGCGATCTCAGCACTGGCATAATGTCAATTATAGTCCAATAATTTAAGAATAAAAGGAAACTATTAATCCAATTATGGAAAATAGACTTATTAAGACATGACTTAATCATGGTGACAAGGCGATTACCACAACTTTTCCGTTCACCGTCGAATTTTCATACTTCTGACAAATGCACCGCATCATTCTGCCAAAATAATGGATGCACATTTTTGGCAAATAACGAAATCACCCCAAAAACGAGAAAAGCAGGTATCTTGGTAATATAATGATATTCCATCGAATAAAGTATATATTTAAGATCTATTTGCCGTTTACCGCATCGAAATTGAGTAGCTATTAACTTCAAAATAGTGAAAACAGTTTGAGCAAGTCGTGAAAGAAGTGACTTTCATGACGCGAAAAATCGCATTTTTGCAGAGTTTAAACCCTTTCAATGAAATATTCCGTTTGCGAAATAGTATGTTATGGTAGAATAAACAAATTACAACACATTTTAACATGCTTTATTGTATATAACTGCTATTTTTACATGAAAACGTGTTCACCGTTATGCACCGCTCAACACTGACATTGTAGAAATATAAGCACCGCTCAACAATGTCCATAATAGCAACGCATCTTTATGAATTTTGGCATCGTGTAATTTTGATCATTTGTCTTTCAGAAAAAAGAGAAGTTTAAACCTTTGAAAAGGACAAAAGGCAAGAAAATGCGACTTTTTTTATACTGTTGCTGAAGATGATTTCAGTGCGTCTACAGTCAACGTAAATCAGCGTCGACCAGCTCATCTTTTGTAAAAGAAACACCTAATGCCCAGTACCTCAAAGCAATAAAGATCTATCCATGGACTTTAAAAATATTTCTCTTATTACGCTCCAGTCAGTAGCATGCACTCCCCCACACCGGGGTCCACTGAGGGTAGTCGGGAAAACGTCATGTTTTGCGTCCCAGCTTCCCGGGGAAATGTTGAGACCCCCAAAACCAATACCCCGGGGGCAATATTTAGTTGTCAAGGGCCGGGGAAATACCTGTACTTTTACGATTAGCTGTTCCCACATGCAGTGGTTGTGACAACCAAAAGAAAAAAATCCCGACATATCCTCGGGGGTAGGGGGTATGGATGAAACTATGGAAACGTATCACTGTAACGTGAATGGTCCTCAAATAAACACCAAAAACAGAGAAAAAGCTTCATCTGACTAGTTTAAGGTACTAGTCTTCACAAGAGATATGCGTTGACAACAACACGCTTGGTTCATTCAATAATACAAAAATAGATAAACTAATACACGAGACTTAATATGCCTTCCATGTATCCCTACCGGAAAACAAGACAAAATATCCCATTGCGATCACAGGTAACTGTACAGTATCATTGAAAATGAAAAAAAAAAAATTATATTTTTCTTTCAAGGTCCATTTGTAGAGAAATCCACGAGCCGATTCAAGAGGTGCATTTTGTTTTTAATATAATAAACTGCTTTATGCATACCAATTATCTAAATAAGGCTGTGTGTTTACACAAAAATGTTATGGGATGAATGTAAGCCTAAAATTAACTTTCGTTTCTTTTTTCGTTTTTAACGATACGGTTACCTGTGATTGCGATTACGTGATCAGGAACCCTTTTGATGCCATTATTTTCAAGATAAAATCTTGGACATGTAACTAAGATAAATGGAGGATTATTGTAAGTAAATGCAGTCAACAGTGGCTTATCTAGAGTGTGCTGAACACATCGTTTAAAACAAAATGCAGAAATAAGCGGTGCAACCGATTTCAGTGAAACGGAATCGAGATGCAGTGTTTATTATCAGTGTTGTGCAGTGCTCCCATATTTTTGTTTACTTGTATGTTTTCATAAAAAAACAAGACTTTCAATGAGAAACAGAAACAAAAAGGTTCATATGACACGCACTCTTATATATACAATGATTTAAGACAGTCACATCAGGTATGACACATCGATAATCATCAGAATATTACATTTTCTTTACGAGTGCGAATTGTGTTGAGCACTACACTACTTTTTGTAAACACTATTTCTGAGTCATGTTACATATTTTACGACTGATAAACTTCCAAAGGGATGGCATAATGCCTGTTTATTCAGAGTATACAGTAGTAATATTGATATATGTCATAAAAGTGTCAATTATGGACTTGATTATACATATCAAACATTATGTTGTTATTAAGCATACGAACATAATTGAAATTTGCATGTATCAATTTTTGGTGAAATTGACAATTTTTCTTTATTTTTTACAAATATTCGAATATTGAAATTGGATTCCAATATTCGTTCAATTTTCGAATTTTCGAATATTCGAATATTCGGTCCCATCTCCACTTATAATAAAAAATTTGGTCACCCGTTTACTTGCTTTAGACCCCTGCGCCATTTGTGATTTCGTCATAAGGATGCGGTACATTTGTCGGAAGTATGAAATTTCGACGGTGAGCGGAAAAGTTGTGGTAATCGCCTTGTCACCGTGTTAATGTTTATCCTAGAAAGCTGCAGATGTGTCCACATTATAGCTAATGCAATAAGACGACATATTCAATAAAAACAATATTATAGTTGAACGATATTAATGACAATACAACTCAAATATTTCAGTTTAAACAATAAGACCTTAGCTTGCATTAGTGTAATACTAGTGATTATATTTTTGATATTGTTTGGTTAATTTTGTTAAATAATTCAAATAAACACTTAATTACAATTTTACAAACATAAAATATGATTAGTCGACTTCTCTAATATACACATGTACAGAAATTGTATGACATTACACAGTAATAGTGCAGAATAGTTTTAGTACGGAAATTGGGTTATACCCAACTTTCCAGCATTTCACATTATAATGTTGGGGTAGATTATACTAACTACTAGCTGTATCACAACATAAACATATACAGCTCTTTGTCACATACTCAAAAAATAAGTATATTACTATCAATAGGTTAGTAACTCCTTCCCGACCACCAGACTCAAAATTGCTATCACTAAGCAAAAATAAATTGTGGTGAGATTATTTCTGAAAAAAAACCCAGCTCTACCATAAGACTAGTCTGAATCTCTAACTCATATTCAAGGAAAATCTCTCCTCATGTTCTGTCATCATTTTTTATGTCATTACGATAATTTCCTTGGGAGGCAGGACTCAAAGTTTGCATCAGTGATTTGAGCAAAATCCCAATTTGTGCTGAGATTATGTTCTTCAAAAGAGCAGGACTTGTTTATGTTGTGATTGTGTCTATAAAGCATTTTGGTATAAAATAAAGCCAAATGTTAGCATCTAAACTGCATGACATAATATGAAGATGTTAAATGTGGTTTCATGATAGTCAAATTTACCTGTTATTTCCATGACGTGAACTTAACCATTTATACAGTTAACCAGGTACTAAAAATCTATTTTCAAAAATGCCAAATTAGCCTATTGTAATTAGTATTTTTATAATCTTTATTACGCTAATTTAATACGATGATTTCATACAGTATCAGTATCAGCAAAAATGTCACCACAATGTCCCTCTTTTACATGTCCATATTATTATTTTTTTTTTTTGTATTTTAAACCCTGATGAAGGCTTAATTGTTAAGCCGAAACGTTGGTTTCAATAAATAGATAAACTCATCCGTTGTTATAGTCGTGAGATCCATATATATTTATTTATTGTACTCAATGTCCATATTATGTCAGTGCAAAGTGTTAACTAGCAAAATAAACCTCCAGTAACCATCACACTAAGTGTGACAACATTGTACATACCCGCTCATACTACAACACAAGCAGATCATAACAAATAAGCAACAATATAATACTAGCTATCACAACAATAGAATAAGCAATAATAAAATACAATAAAAAAGTTATCGTTGAATGTCATGAATAGTCCTGCTATTTAATTTAATATTTATTTTCTTTCCAAAGAAATAGGATTGGGCAACAGGCATAGCCTGTATTAGCCCTCTCTTATTATTTTAGCCCTTCTGTTGATATATTTCCAGGACATGGTATAGAACTGACCAGTACATAGCTTATATTGGGTCTGCCAAACTAGACTTGGTGCTTTAACTTTAAAAGGTGTTATGTAAAGTTTCATTACAATCTGACAGACAGGCCTGGTGTGGAACCCGATACCATTAATACGGGTACTTGCTCTACAACTAGGCTATCAGGGTGCATATTTTGGAGACTGTTGCGGTAAGCTGAATGTGCAACAACAAGAGCACAGCCTACGAGTGCTGGACGCTTGACTTTCTCCTTTTTGATAGTAACAAGGGTAGATAACTCCATAAATATAGGTCACATGGTTATCAGCCTTGTTAGAATGGACTCATTCTTTGATGGTGAATAACTATGCTAAGTTTCAAGAGGATACCTTAGATAGTCTATGAGAAAATGACAATAAAATTAACCAACGCACTCGCAGACGATCCTGTCACGACAATGTAGCTCAACTTTTTTCTTCAAAAAGTCAAGCTAAAAATAAAGCAATACAAATGATAACGATTTACAGTAAGCATACTACAGGCTAACTTCAAATGATATTTTCCAGTGAATGATTGAGTGAAACAAGAGCAGTCATCATTCAGCAGACAAATATAACCCCCACCTGCAAAGGGCCCTAAGTCCTCCCACCTGCAAAGGGCCCTTTAAGTCTTTCAAAACTAATCAAATTCATAGACTAAAATTGTCAGATTACATTATCACTTCCAGCTTAGATAAGAGTATGTTTAAAGACATTGCTAGTCACTGTCTACACCGTTGAAAATAATAAAAGGTTATGTAATTGGAACACTGGAACAGAAGGATATAGTCACAGTTAAATAGACCTGGCGGATTCTTAATACATTAAATATCATTGAAACTTCGTTAGTCTTTGCGGCCAGATTTTGTAACAGATGTATTTAACACTGGTTAAACAGTAACAAGAGATGTTTGTAAAACATGTATGCCCCCATTGCAGTCTCGTTGTCTAAAATGGTCAAGGTCACAGTGACCTTTGACCTACTGACCACAAAATCAATAGAGTGTCATCTAGAGTTGCTAGCCAACCTCCATGTAAAGTATGAATATCTTAGGACAAAGCATTCTTGAGTTATTGAACTGGAATCATTTTGGTCTACGGACAGACAGACCAACCTACCAACTGAAATGTGCAAAGCAATATACCGCCACATTAAAAATGAGGGCATAATTAGCTGATACAGAAAACCGACAAACTTACATTTTTAGATGTTGCCAGAGCATGACGAAACAACTTTTGTAGATCCACACCTTCTGGGGTCTCTGCACTACGTAGTGATCGTTGAGAGGCTAACCTATCACGTCTAGACTTTATCTTCTCTGTAGAGATAATAAATGGTTTTATTTCATTTACAATAATTAGTAGGGCCCAAACCAAAGTCAAGCAGCTACGGAGGCAGCAACTAGCCACACACGCAAGAGTCAGACATAGTAAAAGCCATCCACATCCACAAAAATGGATGCTTCAAGCGAGTCTTAAATGCTCACTCTGCAATGAATAACACACTGCATGCGGACTTCTACTTCTAACTTCAAAATCAGAAGAAATTTATTTATTGATACTTAATATTCATTTTAGATTGATTAGGTACAAGTTACTGTAAAATCATAAATATTTGAGGGGGGATTTAATTTTGTGGATTTCGTGGATGACCTCGTCCACGAAATTCAATCCCCCACAAATATCAATGATTCTAATGTTCCTGACCACTATATTTTATCGCATTGAAATTAAATGATACAAACAGTATTAACATTTATATTAATTACTATCGAATGTTATCCATCGCCACAGAGGTATGCCATAAGAGAAGCCAGTCTCCCTTCATGCTAAGCTTTTAGCAAGGGAGTTTCTGGTAGCATTTTGTTAAGTCTTTGGTATGACGCTCAAAGCGGATGATCTACCACTAGGCTATCATGGCTTAGTGACACAGAGACAAATTCATAACAGTAAGATTGACTCAATATTTACAACATACCAGGCCCCAAATCTCCCAAAACATCTCAATCTGAGATAAATCTCATCTCAAATATTACCATGTGTCATTTGGATAATTTCCATGAGAGGCTGGACTCAAAATGGGATCAAAAACAACATACAATATTTCTAGCTTATTACAATGAATTCAAAAGAGTTCTAATGTCAGATTGATACCATAGTCAGACACTGATTCAGGCAAAATCTCAATTTGAGATGAGATTTCTACTTGAGATGCTTTAGGAGATTGGGGCCAGAACAAATTGTCAACGATTAAGAGGACAACCATCAGGTTGTACATACGGAGGTGAGCTACATAAAGAGGTACAAACCATCTCTAAGTAAAGCTTTCTGTTCATATTCGTCATCCATTCCCTTAAGGCAAGCAGAGCTATCAATATTTCTCCTGGAAAAAACACATATAGGTATATCTTTCTTGCAATATTCTGTCTCAGTTTTTTTATTTTTATTTTTAAAATAAAGATCTATATTACATGAAGTCTACCTTGTAGATTATATAGTAAATAGTGAAAAAAATAATTTATGTATATATTTTTTTTAAGTCTATTTTTTAAGTCTATGAATGATACTGCCACCTGTGAGGTATACAGGAACAACATCTCCTACTTTAAATTGAAACAACATTATATAAATGCGAAATTAATTATAGAGACTGCACAGCTGCTTTACAAGCATATTAACTTCTCCAGACACAAGAACTAGTGTGCTTGGAACTAATGACTAACATCTTGCGTATGTTGTCATCTGGGATTTAAGTACATTGGTAAAATACTGAACATACTGATCTAGAACTTATTCACATATCAAATAACACAGTGCAATTATTTTTAAAAATACTGTAATCAGTTCTAAGGCTTAAATGTTTTACCCATGTAACCCTACAGCCATATATCCCTTGCAGAAGAGAAGATAATCAACAAAGGGCCATAACTCATACAAAGATAGTTGCAAAGTCATAAAGTCCTGAAAATATGTGCCACAGGTCCTCTTATGCATTATTCTGTGAAAGTTTTGTCTAAATCCCTTTAGAAATGAAGGAGAATGTGCGTACAGAAGCCCGGTCAGACAGATGGACTGATGCCTACCTTTCACACAATCCCCTACACCTTGGCGGGGGAAATTAAACATGTAATACTTACAGAGATGACTCCACTCTAGGAAGGTTGGATGCTCCACATAATCTCAGATTCTTATAATGTTCCCTGTAACAATCACATGGATATATTATACATTATCAATTAAATAATAAGAGCTAGTAAAGCTTTTTGACACACAAAAAAAAGTTTTTTAATCTCCAAGAAAGGGACATAAATCCGGGCAAAAATCATCCGACCTAAAATTCATGAAAATTTGCACAACTTTTAGGCACTGAGTAAGCATGTGAAGTTTCATAGCAAACCAGTTGGTAAGAAAATCAAGCAAAGACAATTGTTGTGACATCCTGGCAGATATCCAGCACAAACTCAATGTGTCTCTCCCACATTGCCTCAGAGTCAGGACTGCAAATGAATCAGAAGCTTTTGAGCGCATTACAAACTAGATTACTGGTATTCTCATAATTATTTCATTTTTAATTTCTTACTTCATCATAAGTTTCTCGTAGTATTGACTGATCTCATTTAGGTCACATTTGGTTGGATCCCTGAGTAGTATTGGTCGTATCAATCTGTCGTCAAGACGATCAAATTTCTCCTGAAATATGGAGCATAATACATGCATGTTATGTTATTTGTGTTTTCAATTTGTACTAACCCTGAGTTAGTAAATTTTTCAAGACAATCAAATTTCTCCTGAAATATGGAACGTAATACATGTATGTTATATGATTTGTATTTACAATTTGACTAACCCTGAGTTTGTAAAATTTGCAAGTATATTTATCACTCTCAAACACTACATTCTTGCCTCGAGTCTATGAAAAACAGAAGTCAGCTAACCCAACCAAGCTCAGCCTGAAGCAAGCGAATTACTGGTACCATTTTTATCAATTAAGTCTTTTGAATGTAGCAGCCAAGTATCAAACCAAAAACCTCCCAACTCTAAAATGCATGCTCTGCCTTTGGGAAATTGATTGGGAAGTGTAAATCTTACACAGTATCAATACTAATGAATTTGTAACACAATTTCTGATTACATTATGACAATTCATTGTCAAACAGATGCATTTAGGACACTGGAAAATAATAAGTGATTATAGCACCTGTCTTAATATACATCATGAAAGACATGACCATTTTGATGGAAGGGGCATGAAAAAAATGTAATTATTTAGCAGAGGGATTTAAGCGCTTATTGGGTTATGGGTTATTTACATGAAGGTAAAGGATAACTACTTACTCGTAGCTGATGTTTGCCGGATACACCCACGATCTCCTCTATACCAGCCATCAGATGATCCGATACCTAAATAAACAAACATACACGTAACACAATTAAAGACATAACTGCCATCAAGAACTTGAAGTATGCTTAGCAACAAGTAAAGGGAGATTACTTAATCAAAATTTAACGACTTCTATATGTCCTGGCCTGACAATGATTCAGAGACCTTTTGTACTTTAAATGACTGCGGACGGTATATCTCTACGCTTAAACAAGCCAGACTGTATGACATTAGGCTGATGATAAATAGTTTGGTCACATGACTTACACGATCATTAGCTTGGTCACATGACTTACACGATCATTAGCTTGGTCACATGACTTACACGATCATTAGCTTGGTCACATGACTTACACGATCATTAGCTTGGTCACATGACTTACATGATCATTAGCTTGGTCACATGACTTACATGATCATTAGCTTGGTCACATGACTTACATGATCATTAGCTTGGTCACATGACTTACATGATCATTAGCTTGGTCACATGACTTACATGATCATTATTTTGGTCACATGACTTACATGATCATAAGCTTGGTCACATGACTTACATGATCATCAGCGTGGTCACATGACTTACGTGATCGTTAGCTTGGTCACATGACTTACATGATCATCAGCGTGGTCACATGACTTACGTGATCGTTGAGCTCCTCATATAATATCATATCCTTTGATGATTCTTGTAACGTCACTCGGAACCATTTTACCAGATATTTGATTGTACCACCCTACAAATACACCAAGTTCAAAATAATTACCGTAAGCATGATTATAAAATGTTAAAGTACTGTTTAATACTCAATTTAAATATTGTCTTAATTTCCAAAGCTCAACGGCATTCATTTTAATGTTCAGTCTTAGAGCAAAGTGAAAACCGACAGTTACCTTGAACTCACTTAAAGTGTACTAAGAGCTATATTCTAACAGTCATTCAATGTCAAAATAATTACTCGCATCGTTTTTAGTACAATACTAGACTACCTTAATTGCAAATTAAAATTTTGGATGGGTCCGTGTACTTTGGTTCAATCGTCGATTCTTATAGTTTCATAGGGTGTTCTAGAACACTTTCGTATGAAAATGGACAGTTTGCATGTCCAATAAATCACAGAGATAGTTTCTATTAAAACTGAAGTGAAAAATGATCTAATGGATATGAAAGCATAATAGTTTTTTAGTTTTTGAAACTTTTAAAAAAAATATCTTCCGATATAGCTATATACACTTTAAGGCTGAGCTTCAAGTAAGGGAGGTACTAGAGTATCATTTTTAACAAATATGGTTTCAGAATGCATATGTCTACTGACCAACAGATTGACATATACCAAGTAATTTATCTGGGTTTTTTCTTCAAAAGGGGACATAACTGTTCAATATTTCTTCAAAAGGGAACATAACTGTTCAATATATCACCTACCTGTATAAACACAGTAAAGAATATAACAAACAATGTCGTGGTTACAAACATATCTTTCATTGGAAATTCTTTCTCATTCAATAAGGCCACCAACGAGAAACACACAGCACCACGTAATCCACCGTAACTCTGTAAATATAGAGCATTCAATATTTCAAGGGCAATAACTCTGCAAGCGAAAATCTTTGATGAATCAAAATTAAAATACATAGGTGCTAAACTAAACTAGCTGACTGTAGCTAAAATTAATCTTAAAGAGTAATGAGTCATATATTAGGAAAAATTTCATCACTTCAATGGCTATAACTCTGCCTATGCTTTGATCACAAATTACCTAGACCCTAAACAATGTCTGTGTATCAAATGTATATCTCATGTCAGGACACCCAATGAGTAGCAGTGCATATGTCAAAAGAGACTTAAATTATTCCGGCCCAATTGCAACAAGGTCAAAGTAAGATTGGATTGTATTTGTGACCCTGAGGCATAATAATGTATGAATAACATTCAATAGTCCTAGGTGCTTAACAACCAATGTCCTGCAAGAATCAAAATAAGTTTGATGACTGTTAATCAAAAGCAAATCAATACACCCTTCACTATTTTTTAGTGTGTGGAAAAGATGTGTGCAAGTTTAAACTTACTATCATAAACATCTCGTCAGGTTTAATCTTTCTCACTCTGTATGTATCACATCTGTTGATCAGGAAGGATATCACAAAGGTTACTGCAATGGAGCAATAAAAGTTTGTTTATATTTTGGCAGGTGTAAAAAATGTTACCAATTTTCAAGGGGTGTTTTCAGCTGTTCAGCTGCTCAACTGCCCTTCCCCTGGTCATTGGGCCACATAATGAAACCTACATTTGAGTCTCCCCTGGGAAAATATTTCTCTCCTGTGGGTATGGCAGATAACATCGATCTATGGTACCCAGGAATAGACAATGCCCTCACAGGTACCATTTTACACCTTGGTGGAGTGGAGCATGTGGGTTATTCATGCTCAGAGAAATTAACCAGTGGTCCAGATGAGGGTTCAACAGTCTGGATACAAGTCACTTATCACAATCTGTTTTCATCCAATTAATCTGTTAATGCCAATGCGAATAACTGATTCCCAAAAATCATGCTTTGCTTTTATATTTTGAATGTTTTACCACAAAATAAAAGACTTTCATAAACATGCATGTATACACCTAGAATCTAATATTATTCAAAACACACTTAGTTTGACATCATCTAGCAAAACCCTTTAAAAAAATCTACTCTGAACTAAATAGATTAAATGTGGTTTTGCTAAATAACATTATTTTTCATAACATTATTTTTCAAGAGGTTGGAAATCGCACAGGAGAGCTCATTTTCAAAAGTTAAATTAATATTAATAATACTTAATATTTTTGTTAATTATTAATCTAACGTTCAAACAACTTACTGAAGAATCTGTATGCAATACATAGAAACAAGGTCCATAAGACAAATCCTGTATTCCACACATGACGAGGGTGAACGGTCTCCAGACCAAGGAATAGGAATATAATAATCTCACATGTATTACTGAAATACATAATAAACTGTCATTATGTAACATACAAAATGTTTAGCTTATGGATATTGTCTCAGATATGCATTATTTGTTCAGTGGTTAGTGCGCTTGCCGTCTAATCTGGCGACCCGGGTTCAAATCCGGGTGGAGGTACATATATTTGCCTGCCATGTTTCAGTAGAAATTAAGCAAATAAAGGCTATGCTTGGCCTAAAGCTTCAACAAGAGATGATTGTAAAACATTAAGCACCAATGGCAGCCCAATAGTCAAAAATAGTAAAGGTCACAGTGAACTTGAACTTTGACCTTCTGACTTCAAAATCAATAGGGATTTTACTGTAGCTGACCACAGTTAAGTTGGAAAATCCTAGGGCAAAGTGTTCTTGAGTTATTGAACGGAAACCATTAGGTCTACCGACCAACCTACCAACCGACAGACCAACTGATGCAAAGAAATATACCCCTCATCAAAGATGGGGGGCATAATAAATAAATCTCAGTTTACCAAGATTTTCAGCAGAGAAACTTTGTGCTACATTTGCAAACATTTAATTAAAAGTTTACCACATGCGCTGTGAAAGGGGTTGGCAAAGCTCCGTTTTACTTAATGACCCATTATCAAAATATTCCAGATCTATCCCAATAAGAGGCTGGTTGATTTTTTGCCACTTTGAGAAGCATTTCCATTCAAAACTTAAGGTACATGCACTTGTTTTAATACAAGCAACAAAATAAACAGAAATAATCCCCTCTGATCCTGCTGGTTTAAAACAAGGCTATACCATTAAATTGTATTGAAATAATTACACTAATAAAAAAACACACAAGATCACTAACATTGGAATCTTAAATAAAGGTTGGTTGAATATGCAGCACTTAGTAAAAACATGTGTTTAGAGAATTGTTGATGACATCTAAGGTAATAATGTACAAAAAGTAATCATCTTATAACATGATTTAAGCAGAATGCAGCAAAACTCTGGGAAGAATCTTAATTGTGCTACAATTCTAAAGCATGTTTTCCTATACTTATGGGGAATTAACCAAATATTTCAAGCTGCAATAATAGAGTTGAGTAGATCATCTATAAACATTAATTGTTATAAAACCTCAATACAGATCCATTGTCTAAGTGTGTAGAGAATGGTTCAATGACATTAATTAAGATGGATACAGATTAAGATACATTAAACCATTAGGACCAGAATATCAGTATAATAAGAATAATGGTTGATATACATCATGACTTCTCTAGAGTAGAACTCTGTAAAGCAACAACCTCTCTATAAGAATACCTTAAACATTTCTGTAAGCCTGGTGACTATTGACAATAAATGTAACCTCAGTCTGTAGATCAACAAACTCCTAACAATGGCCAATATGTGTAGCTCTCAAAGGGTGTTGCTCCACAAAGGTACTGTATTTGTGTATCTACATACTGATGTATTAGTGTACTCATTGTTGAAAGAAAAAAGTTTGTAAAGAAATTAACCTGAACCTATTAATGATTCATTATATGAGGAATAGTAGCTTGAAAGCAAAATCAGGCCCCAATCTCCCGAAACATGCCAAGTAGAAATCTCATCTCAGTTTAAGCTCATAAAAATTTTACTGTAATAAACTAAGAAAATTGCTTTCCATTTTGTGATAAAACTCCAATGAAAAAGTATCTAGACTCCACAATCCATATGGCAATATTTGAGATGAGATTTAGTTCAGAATGAGATGTTAAGAGAGATTGGGGCCTGGATTTGTCTCAGTTTTTCCAATGTTAGTTTTTTTAACAACTCATCTCACTTACCTCATGACCTTAGCAAAGAACTTGCAGGCCAGCTTGGATTTGTTTGTGATATTGTTGAATGCATATTGCATTTGTGTCAACCCACATCCGATGATGCTAAAAATAGAACAAAAATACAACTGCAACTATTTAAAATATATCCCGATGGTGTCAACATTTTGTTTGATGCTTCCAAGCCTTAGGTGCTGCCACAAAGAGAAAACCAAAGACCTAAATTACAAGACTTTGAGAAAATCACTATCAGGTTATTTCTTGTAACAGTATTTAAGTTGATCCACATTATTATTTTACGACCTAGCACCTGTATGTGCAGCACTAAGAAATAATCAGGGCTCGACATTATAACACTGATGAAAGGACCAAGGAAAGCCTTGATGGACCAGCGGCTGTTTTCTTTACAAATTTAACGCTTCATTTCTGTTGGACCAGTGGCCAAAATAGTTAGTGTCAACCCGTGATAACTATACTTAATTTAAAATTACCTGCACATAGAGCAATTTACATACATTTCAATAACAAAACCTACCTAATAATTCCTGAGAAATGAAACATCTCCGCCACAATGTATGACTGATACGCAAATCCAAAGATGATAATGGGTTCAACGACCTTGACTGAATTAGTGAACTTTGTGATGAATGATGAGATGAGACCAGTGACAACACCAATCAGTAAACCACCAAATACGACAACAAAAAACTTCACAATACCTAGCACCACCTGAAAACAGAAAACAGGAAATCTTACATATAATCATGATCATTTATACCCCTGTGAAATGTTGTTCATGATTTCATAAAAACTTCATTCCAATTAGGAATTATTCATGAACACTTCTGGTCGTAAGTGTTCAAGAACCGCTCATGAACTTCAAATTTTAAGAACGTTTCACAGACAAGTTCCATTTTCTGTTTACTGACTACTCAATGCCATGCACAATTTGTGAACTTGGTTCATGAGCCATTTGTGAATATTTCATGAATTGTTCATGAGCTGTAAGGCTTCATTTCGCAGGCGAACCTTGACACTTCGGTTTTATCTCACTATATCGACGGTGCCGAACCAAAACCCTGCAACTCAATTTTGGCGCGAAAGCTTTTTTTGCAGCATCAGCATCTGCTAGACGTCCCGCGCATTTCTGTCTTGTCGCCATTTAAATAGCCAATCGCGTTACTTAGATGGCAACCAGGCAGAAAAAGCGTGTAACATCAAGTAGATACGGATGTGGCAAAAAAGTTTTCGCGCCAAAATTGAGTTACAGGGTTTTGGTTCCGCACTGTCGATATGCCATATGGAGAGATACAACCATGTTACACCCTGTTTGACCTAATCAAAATATGATTTTTGGTTAAATCAACATTGATGTAATCCTATGTGTTTCATTCTTTGAGAACTAACCAGTAATGTGTTTTATGCAAATGTTTAATTGTGTACATTATTTGCCATATATTGCTGGCTTAGGATGACATGGTCGTAAGTACAAATCAATATTTTGAGGAAACAAGAAAAAACTGTCCAAAAACTACTCTATTTACTCTGTTTCATGTTCAGTTTGGTCGATATGACAAATTCCAATTTTCATTCGAATAGGCTCATAAGAAGCTGTTATAAGGAGGATCTCCACGTTATAAGCCAGTGATATATGATGGAAGTATTTCATTCATAGTGTACTGACCAGCCAGTACAAATTTATCCCGTACTTGGAGTTGAATATTTCATTATATCGCATGACTGTCCTTGTATACAGGTAAGTACAGCGAGTATGTATAATCTTATATGTAACATGTGTAGTATAAAGCTTTACTACATGGGTGTGTACTTCCAATCAAACTAGTGCATATTTTGTATTTTCAGAGTTATATGATATAAAGAATCTAACACTCATTGTCTATTGATGAGGCTCACTTAATAAAATTTCCAAAACTTATGATAATATAAATTTATATCAATTGACAACTTGTGATAGATCCTCTATTATCTGCCAGTGTAAATTTATCCTTTCAAATGATGGTATCTACAACACAGTTAAGACACCTTGTTACCAATTGTTAATGTACCAACTATGGAAGTTAGCACACATTGCCATTAACACCAACTAACTTAAAAAAGCTTAACAATATAAAACATCAACGGTATCGTGATCAGTTACAGTAAACTCAGGAAGCTTTTAGGGCAATATTCGTAAAACATATATTGTAATACATAAAGGAAAAACTTCATAGGCTAGGCTTCCGGTATTCAATTATTATAATGGATAAAATATGTCCCTAGTGATTAAGGAACAAATAATATCTAAAGGGCTTTTATGTAAAACAGCAAAAACATCCTCATCATTATGTCAAGCCATATATAACTATAAAAAAGATTTCTACAGCTTTTAATGAGAATACTGTAAAATCATTAATTTTCGTGGCGGTGGGTTGAATTTTGTATGTCATTAAAATTGTTTTATTATCTGAAATGCAAATCGACGAACTAACGTCCCATTGAAATGGTCTTTTTTACCAAAACCACAACATCTTGTCCCATCGAAATTAAATTATATTTCTGCCTACAATGTAATAAGTGCTAAAATAGTTTGTTTTCGCTGTTTAAGTGTCAATTATCTATTTTTTCTGATATCAGAAAAAGGAAAAATTGTCAGGTTGAATCCAGAGGGTCATACCATTATTCTAATCTTTTCAGTATTAAATGAAGCTGTAGTGTTAACAAGAGCACCGTCTACGAGTGCTGGAAGCTCAACTGTCTCGTTTTTGATAGTAACAAGTGCAGATAACTCAATCAATATAGGTTATAGGGTATCAGCCTTGTCAGTATGGACTCCTCTCTTGTGATGGTGAATAACTATGCAAAGTTTCAAGAGGATACCTTAAATAGTCTTCAAAAATGACTCTTAAAATAAACTTCTCACGTCACGACAATAGCTCAAATATTTTTCTTCAAAAAGTTGATCTAAAAATTATGTACATAACTCAAATAATATTTTGTATGAATTTAAATCTTAACCCTGTAAATTGGTATTTAATGAAATGATATTCATTACAAATCGATACTGTTTATAAAGATTCATTATTGAATTGCATATAAGTACATGCTAAAATTTCAGGAAGCACGTTTATAAATAATAATGTTTCTCGGTTATTAAAAGTATTTTCCTCATTAGCATTATCTAAATGTCAATGAGTTAACAACATATTTCACCATGTCATCATGATAAGAAAGATTGCACATGTATTTGAGAGTAAAAGAGAATCTTTAAAACATAGTCTTTACAGCGAACAAGGATATTTTGTATTATGCTGACATCACGGGCCTTTTCAACGCATGGATTGGTTTACGTTACGTCAAGCTAATTTAAATATTTAAGTAGTAGTCTGAGAGGGATGAACGATATTTCCAGCACAGCTTTATAGCATGGCTTTACGGCACTCCCAGATCGCGGGTTATGAGATGATATGTAATTTTACACCATCTCGTGAAAATAAGAAATAGAGATTCTTAATCTCATAGGCACTAAAAATGCAAAATATGCATAGTTTCATTGGAAAAACACATCCACGTAGTATATATAGGATTTACCACTCGTTTTCTTTTGATATCATGATTTCTTAAAAGAGTCTAAAAAAACAGTTACTAAGCGAGCCTCTGGCGAGCTTAATAACTTTCTTTTTCGTAACAAATTTAAGAAATGTTGATATCAAAAAAAAATGAGTGGCAGATGCTTTTTATCACATTAGAAATGTGTTTTTTTACCAAAAATAAGAGACTCGACACGAAATTTGGCTAAACTAGGCACCGAAGAACACCTTTGAGCGTTTCCACATAAAAAGTAGTCCCGAGTTGCTTTCTGTCTATAGTTACTAAAGCAACGCTTTAAAAGCTGCAAATAATTACCGTATTTACCCGAGTATAAGTCGCGGCCGTGTATTGGACGCATGTAAAAAATGAAAGAAGATTTGAAGAAAAAAAAATTTGAAGAAAATCGAGCAAGAAATGACAAAGTTTGACAAGTTTGAAATTTTCCCAAAAAATCGTCCACCGCCATATTGTTTGTGTTCCGTAATAATGACCAAATCGTGATAACTGTAATAAAATGAAAAAAGATTTAAAGGAAAAAAAAATTGAAGAAAATCGAGCAAGAAATGACAAAGTTTGACAAGTTTAAAGTTTTGACCAAAATCGTCCGCCGACATTTTGTTTGTGTTCCGTAATAATGACCAAATCGTGAATATTGCTAGTGTATTAAAATAAACTGGGAAAAAAAACAATCACTGTATATTCTGTTTGTTTTTTATTTAACGATCGTGGCTTTGTGAAAAAATAAATGATATAAGTATATTAACAAGCTCCAGTATTTAGTGTCTTTATTAGGGTATCTCAACATGTCAACACTTTCTCAAACTTCTCAACACAAACTTGCAAACAATTTGACATGTTGACATGTGCAATACCTTCTCAACACCTTTTCAAACGTTGGATGGGTGTTAAATGTCTGGCCAATTAGCGCACACGTGTTTGCATCACAGATGATTGTTTGGAAAACTTGCGAGGGCCGTGAAACAGTGTTGATTGCTTCATAATTTTTTTGGAATTAATAGATCTAGTCGCTATTATTAATACAATTTCATATACATCAACATAAAACACTCTTCATCAGACTATATCTCTCAATAATAACAAACACAAAATATATATAATAGTAACTTATTTTTTATTTTAAAACGAACGGAACGGGACCGGGACCGGAACGGGACCGGAACGGTACGGGACTTAGCCATTGTTGTTGTAGAATTCTTGACCGCCACTAATGACGAACCCTGGTATCGGTTGGTACCAGGTGGTTATTGCTTTGACGAATAAGTATCGCACAATCCACCATAGAATATCAATCACAGTAAATCCATTACGAAACCAGTATGACTTACTCCCCTTTTTGAAAAAAATGGCCGACTTCATTTTTTGCCGATCGAAGTGAACTGTGAGCTGAAAAATGGCTCTACCTTTGTATAGGTCGCATCCAACTTTTGGTTATGATTCTGGCTTGGTAAAGGCGCGTCTTATACTCGGGGAAATACGGTAACATTTATTCCAATTACACTAATTGACATTTTTCAACTTATTATTTTGAATTTATAAAGAATATAGTCCATTACCAAATCAGTGAATTGTGCTTATTATGAATAATGCAAATTTTTGTTATCATGTGTGTTGTATATAACAAATTGAATGTTTTTCGACTTGTTATCACATGGAATATCACAGAGTTTATGTGATAAAACTTTATAATACATACTTGTGATATAAGATTATACTTACTTTCTATACTAACCCGGATACAAGAAAAGTCATGTAATAATATGAACTAAGGCATTGCCTATATGGGTATTTAATAAATATTAGATAACCGCAAGGCTATGTTTGTAGATATAGACACGGGCCCCAGTTGCTATGCATTATTCAAGGGAGATAACAAATGCATGCAATCATTGTGAATTGTAATCTTTATACAGCACACAAGTCAATCAATCAAATTGTCATAATTTGATTCCAATTCAATAAAATCAAAGACGTACCTTGTTGTACTGTATTGTAGTACTGTAGGCCTACTTTAAGATGGTTTATTTATATTCCGAATATAGATAATTTACAGCCTCCGATGTTTGTCTTTCGTCCTTATCCGCTTGGAAAATCGAAGATGTTATTACATAAGCAACAACATATGGACCCTGCTAGTACACAAGTTTGTCCACCACAAATAATTAATGCACCAGTCAGTTGCATCCCTAGTTCCCCCGACCACAGGGATCCATGGCAGATAGCCAGGGAGACAGCCATGTTTTTACCATCCAGCTTCCCCTGCAAGGCAGGGGAAATTTAGGATTTATTCTGCAAAAACCAATAGCCTAAAGACAATATTTACCGGTAGATGTCAGGGGAAATGCGGGAGATTTTACCATCAGCTTCCCCCGCTGGCCGTAGAAGAGCTGTTGTTTTTGACAACTCAAAATTCCAGAGCGCCCTTCCCCGGGGCAGGGTGCTGTGGATGAAACTAACTGGTACATAAGTCTTATACACTCTGACAGTAACAAAATAATCTCATAAACATTGCTTTGACAAGCTATACATTGAGACATAGAATTGTTGATTTGCATTGTTCAGTTGTTGACATGGAACGAATTGTAGCCTACTTACGTTCAAGCATCTGGTATGATCTGAGTGTTGATATCATTGTAAAGCTACGTAAAAATGTCTATTAAAGACCAATTTCCTCGGAGATCGAGTACTGTCATGATAAATCGGCTATTAAAATGAAAATTTCACCTTTATTTTTGATGTTTCTTAAAACATCTTCCATGTGCAACGGGCGTTTGGAAATCTTGCAAACGCTTGCAATGAATCGGCTAGTGACACGGTCCACGGTCATGGGGAGTAGAGGTATTTCTTACTTCCCTTTGTTTTTTAAAAATAGTTTGTTTTATTTATCACACATTTTTTTAAAAATAATAATTAATTGAAAGAGAAGGATAGGCTCAACCGTTTACAGCTTACTATTTTTTTTATATTCCAAGGACCATTCACCTCGGAAAACTGCCTGAAATTTTTGACCGGAAATAACTTTTTTTGAAAGCATTAGTACCTGCTGAAACTCAACGAAAATACGCATGTCACCCGTATTAACGGTCTGGGTATTTTCAATACCCTGCGCTACGCGCAGGCTATTAAATACCCTATTAAGATTTATTACCAAGGGGAGATAACTAAGGGCAAACTACTGAATACTTTACCTGGTCAGCTTCTATTGTTTCCATACGATTATATGTCTGCATAACATTATATAATACAACCGTAACACCATCATTCAACAACGATTCACCAAACACCAGAAAATATAACATGTTGTTAACACCAACTTCTTGAAATATCGCTAAAACCTGAAATATAAGAAAATATGCTTAATAAAGCCCATCCGGGTTATAGAACAAGGTTTCAACAATTTCTCAATAATTTATTATAAATGGTGGCCATTTCACCTTGAAATATAAGAAAATATGCTTAATAAAGCCCATCCGGGTTAAACAAGGTTTCAAGGATTTCTCAATAATTTAAGTGGTGGCCATTTCACCTTTACTTACCAGGTTACAGTTCTAGACTTCAACAAAGAAAGAATAACCAGTCTGTGAATAATTACTTGTCCCAATTACTTGTCCTGTTGTTGGAGGGGGACACATGATCATTGTACCAGGCAATTTAAAACTTCTACAGTAATTATGGATACATATTCTATCCATAAAACTACTGTAAAATTATTTAATTTAGTTGGGACAAAATTTCGTGGCTTTGGTAAAAAAGACAATTTTGTTGGGACTTGAATTCGTGGATTTTGTATTTCAGGTAATAAAACAAGGGTCAAAATTAATGTTAGTTGGGATTAAAGTTAGTGGTTGAGGTGAACCACGAAATCCACAAAATTTAATCCCCCACAAAAATTAATGATGTTACAGTATTCATTTTGGCTGCTCGAGCAAGTAGTTTCAAATCCTAATTTCATAAACTAAGCCAATGTTTTACTTCTCAACTTGTGGAGGAAAATTACCTTTGCTAACAAATTTTCAATTATTTCCATATGACGTTCAGCAACCAGGAACCCTACCTGGCTGGATCTCCTGTGTACAAATCCAGTCCACAATTCTCACTCAGTGGACCACACCTCGGGAAATTGTGAACTAAGACCGTACCAAGACCTTGAATAACTTACGGATGGTCAGGTTACAAATCAAATGCATAAGCTACACTGAACATGGGCTGCAGCTAATTTTGAAGACTTTTTAAAATTGGAACCAAACATAAAATCACAATCCATTCCCCAAAAATTGTTGTTGTTTTTTAAATAATCTAAATTCACATTTTGATGACCCATAAAATGTGTAAACAAATATTCACAAATTTTATATTGTAAATAAATAACTGGTCCTACAGTATTCTTTCTGGGCCTGATTCATTATGCATATGAATAAAGTAACTGCATGATATTGAAGACAGATAAAATGCAGTTTTAGATCAGATGGAATAATGACACTGTAATGCTGTATAGAATGGCTTTGTAATGCTATATGGAATCTGCTACTGTACATTTAAATAATTTATTTTGGATTGGAAGAATTTTCGTGGGTTTTTTTGGTAAAAAATACCATTTGGATGGGACGTTAATTTGTGGATTTTGCATTTCAGGTAATAAAAAAGAGGGTCAAAATTATTGTTCGATACAATTTGATTTTGTGGTCGAAGGCGAACTCCGAAATCCTCAAAATTTAGCCCCCCACAAAAATAAATGATTTTACAGTTATGTCAAATGAAAGTAGAGGTAGATAGATTTCTTTATTATACCAAATACAGCGCTCTGATTCTGCATTGTATACCTAAATGGTTAAATATGGTAATATATAGTAGAAGACAAAGATAATTCACATTTTCATTTCAGAAGCTAGACCAATCTACTGTAATGTCATATCACATATTTCATGATAACAGAACTAGCCTGGCACATTTATAATTTAGTTCTTAAGCATTGCTTCTTTTCATTGAACATTTTTTAACTTGGGTATTATTTCTCAATTGACATTACGCCAGTAATTGATTGACAACTGTTGTCAATCGATGCCCTTTAAATCAATTTTAACAGTGAATTATAAGCAATTATATTAGTCCAATGGATTTACTTGAAAACCTTCGCCAAACAGCTTTCGACAAACAATCAGGCAGAGCATTCTCGGCTCTGGCGTAATGTCAATTCTGGTGGACTGTTACTACAGATCAATTTTTTCTGGATTATTTTAGAAACTCATGGAAAATCATCTGATTTAATATTCTTGACAATATGCATAACAAAGCTCAGTATGAAGCATTCATTGAAATCTGACCAGTGATTTTAAAAGAAGAACAAGCTCCAACAAAATTTGCAACATCCTTCCAGATGTCTTAAATCAATATGTCGTACCTCACTATATTATGTCATGTGTAAAAAATATATAATAGCAATAAAATAACAAGACTGTGTTCAGTAAACAATTATGCCCCGGTGTAAGCCTTGTTCATAACAAATAGCTATTAGACATTCAGGAGCCATAATTCTGTAGAAATGTTTGATAGTGTAACATGGCTTAGATGATGGAACATTAATGTGTTTATGATGTTAAATACGTATGCCGAGTTTGAAAGCAATGCAATGATGGACTTCAAAAATATTTGACTTTCAATATTCTATAACGGAAGGACAGACTAACGAACGAACAGACAGGACAATCACTATATGCCTCCTGCATCTACCTGGGCATAACATAGCAAAGGCCCATTTTAAATATTGACTTATAGCAAATGTTTAAGTGAAGGGACAGGTATGTCGAATACTTACAGCGACAGGATCCACTGCAACAATAAGGGCACTGAATACAAAGATCTGTACAAGTGTACATTTAGGGTCTTCCATGGCCCCTACATTCGCTAATCCCCATAACGACAACCCTGCAAATAAGAATACAATTCAAATCTGGATAAAGGTCTAGTATACAACTGGTATACAAACTTAACATTGATACGCCAAGTAATTTATAACAATGACTTTACAAATCCTTCTACCTTCATCCATATTCCTTAACCTTCACCAACATACAGTAACCTTGACCTTTATTGAGCTTATTGACAAACCTTGATTTTAGAGATGGCAATCTGAGTGAAGGCATCAGTCAATGAACTTACTTAACAGCTGGCAGACAGCAGTTACCTTGACCTTAGAATAGACAGATATTACCCTTTATAGAATGGCATACAATGATCTTGACCTTTGACCATTATATTCAATTGTACCCATCATGAACACAATTCCTTATCATCCTAAAAACCTACTTTAGGACCACATTTTCTATTTACAAAGCCCATTACTCTGATCCTCTTAAACAGAACGAGAATAATAGTTTCAGAAAATATCAGTTAATACAACAAAGGTCTTTTTATCCTGTATGAATTGTGAAGTAAGTAACCACTTTACCGAAGAAAAATATAGGACATCTAATTATTAATTATTTTATACAACAATTATCTTATTCAATAACAAAATTGTTCATCTTTTCTTATAAAACCAAATCAAAAGACAGCAATACATTGTCCCATAAATGCCATAAGGTTACGGACAAAGTATGCTATCTTAAAAGCACAACTATATTGAATAAGTTCTTAGAAAAGTAAATCAATGTTTTCCATTATAAAACCAACTTTCTACAGACAGAATTAGCTGAAAGTGATGAATTAAACTGAAACCATAAGATGATAGACTCCCATAACGTAATATCAGAGTTGAGTAAGTCAGTATATCACAGTCATAATGTCATAGTGACTACACCGCAGACAACATCTTATATTCACCTGCAACCCTGAACCAAGTATTAAAAGTACACTGTAGAATTATTATGTTTTATTTCATTCTTATCGGTGGTTTACGGCGGAATAACGGTGGATTATTTCCCGATAATTTCGCGGTCCATAATTTCACAGTTCATAATTTCACGCAAACGGACTACTTTTTTAAAACAAATTTGTCCACCGCCAAAAATATAATGATAAGCGTTTTCGCTTGTTCTCTTCATCTTTAAAAAATAACAGAACACTTGTCTATAAATGTAAAACAAATGGACGAAATTGAGGCCATTGCAGAAGAACTGCTTGATTGTAACTCGACGCGTGCATGGCGGGAAAACGACGTCACGCAAAACATTTGAGGCATATTAGTGGAGTATTTACATCATTTAAGCTATTTGAAGCATAAAATAAATAGAATATTAGTATTTTACCGTCTATGATTGTTTGATAATTCACCTCGTGACCAGCTGACTTATATTTTCACTCGTGGCTACGCCACTCGTGAAAATAATACATCCGCTGCTCTGTCAGTGAATTATCAGCCGATCATACATGGAAAAATACAAATATCCTCTATTTAACCCTAGAACAGCATTAGAACAAGCAAAGGATAAAATAAAAACAGGACTTGTTAACATTCTACTTCCAGACACTTTTAATCTAGTGCACATGCATGCATGCATGACCTTATATTAACAAAGTAACTTAGTCCAGCCTCTATGTTATTCCTGAATTACCAGCCCATTAAAGCATATCACATTACTGGCATAATAGGTAAAGTCAATGTATGAAATGTCTATGCTGATACAACATATGAAATACTCACCTATAGTGAAGCATGCAATCACTGTTCCCTATAAAAAGCAGAAATAAAAACCATGCCATCTTTATTGTATAACATATAATCATCATGCAAATCCATAATCAAATAACTAATGTCCAGTGCAAAACTACCTTAAGGGACCAATTTATTAATCTTAAATCAAAATATATTTTTATAAGTAGAAACAATAGTAACTATTACTATCGATGTCTAACTGATCATTTAAGACCAAGCTATGATGTCTTGAAAAATCTCTGATTTTGCAATAAAAAATCTCTGATTTTGCAATAAAAAATTGAAGAAATTTCAAGACCCACTTCAGCAAATCGAAATTGTGAGCTTTAAGATTACTATAGAGCCGATGTGGGAAATTTAGGTTACGCCACATAATTGATGTATTTACCCATACAGGTATAAAGTAGTTTTGCACTTCTATCAAATAAGTTTTTTGTTTTCAATGATTATGTTAGTGAGGCATCTTGATTAATGAAAAGCAAATTGTCAGGGAAACTGCAAAACATTCGGTGATACAATGAATTAAATACACACCAATAGTAAAACATGAAACAAAACCCTTTAGTAATATGTACAAGGTAGTTACGACCTTCTAATTCTAAACAATCGATATGTACACAGTTTTATTTAACTGTTGACAGAATTAACTATTTATTTCCCATTTTTCTTATTAATAAGAAATGTCATGCTTTTAATAGAATCACGTCTTGCAGCCATCAATAACGTTAATACAGAAATCAAACAGAAATCAACCCAGAATAAACAAGATTCAATTACTTTGTATAATTAATGTATTTAAACTGCAATCAAGTTAATGGTAGAACCGACTGATGTTGACTGATGCATTAGAAGTAATTGTATTGGATTGCGTGATCAACAAAAACTTGTTCTGAAGACTTCTCTATAGTTTCACTAAATTCCAAGTCAGCAAATCAAGGGCTCAGTGCATAACTAGGGTACATGCCTCTATAAATTGATGTTGTTACCATGGTTTTGGCAACAAACCCTCAAATTTGCTGGAAACATTCTAAACAGACAAGGAGGCGGTGGAAAATAATCAGTATTTCAGCATCATCGGGATCTTATTCAGAACAGAATGAGTATAAAAACCCCATGAGTTTTAAGATTGTTTTATGTATAACAGTCCAAAAGTTGTATCATTTTATAAGAGGAATAGTCCAAAAATTCATGACAAGACAACTCCATTATAGGTATATAGGTGTAACAGGGTCAAATGGCACACTATTAAAGGGGGACAAATTGAATGTTAGTGTAAGCATGGCACAATTACTTACCACAACAGAATACATAATGATGCTACCCAGGTTGTCTGTAAATGTTCTATCATGTAAACTGAAGGCAGCTTCTAATATAATACTGAAATATATCAGAGAGAAAAACAAAATATTACAGTATCAACCTTTTACTCCATGGTTCCAGCTTTTCACACCCCATCAGTATACAGCAATGAGTTTATCAAAAATAACAAGAGATGTTTGTAAAACACTTAATTATGTGCTCAGATAGCAGCCCAATAGCCCAAAATGGTAAAGGTCACAATGACCTTGACCTACTGACCTCAAAATCAATAGGAGTCATTTACTTTTGCTGACCAACCTCCATGCAGCAAAGTTTGAAAATCATACTAGGGCAAAGCATTATATCCCTTCATCAAAGATGGGGAGCATATTTATCTAAAAATGAAGCAGTCAGACAGTGACCCCACTGACCCCAATATCCATCCAAGCTTGCTATTTACAAAGTTTCATGAAGATTGGTCAATCCATACTCAAGTTAATGAGCAGAAACCCCCTGTTTGACATTGCTATTCTCCAGGTCAG
This sequence comes from Spisula subtruncata, assembly GCA_963678985.1. Classification (NCBI taxonomy): domain Eukaryota; kingdom Metazoa; phylum Mollusca; class Bivalvia; order Venerida; family Mactridae; genus Spisula; species Spisula subtruncata. The sequence goes on from OY787671.1 coordinate 1,795,437, forward strand.
CCATACCCCAATTTAATAACCAGGACTTTTTTAATTCTTAGATGGTACAATAAAACATTATTTGATTCAAATCTCTCTATAGTAGTATGCCCACTATAATTGTTAGCCCACTATAGTTGTATGCCCACTATAGTTGTATGAACTATGTATCATGCACAAACACTTACGGTGGTAGGAGGTAGAGGAAGAACTGATGCGGCTCAAAGAACGATAAATCTCCCGCAGCACCCGTAACACTGAAATAAAACATTACATCATTTATAACTTGTATCATCTATGAATGATCAACAGTTTTGAACTTTAGCATTGGTTGGTCTTAATATCTTGAAAAATCCCAATTTCATGTTACTGCTCATACATTACATTATATATAGTTGCTTCAATACTGTATGTGATTGTTCCAATGTAAGTCTAGACCAAACATTTGTATCTGTGAGAGTTGGTGAAAAATTCTAAAATATTCCAGACTTCCACCTTGACTAAAAGTCTCAAAACTCAAAGGCTCAACTCTAGATTGGACAATAGTGTCAACACTTCAGCTGAGTCTCAGACATCTCAATTAGAGATGTGGCGATTGTATCCCAGATTTTTTGAGACAAATCACAACTCAACATTCAGACATGCAAACAATTAATAATGCACAGAAATCACAGAAACAGAATCATACAGCACTCATTCAATGTTTCGTTAGACATGCTATTATAACATCATTTTAGATGATCAAATAGTCAATCATGCCAAGAGTTTGTGTGTTCCATGTAATGAATGCTGTAACATTATCTGTCTTTCAATTGACTGGCTTGTGCCATAATCATCATGTTTTCACTATTTCTGATTATTTTTGATGTCTTGGAATTGTCAGTTGTTTTTTATTATTTTAGTATGGATACAGTAGCCAGCCAACCATTTGGTCTATCCTTACCTTACTTTTAAACCTGTACTAAAACATGGCCCTCATATCTTGCTAAATATCTGAACCATTATGAGCACAACATAGTGTGTTTTAAACTATTCTTCACATTTAAATCAGTGTACAGTGTTTACGCATTAAGGTGAGTATAAATATACCTTACGCATTAAGGTGAGTATAAATATACCTTACGCATTAAGGTGAGTATAAATATACCTTATGCATTAAGGTGAGTAGCTAGTTAGTTAATATAGCCAGACTACATGTGCGCCAACATTCTAGCATTTATTGAGGTCTCATGGTACGGACAAAGTCTTCTAATTCCATACATATTATAATGCATTTTAGTACTCCAAATATATTAAGCACAATTAGGCAAGTCAGAAAAGGCAGATGCATTTTCACCTTTTTGCCATGGTAATTATTAAACCAGTATGTGTCCATATTTTTAGGCTTATTTCATCTGCGGGTAAATCACAGTATACTTACAATATAATTGCACCAAAGATGACACCAAGCAGGATGAGGATACTGAAAGAGATAAACTACATAAGATGTTTCATATTACACCAGGACAGCTAGAAGTTCAAGGTCAAAGTTAACCACTGTCTGAAGGACATGTGAGAAGCAGTATTTACTACAACATAATTATACAACCCTGACTTTTCAAAAACAACTTGGGTAACTACTGTAAAATCATTTAATATCGTTGGGAAGAAATTTCGTGGTTTTGGTTAAAAAGACGATTGCGTTGGGACTTGAATTTGTGGAGTTTGCATTTCAGGTAATAAAACAAGGATCAAAATCAATGTTCTTTGGGATTAAAGTTTGTGGTTTAGGTGAACCACAAAATCCACGAAATTTAATCCCCCATGAAAATTAATGATTTTACAGTATAATGAGATGGTCTGTATTTCAACAGGACCTTTAAGAGGAGTTAAACTGTATCGTATATCAATGATTTATTAATTGTTTTCTGCCATCAGACTATGTCCCATCTAGTGCTTGACAAAGCCACGTTGACATGCTATACTGCCAGTAATCTCTAAAATCTCAGCCGGTGATTGGACATAAATTATATGTAAATTTCGTGCAGACTTGTACTGATCAACGTTTCCACTGGAACTTCACTAAGCCATACACTTAATCTTGCTGTATTAGACATTGTAAGAGACAGTCATACAATAAATACATCAACAAGACAAAGATTTATCCTATATTCAATGAAGTACAACATCAAAGCACGCCCCTACATATGCACTTCAGCCCGCCTCCTCTTCCACAAATACAGGGATGAACATATGCTGAGTTACCCTGAGTACCAAATATACCGAGAGTGATTGGTTTTGACTTTAGAATAAGAAGGTTGTTAGTACTAACTTACAACCTTATAAAATTGATTGATATTTAAATTAGCATCACACTTCATAATATAAGCTTCATCACCTGAAAATTGGAACTTGTCACATTGACCAAAATGATGTTGAAACAGCTTGTTTTACCAAGTTATGAGAAGTTTTCATACAGCATTTTCTTGTTATCTCCAAATATTGATTTCATACTTATAACCTTCGCATTCTAAGCCAGCTAATAGACCTACATGATCTCCACTAATCTGTAGGTACAAATAAAGTTTTACCGTTATAATCCTTTTGAGTCTTGAATATTCATATCTGGACAATAGAGTAGGGGTCAGCTGTGTTTGCATATGAATACAAAATCAGTGTAACTAGGCGAGATTTGTTTGTACCTACATGTAAATTAAGGGGAAAAACACCTTGCACAGAGTCCCGGATATCAACTATTACTCACCATGATTCAGGTACTTTGGAAGACAGGAAATTGGCATGATGAAAACCTACAAGTATAATACATCATCATAACAGTACAGCATACTCATAGTTTAACAGAAAACTCAGAAGCTCGTTTTCTCATTTAGTTTTGCCTGGGGCATAATTTAATATAACATTGGGGTTATATATATAACAAGAGGGCCCTTTGACCCTAGGTCGCTCACCTGTTACACATTGGTCTAGTATCAATACAACTTACATTCTGACCATATGTCATTAAGATTGGATCAAAAGGGCGACCTCTGGAGTGCACACCAGGTTTTTCTAAGATTTGACCTAGTGACGTAGTTTTTGACCCCACATAACCCTGTTTCAATCTTGGCCTAGATTTAATGGAAAACAACTCTCTGACCAAGTTTCATGAAGATTGGATGAATACAGTGACCTCTAGAATGTACACAAGGTTTTTCTAAGATGTGACCTAGGGACCTACTTTTTTACCCCACATGACCCAGTTTGGAACTTGGCCTAGATTTCATGGAGAACAGCATTCTGACCAAGTTTCATGAAGGTTTGATCAAAACTGTTGCCTCTAGAGTGTATGCAAGCAAATTTTTTATGGACAACAGACGGACGAGTCCGAATGGACGACAGATGGACGACGGATGAAGAGTGATCACATAGCTCCCCCTGTCACATAGTCCCCCTGTCACTATGTGACAGATGAGCTAAAAAGGAATTTATCAGCTGAATATCAGTCAAAAAATATTGAAGAACATAATATGTTATCACAAAGTACTCTACCAGCTGAGCATGCCTTCAGGGTTTTACAATGAGCAAATACGGTAAGATAAAATTTCTGTCTGGAAACTAGCAAAACTAGGAAACCAAATAAATAATTAATATATTCTTGTGTTTAATAAATATCTCTGTCAAAGATTATTAAAACAAACACATAAGGTACTTCACAATTATTTAGGTTTCCATGGTGACTTGCAAGATAGAAGAGCAATATATTTATGTTAAAAGTCATCAATTTCCAAGAAAAGAACAATTTGTATATACCCATGTACATGCCAGACAGTGATAGATACATTCCAGGTAAAACTTAACTTGATACCGGTATATACATGTACTTATGATATTTCAACGGGCGCTTTGAAAGCTTTAACATAATTTGAGGTTGGGAATGGATCGCAACTTGAAATTATAGGGAAGTCTCAAAAATCTTCTGTAATTTGTGAGTTTTCATTGTTTCATTCTTTTTAGTGCCATTTGTGCTGTGCTGTTTTTGTTAAATTCTGCCATCCCTGTTAGGTTTGCTATGTGTGTGTTTATTATCTTTTTAATTGTGTTTGGTAAAACCTTTTTACTGCTATTAATTGTGTTTGGTAAAACCTTTTTACTGCTATTTCTTGTGCTGGAGTAATCAAACTTAAGAAGAGTGGATGTGATATCTCAGCAGGGTGACAGTTAATTAATGCCTAGGTCCCAGTGAGCGTTTTCGTCTCGACCATGTTCTCCCAATTTTAAATAAATGGGCATCAGAAGGCATCAGGAAAAAGGTCCTCGTGGTCTTCCGGGAAGTCATTTAAAAATTTGTGGAATCCCTGTTCCATATGCCTCCCGAAGCATATTTATTTTAATCATGAGTACATCGCCAAGGCAAACAATGCTCAGTGGGACATAGGCATAGCTGTGACACTACTCTTACAGCAAAGTGACATATATCACAGAACAATGTATACAAATCACTTGTTGGAAGATGGTAATTTCGTTGCTAGACACCATTTAGATTAGATATATAGAAAGTTGCTAGGATCAACTTAATGTGATTAGTAATGTCAACAAAGACACATGGGAGCTTCTACCATCCATATCTAGAGGCAATGAAGCTAGAGTAGTAGTCTCCATATAACAACATATTCCAGGATTTCCTCATAATATCTACATCTAGAGACATATCTATCTAAGAGGATAAGCATAAGTACCCTATAATATGCCTTATGATTGGTATGATTCTGTCATTCTTAAAACTGAAAATTTGCAGAGCAAGCATAGTGCATTAATGATCATGTACTTCACCAAAGCATGGTATGCACCTTGAGAATATAAAAGCTTTTATCATATTAAACACAGGATCCCTAAAGTGCCAGATCAACAAATAACACAGCAGATATAACCATTCTGACATGCTTCAACATTTAGCGGAATTGTTCATTAAAACTTAATGGCATATTAAAACACTATCGGGCATTCATTGTGTTGAGTCGGAAATATTTGTGAAACAAGGTCATCCTGCAGTGGGGACTTTGGAAACTAGGTCACATCATAACCGCGTTTCATTCAATCACATGGAATCACTGCTATTTTGTTATTTCTTTGTGAAATTTGGTCATTCTGTATTTTTGCGGCGGGGACATGGGCTTTAATAATTTCTTTGGGTTTGTTTCGGCATTGCTCCATGTAGTTATGTTGTAATGATACTGTTTCCTGTGCTTGGCTGGTTAAGTTGAGTGCTGCCTGCCCCCTCTGATTTCCTCTTTTCTTTTTTTTCATACAGAATGGGAATTTGTGTTTTATTATTTTAATTCAGACCATGCAAAACTGATCCAATTAAACTATGAAATTGTTACTAGCCTCACCATGGTTAAAATCCGACCCCTTGGGCGAGATACCTTCATAAGATGAATAGAAGTACATGGATCATTATATTCTTCAATGGTAAACTCATTTTTCATAGCAAATGTACAGTCATGACCTCGACCTTACAGGAGCAGACAACATGACCCTAGCTGGACAGATTGACCTTGACCTCCAAGGTGCGGAGGTCTTGATCTTACCAATTTTGCTCAATCCAGCAAATATGACGACTATGCCAAACACAAGTGGTGTCTTCACATGTTCAAACTGTAGTTCTGCTACATGTATTCTATCACTACCATGGTGACCTTTATCTTCATGTTCAGTATGACCTTCACTAGAGTGATCACTCTGATTGGTTGCTATAAATAGAACAAACATCTCTGATTGGTTGCTATAAATAGAACACACAATACAGGATAAACACATTAACCAGTCCGCTTAGCTCAGTCCGTAGAGCGTCTTCTGTATCATGCACTATCCCTCAAAAACTAAAAGTACTAAAACTATACAGGGAGCCTCGCCTATTTGGATTATCCAGTGGCAAGGATAAATAAGACCATTAAAATAGGATGAAATTTCAGGTATACAGGGTTTTAAAAAGGTCTGTTTTCAATTTCAGTTTCAAATAGTATATAATTATATTTTTCTGAAGTCACATGAATGCAAAATGCTGGCAGATTAGATCAAACGTATACTCTACCACTCTAGTCTAATCTTTCTGAATTTAAATAACCCCAACCGTGGCAAAGCGGTTAGGGAGTCGGCCATCTGAGTGTTACACTTTCCTTAAGATCACGTTTCTGGGGTTGTAGCCCACTCAATTTCAAGAAAATCATTAAGGTTAATGTGAAAATTATAATAGCTTACACAATACATTTGTATAAATATGTTTGGGTAATTGACAGATACCAGCTCAGATATGCATCTCAATATGATTGGCTAGCCACTGTGTATTATAAGCTTGATCTGATCAAATTTAGTATGAATTCATATTTTGAAAATGTACTTTGTTAACATCCAATATACATGTACCCAAATACACATAATAGCTTACTGTCATTACCCAAAAGCTCACACAAAAGCATTGTCCAATTAATTTAGAGAAATGATATCCTTAAGACCATTCCTGATGTTGCAGCCCACTCAATTTCCAGAATATCATTAAAATAAGGTGAACATTATGAAAGCTTTAACAATATAATATGTTTGGGTAATTGACAGATATCAGGTCAGAATCCAATAGAAAATGGGAAAACTCAAATCATCACAACAAGAAACAACAAGCAAATATTAAATTCCCATTTATCATTATTATAATGGAAGTTTTTATGCCAGATGTACCAGTAAGCTTAGCTATATTATAATCATAACTTTGGATTCATATTTATCATGATTTACAGACTGGGTTACGGACACTCAATAGTTATAATATAAATGTGGTTGTCAGCAGACTGAATTTCAAACACAAGTATTCCGGTTTTCCTTCAGCGAAATCATTAGATGGGTATAATTTGTGAGGCCTATATTTTCGCTATTATCTCCGGTTGCATTTGTTTGGAACTTTTTAATCTTGATGTGTTTTTTTTTATTGATCTGAAAGAATGTTTTAAAAGTGTGGAAAAATATATCCAAATCTGACAAATGAACACAGAATATTTTTAGAGTTACTTTGCCTAAATTAATGGCCCTTTTCCCACCAAACTCCAGCCTGAAAGGGTGTTCTCTCCCAAGTTGAAAGCATTAACACCCAGGAAAAAGTAAAATCTGCAATGCTATTATATTGCATTTTAAGTTTAAATAGTGAAATTGACAGATGCAACAATATTACCAGTCAACATGCTCATGTGATTATAACGATGCATAACAAGCGATCAATAATGTAAAACATGTAAAATGTTCTAAAGGTAACACTAAATTTGCTAGCTGCTTCTCATTAAACAACTCACCATTTCACCTGCATCCAAATGCCTCAATTAATTTGATAAACTTACTGATTTCCAAGATTAGCAAATTCTTAGATTTGAACAATTTCTAAGAACAAAATTCTCAGAAACAAATTAATGCTTGAAAATTGAAAATTCAATACACATTCATTTTTTAACATTTGACACACAGAAATTTCAGGAAATTTAATACCATGTAACCCTTTAGTAATATTTTTGATGTGTACCAGGTATTCAATGTTACAGAAATTGATACCACTTTTGACCATGTTTGTAAGCAGTTCTATAAAGACTTGTTGAAATCATTGATTATACACTCAACCGCTTTAAAAACGCACCACTATTGAAAATAATCAAATTTTGTCAAAATACATTTTTTGCTAAAATTGATAGATTGCAGGGTTTGTTCAGTTCATAAGCTTGACTTAATTAAAGAAAACGACTTATTTTTCATTCGGAATACCCCGTCCAGAGAACTTTTTTGATTTTGCATGCTTTGCGCGTGCAGCTCGATCGCGTCGATCTGTGTGATCAATATTACTTTTAAACTGTAGGATGTTGGTGTACACATTGAAAAAACAACATAAACAATATTGGCTAAAGGTATTATTATGCTGCCAATATCTCGAATATTTGTTGTCGATGATTGTGCCTTCGCTTCCAACTGAAAAGAGCCTCGGTGCCTTAGCATGGCGGTTCAACTGCCACAATACAATGCATGTAGGCTTAGAACATCAATTCCTAGTGAATGACACAGTCAAAGACCGACCTGGATGAAACCAGCTAAAGGTATTGAGCGCGAGCTATGAGGAAACATGACACAGATTGTGTCACTGTAATTGTAAACTGCACACAGTGTCAAAATAATGACGGACTTCAATCAACAAGCCAAAAGTACATTATTGCATTTTCATAATTATTTCTTTCATAATTGTCAATAAAAAGTTAACTTATTTTAGTACATTTTTTATGAGTTTTCTCCCGTTTAGAGCCTAAAGCCCCACTGTTTTGTCTTCAAGCTCCTTCATAGTGTTGATTTGAGGTGCCATAGAAGCACCACGGGATACGTCCTGAAAGTCTGATGCTCATAACCAAGCCTTCAAGTTTAAATAAGGCTTGAATCAACCTTAGGTTAACATAATGCGCACATCTGAACGGCACTTGGTCGCATGGTATTAGCAAAACAACCATAGTCACATAACCTTTATAATTCAAGTCAAACTTTGCTTGAATGGCGGGAAACATCAAGTCGAACATAATTCTATCCTATTACGTAATCAATGTTATGTTTTAGGAGGAGATACCACGTGCATGCATCAATGTATCGGGCTCTTATACTTGCTTTTGAAATTGTGACTTTCACTTCCATGGGTCTCAGTACGTGTAATCTATATCATAATTCATTTCAAACTCGTAATAATTGCATGAAAATCACACACATCGTTGAATATAGACTAAAGATTATTAATCCGAAAATAAATAACCATAAATTGACGTTTTCATCACTAAAACCGATATTTCATATGTGGTGCGTTTTTAAAGCGGTTGAGTGTAATAGTGATTACAATATAGTGATATCACTGACGCAGAGTTACAATGCCCTGAATGGCCAATGCTCAGTTTCTGTTAGTTTGCTTTTATTTAACGTTACCACCGAATGATCCAAATAGGCGAGGTGCCCAGAAGAGGTTAGTCATTTTAGGCTTCTGGGGGTAGTGCAGATACAGGAGATCATACTTGTTCCAGAGACACAGCCAGTTCTTTACATGTCAGGTGTATAGCACCATACATGGGACCTAGGTTTAAAGTCTCTTTCGAAAGACTATTAGTAAATTTAGTTGGTCAGCCTTGGGAATCCAACCCCCAACCCAGAGACCAGAATTTCATACTCTACCAAATGAGCTAAGCGGGCTGATATGCCAGTGACTGTGTTCAAACACAGCCATCCTTATTGAAGCCACTGACAACATCGCCATATATGGAGAGTGGGGGAGAGAGAGGGTTTCTGCTTTATGTACATTTTGTTCTGATGTGATTTATCAGGGTGTTAGTTGTAACATCTCATCTTAATGATGTCACCCTAGGACTGAAAGTATGACACATAATCCATACAGTAGACCTATCCAGATATACAGCAGACCAGACAACAAAATGTAGGAGAAAGTAATTAATGAAGATTTGTATGACAGTAATCCAGCCTTAAATATTCCTTAATTTCAAACTAACAACAGAATAAACTGTGGACTGAAGAAATAGAGATCACAGTCTATTGTCATCCTCTTATATCTGTGGTTATAGTCAAGTTCACAGTCTATTGTCATCCTCTTATATCTGTGATTAGAGTCAAGTTCACAGTCTATTGCCATCCTCATACATCTGTAGTTATAGTCAAGTTCACAGTCTGATTGCCATCCTCATACATCTGTGGTTATAGTCAAGTTCACACACCATTGTCATCCTCATACATCTGTGGTTATAGTCAAGTTCACACACCATTGTCATCCTCATATATCTGCGGTTATAGTCAAGTTCACAGTCTATTGCCATCCTCATATATCTGCGGTTATAGTCAAGTTCACAGACTAGCTGGGTGAACCAAAATTAGGGGGGGGGGGGCACTAACAGGAGGATATACGGTATATAAGCTCTGATCTAATTCAATTCCAGAGTTTTATGTAAAACCACTATAATTATTGAATAGGCCTGGTGCCACAGGCTTAGTGACTCAGGAAATATAATTTTCTGACCGCAGGAACAAACCCTGTTCTTTCAGTGACTGCAGGAACAAACCCTGTTCCTTCAGGGACTGCAGGAACAAACCCTGTTCTTTCAGTGACCGCAGGAACAAACCCTGTTCTTTCAGTGACCGACCGCAGGAACAAACCCTGTTCTTTCAGTGACCGCAGGAACAAACCCTGTTCTTCCGGTGCTATCAGTGCTTTGATTATAAATGTTCTCTTGGCAGCAACATGATTGTTATTAATGTTACTCCCACCTTCCTACAGTAGTGAGAGTAAATAAAATATGCTTTTATATGTAGAATTTTAGACAATCTCATAAAATCAGATTCTAACAGTTGCTTCATTCCTATACACTGTAAGCCTAAATCAGTGTAAAGTCGTAGAGCTAATATGGGTCTGATTTCAATGAGATTGAATTTTAGATAATTGAGAAAATATTACACTTACCTGGTGCATGAGTTGATATATTGTACTTATCAGGTACCCCGGTTGGTGTCACATGTGTACCATTGCTTGGTATAACATTCTCTCCAGTTTCTATGGTAACAAACAGACCAAAGGTCAAGGTCAGCATACAAAGAGAGATCTTCATACTTCACTATTACAGCCAACTGAAAAAAAATGGAAGTAAAAACACATCTCATTATGACCAATTCTTAAACATATAGTAAATTTGGGGTAAGAAAAATCTGGGGTCCTCACCAGGGATTGAACCCAAGATCGTTAATTAGCACTCAACCACAACTCAACGAACACTCAACCACATCGGCGATTCGCTGAAGAGTTAACTCAACAGCAAGGCTGCTGGAAGTGGCCATATCCCTACAAATTCACTACAAACAAAACCCACAAACTGGAAATTGATTTATAAAGAAAACAAAACTAGAATTGTGTGACTATTATTACCAAAAACTCATTTCAACCTGACCTTTTCAAAGAAATCTGAAGTACTTTGATTACCAAGAGCAAATATGAAGTACTAATTAATAACATGATACAAGTATTTCCAACTTTTAACTATGTTAAAAAATGTATACTAATTTAGTTACCTACTATTATAAGTAGGTCAGACATCAGTTTAATTGCTAAACTACACAAATATGTACCATTTATATAAAGGTATGGTATTTAGGCATGATACCAGAGTTGATGAAATATGATAGAATACTTTAAAATCATTTAATTTCCATTGGACGCAATTTTGTTGGTTTTGGTAAAAAAGACCATTTCGATGGGAAGTTAATTTGTGGATTTTCAGGTAATAAATAAGAGGGTCAGAATTATTGTTTGATGGGATTTGATTCACACGAAATTTATCCCCCCCCCCAACAAAAAATAATGATTTTACAGTAGCTCTATATTCCTTCTAGTTCGAAATTCATTTTGATGCTGAATTGCCTAATGCGATTTGTACTTGTAATCTGTGAAATTTTCATTTTAGTGCCTTTCATTTGACTTGTTTTGTAAAGTGAATGGAGTCATAGTTAGTAAGGGAAGTAACTCTGGATGTACCAAGACATGGCTAAATGCCATCCAATCAGTCAAATATCTGAATTTTGATCATATATTCAGAATAAATCAGAGAGATTCAGAGAAATAAAAAAAATTCAGAACCCCCTGCACACAATGATGCATGAATAGTTTATGTACTTCATTATATTTACAAGTGTATATGAACTGAGACAGTCAGCATTTGTCTTATATTACAGTTAACAAATTTATTTTCACAAAAACAAACTGTCGCGTTTTGCTAATCGTCAGGATATTCACAACTATAAACTTTTGTGTTTTTAAGTGTCCCACGATGTCAATATTAATGTTTCAGACGGCTACTTAATTCCGTGAACACTCGTAAACTCTGAGAAATTAAATAACGCGAAATAATTTCTTAGTTTACAGTAGCTTCCAATGAAGCCATGGCATGCAGTACTGAAAGCACCACACATCATTGAAGATCCATGTTTAACAATCTGAGGCTCATGCAATAATACTAGCTAGCTGCTGCACTATATCTTATCATCATCATCCAGTTATCTTGAAGACTGTAGAATGATATCAGATAAAGTTGCATGACTGCCTGGGGAAACATACAATGGCTCCACCAATCTATTTAAGATATTTCTATATGAACAATCTCCCTAGGAATTTAATTCTTAATGTACTAAGCAGAAGTTTACACGAGACGAAATTTTAGCAAATTCAGCGAAATCTATCAATATTTCCACTTCACTAACTTAGTAATACCTTAAAGGACGCTATTATAACGTAATAGCAATCAATTAGCGTGATTCAGGATTGATACAATCAATATTAGACAATGGCAGACAAAAACATTAATTGTCTACACTTGTTGCCAGGTAACACTTAGCATGCAATGTTACATCTGTGACAATCCCTGTAGTCCGTTACCACCCAACAATTAGTCCACTACTTATAATCACCTTATATTCATGTTATCTCTTGACTTCACATTATTTAGCCATTATGCAAATATACGAGGGGTGTTCAAATTTATTGGCTTATAATGCATACTAATTCAAACACCCCTTATAACATTTATGTGAGTCTAAAATAATTATCCCCCCCCCCATCTTGGAGTATATTGCTTTTCACATGTCGGTTGGTCAGTGGGTCGGTCATTCTGTCGGTAGACCAAAATCGTTTCCATTCAATAACTCACAAATTGATGGCTTAGAATTAGAAGGTCATATGTGCCACTTACGACCTTTTAAGATTCATACATATTTAGAATAAGCATCACAAGGCGCTTCTTATGAGCCCATTTTCATAAAAATCTTAACGTGTCATGTTGACCAAAATGAAGTTGTAAAAGTTTGTTTTACTATAAGTAAAGAGTAAATGTCAGACAGTTTTTCCGTGTGTTCTCAAAATATCGATTTGGTAGTTACGACCTTCTAATACTAAGCCATTAAAATGCTTTGCCATTAGGATCTTCAAACTATGCATGGAGGCCGGCCAGAAAACAGTAGAAGAACCCTACTGATTAAATGAGGGCAGTAGGTCAGAAGTCAAGGTCACTGTGACCTTTGCCATTCTCTACAATTATGCTGCTGTAGGGGCATATGTGTTTTACAAACATCACTTGGTTAAAGTATTTACAACATCTATTATAATGTAGCTGCTGCAGCAAGAAAATAACATGGACTAAACACTTCTGATACTATTATGTCAGCGCCGTAACTACACTGAGGCCAGGCGAGGCAGTTGCCTCGCCTAAAATTTGCGGACCAAACATTTTTTTGTTATATATATATATATATATACAAGTAATGAAATATCCCTGAATATATTTAAAATAAAATGTCTCAAATTGTCGCATGTAATAAACAATGAGGCAATTTATTCTGAGGCACTAGGTAAGCAGCTGTCTCGCCTAAAATTTGCACACCTAACCTTTTGGTGGAAACTTCGTCTTCAACTTATATGTAAAATAAAATGCCTGAATAACAAGAGGGTCCAAAGGGCCCTGGGTCGCTCACCTGTTTGGCCTAGTGACCTAGAGTTTGGCCCAAATGACACAGTATCTAACTTGACCTAGATTTTATAGAGATAAACATTGTGACCAAGTTTCATAAAGATAGAGTCAAAATTGTGACCTCTAGTGTGTTCACAAGATTTTTCAATGATTTGGCCTCGTGACCTAGTTTTTGACCCCAGATGACCCAATATCGAACTTGCCCTAAATTTTATAATGATGATCATTGTGATCAAGTTTCATAAAGATAAGGTCAAAATTGTGACCTCTAGTGTGTTCAAAAGCTTTTTCAATGATTTGGCCTCGTGACCTAGTTTTTGACTCCGGATGACCCAATATCGAACTTGACCAAAATTTTATAGTGATGATCAGTGTGATCAAGTTTTATAAAGATTAGGCTCAAATTGTGACCTCTAGTGTGTTCACAAGCTTTTTCAATGATTTGGCCTTGTGACCTAGTTTTTGACCCCAGATGACCCAATATCGAACTTGACCTAGATTTTATAGAGATGATCATTGTGATCAATTTTCATAAAGATTAGTCACAAATTGTGACCTCTAATGTGTTCACAAGGTTTTTCAATGATTTGGCCTAGTGACCTAGTTTTTGACCCCAGATGACCCAATATCGAACTTGGTCTAGATTTTACAGAGATGATCATTGTGATCAAGTTTCATAAAGATTAGGCTCAAATTGTGACCTCTAATGTGTTCACAAGTTTTCCTTTGATTTGACCTAGTGACCTAGTTTTTGACCCCAGATGACCCAATATCGAACTTGACCTAGATTTTATGGAGATGATCATTGTGATCAAGTTTCATAAACATTTGGCTCAAATTGTGACCTCTAATGTGTTCACAAGGTTTTCCTTTGATTTGACCTAGTGACCTAGTTTTTGACCCCAGATGACCCAATATCGAACTTGACCTAGATTTTATGGAGATGATCATTGTGATCAAGTTTCATAAAGATTAGGCTCAAATTGTGACCTCTAATGTGTTCACAAGGTTTTCCTTTGATTTGACCTAGTGACCTAGTTTTTGACCCCAGATGACCCAATATCGAACTTGACCTAGATTTTATAAAGATGATCATTGTGATCAAGTTTCATAAAGATTAGGCTCAAATTGTGACCTCTAATGTGTTCACAAGGTTTTCCTTTGATTTGACCTAGTGACCTAGTTTTTTACCCCAGATGACCCAATATCGAACTTGACCTAGATTTTATGGAGATGTTCATTGTGATCAAGTTTCATAAAGATTAGGCTCAAATTGTGACCTCTAATGTGTTCACAAGGTTTTCCTTTGATTTGACCTAGTGACCTAGTTTTTGACCCCAGATGACCCAAAATCGAACTTGGCCTAGATTTTATAGAGATGATCATTGTGATCAAGTTTCATAAAGATTAGGCTCAAATTGTGACCTCTAATGTGTTCACAAGGTTTTCCTTTGATTTGACCTAGTGACCTAGTTTTTGACCCCAGATGACCCAATATCGAACTTGACCTAGATTTTATGGAGATGATCATTGTGATCAAGTTTCATAATGATCAGGCTAAATTTGTGACCTCTAGTGTGTTCACAAGCAATTGTAAACGGACGACGGACGGACGGACGACGGACGACGGACGAAGAGCGATCACAAAAGCTCACCTTGTCACTTTGTGACAGGTGAGCTAATAAAAAATATTACGAGCTGTCGCAAGTTATAAACAAAGAGTGCAACTTGAGGCACTAGATTTGCAACTTAATGGTAGTATACATTGTGCAACTTGAGGCACTAGATTTGCACCTTAATGGTAGTATACATTGTGCAACTTGAGGCACTAGATTTGCACCTTAATGGTAGTATACATAGTGCAACTTGAGGCACTAGATTTGCACCTTAATGGTAGTATACATTGTGCAACTTGAGGCACTAGATTTGCACCTTAATGGTAGAATACATTGTGCAACTTGAGGCACTAGATTTGCCCCTTAATGGTAGTATACATAGTGCAACTTGAGGCACTAGATTTGCCCCTTAATGGTAGTATTCATAGTGCAACTTGAGGCACTAGATTTGCACCTTAATGGTAGTATACATAATGCAACTTGAGGCACTAGGTTTGCACCTTAATGGTAGTATACATTGTGCAACTTGAGGCACTAGATTTGCACCTTAATGGTAGTATACATTGTGCAACTTGAGGCACTAGATTTGCACCTTAATGGTAGTATACATAGTGCAACTTGAGGCACTAGGTTTGCACCCTAATGGTAGTATACATTGTGCAACTTGAGGCACTAGATTTGCACCTTAATGGTTGTATACATAGTGCAACTTGAGGCACTAGATTTGCACCTTAATGGTAGTATACATAGTGCAACTTGAGGCACTAGATTTGCACCTTAATGGTAGTATACATTGTGCAACTTGAGGCACTAGATTTGCACCTTAATGGTAGTATACATTGTGCAACTTGAGGCACTAGATTTGCACCTTAATGGTAGTATACATAGTGCAACTTGAGGAACTAGATTTGCACCTTAATGGTTGTATACATTGTGCAACTTGAGGCACTAGATTTGCACCTTAATGGTTGTATACATTGTGCAACTTGAGGCACTAGATTTGCACCTTAATGGTAGTATACATAATGCAACTTGAGGCACTAGATTTGCACCTTAATGGTAGTATACATAATGCAACTTGAGGCACTAGGTTTGCACCTTAATGGTAGTATACATTGTGCAACTTGAGGCACTAGATTTGCAACTTAATGGTAGTATACATAATGCAACTTGAGGCACTAGGTTTGCACCTTAATGGTAGTATACATTGTGCAACTTGAGGCACTAGATTTGCACCTTAATGGTAGTATTCATAGTGCAACTTGAGGCACTAGATTTGCACCTAAATGGTAGTATTCATAGTGCAACTTGAGGCACTAGATTTGCACCTTAATGGTAGTATACATTGTGCAACTTGAGGCACTAGATTTGCACCTTAATGGTTGTATACATAGTGCAACTTGAGGCACTAGATTTGCACCTTAATGGTAGTATACATAGTGCAACTTGAGGCACTAGATTTGCACCTTAATGGTAGTATACATTGTGCAACTTGAGGCACTAGATTTGCACCTTAATGGTAGTATACATTGTGCAACTTGAGGCACTAGATTTGCACCTTAATGGTAGTATACATTGTGCAACTTGAGGCACTAGATTTGCACCTTAATGGTAGTATACATAGTGCAACTTGAGGCACTAGATTTGCACCTTAATGGTTGTATACATAGTGCAACTTGAGGCACTAGATTTGCACCTTAATGGTAGTATACATTGTGCAACTTGAGGCACTAGATTTGCACCTTAATGGTTGTATACATAGTGCAACTTGAGGCACTAGATTTGCACCTTAATGGTAGTATACATTGTGCAACTTGAGGCACTAGATTTGCACCTTAATGGTTGTATACATAGTGCAACTTGAGGCACTAGATTTGCACCTTAATGGTAGTATACATTGTGCAACTTGAGGCACTAGATTTGCACCTTAATGGTAGTATACATTGTGCAACTTGAGGCACTAGATTTACACCTAAATGGTAGTATACATTGTGCAACTTGAGGCACTAGATTTGCACCTTAATGGTGGTATACCAGACACTTTTCCTTTATTATATATAGAAAGCAAGTGGCACCGGCACACCATCCCCTTAATATTGCCGCAATCCAGGTCAATGTTCTGTGAGTAAAAATAGTTAATATGCCAATTTTCGCTCGCTACGCTCGCATGGTACTGTTTACAATCAATTTAATATTGAGGTGGGCTACACATTTAAGAGTATAAGCATGTGCATATAAGTATTTTCTCCTTTGAGCTCTTGTTTAAAAATTGCTGTGAATTTTCTTGATGTTCCGTTTCAATACCAAAACAAGGGACCAAAGAATGTAGCAGATGAATTTTTTTTAAAATTACCATGGAGCATGACATTGATCCCTTAATTTACTTGCAATCAAATCGCTCAAGCTTCCCCTTAACACAAATGTGCAGCCTTCAAGTTTTGTAGGATATACTGATGAAAGGTGTCTCGAATAGAAAAACGATCCTGTCGCCAATGGTGCTCTTCAGAAAATAATGCCTTATCTAGCTGGCTTCGCCTTCACAACAGCTGTATCAGTGACTATTATCAATTAGAAGGCTTCATTGATAAATCTAAGTGAATACTATCAAATACAGAATATGTTTTGGCATGGTGTTCAAATAATATAAATAATGTTTATCTAGCTCGCTTTGCTATTCTACTTTTCTGTTTTTGTTAATGTTGAAAGTGTATTCGGTGGTTTAATTGCGTGCTTTCAGAAACGTTCTAGGTTAACAAATACATCGGACCACTACATGGTCATAACTAAGGATTGCATCGGGCGCAAACGTACCCCTTTTACACCAATTTAAGTGTTCCTGGTTAGAAGTGCAATGTTTTACATTTGAAAATAAATTCGGCTCGCTTCGCTCGCCAAATGAATTGAACACATATTTAAGAATATCATGTAGAGAGTAGTTTGTGCTACCTGAACCTCAGAGAAATCATGATCTTTTCGCTTGCCAAATAACTACTCGTTTAAAATATCATGTAGATAACTGGTTTGCATGACATGCAACTTGGAGAAACAGTGCAATTTTTTTGGCTCGCATTGCTTGTCACATAACATCAATGCTTCATAAGTTCGTGTAGAGAACGAATCCATGTGGCATGCAGCTCGGGTAAATAATGTGAGGATTTATCATACCATTTAGAGAACGAGTTTGTGTGAGCTAGGGCAAATCATGCATCTTTAAGGATTAATCACACCACGCGAGTTTGTGCTGACAAATATTGCATTTTTTCTGCCTCGCTTCGCTCGCCAAATAACTAATGCCCATTAATAATATCATGTAGACAACGAATTTCGTGGTGGCTCGTACAAATAGTTTTTTTCTGGCTCGCTTCGCTTGCCAAATAATTTATCACCTTTCAAGTTCATGTAGAGAACGAAATGTGTGGGCTGATACAAATAGTGTATTTTTGTGGCTCGCTTCGCTCGCCAAATCATTTATGAGCATTAATAATATCATGTGAGTAAAATGTGTGTGGGCTCGGACAAATACATAAAATGTAGTGCATATTTGCCATAAATTAAATTTGTGTCAGCTTCAACAAATAGTCCCTTTTTCTGGCTCGCTTCGCTCGCAAAATACATTGTAAATATTCAAAATAGCATGTACAGAACGAAATTGAACGACCCCGCCTGTAAATACCCCGTCACCCAATCAAGACCCGATTTCGCACCACTTTGGAAAATTCCTAGTTACGGTCATGTCCAGCCCCAAGGCTGCCTCGGCCAAAATTCGTGTCTGGGTACGGCACTGTATGTAGTACAGTTGACACCCGTTGTGTCGACATCGCTTGTGTCGACACTCCGGTTTAGTCGACATACTTTAAAATCCCCGATTTTGGTCACTCTATGTTCCATATAAAAAGGGATGTTTGACTCGACATGCCTATGTCGACACTCCGGTTATATCGACATGACTTTTCTGGCCGAAATGATATTTTCGCACCTTATTGTCATTGTTTGTGTCGACATCAAGTCAAAGTGATTGAAATAGAAAAATTGTCAATTGACCGTGAAAATATTTCTGTCTCGACCCATTGTTTGACAATTAAATTGTTCACACTGAAATTGAATGGTGTTAAATCGAAGTTTGAAAACAACTTGATACCTGTCTCAGCGCATAAATTAAATAATTATTTAATCAACAGTTTTGTGTTTTCAGTAAAATCAGGGGAAAAGAAACAAACACAAATACACCACAAGTCCAAGAATTTAAATCAATTATACAGCTAAACGAAAGTTTAATGTCGAATCATAATACACGTACATACAATGCTTATACACTTGTATATAAGGTAGGAAAACGTGTCGACCTCCGGATATGTCGACACAACTTTGACGGTCCCAAAAATGTTGACATAACGAGTGTCGACTGTATTGATACAGTTATATTATAGTTGCATTACACACCTGACATTAGTTGTCTCAACAACTCATCACTATGGAATGTTAAAGACCAATTCTCACTAGAACACATGCAAAGTGTTGACAAATGATGTCCCAAGAGGTTCCTGCACAAAACATGTCTCAGAAAACATATGACACTAAAACTGCACATGCATACAAAAACAAGCAGACTTTTTAGCTGATGAAAGCCAAGAAAATCATCAAGTGCATAAATACTAGGACAAAAGGTTTCACAAGTGCAACATAATTTTTCTTTGTATATATTCCTGTTTTAATATTATGTCATTGGCAGTCATAACACACAGTGACTGATTTCCCAAACGGTAACACACAGTGACTGATTTCCCAAACTGTAACACACAGTGACTGATTTTCCAAACCAAGTTCCTAAACTGTAACCTAACCAGTACTAATATTTTAAAATTGCCCATCTGTAAGAAACCAGCAACCTCTCCACAAGTGGAGGAAAATCAACAATGCAGTAAAATTTTCATGGAAGGGTTACATTTTTATGACAATAAATATTATGACTGCATTTTGACCTATGGCGACTATGAATTGAACTATAGTCGCTGAGTTACAAATCTAGTGCACTATAATAACCACTGGACAACAGCTGTGTTTCAAAGCAAGGTTTCACAAACAAGTAACAATAAATACATCTATAGTTAAAGCTATTCAAGCAATCAATGGTGGATTCTTAGAATAGGTGGATATATACAGTTCCAAAATGATTGATGTACATGAATAAATTATGTCCCTTAATTAGCACACCAAGGTTGTATCTCCCATAGAGGTCAAATAGTAGAAACATCTTCAGTTCTCCCAAAAGGACAAAATGATAGTTAATTAGCATATAAATGGCTATAGTTTCTCACAAGTTCGATAATGTTTCTTATACATAGTAAATTGGATTAAAAACAAAGGAAATTAATCACCATATTATGGCATAAAGCCAGAACTAGTAATTTACCAGTACTATAAACAAGAGACAGCTAGCATATCTGGTCCGGCCAATCTCCTGAAACATCTTATATAGAAATCTCACCTCAAAATGGAGATTTCGATTCAATTAAACTGAGAAATTGAGGAGAATCTCAGTTAAGGTTTTTGTTCAATGCGATTGCCATAAATCACTAATCTTGTATTGGTATGTGTGTAGTAGTGTCAGGTTTAATAAGGCCATACCAAGTCGTTTCTTCGTTTAGCGTCCGCCCCTAAGTTCGAAAACCTATCTAGCAATCCTGAGACAAAAAATTACAAAGGGAATAACTAAAAAAATATGTAATGAAGAGTCATGGTTCTTGTGCACTGCACTGCCATTCGATGGGATATATTCACCTATGAAGTTTCAAATTGATATCTCAAATACTGTTGGAGTTATGGCCCGGACAAGAATTAATGTCCCATAAAGTCTCAGAAATAGCAATATTTTACTAACAAATAAGACTGTGAAACATTGGCAGGTTATAGAGCTCCCCAAATGGCATAGAATCAGCATATATTTGATCTATGTTGACTTTTATCCTAAGATTAATAATCTCCGCAAATCGTCAATTTGTAAACAAAGGAGATTTTTGTCCACCATACAAAATACTCCTTTGTTTACAATCTGAAATCGACGGGTGGTTCCGAAGACAGTACGGAAAGTTCCGTAATATATCGAGGACACATATATTGATGACCAATTTGTGCAGGTACATGTATATGCATTTAAATAAAAGTCAAATACCGACCAGTATCCTCCGGTACTGGTAATCGTTGGTATCCTATTGCACTATATTGTATAGGGTAATCGAGTGTAATATATCACGGGTGAATTAAAGGGTAGATTGTTTTCATTAGGTTATAATATAACATATTATCGAAAGGGACAAGTGAAAATTTCGGCGAGTAATGGGCGAAACGGCAGTTAGTTATTCCTATTATCCAGACTGGTCCGTCGTATCATGATCATGGTCTCAACAGACGTTTATGATTATATAGAGCGCTGCATAGACACAAGTGTTTACGATGGGACACCAGTCTATTAACTATTTTCGCGACCAAAAACAAAAATATTCTAAAATACCGTATCGTCGTTTTTCAACTATGACAGACGATCTAGTCCTTTGATGAAGCATGAAAACTTTTCTATCTGCAGTCTTGGCAGACCATTACCGCTTTTTCATGCTTCAGTCAAGTATGATCGACTCTCTGTTTACACAAAATCGCTTGTTCAACTGTCTTTTCTGGTGCAAAACTTTGTAAACAACATCCTATTTTCGAGTATATTTACCAGAACAGTCACTGTAACTGTATCGATGGTTGGAGTCAGATTTTACTAAATTATTAACACTTATAAACTAAAAATGTTGTTTTGATAGTATTAGTTTGTGTCTTTCAAAACCTACTGCTCATGTTGTTTTTTAATGTAGCCGGGTGTATAGGATTTAATTACTAATAGGGGAGAAACTTGTGTAGGCAGCCGGCTAGCTCAGTCAGTACAGCATTCGCCCTGTATGCGAAGGGTCCTGGGTTCGAGCCCCGGTCTGGTTGCACATATTTCTTTCCCTGTTACATTAATATTCATGTATCTTTTTCTACATTGAACATAAATTTGACCCCCATTTTATTTTGGCAAGTGAAATGAATTTCGGACAAGTTCTTTTCATATGTTGTCTGCCCGAATGGACAAATGATTTTGAAAGCTTATCGTGAAGACTGTGAGTGACCTTTATCAATATCATAACATACCAGTGTATCTGTTAACCACAAATGACACTTCAGGAATTATAGTAGTTTAGGCTGATACACATAATATGACATATGACCGACTTCACAGTATGAACAACCCCTGCGAAAAATGTTCTAGAACCTGGAGTAAGTTCTAGAACATTCAAGAACTTTCAAAGAACTTGAAGAACTGTTCTTGAACTAGTAACATCGTTCGTGAACCATAGTTCCAGAACATTGTGAGTTCTTGAACTAGACCAACAGTTCTTGAACCTTGGTTCTAGAATCTTAGTTGTTCTTGAACTAGACCACCTATTCTTGAACTGTTCATGAACTGTTCAAGAACATGACTATGTGCACAATTATTGATGACATCACAGATTTTCAAAATGGCTGCCAGTATGACATGTATTCAGATGTTTGAAACATTTAGTGGTTGTTTTCATCCAGATAAGCAATCTTATAACAGGTAAGTTGCTTAGTTTAGCATGCTAAGTGTATAAGTATCTTAAGTGACTAATATCCTGGTCATAAGAATAGTGGTGCAAACTTAAAATATAGGAAAACAAATTAGCAAGTGGGTGGGGTACGTTTAACATGAGGTTCCATGAATAATAGCTGAACTATTTAGCTAAGTTGACAAGCAAGTTGATAATCTTTCAGCTATTTTCACTATTGGAAACCTTTGGGAACATGAACATAATATCATTCTATTTTACTTTGAAGCATCATGAGGCATTCATTATAAAGATAATATATTTACTGTTCATACTTTCAACACATCTGTCTGACTCACTTCACTTCATGTCATTAGTGTTCAAGAACTGTTCTTTAAATAACCCTTGATTAAAACAAAACAAAATTCAGAACGATTTAAGAACAATAGTATGGTTCATACTCATATTTATTCAACGTTTCGGCATTAAGCGTTTATCAAAAACATAAGTTTTTTAAATGTGTTTTTCAATAAAGGCTTAATGCCGAAACGTTAATTAAATATGAGTATGAACCATACTAATGTTATATAACTATTCCCTATGGAATTAAATCAGATATTTTAGAACAATTCATGAACAGGTTCAAGAACTAAGCACAAATTCTTGAACCAGTTCTAGAATAGTTCACGAATCAGTTCTAAAACAGTTGAAGAACTTCTGTGTTAAGTTCAAGAATTTGCAGGTTCTAGAACTGCCATTTAATGTTCATGAACAGTTCTCAAATTTTTCGCAGGGGGAGTTCAATTACTATTCTAGAACTTGGTTCTATATTCTAGAACTGGGTTCTAGAACAAATTTACATAAGTTCTATAATTTGGTTCTAGAAGTTCTAGAGAAAGTTCTTGAACATTTAATTCTAGAACTGCCATTTAGAGTTCAATTACTATTCTTGAACTATCTTCTAGAATCTGTTCTTGAATAATTCTAGAATTCCTCGCAGGGGAAGGGTCAATTATAAAGATAAAGGAAACAAAGGTCAATAACGACTACTGGTCACTGACATCATAGCATATAAACCAAATGACTGTATGACTTTTTAGGGATACTAACGGTAATAAAATTAAACTTGTATGACTTATTGTGATTAAAAACATGTAACTTTCGATCCAATCTCTGTATGACTTAATGGGATACAATATAATTAAACTTGTATGCCTTATTGCGATAACCGAAAGTGAACTTGTACATACACTGTGGATTTTTTGCAATATAAATCAATGCCTGAAGGAATGCTAAACCATAACAGAGAATTAGACCTGATCCCCGGCCTTCTATTACTGGTATAACATAATTCAACAGCTGAATATATCTCATCTACATTTATAACCCCAGTTGTATTTTTTCATAAGTGGGAAATATCACTAAGACTTCTGAAGTACTATTAAACAAATCAAATCTAAAGGGCATAAATTTATATTTTAAAAAATACACCTACAAAATACCTTTAAATATTCGTTCAGTCTCATGCAGCTTTTGAAAAACATTATGAACACCTGTTATATGCACATAATTCATCAACAAGGATATAATTTTTTGCCATTTTAAGAAAGACATTCTTGATATTTTGAATACTATACATGTACTAACTTTTCAATGTGTACCAGGATATTACAGGAACTCAAAAGTTAGATTAAATTACAGGTAAACAGTGGGTTACCCAATACACAGAATATACATCTCATATACTGGAAAATCATTTAATTTCAATTGGAAAGAAATTTCTTGGTTTGATAAAAAAGATCGTTTCGCAGGGATGTTATATCGTGGATTCAGCATTTCAGGAAATATATACAAGGGTCAAATTATTGTCAATTGAATTGGATTTCATGGTTGAGGTAAACCACAAAATCCACAAAATTTAATCCTCCATGAAAATGAGTGATCTTACAGTAATTATAAGTCGCTGTCATACCTGTGTACTGCATAAAACATGCCAAAAATAATGTTTTTTATACACCTATTGTCTGCTAGCTGTCATCAAGTGGAAAATCCAAATAAAATATTTAATATTTAAGTGACACCAGCTCCACTATCATAATGACTTGATCAACAGCTAAATGAACACTCACTGTATTTGCCATGTACAGTACATGTACAAAGTATTCTACCCGTGCCTTGACCTTCCTTCTAAGTGCATAATTTAACAGGTGATATTGTGGATTCAATAAGTAATACCAATGAGGGGACTATCTATTCGAAAGAAAAGGACTGCAGATAACCTAGTTTAAACCTAGATAAACATAGTTTACCTTAAGGACAACCTTATGTTTGTAACCATTCTCATTTCACTTTGAATGGACTGTATCTGGTCTATTATTTATAAACCTGCAGTTAATTGTATGTTTTTTAACCTCAGAGTATCAGGAAGACATTGAATACACAAATCTAAAGGACCAATAAAATAATTGCAGGATTTACTTGCATAAATTGATGTAATCAAGGCAAGAACCCTATAATATATTTATGCATAATGGTCAGAATCAAGTCAAATTCTTCGTACTATATTCAAACCAAAAATAGATGTACTGGTAAAGTAATCTAAATTGACCAGGTGTCCGTTCCCTAAGCAAGGCACTATGAAGCGCTCTCCACGGGAGGTAATCCATGCCTTCTATATTTATTTGAAAGGGAGGTAACTGAATGAAGGCGCTCAGCAGCACTCCGTGTTAGGCAACGGACACACTCATTGATAAACGTAGAAATGTGTACAAAGGTCATGGATACACACACCTGCTTGATCATGTCAAGGGCCATTACTCAAGGTTCCCAAGGACTCTAGTGCTGACTAATATTCCTATGAAGTTTAATGAGTAATTATAATGTGGGACACAAGTTAATTTCAAGGGCCATTACTCAGCAAGGGCCATTACTCAGCAAGGGCCATTACTCAGCAAGGGCCATTACTCAGCAAGGGCCATTACTCAGCAAGGGCCATTACTCAGCAAATTCTTCATAAAAGTTATATAAATGCATGCAACTCTTTAATATTACTTCAAATGCTTAAAATGAGAAGATAAATTTATACAAATGTCTGTATCAGGGTGGACATACCACATAACTTTTTGGCTAAGTCTGCAAGTAAAGATCTGTCAACAAAAAGTTATAAACAACCGTAAGTATCTTATTCTTTTACCGATTTTCAAGAGATATGTTCAACATTCAAGACGTGCATGAGCATGGGATGTTTATGTTTCTGATTTATTTGATTGGTATAACTTGGACAATTTGACCTGAGCCTGACCTTTATGCAAGAATATATTACATGGTTCTTGCTTTGAATATATCAATTTCCGCAAGCAAATCGTGCGATATCGGTATTTCACATTTGTGTTTGTATACATCTCGAGTGTCTTCGTGATACTCACGATTATGAAAACATACAATCGGTGTTGTATCGTATGTAATATATCGACTGTTAAATTATGCTAATCAAAAGGTCATGAGGCTCGTGTCAATGTGGCCTAGCTATATAATTTATGATGTTTGTCACCTTAAACAGTTACGCATGAGGTAAATATCAATTTAAGTTTCGTTAAACAATAAAACATGATTTAGGAAATTACCTTGACTGTTTGTACAAATCACTCTTGGAATACACTTGACAGCTCAGTAGATCTATAAATAAACCAGGGAAATCCAAAAAATCTATTTATAACACAATGCAGTTACTCTTCAAGTCAGATGAACTAAGTAAACAAATCCCTGTCAGGGTTTTCTAAATCTTATCACAATTTTAATGCAATAATGAAAGCAGGTTTTCTGATATCTATTTTTCATAATTTATATTATCCTTATAATTCCTACACATCATGAATGATTATTAAGAGTGACAATGTCCTACACTCTTTCAGCTTTTAATCCAAAACCAAAATATTCACATGAATTGTACGTAAACCAATATCAAATTACCACCTACTCACTATAGAAGGGTATACATTCACAAATATGTAATTTACTGATCTAAATTTTCCATTAAAATCGTTGCACATTGGGATCCTCACATAAATCATTAAACCAAATTCCACAATTTCAACACAAACCGAACAGCAAAACTGTCACTGTTACTGACACAATGAAATAGCTCTACTGACCTAGTCAGGCCACACAAATATCCTGTTACAACAAAGGTTGACAGAAGAATTTAACTACTGTAAAAACATTAAAATTTGTGGGGGATTTAATTTTGTGGATTTCGTTGATAACCTCAACCATGAAATTAACCCCCCCCCCCACAAATATTCATGACTAATGTATAGTATCTAATTGCTTTAGTGGATGCTGCATACTTGAAATAACGTCCCCAGGAAATGGTCTTTTTCACAAAAATAAACCCATGAAATATTGTCCCATTGAAATTAATTGACTTTACAGTATACATGAATAAATACCTCGTTCACTCATTACATAAAGCAACCATCTTACACATTCATAGATAAAATTTATAATATTCAATTTCAAGATCATTTTCATGTTTCAACCCTAAAGACTTTAAGTACTGATCAAGTGATTCAAAATTCATGGGTGAAAAAATAGAACACCGAAGTAAGTACTGTACACTATATGATTTGAAAGACATATTTATATTGGCTGAAAACGTCAAGTAAATATTAACAGAATTTAATTGAATAAACATTCAGATAATTAAATAAACATTTAGAATTTAACAAGAAGGCAACAATGACCTTTAATAATTTTAGTCACTTGACATTTCCGCTGAATTTTAAATTACAACTGCTAAAAAAATAGTCCATTGCTGCCTTTATGCCAAGATTAAAAGCATGTGTAATGAATACTATGTGCAAAGTTCATGAAAATCAAAGGAACAATAATAAGTCCCTCAATATTTTATAGTAGTTCAAATGTTTTTATTAGTCTCTAGAGTTGAACAGCTGATCTGTTATGCTTGAGAATGACCTAGATGTATTTGAAGTGTCAGCATTCTGAGCAAACTCAATTATTAGTGCTGTTGTTTGCTTACTTTCCCTAGCTGAGATTTGAACCATTTTTGTTACTTATAAATGATAAACCATTTAACATTTGTGTTCACAATATCCTGGAAATTGATGTAGATTTGTGGTTATATAGGGATTTGTAACCCACTGAGTTCCAGGTTCAATTCAATGAATTTGATCAATTGTTGTCTAAATCTTCACTTTCCTCCACATGTGTAGAAGTCACCTGGCTCTGGTGGAATGGTAAGTTAATTTGTACTTAATAAAGATAAACAGCTGTAAATAACTGAAAATCTTTTGAGAAACTGGAATAATTATAAGCTTTATATATATAAAGACCTGACTCATTATGAGTCTCATGAATACATCTGGTTCTTTCAATGATGACTGTGCAAAACGGAATCATTTTACTCCCACATTTTAAAGATGGGATTACAAATCCACACTTGATACTCTCAGACATATGAACTTGAGAGATTGTCTATCAAAACATCCTCCACACATAATTGTTATTTATGGTATAATAATTCTGTAATTCAATGCTGACTTGTCATTTAATTATTTAAAAAAAAATGAAAACCCATAGTATACTACAGCGCTTGAGTATGAATTACAGTAAGTGCACAATTATATATAAAGCCATGCATAGTGACTGTTACTTTGCAGGCCTATGTTATATACATTACTTGTTTACATGACTATGACGTCACATCAATTTTTTTGGCTTGAAAACGTTTATGGAGCATCTAATCAAATCGGATCGGCAATAAGCGTTTTCTGAGTAGGATTGACTGTCTGAACGCTTGAAAATGTTTATTGAGCGGATTTCATGAGCAAAAAAAAAAACAATTCTGGACTTGAAACTCTGAAAAAACATTTTGAAGAGGCTGGTCTTTGTCTACGCGGGCGGTAACGGCAAACAAACATTCTTGAAGGATAGCCTGAGCAAAACACGGAAGATCTTCAGATCATTGGAAAAACTAAGTGCAGTACATGATCATATAGACACTTGACCCAATGAACATATATATATGTTGTATTCATGTATAGGAAAACAATAGTTGAAGTATTGTGACAATGAATAACATGACAAACAATTAAAATCATGTGAAACACCATGTACAACTGTAGACAATACAAAACTTGATAGCTATAGAAACCACTTACTATTCAACTGATTGGTAGGAGAAATTGAAACTGACAGCAATAAAGTGTTCCCCTAAGCTTTATTGGTTTTTAAGCACCTATTGAAAAGTTACTTTAACATGCTATTTTATTTTAGATTTTATTATTAAGCACATAAGTAGTGTTTTTTCTTCATTTTCCCATTATCAAGGTGTCTTCTAACAGTCACTTTTCTCACTCCATGCAGGAAATTTCAATATTCCTCCTGGTAGAAACATCCAGTAGAAAAAGAAATGTTTCAGCTTTTGTTCCATTTGATTCATTCCATTGTTAAATATTCACATAAATTCCATCAATACTGCCGTTATAGTCACAGCTAATTAACTACCATGCTTTTAATGTTTTAAAATTAATTAATAGAATATTTCAATTTCAATTTAGTTGTAGATCTATTATACCTTGCTAAGGTAAGTGGATATTTCCCCAGTCAAATCACAAATTTGTGACATATTGCGTGCAGAAATATTAGTGACTTATTTCATTGTAGAATTCTTTGAAGGTTTGAATTTCTAATCACTTTATACAACAATTTATTACTGAAGAACACTTTCAATTACAACTGTACAGTATAGAACTAATCAAATTTTATCATAAACAATTACCAAATTCTCTAATACCAGCATCTGAAGACATTCGATGAAATTAGTTTCATGCAACAATTAAATTGCTGTGATTTCAAGAACAAAAACTTTGCCTTTTAATTTATTTCATGAAACATCCGACAGGAAATCTGTCTCAAATATTTTTTCATGAAATAATATCCTGAATTAATTATAAATTTGATTTAGTTTGCTTGGAGTATGAGGCACTTTAATTAAACAAGAAGGGCCCTTCCATCGAATTATCTTTACAAGAGGACCAAAAGGACCCATAGTCGCTCTTCTTAGAGACACCTGTCATGAAGATTGGATCAAACTGTGGCCGATATAGTTTGCATACAAGTTGTTTCAAAGATTTCACCCAGTGACCTATTTTTTACCTGATAAGACCCAGTTTGAAGATTGACCTAGATGTTTGATACTTATAATCTGAGCAAGTCTCATGAAGATTGGATGAAAACTGGGAACACTTTTTCTGAGATTTGTCCTATTGACCCACTTTCAATCCAACATGATCTAGTTTCCAACTTTTCCTAGATTTCATAAACATAAAGAATATCACTCTCACCAAGTTTCATGGAAGTTTTATCAAAACTGTGACCTGACAGCAGTGAATACAAGGTTTTTCTAAGATTGACCTAGTGACCTAGTTTTGGCCCTGACATGATCCAGATTCAAAATTAGTCTAAATTTTGTGAAAAGTAACATTCTGTGAAAGTTTCAGGAAGATTGGATCTGCACTGTGACCTCTAGAGTGGACACAAACTTTCTTAAGATTTTGCCTAGTGACCTAGTTTTTGACCCATCATGACTATAATAATAACCTGGCCTTGGTATAAATGAAATCGACATTCTGACCAAGTTTCATGAAGATTGGATTGAAATTGTGCCCTCTTGAGTGAAACCACTGATATTTTTAAGACATGACCTAGTCAGCTAACTGTTTAGCCAATATGACCCAGTTTTGAACTTTGCCTAGATTTAATGGAGAACATCATTCTGGCCGAGTTTCATTGCCTCTAGAGTGCACACAAGCCAATTGTTGACTGACGTCGAGCGATCACAAAAGCTCACCTTGCACAGTCACTAAGTGACTAGTGAGCTAAAAAGCTTTAAAAAAATTGCCAACTGCTGAAATTTCCTTCCTTTGTGTGATCAGTGAGCTATTATAACTAAACTATCAAAACAGGGTTGATACTATTGTCGATTCAAAGATGTCTGTCAAAACCGCCAGAATGTTCTGTTTCTGAAAAGCTAAATAAAATAAGTATAACCACTGCGCTATATGACCATAATAGTTTTAATCATATAAGTGTATTTATGATGGTAGAATTTAATCCTGAGAAACCTGTAATAATCGACCGGGTTGAATGTTTGTTTACGCGGTTGTGACAGAGATCTTTGAATCAACTATAGCATAATGGGAGCATTATTTGTATATAGTATATCTAATTGTATATCCTTGAATAAACAATATAGGAGCAGCTGCTCTGACCAATTTCTAGCTTATTTAATACTTGGAACATCTGCTAGGAATCAAATATAACATGTACCCATTGTATATAACAATCCCTTGACTGTACCAACACTTTGCTTTATATTACCTACACTTCGATAAAAAAAAAAAAAAAAGTCACTTCGATGGCTTAGAATGAGAAGGTCCTAACTACAAAATTGATATTTTGAGAAAACAAGAAACGACTGTCTGAAATTTATTCTTTACTTATGGTAAAACAAGCTTTAACAACTTCATTTTGGTCAACATTACAAGTTCCGATTTTCATGAAAATAGGCTCATAAGAAGCGCCTTATGATGAAGATTTCAAATATGTATGAGTCTTAAAAGGTTGTAAGTAGTTAGTAGTAGTTACGACCTGCTCATTCTAAGCCATCGATATATACAATATATGACTCTAGAATCTTGCAAATTAAATTAAAGGGTCCACTACACTTAAAATTATGACCATTGTAGTGCCACTTTTATGAGCCCATGTTTTAAATGAGCTTATACTAAAAAGCAAATACTACTGTATGCACTTATAGACAAACCAACATATTGTTTTATGTATCTGTTTTGAAAACTAATAAATTAAAATTATGACAAAAAAATTAAAGCCTTGCACAATAAGTATAATAAATTTTCACAAGGGCGAAAAACTTAAGAATAACGATTTGACTACATGTAAAAGGAATGAACAAAACATACTTAAGGTGACATATTAATATTATAGTTGGTATAGATAGTTAGCGATAGAAAAACATCGTGTTTTGTAACATTTCTGAAAATCTATTCATCAGATTTTGGTAACAAATTACACAGAACTACAATAACTTGCTACCTACTCCCATTCAAAATTCCATAATTTTTAGTCACCTATTAAAAGACATTTATTCTTTATTATGTATTGAAATTACATGTATTGTCGATTCAAAGATGTCTGTCAAAACCGCCATAATGTTCCATTTCTGAATAGTTAATTGCAGCAAGTATAACCACAACGCTATATGACCATTAGCTTTTTAATCATTTCAGTGTATTATTGATGGTATAATTTAATCCCGAAACAGTTTTAATAATCGACCGGGGTGAATGTTTGTTTACGCGGTTGTGACACAGATCATTGAATCAACTATACATGGACAGTTTAACGCAGGGAGGTAATCTGTTATTCTATTGATGATTTATTATCCATTATTAAACCGTTACACTCTGTGATCATCGGGATTGACATTACTGTTATAAAGATGAGACTTAGGAGGCCCGTATGATTCAGGTTATTTAGGTGTGTCGCATGTAAACAATGTACAACAATAACACGTACTTTGTCAGATTCACAGATGGGCCTCGCGTGTGTTATATCAAGAAGTTTGAAAATACGTTTACAAATATACTGTTAGGCGTATCACATGACTGTAAAATTGGCTGTTGCAAGTATCAAGTCGTCTAACTTGATATTTCATACAAAACAACAAATATGTTACATAGAACTTATGAACAAAAGTTTTTTAACTGAATTCTGATGTTACTGAAATTTCAGTGTGTATTAGTTAGATATATTTCATTACTTCATGCAAAATTTTATACATGAAGGTTTAGTAATTACAGAGAAATGTTTAAAAAAACACAATTTTTTCTATCGCAAACTAGCTAAAGTACGTAGAGGAATTAAAAAAGATCACAAACCAAGACGATTGAATAAACTATGAGAAGATATATATATGATCATACAGGCTGAACTTTCTCTTAAGTAATGCTACTTTGGACGCATCTGTGTAAAAAAATAATTAAAAAAAATCCTTATCTACCTACTAACCTAAACATTTCTGGGTCAGGTAACACCAAAATAAAGAATGTTTTAGGTGGGTATGTTATTTATGAATATTGTATTCATAATACAAAATTAATGAAATCTACATCTACTGTCCCATGATTGCATTATGTTAGATGAACACCCGTAATCCCCAGGGTATAATATGGATTATACCAGTATGTGCATTATTCATACTATAGCAATAATAAAGGTTAATTAGACTTTAACTGACATTTTGTGGAGGTAAAATTCTAAGTGCTATGGTAACATTCTAATTGCTATGGTAACATTCTAAATGCTATGGTAACATTCTAAGTGCTATGGTAACATTCTAAGTGTTATGGTAACATTCTAAGTGCTATGGTAACATTCTAAATGCTATGGTAACATTCTAAGTGCTATGGTAACATTCTAAGTGCTATGGTAACATTCTAAGTGCTATGGTAACAGATAGAATATGACCTCTGACGCCGAACTTAAAATATTCTTGGTTTCTCCATCCCAACCCTAGCAGATTTAGAATGGGTAGGTAGGTAGGGTATTTGTTTTTGGAATTGTTTCAGTATGATAGTAAATGGTCTAGACATACAAATAATGAAATTTAGAATTAACTATAAGATGAAAACCAAATAAAATTTAATGACACATGTAAGAAAGAAGCCAGCAAACAAAAAATATAATTTTCAAGGCCAATTTTTGAATAAAAAAAAATTTATTTCAATATGGGCAATAAAATATTTTGGGTAGGGCCCTTTTTAATCGGGTAGGTAGGGGATGAGGAAACTAACAATATTTTATTTTAGGCCCAATAATAGCCATGACACTGAATGCTCTTTTTAGGTCTATATAATGTAAAGCATCTAATTGCAATGGTATAGCCCGGGTGAAAAAGTACCGGGGATTTCCATGGAAATCCCTGGAATTCCATGGTAAAATGTCCGCCTGGAGTATTCGGACTAATTGTCCAGGCTTTTCTAGGGACATTGTGGAAAAAAGTCCAGTCTGAATGAGCCTGGAAAAGCCTGGACATTTGTCCACACTGCCCGGAAAAGCCTGGACATTTGTCCACACTGCCCGGAAAAGCCTGGACTTTTTTCCACACTCCCTGGAAAAGCCTGGACATTTGTCCAGACTGCCCGGAAAAGCCTGGACTTTTTTCCACACTCTCCCTGGAAAAGCCTGGACATTTGTCCAGGCTGCCCGGTAAAGCCCGGACATTTGTCCAGCTTAGCCTGGAAAAGCCTGGACATTTATCCAGGCTGTCCGGAAAAGCCTGGACATTTATCCTGGGAGTAAGAGGTAAAGGTAGTGGGTTTGATACATGGTCATGCAATGTTCACAAATAAGCTCGCCTTAGCATTTATGCAGACAGGGGAGCCTGGCAAAACAATTAAAACAATCGAGATTGATCAAGGTGACTATCAGCATTTTAATTTTAGTATTTACATTTAACAATTTGATTCAAAATTCATTTTCATTTTTTCCTTAATTAATTTTTCTTCTTCATCTTGCTTGGCTTTAGCAAATCCCTTATCTTCTCCCTCACGTGAACCGCCGTCGCCCCATATTTTCCTTCATAATTTCTGAAAAAAAGGCATTGTAAACACTCAAGTTGCCTCAATACAACCCAATGACATTCTTATTACTGGCTATTTAAGGTGCTTAAGTAAGTTTAAATGAGTCTAAATGAGAACTAATAAATAGTATGATTCATGAAGTGATTTATGTCCTTTAACCTGTATTTGTGATATTTGGTCAGACTGTCCCATATGCTTAGCACTTACACCATAATGGAACCTTTTAACTACCTTCCTATCAATTATTTTCTTTAGCATCAATTAAATTTTACCATATTTTCATCTTTGAAAGATCCTCCAAAGCCGGCTCTCGTCACCATTTTTTTGGACCCTAAATCCAGACAGGGTCCTACCCCTGCCATACCTCCTCTTTATACAGGCGTCGGAAGAGCCTTTTGGCAGCTTTTCCCAAATCCGGGTATGAATAGTGGGAAATCCCCTGCGAAAAATGTTCTAGAACCTGGAGTAAGTTCTAGAACATTCAAGAACTTTCAAAGAACTTGAAGAACTGTTCTTGAACTAGTAACATCGTTCGTGAACCATAGTTCCAGAACATTGTGAGTTCTTGAACTAGACCAACAGTTCTTGAACCTTGGTTCTAGAATCTTAGTTGTTCTTGAACTAGACCACCTATTCTTGAACTGTTCATGAACTGTTCAAGAACATGACTATGTGCACAATTATTGATGACATCACAGATTTTCAAAATGGCTGCCAGTATGACATGTATTCAGATGTTTGAAACATTTAGTGGTTGTTTTCATCCAGATAAGCAATCTTATAACAGGTAAGTTGCTTAGTTTAGCATGTTAAGTGTATAAGTATCTTAAGTGACTAATATCCTGGTCATAAGAATAGTGGTGCAAACTTAAAATATAGGAAAACAAATTAGCAAGTGGGTGGGGTACGTTTAACATGAGGTTCCATGAATAATAGCTGAACTATTTAGCTAAGTTGACAAGCAAGTTGATAATCTTTCAGCTATTTTCACTATTGGAAACCTTTGGGAACATGAACATAATATCATTCTATTTTACTTTGAAGCATCATGAGGCATTCATTATAAAGATAATATATTTACTGTTCATACTTTCAACACATCTGTCTGACTCACTTCACTTCATGTCATTAGTGTTCAAGAACTGTTCTTTAAATAACCCTTGATTAAAACAAAACAAAATTCAGAACGATTTAAGAACAATAGTATGGTTCATACTCATATTTATTCAACGTTTCGGCATTAAGCGTTTATCAAAAACATAAGTTTTTTAAATGTGTTTTTCAATAAAGGCTTAATGCCGAAACGTTAATTAAATATGAGTATGAACCATACTAATGTTATATAACTATTCCTATGGAATTAAATCAGATATTTTAGAACAATTCATGAACAGGTTCAAGAACTAAGCACAAATTCTTGAACCAGTTCTAGAATAGTTCACGAATCAGTTCTAAAACAGTTGAAGAACTTCTGTGTTAAGTTCAAGAATTTGCAGGTTCTAGAACTGCCATTTAATGTTCATGAACAGTTCTCAAATTTTTCGCAGGGGGAGTTCAATTACTATTCTAGAACTTGGTTCTATATTCTAGAACTGGGTTCTAGAACAAATTTACATAAGTTCTATAATTTGGTTCTAGAAGTTCTAGAGAAAGTTCTTGAACATTTAATTCTAGAACTGCCATTTAGAGTTCAATTACTATTCTTGAACTATCTTCTAGAATCTGTTCTTGAATAATTCTAGAATTCCTCGCAGGGGATATCTTCCATAAACTGGGTCTGCAAATATATATATTAGTTATAATTTTTAATTCTTAATATTTGTCAGTTAGAACTGGGTTAAGATACACCTACATCAGTTTTACTTGTGGCCCATGATAGTTTCCCATGATAGTTTATCATTATTGTTTCATCAACAAATACTTAGCACCTCCAGACAGCCCATAACAATAAATTCTGATCCAAACATTACAGCATATTTATTATGAAAACAAAACATTGCACAAATCACTAGTATTAACTTAACTTAATGTAATAAGAGCCACCAGAGATGGCTGATTCTCTTTATGAAACTATGAACATGACTGCATCCATTTAAGGCAAAAAAATGCTGACCTTTATAAACACTCTTACACTTAGTCAGAGCATTTTGCTTATCCCGCTGAGTCCTCGAGATAACAAAGTTTTACTGTATCACAATTGTATGCATCATGTTAGGCAATAAAATTAAAACAAGTATTGTATAAATGTATTGCTTAGGTATAAAATATAAACACATCTTACCTGCCATTTGGGCTGCAATCCATTACAGTATATCTCTTAAATTTCCATCTTCAAGGCTTTTCACAGATTTGAATAAATCCACATGTTCTAAATGTTTATCACCCTATTGATACACTAACATAATACAGCTACTGAGATAAATAGTTTTCCAGTGGTCAAGAAGATAGATCTACATGCTCACAAAACACAAACCACACTTATTTTAGTCAGTAATGAAATCAGCACCTGATTCAAACATTCAAATCTTGTCTCAATGTGTATGGACCAGTCCAATGAACATGCATGGCAGGTAAATCCCAAGTTCTGTAAATCCATTAAATAACCAATTTCTACACAGTTATAATTATACTCTTCAAAACATTTACATTCACATTAAATCTTGATCTAGTTAGTTGAATATATACTGATACTTTCTCTGTATTGATATTTGTGTTGGTATATGACCCTATTTTCCTCATTTTCTCAGAAATGGGCTTGTCTCTAGCCAAATAGCTTATCAAATTCTGTTACAGCTGTGGGGCACACTTGGGGTCAAATGGTCAATTGATAATTGTACACTCATCAGCACAAACATTAAACCTGCCTATTGGTGCCCCTGGCTTCTTGATTCAACTGACCCATTTCACCATGTAGAAATGTGGCTTATCAGTAGATTAAATCTTCTAACTTGCAGTACTTGACCAGCAGGTCAGTGAGTCATTCTAGGGTGATAATGTATGTTATATGTTCAATGCGATGTATTGCATTGATATATATTACATTAAATGCACCAAACATGATCTATTTCACAAGTAATCAGAGTATAAACAAGAAGCAGGCTACAAAAAGGTTCCATAAGATAACCATAAAAAAGAAATTGTTATAAAAACAGCAATTCTGCACTAGGCTTAATCAGTATCTAATATGATGTATTCTTATTCTATATCATGATTCTTTCAATCAGCCTCATATTCATTCATGTCAAACTTTATTGTTATACGGACAACTTCAAATAGACAGACTCATTAACCTTCAAATGCTGTTTCAAGGTAAATAACCACTAAATGCCTACACGGACTAAATTCAGATACAGTCAAATAGTCCGTTTAAAAACTTTAAAGCGACTGCAAATGGGGGTATGTCTTGACAAATCAGCATCAGAATCATGAAATTGGTGTTAAATGCTTTGTATGCATGTATGTGATGTAGTGAAATGGTTTTATTCAGAAATATTTTGTATTCTGGCTTAAATATGAAAGTGAAAGTAAGGTTGGGGCTAACGGACAGTGAGTAAATCCGTACATGTGAGAAAATCTGTTCACCGCGTTTGACGAACCAAATTTTTCTTATATAATACATGACCCCCTACTTTTTTTTCATTTTCTTCAAGCTAGATGCTATTTCTATTGATGAAAAGATTTTGAGAGGGCCCCATGGACAAAAAGTTGACATTTTTTTGGGCTGACCAAGGTCACTTTACATTGAGTTAAAGAACAACTCTATTTGGTGGTTTGTGACCTAAAGACATGCAAAATTCCTTCAAAATCATGTTTTCATTTTTTTGCATTTAAATGAATGGAAATGCACTCAAGATGGGGTTTTAACCATTTTTATCTGTGTAAAATGCCTAAAAAGGTGAAAATTTAGATTTTTATCTTGAAAAATCCAGAAAAGTTCAGATTTATTTTTTCTTAAATTGACATTTTTATGTGAATGTTGCACTTATTTTAGTATCAGACATGGATAATTGTGATTAAATATGAAGAATAGACATATAATTAGGCATCTAAAGCAAAATTAGGGTTCAGAATACCATTTTAGCACAAATACAACCCCATTTCATGTCACTATTCATACCATTTGACAGGCACTGACCAAATTTCTCCTTAAAGGCGCATATGCGGGTTTGTAATTTTTTCTGGATTTCATGCCCAATTTGTCTAGAATTGATTGTTTTGTGCTGCATATATATAGCAGCAATGAAAAAAGTGCAAAAAACACTTAAACAACCCAAAAAGGGTTGCCTTAAGGTAAATAACCACTAAATGCCTACACGGACTAAATTCAGATACAGTCAAATAGTCCGTTTAAAAACTTTAAAGCGACTGCAAATGGGGGTATGTCTTGACAAATCAGCATCAGAATCATGAAATTGGTGTTAAATGCTTTGTATGCATGTATGTGATGTAGTGAAATGGTTTTATTCAGAAATATTTTGTATTCTGGCTTAAATATGAAATTGAAAGTAAGGTTGGGGCTAACGGACAGTGAGTAAATCCGTACATGTGAGAAAATCTGTTCACCGCGTTTGACGAACCAAATTTTTCTTATATAATACATGACCCCCTACTTTTTTTTCATTTTCTTCAAGCTAGATGCTATTTCTATTGATGAAAAGATTTTGAGAGGGCCCCATGGACAAAAAGTTGACATTTTTTTGGGCTGACCAAGGTCACTTTACATTGAGTTAAAGAACAACTCTATTTGGTGGTTTGTGACCTTCAAACAATTTTTTACTTCTTTAGTGTTTTATTCTAGTGTATTTGATTCACTAACGATTTAACTATAATAATATAATTGTTAACTACTGTATAATTATGTACATGTAAATCAATTCCCATATTTAGCCTTATATCATTCTTATTACTTGATATTCAGATTCTTTATTTCATCTTCTTTATTTTGAATCCCATTGTGGAGGGGGAAAAAGTATTAATAATGGATTTATGATTTTTTAAAACATTTTTCATGTTTTTAGACTTAGAATTTTTCACTCTACTACACCCTGGAAAATGGGCTGTAAAAGTTAAAGTATTTTTCCATGCTTTTCCAGTGTTAAAATTTTCTAAGTTCCAATGTCCAGGGTGTCTGTCAAATAAGTCCAGAGTTTTCCAGGCTTTTACCCTACTTGTCCAGTCTTTTACCATGCTTGTCCAGCCTACCCTGGAAAAGCCTGGTAAAAAAGTACCGCATTTTAAGACTGAAAACATGGAAAGTTGGTAATTTACCAGGAATTTCCATGGAATTCCAGGGATTTCCATGGAATTCCAGGGATTACCAGTCTGATTTCCAGGGTCACCCTGGTAAATGTACAGCCGGGAAACTTCATGGCTTTGGTTTAAAACACCAGTTTGTGGGGGACGTAATATCAAGGGTACCTCATTCATTAAGTCTTACACAACTGTAGATATCATTAATTAAATTCCCTCTTCAAAATCTTAAAATGCTGAATTAAGTTCAAAATCTTAAAATGCTGAATTAAGTTCAAAATCTTAAAATGCTGAATTAAGTTCAAAATCTTAAAATGCTGAATTAAATTTTTAAAATCTTAAAATGCTGAAATAAGTCCAGAATCTAAAATGTTGAAATAAGTCAAGAATCTTAA
Source organism: Spisula subtruncata (assembly GCA_963678985.1). Classification (NCBI taxonomy): domain Eukaryota; kingdom Metazoa; phylum Mollusca; class Bivalvia; order Venerida; family Mactridae; genus Spisula; species Spisula subtruncata. Next base: position 1,835,500 of record OY787671.1, read on the forward strand.
AATGTTAAAATAAGACCAGAATCTCAACATGCTGAAATAAGTCCAGAATCTTAAAATGCTGAAATAAGTCTAGAATCTTAAAATGCTGAAATAAGTCTGGAATCTTAAAATGCAGAAATAAGTCCAGAATCTTAAAATGCTGAAATAAGTCCAGAATCTTAAAATGCTGAAATAAGTCCAGAATCTTAAAATGCTGAATCTTAATTAATATAGTGAATGAAGTTCTAACAACTTCATAGAAATCAAATGCAACAATATAATATTCACTTACCGTTATGCAACGATATCCAGTGTAGCATATGAGAGCTATCACATGTAACAGTGATGTTCATACTATTGGTATCTCACAGCTCATGCAGACTTTCACTTCATTATTGGGTATTGATACACTATGATAATTACACACTGCCACCGAGAGTCCGCTGATCAAATAATTCCAGTCTGTAAATGATCCCTATAAATGAAAACAATGTAAATCATGTAAAACACTGAAGCAATTAGTGGTCTTCATAATCAACCTCAATAATTTATAATCTAAACAGTGTCATACAACATCAACAAGTTAAATCAGCATAAATGTTCATGATACTAACTACTGCAGTTCAATTACGTGGGTCAAATATTGGGGAATTGGGAATTTTCAATCTAAAAGCTATGAATGCTGACATTATTATACCCAATAGTAATTAAGCTTGTCACAGTCAGATGTACAGTCCAGTTAGGATAAAAATCCAGTGGATCAATCCACTAGTACGGTGTAAAAACAAGTATAAAGGATTATACTAACAGTTCACTACCAAACTAAACTCTACCTATTTTTAAAAGCAATGGTTTTAATCTATTGGGTTCACATAAATGATGACGTCACTGTCACCATATCCTAACTGGAATGTAGAGTTCATTCAATTCAGGTCTGTTATTTGTGAACAAAAAATTCAACATCATAACATTGTATTTTTATTGTTTTAAATGTTTGATATAGATAACAAGAGGGTACAATGGTCCCTTAGTCGCTCACCTGTCATAGACTGCACCAATGGTAACATATGAAATTATTTACAACTTCTTAGATACAAGTATCATGAAGATTGGATCAAAAGTGTGACCTCTACATACTGCATACAAGTTTTATTTGACCCAGTGAGTAACCTAGTTTTTTACCTAACATGAACGAGTTTGTATAACTCTAATTCGGTATTGGGACCTGTGCCACCTAAAGTACACAGGTAAATCAGGTATAACAACATAAGGATATTGGAAAAGGGATTATCTTTTCAATTTGTACCGTAATTATTTATTTACTTGGTGAATAAAAGTGAGCAGGTAAAATAAACTTCTGCTCTCCCTAAATCGATGTTATGTTCAGTGATTTCTGTTTATATTGACATTGCAGAATATCGCGTTATAGTTATACATTGGCCAAGATATCTGTTTGACTAACATTCTGACCAAGTATATATTGAAGATTGGATCAAACCTGGGTCTCTTGAGTGAACACAGATTCGACCTAGTTTTCAATTCACGTGACCCAGTTTCGAACTTAGCCTAAATTGCATGAAAAGTAACATTTGGACAGTTTTGTGAAAATTTAGCCAAATCTGTGACCTCTGGAGTGAAAACCAGCTTTTTCAAAGATTTTACCTAGTGACCTAATTCTTGATCCCAACATGACACAATTTGATCTTTCCCTTAATTGAATAAACAACAACATTCTGACTAAGTTTCATGAATATTTGATCAAAACTGTGACTCTTAGAGTAAACACAATGTTTTTTCAAGATTTGACCTAGTGACCTAGTTTTTAACAGCACATGACCCAGTTTTAAACTTGGCCTAGAGTCATGTACAGGGCATCATTCTGACCAAGTTTTATGAAATATCGCATAAAAATTGTTGCTTTTAGAGTGTACACAAGCAAATTGTTGACGGACAACAAAATGATGGATGACAGATGAGGGACGAAGAGTGATCACAAAAGCTCACCTTGTCACTATTTAACAGTCGAGCTAAACATGGCTTAGCTAAAAATGCAGAGAAAACCAATATGTTATTCACAAAGCCACAATTATTTCAGCATAAAAGAGATTTAATTAATTTTGTTAATTTGATTTTGTCTGTGTGACTTTGTTTGGCTTGTTTAATCTAGTGAATGTCAGACCTGTCATTTCACATTTAAAATACACCTGGTTTAATGATCAATAGAAGGATGAATTGTGTGTCAAGTATTCTTAATTTGCATTTTAGCTCAATAAGAGAAGAACACCCCTGCGAAATGAAGTTCTTATGTCAAGAGCAGTTCAAGAACAGTTCTTAAAACCAAGTAAGTGTTCTTGACCCGTTCTTAGAGGATTTTAAGAACATTTGTACTAGAACTGTTCAAGAACAGTCTTCAGGAACGGTTCAAGAACTTTTTATGGACCTTTCCTGTTCTTAAATTATTCTTAAATTGTTCTTGAACACTTTAAGGACTTTTTTGGAACAGCATATACCTTCTGATGTTCGTGAACTGTTCTTAACAATGTTCTTGAATATATGAAGGACTTTTTAAGAACAAAATTTGTTCTTAAAGATATTTAAAGAACAGTTTAAGGAGGTTTTAAGAACATCTTATTTCAAGAACAATTTAGGACAATATCAAGGACAGTAGTGGTCTGGATACCGTTCATAAACATGCACCTTTCCTTCTCATATAGTGGGAAGCAGTTTTTCATTAGGAGGCGGCTGGTGGCCAATTTGACCGCCTCAAATGTTATTTGAGACGGCTCAAATTTAGAAAAAAAGAAGAGCACCGCCTTGCCGGTGCAGACGCTCATCTGATATCTGTCACTGTCAAAAGGCAGACAACCCAAAGGGGCAATAACTCACGCAAAATGCAGATCAGAATTATGGTTCTTGCTTGACATGGTCAGGTATTGATGCTAAACAAGTGTTGAAAGTTTCAAAGCAATAGCCCACATAGTGTATGAGAAAAATGGACCTAAACACAAAACTTAACCAAGAAATTTACTAAGTCCAAAAAGGGGCAATAATTCACGTAAAATGCAGATCAGAGTTGTGGGTCTTGCTTGACATGGTCAGGTATTGGTGGTGAACAAGTGTTGAAAGTTTCAAAGCAATAGTCCACATAGTGTATGAGAAAAGTGGACCTAAACACAAAACTTAACCAAGGAATTTACTAAGTCCAAAAAGGGGCAATAACTCACATAAAATGCAGATCAGAGTTATGGGTCTTGCTTGACATGGACAGGTATTGATGTTGAACAAGTGTTGAAAGTTTCAAAGCAATAACTTATGTAACATATGTAGTCCAAATGTTCTGAAAGAAAATCAAGAACATTTTCAGAACCAATCAAGGTCAAACCTGTGGAACTAGGTGGCGCCACCATCTGTATGTAGTTTGGGAGAAAGCATGGCTCTTCTGTTAGAAAAATATTTCTTTCTGCTAGCTTGTTTCCTGTTGTTTATGATGGTGAAATGAATGAACAAATCACCCAAAAGGTAAACTTTACTTGTGGCCAACTTTAATACTTGTTATTTTCACTTTATGATGCACTAAATCAACAGCATTGCATGTTCCAGTTTGTACTAGAAACTTTCAAGATTTCGGACAAAGTGGTTTCGGATATTGAATTTTCATTGCCAGATTCTGTACAGAAATTATTCAATTTATTCTGTGCAGGTTGACGTTGTTTGTTCCAGTTCTGTTAATGTTTTTCATTTACCGGCAATCACGGGTAAATGCACTTTTCTGATTATTTCCAATATGTTTTGTAAAACAAATTTTCAACACTCCGTGTTCGTTGAAGTTTTCATTGGTTGTTTGTTTGTTTTTTCCATGATGCTTCAAGCCCAAACCAAAATTTGATCTAAGATTGTATGCTTGCTTAAGCAAAGTGTTAAAAGAAAAATTTCCTGGCACTAAAGACACAGAAATAACATTGAAGGTGCAAGCTGTTCAGAAGAACTGTTCAAGTACATTTTAAGAAATGTTAAGAATTTTTCAAGAATATGAGTTCTTGAACAGGCCAAGAAGTGTTCTAGAATTAGACTAGAACTGCTCTTAAAGTGTTCAAGAACTGTTCAAGTGCATTTTAAAAAATGTTAAATTGGACAAATTATTAAGAACTATTGTTCTGGTAAAGTTCTTAAAATTGTTCTCAAATAGTTCATGATTTGTTCAAGAACAAGAGTTCTTAAATAGTTCAATAAAACGAGCTCTTGAACTGTTCAAGAATTATTGTTCAAGATTGTTCAAGAACTGTTCTAAGGACTTTTTAAGAACACTTGTTCTTAAGATTTGTCCAATTTAACATTTCTTAAAATGTACTTGAACAGTTCTTGAACTCTTTAAGAGCAGTTCAAGTAAAATTCATGAACACTGTTCTAGAACAGTGCAAGAACTTTTCTTGAACTGCTCTTGAAATTTTCGCAGGGGCAGTAATTTAATCTCGATCACATTCTCTTCAGATATGGCTGCATTTATTATCTCCCCTGCAAAACCAGGAAATAATCAACCATGTACATGAATATACATAATGGCAATATAATTCTTAAGTTTTATTTAAATAAAAGATGAGGATATTTTGTTCTGTTTATTTGTACCATCTAGTAAGATTATTGATATCTTCAGTTTGAGTGTGGTGATGAACTACACTCTCTTTATATGCAGCTTGCTGGTATTTCCCCACAGCTTAGACCTGAATGTAGTGTTGTCTGGCACTGTGGGCCCAAATTTTGGTCATGTTTCCTTCTAATTGGGGCAGATTTGCCTCATATGAAATTATGTCTGCTCCTTGTCCCCACACTGAAATCCAGTTGTCTCCACTAGATCCATATAATTTGTTACCACAGACCACAGTACCTAGTATGAAGTCGAAGAAGGAAGATGATAGTTTGGCATTGCCTGTTAAGTGTTTCACTGTGACTGTGTAGACCGTGTCCGTAATCATGTTATAGCCTCTGTTCATAATCTTCCAATCTGATATGTAACTGTTCTTCAGCAGAGTCTACAGTAATGAATGATGTTTTTTGTTTCATTTGTTACTACTTTAAATGAAAGTTTGTCATATTCAGCCCATAATTTATGTGCAGAATTCTTTATTAATTAACAACATGACATTGTTGAGTTTAGACAGGAGACCGATATTTGAATATGATTAGGGTATATCCATTATGGTCCACCATGAAGCGATGACATTCATTCTATCAGAATAACAACATTTTGTTTTCTCTTTTCCCTCTGCTCTATAACTGAAGCATGTCTTGTATACTGGGAGAGACAATGAGATAGAGGAGCAGTCAAGAAAGTTGATGTAGACACCACTTCCAACAATTCTACAGTTTACATTAATATGAAAGGTCTTAATTTGATTCAGTATTTATAGTTGTAAAGCATTTTTGAATGTGTACTTGCATGGTTTGAATGGAATATAAATATGGTGTGATAATTTAAAAAAGTACAAATTATAGGTGGAAAAAAATATTGACGTTTTGTAAATGATCACACAGGAGTGATGTTATAACCTTATTTGATGGACAAAGGACAGAGGTTTAGAAAAAAGTCTGTAAGTGGAAGGAAAAATATTAGATTGAATAAATTAAACTGCCAGATAAAAGTTGCTAACCTTTATCTTAAAGTTGAGTACAATAAATAAATATATATGGATCTCACATATCTTAAAGGTTAATAAGGTTAATAACCACTATAAATGGCACCGCCAACCAAAATCAGATACACTCAAATACAAGTCTGGTAAAAAACTTTCGATTGACTGGAAATGGGGGTTAATATACAGTGCTGTTGGGTAATTCGGCGCACCTAACGGGTATTGGCTTTCTACATGTGAGATTATTTCATTTTAAGAATAAATTATGGTGCTGTTTAGATAGAAACAACCTTCACTGACCAATGTGAGTGAGTGAGAGAGAAACTGACAAATGTAAACAATTAAAAAAATACCTTTGCTAAACTAGGTCAAATGCCGTCATAAAACAAGATGGCTGCCGGTTTTCATGACGTAAATTTTTTCGGCTAGTTCTGCACACGTGGAATTGTTTTTTTGTATAGTCTGTTTCAAAGATTTGTTACACAAGAAATTTATCACAGTATCGAAAGAATTAGTCATTTAGACAAAGTTGACAGAAAAGGAAAAGTCTTCCTCCATTACAAAAGTGCTTTTATTCAATTATGTAGGGTATGTCAAATTAACGAAAATCACCATTATCACTCATTTTGGTCAATTTTTCGTCGAAATATTTTTTCAGATTTTATTGATGTGATTATGAAACTTAACATAAAAGTAACACACATCTACAAAAACACTGGAGGATCAATATAAAAAAAACCAGCAAAGTCTGTAAGTAATAGAAAGTTAATGTGCGCAGAATTACCCGATGCGCAGAATTACCCGAAGCAACTGTACTGTCTAGACAAATCAGCATCATGCTTTGTATGCCATGTAGTGAAGTTGTTTTATTCAGAAATAGTTTGCATTCTGGCTTGAATATGAAAGTAAAAGTATGGTTGGGGCTAACAGACTTAAAGTCACTAGGTATGTGTGATAAAATCTATTCACTGTGTTTGACGAACCAAATTTTTCTACTATGATACATGATCGACCCCTTACTTTTTTCATTTTCTTGAAGACGGACGCTATTTCTATTTTTTAAAAGATTTTGTTAGGGCCCTAAGTAGATGTGGGGCAATCTGCTAGGAGATTTTTTAATTTCTGACCTTTATCTCCATCGCAGATGTGGACTAAAGTGTCATATATGTGGAAGTAGCGCCGATCAAATTTTTATCGGCACTTGAAAAGGTGAATGAAAAGTTGTAAAGACCATGAAATATATAGCATGTCCACGAAGATCAAGCCTTTTTCTCGTTATCTGCACCAAAAACATCCATAAAACACTCAGCGGTTCGTTTGTCCGACAATTTTAACACGACGAGGTCGCACTTTTAAATTCCACTACACAGCTATTTGTTGTTGATATGCAGATCGCATTCCCCTATCGACCAATCAGAATACTCGATGGAATGAGTTTCTAGAACAATGGGGGATGCTGGGAGATCTTCGGCACTATTTGGTTTTCACAGTGATGTACACTGGTACGCGTGAAGCCAATTACACTGAGCTCGCTCGGGTGAAACTAAAAACGAAAAATTAACGAAGAATTGTTGACAAATCGAGCTGATTTTTCTTGTAAACTGATAGTTAATGACTTATGAACAGAATACGATAAGTTAAATGAATTTTACTGCTCGCTTAGCGATTCGCACAACGTTAGCATATGAATCACACACGTGTTGCGCTCATCTGTACGGGCTGTACGGGCGGTATACGCGTACCGGATACTCACAGTTATGTTTATATTTGGATTTTCGGAAATTACACGTGCTGATTTATTTATCGATTTATTGATTATAAGGACCAATATTAACAGGTATTCTGTACCATTCGTTTATTTTTATTATATTTTACATGTGTAATGCTGAAAATGGCTCTAATTTGGCGTAAAAGACAGAATTCATGAAACTCAAAAACTGATCGGTAAAGCGCATAATGGGTCTTGACTTAGAAGTGGATACTCTAAGTCGAGATTGTTTGACTAGGCCCTAAGGACAAAAAGTAGAAATTTTGTTGACTGACATAAGTCACTTTACTTTGAGTCAAATGAACAATTTTATTTGGTGGTTTTTGACCTAAACTTTCATACACTATTACAGCATTTAGCAGACGCCTTATGTCCATGATTGGAATCATGGGTGCTCTAGGGGTTTTCTTGGTCCAGTAGAATAAATTTTGACAGTAAAATTTTGTTTAGCATATCAAACTAACATTACACAAGTGCCCTTATAATGTATGAAGTTTTGTGGCAGATACCAAACACATGTAGATACAGGGTAGACTGTATAGTTGGTAAACAAGTGATTCTATTCAGTTTCCTAAAACTGGCCAATAAATAAACCTTTTATAAGGTATTTAACTGTGTTTAAGAACAGAGAATGTTTGCTACGACCAGTCTTTAATACCAGTATTTCAAATTAATACCGGATATCTATTGACACCCTGTCATTAAAACAGCAACGACCAAACATGAACAGGAAACGAATGCATCCGAAAATCGTTATCCGAAAACCTGCAACTTCGTAAAAATATCAGTCTTGCGGTTCAAATACAGCGTGACATGTGACAACAATCCGACTAAATAAAAGTTTTATACTTTGTGATTTGAAAAAGAATAAAATAAATAAATAAATCACTTCTAAATAAAAGAAAATAATAAAAGTATTCTACCTGAACAAACTCACGTGAAATGGCTAAAGTCGGCCCAACACGTTCTCAAATGTATAATACCCAACAGACCGTACAGTACCGGGCGATAATATATCACCGTGACGTCACGCGCACTTGTTTAATGAATGTAAATATTGCTGGTGGGCAAACTTCGCCATTGTTTACATTGAGCGTAAACTGATGAAAACGTATTGGGGAAATGGTGTCGTCTTGTGTGGTTGTTGGCTGCACGAATAGATGGGGTGGCGTATCATGCCGTGTGTCATTCCATCGTATTCCGATGCAGCCCGAAAGAAGAAAACTCTGGCTCGCATCCTTGAATAGGAAAGACTGGACACCCAACAGACAAGATCGCGTTTGTGGAGCCCACTTTTTGTCTGGTATAAATTTATCTTAATTCTAAAAATCAACTTTGAGATCATGAAAATTAACTTGCCATCGTTTTAAAATATAAAATTGATTAACATTTAGATAACGTATGTACAAAATGTATTTTTGCATTCGTACACGATATAGTTCGTACCCAGAACATTCGAAACCAAATCATTTCGAAACCATGTGTTTTAGCTCACCTGTCAAATAGTGACAATGTGAGCTTTTACGATCACCCGTCATCCGTCAACAATTTGTTTGTGTACATTCAAGAGCCAACAGTTTTGATCAAATCATCATGAAACTTTGTCAGAATGTTGTTCTCTATGAAATCTAGACCAAGTTTGAAACTGGTTCATGTGGGATCAAAAACTAAGTCACTAGGTCAAATCTGATAAAAAGCCTGTGTTCACTCCAGAGGTTACTGTTTTGATCAAATCTTCATGAAACTTCATCAGGATGCTGTTTTCAATAAAATCTAGGCCAAGTTCGAAATTGGGTCATGTGATGTCATAAACTAGGTCACTATGTCAAATAGAAAAACATTTTTTCCCTCCAGAGGTCAACATTTTGATCAAATCATCATGTAACTAAGTCAAAATGTTGTTATCCATGAAATATAGGCCAAGTTTGTAACTGGGTCACATGGGGTCAAAATACTAGGTCACATGGGGTCAAATGTTAGAAAAAGCTTGTGTTCACTCCAGAGGTCGCCGTTTTGATCTAATCATCATGAAATTTCATTAGAATGTTGTTCTCAATAAAATATAGGCCAAGTTCGAAACTGGGTCATGTGGTGTCAAAAACTAAATCACTAGGTCAAATCTTAGAGGTCACCGTTTTGATCCAATCATAATGAAACTTCATCAGTATAACTATGTTGTCCTCTATAAAATCTATGCCAAGTTCGAAACTGGGTCATGTGTGGTCAAAAATTAGGCCAGTAGGTCAGATCTTAGAAAAAGGTTGTGTTCACTCCATTGGTTGCCATCTTGATCCAATCTTCATGAAACTTCATCAGATTCAGAATGTTGTTCTCCATACAATCTAGGCCAAATTCCAAACTGGGCCATGTGCTCTCAAAAACTAGATCACATAGTCAAATATTAAAAATATCTGTTTAAAAACAATTGACTCAAATTTCTAATTTTCTTAAAAATACCTTTTGTTCACTCCAAATGTCACCGTTTTGATCCAACCATCATCAAGACACTGGGTCAGCATGTTGTACTCTATATAGTCTAAGACAGGTTTAAAACTTGGTCATCTGGGGTCAAAAACTAGGTCAAGTCATAGAAAAACCTTGTGTTCACTCCAGGAGTCCAAACCTTGTGCTCACTTTTGAGATCCCTGTTTTGCTCCAATCTTCATGAAATATAGTCAGAATCTAAGTAGTATGTTGATGTGAACTTTACATCATCCAATCAAATCGCTACTTTCACAAATCTGAAAGTGCAGATAATCTCTGCTGCAGTTTACATTGAGAGATCTTAGAAAGTAGTCTTGGTGTAGACTGACTTGTCAGTGCACTATTCATACAGGTGAAATTAACAGAATAGCCATAATTAACATGCACTAAAGAGATCATTTGAATCTTACCTGTTAGTGTTAAGTCAGATCTAACTAACAGTGTAAAGGAATGGAGCAAATGTTCAGATCTGGTTTTAATGAGATTGTCGCAGACTCGTTAGATGTAACATTCATGAACTTCTTGGGAAGATCATCTATACAAAATCTATGTCAAGGTTGAATTTTTTTTTTCATTTTATAGAACAAACTGTGTCACCAGGTCAAATCATATGTAATGCAGTATTACTACTTGTATACTTTATTCTAGTAATTATATGAATAAACCATAGCCTTTATAGATGTGTAGTTACTAGAAGTCATAAGTCTGTAAAAGTCTTCATGAAACTTTATCACAATGATCAGGTCAATTTCATGATGACATTGATTGAGTAATCATGGAAGTAACTTGGTCAATTCATGGTAAAACTTCGTGCAGACCCAATAGATCATAATTTTGGGGATTACCATTATTGTAGGTGGTCATTATTCTATTCACAAAGTTAAATAATGGTAATAGAATTTAGAGTTTCTAGGTTCTAAAACTAGGGCGCTGGTTCAAATCTTATAATATCATTGTGTTTGAAAAATAAGGTATTATTTAAAATCTGTAAAACATCTTTTACATAATATGTCAGGCTTGGTTGTTTTGTACTCGCATGTACCTAGTTGTATTTAATGATGGTATACTAGTAGTCATATGCTCGTATTATTACACAGGCTCTGTCAGTCACAACAAAGATGATCCAGACTATGTACCTACAGTCAACATGGGATATGACCAGTCTAAATCATGCACACCTTTAGTGAAGAAACCTGCAAAGTATCACACTGGTATAACATGCAGGGCACTTAAACGTCGGATACAAAATGAAGAAATAAAGAAGCAATCTGCTGCCTCAGTTTTGCTGAACTTTTCTAACATTACACCAGTAGAAAATAGTACCAACCAAGACCATGCTATTGACAGTAAGTTGTATTCTTCATCAGGATATACTTATATATTTAAATTTGCTTTAATCAGGTTTGATTTAATTTGGTGCAGCTATTTAATTTATTTGTGTGTTATGTTTATACCATTTCTTTTATACAATCAGTCCAAGCAATGATATAATGAATATTGCCCTGGTGTCAGCTAGAATTCTATATAAGAAATATAAGAAATGGAGATCTATCAAATGTCCATTGTCCAGCAAATCTAACTTCAGATGATAAATTTAGTGCTACTTGAAAAACTACAAATTAAAATTTGTTCTTCAGAGATATGGAAGTTCTGATATACTTAATTGGCGCTCGGAAGCAAAGCTTTAATGCAACACTTAAGATAAGCAGTCATCCGTTCAGACTTTTCCTAAGTTTACTTACAATTGGCTTAAAAATAATGGAATTAATGTTTCCGATTGCCTACTATTTGACCATTGATTATCATTCCATGTTATCTATATATTTCTGTGTTGTTTTTGTGTACAGGAAAGGCTACCAAGGATGACCTGGCTATCCCGAATCACGGAATCTGTATCAAACACATCAAGAAAGAAGACACCCATAATGCTGGAATGCTGCAAAGGCCATTGCTCCCCAAAGCTGCACCAGCCATGTTCTCCTTGGCACAAACTCCAGCAAGCAACCTCACAGGAAGTATGCAAGTCAACAACACTGACCTTGTGAACAACAATGGAACACCACCAATACATATGCTCCCTAATACTATACCAACCATGTTCACTATGACCCAGACGCCATCTACCAATCCTCCAATAAAGGTTCAAGTTAACAGCAATAGAATGCCGTCCATACCATTGCTCCCAAACACTTCACCGTCCATGTTTGCCATGACACAGTCGCCAACTAGCAATCCCCCGATAAAGGTTCAACTTAACAGCGATGGGACATCGTCAAAACCACTTCTTCCTAAACCGGTACCATCCACATATTTTTTAACACAAACACCCACATGCCACCTTCAGAGAAATATGCCAGTTAACAATAATGTCCTTGTGAACAACAGTGGAACGCCGTCGATACCTTTGCTCCCAAATGCCGTACCATCTATGTTTTCCATGACACAGTCGCCAACTAACAATCCCCCTTTAAAGGTACAAGTTAAGAACGACGGGACGTCTCCAAAACATCTGCTCCCCAAGCCTGCACCAGCCACATATTTTTTGACACAAACGCCGACAAACAATCCTCTGGGAAATGTGCAAGTTAACAATGTCCCCGTGACTACCTCAAAATCAGTACCCTCAGTATTTGTAATTCCCATTCAAACATCAGCGATAACAAAGAAGGGCGCAACAAAGATGTTTGGTAAGGATAGTGATACCGACAATGCACCTGAAGATGATAAACGATTGCATGCTGAAACACAGACTGATATTCCTAATGTGTGTAGCCATCAGTTTTCCCTTCAAACTATTATTCAATCCAAACCAAGCATGAAATTGTTGCAATTCTACACCGGGTTCTCATCTTTACAGGCGTTTTATTGTGTTCTACAGTCTTTAGTCCCTGACAAAGATCGAAGCGCTATAGTATATTGGGATAGACACAAAGGAAATGATTTAGCAAGTGACGACGATTGCATTAATTCTGACAAAGAGTCAGATAACTCTGACAGCGATAGCGACGAGGAGGACACCATTCAACCTTACGGATCGGATAAACTCTCACTCGAAGACGAGTTTCTGCTGACTATGATGAAGTTAAAATTAGGTTTACTGAACAAGGACTTGGCCGTGCGTTTCTGCATTCCAATGTCAACAGTTACGAATATATTTAATACTTGGGTGAACCTATTGTATGTAGTACTTGGGTCCATTAAGATATTTCCTCATCGGGACATTGTCATAAAACACATGACTCCAGAATTTCAAAAGCAATTTCCAGACGTAATGCTTACTTTGCACTGTGAAGAATTAAACATTGAAATGTCGACATCAGAAATAAATGCAAATGCCCGTTCGGACAACTCTTCTAAAACTACCTGTGCATTCAAAGGTCTTGTTGGCGTGGATAGCAGGGGCGGTGTCATGTTTGTTTCTCATCTGTATCCAGGAGACATATCCAACAATGACATATTCCATCGTAGTGGACTGTTTAATCTGTTAAAATTCAAACTGGAAAGTGGAGAATTAAACCAGAATGATGTGATCATGGCAGATGAAAGTTTTGCAATCGGCGAAGAATTGTCTGAATTAGGACTATGTTTGAAAGTTCCACTAGTTTTAGGAAAGATTAAACGTCCTCCAGACGACGATGATGTCAAAGACATGTATGATATCAGTCAACCTAACATAGACATTGAAAGGGCGATAAGAAAAGTGCGTGATTTTCATATTTTTCGTAGTAAGCTTCCAAAGCAATCTTCTGGCGTTGTTAATCAAATATGGACTGCGTGCTGCCTGCTTGTAAACTTTCAGGATCCAGTTATAACACTGCCGGTCGAATCTGATTAGTGTTTGTTATCAGCATACAAGTATTGGACGATGGCGTAGATAGTATTAAACACATTATTTTATTAAATAAATAACAGCCTATAATTACCCCTTTTATAAAAAGATGTAAAACTGCGCCAAATTAGCAAACACGTTAGCCATTACAACGTTTTATTATGTTATCAAAATGCATGTTTACGCATTTATTGTATACGCTAGTCTACTAAGTTATACCAGTTGACCATGGGTACTTTTTATCTTCACTCTTGCTGAGATATAAAATTCTTCTACCTACAACTCATAACTTATGTATCCAATTATTTGTTTATGTTATATGTACGTGCAATTGTTAAAATATACATTGTGTAATTTAATAAAAAAAATGCCATATGTTAATGTTGTAGAAAACAGAGAAAATTTGTTCCACCTGGTAAGTTTCTTATTTTATAATTGGAAGTGGGTAATCTTCAAAGAGTCTCTCCAAAGAAGTATCTCTATGCAGACACTGTCAAATTGACTCGTTTGTGTTATAATAGTTTGCTCTACAGTCGTTGGTTCTGATAGCAAAGATTAGTGAAACATTGGGCAGAAAAGGTCACATGCACTGAACAGAAACAGCTGGACACAAATGCTCAGAACACACAAAAGAAAATACAAAAAGGCTACAAGCTACATGTATGTCTACGCCATTAGAAAACGGACCAACAAAATGAAACGGCTATAGATAAACCATGTTTTTTGAGCCGTGACTAATTTATGCAGGAATGTTGATTTGCCCTCAAAGGATAGATATATGGTATGTTTTTAGGCTTAAGCAATATATGTGATCAATGACGGTAACCAATCCATGGCCCAAAGAGATTTAACCAGTATATTCACATACCATGACTAAGAAGTGTTACCTTCCGTCACGGCTCAAAAACATGGTTTTTCTATAGAAGTCATTAAACCCAGGAGTCAAACGTTCTCAAATTAATTTCATCCTACACATAAACTCCTTAATGGGCCCCACAGAGAGGACGCAGCGTCCGGCAGATAAAGTCATAACGAGGCTTCGGCAGATAGGGTTAAGACCTAAAATAAATACTGAGAATTAACTTAGGTTATTAAGGCTTAAAATTAAGTGTTATTAGCGGAATCTTGGTAAAGCTTTATTCGTATAGTGATATAATATTGGATAAAATAAAAATAATTAACAGGTATGTTTTATTTTAATTGTACTTGAATAATATGGAGTTGAGATATGGGATCGAAATTACAATCTGTAATGTTCCAACGATATGTGTACGTATGGCAGTCCACTTAAAATGTATAACATAGGTTATACGAGCCTGAAAGGCTGACTACGGACTTGCATTTATTATTAGAAATACGTACGTTTGGCAGTCCAAATAAAATGTATAACATAAGTTATACGAGCCTGAAAGGCAGACTATGGACTTGCATTTATTATTTGAAATACGTACGTTTGGCAGTCCACATAAAATGTATAACATAGGTTATACGAGCCTGAAAGGCAGACTATGGACTTGCATTTATTATTTGAAATACGTACATTCGGCAGTCCACATAAAATGTATAACATATGTTATACGAGCCTGAAAGGCAGACTATGGACTTGCATTTATCATTTGAAGTACGTACGTTTGGCAGTCCACATAAAATGTATAACATATGTTATACGAGCCTGAAAGGCAGACTATGGACTTGCATTTATCATTTGAAGTACGTACGTTTGGCAGTCCACATTAAATGTATAACATATGTTATACGAGCCTGAAAGGCAGACTATGGACTTGCATTTATTATTAGTATATAACATGTACGTTTGGCAGTCCACATAAAATGTATAACATAGGTTATACGAGCCTGAAAGGCAGACTAGGGACTTGCATTTGTTATTTGAAATACGTACGTTTGGCAGTCCACTTTAAAGGTATAACATATGTTATACGAGCCTGAAAGGCAGACAATGGGATTGCATTTATTATTTTAAATACCTGTTCACCTATATGATTGTAAAACTAGAATATATAACATAATTTATATGGACCTTAAATGCAGAGCATTGAATTGGACATACTATTAACACGATTATATGTAGTAGTGGAAGTGAAACTTTCACTTACGCAATTCCAAAAGTTGTATGGACATTTTATCTAAATATGGCATTTGTCACAGAACATTATTGTTGATACTGTGTACATTGCATGGTGTTAGAAACCCGAGTAGAAAAAGATGCCAATCAAAGTGCACATTTGCGCAGAAATATATTTGACACTATGACAAAGGGAGATGTAACCCCAAGGAAGTATAGACTATGCTAGTACTCAAAAACACTGGCAAGAAATGTTACAATCATTCAAAATGAGTAGGGTCCATAAAAAGATATGCGGAATTGCCAACCCCTGGTACTACCATGGAGTCCGGAAAATGTAAACGCTAAAGTTTAGACAATACTATACACTCAGATACTGCGAACACTGAAGATGGCCGGAGAAAGATACTCCATTATAGAACAAGACCCCCGATTTCTTCGAAGGAAATACTGATACTGGGGAAGTGATAGATGATGACGTGGCAAAATTGACAAACAATCCTATAGAGGAAAAACTATTTAGCGAGAGAAGCAGCAAGTTTACTAGGACATCATACATGGCAAAATAATGTTGAAAAACCTTCAAGTGCCTATACCCAGGTAGTTAGCGAAGAGATATGGAGGCGGATTAGGCCGGGAACTAAAGCTACTGACTATTTAGTGCAACGTTCACAAAAGGTGTACTGCCAGGCTTTAGTTCCGATAAGTAAGGCTATGGATATTTTGAGAAACAAACTAACGTTGAATTGAAAGTGTTGATAAGCAACACATTTAAAATGCTGATGAACGCATTTATAAGAACAATTGAAATAAGACGGGAACAATTAAGAAGGTTTTGTTACCCATGAACAAATCGATATTACCTATTTGGTGATAAATTGTCAGAGCAATTAAAAATCATAAATGAAAAACAAAATGTGGATTTAAACAAATAGTTTTGTGGAAAAGAGGAGGGGGGACTCAACAACAACCGATGCCGTACTACAGCCACCACAAAACTACTGTTCAAATTATCAAAAAAAAAAAAAAAAAAAAGCAACGATGTTCAATACTAGTACATCAAGGAAGTACCACTGCCCCAACAAAATGGGGAAAACAAGAGCAAGTAGACTATGCAAGTAACACAAAGCTGAGTTTCATTTGCAATGCGGAAAACAATTTTCAAGCTGGGAAAAATGAAATGTCATGAGCAAATTTGGAGGCAAATCACGTGTGACAAATGAATTCTAGAAAATATTCGCGGTTATAAGGTTCAATTACTCAAATAACCTGTTAAAATATATACCAAAACCACTAGAATTTTCTTAGCAGAAAATACGCAAATACATAATGAGTTACAAAGATTTTGAGCTGTGGTATAATATAACATGTACCCGACAATAGTACTGATGAATTTATAACAAATATCTTCTTAAGGCCTAAATCAGATGGTAGAGTAATGATAATGCTTAATTGAAATATTGAATGAGAAATATACATGGATCAATATTTGCTTTAATGCGTAATAAGGACTGTTTCATTGCACCAATAGACATAATATTAGGTTGCGCATTTTGCAATATATACTGAGCCAAAGTTCTAACTAGACCCCATAACTATTATGGTATATTTTTGTTGGTAATGGAAACATGCAAAAAATAAATTACATGATGTGAAAAACAATACATTTTTCTACAACAAGAATAATCATTCAATAACAGAACATGTTGGCTCATCACAAAACACATTCTTTTACAACTTGACCCTCTAAGTTAAAAGTCACACTGTTCCAAAAGCGCGTATATCCGCCATTTCATCGAGTGATTTCTGAGCAACGTCTAAGCCTGGTTCGGATGTAAAATCGAATGTACCCCTGTTCAATGACAGACCGTGTCCTAAAGATGAATTGCTGCAATTCTTGAAGATTTTTAGGGGCGACCGGAAGTCGTCTGATGCGTCAATCAAACTCTAGCCAGAAGTGGTTTATATGGGGATATGTAACCCAACTAACCCCTTTAACATGATTACGTGCTAGGAAATTCTTAATTATGGCAGTTGTGCGACTAGTAGCCCCATCATGTATGAGGGATAAACAACCACACATCATCATTTTGGGAATTGACGTCCGAGATATTGCGTATATTCAGCCTCCTGACGTCAATGACGTTTTGGTTGAAAACGAATACGTAAGTGCCATAACACAAAACTTCAACCCTCTATAAGCGTATTTTTCACGGGGCCGAGGTCATCGGGGCTCATCCACTTCACTTCCGGTTCGGACGTACCTGTTCAGAGGGTATGTTTACATGACGTCAACACACTCAATGTGACCCGCATTAATAATCAATACCAACAGGAATCCCTTTTCCCAAGGTAAAGCTAATGTTTTAAACAATAATAACCAATCAAATCATAAAAATAAAGGAATTGACGCATTTTACCTGACTCCATGATGTTCAGTTTCCAACATTCCTATAACACGTGTTCTTTTATCGTTCTGCATTCGAAGCATGTCTAACTTGGCTTAATAAATTTATGTTTTTCAGTTCGGGATGTCTATAGGCTTTGGAAGTGATTGCAAAAAAATCATTTTAGGACAATGGCTGGTGTTCAGCACGTGGAAAACACGTTCTGCACGTGCTTCCTCGATTACGTAATTCTAGGACATTGACAAATATTTTTTTCTTAAAATGTGTACACTGTCAATACACATTATAGTCTTAAAGATTTCAGAACAATACCTTTGAAAATGGAAGTCTTATTGAGGTTTATAAAACGTCTAGTTGGAACTTTTGCTCAGTGTACCACTTTGGCCAGAACATAGAAATTATTTTCGATTTTAGTTTGATGATAAAAATATCAGGTTGCATCATTAGTAATGGGTTATTCTGACCGCCCTAACTAGAACTTACACTAAATTACTTAAGCCTGTGGTTTCTTATCGGGGCATAATTGACTCTACTTACATTGATTACTGCAGGGGACACTTATTAAGAGTGTTAGAATACACGCGGGGCACTTCAGAATTGATTTGATGGATAACTAAAGACTGACTATATCTCTGATCAAATCTAGTATGACACAATGTAAACAAATCAAATTCTTAGGTCAGAAACAATGATTGTATATATGGATAACTAGGAGAAAATGTGATAACTTGATTGAAGTATGCAGTACGACAAAGAATAAGACAACACGTACGAATAACTGCAAATGGCATAAACTTGTTGCTACATACTAGTAAATGATTTTGATGGTTACTAACAAACAGACAAAATAGTTTAACAAATAGATGTTGATAGAAGCTGTAAAATTTAATAGTATTTAATAGTATTGAAGTAGAGAAAGATGAAACCTGTTCACATTCAGTGGCCATGAATGTGAGTGTGACGATCAGCTTACTTGCGCTGTTAGAGATTACAACGTGATGATGACGATGTGCTACCACATGTATCATGATGAGATCAGACATACTCGTCACCTTTGTTTGAAAGGAGGCCACTGAGCCCAATGTCACTGTTACAAAAATGTAAACAATGAAAGCTGTTTACCTTTTAATTAAGATTGCATGTAGTTAGGAATGTTCAATTTTGACGAGACTCACTTCGTTAATAAGTAGACTATGTAAAGATGTTGCGAATGATTGTAGGGTTTTATATAGAAGACCCGTGTCTGCGCATTAACTTTGGCTAGAAATGAGATATTGAATTGAAGCAATGCCGTATTCGTACTTTGTGCGATGGTGCATCTTGTGATTAAAACTTTGGATCAAGGTCACTGTTACCAATATTTTGTAAATGGTCTTTATAGATCCTAATCAATTGAATGTATCTGCAGTGACGCTACATGTATAGACATGTAAAAATAACGATTACTGCACCCTCTCATGTGCCAAGTACGGACTTAGGTCATAATTTATCTCTAATAATCTGGCTTGGTTTACCACGACCTTACAGATATCGTTCAACAACCATTTAAATATTTACACACACGGAATTGCATATTGGATTGAATATCTGAATAGCAATCTTTTAATGGATTAAATTACTTGTTTCTATTTACAAACAGTTTCGTACAGGCTAGTCAGTTTGACTCATTGGTTCTAATAGTTCAGTGGTACCTAGTTTCGAGACAAAATATATAAAAAGATATGAGGAAATCGGACATGAAAGGCCGCATTCAACCTAACCAACAGTAACAACACAACTACATGGGACACTATGCCCACACCACACACAACCCTGAGAAATGATTAAAACCCAAGTACCGACCGCAAAAATGCAGGATGACCCAATTTATTTCACAAAGAAATGTAAAAAAGTTTACCATAAGCTCTTCTGATACATTGTATATTATTGATAAAAAAATACATTTAGTAAAACTGCAAAAGAAATTGTAGTTTCATTGTTTCAAATGATCGATCTGCGAGTATCCTATATAAAGAGCTCTTTGTATTTGATGTTTTATGGCTTATGAAACAATAAGACCAGGATTTAACAAATACTGGAGCCATGTGTCTATGGTAATGACCATATATAATAATTTATTATGAAGCCTATACATAAAAAATATTATTTCACTATAATAATTTTCTCCAAACAATGGGTTGGACATAAAAAAGGTAAAAAGTGCTTACATTTTAAAAAATAGTTATATTTCACGTTTACACATACTAATTTCAAGTTGACGGATGCTTATATACATGTATGTTGTATGCAATAACTGCAGCTTATATCATATTGTATAATAATTCATAATTAAAGTATACTATTAACATGAAAAGGATAAAGATACGTTGCGTAGCGCCTTTACACCATGATAGAGGCGTAGTTTTCTAATATACGCCAATATAAATAGTTTTAAATTGGAAGTTATACCGTGCAAAGATATAAAACAGCACACATGTATTTTAGATATTCATACACGCGCACGAAATATGCTGTTTTCTCAAAAACTCATAACAAGCGGTGTAATATTTTGCATGAAGTCACAGTCATGCTAAAGTTGTCGATACATATATAAACACGAAACAGTAAAAGCTAGTCCATTTCTATGTTTCTGTTCTCTCGTATTTTAATTTTTAAAGTATGTATATGTCTGCACTTCGCATGTACTAGAAGTATCATGCACGTCTGCATGTGCAGTTGAGTGCAGGAGGAGCGTCATCGTCATTTATATCATTGGGATCCCGGAATGATTTCATCATATATTACCACATAGTTATGTTCCTATATAGATAAAAAGAAGAACAACAACACTGAAGTAGACTAGCAAGTCATGTGCAGTTTTATTTATTTTCGGTGTATTGTATAATAACAACAGTATACATGGTATACATACATGTACACTCAGAGTAATCAACAGCAACAGCAACTTTTATTCAGTGTTAAGCAATATTACTACGTGCTTCTAGCCTACAATTGTATATACAAATTTAAACAGATGTAGTGAATAAGAGAATTTATGAAATAGATATTCTAATGAGAAGCTAAGACAAGAGAGGTATAAAGTATAAGTTGATATAATACGTGTTTGCAATTGATATACATGTATGTTGGGCACATTATAAACAATTGTATCCATTGTCACGGAGATCAAAGTCAACGGTCAATAACTAGATCAGCGAGGATGCTGAAAACTGAGCTTGATTTAATCCGTCTATATAAGTCTCCATGTTGTTGTTGTTATTGTTGTCTCTTATTTCCTCCCTTGCTTGGAGCACACTTCTATGAAGTTTCACATATAGAGTTCATCACAATCGATAAGTTAACTTGATAACAGTTCAATATTATAAACGCGAAAATAATTAAGAATTCACAACGTATAAATTTATAAATATTTCAGTTCAACTTGTTTTGGCAGTATTTCCCAAAATAGTAGGACAGTCCTCAAGTGCATCTACTTTAATCAGCAGTGATCTTTCACGGTGCAGGCTACTGGTGAGGCTCTCGCTGAGGCGCTCTATCATGTCTAGTCATTGTAGGGTTGGGGCACATGTTAGGCCAGAGATCTTGGTGCGTGCAATCAAGAATGAGTAGCAGAAGTAGTTGGATGCTTTCGATCTTTTTGTAGCTACCAGGACAGTATTCCTCGCATATCTCCCTCAGACAATTAAATGTTTTGACTCTACAACTGGATAGGACTGGCTATTAGTAAAGACAAAAATTATCATAAAAAGTCGAAGGGTATTTGACCTGTACCATAAATCCCTTTAACACCTCTCTCTTAACAAAAAGAGCTCCGTACACCCACCAAAACAAGCACTTCTCCAAGAAACAACAAATCCAAATTCGAACCAATACCATGTAGGCCTACCAGTAATAAAGATGATGTAGCGTTTCACTGGGGTTTCAAAACTAGGACACTTATTTCACGAATAATGTTCTGAATAATGTAGCCCATTTATATCGCGAAATTTAAAACATTGACTAACAGACATTTCCCAATTTGCATTCACAAGGACAATTTCGAGACAAGTTTTGTGAGTCCTTGTGGTCCACATGAGACGAGCCGAGATATTACAATCATATAGGCCGCCTTCCTAATGTCTTTATCAAACTGAATTGCCAGCAACAAACACATTCGCCGCTCTCTTAGCAAAGTAATGGAACATTTTGTCGTTGACATGGGCATTCACGGCATGGGGGTCTTAAGTAACGGCATCAAATAAAAATTTTCATGCATTTTCTACCTTGGTAGAGCTTAGTCATCGATATTCCAGTAACGTTGCAGCAAGTTTGCAGTACCTGGCATAACACATTCGAACGATCCACCTGCTCGCTATTTTTGGTAGTCGCACCCCTACTTTTACCACTTGCTCCGTCCCACATCCCCTGCTACCTGACAGTTGTAGTAAGCATAACAATACTTAATAGAAGTCATTAGCACAAAATCAACGTTCATGTTTTAGTGTTGGTGTTTTTGAAATGTAACACAGCAAACAACGAGAATAGCCAAAAAACGGATGACATTACAAAATAAAAGGACAGTAGGGCCTACCCAACGAACAATCCAGAAACCACACGGAGTCTTAAAATCATAATCAGAAATGATAAAGAGTAAAATTGTAGCAATAAGTTGTTTCCCTGACTATAAATGTTAACAAAATAAGCAAAATTGCAAGTGATCCTTTTATTATTTTGAGCAGTGTACTATATATATATACTGCATTGTATTATATACAGTGTTAACGCGGAGTTATAAATAGAATATATCTGGTTTTCCTATAAACATGTATACATGATTGTGGAAAACCAGGTACAATGAACGAACAGGGATAGTTGCACTTAGTAAACGGGATTGATATTTGTAGGCTGCAATTGAAGTAATAGTAACTTTATTATTATTATTAAATACATCTACTACTCTGGATAATTTGATACAATATTCGTATTAACTACAAACGCTTATCAGTTGGAGATAAATGTCGGAGTAGAGGGACTAGCATTACGGACATTTTATTAGTTATAGATCGAAGGATCGGGCGCAGTACAAAGTGCTAAGCAAGTCTGGCATAATTCAAGTCTTGAACAAGGTACAAGAAAGTACAATATGGGGACTACATATTCAAAACCACAGTATAACAGTGAGAAGAATAGAAACTCGTTAGAAATTGATGGATTATTCCTCTCTAGTGATACTATACAACAGAGTAGTGAAAGGATATGGAGACGTCGACGCGGATCTACAGAGGTTAGGGATACGGTTGTTTCAAGACCAGGGGACATTAATACTATGATAACCACGGGAGCAGATTCATTGGACATCGATGGAATGCCTTCCGTCTGTGATACATTTGAACTTAATGGGACTTTACAAACGAAAATACCAAGAAGAAAAGCTAAATCTACTAAACACAGCAGTAATAAAGAAAATACGAATAAGGAAAATATTAATGCTACCGATACCAGTGCTTTGTTGGCTTTGAAGAGTCATGTAGAAAGGGAGATAACTGAGAGAGTCAGCAACTCAACACCGACGGCAAAGACATCACGAGCAAGCCATGATTCTCAAACATCTAACAATGGACGTGGTGAGGTTGACTCTGTTACTGGTACTTGTAATGCTCACAGTGAAACTAATACAGAAACTGGAGTGAGTAACGGTCACGGTGCAACTAATACAGAAACTGGAGTGAGTAACTCGCCTAACACTCCTATCAAGGAGGAAACTAAATCATCTATAGCTCAAGGAAGTGAAACTAATACTTGTGGCGCCTCTAAACGCTCGACGAATAAGATTGCGGTTAAACAAAGTAATAAGTCAAATACTTCAGTAGTAATCAAGAAGGAAGTGGTTAAACCACAAACGAAATCAATCAATGAGTCATCGAAATCAAACCGAACTTTGCCGAATCATGCCGAAGCTACACCGTCTTACGGAGATATGAAAAAAGAAATATTTCGGTTTCTAACATACAGGTCATATCCAAAGGACAACAATAAGCCGTACGTAACACGACTTTCACAGGCAGGTTTCTATCACACTCGACAGCAGGATGAAGTTGTTTGCTATGTTTGCGGGTCAAGAAAAAGTGGCTGGACTTCGGAAAACGATCCGTTTAAAGTTCATGTTGAATTGAACCCAAACTGCGACTTTCTTCTGAATAACTCGGACGTTAACGTACCGCTTCAAACAGCGTCGGAAATTGAATCTAGATTATCAAAGGCGTTCGATGATGCCGCTGCTACTGGAGATGATGCATCGAGTGCCATGCCAGACGCCAAGAGACAGAAGACAGAGGCTCATACGAACGCCACATCTTGCACTGAAACTGAAACAGGGAACTCAGTACAGGCATCTAACGACATGACATCTGCAAGGAGTATTACTGGTACTAGTGTCCAAAATGCTGGCAATAAAAGCAGCGGTGCTAGCATCAGTGAAGAAAGTAGCAGAAACAACAATAGCAGCACCGACAGTGT
Organism: Spisula subtruncata; assembly: GCA_963678985.1. Lineage (NCBI taxonomy): Eukaryota > Metazoa > Mollusca > Bivalvia > Venerida > Mactridae > Spisula > Spisula subtruncata. The sequence continues at coordinate 1,860,173 of OY787671.1, forward strand.
TAGCCCTACTAATGCTACCCACACAACAAACAATGGTACTGGGCAGCATGTTATGCAAAGATCGAGTCTAGACTGTCGCATGTCCGAACATAACGTACGAGACTCTCGTATTGTGCTGAAACATGGAGCACACTGTCATTCTGATAATGGTAAGTATTTCTACATGATGCAATTCGATTTATTTTTTATGTTCTTTGTAGACAATCAATACATGTATGCAATATATAAATCTATACCGATGTTCATTGTTTCGTTATTATATTATGACAAACATTAAATGTAATAGATTATTTACATAACATCGTTAACGAACAGCTCACAGCTTCTCTGTGGTTGTCCAATTACAAATCACATTATTTGTTTGTCAGGTTGCCAGGTACGTTATTATCTGGTCACCTTTTTGGAACCTGTTTGTGCTGATCAAAGCAATCAGAGGTGCTTTTATAGCCAGTTTGGTTTCCTATTCAAAACGAAAGTAGAAAATATAAACTACGTTTTGTTTCCAAAAATAGCGATGCGACGTTGATCACTATATACTATTAGAATCCTGCGTAAAATATTTACAAGTTTATTTGCGTCGTTGGTTAAATATACAAATTATTGTTTATATATCATTCTAGTCGGAATAATCAATATGACTTCACTCCATTGTCAATACAAAAAGTACATCGCAATATTACAAACTATCCAAAAGACGTATACGAATCTCTTAATAGTTTTTATGAAACTTGGTTCTAAACTATAAAATTTTAAGTTGCATGTACTCGTATGTCTTCATGTAGTTAACAGTTTCACTGTGACTGATGGTTAACTGATCGAGTTTCTAGTATTTTCCAACTCACACACGTATAGCAATGTATCATTTATATTTTAGTAACAACGAGAAGTAGAGCGATACCCAAGTACCAAAACTACGTGTCTCTCAGTGCACGTGTCGCATCATTCAGAGAATGTACGAACATTGCAGTGGATATTCAACGTTTAGCGGCATGTGGACTTTTCTATACCGGGTACGGTGATTGTACCCGGTGCTATATGTGCGGCATTGGTGAGTATAACTTCTGGTCTCGTGTCCCGTCCCGTAATATTCCTTCCGTATATTGGATTATCCATGTACGAGTATATGCCATCCGATGCAGCACCTCGATGCAACAACTCCAGGGGTTACATGCATAAATGTTACATAAACTACAAAATCAATTTATTGAATTGAAATTAAAATGCTCACAAAGTAATATTCATATGCGCGTGTTAACAAGTACTCTCACTCGTGGTTATACCCTTCATAGACAACTGTAAGTTGAATCTTCATGAGCAAGATAAGAATAAGTTGAATAAATGCGATCGTGGTTGAGTGGTTTGGATACCCGCCTTGACACCAGGGTCCTTATTCACCAACGTTATAAGTCTAAAACTCACACTTAGGCTTTATACTGACAAATATTCTATTCGCTCTCATGTTGTTATAAATGTACCGATAATAATCGGTAATAATTGGGAATTTGTTCAACAACAACACGTATTGTGTAGAATTTTTTTTTTTTTTATAATAATCGGTATACATATTCCGTGGGTAACAACACATAATCAGATAATAAATCGCATGGTTAAGTCTTATTGTAAAGAAATTGCAGTATTTATAAATGTTGACACTTTTAGTCTAAGTCTGAGTTTTAGCGTTGGTGAATAAGGACCATGGAGTTCAAATATAGATATGTAGCTTGTGCACTTTCAGGATTACGTCACTGGTCAATCCCTGATGACCCGTGGGTGGAGCATACACGATGGTCATTGAATTGTGTGTTTGTCTTGGAGCAGAAAGGACAACGATATATTGATACCATCAAACAAGCTCTGTATTACCGTCGACAAGTAAGTACTAGTATATGTAGTAGCAAAAATACTTTTCTGTTTTGTAACTCTTCCCATGGGTGATATTCAATATTGATCTTACTTGACTTAAGGATAATGAAAACTAACCAATCATATCTCACCATATTAAACGCTTGACCAGTAAGAGGCGATATGATGCTCCTTATTCCTAAATGAAATAAGATCGATATTGAATACCACCCCTGGTGTTTTGTTTTAAGGACTTTGCACAAACCCCAGATCATTTGTTGTCTTGTTCTTGTTACCCAGCTATTTTATTGTTTTCCATTATCCCCAACCAATGTATAAGAACTTAATTGCATTAGTATGACAATCCCATAATAAATGCATAATAATACTAAAGTATAGCTTGGCTATTTTGACCTGAAACCTGACCTTAATGCAAGAATATATTACAAAGTTCTTGATTTGAATATATCAATGTCCGCAAGCAAATCGTGCAAAATCGCTATTTGAAATGTGTGTTTGTATTACATCTCGAGCGTCATCGTGATACTCCCCGAGTATGAACACATACAATCGATCTCTTAAACAAAAAAAGGCAATATATCGACTGTTAAATTATGGTAATCAATAGGCCAGGCTCATGTCAAATTAGCCAAGCTATATGGCAACTGTACACTCAAGATCCGTAATTTACGCTATTTCGGTATTTATAAAACATACTAATACATGGGAGGTAACTATTTCATGTATTCATAGAATTAAGATCTTATTCAGTCGTCTCGCTTGGTGTATATATTAAGCCATTCACTGGCATTTGAGTGATTTATTAGTCTGGTTCTCTGTCCTAAATATTACAGTGGTTTAGGTCCTGCACTGTAATGTAATGAATGATTTAGGTACCGGGAACCAGACTGTGATTTTATATGAAAATCACATTAAATTTTGTATATTTGTATTTCTTCAGATTGATGATCAGGCAATTGCGGATACAACCCCTTCATATGCTGGTGAGTAGTCTAAACATCACTCTCATTATCCATGTTACTTTGGATCATCCCTCCTATATTTCATCAAAACGCATGTACAGCACAAGCAAGCTTGATATCAGCAAAGATCCACCGCCAATGTACTTGTAATGCATCAAATAAAGATACATGTGTAAATTCTATGTGAGTTTATGAAGTGATGTTTCTTTCGTTTCCTGGTAACTGATATTTAGGAAAGAACAGTTATACTTTAGATTATTGCAATTAATTTCATTCTAACTTTACGGTTTACATAAGTATTTAACTACGAACTTACGGAAATCGTAAACTTACGTTCAACTTTACTTCTGCTTACTTCTTTAACAACTTCAAGGACAGATATTGTTCACAGTGTATAAACGAGTCGATTTAGGGAAATTGCAATAATGAGTACACGTTGAATTATATAGTACGGCAATAATTAGTACAGTTATCAGATTTTGCACGTGCCTTGAATAGCAACAAAGGATACAAGTTGAATTTTATTGTGTTCCGATAATGAGTACAGTGATTTGGTTTATACCCTGTTCATTAACTAATTCTTAATAGTACAGCTCCATGTTCCACATTTCATAGTTGTAGAATTATTAATTTATTATACAGAATTAAATTTGATCGTAAGTTCAAGATTTCCGAAGACGCCATTTCCTGACACACGTTGTACCAGTCATTTAGGTAACCTTTAATTAACAAGGAATAAATGGTTATTGAAACGAATTTGGCTTCTTTACGTGTCCGCTTGGTTTGATTCGATTCTTTCAAGTACTACTACGTATGGAATATGTTTCTATTTTAGGAAGCAACCAGACTAACAACCAGCCTACACAGGATAATATTATAGACAACTTGCTTCATCAAACAGCAGCACAGAGTGTGTTAGAGATGGGATACGATTCTCTTCTAATCCAGACTGCTATCAAAGAAATATTACATACACAGGGTAAGATAATCAAGCTGTGAAACGTCCACTTTTGCCAACAGTTTCTTTATGATAACCCAACAAATTATCCCCACAATAAAGTGAGGTTATCATCAAAAAGTGCTACCAAGCCATTTTCTAAGTTAACGAGCAGAAGTTGCTGAGTAGATGACCGCTTTTTAAATTTGCCGATTTTTCGAAAAAATCAAATATTGTTTCGTTTGTTTTTTTGAAAATTCAAAGATTATGTCGGTTTTTCAAAAATTCAAATATTGTGTCGGTTTTTGTTCAAAATTCAAAGATTGTGTGGGTTTTTCGAAAATTCACATATTGTGACAGTTTTTCGACAATTCAAATATTGTGTGGGTTTTTCGAAAATTCACATATTGTGACAGTTTTTCGACAATTCAAATATTGTGTAGGATTTTCGAAGTTTCAAATTGACCAAAGGAAAAATAAATTGCACCACGCATCAGTTCCTCGTACAAATGTTATGCTTTTGGTCGTTTGGTGATTCAATGTATTGATTGATTTAAAATTAAATAGAAAATACCCCTTTGATTTACAAACCCTGCATACTGAATACCGGTAGCATACACACACACACACACGACTTTGTTTATCCAGGGATATCAATATATAAAATACGGTATCAAAACGTATACTAGTTCACTTATAACCTTTGTTAAATTAATTCATGAAGAGTCAGCTCGATTATGTTTTTCAATGCACAATACTGTAAAATCATTTAATTTCGTTGGGACGAAATTTCGTGGTTTTGGTAAAAAAAGACAATTTCGTTGGGACTTGAATTCGTGGATTTTGCATTTCAGGTAATAAACAAGGGTCAAAATTAATGTTCATTGGGATTAAAGTTCGTCGTTTGGAGTGAACCACCAAATCCACAAAATTTAATCCTCCACGAAAATTAATGATTTTACAGTATATCATTTAAATTAGTATTCTTCTCAAATGAAGTTAACGGAATATTATAGGTTGCCTTAGGCCACCGTTTCAAATATTGTTTTGAAATAGAACTAATATAATTATGTCTCTTACACAACTCGTTTAAATAACAATTGACCGATCCTTAAAACAATAAAATGTTAATTACAATTGCTGTAATTCAAGACCAAGTTCACCTTGGCGATTCTTGTGGTTTGTCACATGTTTTACAACTGAATGAAGTATTATCAAACGGCATAAACTGTGTTTGTGCTTTAAAATTATAATTAAATATGAAACTTCTTCTTAGTAGAAGCGCAAATCCCCATAACAGTAGATACGGTGCCTAACATTTATTTGTTACTTGCATTCAATCTATTGTACATCTTATTTGAACTAATCATTGAAAACATTGCTACCATTGCTTATTGTCTTATGTTATGGTCCACTGAGCATTTGTTTGCCTCTGTGATGTTGTCCCGATTTAAATAAATAAGCTTTGTTAGTCATTGGGAACAGGGATATCACACATTTTCTAATGACTAGCCTGATGCTTCCCCATAGACCTCTAGGACCCTTTACCCAATGCCTTTCGATTGTCATTTATTGAATCGGAAATACATCGCCGATGCAAAAAAGTGTCAGTGAGACAAAGGCATAACTGAATGTATGTTGCTCCAAACCCACTTCAGTATTATGTTTGTGTTGTATAGGACGAGAAGCTGTGACAGCTGAGAATCTTATGGAGAAGGTGTTTGCGTTAGAAGCTAGAGTGGAACAGGCAAAGGTTCAGAAGAAAAAAGCCAAAGGACCAGCTACAAACTCGGCGAAAGCTCTTGGAAGCGATTCAAGCCAGACAACAACACCACTAAACACTAAGGAGCAACAAATTAAGTTGCATTGCGAAAATAAAATGTTAAAACAGCAATCACTATGCACTGTATGTGGCGTCATGGAGGTATCCATTGTTTACCTCCCTTGCGGTCACCTGATCACGTGTGACGCATGCGCACCAAAAATCAAACATTGTCAGATGATTAATTGTGGTAAATATATAAGAGGTACGGTAAGAACGTATCGAAGTTAAATTGTGCAAACCCTTTTATATATTTACCACAATTAACCAATGGACGGCTGTTATTTATACTATAACGCTGTCCATGGACGTTTTGCAAATATATTCACTTATTTGCACTATGAGGAACAGGGTTTTTAAGCGATGTGATAGAGTTTTTCGTGTGATAGAGTTATTCGGAACACCTTACAATAGGTGTTTGTACATAGAGTTTGAATCGATGTATTCAAATGATCCAATTAATAATATAACGGCTCGTTTGCGAGAATGACGTGTTTAAATCTTACGACGTCATCCAGATCGTCAACTACAAATAACTTCACTAATTAACCCAGATATATCATAATGATCACTTCTGGCTTTTCCAGATAACAACAGAAAGTGTACAAATATAAGTGTGAGTGTGTTTATGTTCATATACTATTATTCTTTCAACTTCGAACGGTCCTCTTATTGTTATGTATAGTCCAATTTCTGCATGCAGTAAACCTTACTTGTATTAATTGCCTTATCGCTATAAACATTTTTATTTTAACGGTCCTTTATTAATATAGTTATGCAGTCCAATATCTAACGGTCCTCGATCTTTGAATTTCCCTGATATATAGCCTTGAAGTCTAAGCCTGTATTCCACTTATAAAGTAATATTGTTTGTTTACAATGTAAGTGTTTGTTAATGTATGATGTAAATATGTCTATATGACATTTTCTAGCACGTGTATTAATTAATTAACTCACCACGTGTCATTATAAAACATATTATTTTTATTATATGACATATTATTATATTTGTATTGATTGTGTGTACATAGTTATGTTGGTTTTGAACTTAATATTAATTATGTGTAAGTAGCCAAAAAAGTAACGAATGTTTTTCATGTAAATACATGATTGTGTTGTACATTGTGCAACAATATCAAATTCTTCTTCTTCTTCTTCTTCTTCCGTGTAATTTGCAGGAATTGAATGCACGTGTAGGCCTATGTTTTACATGTACATACATGTATATACTGCGTCTCGTATATCTAGATTATATAAATGTATTAAAGGTTTTGTTTTGTAATATGAGTGTAAATTAAAGCTGTCAAAAACAATGTATATGGGAAATAAAATTAAATGTTCGTCCAATATGACTTTTTCTTATTCCACGTTTTGCGTGTTAATATGATTACAATTTGATTTAGATTGTCATGACGGAATGACGCCATCGGTTGGCGTGAACAATTTAAAATGACTGAAATAACGTTGCACATAACGTTACGAAAGAATGACGTCATCAATTAATTAACGCCAATAACATTGTCAAGATCACCATGATAGAATTGCATCTTCAGTATACGCAATATATCTCCCATATCGTCAGGTTTGAATGACGCCATTAATGGATGTGCTGTATCGTACTATGATATTCAAACTGATTAATCATTGGATTACTTTCTTCATTTATTCAACATTGATATATCCTAAAACTTAAAGATACACATAATTCACATGAATGTTTACAATCGAATGTAGACAACGTTGTAATGATGGTCCCAGCATGTTGTCAAACCATCACATTTCAATATCTTGAGACGATCTTGACGTCCGTGTCTGTTGGGGTCCATTGTGAGCACAAGCTCGTGCTGATGGCCGCTATTCTCGGTGGTATATACGCTGACCGTTGTACCTTGTTTCTCTAAGGCAACCATTTGTTCGTACGTCAGGAAGAGATCGTGGGCGTGCATGCCTGGTGGATCAGCGTGGGTGGTTGACGTCACGTAATGGGTGTCTGGTTTGTGGCTGCTGTCACCGCTGGATCCGGTAATGGATGGGGGATTTTCAAACATCTTCTCGTAGCCTTTCATGTCCATTAGAATATCTTGCAAGCCGATCATGTTCTTCCAGATTGCATTGCCTTCTTGATGGAGAGGCGTAATGGGATAACGTATGCGGATTTTGCCCACACCGGGGATATCAGGAGTGAAAATACGGACACCAGCGGCGGATACACGTTGTACCTAAAATAACAAAAACACACATGTACTTGAGATTAAAGTCATTTAAAGAGGAGTTGTGTCTGAGATAAAACTCACCACATTTAGTGTACATTAAAAACTTTTGAGAAGCTACAACAAGCGTATGCTACGAGTAATACAGAAGACCTTACTGTGGTGAACATCACCCGAGCAGTGATCTCTACCTTACAAGACAGAATAGTATCATCGTAGATCAGATACTTCTTATCTAATTTTCTTGCAATTCCAAACGTTAAAAACATCCAAACTACACTGGTACTTATCCATGTTTTTTTAGTTATAGATATTTGAAATCTAAAGAAATAACATATAGGTTCTATCCTTTACGGTCATTTTATGTGTGGGAGGACGATAGTCAAATACATGTAATAACGTTATTCTATTAGCGTAGTAATCATTTTTCCTATGTTTAAAACATGCAAGTTACCTGTCCATGTTGATCTAGTACACCGACCACATCTTTAGCTGTATCGGCTGGATCACGAAGTGCTTCTCCACCGTGGAAGAACTCTCCTGGTGTAATATAGTAACTACTCAGACTGGAACCGTTAAAAGCCTTCTCCGCAGTTAGTCCACCATTTCTTCCTCCAGCGGTCACTGATGTAAAGTCTCTCCTGATAGTACGTAAATTTAAGTTATATGGGTTCCAACTGCTTAGCGGTGTCATCCAAATGATCTCAAGAGGTACTGCGTATGTCGTCCTTGTCTGGTAGTCCTTACATTCCATCTTATGAGTCTTAGCGTTACGATGACAGTCATGTACAGCCATGTTAGCAATCTTTGGGTTGTTTGTTTGTGCGACCCATAAGCTTGGATCCGAGTATCCTCTTCTCCTAGCTAGAAGTCCCATAGCTCCTGGATTCTTTACTTTGTAGTGACGGTGGTAATATGCGGTGTTCAAAGCGGTATCGTTCTTCAAGTCGATTCTGTATTTTAACATACCGAATGCATCATCTGTAGCATGACCTCCGTAGTTATCAACTCCAGGTATTTCAGCCATGATCTTGTCTATAGTTTGGTATCGTATATGTCGGTCGTCGAAGTCTCCGTATCCACCGGTCGGGTTGAAATCCTTTCCAGTTGTAGGAGCAACTCCGAATCGTACGCCCTTACTGTAGGTTGCAAACCTGGTCATGTTCCATTTGATGTACATACGTGTTGAAATATCATCGATAGGTTTGAGGTCTTTAAGTGCCAGTGGTTGCTTGACAGGATGACATAATATTCTGTAGTTCCACTGTGCGTAAACAGGTTCCCCGCTCTCTGTAACGTTAATGATGGTTGTTGGCAAGTAGGACAAATTCTCGAACTGGTTCTTTCCACCAGTGGCTGACATGTAGCGGATCTTCTCCTGAAGATCGAACCAATTGCTAGCATCAATGAAATGACGATCGCTAGCGAAAGGTTCATCAAGACTCTTTGTATCAGTTGTCCATGCACCTTCTAGATAACATAGAGCTGGTTTGAAATATGGACGATAATCCCTTATCTTGATGTCTTGTTCATGGAAAGCTTTGAAATACTGTGTCATCTCAGCGACCTGCTCTGTCACCGTTTTCTTGTTTAAAACTGATGGCGGGACGTCAGGGAATGGAATGGGTTCAACGGCGTGGTAGTTACTGTTTTGAGTAGATGGCCTAACAAGCTTGTAATCGTTATGGCGAGTGCGGAATTCAACACCATTTAAAACAGCAATAAATTCTCCTAAGCCGACAGTACGATCATAGTTCGAATGCTCGTGTACGGACAAAAACGACCCACCAGCAAAGGCGTTGATGTCATAGGGACGCGTGCCACCGCCATTGTTTCTGACCTGTTTGACGCCAGATCCACCATCGGAGCGAATCCTCTCCTCGACAAACAACTGCTGTAGCATCATTTGACGTGTCAGTCCACCCATTGTTTGTTGGAAATGCTGCAACTGTTTCTGCAGATCTTCAGCAGTGACTGTATCTGCTTGTTGTGTAGCTCCATGACTGGTGTAAAACACACCACACGAAACAATGAAGAGTAATAATAGCCTCATCTGTAAATATAAACATAACAGGTTTGTTTACTGACATGAGAAACCACAACTCGAGGTCAAATTAAAAAAACTTACTCGTTAAATACCGGTATTCCAGATTTATTTTTAGATTTGAGATGGTTTATGCTCATTTATTTAAGGTCGATTCTGAAACAAGTTGTACAGCTTATATTAATCACTCCCAACACCTCATTCCTGATGTTATCCATCGCCCCGAGAGAATAAGAGAAGAGAAGCCAGTTTCCCTTATATGCTGAGCGTCTAGCAAGGGAATTTCTGGTACCATTGTTATTTCGTCTTTGGTATGACGCGGCCTGGGATCGAATCTGGGACCTTCCGCAATCGAAGCGAACGCTCAACCACTAAGCTATCTCGGAGGCAAGATTAGACATGTAGTTATCAATGAAATAGAAAGTGTACCAGAAGATATCTATCTTAAGCTAGTTTGCCTGATTATATTGGAACATCATTGTACACAGTCAGGCAATGGTGATTGAAACAGTTGCATGTAAATATCGTATACATGTACTGCAAAGTCATTCATTTTCGTGTGTGTGTGTGGGGGGGGGGTGAATTTCGTGGATTTCGTGGTTCATCTTCTACCACGAAGTTTAATCCCATCGAACAATAATTTGGACCCTTGTATTTATTACCTAAAGTGCAAAATCCACGAATTAACGTCCTATCGAAATGGTCTTTTTATACCAATACTACGAAATTTCGTCCCATCGACATTAAATGATTTTACAGTATTAAGCTTTCTTTGTCTCAAAATATTGGAGCATGTATCAGTGTACACAGTCAGAAAATGCTGATATGATCAGTTGCATGTATTTGTGGATGTATCGCAGTCGTGAAAATGTCAAAGAAAGACAGTTATAACTTGTCTGAAGAACATAAGCAATATGACATCACTTTCATGAACAGTGGCCGTATTGAGAAACAATGCTTGGTCAGGTCATTGAAGATACAAGTAAGTGAACACAATCTAAACTAAGTGCAAGAATGTGTCTACCCATACAGGGCAACATTAACTTATCCAATAACTACAGTACAACCTCTCTAGTGCGGCCCTATGCAGACCAAATACCTCTCTATAACAACACATTCTACTTTACCTTAAGATCACATTGACTATCAATTTAACCTCTGTAGAACAACAACCTCTGTATAACCAACGCCCAGTATTTGCTGCTTCCAAAGGGTGCTGCTCTACCGAGGTTGTACTGTAATAACTTCATGTGGATAGGGACTGGCCAATACGAACTTCAATGGCAGAGGCAGTCAGTTACATACACGATATGCTCTACTTATTTTATAATAAATACAAGTACATTAGTAAGAAAACATCGCATATATCATTTCATCTTGTAGTAAATTAGGTAAATTTCCACTTGTGTTGAATAAAAGTTCAAAACATCTTATCTTAAACAAAGGCTTATCTTTAAATCGACTTGACATTTTGTAACATGCGGTTATTAAAGACAATATGAACAAACCACTGTCTTGGTTTTTTACTTATATTGTACGTATGTTGCAATTATGCATGGCTATTTTATTTGTAATCTAAATAAAAGTTATAACACCCGCATGCACTGTGGCTATTTGTTTTTTTATTTATGTTGAACAATGAATAGACATAACCAGAAAACCGAGTACCTGCAGATTTTACAAAAGTTCGGTATTTCCAAAATACCCATACTTTATGTGATGTGTTTGTCTTCAAAGTCTCCTTTTAACTTGATTTGGCATTTTGTAATAGCACACTCAAATATGTGTTAAACATGTGTCTAAAATTCAATGCGTGTTTTTTATCATCGAAATGGAATTTAGTCGCTTTAAGACATCCTGAGTGTTTTACAGTCCCGTATGTGATGACGATGGATGACAGACAAACGGCCGATCATAAAAGTTCACATTGAGTATTTGAATTCAAGCTCATGTTAAAACGGTAGATTTTGATTTGAGTAAAACTTCATTAGATCATTGCGGGCACCCGGTAAATATACAGTCGAGGATATACTTGTGGCTGGGTTTCTCTTCAATAGACGTGTTTATTTGGCAGTTGCTCAAATTTTCACCACGTGCATTGATCTGCCTCAGCATGGCTACGACCCTGGAGAATGTGCATTTGCCAACATTTACACATCTGGAATAAATCAAACTAGTTTTGTATATGTCAATTTTACATAGGAAGCATGCTGGTGTACTCTCCTTGCAGTGTTTATTCCGACAGAGAAAAGCGACTTTGATAATAACCGCACACGAGGACTCGTGCCAGTCAGTTAACAATGGCGGTATTAGCAGCACTAGTACAAACTGTGATTGTTCTATTTGTATTTACATGTGATATTAAATGTGAAAAGACGGCAGATCAAGTATATGCACTATTGGATGAGAGGTTGAATAACGTGGCAATTAAAATCGACGACATAAAAGAAGAAATCACAACCCAAGTAGGTGCAATTCATCAACGAATTGACAGTTTAGAAACTCAAATTTCTTCAAACATCAAATTTAACGAGTACATAGAACAAAGTGATGGTGGAAGTATGATAATGAAAGACGTAGATATCGAGTTAAAGATGAAGAGAGGATTAGCAGCGGAGAAACATTTTATACGAAGAATGTTAAAGAAGTACCAAGAGAAATTCAATGTATTCAAGAACAACATTGATGATCAGATAAACGCTATGAATGATACTATTGTAGCTATCAATGTCGATATAAGAAATGAAAATAAAGAAACTACTGTGGCTATCAACAACACGATTCAATTGGTGACGGAAACATCGAAAGTGAATTTGGAAAGTAAATTGGAAAACACAACTCTTTTTATCAACAAGGCCCTAAATGAAGTGAAATCTGAGTCAGACGACAAGTTACAGGACTATGATAAACTACTAGAAGAAGTGGTTATGAAAGTGGTCGTAGTTGAAAGGCAGCTTAAAGACACGGTGGACAATCGAATACAAGCGGTTGAAACCAAAATAAGTAAGTCGGTGTTATATTATCACCTATCATTATTTAATTTAATGAAAAACAGGTATGAGGAAATCAGACAGGAAAGGTAGCACTCAACCTAACCAGCCGAGCACAGTAATCAGAAACAACAAAACACTGAGCAATGCCCACACATAAGTCAAAGAAACACTCGAAAATCGAAGTCCCATCCGTAACAAATGATCAATATTTTCGTTCTCTCGTTAGGCTGAACATTTTGTGAAATCCATTGGTTTCATTTTCGTCCCGATATGTAAATATAATTATGTATTAGTACTTAATATGTTGGCTAAGTACACATGAAGTACTAAATTTGAATCACAATATGTACAACCTGTATAGAACATCTCTATGAGAGAGCTGCAAATATTGGCCATTGTTTAGAGGTTGTTGCTCTACGGAGGTTTCATTTATAGTAATTATGAACTTTTTCACGAAAAGTCGATGTAATAAGATGACAGGAATTTGATCTATTATTCATCCCTGGCCCAATAGTTGTTATCTTGATGATTTTGCTGTTTTTTTGTTTTGTTTCAGATAGAAGAGTATCTTTCTACGGTTGGACTAGAGTCTATAGTTCGGTGACACAAACCAAACTCATAACGTTTCCATTGGATAATGTGAATCGTAACGAAGGGAATGGTTACAACCCAGATGACGGTAAATTCACCGCACCAATGGCAGGTGTATATTTGATGCAAGTTAATGTCGATACTGACCACTACTTGAGCTTCATGGTGACACACGTCAAGTGCTCACTGTATCTTGATGGCACGGTTATCTCACGTATTGAAAGTGAAACAGCAGAGAATAGGATATACATGACCAGTATTCAGTACATGTACGGTGGAAGAAAGTCTTATGTTAAATGTTTTCAATTATCAAACTCACGTCACGCTGATTTTATTATCACATTTACAGCAATTTTGATTGGTTAAATGTACAGATAATTGTAGTGATCATCATGTAAATGTATTATCTGGACACTATTGGTGTGTTATCATATCGATTTACTAATGCTTTTTATAAACAACGTGTTAAAAATTCCTGATGAAGGTACATGATTCTACACATATTTATTGAAATATCGTTACTTAATGTCTATGTATTGACAGCGGCCACTCTATCCAGCGTTCCCGAATTTCCAACCAGTTGTCCACGGCATAGAACATAAAATTTAATTGTTAATTTTAGAAATATATTTTAGTCAGTTGTGAAACAACTGCTGCTATTTTTAACAAAACAATCGATCTAGACACATCATAAGGTGATGATAACCAATGAGAAAAGGGACACAAGCCTCTTATTACCGAGTGCGCCAAATAAAGGGTTTACTTGTCCAATTTTACTTTTTATTTTGGCCTCTAGAACTCATTGTCTACGATTGACTGTAGACATTCTCATGTAATGTTCTAGGATGTTGAAGGTGTCATATGTTCGTCTCTTTACATTGTTACTTTGTTGTCGCGAAACAATCGACACTATAACATAACGTAAAACACCCACCACATAAGTAACAGAAATCTCGTAGCGAAGACTTATAGGTACATAAAGGGTACAAGGCCAAACACTATTACATGCACTAGTGACTTTCCAGAACACGCAAACTATTTCTACAAATGCCATTGTATCATTTTTTATAACATTGTGTAACCTGACCATTTTTGGTACATGTTAGTTAGTTATGGTCAAAGGGAGATAATTAGGATATTACTTATTTAGAGCCTGTATCTACTCAAGATTAGTCACAGTGGTTGATTTTGATTTCTAGTGGTCAAGACTTTTCCCTCAAAAACTTGGCCAGATCTAACATTGAGTTCGAAATGACCTTATCAGGTCAGATTATATGGGTATACGAAGCAAAAATGCAATGTTGATGAAAAACTTACTGCACGTTACTGGTCACAATGGTAAATATTAAAGCGGTTTTTGCGAGCATCAGATACACTTTTGTTTTCTTCGGTAAACGCACTACTAGTACTGTAAGGCGATAAAGCGCGAAGGCATCCCCATGACTGACCACTTTTATCTATCTATAGCATCAAGATTCAGTTTGATGTTGGAATGACGCTAACCTAGACCAGAGTGCTAACACACCTTTTTAAAAAACCAATAACATGCGGGTACTGACGAGAAGTAACTATGTAAATAATTGGAATTAAATTGCTTATAAGATATTGAAGATCCTGTAGAATTTGAGATAAATATGTAGAATAACTAGACTCAATGATTGTTAACATGACAATTCTAGAAAATGTAAACTTAGTTGTTGTTTACCTTTATGGCTTTGTGTTACGCCTGTGTTGGTCACCCAGACGTCGACACTAAGTTCCAACCAACTGAATAATGTAGGGGACAATGTGAGACCTGGTCTTATGTCTCTTATCATAAAATGCCAAAAATAAGGACACGGCAACAGCCCCTGATAATATCCTCTAAAATAGGTTATTCGGTCTTCGACGTACGAAAATAAACACGCGCGTGTACTTGTAATTTGACACAAGTAGTTTGGCAGGCAAATAAGTACAGACAGTGGTTGGAAAAAGCAATGGCACCGGTTTGGTCTCCTTTTGTTAAACGTCTTTCGAACTGTAAACAACTATATCTTACTTACTTAGGTTGATATTAATTACGCAGTTACTGGTGGTAACACCAGGGTATAGGACAAGATATTTTTTCTTTTCAACATTTTATATTACATAGTACCAGCTGCCAAACAATGATTTGTTCCTTTGTTTGTTTGTGTATCTGGTATGAAATTACATGTATTTAAGGTCTTCCTCATTCTAAGAGCGCTTATTAAAATGTACTAAACGGTTACATCATTTTCGAAGATTGTGATGCACCAGGAAACGACATTATACCTACCTGTTTAACTTACCCTTTTCGTCTTCAATTGTCCACAAGGGTATTGCTAGTTGTCTCCATTAAGCTTTCTCCTTTGTCATACTAGTACCATACTTGTGTCCAATGGCAGCAAGAGCACGATCGGCCTAACTGTAGTACTTGCTGTATTTCGATGTGTTTCTGTACACCAGCATTTTTTAGATGAACCTTTGGCGTAGATATATGTTGCTTATTGTATTGGGTAAAATGAATAGTGAACTTTGTTTAAAGAAGCCACCGCGACATGCAGATATTAAAGACATAGATCTAATAAAAATAAAATCAGACAGAGAAGGCAGTACTCAACTGTCGAGTACAGAAAACAAACGTAACTAAGTACATGTATAGGAATAGCATACTGGAAGACCAAGCAACTAAGATGGGCTGATAAGCGAGAACTTTTAGTTTAGACTATTGATTAAGTACGAGTATACCTCGTAGAATGTCTACAAATGTCAATATAGAGATAGCAAGGTAGTGAGTGCGGAAGTCATAATGTGAAGTATAGTTTATACATCACACACGAAGTTGACGCATTGTCACGATTGTATGTAAACATACCAAATTTTTCAACTTTAATGTACTTTAAAGATTGAACTACATGTAGATGTTAACATTCTCAATGCAAATAATTGCCATGGTTTCTGTACTAAAATTGGAAATAGGGTTAAAACAAGCACACCAAGTACAAACCTAGAATAGGACTGCGAGAGCATGTAGTAACAATAATGAATTTTCTAGCTAGCACACTCCTAGTCCCAGTGTCCGTTACCTAAGCAAAGTGCTATCGGGCGTCTTAATTCAGTAATCTCCATAGAAGGCATGTGAACCTTACGTGGAAAGCGCAACGTAGCGCTAAAAAAATGCTTAGGCAACGGATACGTACTTTTTATCACCATAAGGCACCTCTTGGCTGAAACAATTAGGGACATTGTGATTGTTAACGTTCAAAAGAGTCAGTCTTGGGTAAGGGGTCATTTGTTTTATTCCAGGCCAATTAGCCAATAACTACTGGACAAATGTGTGATACAAGGAATCCGGGTGTGATACTCTAGCTCGTCCCGAATAAACTATCTAACGTTTATGGCGTACAACATCGAACTGCATTGGGCTGCATCTTGGTTACCAAGCAGTTAAGTTTTAGTTGGTTCGGAAACTGCCAAGAATCGAGTCAGTTTTCCACTAGTTCTCTAAAAACATTAAACAAAGGCACTGGTACAAATGCAACACATAATATACTTCGTATTGTTTACAATAACCCATTGCAACGTTTGGAAAGTCCTCGTCATTCATAGGGCATTCTTGGTCGCTTTTGTATCTTTTAACTGGATTAATTTTTATGCTACGGGGTTAGCCGTTTTGTTGGATGAAAGTCGAATAAGAAGGTAATATGAAAGAAAACTTAAATCACAAGAACATTTTTTTTTAATAATTTGTTTCTTATAAAAAACAATCATCACTAATCGTTTTAAACTTTTTTTGGAAGCCAATCTGTTTTTTTCTTTCAGCAAACTCTTTGGTTTTAAACGCACGACCTATCTGACGATCCATTGCTAACATGAATGTCAATTTTCTAAGGATATGTCTAATGAAAAACAAACATGGTTTATTACGAATGTACTTAACGATGAATACTTCCGTGTCTTATGATATAAAATAGAACATTGTTAGCGGTCTTTGAGGACAAGCTTAGTTTAGTTAGACCGGTATTTTCCGATTTCAAGGCATCGTCCGACGTACAAGCATGGCGTCATTCAGAACACCTAGTACAATTCTCATTTTGAATCAGACATGATGTATATTGTACATAACCGAGGAGTTCCGAATGGCATGCAAGGCGGAAGAATCGCCAAGCGGATTCATCAAGAAGACCTGTCACATGTTCCAGTTTTTATGGTGACCTAAGTATTAACCGTTACTTCTTGAACCATGTTTATGTTGTTCTATAACTGGCACATTTACCTAATGACCAAAATCATATCCTGTATGAACACGCTCAAACATTGTGATTGAGATAGTAGATGGAATCCTTTAATTATACTATATATGCCAATGTACAGTAATAGTGGGTTCAATTTTAATGACATGGCCTGTTCAACAACAAAGAATTGCATAAACAAACGAAATATTAATTAGTCATTTTCTTGTTTATCGAATATCTGCAATTCGGTGCCACGCATAATTTTAGTGACTGAATAGCGAAGTTTCGATAAAAATGAGATTTTGATCAGGGGATGGACACTAAAACACAAATGACAAGTCGGTCAAAATACTCGAAGTAACGGGGTTCAGTCCTTCTGTACGAATTCCCAAAGAATAATCCGTATTTTCCGCGTCATCAACAAAACAAGAGAAAATTGAGATCATTTGACATAACTGTAGAGCTTATGTGCCGCATTAGGACTATCATTGTCTCTTTGTTGCTTGACGTAAAATATCCTCAGGTATCATTGAGAATCAAGCTTTGCATCATTGCAAATATCTAAACGGGAACAATATGTTTCATTTGTAAATTATTTAATAGATCTAATGTAAGTCTATATGTACGTTAGAGTTGAAATAATTTTGTGTGATAGGTATTAATGAAGGTACCATGTAGCCATTCAGTGAGAATAAATGAAGTTGGTAGGGTAGTAAAAGCCATTATCATTTGCTCATTCTCAAGGGATATTGAATAAAATATTTCATTACATACCTGAACATGTTGTAAATAAGGATTAAACACTTTCCACAAAGGGCCAAACTATCAATTGTTTTGAATGTAATATGCAGAATAAAGCGAACTACAAATCAGTGCCCAGCAATGTTTTTGTTAATTTTTGTTGTTGTTTTTTTCGGACGGCAGTGGTGGCAGTAATTTGTCGGACCCAGGGTGCAATTTGCAGCTCCAGTTAGTTTAGAATAATTATACACTTGGTTATCGTTGAGATTACACTTTTTGCTTAATGTAAATGATGAACTATCTCTCACAAAATCATGTTTTTTACAAACTTGCAAATTTTACGACTTGTGTATTAAAACTCCCATTGCCATAACAACCATTGCATCATTTGAATTAAAAAAAACCTTGGCATATGATAAAATTTACATATATCTGATTCAAATGAAAGAAGTTGTTTGGCTTTCAAATAAAATATATGTAGTTACACCATCTCAATAATTTGTGGAAACGAAATTTTGTCATTTTCTCATACCATTGTAGCGATAGGTACCATTAGAAATGAGGTGTTGAGAGTGCTAAATATAAGGTTCATATTTTTGTTAACCTCGACGTAAACACTGAAGTAATGTATATAACAGATAATTCAGGTATGACTGTCCTAAATCAATCCCACAATCCACACAAACCCAGTATACGTAGAAAACAACAGTCTATGACTCAATGCAATAATTAAATGGTTAGATAAACAAAGGCATATTACTGAAATGTAGAACATAATTTGAGGAGTGTAAGTACATTGATTGCTATTCACTATTCCATTTATAATACGTGTCTATAACGTTGGACTATCGGTATAGCTTGGCCACATTGAAACGAGTCTGACCTTTTGATTAGCATAATTTAACAGTCGATATATTGCCTACGTGTACAATACCGATTGTATGTTTTCATAATTGGGGAATACTACTAAGACGCTCGAGATGAAATAGAAACACAAATTTGAAATACCGATATCGCGCGATTTTCTTGCGGAATTTGATATATTCAAAGCAAGAACCTTGTAATATATTCTTGCATAAAGGTCAGGCTCAGGCCAAAATAGCCAAGTTATAATTCATTTTAGGTCGAATGTGAATCACGTTCTACGACATATTCGTATATTAAGCACACTCGGCAACTATTTCCTGATGGAAATCAGGGTATAAGAGAAGCTATTTTCACTTTCTATGTTAAACAGCAAACAACGAAGACCCTTGTACCGTTTTTATGTCGTTCTGTTATTACGACATTGCCACGTGGACCCCGGACCTGCTACACCCGAAGTGGAGATATACCACCTGAGTTTGTAGGGAGTGTTACCGTGTTGTTACCTTTATTTCATTACGATGCCATGCATTTTCTCCTTGCGGTACCAACTTACCTAGGTGTGTGATTCTACATGGTTTTTTCTTCCACGATTATCTCAGAATGTCTCTATTGCCCTACTAAAAGGATAGCCGTCTTTCGGCCAAAATTCCAAGGGGATCGTACCCGTCACCCTCTTTGGATCCGAGCATGGAACTTAAGATCGAATTCTATATTACTATGAAGAACCACATCACGTGGTCTTGTTAATGTTTGAAAGCTACTGTAGGTAAGATTTTATCAACTGCTTTGACGCCATGAAATCTAACACGCGTGTCGCCGAGATCACTTTATTTGTGATACACAGAAATATAATTACTTAATTTAATAAAAGAAATTCCATTGGTCAAAGAAAATCGACACTGTTAGAATTTTAATTAAAAGTTCTAAGATAGGAACTGCCAATGGCTAAAATGGATGAAATACACCTGAGTTTAATTACTATTAATAATAGACAATTAATACACAACTACGGAGTTTTATTTACGTCTTTGTAATGCCTATAACTTAGACGAATTGTCGCCAATTTATTCAGTACACGTTTGAATTTTTTATAAGTTCTATATTCAATTTCGGTGCATTTCCACAATTGGAAATGGACGCTTTCGGATTATATCGTAATGTCGGTAAGTGAACTAAATATGCCATAAGATTATATAATTATTTAAGGTACATTTGTATATTGATTTACGTTTGAAAACCCAGATGATTAAACACATGTTTACATCTCCAACATTTTTTATCCAAATTTATTATTTAAACATTTTTTTTAAAATCTTGTTGCCTGCCATGATTTGAAAAACTTGACTAGATCTACGACAATGTATGGGTTCATATAACACCAAATGTTAATGTTGACGATAGATTATGTAAATACTGCACTTCAAATGGGACTGAAAACGAGGACCACTTTCTTTTAAAATGTTCTTTGTATGAATCCAAAAGACTATTATATATACATTTATCACATAAACACCGTGATATTCCATGTGTTAACAAATCGAATAACATTGTTAAACAACATGTGTGATAACAAAAATTTGCATAATTCATACGCACAATTCACTGATTTAGTAATGGCCTATATTCTTCATAAATTCAAAATAATAAGTTGAAAAATGTCAATTATTGTACTTTGAATACATTTTAATTGTTTGCAACTAAAATAGCGTTGTTTTAGTGTCTATTTGGGACTACGTTTTACTTGGAAACGCTCGAAGGTGTTCTTCGATACATAGTGTAGTCGAATTTCGTATGGAATCGCATATTTTTGGTAAAAAACGTAAGAAGATTAAATGTTTGAAAAAAATAATGTCTTACAATACATGTATGTATAGCAAGTTACAGTGCAGTCCTTTGCTCTTGTTTGTATTATTTGTTTAATACTTGCAGTTCAGCATAAAATATCGGCGTATTTCGTTTAAAGGTCGGTGTGTTTTAATGAATGATACTGTGCTTCTTGGACAAGTCTTGCGAATGATGTAGGGTGTGGGGGGGGGGGCAAAAAACCTTTGCAAATCATTAGCATGTGAAAATGGTTGCAAGGACGTCGTACAGGTGTCGCACAATCTACGATTTAGACGTTCGAATATCGGTGTTTGGCGCGTTTAGTTTGAAGTGTGGTGTACTTCTAAGTCACATTGAATGACGGTTAATTCCACGAATGTGCATTGCTACGATTATTCTGGTGTTACCAGTTTAGTTAAATGCCAAATTACCTATGGCACACAGTTCGATCCATGTCGCTAAATAATGACACTGGTATGAACTAGGAACCCTTTGCTTTGTTGCTTTGAACTTTTGGCGTACATTTGACCTTTACGTACTGTACAATACAAAACACCGGTCAGTAAATAAGCATTAAGTTGGCACCAAAAGCACTGAAGTTGAATATTTCTTTAGTACGATTATTAACTTAATTAATTAGTTTTCCAAATATATACATTACACATATGAAAGTAGTTCGTGGCCATTTATGAGATAAATGCTTACGTCACCTTGGTCACGAACTGAGGTCATCTATATAATGGGAAACGCGATCATATATTTATACATATTCGTATACATGTTGTCTTTATCGAGATCTATGTAAGGGAACACGGCAATTAAAACAACAATATAAAAACAATTCTGAGGTCATTTTATTCATTAAAATAAATAAGTCTTACGGTCAACATTGAAACTAATGACAAAAGTAGATTTTATCTACAATAATTTTGTAATACATTTTGTGTATCATATACGTAGGGAAATCGTGATATGAGAGATGAGAATATATGTTCTTGTCTAATGATGTTCACCAAGCAATGAAAACATGATTGTGTTTTGTAATTTAGTTTGATTTGGCCACGGATCACTCTTTAGGAACCCGAAGAGGACGCTTTATAGTCCAGCAATAATGTTTACAAAAATCGAGTAATCATTTATGTTTGGAGAAAGTTGCCAAACTTGGTATATACATAGGGGAAACATCTTGGAACATTTTTTTTCTATGAGACCCATCTCGTATCTGCCACTATGTTATGTTTTTGAACAACAACCATAATTATAAAAGTGTAAAATATATTGATGCTATTTCAGCATACTACTTCAGCATCATCCTTCTATTATCAACCGTCTACATTGATGCTAGGAGATTTTCTACAGTCCTTATTACAAGAAAGGGTAACATTATAGGATCCGGTTCATTGAAAGATAGCAAGACGGTGATAACGGCCGCTTCCTTGGTGAAAGATGGGTATGTATTCGTATAACTCTAACGCGATAATCTGCAACTGTCATTACAAACAGAAATCACTGACCATTACATCGATTTAGGGAGAGCGGAAGATCACTTTTATTCACCAAGAACATTTAAATAACGGTACACATTGAAAAATTATCCCTTTTCCAATATTCTTATGTTTTTATACATGGTTTACCTGTTTACTTTAAGTGGCAGAGGCCCCGATACCGCGTTAAAGTTGTACTTCGCCTGTTTAAACACTCTCAATACTAAAACATTTTCTTCAGCCTGAGGCCATTGGTAAGCTAAGCAGGGATAAAATAGAACGGTCACGCATTACGAATGTGTCAGTCGAACGCATAAAAACATATTGCTCTTGTGGGTCTTTGTTTTACTATAATTCAGTGAAAATAATCGATATCAGGCCCCGATATCAAGAAGCATCTCAAAGTAGAGATAAATCTCATCTAAACGTTTGACATGTGTCTTTCAAATAATGTCCTTGGTATGTTCGACTTGAAATAAACATCACAAAAACAGAAAGCACTTCCCTTCGTTTATTAAAGTAAAATTTAAAGAGCTTGAACTTCAGATTTATCTCAAATTTAGACTCTGATCTGTGCTAAAAACTAGTAAAAAGAGATATCATCTACTTGATATGCTTCGGGAGATCGGGGCAAGGCAAAGACAAAATAAAAGCGTGCTTCAAGTTATCCAATCGACACTCTTTTTGCTCCTACCTTATAAATAAACATTATTTGGGCATTTTACTTGAAGACACCGGGGATCGTTTTGTTTCTAGTGCATACATGGCACCACAATGAACTCTTACAAATATTTTGAATGAAAATGATAGAAACATTTAATGGTATCCAAAGCATATTGTAAATACTTTTAACATGATTCGTGTGCATAATGCCTTTAATAAGTTCTTTAATGAACTGAAACTGTAATACTAGTATATCGACGGTGCCGAACCAAAACCCCGTAACTCAATTTTGGCGCAAAAACTTTGTTTGCAGCATCCGCATCTGCTAGACGTCCCGCGCATACCTGTCTTGTCGCCATGTAAAGAGCCAATCGCGTTACTTAGATGGCGACAAGACAGAAATGTGCGGGACGTCCAGCAGATGCGGATGCTGCAAACAAAGTTTTCGCGCCAAAATTGAGTTACGGGGTTTTGGTTCGGCACCGTCGATATTATGGTTGGTCGGGTTCATACCCACGAACATGGCATTTCGATCCAATGACAGAACGAAATAACCAACTAGCCATACCAGATTAAAACTAAATCTGTAACACACCCAACCTAATTTCGATTTACTTATTTTAGAGATGTGTCCCAATATGGTGTGTTGTTTAACAAAGAACAAGAATTTATAGCTGTAGTTGTAGAGAAAACAGTGGTACGTATAGAAGTATATGTGTCCATTCACCAGGGTACATTTTTATCAACGTTGCAAGTCTTAAACTCAGACTTAGACTTAAAACTACCAAACCTTCAATTCGCTCTGATATTGTTATAAATGTACCAATATTGATATAAATTGTTATACATGTTCAGTTGGTAACAACAAATGATCAGATAAATGGGTAAATGGTCACATGTTTAAACCAATTTGCAAAGAAATGACAGTGATCATAAATTTTGTCAATTTTAAGTCTAAGTCTGAATTTCAGTCTTACAACGTTGGTGAATAAGGCCCCATGGTACTTTTTTATCAAAGCACGAACATTACTTAAAATATCAAAATCGTTTAAAGACGTTTTTTAACTTTCACCTAGAGAAAAATATTACAACAACGGACATGGGGCCAAAACACCTGTTATAGTAGATTCTACCTGCCCCAAACCTTCCTACCTACCTAGTCCTTGTTGCGCCTGGATGCACATAGGGCAAGGTCCAGAGCTTTCCACTCTTCTGCCTGCCCCAAAAACACTGCTTCAAAGTGTAGGATTACGTTTCAAAATGATTTTTTGTTAGGGCTACGTTTGACGTTTGGTGGTTATATGGTTAAACTAAAAATAGAAATGAAACCATTTTGTTAATGCTATTCTAGTTTTATTTTATTTATTTCAGCATGCTAACTATGACGGTAACCTAAACGACATAGCGAAACTGACTCTACGAGACAATGCTTGGTATGACGGGAGATTTCTACAAGTACATGCTGGTTTACCGACGAAAGTATATGATACCGGTATCATGTTTTCCGACGACGATGACAACTGTCGTATTATTGACATGTTCGGAGAGGAAGGTAACTAATTTAATGCCTACGTCCCTATGAACATTTTTACCTCGGAAAAGACTACTCCCGATATAGATAAATTAGCTTCGGGAGGCATCGAGAATAGAGATTTCAGAAAGTTTTCTAATGCGGCAGAAGCTTCCCCTAATATACCACGAGGACCCTTTTCCTGAAGCCTTCCGATGCTCATTTATGAAATCGGGAGTACATCGTCGATGTAAAATTGCTCAATGAGACCTAGGCGTAATGGTGTTGTTCAATGTATACTAGTAGTGAAATATCAGTTACTATTACGAATAAGAATCCAAAAAGGTTGAATTGGTTTTCTATAAACGGTAACAGGTCTTGTCCAAAACCTACCAATTGCCTAGAGAGTATATGATTCGGTTCGATCAAACACTGTGACTTCTTGGCTTGCACAAATATACGTATTGAGTGGCGTGTATTACTTTTTTGTAATACTATTGCTAGGCTTTCGAGATCGCCCAAGATGTCTAGTTGCAATTGGTCTTAGAATAAGATATCTTGCTGTATGTCCACCCCTTGGCAAAGGCGCTAATTTGGTAAGGAATTATTTTCGGAAAAGTGCAGATAATATAAATTATATTGTGCATGAAAACCCCACTTGCTTGTATGTATATCGTGAATTTTATTTCAGTGCATCGGGTGGATATTTTGTCACATTTAGTTTGTTCAAGGCAACTCAAAACGAGTGTAGATGAAAAACAGCTTTGTGTACAACTTAAAGGATCTTCCAAAGGATCGTGTCCGGTAAGTATTACTGTTTGCCAAAAATGTGTGGAGAATTCAAGATGTCAACGACGAGAGAGCTCTTATATTTCATAATTTATTTACAATACAGTGTGTCCAAAAAGAAAGTATACAGTTTCGGGGTATATTTTTTATCAATTCTTAATGTTCTGATATCGCAAAGAAATTTTACATATAGTTAGACAAAAGATGTACATGACGCCATATTTGAAACGATTTCGGCGAAAACTAAACACGCTGACTGTTCTCGTCGTTGTTGACGGCCATCTTGAATTATCCGCATTTTATAGACATACAGTGCTAGAAAACAGTGAGTATGGTCATTTTGATTTAAATATAATCTGTGATGCAGTCATTTAAGCACTAAGGACTGGTGACCAATTCATTTTGCAATTGTAATAATTTAACAGAAAAAGATTGTATGTACAGTGCCAGAGTTCGCAAACATCTATGTCGCATTTGTTTTCAATATTACAGTAATTGGACACATGATAACTACAACAATCCACCGCTACCTACCTAGTGCTTTTAGTTAGACAGCGAGCTCCATATTGCTTTCAAGTTATTAGAGAAAATGTGATTTTCAAACCAAAAAAAAATTCACACCAACTCCAGCTTTCCGTTACAAGTCACACAATGTTTTATTATTTGATCGCTTTCTAGCACGCTGTACATGTGTTATTCTAATTGTGTTGCCTTTATGTAGTTTCCGGAAACTTTCTTAGAACGAGGTGTTGTGATTTAGCATGCATCGTTCGGCACACATACTTTGCTTGTGAACTAAATACAGTAAAACTTCGTTAAGACGAGCATTAATTGTTATTACGAGCACCGGCTTATTTCGAGCAAATAAAAAAAGTCCCAGCGAATTAGCTAAATATATGTTGCATACTTATATCACACCGCTATGTCGAGCTCCCGGTTAATTTCAATCATTTTGGCTTGTCCCGATTAGTCCTCGAGATAACGTGGTTTTACTGTACTTGTTTTATTTTCTAGAGCGGTGCGGGTAATCCTGTAGTGTGTAAGGTACAGTTTGGAGTATGGAGACAAGTTGGTATACATATCGACAGAGACTGTACCAGTGATCTGATGGTTGCTACAAGACTTGCAACGTTTAGAACCTGGATGCGAAAGCCTGAAAAGAGAGAGGAATCGGAATCAAGTAGTTCTGATGAAGACGACGACTTGAGTGAAATATCGGGTGAACCAAGCGAAATAAGCGAAATCGACGAAATAGTAGACATAGAAGACATCGGCGAAACAGCCGAATCGGAAAATACAGATGAAACAGATGAGAGTGGAAATGTCGAAGAAATAGATGAAACGGAGGAAACTGACAAAACAGGAGAAATCGGAGTAACGGGCGAACCGGGAGATACGGATGAAACAGGAGAAAGCGGTGATACTGGCGAGACGGTTGAAAGTGAAGATGCCGACGAAGCAGGAGAAACAGGCAACACTACAATAAGTTCTACAGAAGGTAATTGTGATTCTACATGTATTCTCTATATACGTGTACATTACATGGTTATTATTATTCACTGTATTTACCCCACCGAGTAGATAATGAATGGACATTGTAATAGCCTATATGATTCTAACCAAAATAACCATATTTTGTTTACTTGCATGCATGCATTCAAAACGTACAGATTATAAATAGCCTTGGAATTTCCCCCGCTCACCCGCACAATAATCAGCCCGCGCAAAAAATGCCTTTAATCTAACTTACATGTTTTTAAAACGTTTTGTGGAGCTGTATAATAGCTAGAGCCATCTAAATGCGCTATATGCATCTACTGTACCATTTTAATTCAATTCTGTACGAGGCAAAACTGTTCGAGGCACCAAAGTTATTTTTATAATGCTTATATAACCTTTGCTTTCATGTTAGCTTTCTGTAGAAAAAGTGCATATGAATGCCTCCGTATTAGAACCCAAGTTACCAGATAAGAAGACAAGCGCTCTAACCACTTAGCTACGAAACCTTTTAGTGCACATGCCGCTGGCTTAGAATTAGAAGGTCGTAAGCACAAACATGTGCTACCTACGACCTTATAAGGCTCATAAATATATGAAATCTGCACCACAAGGCGCTTCTTATGAGTGTATTTTTATGAAAATCGAAACTTGCCATGTTGACCTAACTGAAGTTTAAAAATACTAATTTTGTACTTACAATCTTCTCATTCTAAACCAGCGGTGTGTATTTGCTTTATAACATGTACAATGTACGTTGTAATTTCATATAACACAGTTGACGTGGAGGAAGTTATAAGACCCTGCAATGAAACCGAATTCACATGTTCCGATGGCACGTGTATTCCGGATGTAGAAGTATGTGACGGCTCTCCTAATTGTCCATCTGGACCAGACGATGAAAATTCCTGCGGTAAGAAACTTTTTCAGTGCTTGTAAACTAATGTCGGTATTCATAAGCACTAGTGCATGCCATCTTATTTGTGAGAATGTCACATATTAGTATGTGGACTCTTCACTATGATTTTCAACAGTCACTTTGTCTCATTCCCCGTACAATTGAACGTGTTTCCACGGAATTAATTATGTAGGAGAGCGGTTGCCTAGAGGATGGGCGCGCGCTTCGGGATCGAGAGTTCCCGGGTTTGATCCCCCTCTGGACAACTGGTTACTAGTAATTTCTCTGAGCAAGGCACACATGCTCCACTCCACCATGGCGTAAAATGGTACCTGTAAGGGCAGTGTTTATTCCTATTCAATGTTGGCTGCCACATCACAGGAGAGAAATAGTCTCCACAGGGAGACACGAGTGTAGGTTTCCATATGTAGCCCAATGACCAGGGGAAGTTGAAATGTCAAAGAGTGCTTGAGCGGCCTAACAGCTGAAAAGAGCCTTAACAAATTGGTAACAAGAAAACTGGTAACTCAACTTTTTTATGTAGTAAACTTCTACCAGTAGTGTGATTTACAATGACCGTACTATATTGTCAGTCGCCTCCAGGAGCCTTCACCTGTAGCTGTATCTTTATTCATCTTCATCGATGTTTTACTGGTGATTGAATGTTATATTTATTTTTACAGGTTGCGATTTAGCTGGTACTGAGTTTGTTACCGGTTTCCTGAACAGTATAGGACCGGCAGTTGCTATTCTCTATATCACAGCACCAGAGGGCGCCAATGTCACCGTAACAATACCAGAATTAGATTACAACGAAACCAGGGAGATAGAAGACGTAGAAAAATGGTACTTCGACAACACGACTCTTATTATTACAGAACTACTGTCTAACAAGGGAGTACACGTGAGTTCGGATAGGCCAATCACGCTGGTTGCAGTCAACAGTCGTGAGGTCTCATACACTACCATTGATGGTACCATTGTCTATCCACTGAATTGTTTAACCAACGCGTACACTGTTGAATTACATCATCATAATTTTTACAAAGCAAGCCAGTTTGCGGTCATAGCTGTTGAGCCGAACACAACTACGGACATAAAGACACGCAATAAAAAGGGTGTTGTTAAAACGGCTACCTTAGGATACTTAGAAGTTTATTTCATGCAGGGGAGAGATTTCAGGGCTTTGACCGTAGAGGCTTCAGAAAAGGTCGCGGTACTCTCAGGATCCGAATGCGGCTATGTACCGTTCTATAAGAAATCATGCGACCATATGGTGAACCAGATTCCTCCAAAAACAAATTTAGGTGAAAAATACATTGTTTCCCCTCAGGAACCGAGAGCAGGTTATATGTATCGTGTGCGAGCCGTGGAGGATGGTACACATATCGAGATCCGGGAACAGAATAGCTCAATCTCAGAAACAGCGATTCTAAACAAGAATACGGAGTTTATACGATTTGTTTACGATTCATCTAGTTACTCAATAGTCTCCTACCCGAAGGTCATGGTAACCCAATACGCCCTGTCAGCCTTGATAGACGATTTAGGCCAGGGTGATCCATCTATGATTGTTCTACAATCGCTTGGTCAATTTGATTCGGCGTATAAGTTCATTGTTCCCGATCACTTTCTCAGAATTGGTCTGACAATCTACATCAGCACTGGCTACGACGTTTCCGGTCTTCGCCTCAATGATGAAGAGCTTGCGCGCGCTGATATATCAACAGTTACCATCTCTGCTGAGGAAGCGTACAATGTCATCAACGTGGACGTTAGTTCGAAATGGGAAGAAGCACAATACGCGACATTGAGCCATCTGAACGAACATGCTAGCTTTGGTGCAATGATGTATGGTATGCGAGTCGAGGGTGCATTTGCTTGGCGTATTGGTGGAAAAATCTAACAAGACATATTGTTTAGATATCCCCCTGGTAACATTGATTGAAACCTTTCGCCAGTAACATACAGTCCAGTTAGGATATTTTGTGAGTGACGTATCCTAAAGATTACAACCGTTACATGAACATGTAGCATTTGGTTTAGCATTGAAAATATACTGCACATGTTTGCATTTAAAGTCTGATGACTGATTCTATACCATGGTGGTGGATTCTTCTGCCGCGTCTCTCTATTCATAGCCTAACTGGGTTGTAGAAGATATGATAACTTAATCTAATACTATACTATTATTCACTAATTGGTTGTACATTTTTGTAGATTTTACGGGTTTTTAAAAATGGTTTGGTTTGGTATGTTTGTGTGTTTTATTTTCAAAAAGCGCCCTTCAAGTAGTTTGTGTTCGTCAAAACAAAACAGTATATTCTGAATAAAAAGAGTGCAACCACGATATCTTGTTTGTTTTCATTATTTACGAACTAATAAAACAGCAACACACTTCATTAAGGGGGTAGAGTCTAATATATATTGAGATTTTTCTTTTAAAAGCGTCTTTTGTATTCGAAGTTAAGTAGTTAGATAAAATAAGCATTGTAACGTTAATGGGACGAACAGCATATTTACTTTTGAGGTTAGACAGAAACTAATATAAAAAGCAATTTATCGAAGCATTGGAAATCTTGCTCGTTTACAAGCATATTCAAAATCACATGTGTTATTTTATAAGAACGATATACAGGTGTCCTTTGATAGTTCGTGTGTTTATGAACGAGCCGATTTGCAATGATATCGCTTACATTCCTCAATAAATTCACTTTAAAATGAATATCATTGTTTATTTGATTTATTTAATGTGGCATGAACCATGAAATAAATGACGGTGAAAATATTTTGTTTTGCATTTTTCCCTCTACTCAGTATCAAATAAACAGTCCAGTATTATTCATGTTAATATCATATCCGGACCTAATTATTTGATGTCAAGTCCTCCCTGGATTTTCATAAAGAAGGGACAGACGTTCACGTGTTGTATCTTCTTATTTTAAAGGTATATAAGAACATGAATGGTGTTCAGGCGCCGTGAGTACATACATTGGATAAAGTACTCCATGCTCATACTAGTGTTGGTTGGATGCACAATTTTCTAATAAGGCTGGGGTTTTTCAAGCTTGAGCATGGAGTATGAAGTTTGAATATGAGAATAAGAACACGTTTGTGATCACATTTGTTCAGAAAATTCTTACAACAGAGCACAATAGCCATGAAACTCCTAAGCAATAAATTAAGAACATACAAGAAAGACCAGACATTTATTTCGACCTTCAAATGCCGCATGGACAACTAGAACAAAAATGCCAATATAATATACCTTACATAAAACTAACGTCAGTATCCATAGTGACACAACATAATGACACAACATAATGACACAACATAATGGCACCATAAAACTGAATACGTTCAAAGAATGTGTGTTTGTGCTCGCACCAAACACGACAATAATGTAGAGTAAATTATGAGCAATAGATAAAGAAGAATGAAAATGAGTGGGATCGCTCATTAATAAAAAGAAT
Organism: Spisula subtruncata; assembly: GCA_963678985.1. Taxonomy (NCBI): domain Eukaryota; kingdom Metazoa; phylum Mollusca; class Bivalvia; order Venerida; family Mactridae; genus Spisula; species Spisula subtruncata. The sequence goes on from OY787671.1 coordinate 1,891,576, forward strand.
GCTGGTGTATTAGGGTATTATCCGTATACAAAAGGACGAAACTAAACTAAATACACCCAGCAACGCCAAATAGCACAAGAACGAATATGATTGCAGGCACACAGTAGGTAAAGCACAAGATTGCACGGCGGAAACAGACGCGTATGGGAGTATGTTTAGAAATCATATAGCAAGACATGAAGTATATCAGACGGGAGTACGAGCATAGATAAAATCAACATAAATGCAGCAAGTTGCTTAATAACATTGCATGCATAATTTTATATAAACATAAACAAAAATTCACACAGTCGATAGCCATAATAATGTATGTATGTAACAAAACGACTGCACTAAATGTATAATTTGCATTAAAACGTTACAAACAACACTGATAGAATAAACAACAAGGTAACGCCACCCATTCGATACAGCAGAGTATTGTAAGTTTGTCGACATGTGTTTTATATTAAGAACTTTTTTGTGGGGAGCGGTGGCCTAGAGGTAGGGCGCGCGCTTCGGGATCGAGAGGTCCCGGGTTCGATCCCCTCTTGACCACTGGTTAATTTCTCTGAGCAAGACCCATAGCTCCCCTCCACCATGGTGTTAAATGGTACATGTGAGGGCAGTGTCTATTCCTGGGCGCCGCAGATCAAGGTAGGCTGCAACACCACAGGAGAGCAATAGTCTCCCCTGGGAGACACGAGTGAAGGTTTCCATATGTTATAGCCCAATGACCAGGGGAAGTTGAAATGTCAAAGGGTGCTTGAGTGGCCTAACAGCTGAAAAGAGCCCTAGAAAAGTGGTAACTTAACTTATATTAATTAAAGTACAACTAAGATACTAATATAGAGATATTAGGATAGTGAGGAACTTCCATTTTGTAGAGGCTAAAAAGACAAGCGTTAAAATATTGGGACTGGAATAAAACAAAGATGACAAAATTAGAATGAGACCTAACATAATCACCAGAATTCCTCCACTTTATTGGGACACCACTGATAAAGACTAAGAGGTGTGCCAAAATAAGCATGGTGAAAATAGTTCCACAATAACTTGTAAACATGTGGTAGAAGGTCAGACGACCATGCAAGATGGAGGCACCTGGTTAAGGTATTATGTCCCAGATATGGTACATGTTTATTGTACTTGTATATTCTTTTATTGAATCATGACTTTTGAAGTCCACCATTTTTGAACAGGGGTTGCTTAGCAACGCTAGTTCAGTGTAATGATGGACAGTTTGACACAGACATCGGATTTCAGTCTAAGAATAGTAACGAATGTCATCCCCCGCTTAACGACTACCAAGATACATACGAAAATATAGTTCCGCGATAGTGCTTCTATGCACATTTCCCTGCAGATGGGAACTCAAAATAAAACCAAAATTAACTATGTCTGTATTACGATTAATCATATCAATTGCAGTTATTCGAAAAAAAATATGCTTATGATATAAATATTACTACACTGTGCCTTTTCACTAGTTACGTGTTCTATTTATTGCACAGCTAATATTATTACCGCTGCATATTATTATATATGAGAAAAAAATGCAAACAATAAAGAATTAAAACTGTATAATTTTTACAAGAAATTATTATTATTATTAAATTTGTTTTCGCAAGCACAGTGTTTTAAATCGGCAAACGTTTATCCGGTGGCCAGTTTGTTAACTGCAGTGTCCCTTTCTTAATTCAAGGGAAGCACCTCGTATAATCATGTCAGTTTAATAACACTCAAGTAGCCAATCGTAACTACTCCGGCATTTTCGTAAATGACACATACGCCCCGTACATATAAGTAGGTTTACAAATTTTGATTATGCGGTTTCCGGTAACGGCCAATCATCAGTTTTTCAATGCTATTAAGAAGCCCTTCAATTACCGGTCTCCTTTTAGGAGTTGATACCTAAATGTATACTTTGTTTAGCAATTATAAAGGGTGTGTTGTGTATTGTAGATTCTTTTTGTCCTACATATTGGAAGCCATCGAACCCTGTTTTCGTAGCGCTATCAGCGCTTTGATTATTACTGTAACTATGGGTTTGAAGTATTTGGCTGATAGTTTCAGCTACCAAAAAAACAAACGTCATGCAGTTTGGTCAACATGACACGTTTTCACGAAAATAAGCTCATTTATATATAAGAAGCTCCTTGTGCGATTTAAAATGTGTTTATTTTAAATATGTTTTACACTTATAAGGTCGAATTTTCTTATTCTAAGCCAGCGAAATATTACTGAATCTGTTGGCATGCGAATTAAGTGGGGTTGTGTAGAAACTTAAAACTACATTATGCTCCCGTAAAATAAAATCCCTCTGAGCCAGTAAGTCTAAAACGAAATATTTCGTATTCGTTTTTTTTTAAATCAAGTTTCAAAAAGGCTTTATCATTAAAATATGTATTAATCCCAAATTGAACAGAGTGTTACGAATAAATTCAGCCCAATTTGTTTATTTGGAAATAAGGTTAAAATTAATTAATAATCAACCAATTTTTGACACGGGGGTCAAGTGTAGCGATTAGCAAAATACCTATAGGAAACATTGGCTTTCGTTGGTGTGTTTTAAGGGTATTAGTCTACAAAACTACCAATCGATACCACGTACAACATCAGCAGTGTGAGTTCAAAATTGGAATCGGAAACCAGTAGGTCGAAGGCTCGTCTAACCATGCTCTTGTGGATTGCACATGCCATCGTAGACATCCTATCTGACGCCTGACAGACTGACCACTCGATCAGAACACTCTCTTAAGTACAGGTTTATTTTAACATCAACTGCCTACCACAATTAACATCTCCTTTCCCAGGACTATTACTCATTGGAACAGCCTCCTTGAATCTTTCACAGAGACATATACAGTCAGGTGCCAAATTAAAGTTTACAAAGTAAAAAATTCATGAAAATTTGCACCGATTTTTTCACTTTGAAATTGCATCACACAATAAATATAAATCAAGTATACTATAATTTGGTATCATATGATAGAATAGTCCAAGCATGATGTGATTCTGTTCAGAAAATATTTTACAATTATCTTTTTTTTGTTACTATGCAATTCAAGAACATCAATGAAAATTCTTTCTTCGTGGAATACGTCTGGTCGCCATGGTTACATACTTTTAGTATTTTGTTTGTCAATCAAACAGAAATATACAAGAGTAATTGATATTTTTAAAAATCAACTTCATTTGTTCTTAAAATGTAAGTTTGCAAAATGTAAAGTAATTAAATCTCGAACTTAGTAAGTAAGTAAGTAAGTAAGTAAGTAAGTAAGTAAGTAAGTAAGTAAGTAAGTAAGTAAGTAAGTAAGTAAGTAAGTAAGTAAGTAAGTAAGTAAGTAAGTAAGTAAGTAAGTAAGTAAGTAAGTAAGTAAGCAAGCAAGCAAGCAAGCAAGCAAGCAAGCAAGCAAGCAAGCAAGCAAGCAAGCAAGCAAGCAAGCAAGCAAGCAAGCAAGCAAGCAAGCAAGCAAGCAAGCAAGCAAGCAAGCAAGCAAGCAAGCAAGCAAGCAAGCAAGCAAGCAAGCAAGCAAGCAAGCAAGCAAGCAAGCAAGCAAGCAAGCAAGCAAGTAAGTAAAGTAAGTAAGTAAGTAAGTAAGTAATTAATGACTTTATTATAGTGGATAACATATTTGGTTCTAGATCAATTTTCAATATGGTCCAAATCAACATGAAATATATACACAAATTTACATGAATTACGAGTATGCACAAAAATTTACAGTGACAATATTTCCATCAATACAGAATACATTATTATGATAAATAGTGTGACTTATAATTATGAAAGTCTAGTGAATATTAATATTAAACAATATGATGTTTAAAATAGAGACATTAAATGTCTATGCAGTTTGCATTATAATTATATGAGTCCAATGAATATCCATATTAAATAAAATGTTGTGTGTATAGATACATTAAATGTCTATGCAGTTTGCATTATTATTGTATAAGTCCGTGAGTATCCATATTAAATAATATGTTGCTTAAATAGATACTAGTACATTAAATGTCTATGCAGTTTGCATTATAATTGTATAGTCCGTGAGTATCCACATTAAATAATATGTTGCTTAAATAGATACATTGAATGTCTATGCAGTTTGCATTATAATTGTATAAGTCCGTGAGTATCCACACTAAATAATATGTTGCTTAAATAGATACATTGAATGTCTATGCAGTTTGCATTATTATTGTATAAGTCCGTGAGTATCCACATTAAATAATATGTTGCTTAAATAGATACATTGAATGTCTATGCAGTTTGCATTATAATTGTATAAGTCCAATGAGTATCCACATTAAATAATGTGTAGTTTAAATAGATACATTAAATGTCTATGCAGTTTGCATTATAATTGTAAAAGTCCGTGAGTATCCATATTAAATAATATGTTGTTTAAATAGAGACATTAAATGTCTATGTAGTTTGCATTATAATTGTATAAGTCCAATGAGTATCCACATTAAATAATGTGTAGTTTAAATAGATACATTAAATGTCTATGCAGTTTGCATTATAATTGTATAAGTCCGTGAATATCCACATTAAATAATATGTTGCTTAAAAAGATACATTAAGTGTCTATGCAGTTTGCATTATAATTAGATGAGTCCAATGTTTAACACTTGAGAATTATGGATTTTTGAGAATTTTTAAAATAATTGAGAATATATCTGCTCTTATCATGGTGCTGGATAGTATTGATTCAATAACGCGGTCGTCGTCTCATTATGGGTATCTGTTGGTTTTCTGACCAGTACTTCTGAGGTACTGGCCAGTACATCTGGAGTGCTGGATAGTATGGATCGGGTGCCCTGTACCGCTGATTTGGGTCCCGTACTTCTGAGGTACTGGCCAGTACATCTGGAGTGCTGGATAGTATGGATCGGGTGCCCTGTACCGCTGATTTGGGTCCCGGTGTTGAGTATATGGAATCAATTCTTGTTGCCTGTATTGTTTCATCCAGAGGTATCGTTTGAGGCTCGCGGATTTTTTGTGATTCCTTTGTTTTGAAGCACTGATAAGTTGAGGCTGTGTTTGTGTTTTAGTGGTAGGCACATTGTTGTTAAATCGTATATTTCTTATATCTGTTGTAGCTGTTTTTGCTGCTGCTGAAGCTACTACTACTTGTTGTTGTTGCTCCTGTCTTCGTTGCTGGTGTTGCTGATGATTAGAGTAGTTCCCGTTGACTCACATGTACATTTTTGACATTTTCATGTTAAAAAATATCAAAACAAAATTCAAATGTTTGTTATTTTCATATTAGAACTTTAATTTTCTTCATATTAAAACTTTTTAAAGGTAAAATCTACTGTGCTAAAAGTCAACAGTACACTTAAACGAATTTCTAATTGGCCACCCAATGAAATATTATATTATGCGATTTATTCCGTCAATATTTCTAAAATTGTGGTTATTATCATTCCATGCACTTATCTTTCGATTTCAAGAAATAAATTACGCATGCATGTATAAAATCATCCATGCGGAACAGTTAGTGCAAAATGGCTTACGTGCACGTGGTTCACGTGTCCGCCATGTTTGATTTTTGAAATCAGTCAAAATATATTCTCTATCGACTGGCTTAATGAAATGTATTAATACTGACGAGCATAAGTAATACGTGGCGCGCTGAGGCCGTTAGAATGACGAGTACCAGCACCAAAATTCAGACATGTACGTCAAAACGTCTTTTTGTAAAAAGCGATATTTATAATAACGTGGTGTTTAGCTCGAATTACTGCGAGAAACATATTTTCTATCAATAACATTGGACAGTATCAGGGTTTCGTTTATTTTTATTCTTCTAAAAGCATTTTTGTAAAAACTAATTTATAAAAACACGTGGCCAATCAGAAATTCGTTCAATGTATGCATGCATCTGACATCATGAGCGCGTTCCACATGGCTTATTTTCACAAATTTTAGCGTTTAAAGAAAAGTCGATCTACAGGGAACAAATTTATACCAAATACGATACTATTTCAAGCTGTGCACGAGGCCAACGTGCAAAAAAGCAATTTCGCACCAACCGTTACGCATGGATGATTTTGTATATTAATACGCCATTTCTTTCCAGAAATAGATAAGTAAGTGCGTGGAATGAACAAATAACACAGCCTGAGATTTATTGATACAATTTATCAGATGATATAATATTTTTTAGGGTGGCCAATTAGAAATTCGTTTAAGTGTAATTTACATATTTCAGTGTGTCTGTGTTACCATGACAATATTGTTAAATGGACTAACCATCGACTTTTAGTGGTGTTCTAGAATTGCTTAGCAACCAAGAATGGACTGTGTAAATGAGTAAATGAGTAAAGTGCTTGACTGTTTTAATCCGTTTTATTCAACAGTGAAGATAACTATTCGTATAAGTTCGTGCATTTCAGTAAAATGTTGATTACTCTGCTAAAACTCCCATTTTCGAGTCCAAATTCATTTTACCAGAATAAACTTCAACTTCAACTTCAATGTTATACTCTCCAACGCCACTAGGGCATTTACTGAAGAGGGTTTAAAACTATGCGCAGTGTAGAGTGCGGAGCGCTTCATAAAACAATGGGGGAAACGTATTGGGGCGGAAGTGGATGCACCGACTATTTCAATGGCCGATTTACGTCGATTCGGTAAGTAAATCTTGACTTTTCGTTGCTTAGTAAGGCGTTTGAAATAAAAACAAGCTGACCAAAGTACCCGGCCAGGTTTCTAGTTTGCGACCCATGGTTGTTTTTCCCCCAAGCACCTATAATTAAGCAGAACACTCGCGCAAAGTGCCGTTTTGGTTACAGATACCCTGATTTGTGAATATTTTTATCTGTAATATTTCCTATTTTTCCCGATTTTCATGGTTTATGGATTGTTTATGGGCCTAGTTTCATTCGATGCCGCCAGAAGGCGGCATCGAGTATGAAAGGGTGCAAGCAGATGTCCCAGGAGGATACAAGATTTGATTGGTTATAACGCTGTTGGACTCGCCCGTCAGGGGTAAAATAGGATGATAAATGTTCGGTAGGTACTAAAGTCCAAGTCCCAGGAGGATACAAGATTTGATTGGTTATAACGCTGTTGGACTCGCCCGTCAGGGGTAAAATAGGATGATAAATGTTCGGTAGGTACTAAAGTCCAAATCAGTTCGGAACGGGTGTTTATATAACGGCTACATATGTTGCAATTTGCGGGTCTTAGCAGGGGCTATTAAAAAGTAAAAAAAAACTATTTGCGCGGAGCGGCGATTTTCCTTTCGAACTTTTATGGAACATGTTAAATACTTTCATGTCTGTCAGATATTTTTTAGTTATGATTTTCGATTTTTTCCAGTTCTTAGGTTTTGTCTTAATCTAAATTTGATTAATGCAAGTGTTTTTTTTAATCTCTATGTTTCTTTATTTATGTATGTCAGAATAGTTTGTTTTGCCAAAATTTAAACGGGTAAATATAGCTTGCCAACATTGAACTGACACTTCTTATTTACAAAATATTCATATGCGCTCCTATACTCCTGCCAAATGGAACTAGTTCTATGCATATTTTAAACTATGTTGAACGTATTAATTCGCAATAAATTTACTTATCAAGCTCACAAACCACGAAATAACAATGTCCTTTAGTGTCAGTTTCACGTTGTCAGGCTATACCACGTTATTGGAATACACTTTGTTATTTTATGAAACATGCTAAATGCCATCTGTGAAGCATTAATCAATATTATAATGGTGCTCATATTTCTAAAACATGTTATGTTCATTTGAATAAATATTTCAATAGAAAATAGAATGTTTTCATGTTTTCTATTCTTTCCTGGTGTTTCACTGCCTTCAAGTTTTTAACCAGGTTTTCCAAAGGAAAACTCTGGTTATTAGATTGCTGAATGTCGGCGGGCCTTAACAATTTCTTCTGTGCACAACTCCTCCTACATTTCTTCATAGATTTCAACCAAACTTTCAGAGAATGATTGTCATCATGTGACCTGGTGCATATTATCAGGGTTTTATGATTCAACCAATTTTGCGGAGTTATGGCCCTTGAAACAGAAAAAATTGGCCGCTTTCCTTATGTCGCACGGTACTCAAAGTACACGACATAGAGTCATGAAACCTTCACAGAAATGGTCAGGATGTTTTCTCTACACCTGGGGTTTCACTCCCCTTTCAGTTTAGTACATCCAGAGTTATTAGCCATTGAAATGGTGTAAAATAGCCATTTTTGACTTGTTTCACATGCTACTCAAAAAGTATTTGACCTAGGATCATGAAACCTTTATAGAAATGTTTGACAGCATGTACTCTAGTGCACCTGGGGTTTCACTCCCCTTTCAATTTAGTACAACCAGAGTTATTGCCCTTGAATTAGTGAAAAATACCCATTTTCAGCAATCTTAAGTTTTTGCAGCGTACACTCAACACATGAGAATAACTTCCCTTGTGCATCACACATCACGCCGGAATTTTAGTTTGTTTACAAGTTTCTACCAATACCTTTTACTAAATAAAAAGATTTACTTAAAAAGAACTAGCGGCATCTTTGATGCCCAGCATCAACATTTCACTTGTTATTTATATGATTATGAGTATGCATGTGCAAAAAAATTGCGATTCCATAATATATTGAGGCAAAACACACGAAAGATCCGCTATGATACCCCTGATTAATGCCGTTTGGGGCAAACACCCCTGACACGTAAGAAATGTGGTATAATAAAAACAACATTCGACTTGATCATTAACAATTACACGCAAATGATAAAAAATGTACATTGTGAATACTAGATAAGTTTATATAATGCCAAAACAGGAATATGTTTTCAAGCTATACACATATATCTTCTTGCCATACACATTTAATCTGACACTGTGTTAAATTTTAAATTATATATTCACAATGTTTATGGTCATTCTAAGAGTGTTTTCCATTTGCAGAACAGCCCGTAGACTGATCACGTGATGTAGTTGATGCTGCCTGCTAAGACCTGACAAAGAACACATACCTACAACAGTGGATTCAATGATAGGACCAAGCATTTCATCGATTAAACAGTGACAATGGATGATGGAGTTCGATAGAAAGTGTGAAATTCTATACTAACATGAGATATATCAAATAAAACCCTTAAAAATCCACTTTGTTTTGATAATAGCATGTACATGCTTGTGTGTGAGAACAGTTCACGGTGTCTACCCGTATTGGCAACCTCTCGACAGGAGAGGTACGAAAACCAACGATTTTGCCAAAAATACAGAAAGTCTTTGAACCAATCAGGCCTCTAAATGCTTTAAATATTGCAACTTTCATGAAATAACATTAAAAAGAGCCTACTTTCCGTTTCGTTGTGGCACCGGAACCCTCTCTGTTCTGGCACCGGCACCCTCTCTGTGCTATAGTTACTGCGAGCACAGCGAGAATTCCCGTGCCAATCAGCTGAACCACACAGAGAGGATGCCGATGCCACAACAAAACCGAGCGTAGGTATTTTACGTAATTTGATACGATACAGCGTTTTGCAGACAGTGTGCCAATACGGGTAGGGGACACCGGGGCAAGTGAGAACGGACATTTGTTTTTTAACGAGTGCTTCTCACAGATTCTGCAATTCATTGTAGTAATAGGTACTCATCAGAACTAAATACAGCAATCCCTGACGTATTCGGATACTCACCACCACGGAACTCAAGTAAATACACCCTATTATTTGAAACAAATACTCACACAACCACTTAATACATACATAGCATATATATATATATATATATCCCATTTTGGTACTTAACACATCAAACTCAAGTCACACTATGTCCTACGAATATTTACAACCACTGGATACAGCCAAACAAGGTCGTTTACGGTAGGTTGCCACCCTAGAGATCAGTTTTATTAGTCTCTATTTTAGTTGTTCGTACTTGCCACTACCACATACACATGCTATAAAAATATACAACTAATTGGTACTCACCACCATCAATTACAGCCATATCCGGTCCAATGCGGTGCTCAAACCAACATAGTGGGGAGCGGTGGCCTAGAGGTAGGGCGCGCGCTTCGGGATCGAGAGGTCCCGGGTTCGACCCCCCTCTGGACCACTGGTCAAAATCTCTGAGCAAGACCCACAGCTCCACTCCACCATGGTGTAAAATGGTACCTGTGAGGGCAGTGTTTATTCCTGGGCGCCGCAGATCGATGTTGGCTGCCACACCACAGGAGAGAAATAGTCTCCCCAGGGAGACACGAGTGTAGGTTTCCATATGTAGCCCAATGACCAGGGGAGTTAAAATGTCAAAGGGTGCTTGAGCGGCCTAACAGCTGAAAAGTGGTAACTTAACTTAACTTATAGGACATTCACTCACGAGACTGGGTACTCGCAAACATCAACTTCAACCATATCAGACTCGAAGGGGTCTCACAACAACCATATACTACCCATTTTTTAAAATCAGTACAACCATACCTTATGGTTGTTGTGAGACCCCTTCGAGTCTGGTATGGTTGTAGTTTATGTTTGCGAGTACCCAGCCTCGGGGTGACTGTTCTATGTGGGTTTGAGCATCGCATTGGACCTGATATGGCTGTATTTGTTGGTGGTGAGTACATTATTTGTATATTTTTATAGCTAGCATGTGAGTGTGTATGTGACAGTGGCAAGAACGAACAACTAAAATAGGGACTAATAAAACTGATCTCTAGGGTGGCAACGACCTTGTTCGACTGTATCCAGTGGTTGTAAATATTCGTAGGACATATTGTGGCTTTAGTTTAATGTGCTAAGTACCAAAATGAGATATGATATGTATGTATTAAGTGGTTGTGTGAGTAGTTATATTTGGTGGTGAGTATCCGAATACGTCAGGGATTGCTGTATTTTGTTCTGATGAGTACAATGAATAGGTACTTGTCCGGTGGAAGTTGATCGATACAGTATAGGACAGAGTATGATTTAAGTATTTTTCCATCTTAACCCCGACCGTGTTCCGATTTGCCCCGTCAATTTGGATGCTCATATTTTGATAACCAATCGTCCAGTCTATGAAGTGCCTCTGTATTATGTGAGTAGAGTCCATGCTTGATAAAAAAATACGTATTTAATTTGCACAATTGCAGAATCTGTGAGAAGCACTCGTTAAAAAACAAATGTCCGTTCTCACTTGCCCCGGTGTCCCCTACCCGTATTGGCACACTGTCTGCAAAACGCTGTATCGTATCAAATTACGTAAAATACCTACGCTCGGTTTTGTTGTGGCATCGGCATCCTCTCTGTGTGGTTCAGCTGATTGGCACGGGAATTCTCGCTGTGCTCGCAGTAACTATAGCACAGAGAGGGTGCCGGTGCCAGAACAGAGAGGGTTCCGGTGCCACAACGAAACGGAAAGTAGGCTCTTTTTAATGTTATTTCATGAAAGTTGCAATGTTTAAAGCATTTAGAGGCCTGATTGGTTCAAAGACTTTCTGTATTTTTGGCAAAATCGTTGGTTTTCGTACCTCTCCTGTCGAGAGGTTGCCAATACGGGTAGACACCGTGAACTGTTCTCACACACAAGCATGTACATGCTATTATCAAAACAAAGTGGATTTTAAGGGTTTTATTTGATATATCTCATGTTAGTATAAAATTTCACACTTTCTATCGAACTCCATCATCCATGTCATTGTCAACTGTTTAATCGTTGAAATGCTTGGTCCTATCATTGAATCCACTGTTGTAGGTATGTGTTCTTTGTCAGGTCTAAGCAGGCAGCATCAACTACATCACGTGATCAGTCTACGGGCTGTTCTGCAAATAGAAAACACTCTTAGCATGACCATAAACATTGTGAATATATATTTTAAAATTTAACACAGTGGCAGATTAAATGTGTATGGCAAGTAGATATATGTGTATAGCTTGAAAACATATTCCTGTTTTGGCATTATATAAACTTATCTAGTATTCACAATGTACATTTTTTATCATTTGCGCGTAATATTCAGTTAATGGTCAAGTCGAATGTTGTATTTATTATACCACATTTCTTACGTGTCAGGGGTGTTTGCCCCAAACGGCATTAATCAGGGGTATCATAGCGGATCTTTCGTGTGTTTTGCCTCAATATATTATGGAATCGCAAATTTTTTTTGCACATGCATACTTATAATCATATAAATAATGAAACTAGGCCCATAAACAATCCCTAAACCATGAAAATCGGGAAAAATAGGAAATATTACAGATAAAAATATTCACAAATCAGGGTATCTGTAACCAAAACGGCACTTTGCGCGAGTGTTCTAATTTATTATAGGTGCTTGGAGGGAAAACAACCATGGATCGCAAACTAGAAACCTGGCCGGGTACTTTGGTCAGCTTGTTTTTATTTCAAACGCCTTACTAAGCAACGAAAAGTCAAGATTTACTTACCGAATCGACGTAAATCGGCCATTGAAATAGTCGGTGTATCCACTTCCGCCCCAATACGTTTCCCCCATTGTAAAAACTATGTAGCATTCGCCAAAAAAGTTTAACATGTATTTACACTATACAACCGGCCTGTAGCTTTAGGCGCGGTAGACTGGCAGTGGCCTAACTGCCGACTTGAAGGAGTCCAGGCTCTAACGAGTCTAACAAATAACAAATGAACATATTTAACCCAGCACGGGTGCCAGGTTGTGACAAGAAAATGAGAGACGGATAGCCGAGGTAGGCCTATACAGTATAATTTACACGAAGTATTAAGGGGAAGTAATTCATACTCAATTTTTCGGACCGGTTTTTAACCACATCCACAAAATCTTCTAAAATTCCAAAATGAATTTCTACAAATTTTGCGTATTTATTGGCCTTTTAGCACTTTTACATGCTGCGTACTCTGCAGCACAACGTAAGTTTTAAGTTTATTTATCATCAATCAATATTTTATAATCGATTTACTCGAAATGTCAAAATGTAACATGTTTTCGCGATCATTGTCTTCACGGGATGATGAATCTTTCTGTTATTGACCTAAACATGACCATGTTTCCTCAGAAAACAGTGATTTGTTACATGTATCAGCCTATTAATGTAATGGTCAGGTTTCTTTCTTTGTATTCTTTGAGTCCAGGGGCGTATCCAGAAAATTGTCAGAGGGGGGGCTCAACCTGGGGAGGGTTACGGGAGGGGTGTCCCCTCCCGTGGCGGTCGATTTTTTTTAAAGGGCCCACTGAATTGGTGCAATTTCCTGATATCTAATCACCATTCTGCTTGACAAATGAACATGCAATACTTGAACATTAAAAACAACCAATTCATTGAAAATGTTAAATGTATAAACTCAAGAAGTTAAAAATTGGTCACATATTTAATGTAGATAATTTGTTTAAGGTTGTGGACCTAAATATAGGGTTGTACTCCTCTTGTTGTGGAAAACTTATCTATCTATCTACCCTTTTCTTAGTCAGTCTGTCTTGTGCGAACAGACTTTAAAAAAATCTGCGAACAGACTTTTAAAAAATCTGTCTTGATGGGGAGGGGGCTTAACCTGCAGCGGGTTTGGGGAGGGCTCCCGTGGTAGAAAAATAAATAAAGTGACAAATTGAATAGGTGCAATTTCCCAGGCCCGGATCCAGAAATTTTTGACTGGGGGGGGCACAAGACATTTTTGGAAGGCTAAGTTGCGGTGGGTGCGGGAGGGGTGTCCCCTCCCGGCGACGAAATTTTCACTTTTTGAATTAAAATCATGCAATTTCCTGCACTTTAAGCTTTTAAAATCAAAAGTAAACGTATAAATTTGAACTGCTACATCATCAAAAACTAACATGAATTACACAATATTCTTAAAAGAAATCTTCCTGACTACCCATAAATAATACTTGAACTTTGAAGACCAGTAGTGAAATAATTATGCACCAGTCAGTTGCATCCATCCCCACCCATGGGCCAGGATTTTTACTTTCGAATTGTCAAAATCCCCGCCCTTCCACGGCCCTGCGGGGACAGCTGATAGTAAAACCTCAAGTATTTCCCGTCCCCTAACAACTAAATACTGTCCCCGAGGAATTGGTTCGGAGAAAAAATTCCCAACCTTTCCCCGGCAGTGGGGATTAGCTGAAAGGTAAAAACATGTACGGTCGTTTCCCCCGGCTATCCATAGCCCATCCCGGGGTGGGGGCGTGGATGCAACTGGTTGTTGTTTTACATAAGCCATGCATGGTTTTATCTTAGACAGTAGTGTTCACAGGTTCAGATCATTTTTTTAAATAATAAAAATCTTGCAAATTATTGCCCCCGTACGTTTTAGAAAATTTATTTGAACAATTCAACTTGCAAAAATTGAAGATTTTCTTTCAATTTTGAATGAAAAATTCTTTTTTTAACGTTTTTCTTTGAAAACCAGACAGGCTTGATATCATCAAAATTGTAGCGTTACATACATAATCAGTTTACTGTTATAACAAATAAACATGTCAATAATAAAATTTACTTTCTTCAAATTCATGTCAAAATTTTTAATCTGTTAATTCAAGCGCTGTAGTGACCTTGATCAAGGGGCACAGACACCTTGATCTGCATCATTCAGACGCTGTAAAACATACATGTATCTGGATGATTAGATCAAGTGTAAACTGAACCTGGAGATTACACACCAGGGGGCACATGGACCTTGTGATTACACAACAGGGGGCACATTTTGTTGCCCTCGCTTCCGGAATATGTAATATACAGGGTTATTGTCACAAAATATCGATCCACAGCCAAATCGATTGGTAATATTTTAAGGATTTTAACATTTAAAGACCTGCATTTTGGCACTGGGCCAACCAAATTGGTCATGGTTTTCTCAGCATGTGGTTACTGATTTTTAAGATATCTGACCATATTGTACCCTATTACATAATATTATGCAACATTGCACAGCATGTTAATTAGTTTACAAGAGGCCCTAGTATTAGATAAGAGACAACAAGAGTTCCCTTTATGACAGGAAGTTATAAAATTTCTGTAGGCCTATAGTAAAATTAAATTGATATATAAGTTTTTGTAATATTTTATTGTGAAAAAAACCCTGAACCATCAAGATTGACATAATTTTGTTTGTGTTGCTTGAAAATTTGTGATTAGACACAAATGCATGCAAATTAATGAACAATTATAAAAGTGTTTAAAAAATCTGAACATATATAAGTTATATACCGGTAGCTGTATGCCTCGTGATTAACATTTCTTAATAATGTATTCAATGAAATGAGTGAATTGATATTATTCATAAGATATAAAAATGTTATTTTTGATTTGTTTGGTTTTGTTTTGATGTTTTGAATTAAAAAAAAAAATTATTAACTAGATCTATGAGTATTATGTTATCTTATATTTATAAAAAAGGTACATTCACAGACATACAATCAGAATTGATATTGTGTACCTCTTTGGTATAGTTGCTTAGTTTTATTTGTATCTGGTTTTGGTGTGTATTTATTTAAATAACTCTTAGGGAATATTAATAACTAAAATAGTAAATATTTTGACAAATAGTTTTTACACACTTAAACCAGATGATAACAAAAATCAAAGAAATATATCTAATTATACAAATTAAACAAACACACAATGCAACACATATTTTCAAGGGTACATATTACAGTAGCACATTATTGATTATCAGTAGCTATATGGGCCTCTGATCCCTTACACTGACCAGTTACAGTGTTTTATGACCCCAGATAATCACTGATAGTGATCTCATGCTGGCACAATGCTGGCATCATGCTGATCCCTCTATAAAGTTCTGGACCAGAAACAAAGAAGGGAGAATGTAGGGCTTTAAGTGATGTTAAAAAATGGTCACTCCGAGGCCAACTGGGGGGGGCACGGGCCCCCTGTGCCCCCCCGGTGGATCCGGGCCTGATTTCCTGCTATGTAATAACCATTGTACATGCAGTACAAACATGAATAACATCAAAGTTATTGGCAGTGTTTCAACGCACAAACTTGAACAATTTGAGTCATGTGCGGTATTTTTTTTAGAGCGATCGAGGCCCGATTCTCTGTCACTCTCACTCAATTGGTCTGGGACTTTTTGTCTCAGACATGTAATTTAGATCTAAAGCCATGTATTTGTTAATAAAAATGTCAATTTTCTGTATTTTGCAAATTAGTTATAAATTGTAATTGTATATCTAAAAAATCACCATCAACTAAACCACATTATTTAATGTAGTAGAGATTATATCACAAAATTCATAGTTTCTAAACCCCATTACTATCAGTAAATACATAAAAAAATCAGATCAATAATTTAATATGTGCATATATTTTATAATATAATTTCTTATGCCTGTGGCTAAATGTTTCGGGGGATTTCATTAGTCCAATGTTTCTCCTTTAGCCAATCAGATAGTGTTGTTTATCACCAGCAATCAATGAAGCATGTAGTTTACCTAGACTAGTATATCCTGTCAGGGGTTTATGCCTAGGGGCTAAATCACACTGATCATAGATCTAACTGTTTATTGGGGGCTAGATAACAGGTACCTTATGTGGATAAGTTTGAAATTTTAGGGGGCTCATTTTTTAAAAACTCGTATCTGGCCAGCCAGCTGGGGGGGGGCTCAAGCCCCCTAGCCCCCCACCTAAATACGCCCCTGGAGTCGTAATGCAGCCACGTCCACGGCCCCCGGGGATGGGCGCGGGAAAGCCGAGGAAATGGTTTTTACCTTCCAACTTGCTCCACATTGCCGGGAAAATGTTGGGGACTTTGTCTCTGAACCTATACCCTGGGGACAGTCTTGATAGGTACGTTGCAGTATTTTGTCAGGGACCCGCGAAATGCCAGATATTTTACAATCGGATGTCCCAGGCTGCTGGTCGAGGTTTTGACAACCAAAAAGTAAAAATCCCCGCCCATCATATTATCAGCGAGTTCAACACCAAGATAAGGACAATTTGGACAGTTTGGTCTTTCATCTTGTAGAATCTAGTCAAATTCTAATTTAAAATTTGTTCTTTTTGTTATAAATAATGTTTTAATAAGTAACACCAATTTACAAATTAATTAAGATCATCTTGTTGTAGAATCTTTAAAAGCTGCGCTTAAAAAAGATTACGTTTAAGGCATATATTGAGTCATTTGTTGAATGTTTCTCTTTTATAGATCGATCTTACTTGAGATTAACAGAACAGGAATTTACACGACTTCCATGGGATGTAAGTTTTATTTGTTCTTTCAATGGAAAAGACATGCTTGGAGAATTTTCTTATCACTTGTTGTAAATGTTTTTGTCCCCCCTCAATCATTTATAAGTGGGGGCATATAGCATTGGTGCTGTCTGTCAGTGTGTACGTCCATCTATAACGCAAATTGTGTGTGTTGAACTCCTCACAAATGTGGGTAGAATTTCTTCAAACTTACACACATAGTATATAGATCAACAAACTTCATGAAGTTCATGTATAGTTGACCATAAAGGATGGATTTTTTGCAGGGATTAAATAATTTAATTTAACCAGAATTACATCTCTTGGTGACTTAATATATTCAATTGATTTTGTACTTTAATACGACCTTCTCATTCATATTTAATTTTAATCATATGTTTCAGATATTAATACAAAGTTTTCTGTCCTTGGTCCTGATAATCCATGGAGTTGTACATATAGCTGGATCATTCAGAGAAATCAGAGCAAGTGCTGATCTCGATAATAAGTAAGTGTATACCTAGTCACTATACTGTAAACCTAGAAATTATTTCGCGCGATTTAAGTTCGCGGTTAGTAAAAATCCGCGAAAGTAAATAGCCGCGAAAATGTCCAGGACAAGAAAAACGCGAAAGTTTCTCGTTTTTTAAGGAAACTCATCATTTTGGTACAACCGTATTATAAGTGCTATTTTGTCAAAATATGGATGTTAAGTGTATGTACTTTTTCTGAATGAAGCCTTTCATGATCACGGTACAATAATGAAAACACTTTGAATTTTTTTTTGAAAACGTGTTTAACAATACACTCAATATATGAATATGCGTGTAAATAGCGCTGTTTATTTCCGGGTATGTCATAATACAAAATGACTGTCAATAAACTGTGAAAACATTACCAGCGTAGTTTGCAATTTGTTTAAACAATACAATAGGTAACTATCTACATCAAAAAGAGTTTGAAAAGGTTTAACGAAGGTGAGAACTATAATTAAGAAGCAATTATATACGAACCGAGCAATGTATGTGACAGGTTATTATATCAATAATTTTGTCTCTATGCGACTTAGTCTTCGTGGAGTTCGCGGGAGACTTAAAAACGCGAAAGTTTGTAGCCGCGAATATGCCGACAATCTGCAAAACGCGAAAGTTAGTATCCGCGAAAGTTTCTAGGTTTACAGTAATTATATTTCTGGAATATTCTGGTGCCAGCAGGTGGGATAATATAGTTTAAGTGGCAGTGTCAATACCCGGTACATCATTTTAAATTAAGATTATTCTGCTTTCATGATTATGAAAACAATATTCTAATTTGCTGGAGTCAAATTTGCTAGACGACTATTTAAAGATCATAATTGACTGTGCAGTATCTCAAACATTAGGGACCAGATGTAAGTATACCATCGTATTATTATCAATAAGAATGGTATGGGACAAATTCTCTGTGTTTCACACCTTGCAGATTTGTTAGAACATATGACCCCAGAATTTCTAAATGTCCCTCAAATTCTGATAAAAGTCCTGAGCGCCAAAGCTCACTTGTCAGTAAACCCTAAAGATTCAGAAATTAAATAATGGCCTATGAATGTTGATTATTTTTAGCAAACCTTTCAAAGAAAAAGTACTTCTATTGATGTGATGTGATGGGATCGTTTGTGTCTGCATAAGTTAAATTTATTTTCAGTGTCATTTTCTCAAACAATGTCAAAAGTATCATTTTGAACTCGCTATCACTATGACTCGGGGAGGCATATTGACGAGACCATTAACCCTGTAACGGATATTGTCATGAGATATTAATTGAGTTATTTGCCCTTGTAACTCTTTTCACTCACAAAGGAGCAAGGGTTCTTTTGAGAACAAGAAAGTCAAGCATCAAGTACTTGTAAGTTGCAGACGGTACACTTGTTGATATATTATAGTCTCTAATCAATGTTATGTTTCTTTACAGAACTTGGGACGTATTAGGAAACAGACAAGGATTTTTATCATTCAACCATCGAGGGAAGTCTATGTATGAAGATGCTTGGGCTGGATAATGTTGATGTGTATAGATGATTCTGTTCTATATGTAATTTATAAATATACTACCACAAGATTGTTATAAAAGTCAAAGTGCAATGAAATTCTTGTTTAGGTTTACAGTACTGGTATAGTGATGTTTGAAATACGGAATAGTTGAAGTGTTAGCTGGAAGCAAGTCGTTGCATTGACCATGTTTTGATTGACTGACAATTAACCCTTAACTTTAATACCAGATAGCAGGGGAGTACTTAGAAATGTTTTCATGTAGCCAGTTAATCTTCCAAAGTAGGCAGTTGATTTGATATCTCACTTAACACTCCTCACAGCGCTAATTTCCGTTCCGTACAAACCTGGGAATAGGTGGCGCCATCTGCAGGGAGTTTGAATTTCCTTAAGTAACAAAGAAGAAAATGACAAAAAGTAGCCGGTCCAGTAGTCGGTCCATTTTTCCGCCTTCTGCCTCATTTCTACCCCCCTAGTACAAGCCCTTATCACATGCCTATCTCTGATGATTTCCAATATTGACTAATAAGGGGAGACAATCCAATTATTAAAGACATTATTAAGGGAGATCTTTCTTGGTATATGTAAAAGAAGCTGCACATGAAATACGTACATATTTTATGATTCTAACATATATTGGGTTTAATCTTAACTTTTTCTCAAATGTATACACAATGTTTCCATTTGACCCATGGATTTATTTGCTATATCTTTTACACATGCCACTTACTATTGTACATGTTTATTTTAGATAAAATCTGGGGATGTTAAGGTTTAGTTATGAGGAAGCATAAATTTTTAACTAGGAAAAGATCCAAGTGTTATGTTAAAATACCCGTTTTTTGCTCTTACTTTATATAGTAAAATGTCTCCATTTTTCTGACCAAATTTTATCAAAGAAAAATGCCCTGCAGTATAATTTCTCTTTGATCAACTCATTATCATTGTCATGTTATTATATTTCATATTTATTCAAGAGTTTTGTCATTGTATAGCATTGAAGATAAGCCTGTTTTACATGTATGTATAAATGGATGTTAATATGTGTATGTTTGGATAAACTTTGCAAGATAATTGTATGTACATTGTTTTCAAAACTGGTCTGCTTCATTCATTGTTACTACGTCATTCATTTGCAGATGAATTCAAGGTTGTTTTGTGTCATTGATTGTATAATATACATTACACAATGTATTGTAATTCCAATAACACATTATAAATGTTTTGATTAATCACATTATCACATTATTAACCTGTGCCTGGAATATCCATTCCCAAAGTGTGCAGTAAATATTAAAATTAGCCAGAATGTGATGTTAGCCGATCCATTCTTTGATCAGCCAAAGACGTCAGGATAATACCAATAGCACAAAAACTCATTGTCCTGCGAAAACCCAACCTCAGAGATGGGTAGGGATTTTGACTTTTGCTTTTTTGAATCTTGGGTAAAATCCCCCTAACTAGAACAATTTAATTTAATCTTTATTAATACAGAGATTTTACTGAAATGTGATCCTTCATTTTTTTGCATCATGGGATATTGTTAACAGAGTTTTACATTATTCACTACTTGAATTTGTGTCATATATTCATTCAAACTCTTATTAAACATTTTCTACCAATTATACTTGTATTCTTCTTTTCTGTAAAATGGAACAATATATTTTCCCTTAAAATATTTCTTTTTATGCCCCACATTTATTATATATTGTTAAATCATTAATTTTCGTAGGAGATTAAATTTCGTGGATTTCGTGATTTTCACCTTCAACCACGAAATCAAATCTCATCGAGCAATAATTTTGACCTTTGTATTAATTACATGAAATGCAAAATCCACGAAATAATGTCCCAAGGAAATGTGTTTTTTTTTACCAAAACCACGAAATTTCTTCCCATCGAAATTAAATGATTTTACAGTAAATGGGGCATGTGTACCATGGGTGCTACCCGTCCGTAAATACGACACACAAATCTTGTGTTGAACTCCTCATACACAGTTGGTTGGAATTTCTTCAAACTTTTACAGTTGAACCACCCCAATGTGTGGATGACCGTTTTATCACACCAGTACTTACATACCACAAGAAACCACTAACTTCTTCACATGTGGAGAAAAATCAAAATCGTCTTCCAATGTTTTATGTGAGGGTACAGCCAAAAGATAATGAGCCTGGATTGACGCATTACAAATCCAGCACACTGGAGCAAGGTTGCTGCATGTTAAAGTTTAAACACAACGCTTATTTTCCTTAGAAAAAATATTGCTTAGTATATCACTTCATTTGCAGTCTGGTAATGAGGAAATGTTTGAATGACAATAGATTACGGTAGAGTGGCACAGAGGTCGAGTGGATAGCCTGCTTGACTACTGATTGAGAAGTCCAAGGTTTGATCCTCGGCCAGGACACTTGATCATTTCTGAAATGCTTTACAGTCATTCCCATCATACTAGAGATGAACTGGTTGGCAAGCCAGAGGTAATCTCGGGTGTATTATTGCTATACATGACTGTATCAATAAGTCGTTCAGAAATGACCACGCATACTAAGCCATCCAAGAGACGGACACAGAAAGGAATAGACATAAACTCCGCCTTCACAAAAATTGGGTTTACTTTCAAGTATCCCATTATACTGTTTCTTACAATGAATTACTTTTTGTCTCTTTGGCGCAACAAGAAGGCTGTGTATCTCTCCATATACTGAATAGTGAAATACAACTTTGTTGCACCAAATGGACGAAATTTAGAATTACAATACGAATATTGTAAAATCATTTAATTTCAATGGAACGAAATTTCTTGGTTTTGGTAAAAATGAACATTTTGATGTGGGTTTTGCATTTGAGGTAATAAATACGAGGGTCAAAATTACTGTTTGATGGGATTTGATTTCGTGGTTGAAGGTGAACCACGGAATCCACGAAATTTAATCCCCTACGAAATTTATGATTTTACAGTAACCAAATAAGAAGGAAACAACCGCTTGGATTCTATATGTATTCATATACAATGTTCATAAACAAATCCTATGAATCTTACACAACATAAAAAGATAAATGTTCAAATATAAATCTTGATGCACAAACATAAATTGCTCACCAAGAAAATTGTTATAATTCTCTATTCTTCAAAACTATTTAGGTGTCATGACTTTGATGGTTCTATCAAAATAAAATATTATGTAATACCCTACATGGTCTTGTAAGTAGAATGGGAACTTGGAAAATGACACAAATGTACAAAAAAATCTAAAATCTTTTAGATAGAAACAAAACATCCTCAAGGATGGCCAACGGCAAACTTAGCACCAAACTAAAAACAATTCAAAACAAGAGATATTTGTAAAACATGTATGTCCCCATGGCAGACAAATAGTCGAAAATGGTAAAGGTCACAGCGACCTAGACCTACTGACATCAAAATCAATAGGGGTCATCTACAATTGCTGACCAACCTCAATGAAAAGTTTGAAGATCCTGGGGCATAGCGTTCTTGAGTTATTGACAAAAACCATTTGGACTACCAACAGACAGACATGAGCAAAGCAATCATCCTCAAAAACCCAGCGATGACTCCACTCCCGAAGTCACTACATCAATGAATGCAGGAGCACTGCAGTGTTGCCTGGGTTTTTGAGGATGCAAAGTAATATACACCTTCATCAAAGATGGGAGGGCATAATAATAATAATTATTGCTTAGCAACTCAATCGTTTGCTGTATGACTGCTGAATAACTACATGTATAACTAAACTGCCCTAGTTGATAAGTTCAAATAATTTTTATGCAATACCTTGTTTAACAGAATGTGGGAAACACCTTAACTATCTGTGGTCATTGTATGTGAATTACAGTGTGTCACTGTGATAGCGTGATTATGAAAAACCTTTACCCTGCATGAACCATTTGAAATCCTTTTTGTGTGCCACCAAATTTCATTGGCAGGTACTACAGAATGGTTATGCAAAATACATAATACTGTAAAATCATTTAATTTTGTTGGGACCAAAATCCGTGGTTTGGGTAAAAAAGACCATTTCAATGGAACATTAATTAGTGGATTTTGCATTTCAGGTATAAATACAAGAGTTAAAATTATCGTTTCATGGGATTAGATTTCGTTGTTGAAGGCAGACAACAAAATCAAAGAAATTTAATTCCCCACGAAAATAAATGATTTTACAGTATGACCTAAACAACTGATTAAAACAACTGGTTTTGTAAGGATTAATAACATATCATTATCAAAGTATAAGTTGAGAGAACCAAGGAATACTGACACAGTATAAAAGTTAGAATAACTGACTAAGAACTCTTATGAGCCCGATAGAAATAAATCAGCTTCAGGAGGCATTGAGAACAGGGATGTAAAAACATTAGAAATTTCCTAATGACTTCCCCGCAGCTTCCCCTAGACCAAGAAGATCCTTTGCTTGATGCCTTCCAATGCTCATTTATTACAACAGGAGAACATTGCTGAGACGAAAATGCTCAGTAGGACCTAGGAAAGTTGCAACATATGGAAGTGTGGCAGTATTAATTGAAAGCTACACATACACTAACAAGCATAATACATCTTGGCGAACTTGACACGATCCTGACCTTTTAATCAGCATAATTTAACAGTTGACATATTGCCTATATTTATAACCTCGGTTGTATGTTTTCATAATAGTGGAGTATCACGAAGACGCT
Source organism: Spisula subtruncata (assembly GCA_963678985.1). Classification (NCBI taxonomy): domain Eukaryota; kingdom Metazoa; phylum Mollusca; class Bivalvia; order Venerida; family Mactridae; genus Spisula; species Spisula subtruncata. The sequence goes on from OY787671.1 coordinate 1,915,436, forward strand.
AGAGATGTAAAACAAAAGCAAAATTGAAATATCGATATTGCACAATTGTTGCGGGAATTGATACCAAGAACATTGTAATATATTCATGCATAAAGGTCAAAATCAGGTCAAATTCACCAAGCTATACTCGATAACAACTGAAGTAAATACATGTATAAATGGAACACAAAGAGCACAAAGAATCTTTCATATATACAAGAATATCATTGTTTTATAACAACATACAACAGTTAATCATACAATTCCCTTGACTTTAACAATGGAATGTCAAAAGTAAGTCTCAGTATTTATGTAGTATATTGAAGATATACATTTGTACAAGATTTGTCAATCAGACGGTAAGTTATGTTAGGGGTCCTACAAGCCTGGAAATCTAGATTTGCTGCACCATGACTTTGAAAAACTGGCCTTTTCAGAAGAAAAAAATATTATTTTACGAAAAAAATCTTATTATTGACCAAGTAATAGGATAATTTGAAAGTTCATACATACATTGAATGTTAACAACACAAAATGGTTCAAACAGTTGGTGTAGAGTATAAAATTATAAGTGTGCTAATGGCAACCAAAAGAGACTTGAAACTTATTTTCAGCAATGAGCATTATGCCTCAGTAGCACCACTGGGTACTGTTTGATCAACATACTTATGGAAATTCTGCATAATTCTTTAGCAACTGCCAATTGGGGAAAGAAATTGCTAGTAGGAGTTCACCAACTGAATCTTTATTAGACTTAGTATTACAGCTTCATTTACCACATTTTATAGTTGCATAAGTATTATAAAGAATTTAAATTTGATCAAAAGTTTAAGATTTCAGAAAATGCTTTGATAAAACAGTACCCTGGTGCCTGGGATGTAGGACCCCTAGTGTCTGGCTTTAACTGTCATAAACAACTCCTTTATGAATATAACTCTAAACATAATCTACAACAAAATATACGACTACATTTTGAAATAATTCCCTATGAATGGAGATTCAACCCCTATGAATCTATGACGTACAGTTACAAAAGGTATATAACACTAAATTAGAGTTTTATAGTTTGACAGAAGTGGCCTGACTGAGAAATTAACATATTCCTTATCAACCTTACTTCATTTATTATTGAATAGTATTACACTAAGATAAACTTTCGGACATATTTTAACAAGAGACAATGATCATAGTACAAAGAATTTGACACGATCCTCAACCTACTATAGATCACAGTACAAAGAATTTGACACGATCCTCAACCTACTATAGATCACAGTACAAAGAATTTTACACGATCCTCAACCTACTGTTGATCATAGTACAAAGAATTTGACACGATCCTCAACCTACTAAGACCATAATTAAATAGCTGATATCTCGTCTACATCTACACCCTGGTTATACGTTTTTGTAAGCTGGGTGTATCAATAAGATGCAGTAATAAGTAATACAAACATAAATCTAAAGGAAAGATATTGCATGATTTGGTTGCCTAAATTTGAAATTTATATATTCAATATAAGAACCATGTACTATATGCGGGTATAAAGGTAAGGGTCAGGCCAAATTCTCCACACTATACCCACAATGTCCTTGACGGTGTTTTGTCAGCCCAAGGTCAAATCTGTCAAACTCTATCAACGAAAAAATAAACATATATCTACTAGTAACAAAAAGAGAAGAATTGAAACTAAAGTATAAAATTCAGCAAAAGTGAAAACTATACATGATGTTATCTAATTTAGGGGTAATAGTTGACTAATGAAATGACCTGTGTTTGTGCTAGTCAGGGGTGGTATTCACCAAGAATATTAAGGGAAAAATTAAGAATTTTCTCACAATCATACTGTTTCCTTTAAAGTATACTGTATAATCATTAATTTTCGTGGGTGATTAAATTTCGTGGATTTCGTGGTTCACCTCAACCACAAACTTTAATCCCAACAAACATTAATTTTGACCCCTGTTTTATTACCTGAAATGCAAAATCCACGAATTCAAGTCCCAACGAAATTGTCTTTTTAACCAAAACCACGAAATTTTTTCCCAACGAAATTAAATGATTTTACAGTATCAGCTAAACAGGAAACCTAAAATTATTACCCTTTTAACATTGTTTTGAAGTATTATGTAAAGCGCTACAATAATCACCAAGAAAGATTAAGCTAAACTTAGTTTCTAGCAAACTATTTGCAGTTAAATGTTTTAACTTCAGTCAAAATATTTAACTTTTCGCTGAAGATGCTTTGTGAATACCAGCCCTGGATGATATTTCATATTTAATGTCATTCGAAAGCAACTTTCACACAGCCACCATCGAAAATTAAAATTGAGAACAGTTTTCATTATTGTTGAGTATAGTCATACAAACAAGTAACAATAATTATTTTGGAATAATCTCTACACATAATTTTAACTGACTTTTACCACTAGACTCAATCGGCTCAATTGATGAACCATTCTTTGCCAAATGCTAACATAGCAAATACTATGGCAAAACAGTCCCAAGCAAATCTATAGCAGTAAAGTTCCGCTAATAAGACTGGTCAGTAAAAAAGTGGTCTTAATAGCGAATCGGTCTTATTAGCGGACCTTTTTTGTTCTTAATTTGATACTTTGGGACCTTAAACTGGCAAAATCTGCATGATTTCAAAATAATCAAAGTGGTCTTATTAGCGGAACTTTACTGTAGTAAATGTGGTGATTTTGTCACTTCTTTGGAGGTGAAGGCTTCCAATTCTTTGGTTAGATAGTAAGAAATGCATACAGAAGGCCGGCCCAAGCCTTCAACATAGGGAGACTCGGGAGTGCTATAGATTAGAACATTAATGAAGTTAAGAAAGACCACGAAAACATATCAATTACGTATATAAAGCCATCATAAATGCAATCACTAGAAACCAATAAGGTCCAACATGTATCTAGTTCACAGGGACGTGTCAGAGAACACTTCAGTATCACATAGTGACATACCTGCAAGTACTTCTATTAGAGTGGAGTTACTCCTATTTTCATTGTTAATTTCTGGTTTTGCAAGTTAACCTAACTTTGAACAAAGGTACACTTGATTAATTTTATGATCTTCTGTCCCATATTTATAACTACTAAATTACTAATTCATTTCTTTGAATCCTTGCAATATGCATCTAAATCAGATTTAAGTGCATCCTCTGACAATGTTTTGCTTTATCACTCTTATTACAGTTTTAACTAGCTAAGCAGGTATGGTATGAGGTACTGTAACAGTAGTCATTGGGAAAGGTTCATATGATCATATCAAATCATCCCCGTCAAGTTAAAGCCAGTATTGGTTCCTTTGACATACTATACAGATAGTGAGATAGAACATTATACCGGTACTAAGAATACTACGGTTACATTGAATCATGCTTTCATCACATTGACAAGGTTCGGATACAAGAACATGACTTTCTCGTTTTTACCATCCGTGTCCATTTCCTCCATTTTTATATAATACCTATGGGCCTTCTGGTGGGTTTCAACATTCTTCTCTTCCAGTTCCTCGCAACATTCACCGCACGTGTATCTTCCGTGCTCCTCACGATGTTTGAAATATTCCGTCTCCGAGGTACAGTTCCATAGACATGAGGCACACTGGAAGAAATTCTTGTGTTCTTTCCTATGTTGAAACATCTTCTGATCGGAGCGGAAATCTTTGTGACAGACATCACAGAAATAGAGACGTATTCCTGAAGTTCTTCGTTTCTGTGCGCACACATGGTTAACAAGTTCTAGTTTATCAGCACACCAGCGCAGGCACGATTGACATCGTACTGAGCCTTTCACAGCGTGAACATCTTTATGTTTCCTTAGTTCTATAATGCTAGAAAAGTGACGAGAACAAAGGTCACATTTTCGCAATTTTTCTAAGGTATGCAAATACTGATGCTCGGCCAATAAAGTTTTGCTGGAGAAACAGTTCTTGCATTCCATACACTGATACTGTACGATGAATTCCGACGCGTGAGCTTCTTTTTTGTGTTCCGTTAACTCGTCCCTTGAACTGAAAACACGGGAACATTTTGGTGCGTTACATGTAAACAGTTCATTAAGTGAATGCCGTTGTTGAACGTGCAGTCTCATTTCATGCTGGGTCACACACTTGAACGTGCATGTCTTGTTAACGCAATTCAACCATTGACGAGTCTGTCCCTGTCCTGGGTCAGTATGGACTTTGCGTCTATGCTCAGCCACCTCAACCCATGTACTAAATACTGACCCACAAGTTGAACAGAACGGAGAACCACACGACATCTGGTGTTTCTGCAGGGCGCCAAGGTTAGTAAACTTCCCTACTTTACACTTGTTACAATTGAATATAAGTGGACCACCACCCTTGTTGTTATGTTTCATTCTCTTATGTTCCTGATATGCGAACCGATTGGTTAGAACGAACCCACAGACCTCACACCGGAAAGTCTCCATAGCCGAGCGTCCTGGCTTCTTCTCACCAGCGTGCTTTGTCTCCTGATGGGTGATAAACTGGCTAGCCGTGTTGAAGAAAGTACCACACAAGCCACATTCAAACAAGCCCTTCAGATTGGCAGGTGTGTTGATAATTGAGGAATTTGCGAGACTGTTCATGAATGATTTAGGTCCAATTCTTGGTAAAGTTGTGACCGGTCTTGGTGGTGTAGGGCTAGGGGCAGGTTTTTTCAGACAGGATAAATCTACTCCAGGTAGTAAGTTCTGTAGTGCGGCAGCGTACGGAGTTGCACCGAACACCTTAGCCGGGGATTTACTGTTAGTACGACTTCTAGGTTTGATATTTCTCTGATCATCCATCATATGGTCGTCTAATTCTTCATCATCATCATCTTCAACTTTATAATCATCATCGCTATCAGGGCCCACATCTTCAAAGTAAGTAACCTGCAAAATACAAATCAAACCTAGATAATCTATTTGTACAAGACTGTGTTAAATAAACGCCTATGCCCCCGTGGAAGCCATTTCAATAAGTCTAAGTCCAATATTAGGTCAAGGTGAAGGTCAAAATAGAGTCAGGTGATACAGGCCTGTGGAGAGTGGTCATATACAACATCCTTGCAAGTTTGAAAGCTTTGTAGCAAGCCATATTAATGCTAGAAGAAACGGTCAATTTAGGTTAACCAGGCCGGACAGACTAACAGACAGACAGGTGAATCACTTTATGCCTCCCGTTCTATTGATACAGGGGCATAAAAACATGTATGCCCACATGGCAGCCGTACTGTCGAAAATGGTAAATTTCACATTGACCTTTGACCCCAAAATCAATAGGGGTAATCAAATGTGCTGACCAACCTCCATGTAGAGTCTATCAACAGACTGACCATAGCATGATTAAAATAAAATCACTGATGCAAAAACAAAACAATTTATGGATTTTAATAAATATTAAAAGGTGTAAAATAGTTCATAGTAAGTTAACGCATTAATATAGGACCTCAACAACATCGGAACATAAAACCAAACATGACCTGTATTTTATAATTAAAAAGTTGGCATATAGATCTGCCAGATGGACCCCAAACGGACCTTATTGGCAATGCATATCAGTAAGTGAAATAGACTTCATTGGTACACACGTATATATATTTTTTTAAAATAGATGTATTGACAGGATTTAAAGATTTGCAGCTTTTCAAACATGGTAAACGGCTAAACTAGTATAGAATACATTTATGTACCTTTTTGCGTGTTCTGAGTCGCTTTCTGGAGTAAAATGCTGCTTTATTACTCTCTTCCTCAGTTCTTTCATTGTCTTTTGGCTTGGAGGATCCTGAAAATAATAATTTAATCTTTACTAGTATTAAACACAATAAATTAATGTATTATTTAATAGTCTTTTTACTAAAGCTTCAAGCAATGCTGAATTTAAGACATACACAAAGTTTGTACATAGTGATATTTATATCACACCAGAATCCAACTATGAGTCAAAAGACTCAACTTTACATAAGGATGTTTCTAACCTTTTTTTTACAAAGATCTTATAAGAAATACAGCCTCTACTGTGACTGTTTTATATTACTAAATGTGGTAGAGCAACTATTTATAAACAATCTATACGGAAGTGACCTACCAGATAATTACAGCACTTAGCCAGATGTTTAATTGATAATTGGTGTGAAACCTATTATAATATCAGGAAGCAACTGACACCTTATCATACATGTAACACCTGATAATTAAATATATACATTCCAATGATGACATATTTCCTACTGTTATATAGTGATTAACAATCATTAAATATCATTACGATAACCTAAAGGTGATTACAGAAGCTAATCAACACCACAAAATTGAGGTGTCTAAGTCTTGAAGAAAGAGGAAATCAGCATACAACTTCAACATAGAGATTTTTAATTTTGTTTTCTGTTTAAGTCTTAATTAATTAATGTTGGATTAGGTAATAACAATGTGAATATAAGCTATGTATAACTTTAACTCCAGATAAACTGAGATATTTGTAAAACATTAATGCCCCCATGGCTGCCTACATAATTGTCGGAAATGGCAAAGGTCACAGTGACCTAGAGCTTCGACCTCAAAATCATGAGTGGTCTTTTACTGTTTACATTTGTAGGGTTTGAAGATCCAAGGGCAAAGCATTATTGAGTTATTCATTGGAAACAAATTTGGTCTACCAAACGACAGACAGACATGTGCAAAGCAGTATCAGGCTTCATGACAAACTTGCGCTTCAGATTTTTCTCGTCATTTGATTGAGTTCTCAGAATTTTTCAGTAGCCATTCGGACTAGTCACCTAGAGAAAATTATTAACCCGATCTGTTTTCTACTAGCCTCAGGCTCCGGGCTAGTGGCCAAATTCGAAGACTACCATATAACTCACATCAAAGATGGGGGGAGCATAATGACTAATTTACCTGGTTTCAGATTGAGAAAGGAGAGAAATGATTGTTGATGTGGATCTTCTTCCTCCGTCTTATCTTCATTCACTTCATCATTTATCTCACAATCTTCATCTTTCTCTCCGTTCTCTATCACAACATCATCACTATACTCTTCTACTTCCATTGATACACTGAAATCAAAATTAGAATATAATATACAGGGGTTCTACTGAGGCATAATGCCCAATCCTGAAAACAAGTCGCAAAGTCCATTTTGGGTGCCACATACATGCCATATTTTTCTGAAGCATATGCAGGAGATTGGTGATAGAAATGCAGGAGATTTCAACAAAATACAGGAGATTTTTCTTGCTCAAACTTTGAACATAAATAAATGAAGTTAATATGCAGTTTTCACCAATTTTACTTGTAGGACATTACCATGCATGCTTCATAAAGCTATTTAAATTAATATTTGTTATCATTTTCATCATGCAGACAAAAAATGTTAATGTTCCAGTGTTCCAAGAAATGCAAGAGATTTGATCAATTTGCTGAAAATCATGCAGGAGTTGAGCCTCAAATGCAAGAGACTCCTGCACGATGCAGGAGATCTGGCATGTATGGTGCCATTATTACACATCCCTAGATATCAAAACTGTTTACAACATTGTTTTATTATTAAATTTAGCATAAATTATAAAACTTCAAATAACCGTAACTCAGTCAATACTTGGTATTTTTTCATCAAATAACTTTATTTAAGTTCATTCTTGCCAGTGCTGCAAATCGTGATTATTCCGAAATAGTCGATTATAAGAACCCCTGTATAATATACACTGTAAAATCATTAATTTTGAAGAGGGATTTAATTTTGCGTATTACTTCAACCACAAAATTGGATACCATGCGCAAATACTAAAATTGTTAATAGTCTGACAGCTCATAAAAGTGCAAAATACCATAACTAAGCCAATACTAGGTATTTTTCCATGAAATGATTTTTATTTTGTAAAGATATGTTCATTTTTTCTACTGCAGCCTGTGGCAATAAACATACAAATTTCCAGATTATTCTAAAATTATGGAACTCCTGCTAATATGAAACATATATTGAATGACAGTCAGGGCTTTTACTAGGCTCAAAAGGAGAAGAGTCAAATCGACTCATGACACTCAATTATTAAGAGTCATCAAAATATTGCAAGAAAATTTGTATAAAAAATATAGTAAATTTTACTCTAGTGCTCAAATTTTCAAAAATCAAAACTTTTGTCAAATTCAGGAGTCAAAATGCAATTCAAGAGTAAATTGAAAGCTGTGTAATAATGATTGTTTTATACCTATCTCCCTCCTGGTCCTCATCATCATCATCCAGGGTCACGACCTCCGTACTGTGGTTGGTCTCAGCCTTCGGTTTGGATGCGCCCCAAAGCTGCATCTTTGGTCTAGGTGCTTGTAAATACATCTTCTTCTTCTTTTTCACTGGCTCTCCATCTTCATTTTCCTGCAAATAAAGTTACAACAATATTTATATACAAGAAAATCCTTTACTAATTAAATGTATAAATAAACTTGACAACAACACATATTTTTCAATGGTTATATTATCACTTACCGTTACATATCGGCATTTCACCTTCTTCAGAGTAATACTTTTTGGTAATTAAATAAAATACTGTAAAATCATTAATTTTCATGGGGGATTAATTTTGTGGATTTCGTGGTTCAACTCAACCACGAACTTTAATCCCAACAAACATTAATTTTGACTCTTGTTTCATTACCTTAAATGCAAAATCCACAAATTCAAGTCCCAACGAAATTAAATGATTTTACAGTAGTAAGCAAACTCATAGTTTTATTACAAATAATGGGGTCATATCATGTGCAACTAAAAAACCTGCCCTTGTGAAATGGGTTCCCCTTGTATTAGTATTTTTAGTAAACAAGCATACCAAGTTTGAAGCAAATATCTTTTGACGCTTTCTGAGATATGGACCAAAACATGAAATTCTAAGTCGAAAAAGGGCCATAACTCTGGCAAAATTAATTTTAGGGTTACCTGCCCTTGTGAAATGGGTTCCCCTTATGAAAGTTAACATGCATACTAAGTTTGAATCAAATATCTTTGACGGTTACTGAGAAATGGACCTGAACGAAAAGGTTAACCAACGCCGCCGCCGCCGAGTGGGTCATAACAATAGCTCCACTTTTTTTCTTCGAAAAGTGGAGCTAAAAATGATTAAGAGCTCAATATTTGACACAGTACCTTATCATTGATTTCTTCCACAGTATCTGCTGTGTCAGCTTTCACCTCCTTATCTACATCAACGACATCATCAGCAACATCAGATGTTTCTCCATTTACCTCGGGCACATTTTCTGGTTCATTTTCAGGTATTTTGTCAGGCACACTGTCTGGTTCTTTGTCAGGTTCTTTGTCAGGCTCATTTTTGGATATTTTTGCAGGCTCATCTTCGGGTATTTCGTCAGGGTCATTTTCGGAAATTTTATCTGACACATTTTCAGGTTCTACATCAGGTACACTGTCATCAGGATCTTCAATCTTCTGTTCCTGCTAAAGTATAAAATGCTCAACAACACTGCACAACCAGACTGAGACTATGACAAATCAGATAAAGTATCTACAATAGAAATCTCACATTGAGATATTGCTCAAACCAGAGACTGAGTTTAAGATGTATCTCAAAGTGGCGCTATTTAAATACTGCAACAGGTACCCGGTTAAAAGGTGGGTATAAATTCCTGACATATTTTCATTTTGTTTAACTAAGCTAAGGCCCCTTCCCAATTTTTTAATGAACATCAATTACATCAACTTTATTCTACTTGACAATGTTTTATTTTTTTTAAAACAACAAGGATATTATTTATTTATCTATAAATTTAGATGTGTCTAGTCATTTAACTATTAATGATATATGATAAAGGTAGGGGCCACAGAATAAAATTTGTGATGTAGGATGTGCCCACTCCAAAACAAGAAAATTCCTACCTACTGACGCAATTTTTTTACGGGCTTGTTACAGGAAACAAACATGTCTTAGGGATAAAGCAATAATATTTGATCTGAGGAATTCTTGAAAAACATCCCCAAAGTCTGCAAGCAGCAAGGATCATCAAGAAGAATCATTTAAACAAAACCTCGGTCAGTGAGTCTATTGTATGTGTAACTTATACACGGGGTTTTCAATAACAGCAGGCTGCAGGCCAAATTGACTGCTTGAAGCCTTCAAAACCATTTTTGTTTGGCTGAAAATGTGAAATTTATACACAACTTGCATTAATTAAGGCCCTTTACAGGGCTGTTGGTTTAACATTTGGCCTGCTTTGCAGCTAGGTTAAAACCTATTTGAGAACCAAGTCCCAGTATACTTACATCATTTCCATCTATGTTCATTAGATCAGGACTAAGACCTTTAGTAGGTTGTGTATTCTCATCATTAGATGGAGAGTCAGCATTATCTAAACTAGTATTATTACTGCCAGAGTTGCCAACATTGGGCCCGGAGTCTGAGCGGAGATATTCTTCCTCTTCCTGCTCATGTTCTGGAGTGCGAAGTACACCATCATTGGATGTACTTTCACTAGCTGGAGTGAATTTTGCAATTTCAAACCCTGGAAATTCATCACCTGCGTCCATCAAGTCGTCAAAATCTAAGGTTTTTGCTTCATCCATCTTAGTATTGGGTTTGTCATTGAAGATACACTCTAAAATAATAAAATTAGCAATAATTGAATGTGAATCAAAACATAAGTAACAGAGTAAGTTCAAATTTCTACCAGGACACTTAGTCATTTCTGAAGTACTAACAGGCTGGCGAACTGCAAAGGGACAATAGCTTTTCAAGTAACATAACATCAAGTGGTTTTCTAAGTCGAAAGAGAGGTAAGTGCTGGGCGAAAAATAATTTTGGAGCCACTGTGATTCGATTGCTGGACCTCAGCATCAGAAAATTACTAAGCGAGTTGCTTAACTACTCAGCCATGATCTCGTTAGAGAATATTGAACTAAATTATTTAACATAAAAAATCATTGATGCACGCGCTATATCGCGTTCGTAACGCGTAGTAATAATTATCAATACCTTAAACACCTTTTCTTTTAATTTATACAAATTCCTTCCATTACAAGAAGAAACTTATATATTACAATCAAACAGATTAAATGTAACAAGGAAAGTTTGAGTGTATAGATTCTGTGATGTCAGTTTCGGGAGTAAAAACATCTTAGTGGAATTCATTTTCAGCAGTTAATTTTCAATTAATAAATTGGTTAATAATTTTTTATAAATTTTTTAGCTAGTAGCTTTTCCTTTTAGGTAGTGAACCCAAATGGCACAAGCTAATTTTAGCTAGTAGAAAATATCGTTAAATTCGACCCCTGGCATATTCAACAGAGTTGAGCACTCTGAAGAGCCTTGTCCTTCAAGACTTACCCAGCAAACATACCCATATTTCAATTTATTTTTTCTATATCTGCTACATGTCGGCATTCCGATGTCAGACTGATGTCGACCTTATATAGGCAAAAACACTGCCATCGGACCGACATCAAACTGACATCTAAAGTGAGATTAACAAATGGGGTGGCACGGTGGTCTAGTGGTAAGACGCTAGACTGCTGATCGAGAGGTCCCGGGTTCGATTCTCGGCCGGGACACTTGGTCATTTCAGAAACGCTATTTAGTGTTTCCCACCCAACTAGAGATGATCCTGGTTGGTAACCCAGGGGTAGTCTCGCGTGTATCGGTGCTTTACACCGGGCACGTTAAAGAACCAAGGAATCTATTCGAAACGAGCTAGGGTATCGCACCCGGATTCCTTGTATCTCACTTAGAACTGTTTCTTCATTGATTGTCTGCCCCTGCCAGACACTGCCAATAATATCTCGGCCGTTGTGTATATGCCGAAAGGCCCTACAACGTATTTATCCAGATCCAGAAATATTGTAATTTGTAAATGCAATATCAATAATTCCTGCCTTGGCCTAGTTGGTCGGTTATTGTCAGGATTGACTTTTTGAAATTTTGGCAGTAGTAAAAAAATTATGTCAGCCTCCTATTGGAATCGGATATGTAGCCGAGTTGCACATCTGATGTCGGACCGACATCAGCTGCCGATATGTAATGTTTGCTGATTAGGTAGGCAATGGGCTCCAGTCCCAGGTAAATTAGAGTTCGAAACCCAGATTTTGCACAGTTCATCCTTAGGTTTGTGGTAAAATGTATATCCTGTAGTGTCATGACATCGATGCCATGGCAAACATTATCACACATTGATACTAACCTACGAGTCTTACTTGGGTTTCAGACCCGACAAATGATCACAAACACAACAAGAGAGCCGCTAACCTACTTGTTGATTCACTCAACCGTGACGTGCGAGCTCAGTTGGTTTTCCATTAAATTTTGAAGGCAAAACTCTTTGTGCTTTAGCATATTACTTGCAATATCAATAATGCATTACATATACAGCATACCTTTGCCAAACGACGATCAAAGTTGTATCAAAAGCGAGATATTGGTGCACACATTGGCGTTTTTTGTCTAAAATGGCCGATATGCGGATAATCTCGGACTATTTGTGGGTGAAACCCGAACCGCCCGGACCGTAATTGAAATTTGCTACAATACGGATACTAGTGTGCAAATACGCATAATTTGGGGTATATGAATATGTAATACCGAATTGAATTAAATATAATAAGTAATTGATGAATAACCAATCGTGATCAACAAAACAAAAGTTTGCTGTGATTTCATTTGTTACTTGTACGGATTCGTTTACAAGGTTGGACTTTAGCCAAATCAAGTACTCGCTTTCAATTGTTTTGTTTTATGTGCCCTCATATATGTAAGCATCGGTGGTTCAGTGGTAGAATGCTCGCCTGCCACGCGGGCGGCCCGGGTTCGATTCCCGGCCGATGCACATCTTTTTATTTACTTTATTGACTATAAGTTTTTATGTTAATTAAATCGATAGCAAAATATCGCATATTGAGACTCCACTGATATCAATTTAAAGATCTAAACATATTAAAATCGTTGTTATATTTCCCCGAGCCACACTAAATAGAAAGCTAATCTACAACTACTTTTTAGCTTCGAGTCACCGGACTCAGGAAAGTATGATGGTGTAGGGTTCATGTCGGAATTGAACAACCACCTGTCTTAACCAGCCGATGCCTAATTAGAGAAGTCTGTTAACTACGTAATAGTGCAGTTATAATCTAGTATAATTATATCCCAAACAGGGGATCACAATATCATTTGTAGCAAAACCACTCTAGACTCAAATTTTCTTTCAAGAAATATGATTCACTTATATTTTTTCTGCATTTTTAGTACAGCTTGACACTTTGCATTGTGAAAAATTCTCTGGAAAATGCAAAGTGTCGAGCTGTACCAAAAATGTAGAAAAATTATTAGTGAATCATATTTCTTAAAAAAGACCGGTAGGTCGAAAATTTGAGTCTAGAGTGGTTTTGCTACAAACGAGTGCACTTAATTTAACGAATTTAACGAATTTAGAATCAAATGCTAGACTGTTTCTAGCAGCTAATACTGTAATCACGAAACACTTAATTATATATCAACGCACGTGGGTTTTGAAACAGGCTGAACGTGCATGGTGTTTTGGAAATTGTTATATACAGTGGCTGGTTATACAGTGCCCACCAAAAATAAGTATAAAGAAGTAATTTCCCCATTGCCCTTGCCTGTATAACACTATGTGCACAACTTACAGTGAAGCAGAACAAATTTTGAAGACAATAGTTTAGTCCATGTAGTGTAAAGATCATACATTGACTGGTGCAGTATGTGAATATATTAAGTTTCTAGGTCTGGTATGAACGATAACTTGGTCTTAAGAATATGGAAACTTGATTAGGCTCCTTTGTTCCCGTAGTTATTTTAATTTGGAACATTTCCATCTTTATTTCTATCACTATTATATTTTGTTTAGTAACTGTAGTTTCAGAAATCACTGTTATTGTGACCCTCTGATAAATAGCTATTGAATAGTTGAACAAAATATAATATTCTGCATCTGTAAAAAAAGTGTATACTTATTTTTGGTGTGCACTGTATTTGTATGATATTTATCATAATACTATTTCAAAAGAGTTTATAACAAATGTCATGTTCGAATAATCGTTTTTCTATCGATCAACATTTGAACATTTCATGTACATTTTCATCAAGCCGCTGCTTTGAATGATCAACATACTCAGAAACCATGCCATAGGGTAGGCATCTCACATCATTCATGTTTTGTCAACACGTGCGAGATCGTTTGATTACAGATACAAACATTAACGACATTATAAACAATGTATTCAATCATTAACTGTTGGCACACATGGTGTGTTTCCGTAGCCTTACGCTGATTTATTGCTGTAATGTGTTATATAATAAAATAACAAATTTCATTACAATCTGTGTGGAGTACACTCGCTGCTGCTCAATAACGTACGTGTAACAGGATAGGTGTGGATGCTTTAACAGTTGCTTTTTATCCGGCTTTAGTGATGCATTCAATCTGGGTTATTTTCTAACCAAGATTCAATTTGAGCAGTTCTTCAGGAAAACCAGACCTAATGTCATTTTTTCCCATTTAGTTCTCTTTATCCCGTCTGTGACAAACTGGCATGGCCGTCACCACAGCTCGCCATTCGGTTCGATCTTGTGCCGTCTGTTTTGCCTCTCTCCATGATATCCTGGATCTTTGGAGCTCTGTGTTAAGGGTTCTTCTCCATGTCATGTTTGGTCTACCTCTTCTCCTGCTGCCTTTAGGGTTCGTGTCTAGCGCATGTTTGGCGATGTTGTTTGTGTCTCTTCTGAGAGTATGCCAAATCCATTTCCTCTGTCCGATAGTGTCTGATGTGTATCTAATCTCTCTTAGACCTAAGGACACAGTTTCGAAACCATGAACAACGTCTAAACTCTTGACCTAAATATAACAACCTACAACGCGCGCGCTTTGAGATCGAGAGGTCCCGGGTTGGACTCCCCTCTGGACCACTGGTTAATTTCTCTGAGCAAGACCCATAGCGCCACTCCACCGTGGGGTAAAATGGTACCTGCGAGGACAGTGTCTATTCCTGGGCGCCGCAGATCGATGTTGGCTGCCACACCACAGGAGAGAAATAGTCTCCCCAGGGAGACACGACACATGTGTAGGTTACCATATGTAGCCCATTGACCAGGGGAAGTTGAAATATCAAAGGGTGCTTGAGCGGCCTAGCAGCTGAAAAAAGCCCTAGAAAATTGGTAAATCAACTTATTATACAGCCGAATAATAAGGACGTACGTGTTGGTCATTGTCAGATGGAATGTCGAAGTTGAGCGACACAGTGATATGTTTTAGTACATTGTACACATATTGCCACACCAGAGCTGTGGCGCAAATCACAACATTCAATTACCAGCCATAATGGATAAACCAGCCCGTTTTGTTGACTCATTCCAGTTGATCTATAATACACGAAACATTACCTCTGGCAGTATCATGATTGAAACTGATGTTGGTGCCGCAAGCCACAAACAACATCACCAAAAGCAACATAAATTACACAACAGCAACAGCCCGCTGTGACAGCTGTTCCATGGGTACATGTACCTTTATACTTGCAGCAGCTCTGTTTGATGAGAACGTTGAAATCTAACGTTTACATATCGTAACCCGTTACAAAATACATGGATATATATAAACACACATTTTGTAAACAGGAGTCTTAATTCACACGTTGGTTACAAGGATACGTTATAACATAACTTTTACATAACCAAGTAAGTGCCAATTCAATAATTCAGAAATATTTCTACATAAAATTAGTAATAATTTATTATAAGTGATATTAAAATATTGCAGTAGTATACTAATATTAGTAGACAATGGTATTAAGTTAATTCCCAGTACTATTACTACATAAATTAGTAATATTTTATTATAAATGATATTAAAATAATGCATTAGTATAATTATAGTAACGTTAGTGGTATAATTGGAAATATTTTCACTATAACTTTAATACAACATGTCGCTGGCTTAGAATAAGAACGTAAGTACTACTTAAAATAAATAAATAATTTAAAGCCAGCACCACAAGGCCAAATGTTGACCAAACTGAAGTTTTTTACCATACGTAAAGAGTAATTTTCAGATGTGTGTGAAGTTAGCAGCCAGTTGCCAGTTGCCAGTTGCCAATTCAACTTTTTGAATCGGCAACTGGCAACTGTCAGCTAACTTCACAACCCAGCAGCCGATTCGTCGATTTCGAAAGTTGAATCGGCAACTGGCAACTGTCAGCCAGCTGACGATTCAAATTTCATAGTAGACTCGAATTGGCAACTGGCAACTGTCAGCCAGCTGACGATTCAAATCTTTCGGGAAAATCGAATTGGCAACTGGCAACTGTCAGCCAGCTGACGATTCAAATTTCATTGTAGACTCGAATTGGCAACTGGCAACTGTCAGCCAGCTGACGATTCAAATCTTTCGGGAAAATCGAATTGGCAACTGGCAACTGTCAGCCAGCTGACAATTCAAATTTCACTGTAGACTCGAATTGGCAACTGGCAACTGTCAGCCAGCTGACAATTCGAAAAAAAAATATTTTTTTGTGAAAAATCGAATTGGCAACTGGCAACTGTCAGCCAGCTGACAATTCGAAAAAAAAAATATTTCTTTCTCAGAAAATCGAATTGGCAACTGGCAACTGTCAGCCAGCTGACAATTCGAAAAAAAAAATTTTTTTGTGAAAAATCGAATTGGCAACTGGCAACTGTCAGCCAGCTGACAATTCGAAAAAAAAATTTTTTTTTCAGAAAATCGAATTGGCAACTGGCAACTGTCAGCCAGCTGACAATTCGAAAAAAAAAATTTTTTCTTCAGAAAATCGAATTGGCAACTGGCAACTGTCAGCCAGCTGACAATTCGAAAAAAATAAAAAAAATTCAGAAAATCGAATTGGCAACTGGCAACTGTCAGCCAGCTGACAATTCGAAAAAAAAAATATTTCTTTCTCAGAAAATCGAATTGGCAACTGGCAACTGTCAGCCAGCTGACAATTCGAAAAAAAATTTTTTTTGTGAAAAATCGAATTGGCAACTGGCAACTGTCAGCCAGCTGACAATTCGAAAAAAAATATTTTTTTTGTGAAAAATCGAATTGGCAACTGGCAACTGTCAGCCAGCTGACAATTCGAAATTTTTTTTTTTTTTTTTCAGAAAATCGAATTGGCAACTGGCAACTGTCAGCCAGCTGACAATTCGAGAAAAAAAATTTTTTTTGTGAAAAATCGAATTGGCAACTGGCAACTGTCAGCCAGCTGACAATTCGAAAAAAAAATATTTTTTTCAGAAAATCGAATTGGCAACTGGCAACTGTCAGCCAGCTGACAATTCGAAAAAAATATTTTTTTTCAGAAAATCGAATTGGCAACTGGCAACTGTCAGCCAGCTGACAATTCAAAAAAAAATATTTTTTTGTGAAAAATCGAATTGGCAACTGGCAACTGTCAGCCAGCTGACAATTCGAAAAAAAAAGTGAAAAATCGAATTGGCAACTGGCAACTGTCAGCCAGCTGACAATTCGAAAAAAAAATTTTTTTGTGAAAAATCGAATTGGCAACTGGCAACTGTCAGCCAGCTGACAATTCGAAAAAAAATATTTTTTTCAGAAAATCGAATTGGCAACTGGCAACTGTCAGCCAGCTGACAATTCGAAAAACAATTATTTTTTTTCAGAAAATCGAATTGGCAACTGGCAACTGTCAGCCAACTGACAATTCGAAAAAAAATTTTTTTTGTGAAAAATCGAATTGGCAACTGGCAACTGTCAGCCAGCTGACAATTCAAAAAAAAAATATTTTTTTCAGAAAATCGAATTGGCAACTGGCAACTGTCAGCCAGCTGACAATTCGAAAAAAAAAAAAAATTCAGAAAATCGAATTGGCAACTGGCAACTGTCAGCCAGCTGACAATTCGAAAAAAAAATTTTTTTTTCAGAAAATCGAATTGGCAACTGGCAACTGTCAGCCAGCTGACAATTCGAAAAAAAAATTTTTTTTTCAGAAAATCGAATTGGCAACTGGCAACTGTCAGCCAGCTGACAATTCGAAAAAAAAATTTTTTTGAGAAAAATCGAATTGGCAACTGGCAACTGTCAGCCAGCTGACAATTCGAAAAAAAATATTTTTTTGTGAAAAATCGAATTGGCAACTGGCAACTGTCAGCCAGCTGACAATTCGAAAAAAATATAAAAAATTTCAGAAAATCGAAATGGCAACTGGCAACTGTCAGCCAGCTGACAATTCGAAAAAAATAAAAAAAATTCAGAAAATCGAATTGGCAACTGGCAACTGTCAGCCAGCTGACAATTCGAAAAAAAAATTTTTTTGTGAAAAATCGAATTGGCAACTGGCAACTGGCAGCCAGCAGCCGATTCAAATTTTACTCCAAAATCGAATTGGCAACTGGCAATTCAAATTTCACGGTCGATACTCCCAGCTACTTTGGTCTGGAAAAAGCTACCTATAATCTCCGTGGTCTCAGCATAATAGGTCATTATCAGCAACACCATGTAATTCATACCAATAAACTGACTCATTAAAAGTGTGCAGGGCGTAGTTGGGCTACGCAAATACGCAAGATACGTACGCAGTTGGAATAACTGACAAAATTAAAGTGATATAAAAAGCAATAAAATGCCATGCCTGGTGAGGCATGTTTTACATGTGATAATATGTGATTTATATAGACAACTCTATCTGCCTGTATTCGAACAATCGACCCCCTTCCAATGCAAACGCTCAAATCACCCGACCACAGGCGAGATATACAAGTGCGGTTTCAGTGCATGAACCTGTCGGGTATGTACACTTTCTATCACATGGACTGATGACTAGCTACATGGATAGGCCTACATTTTATCTATCTCCAGTACCGGTTAGTTTCAAGCATGTCATTTAAACATAAATCAGCGGGAATCATTTCATTTATACAGCAATGATACATGCCGGAGTCGGAGAAACACACATGAAAGCGCTCTCGTGTCTACAATGGGCAGCAATGATACATGCCGGAGTCGGAGAAACACACATGAAAGCGCCCCCGTGTCTACAATGGGATTGCCTACAATATCATACATATAAGTACAAATTAAAATTCTATGACCATATAGAGCAAGGACATGTATTAAACAATTACCTAACTCTAGTATAGCTAGCTTTTATTCAGACATTCTACAAACATATATGATAATATGAACTTGTCATAGAATCCATCATTGTGTATGGTACGGAGTCTGGTAAGTGCCAAATGAATGATCGTGCCTCGCATCAAGAGGCGAAAATCGGTCGACACACGAAGCAAGGCGCGATATTTAAACACGAGATCTCGCTCTGTCACAGTATCAAAACCACGACATTTCGCGGTAAAATATCGTGTCTCTCTTGTCGTGTCGCGCGATTTTCGCATGTTGCTTTGTGTTTCGCACGATATTACATCGCCCGATTGTTGCAGTCGCATAAAATGTTCCAACCGTGAGACAGGACACATGAAGCGAGGCAAGAGAATCGCGCGAGATACGAAGTGAGGCGCGGCATTATGTCACGCAAATATCAGTGTTAAAGTAATTTTCACCACTATATGTCCTAGCAAACAATAAAACTTGGTATGATAAAAAGGAGCATACTGAGGCAACCAGGCTCTTTGACCCTGGAAGACCGGGTATGTAGATGTAGGCAGGCTGAAGGGAGTCGAACTATACCATCGCTAGGTCCCTATCTTGGGGCTGAAAGAGGGGCAAGATCCCCAAAATAGCTACTAAAGCGGTATGCAATTGGCGACTTTGGATGGATTCGGGCCCGTGAACAGCCCAAACCATGCTGTGTGACCCCATCGAGTCGAACGAGACCCATCCGCACGTACCTATCTTGGGGCTGATAGGGGCTAGAGGACCTGATCCCTTGGTGCCTATAACAGCAGTGTATTAAACGTTGTTTAGGGCCGGTTTCGGGCCCGAACATAGTCCAAACCAGGCTCTGTGACCCCGGAAGACTGGGTATGTAGATGAAAGTCAGGCTGACGGCAGCCGAACACGACCGTCGCTAGGCCCCTATCTTGGGACTGAAAGGATGGCCAGATCCCCGAAATTAGACAAAATAGCAGTAAACCATAGGCGACTTGTGATGGGTTCGAGTCCGTATGCAGTTATCACATAACGGGAACAGTATAATAACTGAAATAATACCGGGGAAATCGTGACAAGTTGTATAACTTACGAAAATCTAAAACTGGCAAATAAACGGTGCAGTGTGAATGGAGTTGGGTGTACATACAGTATCAGAAAAAGTGACCGGAAAGCCAAAGGGTTACTAACAGACGCTAGATGATTGACAGTTTGAAAGATTTTTTTTAACTCTAGACTATAAAAATAGAGTTTCCTCTTGTTGCTATATGAGCGTAAAACTGTGTGAATATTTAATTTGTTAAACCAATGACAGAATAAACTGCATATGATGTTACGATTTGTTTAATACTCAGGGCAATAAATTATATAAACTGTAATTAAAAATAATCCGAATAATAGAAAACCAACAAGACGCAATCAAGGATGAAGGTCAACTTTTTATACAAATTCCCGGAAGTATCTAGCTAGTGTGGACTCCAAGTGATGTAATAAGGTACTACTGTTATGTGAATTTAATGTCGCTATTCTGTAGCATATTAAGTTTGATCTATACAATTCTTTGAAAATTGTTTTTACATGTGTAAACTTTCCGAAACGAAAGTGACGCAATGTTAACGTCGGCATTGGTATAGGTTGACGTCTTGTGAAAAACGTTTCAGGAGATGATTTTTTCTATTTTTTGTATATATTGTAGGTAAGATATATTAGTTTAACATATAAAAGATATCATTTTTTGACGGGCAGATTTTTTGAAATTCCAGAAAATTTTTGGCGAATCAAAATTGTAAACGACGTCATGTTAAGGATTTAATTGGCGCGTTTTGAAATAAATGTGTTTAATGTACGTGTATATGCACTGATGCGCATTCATCATACGAAGCTAATGCCGAATGTTTGACATAGCTGGTGTAATAATAACGATTACCACAGCCGTATTACTATGTAAAGGATTGATCGCACCGTCACGTAAAGACGCGCGTTACATGGCAACTTTAGGACGTCATAGCAACGTCATTATAAAAAATACGGAAGTGTAAAGTTCAAATTTAAATCGGAAATAACAATGATACCAAATTTGTTTATTGACTCTGAGAGTTTTCAATCCACTGGAACCACCTTAAAAGTGTCCTGAATTGATAAATGAACTGAATTGACTCAATTTGCTCGCAAAATTAAATTAAAATACAAAATTAATCATTTAGAAAACGAATTAGTGTGAGATTCAGGTCCGGTAAATAATGCATTTTTCTAGATCGGTTCGCTCGCACAATTCATTTATTGGTGAATAGTATCAAGTAGAGATCAAGTTTGTGTGATAGATGTAGGCGGTTCAGATAGTATAAATTATGTATATTTCAAAGCTTCATCGCGACAAGTATTTCAAGTTTTACGTAATAATGGTTGTATGCGTTATGCCACTCTCGCGAGCACTGAGTAACATATATTCCATTACAAGAACGGACAGGTCCGCATCCTATCAAGATTCGGTACGATTCATACACTTTGCGACCATTGATGATGTGGTAACAAGGCAAAACGGCTGAGCGCGTGCAAAAACGACTACAACACACAATCTACCAGGCTCCCATTCGGATGACTAAGGAATGCCCGGATAGACACTTCAGAGCAACGTAATAACTCGGACGAGAGACACGGATAATCTCGGATCAGCACAGAATGTACTCGCGCATTCCGTGTAACCACCATGCTAGGTCTGGGGACAATCGCACCTCTGCTGTCTTGCTAATTGATAGGCCGGATCTGGTATATGCCGAGAACACGTCAGGGTAAGGACGACTCCAGTTAGTCAATGCAAAAATACCGATGAACTTCATGTTCACGTTCATCGCAAGATTGTTCGTATAGCGTCAGAAGATGAGATGTGATGACTAGAGTTTTGTTGTCGTAGATATCCATGTGCAATTACATGCTTAATAAGTTTTTAAAAACTACACATTCAGCCAATTTATAGATACGCAAATCATGCAATAATTATTCAGTCATTAACATATATATATTGTATGAAAGTAGACTTGGGTTTCAAAAATATGAGATTCGTTGGACTTTTGAGTTAGTGTAAATATTGATTTTGAATCACTATAAAACAGCGAAAATGGTCTTAATTCTAAGGCGGTTGGATTATTGAGGTTGTCCTAATGCAAAGTTTAATTCAACGTGATTGAATTGTTTCAATGTATTATTATGACATTTAGGATTGTATTATTATTTCTAATAATATGTTGATGTTTTCAAAATATTCAATGTATACACTAAATACAAAATGTAGATGTCAAGTCAATTACCTATGATCAAATCTGTTGATAAGTTTGTAATATATTTAATTATTTTACCACAGTATACTAACAACCTCGCACCTCTTAAGAGTTGCAAACAATAAGCCCCCCCTCCCAATCCACGAGACGATCAGCAATATAGCCAGTCGAGTACCGTCAGGGTCGACACGGAAAGACGGGCCGGAGTATAGGCAGCCCATCACTCAGTTAGCTAGCCAGCTACCCAACCGTTAAATAGCGCACACATGCGTCGCGAAAAAAAACACATGAGGTAGTGGCGAAGTTTGGCGTACCGTCTCGGCTGGCTAGCTAGCTAGTCGTTAAGTAGCGAGCACATGCATCACAAAATAAACTCAGTCGGCATTCGGACGTACAGTCAATTGAACACACATAGAGGGAAAGCGCGAAACATCAAAAGCTCACGACAGAAACCCGAACGCTACATGTGTTAGGATGGACGCCGATGACAGCTCAATCTGGTCGGCAAGTGGTTTACCCGGGGGTAGGGACGTTGTGCCCATAACGGAGCGCGGCTTTTGAGCTGCCCGGTGCGAGGGTTGGATAAGAATGGAAACCCCACCGAGAAAACTGACTGTCCAAGCTAGGTTTATAGACCAACTCGATGGCAGATTTTTCACATCCAAGCTAACCTGTTGAACAAACAGGTATGTGAAGAGATTTCCAACACACCAAAACTGGTCGAATCCAAGCTATTTGTGAAAGTGTTTTCCCCGAGGTGTAGTTTTGGATGCTTGGTAGAAGGGAAATTCCGCTGAAAAAACGGCTTGAAGACAATTGGCCGTTAGACGCGCTGTGACCTTTTTTTTTCAAAGGCATGCTAACCAGTTGAATTTGATGCCAAATGATGGAGCACAGGAAGAGCTTTCCAACGCACCCAAACTTGGCCGGGTCGGAACTTATGTAAAAATGTTTTCCCCGGGATGTAATTTTGGAGGGTTTGGTAGAAGGGAAATCCCGCCGATAAAGCCGCCTGCAAAGCCCGGTCGTTACAAAGGCAAGCTAGTCAGTTGAGTTTAGTGTTAAATGAACGTGTATGGGAAGAGCTTTCCATTGCATACAAACTTCTTAGGATCGGAGCTCATGTGAAAAAGTTTTCCCCGGGGTGAAAATTTGAACAGCTTGGTAGAAGGGAAATCCCGCCTATAAAACCGCCTGCAAAGCTCGGTCGTTAGACGCACTGTAGATTTTTTCAAAAAGCAAGCTAGCCAGTTGAGTTTAGTGTCCAATGAACGAGCATTGAAAGAGCTTTCTAACGCACCAAAATTTGGCCGGTTCGGAGCTCATGGGAAGAAGTTTTCCCCGAGGGGAAGTTTTGAAGGGCTTGGTAGAAGGTAAATCCCGCCGATAAACAGCCTTCAGAAGCTCGGCCGTTAGACGCTCAATGACAGTTTTTGTTCAAAGGCAAGCTAGCCGGATGAGTTTCGTGTTAAATGAACGAGCACGGAAAGAGCTTTCCAACGCACCCAAACTTGTAGGGATCGGAGCTCATGTGAAAAAGTTTTCCCCGAGGTGAAAATTTGAACGGCTTGGTAGATGGGAAATCCCGCCTATAAAACCGCCTGCAAAGCTCGATCGTTAGACGCGCTGTAGATTTTTGCAAAAAGCAAGCTAGCCAGGTGAGTTTAGTGTCCAATGAACGAGCATTGAAAGAGCTTTCCAACGCACCAAAATTTGGCCGGTTCGGAGCTCATGGGAAGAAGTTTTCCCCGAGGGGAAATTTTGAAGGACTTGGTAGAAGGTAAATCCCGCCGATAAACAGCCTTCAGAAGCTCGGCCGTTAGACGCTCAATGACAGTTTTTGTTCAAAGGCAAGCTAGCCGAATGAGTTTGGTGTTAAATGAACGAGCACGGAAAGAGCTCTCCAACGCACCCAAACTTGTAGGGATCGGAGCTCATGTGAAAAAGTTTTCCGCGAGGTGAAAATTTGAACAACTTGGTAGAAGGGAAATCCCGCCTATAAAACCGCCTGCAAAGCTCGATCGTTAGACGCGCTGTAGATTTTTGAAAAAAGCAAGCTAGCCAGGTGAGTTTAGTGTCCAATGAACGAGCATTGAAAGAGCTTTCCAACGCACCCAAACTTGGCCGGTTCGGAGCTCATGGGAAGAAGTTTTTCCCGAGGGGAAATTTCGAAGGACTTGGTAGAAGGTAAATCCCGCCTATAAACAGCCTTCAGAAGCTCGGCCGTTAGACGCTCAATGACAGTTTTTGTTCAAAGGCAAGCTAGCCGGATGAGTTTGGTGTTAAATGAACGAGCACGGAAAGAGCTCTCCAACGCACCCAAACTTGTAGGGATCGGAGCTCATGTGAAAAAGTTTTCCCCGAGGTGAAAATTTGAACGGCTTGGTAGAAGGGAAATCCCGCCTATAAAACCGCCTGCAAAGCTCGATCGTTAGACGCGCTGTAGATTTTTGCAAAAAGCAAGCTAGCCAGGTGAGTTTAGTGTTCTATGACCGAGCATTGAAAGAGCTTTCTAACGCACCCAAACTTGGCCGGTTCGGAGCTAATGGGAAGAAATTTTCCCCGAGGTGAAATTTTGAAGGGCTTGGTAGAAGGGAAATTCCGCCGATAAACAGCCTTCAGAAGCTAGTTCGTTAGACGCTCGATGACAGTTTTTGTTCAAAGGCAAGCTAGCCGGTTGAGTTTGGTGTTAAATAAACGAGCACGGAAAGAGCTTTCCAACGCATCAAAACTTGTTAGGATCGGAGCTCATGTGAAAAAGTTTTCCCCGAAGTGAAAATTTGGACCGCTTGGTAGAAGGGAAATCTCGCCTATAAAGCCGCCTGCAAAGCTCGGTCGTTAGACGCGCTGTGGATTTTTTCAAATAGCAAGCTAGCCTGTTGCGTTTAGTGTTCTATGACCGAGCATGGAAAGAGCTTTCTAACGCATCCGAACTCGGCAGGTTCGGAGCTCATGGGAAGATGTTTTCCCCGAGGTGAAATTTCGAAGGGCTTGGTAGAAGGGAAATCCCGCCGATAAAGCCGCCTGCAAAGCCCGGTCGTTACAAAGGCAAGCTAGCCAGTTGAGTTTAGTGTTAAATGAACGTGTACGGGAAGAGCTTTCCATTGCACCAAAACTTGTTAGGATCAGAGCTCATGTAAAAAAGTTTTCCCCGAGGTGAAAATTTGGACCGCTTGGTAGAAGGGAAATCTCGCCTATAAAGCCGCCTGCAAAGCTCGGTCGTTAGACGCGCTGTGGATTTTTTCAAAAAGCAAGCTAGCCAGTTGCCTTTAGTGTTCTATGGCCGAGCATTGAAAGAGCTTTCTAACGCACCAAAACTTGGCCGGTTCGGGGCTAATGGGAAGAAATTTTCCCCGAGGGGAAATTTTGAAGGGCTTGGTAGAAGTGAAATTCCGCCGTTAAACAGCCTTCAGAAGCTCGGCCGTTAGACGCTCAATGACAGTTTTTGTTCAAAGGCAAGCTAGCCGGTTGAGTTTGGTGTTAAATGAACGAGCACGAAAGAGCTTTCCAACGCACCAAAACTTGTTAGGATCGGAGCACATGGGAAAAAGTTTTTTCCGGGTTGAAATTTTGAAGGGCTTGGTAGAAGGGAAATCTCGCCGATAAAGCCGAGCACTGAAAATCGGCAGTTTCAAACTTCATCATCTTTATGACTGTATAAATTCATTTTAATACATCGTTTTTATTGTTAATGTCAATGCTTTTAAAGGGTCTGTAGACTGGTCCGTGGTGGCATTTCCAAAATTTTAATGCTTCGGTCACTTCCACTACTCGACCGTCCCTCCACTTTAATGATCGTTTCATCCGTGCGTTTGAGTGGGTATCCGACCTAACTAGAAAATGGTATTCGCAACGGTAAGTGTCGCTGGAGTTGACTCGACTGAGTGGGATTTCTCAAGTGGGCGAAACGGTCACTTGACAGTGACTCCAGCTACAATCAACTAAGGTTATGTGAATACCGATTTAGCGCACGAACGTTGGACTAATAAAGTTATTGTATTTTCAAAATAAATGAACCAACGAACCCTTTTGAAAGAATGTGTTGAAACCATCAATGCATATTTTGTAACATGCATTTTGTAATATTTTGTAATCATTAAGTATATTTTTGAACAAATAAAGTTAAGTTGCAGTACAGTCTGAAATACGTGGAATTTAAATTTAGTAGTTTCACTGCGATGTTAATAAATTGCATGCTGCATTGTATTCGTGTGAATAATACATGTATAAGGAATACGAATACGGAAATGCATGTATATTCATACATTGATTTTAATAATTGCTTTTTAATTCCGTGAATATAACAGAAATAGTTTTATTAAAATAAAAACGTGGTCATCTGTAACACAACCATGTGTGTTATTTACTATGTTGCAAAATTAAAATTTGCCTTTGTTAAAATCATGCAAATGCACCGAATCCCCCAAAAACACATTAAATAATTAAACATGTATTGTTTACACAGTGTACTATCTTATGCTACGGTCACATTTGCCCTACAAGCTCCGTACGAGTTGATTTTGCTGAACTCGCACGACGTCCGTACGGAGTCCGTACGGTGCTCGTAAGGATATTGATACTCGTACGAGTGTCTTACGGATTTTTTCGACTCGTAGAGGTCTCGGCGACATGGTAAAACATTTTCACCGAGCTCCCGAGTTGTCTACGAGCTGTCTACGAGCTCGTATATATTTTTAGTCAGGCGTATTTCGCACGGGACATTAACGGTCAACAGCATAGGATTAGATAGTGAACAGTATGACAGCAGTTATGTCAACAATGTTAATTGTTATGTGTATGCAACAATATGTTATAGACAATATATTGAAATTTCGACACATTTTTCAATATCGAGTTGAAGATACATGTGTTTAACTGCTATTGTGTCAATGCTGCATCTGTACCCAGTATCTAAGATCCGGTACAAAGATAATTAAGTATAACGTATCGATTAAAAAAAAACAACATTAATTAGGTAATGAAATCCAAATTTAATACACAATTATAATTATGCCCTTCAATTTTAACATCTGCTATGTTTTGAATATATAAAACAAATATTTAGTGTAATGATTAGTATTTTTATACAAAAAGCTGAGGGGGAAAGAATGATTGGTTAGCATATCCAGAACGAAATACAGGGTGCTGACAGATTACTAATGCGTGTAGGTCTATGATTGTAGGTGGCCGGATTTATCCAAGATGCGACAAGTCTGGGTACCCAATATGGCATGTTCGGCACCCAGTAACTTTATATGTCATTGTTTGTATGATTGTTTATAAAATAGTATCTGGTATGAGCAGAGGTCTACATGGAAGACTGGACTTTCCTAACCGAGTTGTCTCAGATATTGCTGTTATATTATAATAATGACGCTACTAGCTTTTGAAAGAAGTATTTAAATGATTTTAAGAAGACTCAACATGTAAGTACGTCAACAAACCTATTAACATGTGGTATAATCAACCATTCGGGTGACACTCAGACTGTGGTCGCGTGGGTAATTCTCTAGACTACGGATCGACAAGTCCATCAAAGGTTTTAATCTCGACCGGGGCATATGGTCTTTCGGAAATCATTTCATTGTTTCCACCCAACTAGAAATGGACTAGTTGGTAAACCCAAAGGTGGTCTACACCTAAAATGTTTAAGCACTTAGATGTATATTCGAAAAGGCTAGGGGTCCCACATGCCGTTTAACATTCTGTCTCTTCCATCCTCCCGTGTATACGATATGTACCCGATGATTATTGATGATCGCGCAGACACCGACCGATGAGTAGCAACGTATATTTTTCACTCGATGCTACACAATCCCCCGATCTGCAGCATGACTACGTTCGGCTTCAGCCAAATTAGTCAAAATGTACGCTGACCGTTCATTGTATTATAAAGATGTCCAACCGGTTATTTTGCTAGGTCCGACTAGCACAAGAACATAACACAAGACGTACTCGTCTCTTAATGTAAGATGGCCATATTTACCAACATTCCAGAAGCCCGGACCCAACCTCACCAAACCAATAGGGGTCTGTAACGTCTTTAACCCCATTCACTGTTTAAGAATAACTGTTATTCTTAAACAGTGAATGGGGTGGAAGAAGTTACCGACCCCTATGACCAAACCTGGACGCGCTCATGCTCAATGTGAAATGAAATGAATTGACATGTCCGTGATTCGCATGCACATATCTTATGTGTACACATAAATATTTGTCTATACATCTATGTGTTCTTTTTATCTTTTAGTTTTTGACAACTGTGCAATATACATGTATTCAATGTAGAGTTGATTCAAAGATCTCTGTCACAACCGCGTAAACAAACATTCACCCCGGTCGATTATTAAATGTGTGACAGTTACCAGTTGCCAATTCGATTATTTACAAAAAAAAATATTTTTTTTCGAATTGTCAGCTGGCTGACAGTTGCCAGTTGCCAATTCGATTTTTCACAAAAAAAATATTTTTTTCGAATTGTCAGCTGGCTGACAGTTGCCAGTTGCCAATTCGATTTTTCACAAAAAAAATATTTTTTTTCGAATTGTCAGCTGGCTGACAGTTGCCAGTTGCCAATTCGATTTTTCAAAAAAAAATTTTTTTTTCGAATTGTCAGCTGGCTGACAGTTGCCAGTTGCCAATTCGATTTTTCACAAAAAAATATTTTTTTTCGAATTGTCAGCTGGCTGACAGTTGCCAGTTGCCAATTCGATTTTTCACTTTTTTTTTCGAATTGTCAGCTGGCTGACAGTTGCCAGTTGCCAATTCGATTTTTCACAAAAAAATATTTTTTTTCGAATTGTCAGCTGGCTGACAGTTGCCAGTTGCCAATTCGATTTTTCACAAAAAAATATTTTTTTTTCGAATTGTCAGCTGGCTGACAGTTGCCAGTTGCCAATTCGATTTTTCACAAAAAAATATTTTTTTTCGAATTGTCAGCTGGCTGACAGTTGCCAGTTGCCAATTCGATTTTTCACAAAAAAATTTTTTTTTTCGAATTGTCAGCTGGCTGACAGTTGCCAGTTGCCAATTCGATTTTTCACAAAAAAATATTTTTTTTCGAATTGTCAGCTGGCTGACAGTTGCCAGTTGCCAATTCGATTTTTCACAAAAAAATATTTTTTTTCGAATTGTCAGCTGGCTGACAGTTGCCAGTTGCCAATTCGATTTTTCACAAAAAAATATTTTTTTTCGAATTGTCAGCTGGCTGACAGTTGCCAGTTGCCAATTCGATTTTTCACAAAAAAATTTTTTTTTTTCGAATTGTCAGCTGGCTGACAGTTGCCAGTTGCCAATTCGATTTTCTGAAAAAAAAATTTTTTTTTTCGAATTGTCAGCTGGCTGACAGTTGCCAGTTGCCAATTCGATTTTTCACAAAAAAATATTTTTTTTCGAATTGTCAGCTGGCTGACAGTTGCCAGTTGCCAATTCGATTTTTCACAAAATAAATTTTTTTTTTCGAATTGTCAGCTGGCTGACAGTTGCCAGTTGCCAATTCGATTTTTCACAAAAAAATTTTTTTTTCGAATTGTCAGCTGGCTGACAGTTGCCAGTTGCCAATTCGATTTTTCACTTTTTTTTCGAATTGTCAGCTGGCTGACAGTTGCCAGTTGCCAATTCGATTTTCTGAAGAAAAAAAATTTTTTTTTCGAATTGTCAGCTGGCTGACAGTTGCCAGTTGCCAATTCGATTTTCTGAAAAAAAATATTTTTTTCGAATTGTCAGCTGGCTGACAGTTGCCAGTTGCCAATTCGATTTTTCACAAAAAATTTTTTTTTCGAATTGTCAGCTGGCTGACAGTTGCCAGTTGCCAATTCGATTTTTCACAAAAAATTATTTTTTTTCGAATTGTCAGCTGGCTGACAGTTGCCAGTTGCCAATTCGATTTTTCACAAAAAAATATTTTTTTTCGAATTGTCAGCTGGCTGACAGTTGCCAGTTGCCAATTCGATTTTTCACAAAAAAATATTTTTTTTCGAATTGTCAGCTGGCTGACAGTTGCCAGTTGCCAATTCGATTTTCTGAAAAAAAAATTTTTTTTTTTCGAATTGTCAGCTGGCTGACAGTTGCCAGTTGCCAATTCGATTTTCTGAGAATTTTTTTTATTTTTTTCGAATTGTCAGCTGGCTGACAGTTGCCAGTTGCCAATTCGATTTTTCACAAAAAAATATTTTTTTTCGAATTGTCAGCCGGCTGACAGTTGCCAGTTGCCAATTCGATTTTTCACAAAAAAATATTTTTTTTCGAATTGTCAGCTGGCTGACAGTTGCCAGTTGCCAATTCGATTTTTCACAAAAAAATATTTTTTTTCGAATTGTCAGCTGGCTGACAGTTGCCAGTTGCCAATTCGATTTTTCACAAAATAATTTTTTTTTTTCGAATTGTCAGCTGGCTGACAGTTGCCAGTTGCCAATTCGATTTTTCACAAAAAAATTTTTTTTTCGAATTGTCAGCTGGCTGACAGTTGCCAGTTGCCAATTCGATTTTTCACTTTTTTTTCGAATTGTCAGCTGGCTGACAGTTGCCAGTTGCCAATTCGATTTTCTGAAGAAAAAAAATTTTTTTTTCGAATTGTCAGCTGGCTGACAGTTGCCAGTTGCCAATTCGATTTTCTGAAAAAAAATATTTTTTTCGAATTGTCAGCTGGCTGACAGTTGCCAGTTGCCAATTCGATTTTTCACAAAAAATTTTTTTTTCGAATTGTCAGCTGGCTGACAGTTGCCAGTTGCCAATTCGATTTTTCACAAAAAATTATTTTTTTTCGAATTGTCAGCTGGCTGACAGTTGCCAGTTGCCAATTCGATTTTTCACAAAAAAATATTTTTTTTCGAATTGTCAGCTGGCTGACAGTTGCCAGTTGCCAATTCGATTTTTCACAAAAAAATATTTTTTTTCGAATTGTCAGCTGGCTGACAGTTGCCAGTTGCCAATTCGATTTTCTGAAAAAAAAATTTTTTTTTTCGAATTGTCAGCTGGCTGACAGTTGCCAGTTGCCAATTCGATTTTCTGAGAATTTTTTTTATTTTTTTCGAATTGTCAGCTGGCTGACAGTTGCCAGTTGCCAATTCGATTTTTCACAAAAAAATATTTTTTTTCGAATTGTCAGCCGGCTGACAGTTGCCAGTTGCCAATTCGATTTTTCACAAAAAAATATTTTTTTTCGAATTGTCAGCTGGCTGACAGTTGCCAGTTGCCAATTCGATTTTTCACACAAAAAAATTTTTTTTTCGAATTGTCAGCTGGCTGACAGTTGCCAGTTGCCAATTCGATTTTTCACAAAAAAATTTTTTTTTCGAATTGTCAGCTGGCTGACAGTTGCCAGTTGCCAATTCGATTTTTCACTTTTTTTCGAATTGTCAGCTGGCTGACAGTTGCCAGTTGCCAATTCGATTTTTCACAAAAAAAATTTTTTTTCGAATTGTCAGCTGGCTGACAGTTGCCAGTTGCCAATTCGATTTTTCACAAAAAAAATTTTTTTTCGAATTGTCAGCTGGCTGACAGTTGCCAGTTGCCAATTCGATTTTTCACAAAAAATATTTTTTTTTTCGAATTGTCAGCTGGCTGACAGTTGCCAGTTGCCAATTTGATTTTCCCGAAAATTTTGAATCGTCAGCTGGCTGACAGTTGCCAGTTGCCAATTCGAGTCTACAGTGAAATTTGAATCGTCAGCTGGCTGACAGTTGCCAGTTGCCAATTCGATTTTCCCGAAAGATTTGAATCGTCAGCTGGCTGACAGTTGCCAGTTGCCGATTCAACTTTCGAAATCGACGAATCGGCTGCTGGGTTGTGAAGTTGGCTGACAGTTGCCAGTTGCCGATTCAAAAGGTTGAATTGGCAACTGGCAACTGGCAACTGGCTGCTAACTTCACACACATAATTTTCAGACAGATTTTTCTTGTTTTCTCAAAATATTGAGTTTGTACTAACGACCTTCTCATTCTAAGCCAGCAATGTATGTGTGATATAAATTAATTAGTACTCCTAACACGCGATTTCTTAATTTTTGACGAATACAGACAAAGCTTGCGAAATGTCGAGTTTGTTAGAACACTTGAATTTCTTTTTAGAATTATAAATGTGCGTGTCAATATTAGT
Source organism: Spisula subtruncata (assembly GCA_963678985.1). Lineage (NCBI taxonomy): Eukaryota > Metazoa > Mollusca > Bivalvia > Venerida > Mactridae > Spisula > Spisula subtruncata. The sequence continues at coordinate 1,947,871 of OY787671.1, forward strand.
TTCTCTGTCTGCATGCCAACATCGAATTATTCTTTCATAATGAATTTATGTACATATAAATGCAGTTTGGTAGATCAGTGTGTATAATATGGAAGTGGTGAATCGCACAAATTTTGTGAGAGTTCATAGCCATGGAGGGCGTGGTTTGTATGTTGAAGATTGACGTTTACGTTAGAGCATGGTTACTACGTAGCATACTTGACGACGGTACTGTCAGATTGCATGGTTGTTATGTAACTGTTCCATGTTATTTTATGTTTATCAGAACCACATCAAGAACTGCCGAGATGAATGTTAGAATAGTTCCCCTGGTAGGCATGTTGATACTGGCTATATTAGTACAGGATATATCAGCTGGTGTCTACGGACAGGGACCTGGTGGGCGTAAGTGATGTTTTACCTGTCATCCCTGACACAAGACCAATCATCTTAAAGAGGCGTTCCCTATAACTTTGATCGATTAAATCGATTCAGGAATATTATACATTAATTGAAAATCATTATTGCTTAAACTCCTCAAATTTTCAGCAAAAGGCTCCCACGTATTGCCGAGAAAGAATGAAAACATATTTCCGTAACGAGCCAAAATAGTCAGGAGTTATTTCCCTTTGAACACATAATAATAAATCGCTTGAAGCGATAAATTATTATTGGTGATTTAAATTATTTTTGACATTATAGAGATATATTTGCGAATACTTTCTTCTGAAAAATTAAAATTGATAGTGCTTTGTACATTTAGCTCATTTAATGTGATATTAGAGAAAAATATGCTAGTTATAGGGAATGCATCTTTAACATACGAAACCTGTATAATCTTACACAGGGTTGTTAGCCATGCATTCTCACAAGAGCTCCAATTTTGTTACAGTTGTACTACGAGTCATGCTGATTAAAATATCTGCATTTTAATTATAATTCGCTAATACGCTATTAGTATTTGTTTAATATTGAACAGCCCTGTAACTATAACAATGTTTAAATTCATACTCGAAACAGCAGTTGAAGCAGGTTTTCAAGAAATTTGTTTATTTATAAAACTGTTTGAGGCCGAGAAGATTCTCAAGTTATATCCATTTAGTTAAAAGCAAGTTACAAATTGTCTAGGGCTCTTTTCAGCTGTAAAGCCGCTCAAGCACCCTTTGACATTTTAAGATCCCCTGGTCATTGGGCTACGTTCGATTATTTCTCTCCTGTGGGTTTGACAGCCAACATCGATCTATTGGGTCCTGGAATAGAAACTCACCTCACAGATACCAATTTACATCTTGGTGGAGGGGATCATGTGGGTTATTCTTGATCAGAGAAATTAACCAATGGTCCAGACTGGGTTGAATCCTGGACCTCTTGATCCAGAAGCGCGCGCCCTACCTTTATGCTACCGCTAGGCCCACGTTTTGTACATGTTATGAGTGTGACCAAAGAGTTTTATTATTTTGTTTGTTTCAGCCCAGCCAGACTGTGTATTTGGGGCTACTGGAGCCGTATTTAAATACGAATCAAATTACGAGCATAACGGTAAAACGTACAAATGTTGGCCACATGGTATCTACCGCTTGTACGATGTGAGTAACGTATTTCATGTTTTTCCTTAGAAATTGTTTCGCACTTTTATGTTTGCGATTTTTGCTATATGCCATCGTCCACGGTCGGTGCCCCCGCTCCGCTGCGTACAGCTCGTGCGTACGTAGCATAGCGGTGGCACCGACCGTGAGTATCTGACGATGGCTATATGCATACTTGTATAGTCGCGACAAATCCATAAACAATTTAATCGTTATCATCTAAAACAGAACAAAGCAATGTTGTACTTACGCTGCCACATATAAGAGTACATGTACTGATATTAATCAGTACCTAATATGGAACTAGACGTCTAATTTAAAAACTTGTCATTTTCTACATCTATTTATATTGGTTTTGTAACAGTCACCTACCCCAGTGACCCAGGCTAACAAACATCCGCCACATACATGTCAACTCGGATTTCTTTAATTACTGTTTCTCCCTAATACCGCACCCTTTCATAACGCAACACTGTCTGGCCCGTATTCAAAAAATATTGGAAAATATTCCTTAGGTTGATAAATTTACCTAAGGTTTTATGGGAATTCACTTAGTTTTATATGATTTCACCTTAGATATCTGAATAATACTTAACAATAAGCCACAAAGAAGGTCCAATCAAGTGTTCGCGATTCATTAGGGTTATTGTAGTATACAATTAACCATATGTGTTTATTTTTAAAAGTAGCCAATTTTGCAAAGACCAATCCTGCCCATGTTTGCCCATGTTACATTATCCTGAGCTAACTATGAAACTATCAAAGAATGAAGAACCAGAACAAACAACTGGAGACACTATAATGTCGTAGTTGTGCTATATGAGCCTGTTTGAACATTAGTGTCTGCAGTTGTTTGTTCTGGTTCTTTCTTTCTTTCGCGAACACTTGATTGGACCTTCTCAGTTGTGGCGTATTTCAAGTTTCACCGCCTGTCTCGTTATCCTGTGCGCATTATAACTTATTATCTATAATCATCTGTCAATATTACATGGAAGAGGATTTTTTCAGAATCTATAGAATATTAGATAGTAACATAGACCTAGCGTTACACTAATCAATACTTTCCGTGTATGTATGCTATTGAACAACCCTCGTATAAAATTGTACCCGTTCCATAAAACTACATGTAGTATCTTTTTCAGAGTGGGGACCGATAAAGCCGATGATGATGCTGCCCAAGATAATGTATCCATTGTAATGTTACGTAGCGAGGTTCCATTATAGAGCAAGAATAACTTTAGCTTGCTGGTTCAGTGCCATTTAGCTGTATATATTTGCACACAAAAAGTTGAATAGAAATACAACAACATTTACATTATTATATGATTTGTACTAATTTGTAAAACTGTTTCTCCCGTTTATTTATAGTTTTTGAATAAGAAAATTTACCGACCAAACAAGTACAAATTAGGATGTATCGTTAATTTATTTACTTGACGACGTTTCGCCTAACGGCTTCATCAGGTCATAACAAATACTGATCGGTTACCATCATTTTTTTTAGTTTTTGAATCCAAATCGAAAAACGAGCCTACAACCAAAAATAAATATACTGAACACATTGTAGCAACACTAAATACAGTATTGTGCTATTTATTGGCATGCATGCATTGTGGTTTCTTTACGTATTAAATATACACATGTATGTAGAATTCTATAAAAAAATAAAAATGTAAACGTCTAGATTAGGTATGTTTTTGTACTTTTACCAGTATAGTTTATATAGAAAATCACCTTTGATGTCCCATGAGCCGTAACCTTACGTTGTTAAGTACAGAGTCTATATATCGCTGGCTTAGAATGAGAAGGCCGTAAGTACTCAACCGATATTTTGATATAACAAGAACAATTGTCTGAAATTATTCTCTACTTATGGTAAAATCAACTGTTTAATCTTCAGTTTGGTCAACATGACAAGTTCCGATTTTTATGAAAATAGGCTCACAAGAAGCACCGTGCGATGTTGATTTTCAATATGTATCAGTCACTGTCTTATAAGGTCGTCAGTAGTACTTTCAACCTTCTCATTCTAAGCCAGCGATGTATATAAAGTTATAAGTGCAATTACGGTTCAATTACCAGGTGTACGCGAAGACGTAGTGAATGCATCGGTGTGGGCGGCCTTTGTTTGGTTGATACCTGACCGTTATTGCAATGTTTTATATCGTAACGATCGGTTACCACGGTATCCTATAGTAAACGTGTGATCTATTGTAATGGACAGAAACTTCATCATTAAAATGATTATCTGGAAAAAAACTAATCTCATTAACGTTATATCCTTTTATAAGTATTCACCAGTTCCTGATAACAGCAAATCAAAGTTGGAATCTGATTTTAATGGTATCTGGTACTAAGAACATCAAACAAACATCAAACGAAATATCCAAGTTCAGAAGTCCAAACAACATAGGTTAAATGTTATATTTTTTATAATTAACAACACAATCTATGATCATTAAAATTATTTACAATGTCAAATAACAATGACCACAATGTAATGGAAAATAATCAGACATATAAGTTGTAATAGTGGTTAGACTAGATTCGTTGAAATGTTGGGTAATTTCGCTTATTTACTAAGTTTTTTTTTATGTTTTAAGCGTTAATACTATTTCCTGAACGAGTTTAACATAAATATATCAATTGCCAACGACTGATAGATTCTTGATATCATATGACACTAAAAACGCAAAATACGCACAGTTTTATTGGAAGAACACACCCATGATTTATAGCTTTATACTGCACACGTTACGTATAAGATAATACGTACTCTCTATACTTACCTGTATACAAGGACAGTCATGTGATATAAAACACACTCATCTTGTTTTTTTTATATGAAAACGAGGAACGCAATTTACATTTTATTCTATAAGCTTGCGCCATCACTGGTTGGGTATCACTCTTGCTCTACTAGACGCAATTTGTCAATTTGTGATAGAGTAAAGTTTATAATGAAAGAGTGCAGAAAATTCTATTTCAAAAACTATTTTTGTCTTCAAATGTATTTTGATGGATGATAGACATTGTATTATGATCATATTTCATTAAAGTTTACTCTTGATGCTAGACAAAAAAGCAAAAAAGCAAATTATTGAAGCATGACAGCAACTTCATTGCAAAGTTATTTGTCGGGGCTATAGTCAAATGTATGAGTAACAAACGTTTACGAACAAATAATTAAGAAGCATATTTATGAACTTGTGACACGCAAAACTTGAATGACCTTGCAAACCGTTAGAAGAAAAATGGTAATGTTTCTTGAACACATTTTAAAGTATATACACTTTTTATTCAAAAATGTGTTTGTTAATGAAATGCATGCAAATTCATTCAAGCACACTTTTTAATTAGGATGGACAATGTTTCAAAGAGTCGTTGGTACCCAGCTAGAGTGATAATATATGCACAATTATTTATTTTAAATATTCTGAATTCTTGTTTACCATTCCCCTCCCACTTTTGTTTTCCCTCCGTCCCCTTAATCTACTTAGTCTATGTTTTTCAAGTAATGACGACCCTGAAATATTCCGACCTGGATCAAACTGCCATTTCACAATGTAATAGATGCATTTCGTCGATTTATGTAACGTTAGCATAAATACTAATGATTTGCACATGCATAACTCGGCAGGTTTTATATTATAATGAATAATGAAAATGCAGTGTTGAAGTCCAGTTTTACAGAATGCGCTTTTCAGGGACCCACCAACGTAAATAACACGCCACAAGAGCTGCAAGTCTGATATATTCATGATAGCACGTGGTAAACGATGCGTTGGCATGGTTACATGACACAGGTTGCTACGTCATCACAATCAAATAAAGTATATATAATATTGATGTGTATAGCAGATATTTGTTGAGTCACACGTGACGTTATATCCATGGCTATCCGAGTGATACAGTTCACATAATTTACTGTTGCTATAATACTTGACCATAATACAAGCAGTTGGCTCCTCACATGCATTGCGCAGTAGATCCGCGCACATGCGCGCGCATGTTGTTTTAGTTAGAGCTGTTGATATCTGTAATAGCGAGAGTCGTGGTAAAACTACTGGACCTGACCTCACCATTGTAACCGTCGAAGATGGAGCCTGTCCATATGCCTGGCAATGTGTCGTTCCTTGAAATATAGAAAACACTATTTAACCAGTTTTACAGTTTTATTGATATAATCGGCACGTGAAATGCCTTTGACCATTAACCAAATGTATTCTATAAAAAATTTAATCGATGTTGTAACAGTGAAAAGAAGATGGTTTAAAATACAACGAATGTATTTTGATATTTATGCTACTTATTAGAACTTGCACGTGGCAAACATACTGAATACGTGCGATACGACACAAAACCGGAGTAAATTTAAGTCGTTTTAAACTTTAAGGAACACTATTGGTGGTGGACCTAAAACAGAAGTACATATCGGACAAGGAAATCAGCACCCGATAGCAGGAAATAAAGAACCCCAAACATGAACAGCTAGACGGAAAGATAAATTGACAAAAAGGGCTAGCTCGCCTGCCCCCATCAGTCAGTCAATATAGCCATCTTAAAGCCAACAACTAATCCGAAGAAAACCCGCCAAAAGAAAAGACACAAATGACATAAGCTGTCTATATGCTTTTAAAATATGATTATTTTCGGAGTTAAACACAATGATTTATTATGAAAACATCAAAATCTTCATTACGAGTATTCAATACTGATATAGAGAAATTTGGCAGTTTCGAAAAACTTTTATTTTGAAAACTGCCAAAAATATATTTATTACTGGCAACTAGTCTATACTTACTTATGTCGGTGCAAGTAGGCTCTGATCCGTCCCATACCCCACTCACCAGGCACGTCCTCGTTGACGGACCCTGTATTATATACCCGGGGTTACATGAATATATAGCCACCATGCCATACGTAGTTCCTGATGGTTGACTAACGCTTCCATCATTTGACGCCAAAAGTGTCCCACAATCCACCGGGTCACATGACGGTATACTGCTATCCCATAATCCACCTGACTGACAGACACGTGGACTTATACCAATCAGACTGTATCCTATGTCACATGTGTAAACAGCCTCGTGTAGCAATAATGTACCAGATGGTGTTGAAACATGTCCATTGGTCGGGGCCGTACCAGGGCTTCCACAATCTGCAATAAAACAGTATTGCTTATCATGCATCCTCACAAATCAGTGGTTAGTCAAGATCGCAGACAATATTTCAGATGAAAATACGCTGGTTGAACGTGAATGGAAATCAGGGAACGGTGTGTATCTTATTATGCATGGATAGTGACTATACGACGGATGTTAGGGAACACGAGGTATATTATAATTGTTATGTTTTATTTTTTGATACTCTTCAATGAAATATTCTACAATTGCATCTTCCTAAACTCGTTATGACGACATCGGCCATGATGTTAATCTGGTTAGGTCGATATTTTTTCCAATTCCTGAAAGTACTTTTGCATGTGAATGTACTTCTCGTGTCGTTCTGTCTCGACATGATTGAAATTAACAAGGTGTCCATTATCCGTAACCTCTGTCTCTACATATTGTTTGCTTAACAATGAATGACTTTGTTTTGTGTTTTTTTTTATCTAATCGATATGTTTAACATGATTAGGCTGATGATGCGTTGCTTCCTTCTTGTTGGCAGTATGAAGGCCAAACTTTGTCAATTAGATGATGTAAAAAAGTATCTGAAACCAATTCAATGGTAAATTAAATATCATTGATATGAGAATAGTCGACGGTTAGAGATCGAGCCACTGGCCTATTTATCAATACAATGAAGACATGGCGACAACAACACGCTTTAATAAAGATAAGACTGGCAGATCAAACATGATGTACACCAACGTGTATTCGATAAATATCCGCAATTGATACTTCTTAATTAGGAACGAACCATTTTCTATTTATAAAAACAATGATAAATTGGACGGGATATTCAACATGCAACAGAAAAGAAGAACATACAATGTCCATTACAAAGGCAATAAAGACCTCAAAGGCACCATGTCAGTAGCACAAAAGAACAACGGCGTCACAAAGACAAACGCAAGACAAAGAGTGACAAGGGAAAAGGCAAATATGAACTCATATATGAATAGGCGCTGTGAAAAACAATACCACACATCCAAGACACAGACCGGAGTCAAAGCTAGCATACACATTGGCCAACAATTGCACAAGCAATCTATCAGGTCTAGATACATTGTACGCTCAAATTACAAAGTGAATTTGCTTGCAAAACAAAATGTGTGCCTATAAAATTACATGACTGTGAAATTAGAAAGAGTTGAGGGTATCATGTTTTCGTTGTTTATGTATGAAAAACATGAGTCTAATCTTAAGTTTCCTTAATCAACTCAGTGCATGCAAATACATGTAACAATAGTTTAATTATCAGTGTACTTTATTATTCCATATGTGTATCACGTATGTATGACCCGGTCAAGTTCACCTATCATTAATTGGCATTATGTACTCAAACAGAAGTTCGAACAACAATAAATAGTTAGGGTGAATGACAGCGTGGTTGCCTATGGTAATGTGCATTTATTTCTGGACAAGTACGCCCAACAATAAGACCAATGTACACTTAAACGAATTTCTAATTGGCCACCCAATGAAATATTATATTATGCGATATATTCAGTCAATATTTCTAAACTTGTGGTTATTTTCATTCCATGCACTTATCTATCGATTTCAAGAAATAAATTACGCATGCATGTATGAAATCGTCCATGCGGAACAGTAAGTGCAAAATGGCTTACATGCACGTGGTTCACGTGCCCGACATGTTTGATTTTTGAAATCAGCCAAAATGTATTCTCTGTCGATTGACTTCGTGAAAGGTGTTAATACTGGCGAGAATAAGTTAAACGGGGCGCGCTGAGGCCGTTAGAAATGACGAGTACCAGCACCAAAATCCAGACATGTACGTCAAAACGTCTTTTTGTAAAAAGCGATATTTATAATAACGTGGGGTTTAGCTCGAATTACTGCGAGAATCATATTTTCTATCAATACAATTGGACAGTATCGGGGTTTCGATTATTTATATTCTTCTAAAAGCATTTTTTAAAAACTAATTTATAAAAACACGTGGCAAATCAGAAATTCGTTCAATGTATGCATGCATCTGACGTCATGAGCGCGTTCAACGTGGCTCATTTTCACAAATTATAGTGTTTAAAGAAAAGTCGATCTACAGGGAACAAATTTATACCAAATACGATACTATTCCAAGCTTCGCACGAGGCCAACGTGCAAAAAAGCAATTTCGCACCAACCGTTACGCATGCATGATTTTGTATATGAATACGCCATTTCTTTCCAGAAATAGATTAGTAAGTGCGTGGAATGAACAAATAACACAGCCTAAGATTTATTGATATAATTTATCAGATGATATAATATTTTTTAGGGTGGCCAATTAGAAATTCGTTTAAGTGTATACATTGACCAAACTTAAATATTTTTTTATTTCGTCAGCAGATCATGCATTACTTGTGTGACATAGGCATGAAAGCACTTTACGTGCATTTTTTACGAACATGCTCCAATTCAAGGCCGCCCTATTGAATCTACAATGCAAAAGCGTCAATTGGACAAGAAAACATCGTTAAACTTTTCGCTGTTGAAATAATTAATTACTTTCTAATAAATATTTGCAATCGCTCGAATCGATGAGTATAGAAATTATTCGTTGACTTTCTTTCAGTAAAGTTAATAGAGAACAACATTTCTTCCTTGAAAAATGTATAAAACTATCGGATACAGGTGTGACTTTAATCCCTTCATTATAGCAGAAACAAAGCACAGTACTGAAAAATCACCGGTAGGTCTTCCTATGCAAACAAGTGTGCTTCTTATCGTAACCAAAATATCATAATGGCATAAAAATGCACTGATTATTTCAACGAACTTGCAGTTAGGCAATATACAGCATATGTATTCAAATAAACCAGAATTTATGAAGACACATATTCGTACAAAATATAAATAAAGATATATATATTTATCAGTCCAGTTCATATACTGTCTGTAACTGAGCTCAAATACATAAGCTGCGTTAGTTTGCTCAACATAACACACAAAAGTCTAATCTTTCCTACACAAGATCAGTTCATAAAACGTGTCTGGAATGGCGATCTTAGTACAGTAAAACTTCGTTATGACGAGCATCGATATCACGAGCACCCGACCTATCTGGAGCAATTTTAAAACCAGAATCCATATTTATCATCAATACATGCCCTTTGGTTATTTCGAGTACCCGGTTTATCTCAAGCATTTTACATGTCCCGATCACTCCTCGATATAACGAAGTTTTACTGTAGTTGATTTAAGACGTTGGTTCAAAGCAATAATTTATTTTTTTGGTTTTAAAGTAGTCTTGTAATCGGAACATTGCCACGTTCTTGCATGCGTCATGAACATTCCACAGTTCAGACCACAGGGTAGTGACACATTTTATTTTTGTGTTTCTGTTTGCTTTATATAAAATTTAATATTCAATATGTACTTGCGTTAAACACCAAATATAAACATAGAAACAATACGCGTCAATACCCTGTGGTTTGATCCGCACGATGGGTTTCATTTTAGACAGTCACTTAATTAAATGTTTTATTTGAACATTTATATATATTTATATACGTATTTAAGTATTCGAGGGTTGTCCCAGTAAATAAACAATGGCACTTAATTAAGTTTAAATGGACGTACAATATATTTATTATTTACCCAATGAATGGATGCATTAATTATTGACGAATGAGTCGTAACACTAGGACACATTTCTGGTGCAGACAGTTCGGTGTACTTTCAACCTTTCAGGAATCTCATGAGGTATTGCCATGCACAGAACATTCAGAGCTCGCGTGTGAGCCTTTATAAAGAAAAGTCTTACTAAACTTACTGTTGATCGACCGGTTTGTAATCACTAAAGTGTTTGTGACATTTTGACTTTATTATTTAAAAAATAATTATATTAATACTTAATGTAGTATACATTATAATAATACATTATGTATTACCGGAAATTACCAACTTTTCGTCATCGCTTGTGCATTTCGGACAGAAACACCCCATTCAACCTTTAACATCCAGTGAAACACATTTAACATGGATGTATGAAAACAAAACAATTACCTATTAGAACACAAGTTGGCTGCATGGCATCCCAATTTCCGTTTGCACCACATATTGTAGAGCTTGCCCCGTTAAGTGCGTAGCCAAAATTACACGAATAGTCAGCCTGGAAGCCATACAGCGTACTGGCTGATGTGACCGCTCCATTTGTAGGGTCTGAGAGAGGGCCGCAGTCGACAAAGATACAGTTAGGGACTGGATTGTTCCACACACCGTTCGCGTCGCAAGTTGTTGTAGACGACCCTGACAGTACGTATCCAAGGTTACATAAATATGTAGCAGTGTCCCCTGACATGGTGCCACCTGACGTATCCACTGCACCATTGGTAGGTTGTGTTGGTTGGCCACAGTCTAGTAACGGAAAACGTATTACAAAATAATAAAATTACAAAATACAAGAGGTATCTCCCTTACTGGGTTGTACTTTGCCGTATGACAGGTGCAAATTCAGATTACCGAAGAAAGGTATCTATTTTGAAAGTAAAACTTGTACATTTCGCTGGCTTATAATGAGAAGGTCGTAAGTACTCTTAAAGAAACATTGTCAATTTTAAATGTGTATCTTTAATTAATTTGCAATAATTGCAATTTATTCGTACGTCATATCATGTTTGGTTTAATTAGTCAATATGACACAATCAATAAATAGGAGTCCGGATAACCTTGAACTGGAAAGTTGGACAAGTATTGACTAGTTTGTTTTCGTCTATCAAGAAACTTATAGCTCGAAATACTTTTTTTAGTTGTCTCATCTTGAATGTTATGCGCAATAACTAATAACAGCAAACGGAATGCAAAATGCGTAGATTTACACAAAAAAAATCAGGAGACATTTAACGAGGATTAATTTATGAACAGTCCAAGTAGGAACCATATCCCAAACCCATGAAACCGGCATTCATGTTAGCATTGTGGTCATTACTACATTTGCCAAATTGAGATTTAAAATACTACAAAACATATGTTTATAAATCATATGTCACACCAGTCGCTCGATTAGTTTGTTACCATTTTACTCCAAATAATAAAAAAAATAATCAACATTCTGGGCGCAGAAAATATTGCTAATATTCAGACAAATCGCTGATATCACAAGGTTGTTATGCGTCTCACGCACGACTGTCCTACATGTTGAAATATTGCTGTATTTGGTTAATCACATTGAAAAAAGAGAATGTGGTTTATGTTCATTATGGTGCGTTAATATCTCCAACGACGGTCGTAGGATAATCTTTTAGCTGTCGCAGAGAACAACGGCATGTCCCGTGTTCACAAAGAATTGATTTTCAAGAACATGCTTAAACTCGATTCTGTTTTTGCTAATTTTTAAATCAAAGTATTTGTAAAGTTAAAATAACATTTCTGTAAAAGTGTATTAAAAGTTATGTTTTTGTCTTTGAAATATAAAAATACATCGATATTGATTCTGATCCTGAAAAAGAAGTCTTTGTGCACACAGGACCAGGGGCCACCCCACCGAAAGGTGTCTCAAGAAGTGATCGTTAACAGACGTGCGCCTGTCAGAAGTCATACATCGCTGGCTTAGAAAAAGAAGGTCGTATCTTAAGACTAAATATATTGAGAAAACAAGAAAACTGTCTGACAATTAGTCTTTACTTATGGTAAAGCAAACTTTTTCAACTTCAGTTTGGTCAACCTGACGAATTCATAATATAAGAAGCGCCTTGTGAAGTAGATTTCAAATATGCATTAAATTAGTCTTATAAGGTCGCAAGTGGTACTTACGACCTTCTCATTTTAAGCCAGCGAAATGACTAAGACTTTAACAGAGAGTATCGGTACTTACTAAGTGCCGTGCAGTGGAATACCATCACGACCCCTGGACTGGTAGAATCGGTTGAGCATCCCCCACCACAATTACCATCATAGTAAAAACAATCACCCGGTCCGTCAGGGGAGCCTGCGTCATCAGCAATGTACGATATGGCACAATCTACTGTATGCAGGTTGGGCATGCAGGATTCTATACACGTAGACTTCATAGTACCGCTAATTGTGCCTGTCTCTGCATGATTTGATTTCACTTTGACATTATTTGTTGTTGCTGTCGAATATCCATCACATACTTAAATAAATAAAACACACAAAAACATAAACATAAATTACATCTTCTATTCTCACGGGGTCCCATTTACTCGATTTGAGGTTAACTCATTTTCAGTATGACATTCCCTATTTCATTTGAAAATACTACATTTTTTAGGCTTTCCATTTAATCTTCATTTCATTTGAAAATAGTCCATTTTCAAGGCTTTTCATCAGCTACAATAGCTTCAATAAAACAAAAGTATTACAATTGTTATAAGCGTCACTGAATTGAGTTGAGCCGGATAAAAACTTTATAATCATGATGCAAGATAAAAAAAACATAGACATTGAATTTATGTCGCTTGTTTCGACAGCTGCTTTCAACTGCTCAGCCGCCCAACAACCACTTTTTGACATTTTTAAAACTTCCCCTGGTAATTTGGCTAATGAAACCTACACTCGATTCTCCCTGTGGAGACTATTTCTCTTCTGTGGATGTAACAGTCAACATTGATCTACGGCGCATATGAATAGACACAGGTCTCACACGTATAAATTCACACTTAGGTGGAGGAGAGCATGTGGGTTACTTTTGCCCAGAGGAATTAACGAGTCGTCCAAACGCACGTCCTACCTCTAGACCACCGCTATTCACAAGGTTTTTAGCCATATTGCCAGACGGACGGGTGCACGGGTACACGAGCAGACAGACAGATGCGCGGACAGACGCGACTTGGACAACAGACGGACGGATACACGGACGGACGTTCTCACTGACTTGACATTGTGGGGTTTTCTTTTGTTCATCCTTTTGTTTGTAAAACCCCATAAGCAACATTTTGCACCCAGTAAGCAACGGAATGAATAGAATCTAAATATAGCCTATTGTTCCACACCTCACAACTACAAGTGGGTGAGTACGGACCGACAGATGCACGGACAGATGCGACACGGACAGACAGACGGACGGATGCACGGACAGATGCGACACGGACAGACAGATGGCCGGATGCACGGACAGATGCGACACGGACAGACAGACGGCCGGATGCACGGACAGATGCGACATGGACAGACAGACAGCCGGATGCACGGACAGATACGACACGGACAGACAGACGGACGGATGAAGAGATGTTAACTTCCTCCTAATTCATTTTATGGGAGCGAACATAATCGTTCTTAAAATCACTATGGCCACATAAAGAACAAAAACTATTCATTAAATAAAAAAATAAAAAGTGCACGGAAATTGTTTAATATACGATAACGCGCATGCGTTATTATTTATTCATGTTTCGATCTAAATTTGGTAATATGCGCTAAAGTTGACAGTGTATATGAAAAAGCTGTGCTAAAACAGTTTTTCCGTACACGAGGATATTCAATTTAATTACGGAGAAAGTCTAAGTTTGATTAGAAACTCATACTTACTGTAGGCCAAAGTATCACACACACAACAAAGTTCAATGGTCCACAAAACAAAGAAATATCCCATCTTTTTAAAACTGAAATGTAAAATCAATCCACATTTTTCAAGAAACATTAATATTAATATTCAAATTCAGGGTAAATACAAATGTACATAATATAGCATACGTGTAATTAAGTGGATTCAATACAACGAAAGTTCTGATAATTTTATCTTAGTCCGAAAATTATTTGTTTTAGGAAGTCCTCTCATCTCCATGGCAAGTTCTTAGTTTCATCAGCATCGCTTGTAAAATTTCCACAGACAAATGTATTATCCGATATATTAAAAGTATTTAGAATTACAATGTACTTTACCATAAAATCATTGAAATTTCTCTACAACAAGGGTTTTCAAAACTCGTTCTAGCACACAAATGACACTCTAACTGTGGCGCACATTCAGTACACATGCGCACAGAGCTTCCAATATCTTTCAACAATAACGTGCATTTTGTACAGACACACGCAAAGCAAATAAAGTCCACGTTTACTCTCGTCATATTCACCAGTGCCAATTTGTCCGCTAGAAACATATCTTTATGGCACCATACTATCTTTATAACTGTAGACTGTAAAACTGCAAGTTATGATTATCATATTTCCAGATATTTTAACAATGGAAAACCTCATCAGACGGTGCTAGACACACTCAAAAGCAAGTGAATTATTTTACAGAAAAAATATGTTGCTTCAAGAATATTATAACATTTCGTATCCAAGAAAATAACTACACGTTTACTTCAATTTTACATTCATCATTACACCAACATGATATATCAGACAATTTGGCAATAATGTCTTTTAAAAATTAATGTAATTAAATTCAGTAACCTTTGGTCAAAAATGTTAGGAAAGTTTAACTTACAGTGTAAGTTTAATTATATTGACTCCGGTAAGATTCTGATATCTTAAAGTTGTGCCGATTTTTACTTGTATGTTTGTTATTTAGACTACCAGATACTTGGACTAACGAGAGTGCTAAGATACTTTACTTTGAAAAGGTCATGCTATGTAAGGAATCAATGTACGCCATTTACAGTTAACAACGGCGGGTTCCAATTAAAATTCCAAATACAATGTACGTGTACACGTTATAAAGTATCTCATTACGTGTTTTTTAAACAAAGAAAACCATACGAACACGAAAATGCTTTTGACGTACGCAAACAATCAATACAGTACAATACAGAAGCCTTTCTTAGAACGGTTCGGAGGATTTCCGCAAAAATGACTCTGGAAAAAAGGTTGAGTAACATAGCACACATGCAAACAATTATGTCACTGGCTTAGAATGAGCACGATTCATGCATTGAAAACTTTGGTTCAATATATTGTGTCATAGTGCTGGTAGTTATATTTATACTATTGCTGCAATGGGGCAGTAGGTCAACTAGCCGATGAGGTAGAGAACTCTGCAATTAATCAATGGCCCGTGGATTCGAACCCCAGATATGGAATAACAATTATTGTAATACTAATTTGTTGACTTAACATATCGTACATATGTCTTCAGCGTTTTATAGTCGAAAAGTTGCTGATTGGTCCTGCATTTATATGAAAATGATGAAAATATTAAACATGCTTTTATAAAAGTACTACACCCCGAATTAAATTGATTTGTTACTGATACTGTTGATACAATAAGTAATATTAATGAAAGAACTTATCCCATTCGAAAGAATTGCAAAGATTACAGTTAAATTAGTTACACCCAGTTAAACTTAGATAAACATTGTTTATCTGGAAAAATCAATGTTTATAACCGTTATCATTTAACTTTGAACGGCCTGTACATATTACACAGCCGACTAACCCCTTCTCTGATGACAGATCTCATATTATCATAAACATAACACGTGAACAAAGAAACACGATATTATCGTGCGATGTAATCAACCCAAACACAAGAAACACAAACTTTCCGTGCACTGTAGAAATGTCGTTACAATAACCATACACGGGCGTACCAAGATCGGACTCAACAATGCCTAGTTTGCCTTACAAAGATGTTTCAGTCATACGAGTGAAAATTTTATCAATGACCAAGAGAACTGGGACCCGCTTCATAGATATATCTTAAACTAAAATCCGACTTTTTATACGAGTTAAGACAGTGAGTTCATTACTAGTAGAGCCAATCTATTTGAACTAGAATTACATAAAAGACGAATTTCTTTTTTCTTTATTTCTTTTTTTCAACTAAAGCATCACTGGCCTATGGATCGATATAAAACTAACAATATCGCTAGAGATGTTTGTTAGTATTGAATACTGGCGGAGTCAAACATGCTTTTATGTGCAATATAAAGTTTGTACTATTGTTGTTATTGGTAGTGTACTACTGCTACGCCCCTCTAGTAGTTCAATTACACGTAGATATAACATGATTGTTAAGGTAGACATACATGTAAGTGTAAGAAATATTAACTATTGTTTCGTACCAAAATTAAAATTTCAAACTTTTGTTTAATACTTGTATACGATTGTTGGAACTAAGTATTGGTAATGTACAGCCCATCGAAACTTGCTAGGTTCTTAGACTGAAATGGCGTTAAACCAGAATACATAAAACAAATGCATCTAGTGTCGAAACAATCAGGTACCAGGAACGGTGATAACAAACGTGTTCTCGTTCTAATAATCAAACTACATATTCCATGCTCAAACTTAAAAAATCCATCTTTTTAAAAAAAAGAATTTGGCATCACAACCAACACCAATTTGTAGCAAATTATCTAATTAAGAAAGTGCACCCCATTCAACAGGTTTACATTTAGTAATAAAAAAGTATAGAAGTCTTTGTAATTTAGAACATGCTCCAATTGGAGTACGGAGTATGAGTTTGAGCATGGAGTACGTTCTCAAATGTTTATAATCACCGAGTCAGGTCAACCTACCTTAACCTGATTAAGTAGTTCACTCTGGCTCATGATTATCTCGCATTTTCAACACTTTACCATCCCGCACGAAAATTTCGCGCAAAATTCCCGGGGTTTCTAACCACCCTATATAAGACTTCGTGACTCGTACTCAATGCACCATTCAAGATATTTGGACTGGACCTAGAGGAAGCTTTCAAGGTAAGATTTTTTTGTTTTTGAATTTTTATTGGTTGTCTATTTTTGAATTATACTGAGTACATCTAGAAACGCAACACTGGGGTTTCTGTCAACACTTTTCAAACTCTGTATGAATGGCACCCAGACTGTTTTACTTGATGGCATTTTATTCCATGAACAATGCAACTGTAACATTGTTTTCATACAGTGCTATCGATGCAGAATCGTTGTTCTAAGTGAAAAGATAAAATTTCGATTAATTATTGATTGATTACATATGCATGGAGTCCAACAAATTAATTAAAAGAGTTTGAACCAGTTGTGAACTTTGCCTAGAGATGGTACATGTGGAGTTACTGGTTCTGTCGGAGAGTTGTTTCACATGGATAACTTGGAAATGGGTGGTTGTAAACGGTGCCAAAGTGCTAGTAGAGTGTCTCCAGATGACACATTGTCGGTTCATGGCATTTTATCCAAAGTGAAACCTCCCAGTTGACATCTCCGTCATAGGCATCCGAATCGCTTGATTTGGCCCGTGTTCGGACTATCCTGATATTTTTATTATGAAGCCTAGAACTTTTCTTCTGTAATTTTCTTTCCTTTGGCCAACCTTACAAAGGATTCGAAGAAATTTACACCTAAATTTATCATGCATAAATGGTGCACGTGGAATTCGTGCGTTTTTACATTTTCTTGACGCACGGGAGTTACGTTACCCGATCGATAAAATTTGGACAAGTTTCTACACGATTATACAATATTATTACACAAAATTAAAAAATGTATGAGCAATGAAAGTTTTAAAAAACAAGGGTGAAAACGTTGCGTTTCTAGATGTACTAAGCATATTTTAGGTTTCTCTTATTTTCTTGCACCAATGTGGACATACCGTGTAGTTGGTGTTACAATTTGTGTCTAAAGAAAGCAAGTTACCAAGAAAGGTTGTCAACAAAACAATAGTCAATAACGTTACAATATTTTTTAAAAAGCATAATTATTTATTCAACATTACCAAGTTATTGTCGCAAGTTCTTGCATACATTTACGTAAACTGTTGAAGATTGAATGTAGGTCGGGACACATTACAACCAATATAACGAACCAGAATGAATACATATCCATAACGTTTCGACAAGATTTGCTTATTAATTAAACGTGCTTGTGTTACTTAATCACTGTCTTAACCACTTGACGGTCGAAAACTACCACGTGTATCAATTTCTCCCCACCTACATTCATATTTGCCATGTACGCTTGCCCACCCTTTGCGTAGAAATAAGCCAAAGCATACTACAGAAAATGAGAAATTTTTGATAAAACGCATTTGCCAAAAATATAATCGTCGAACGCAATATTTACGGACAACTAGTTACGCTAGCGCAAATGTTTCAATAAAAAAGTACCCAGCTACCTACATTGTAACAATAACTTGATCTCTATTTCAGATGTTTGTTCGCTACCTTCGACTGGTCATACCACCCAGCTACCTACAATGTTACAATAACTTCGATCTCTATTTCAGATGTTTGTTCACTACCTTCTACTGGTCATACCAGCAGCTACCTACACTGGTACAATAACTTTGTTCTCTATTTCAGATGTTTGTTCACTACCTTCTACTGGTCATACCAGCAACTACCTACACTGTTACAATAACTGTTCTCTATTTCAGATGTTTGTTCACTACCTTCTACTGGTCATACCATCAGCTACCTACAATGTTACAATAACTTTGTTCTCTGATTCAGATGTTTGTTCACTACCTTCTCCTGGTCATACCATCAGCTACCTACAATGTAACAATAACTTTGATCTCTATTTCAGATGTTTGTTCACTACCTTCTACTGGTCATACCAGCAGCTACCTACAATGTTACAATAACTTTGTTCTCTATTCCAGATGTTTGTTCACTACCTTCTACTGGTCATACCGGCAGCTACCTACAATCTTACAATAACTTTGTTCTCTATTTCATATGTTTGTTCACTACCTTCTCCTGGTCATACCAGCAGCTACCTACAATGTTACAATAACTTTGTTCTCTATTTCAGATGTTTGTTCACTACCTTCTCCTGGTCATACCGGCAGCTACCTACAATCTTACAATAACTTCGTTCTCTATTTCAGATGTTTGTTCACTACCTTCTCCTGGTCATACCAGCAGCTATTCTAGGGCTGGAAATAGAACCAGAACAACTTATGGGTAACTATAGTAACTTATCATTTTCTTGGAACACTTACTTATAAATTATAAAATTAGATTTACCAAAATCTGCATGGCCTACCAACATTACCATGTACAATGGAACTTTACATAACCAATGTCCCGCTGAGGCAATATATTTTACTAGGCAGTTCTTAATTTGTATTCAAGACTTATCTACCTCCCCATTCGATATAATGTCCTTTGTCTGTAAAGCTCGGTTGTATTCGATTTGTATGTTAATTTATTATTTACCAATTTTATATCTGGACTTATTATGCTGCAAGGAGTCTCAGTTTAATCTGGTAGGAATATATAATTTTTGTACGTTTGTTTACAGAATACCAATGTTTTACAATTGTAATAGCTCTACATATCGATGGCTTACAATTAAAAGGTCGTAAGTGACACGACCTTTTTAAGATTTAAGATTCATACATATTTATAATAAGCATCACAAGGCGCTTCTTATGAGCCAATTTTCATAAAAATCTGAACTTGTCATGTTGACCAAAATGAAGTTGTAAAAGTTTGTTTTACCATAAGTAAGTACATATAGTAAATATCTCAAAATATCGACTTGGTAGTTACGACTTTCTAATTCTAAGCCGTCGATATATAAGCTTCATTGGCGTATATTTTAAGAAACCACGTGGGTCTTCATGTTGACTCGCCGTATTTCACTTTGTAATTACATTGTATTATCTATTTTATTTCAGAATACCAATCGATGTTTTACGAGGGTATAAGACAACATATACAAGGAGAGTACAGTGTCTTGATGCCACTTGTTGCTAGACAAAATGAATCCTGGCAAATGTGTAAAGAAACAATGATCAGTCAGCGACCAACCTGTCGTAGTTGTGTTGAAGTAGAATGTGGAATGTGAGTAGAACAAATGTTTTATAGTTTTTGATTCTTAATGACTTCAAAATTCAACAATAAATGTCCATGTACCACTGAATATAATTGCCATTCAAGCATCGCAAACCATCGGGGTACTTCCTCTCGTTGTCTGGATGGATTTATTAGATTTGAAATCCCTACTCCCAATGACTCCCAAAAGCTCTTTTATTTCCGTCATGAAACCTTCGTCGAGGCAAACATCAGGTGTGACCTAGCCATAAAGTATATATGCCCACGTGGTTCTAATGTATTTCGCAGTGTCAAAGAGTTCGATCCTTTTGATGGCAAATAAAGGCTTATTGCTCTATTGCTAGATCTGTGTAAAATTTATAAAAAAAATTATTACTTTATTTCAAGATTTTAGGCCATTGGCCCATGAATCACATATAATATAATTACAAGTAATAATTACAAACAATTACAAACATGTTACAAGTAACAAAGTATGCCATAGTATATTAGGATTTCCATAAAAAACGGAATTACTCGCCCATGAAAAATGACTTTGATATCGTTACATGTTTGCCGTGGTAGTGCGCACACGTAACATACACATTATTATTTCAGGGAACACGGTGATTTGGTCCATGAACACCTACAAGGATATATGTTCAATCTCCCTGCTGAAGCTTCCGTTAATTGGGACGACTGGCACCAAATTGGTGCTAATGTATTTGATAATGTTATTCCCGACATGGAAACTTATGGTGGTTACCCTGCCGTGGATACAATGCCATACGGAGAAGTTCCAGATAAGAAAGCTTTACCGCTCGCTTTTGCTGCGTTACCAGCTGCTTTACCAGCATTTAGTACTGTGCAGGCAGGTATGTAAACATTAATCACAAGTTTGAATTAATAATTTGACATTTTAAAACTGCAGAAAGTTCTAAAAAGTTCTAAGCTAGAAAGAATGAGACTAGTGGTGCATGCATTTGGCATAGGTTAATTGGAAAATAAAAACTGTATATTTTTACTTAAATAAGTGATATAAACATTTGCTATCTGTTTCTTAAAGCTCTTCCCTGGGGAATGGCTGGTTTTACACTAGGCACAAAACTTGCCGAAAATTGGGACGGTTTCACGAACGTAATGGGAGATATTGGAAACGGATTTGGCGATGTATTCAACGGTATTGGAAACGGTCTTGGCGATGCATTTAACGGTATTGGAAACGGTATTGGTGATGTTGGAAACTTCATTGGTGGTCAGTGTCATTTTGTATTTTACTATATGCGATAGCACAAAATATTTGGATATGTCCTCAATCTTTATATTAGAATTTTAACAGCTGATATATGTATACATGTACATATTTATAAACTGCGGCTGTGGGGCCAAACAATCAAATATCATTCTTTACTATGCATATAGTTATTTTTCAAGTTCATTGTTCATTTTTGAGGATCTGATGGACATTGGTATTGCTCTTGTAGTCCAAAAAAAACAAGAATGTTTATGGTCAGCAAGAATACAAATAAGTTGATAACGATCGTTCCGTCCAAATGTTCGTGAAGGAGCCACGACTACAAAAAGTTGTTATCTTATGTATTGTGTAACGAGCATATAAACGTACGTGCCACAGTGTACATGGATATGTCAACTTGTTCATTATTGGAATATTACTAAATAAGTGAAGTTTACTTTTCCATGATTAATATGAAATTGAATCTAAAATGCAAGAAAGGGAAAACAATTCCGCTGACCCTAGACTATGACATTTCAACAAAGGGTCTTTATCACTGTCTAACCACTTCTGCATATCGTTTTGTTCATGTCATCAGCTCTCCCTGTAATAAACTACGAACCGAGCCACTTCAAGTTGTTACTACTAGCCTTGTTACTATTTCCCACAGTTGTTTGCCTAGGCGACCATGTTGAATTGGTCCGAATCGCGAGGGTACGAAACGTCACCTCACTTGTCCATTCACAGGATAACACATTCGTTGGGAGCACCAAGGCTTTAACATATATTTTACCATTACTTTCTTCACGAACCCATGTTAGTTTGCCATTAAATTGTTTGCAATAATGTCTGCCAGTAACAAGACATGACTACATCCATAGTCCTGAGCAAACTCACTATAAATGTACTGCTTCAAACTTTGTAAAGGCACCAAACATTCCTTGTATTGCAAATTGAATTATGTTTGTATTGAATACAAACGATAGGTGATCAATATCGAAACTATAACGAGAAAGGCTTACACATCTTTTTATAATTATACCTCTTTTGCTCAATCTTTATCCGGGTGTACCAACAAAATAGATTTAGTAATGAATCGGTCAAAATTCGGTATCATAGTCTGGCCATACTGATGGTGAAATCATACATAATTTTTATATTTTGCTTTCATAAATATGTTTCGTCACATACGCGAGACCGTTCCGTGTTAGCAAAAACCACTGAAGCACAAGTTTTTGATAAAATATTTGATTTCCAAGAAAACGAGCAATAATGATCATCCTCGTACTATTGCTTCAAACTGAACTTTGATGTACAGGTGTTGGTCTGACACGTACTGTCTTCCACAGTATGTAAGATTAGAAAATTGAAAACATATAAAAATTTCGAATCGTACAATGAACTACATTTTAAAATCATTAGGCTTTCATTCAAATCAGCATCATGGTATCACGTGGTATATTAAGCGATAATTAATAAAGAAATTACACAATACAAGACAATAACTTAATCAGGAACTTGTTTTACAGGTTTGTTTGGAAGACGTCGTCTTAACAGTAGGTTTGGAAGACGCCGTCGTGGGGTTAGAATGTCACCATTTAACAACAATAGAATGCACATTTTGGGTGAAGACACGAGACAATGTATGGAACAATGTTCAGAATGTATGCCATTCCTTGGAGAGGTCAAAGATTTCGTATCAGGAGGTAAAAACACGACTCTTAATTTTCCATTGAATAACGTTTGAATCGTTCTGTGGCAAACCGATCTAAGTTGATCTAATTTCTACAACTCTGCCAACTGTCTTTATGAAATACTAAATAATTAAATACAATGTGTTGCCCTAAAAGATCGTTATTACAATCTTATTTGCTGTCCGCGTCTTTTAATTTATTTGACCTAAGAAATGAGCCTTGTCTGCTAGAAGAGACAATGAACATTGTAATTTTACCGTTTGTGATATGTAACTGGACTTTGTCACCGGACCATTTCTCCGAGTTCTTTGAAATAATGCTTTGTGTGATTTTGTATACGTACGTTAAGAACAGTCTTATATTAATGTTAGTAAGTGCCACAATTGGGAACAGAAAAATAATTTTGTAAGCAGGTTCTTTGAGTGGGGAACGATTGTCTATGATAAGTTGCTGACTTTAAGGTTCGACTCTCACCGGAGAGTAAAAATTCGTTTTAAATTTCTCTGAACATTAACGACTAAATATTCCATTTACATTTGCGACAGCCGAGGAGCGACTATGTGACTTTTGTGTGGAGAGGTTGGCACTGTACAGTCTGGTGAACCGGCACATGTCTGAAAAAACCCTTTAATTTAGTATAATTATACTTTGACCGCAATTATCCAGTAAAAATGTCTATAAACACCACCTATGCAACAGCACATTATTTTAGTTTAGGTAGGTTTTTATTGACAGGTGGTCTTTTAAGGATGGGTTACAATACGGATTTGAATTTTAAGATGTTTTGTCTATAAACAATGTTTTATTTTATTTTCAATGAACGAATGCTGTCGTGACAGTGTGTATTGAACATAAATTCATTTTACCATATCTTTTAAGCCTTTATGTAAACATCTATCATGCAGATGTTTATATATGTCAGCTCGTGGAGTTCTATTTTCGCACGGGTTTGAACAACTGGCGCATGAGCGCGGGTTAGTAAGTTGACATGAACAACGTGTGCACGTGCGCAGGTTAGTAAGTAAGATGAACAACCTACCTACGGGTTGTTCATAAGGGTTATTAACCTGGGTTAAACAAAGAAACAGTTGTGTAAGTTTTATTATTGACCCTGTATTTTGTTCATTTGCATTAACACTGGTTTTGGCTAGAATAAATAAATGACATGCACGAAAAGTCCACTACATTATTAATGCTTATACTCCGATACGCTCTGACTCCATTCATAAAGTATACATTATTGTCGTAAGTGTACACTTTTGGAGTTGTAAGAAAGTTGTTTGTACAAAACATTTACTCAGAAAATAATTGGTCAATCATGACAAATCCGCTTATGACTACATGAACAGTTAAATAAATGACATACTGTAAAATCAATAATATTCGAGGGGGATTTAATTTCGTGAATTTTGTGGATGATTTCAACCACTTGAACTTTCCACGAAATGGTCTTTTTCTCCAAATCCACAAATTTTGTCACATTGAAATTAAATTATTTTTACTCCGACGTCAAAAACATGTAGCTAGAAAATTGTAAATCCACCCAATGATAGTGCAGTATTAGACTGTACTACTGTAAAACCATCTAATTTGTGGCGTTTTACTTGAATCAATAGTGTAGATAACTAAATCATGAATTCCAATATTCTTGATTAATTTAGGCCAGAACAAATTTTAGAGAAATTGCTTATTGTTTTGTAAACTGCAAAATGGGGAGCAAAATTTATATTCTTGTAATGACCAAGAAAAGTAGAAAGTAATAATAGTAATTGAAGCAAAGTTACAGAATATTCATACCAAGCAAAATTTATTTTCTTATTATTCCCAAGAAAAGCAGTGCTTTTACAGTATTTTTTTAAAGTATATGTAACAATTTAAGCGAATTTAAGATTAAGCTATAAAAATTCATTGTGCAATTAATTACATGTACAATTAAGAAACCAGAATATATACAGAATACAAATAGTTACTATAATTGTCTATCAGGTGAACTTTATTCTATTTATTAATACGACTGTGAGCGTCAACATGGGAAGAATGAATATAACCTTGTTATGTGTATTATAAATAAAACAATACGAATATTTTCATAGAAATATGACAATTGTGAAAATAAGATACATAAATTTCTACCTTTGTGCACTTAGTCCTTTATCAATGAATGAAGAAAACTAGATGCAAGTGTATTATAAGCACTTATAAGGTGTATAAACACATTGACACTTGTGAATTCTAATCACAAGCTAATTAAACCTATGAATGGACATTTTTGGACAGTTAACTTAATCCCTTTGGTACATTATAGGCCAAGCATATTTTTACATTATAACTATATTTTCTATGCTGCGAACGATGCTCGTTCATGGATTGTGCAAGGAACTTTTGGATAACCATTGTCTCCCTAGAGATCATTTTGCTCTTTGTCGGAGTATAAGTCAGATACAGAACTTGTTATCGCTCAAAAGTGTCTTCTTACAAGTGTTATTGTACAGTTTCGGAAGGACGAACAACAAATTATCCTCGGCTTCGCCTCGGACAATTGTGTTGTTTGTCCTTCCGAAACTGTACAATAACGCTTGTAAGAAGACACTTTTGAACGAAAACTAGTACTGTATCTAATACATATAATCTGGCTAAAATGTACAATTTTAATTCGGGTCCAAAAAGTTCAATGTTGCGCTGTAAACAAGGTTTATCCTTGTTTTCTATGATTACAGCATGCGGTGAAGGTATAATGGAAGATCAAAGAAACATGGCCATGATGATCAAAGAACTAAAAGTGTTGTACAGAATTAATGGACTGCCAGGACAACCACGCCGCTCTTCTCCAATTCTCAAAAAGGTTTGTGAACTGTTACGTAATTAGTTTCGTATTTCTACCAATGGCTGAAAAACAAACCTTTAACATTCACTTTGTAAGACTAGAAGTATTCTTTTCGAAAAATACTTATCATATTTATAAAATGATTTTCATATGATCTTGCATTCGTCAAAGCTCGACCATCTCCGGTAAATGGTATATACCACTAGGCCATACCAAATCGTTTCTTCGTTTAGCGTCCGAGGTTTTCGCATCTTGGGAAAGAAAAAGCAACAAAATGTTTAACCTTGTATCTTCAAAATACTTTGACATATTGCTATCAATACTTATCATAAATATTCTCAATCATGTCCCCAACCCCTACACAACAGTAGCTTTTAAACAAACATGTTTAAAGTATTTCAGTAGGTTATTATGTTTGACATTGCTTGATAGCTATTAAATTAGTTAGCCATAGGCCTACATGTATCATGATGAGGATAGAATTTTAGAGTTTTGTTTTTTTGTCTCAGGATAGCTAGATAGGTTTTCGAACTAAGAACGGACGCTAAACGAAAATGCGATTTGGTATGGCCCTATGTGACAACACATGCTCTCATCATATTTGTATACCGGAAATCAAGCTTCGAATTACCAGATCTACTTACGTATATGAACTTTTTAGATAAAGCTCAGATTTGACATTAATTGAATATAAATCGCTGGCTTAGAATGAGAAGGTTGTAACTCCTACTTACGACCTTTATTATAAGACCAATGCATATTTGAAATCTGCTTTACAAGGCGCTTCTTTTCAGCCTATTGCAATGAAAATCGGAAATTGTCATGTTGACCAAAATAAGTTTTACAAATTTGTTTTTCCATAGGTAAAGAGTAAAATACAGGCAGTTTTCTCTTGTTTTCTCAATATATCGATTTTTTATTTACGACCTTCTCATTCTAAGCCATCGAAATGTTCCTAAGTAGGTTGACTTGTATTCGGACTAAAGGTAACATTTGCTCTGGTATACATGTCGCCTTCCCACTACAATGGAAGAGATTATTTGAATATTGTCACTTGCATAAAAACAATCATAATTCGAGGATTGCACGCAAAACTGTCGTACTATCGATTCGATAAGTTATATCAATGAGGAAACTATCCCATTCGAAAGAATAGCGAGAGAATTATATAAGTTCCTCCCAGTTAAACCTAGATAACCATAGTTTACCTGACGGACAAGCTTATATTTATAACCGTTATAATTATAACTTTGAATGGACTGTAACTGCTGATTTAAAGGACACACGACAGTCTTGCAGGCAACCCTCGAATTTTATGTTCACGGATATTTAAACAAATGACTGACATGAATAATAGTTTTTATCCTTCATTTCTCAAAATATAATCTCATCTAAGTGAATGCCTAACTAATGTGCTTGAAATTTTTCAGATTGAATATAACCCGGAAAACTTCAAGCTGTCTTCAATGTCTTACGGAGATGTATACATCACAGCCATGACACCGTCAGGCCCAGTCCGATATCCCAGTGAATACAGATTCCGCATGCAATGGCCACAAGTATCAATTTTGGAATTTGTTGAAGAATTGGTCGAAAAATGGGGGCTTTAATACTCACCGGAAGTGACCGACCGGAAGTAACAAAGTCATCACCGGTTGGCCGTTTGTTAATTTTCCTTTTGAAAGTATTTGAAAGATACAATGTACATTGTTATATTTTGATTTATAAAATAAAAATGCTTATTAATATCAAGTCTCTTTCCTTCATATTTCTGTAGTGTACACATTGGATATACTAAGATAAATACAATAAAGCCTAAAGACCACCTATTGAGCTTTTAATTCAGGTATAGTTCAATTTTGAACCCTAAGCCATGACCTTTTCTAAAGACGATTCTATTTGCGCGGGTATCCCGTGATTTATTGATTTCAATAGTCATGGTTTAAAGATATGATACTTACTAATATGTGTAATTTATCAATTGGCAATTTAACACAGTTAGTCAATGCCGTAACAAGCTTTATCGGCGAATTGCTTAAACTTTAAAGGTGCAGCCACGGCTCAATGCTCGAAATCGAACTATAGACATAGTATTAAAGATTTAAGAGATATCCTAGCAGTGCAGAGGGACCACAATGTGGTCATTATTTGTTATACTCTTACTCATAAGAGTGGTCTTTACACGAAATAGTTTGACATAAACATAACATAACACGTAACACAATCTACGGTAAATTATGATATATACGATAACTTTAATTCAGAAAATGGATATGAGCATATCGTTGCAAATACACATAACATGCCAATGGTGGTTGTACACACAAAGTATTAGAGCACGTGTCCGTCGCTTAAGCGGTAGGTGAGCCATGATTAATATATTTAATTTACCCAGAGGTAACCAAGTGGACGCGCTCATTAACGCTTTGCTTGAGCAAAGGACACCACGTGTATTTACATGAATAAACAAAACTTCATGTGGCCCCAAGTATCCCCATTACAGCACATTAGAACGTCACCGTTCTGGATGACGTCATAACTGAGCATGTGAACCAACTTTGGTGGACAATTATGTTACTGAACATAGGGTTCGAACCCGCTAAAACGTTGGATACTTTTGGTTTGGTATTCACAAAGCCTCTTAAAGGAAAAATAAAATATTTTGACTTGAGTAAAAAATTAGATGCCTGCATAACCTGCTGCAAGATTCTTTGTGAATACCTCCCCAATCGATCTGAACAAATTGACTTCACACGCAGTGAATATACTGTACATGCTCCTGTGCCTGCTTATCGCACAATGCACCACATATCAAGTTTACTGTGTGTGGCCCCGAAATTACACTTTAACTAGACTCGAATCTGTTCGAAAAAAATAATGCATGAAAGTAATGCGTTGTTGAGTTTAATTATACACAATGACGTGACAAAGCATTGCAGGATTGTTGTACCCTGGAACACATGTGTGACAAAGTCTAGTGTGAAAATAGTCTGACCAGAATAAACTGAGACTCCTTGCATAATTCAGAAAATCCGAAGATAATTCATAAAAAACCAATTACAATTATCTGGCCTTTTTGATTCTCTACTAAATAACAATCGTTGGTGGATCAGTGGGTAAAAGCACGGTTTGTACACACGATCCACAATGGAGGCTAGCTCAATGTAGATGTTTTCTTTAACAATTACATTGGTTTTCTTAACTGTTATTCGTGAATTAAAACTATCCCTTTTTGCACATAGACAAACAGTCATGTAATTTCCTACACATACTCAGTTCAGCCATACATTACGATCTTTATACAGGACGTTTCATAATGCCTGTCCCCATTACAAACGAATGCTATGAGTATGTGCAGTATCTCATCTGACATCTTCACATACCAAAGGACAGCCAACATTTCAGTATGTGCATGATCTCATCTGTATCTTCATATCCCAAAGGACAGCCAACATTTCAGTATGTGCATGATCTCATCTGTATCTTCATATACCAAAGGACAGCCAACATTTCAGTGTGCATGATCTCATCTGTATCTTCATATACCAAAGGAAAGCCAACATTTCAGTATGTGCATGATCTCATCTGGGCACTGTTTTATCAAAGCATTTACGCTAGCGTAAACCTAAGATTTCCTAAAATATTGCGTACGTCGATAATATTTGCGTAAATGCGTTTTACAAAGATATTTTAGTTCACATGCTGTCGTAAGTTTTAGCTTATTTCTACGCCAAGGCTGGGCAACCCTAAATGGCAAATATGAACGTAAGTGAAGAGTTTTTAACACGCACTGATGATTTTTGACCGTCGCATGTTGATTTTGACCGTCGTTTGTTGTTCTAGACCGTCACTTGTTGTTTTAGGCGTGATTAATAATCAAATCTTGACGTATATTTATTCATTCTGGTACCCGTTATATTTGTTATATTGGTTATATTGTGTCCCGAATTACGTTCAATCTTCAATATTATTTGCGTAAATGTATGCGAGTACTTGCGATCGTTTAGTAAAACACACTTACGAGTTTGCGTAAGGTGGATATCTATGCGTAAATATACGCGACATTTACGCATTGTTAGTAAAACAGTGCCCTGATATCTTCATATACCAAAGGAAAGCCAACATTTCAGTATGTGCATGATCTCATCTGATATCCTCATATACCAAAGGAAAGCCAACATTTCAGTATGTGCATGATCTCATCTGATATCTTCATATACCAAAGGAAAGCCAACATTTCAGTATGTGCATGATCTCATCTGATATCTTCATATACCAAAGGAAAGAGAACATTTCAACCAAATTTGTTTTATTTTGTATTTGGACCTATACGAGTACGACGCATGTCCAGTATCAGCGAGTATAAACTAGAGCTGTGCGGGGTGTCATGACGTCGCGATATTTACATAAGCAGGGAAAAGTCAATGGGTCCGATAATTTCTTCGCCAAAACGCTTATAAGCCTTCTAAAATGTGAGTCACATACAACGCCAACGTCAAATAAGGAAAGCATACACTAAACGGAAATTTAAATTTTAAATCATCGCGGTGCAGGTTAAATGTTGAGGTGGTGTCCGAAAACAAACCACCTGACGTCTAAGTAGAAGTTATGGTACAACCAACACATCTCATTGAGCATATGGAGGAACATGTCGACCATGTGAATCAAGATTTCAGTGGAATGGAAAACTTGTTATGTCCCTTTTGTGTTAGTGTTTCAAAGTTTTAAAACACTTTGTCTGGAACACGCGAGCTCGAACACGTTTTATATCCTATACATTATGTGAGGCGTATAACGTATGTGCTTGTATTTACTGAATATAAATATGCCGACTATGTGTACTTGTGTTGATATAGTATAGCTTGGCGAAGTTGACATGAATCTAGACTTTATGCATAAATATATTACTAGGTTCTTGCTTTGAATTTATGAATTTCCGCAAGCAAATTTCAAATTTATGTGTCTGTATTACATCTCGAGCGTCTTCCCGACTATGAAAACAATCGAGGTTATAAATAAACTAGTAGACAAGATATCGAATGTTAAATTATGCTAATCAAAAAGTCAGGTTCGTGTCAAATTCGCCAAGCTGTACATGTAGAAAATCAGAATATGGACGATAATCAATCGCATTATGATACGATATAATCATAACTGTAATTGAAGGCTAACTCATGTGTGTTGTGGTAAATGCTAGAGATCAGTGCAATACCCTTTGGACAAAAGCCAATATCAACACTAAGACTACCACATTGGACAACGTTGTTTTGGTCCATTTGTTTGCTGCGAGCCTCTACCCACTCCAAATCCAGAAAATTTCCCAAGGATGGCCATATTGAGGTTTAATGTATTTAATGTATATAATACATTCAATGGGTAGTGTATATGAAAGGAAAGAAAATAACTTTTATGATTAATAGTATTTTTATTTTATAAATCAAAATTTAACAATGTACACTGTATCTTTCAAATACTTTCAAAAGGAAAATCAACAAACGGCCAACAATGATGACTTAGCTACTTCCGGTCGGTCACTTCCGGTGAGTATTAAAGTCCCCATTTTTCGACCAATTCTTCGACAAATTCCAAAATTGATACTTGTGTCCATTGCATGCGGAATCTGTATTCACTGGGATATCGGACTGGACCTGATGGTGTCATGGCTGTGATGTATACATCTCCGTAAGACATGGAAGACAGTTTGAAGTTTTCCGGGTTATATTCAATCTGAAAATTTCCAAGCACATTAGTTAGGCATTCACTCAGATGAGATTATCTTTTGAGAAATGGATAAAAACTATTATTCAGGTCAATCATTTGTATAAATACCCGTGGACATTAAATTTGAGGGTTGCCTGTAAGACTGTCGTGTGTCCTTTAATCAGCAGTTACAGTCCATTCAAAGCTAAAATGATAACGGTTATAAATATAAGCTTGTCCGTCAGGTAAACTATGGCTATGTAGGTTTAACTGGGAGGAACTTATGTAATTCTCGATATTCTTTCGAATGGGATAGTTTCCTCATTGGTATTACTTATCGAATCGATAGTACGACAGTTTTGTGGGCAACCCTCGAATTATGATTGTTATATACAAATGACAATATTCAAATAATATCTTCCATTGTAGTGAAAGGGCGACATGTATACGATAGCAAACGTAATCTATAGTCCAAAATACAACTTACTAATGAACATTTATATACACCTAATGAAAAATCTGTTAACAATGCATATTCGTAATTAGATGCATCTGATATTTCGAAATTAATACGTTATTACCGCTATTAAACAAGACTGCGTTCAATAAACGCTTATGCCCCCGTGGAAGCCATTTCAATAAGTCCAAGTCCAAAATTAGGTCAAGGTGAAGGTCAAAATGGATTCAGGTGATACAGGCGTGTGGAGAGTAGTCATATACAACATACATGCAAGTTTGAAAGCTTTGTAGCAAGCCATATTAATGCTAGAAGAAACGGTCAAATTGGGTTAACCGGGCCGGACGAACGAACGGACGGACGAATGGACGGACAGGTGAATTATTATATGCCTCCCGATCTATCGATACGGGGGCATATAATATCATGGAAGGCTGACTTGTGTTGTCACATAGTGGTATATAATATTTACTGGAGACAAACGGCAATGTCCGATCATTTACGAATGCAAGATCATGTGAAAACCATGTCATATGATAATTATTGGTCGAAAAGAATAGTTCTATAGTCTTACAAAGTGAATGGAAAAGGCTTTGTATTTAGCCAGCCATTGGTAGAAATACTGAGATTAGTTATGTAATAGTTCACAAACCTTTACGAGAATTGGAGAAGAGCGGCGTGGTTGTCCTGGCAGTCCATTAATTCTGTATAATAATTTTAGTTCTTTGATCATCATGGCCATGTTTCTTTGATCTTCCATTATACCTTCACCGCATGCTGTAATCATAGAAAACAAGGATAAATCTTATTGGCAGCAACATTCACAACTTTTTGGACCCGAATTGGAATAACGGCTTTCTTTCCATCGGATTACATTTTAGCCAAGATTATATGCATAAATAATTCAAAGTGGACTGTTCGTGTACGTCATTTATTTTAGCCAAAACCAGTGTTAATGCAAGTGAACGAAACACAGGGTCAATCACAAAACGTTGTCTTACATCAATATATGTATAAGGAATCAAACTAGTCAACAAATCACTTGTTGCTATGATCCGTCTCTTCTAACAGATAGGCTCATTTCTTCATGTACGTTCATATTACTACACTAATTATAGGGGTTATGTGTTAGTTCCAAAGAGCATTCTTGCCTCGGCGATGTGCTCCATGTTTAATAAATGGGCATTGGAAAGCATCGGAAAAAGGGTCCTCGTGTGGTCGATGGGAAAATTCGGGGAAGTGATTAGAAACAAATGAAATCCCTGTTCACAATGCCTGACTAAGCTCATTTATTTCAGTAGCGAGTACTTCGCCGAGGCAAAGAATGCTAAGTGATACATAAGGCTTTACATGAGATGACCGAGTCAAATACTTTCGAGTCAAATGCGGACAGCAATGTATTCTAATAACGATCTTTTAAGGCAACATATTGCATTTAATTATTTAGTATTTTAAGTATTTCAGAAGTTGGCAGAGTTGCAGGGTTTGCATCCAATCATCGGATTAGTTAATCACAGAACGAGTCAAACGCTATGATTCAATATAAAATTATTACAGTCGTGTATTTACCTCCCGATACAAAATCTTTGACCTCTCCAAGGAAAGGCATACATTCTGAACATTGCTCCATACATTGTCTCGTGTCTTCACCCAACATGTGCATTCTATTGTTGTTAAATGGTGACATTCTAACCCCATGACGGCGTCTTCCGAACCTACCGTTAAGACGACGTCTTCCAAACAAACCTGTAAATCAAGTACCTGATTAAGTTAGTGTTTTGCATTGTATCATTTCTTCATTAATTATCGTTTGATGTACCACTATAGTAATACCATGATGGTGATTTGAATAAAAGCCTTATGATGTTCTTAAAATGTAGTTCATTGTACGATTCAAAATTCAGTTTTCAATTTTTCTAATCTTATATAATATATACTGTGCAAGACAGTACGTGTCGGATCAGCACCCGGACTTCAAATTTCAGTTTGAAGCAATAGTACGAGGACGGTCATTATTGTATGTTTTCTTCGTAATTATTTGTTTGTTCAAAAATCATTCTTCAGTGGCTTATATTCGTGGGCGAGGTAACATATTTATAAAAACAAACTTATTTATGACGTCACCATCAGTATGACCAGACTATATGATCATGAATATTGAGCGATTCCTTACTAATGTGTTGCTACACCTGGCTTAAAATTGATGTAGGCATAATGATTTATAAAAAACCCACAGCCTTATTAAATTCGCAACTCAGGAATGTTTTGGTGCCTATAAAAGGTTTGGAGCAGTACATTTATAGAGAGTTTGCTCAGAACTATGGATGTAGTCATGTCTTGTTCATATGTTACTGGCAGACATCATTGCAAACAATTTAATGCACAACTACCGTGGGTTCATGAAGAAACTAATGCCTAATTATGTGTTAAAGCCTAGGTGTTCCCAACGAATGTGTTTTCCTGTGAATGGACACGTGAGGAGACGTTTCGTATCCTCGCGATTCGGACTTTTCCACATGATGCGCCTAGGCAAAGAACTGTGGGAAATAGTAACAAGGCTAGTTTTTAAAACAAACTTGAAGTGGCTCGGTTCGTACTTTATACAAGGAGAGCTGAGGGCATGAACAAAACGATATGCAGAAGTGGTTACACAATGATAAAGACCCTTTGTTGAAATGCCATAGTCTAGGGTCGGCGAAATTATTTCCCCTTTGTCGCATTTTTATTCGACTTCATATTAATCACGTTAAAGTAAACGTAACTTATTTAGAAATATTCCAACAATGAACAAGTTATTATACCCATGTACACTGTGGCACATACGCTCATAATTTATGGTCGTTACACAAAACATAAAATAACAACTTTTTGTAGTCGTGGCTCCTTCACGAACATTTGGACGGAATGATCGGTATATCAACTTATTTGTATTCTAGCTGACCATAAACTTTGAAATTTTTCGACCACAGGAGCTACTATATCATACCGTGCTACTTTATTTCAACCCTCTATTCACAGAACGTGGATTATGAAATGTGTTTGTAATTCTGCTCGAGGGTTTTTATGATACTCCCATAACAAAGACTAACGAGGAAACTTACTTGACAATACTAATACCAATCTTCCATCAGATCCTCAACAATAAACAATTAACTTATAATTATGCAAAGTAAATAATAATGATATTTGATTTTTTGGCCCCACAACCCGAGTTTATAAATATGTACATGTATACACATATCAGCTGTTAAAACATCTGCTAATATAAGGATTTCGTAATATTTCGTGCCATAGCATAGTGTAAAATACAAAATGACACTGACCACCAATGAAGTTTCCAACATCACCAATACCGTTTCCAATACCGTTAAATGCATCGCCAAATCCGTTTCCAATACCGTTGAATACATCGCCAAGACCGCTACCAATATTGCCCATTACGTTCGTGAAACCATCCCAATTTTCAGCCAGTTTTGTGCCTAGTGTAAACCCAGCCATTCCCCAGGGAAGTGCTGTAAGATACAGATAGGCAACAAATGTTTAGATCACTTATTTAACTTTCTTGGTATTCATACATACGAGTATATTGAAGCAGCTATGCGCTTCCAAGATTTTAATTTTATACGTAGACCTAGTGTTAATCAACGGAGAGGTCGAAATAACCCTTGCGTTTGACTGCCTAAAATGAATGTATCTACTAGTCTCATTCTTGTTTCTAGCTTAGAACTTTGGATGCATAGTTTTAAATGTTACACTATTGATTCAAACTTGATTTGATATTTACATACCTGCCTGCACAGTACTAAACGCTGGTAAAGCAGCTGGTATCGCAGCCAAAGCGAGTGGTACAGCTTTCTTATCTGGAACTTCTCCGTATGGCATTGAATCCATAGAAGGGTAACCACCATAAGTTTCCATGTCGGGAATGACATTATCAAATACATTAGCACCAATTTGGTGCCAGTCGTCCCAATTAACGGAAGCTTCAGCAGGGAGATTGAACATATATCCTTGTAGATGTTCATGGACCAAATCACCGTGTTCCCTGAAACAATAATGATTATGTTACGTGTGTGCACTATCACGGCAAACATGTAACGTTATCAAAGTAATTTTTCAAGGGCGAGTAAATCTGTTTTTATGGAAGTCCTAATATAATACATTTTACACAGAATTGTGCAATAAGCCTTTACTTACAATCAAAGCTATGTTAGGGAGTGAACTCTGCACGGCGAAATACCCTTTGAACCACTTGAGCACTGATATTTTATTGCTAGATCACACACGACAGCGCCTTAAGCAGCGCGATGTTCTCACGGTGGAAATTAAGGAGCTTCGTGAGTCATCGAGAAGGGATTTCAAATCTTAATTCAGCTAGAATACGAGAGGACGCATCCGGTTGGTTTGCGATGCTCAAACGGGGGGGGGTGAGAGGGTATATCGTCGGGGTAGGAATAATGTTCATTGTGGCATTAATTGAATTTTGAAGTTATTACGAATCAAAACTACAAAACATTTGTTCTACTCACATTCCACATTCTACTTCAACACAACTACGACAGGTTGGTCGCTGACTGATCATTGTTTCTTTACACATTTGCCAGGTTTCATTTTGTCTAGCAACAAGTGGCATCAAGACGCTGTACTCTCCTTGTTTATGTTGTCTTATACCCTCGTAAAACATGGATTGATATTCTGAAATAACACATAATTATATAAAAAGTGAAATACGGCAAGTCAACATGTAGACCCACGTAGTTTCTTGTTATAATGTAGGCCCATAAAGTATATATGTAGGACTATTACAAAAGTCCTAAAACAGAGGTATTCTGAAAATAAACGTACATGTATATAACAGTATATATACCAAATAGGCCAAACAATTTTTAAAAGGCAAAATAAGCATGTAGATCAGACCATCGGTCTAAAAATAAAGATGAAAATAAATGCATTTGTATGACGGTTACAAATTTGCTATAAGTCAACATTCATTGAAATGGTGTTAAACATTACAAAACCCGAGAATCAAGCACTGTTTAACCAGAAATGAAAGTCCTTATCTAAACATTACAGTACATCCGTGTGTAGAAAAGGACAGTAGTTGGTAATTATAGCCTTTGATAGGTTTGGAGATATTGCCTTAACGGGACAAATTGTATTGCATTATAAATGTGGGGTGGCCCTGCAGACTGGTAAATATAATTTTATAATGGATAAGTAAGCGTTCTAAGAAATTGATAAGTGAACAATAGTTACCCATAAGTTGTTCTGGTTCTATTTCCAGCCCAAGAATAGCTGCTGGTATGACCAGTAGAAGGTAGTGAACAAACATCTGAAATAGAGAACAAAGTTATGGTAACATTGTAGGTAGCTGCCGGTATGACCAGTAGAAGGTAGTGAACAAAAATCTGAAATAGAGATCACAGGTTTGTAACATTGTTGGTACCTGATGGTATGACCAGGAGAAGAAGGTAGTGAACAAACATCTGAAATAGAGAACACAGTTTTGTAACATTGTTGGTACCTGATGGTATGACCAGGAGAAGAAGGTAGTGAACAAACATCTGAAATAGTGAACACAGTTATTGTAACATTGTAGGTAGCTGCCGGTATGACCAGGAGAAGGTAGTGAACAAACATCTGAAATAGAGAACACAGTTATTGTAACATTGTAGGTAGCTGCCGGTATGACCAGGAGAAGATGGTAGTGAACAAACATCTGAAATAGAGATCAAAGTTATTGTAACATTGTAGGTAGCTGATGGTATGACCAGTAGAAGGTAATGAACAAACATCTGAAATAGAGATCAAAGTTATTGTAACATTGTAGGTAGCTGATGGTATGACCAGGAGAAGGTAGTGAACAAACATCTGAAATAGTGAACACGTTATTGTAGGTAGCTGATGGTATGACCAGGAGAAGGTAGTGAACAAACATCTGAAATAGAGAACACGTTATTGTAGGTAGCTGATGGTATGACCAGGAGAAGGTAGTGAACAAACATCTGAAATAGAGAACACGTTGTTGTAACATTGTAGGTAGCTGATGGTATGACCAGTAGAAGGTAGTGAACAAACATCTGAAATAGAGAACAGGTTATTGTAACATTGTAGGTAGCTGATGGTATGACCAGTAGAAGGTAGTGAACAAACATCTGAAATAGAGAACACGTTATTGTAACATTGTAGGTAGCTGATGGTAAGACCAGGAGAAGGTAATGAACAAACATCTGAAATAGAGAACACGTTATTGTAACATTGTAGGTAGCTGATGGTATGACCAGGAGAAGGTAGTGAACAAACATCTGAAATAGAGAACACGTTATTGTAACATTGTAGGTAGCTGATGGTATGACCAGGAGAAGGTAGTGAACAAACATCTGAAATAGAGAACAAAGTTATTGTAGGTAGCTGATGGTATGACCAGGAGAAGGTAGTGAACAAACATCTGAAATAGAGAACAAAGCTATTGTAGGTAGCTGATGGTATGACCAGGAGAAGGTAATGAACAAACATCTGAAATAGAGAACACGTTATTGTAACATTGTAGGTAGCTGATGGTATGACCAGTAGAAGGTAGTGAACAAACATCTGAAATAGAGAACAAAGTTATTGTAATAGTGTAGGTAGCTACTGGTAAGACCAGGAGAAGGTAGTGAACAAACATCTGAAATAGAGAACAAAGTTATTGTAACATTGTAGGTAGCTGCTGGTATGACCAGTAGAAGGTAGTGAACAAACATCTGAAATAGAGAACAAGTTATTGTAAGATTGTAGGTAGCTGATGAGAGCATGTCAACATTCAAATAACGATATAGTAAACAAGGCTGGCAAATAAATCCAGCAACGCATTTTTATGAACTGTTGTGATTTGATAACTTGAATAATTGCAAACAATTTACTTAGTAGCTTTCTAAACACAAACATCTGCATTGTTACAGATATTAAAAACCGAAGAGTAAATATTCAACGACTTTTTAAGAGGGAGATAAGTCACTGCTTCTGGATTCGGTTTATCAAATGAGCTTTTGCTTTACTGTTGATGAGATGCAAATACACAGCATTTAACATTTATTCTTTTATTGCAACATGAAAAATAAACAGTATAAATAATATATATAGATCAAAACAAAAAAGAGTATATATTGAGCTGTGAGCATTATTAGCAGTATGATTATTATGTACTACAGCGAGTATGTTCTTACGTGCGTTAAAGCTTGTCTATTTTGACGTGAGCCTGACATTTATGGAAGAATATATTACAATGTTCTTGCTTTGAATATATCAATTTCCGCAAGCAAATCGTGCAATTTCGGTATTTCAGATTTGTGGTTGTATTGCATCTCGGGCGTCTTCGTGATACTACCCGAATATGAAAACATACAATCGGAGATGTAAACGTAGACAATATATCGACTGTAAAATTATGGTAATCAATAGGTCAGGCTCGTGTCAATGTGGCCAAGCTATGCTTAAAGTAGTGTTGCATCAAACAAGGTCCGCTTACTGTAACGGAGAAACGACAAAAATGATTTCACATACGGACAAATGGCACAGGAGTGATTTAATGTAATGGTACAAATGGCACCGTGAATCCAGTGGCAGACACATGTCGAAGTGATTACACAGTAAAGAAACATGGAACATAAATGTGTTTACCCAAAATACAATGCACAAATTGGTCAGTTAGTGCATAAAGGGTCGACAGTGGTGGCATCATTGTAAGACAAAAAACTTTAACTGTAAACAGGTAAAGGACATAATGCTGGCGTAGAATGAGAAGGTGGTAAGTGCAAATCAATATTTTGAGAAAACAAGAAAATAACTCTGAAATTAAATTTACTCTTAACTTATTTTGTTCCGATTTTGATGAAAATAGACTCATGAGGAGTGCCTTATGGCGCAGATTGCAAATATGTATCAGTCTTAGGTCGTAAGTACTTTCTCATTCTAAGACAGCAATATGTCGCCCTAGTACGCATGTACTTGTATAATAAATGTTACGGGAATGTTGCTTTATTGAACGACAATAGATGAACAAAAAGAAAAATGTAAACAATGATAAAAACTCTTACCTTGAAAGCGTCCTCAGGGTCCAGTCCAAATATCTTGAATGGTACATGTGTACACGTCTCGAAGGCTTATATAGGGTGGTTGATAACCCCGCCAGTTATGCACGATTTATCCGAGAATTAGGAAAATCACGAATTGGTGAAGAGTTCATGACATTAAGGTAGAATAACCTGCTAGCTGAATATTTAGACCTTCTGTATAAAATATTTATGTATTTTCTGGCTCATTTTTTTCCGAAAAATATCATCAACGTCACCGGTATTTTGTTCGTCACACGAGAGCAGTACATTATGTATATAGGAGAAAGCAAGTTTGTATACATCGGTTTTCTTATGCAACTGTGTCCACTAGCTAGCTCTTTGTGAGACATATTATTATTATTGTTCATCGCCAGTTGACGTTTCAATTTGTACATGAATAAGTGATACGTCATTTACAATTGTGGGACATGGTAAGGTGCTTGATTGAACAAACTACTGTTTGTTTTGACGTATCAAACATTTGTTCTATTCCTGTATTCCGCATTCTTTGGCCTCGGCGATGCACTCGCCGGGAGTCATTAGGAACAGGGATATCACACATTTTATATTCCTAATGACTACCCTTCTCCTGGACCACGAGGACCCTTTTCCTGATGCCTTCCGAAGCCCATATATTAAAATCGGGAGTACATCACCAGTGCAAAAAGTCTTAGTGGGATTAAGGCATTAACTTGGTACCATCGTGTACACAACTGGCAAATGTTCATGTGTCCCAAGAAAAAGTCGAAGAACAGTTACATGGTGCATTCCAGCAGTGTTGCATATATCCCTAATGGGGCCATGTCGATCATGATCTATATGACATTCTCGACATGACTAATTGAGTCAATTGACGCCGCATGCGTCGTTGGGTTTCGCTCATTAGTCCCGTTGTCGGTTCATGCTGTCTCAGTTATTTTCGGTGCATTTATTCTATTTTAAAATCAGAGATCTCGATACAAGATACTTGGTCTAAGCATTTATATTTACGCGTCTGTGTTTGTGTCCTCTCGAGGTCTCACAAAAACACATGTTGATGCCACATGTCCAACGTATTCGGCTGACGTCATATTTTCACTGGTGACGCGCAACAAGTAGCTGCTTCTTATTTTGTGACATAAAACAACAACATGCAGTCACTGCCAAATAGTGAAAAATTACAGTACATGTTCACAGGACATCATACATTATTTTCATGTAGCCAGTTTCTTAAAATAAGATATATGTTGTATTTTGTGAGGTAGGCCTATACATTGTATAGTTCATTTATGCCAAAATTTTTTCTTTTTAAGCACTGCCATGCATACCCGATCGTTGGTTACTATGACAATAGATTAAATCACTTCTAATGTTTTGTTAGAAAATATCTTATTAATTACGATTCGCTTAAAATATGGTTCGATCTTATAATATGTAGATCTATCTAGATGGCAATTTTGGTTAATAACGTTATAAATGCCTAATAAAAAAAGTTATGTCAAAAAACAAAAGACAATGTGTACGTATTTCTGGGACAATCAATGAAAACCTACCATATGCCCTATATACAGAATCTACAACAACATGTTGATGGTTTAGTATTCCGCCCTCATATAATATACCCTACAGGCAAGCAAAACCAAAATCATAGCGCTGACGGTGATTAAAAAATACTTGATGATGACGTCACATAATTATGATTATAGTCGTTGACGTCGTGTACGTCGATTGCGTTGGACGCTTATCACTAAGGATAATCCTACGTCGCATGAAGAATGATAACAATATATAATGACGCTAAATATATAGTAGAAATACAGCTAGTGTACATTTGTAATCATTTATAATAATTCTGTGAGGCCCATTATTTAAGGAGTTTATGTGTAGGAGGAAATCATTCAAAACACATTACCCGTGGTCTTGCTATAGTCCCACAAAAATTATTACTGTAGATCTACTTTCGATTTGAAATTTTTATTTCAAAATTTTTACATTCGCAAACAAACCAAAGTTACTAACTCGGTACTGTAGCCTACCCACTGCATCTAGATTTTTGGACTAACCCGTAGTCTACTAAGTATGTATTCACGTACTAGAATCATTTTCAGGTGATCGTGTAAGGGACCGCAGATATTACTTTCGTTCCGCAAATATCCCCGCAGGTGGTATCCGGTGAGCCGTGAAGTAAACATGGTTGACAATTAAGACCAACGTAGAAGTTATTGGCAGGACCTCACAATCAAGCTGGCAGGACTGATTATTCGCTACAACAACAACAACCAATCAAAATGCAGAACATTAACACGTGACTCATGTGTACTAGTAGTCGGATATAATATGTATGTGCAGGTAATATATTTCTTTATTTATCTATTTTTTGAGAACAATAAAGCGTGGCAGAGCAGCGTCCATCTACTTGAACATGAATAGAATGTTTTCGTACATTGCAAGTGTGGTTTTGAAGCAGTTTCAACATAATAGAATGTTTTTTCTTAAAACGAAAGTGAAAGTACAATTCTCTGGTCTTGTCTTTGCTGTACCGTTTTTCCGTGCATGTCTGTCTGTGAAGCCTTATTGCATTCTTAATATTGTGTTTGTGTGTAATTGCGGGCAGCTAACTCAGCCAGGTATAAAGCCAGTACGGCAGACGTGTGAATTATGAATAGGAAACATTATTGTTGTTGCCATAGGAATTTTAATGTGTCCGTGTATTATACAATTAAACCTGCGCAATTGACCATTACGGACCATTATCATGTTATGTAATAGGTCGTGGAACTCTTTGAGTTCCGCCTTTATCCCCAATATGCTATATAGTTGTTGAACTGCAGTAGATCTATTCTATAATCATAATGCACATGTAGCTTTGATAGCCTCTGTCCACAATATAAATTGCACTGCACTTTAATATATAATGGTCTTGGTTCCCTACCGGTCCTGCCTTTATCCAATGTATTTATTTGCACTGCATTATGATAAAATGACATTAACCAGCACCCTGAGGTCCTGCTTTATCCAACTTTATTTTATACTGTAGAATGATAGAATGGCATCGATACCCTGATGTTCTGCCTTTATCCAACTATATATGGTACTGTAATGTGATCGAATGGCGTTGGTACCCTGAGGTCGTGCCTTTATCCAACTGTATTAATAATTTGGTACTGTAATGTGATAGAATGGCATTGATACACTGAGGTCCTGCCTTTATCCAACTATATTTGGTACTGTAATGTGATAGAATGGCGTTGGTACCCTGAGGTCGTGCCTTTATCCACCAATATTTAATAATGCAGAATGATAGAATGGCATTGGTTCCCTGAGGTCCTGCCAATATCCAACTATATTTTATACTGTAGACTGGTAGAATGACATTGGTACCCTGAGGTCCTGCCAATAGCCATCAATATTTTGTAGTGTAGAATGGTAGAATGTCATTGGTACCCTGAGGTCCTGCCAATATCAAACTATATTTTATACTGTAGAACGATAGGATGACATTGGTACCCTGAGGTCCTGCCAATATCCATCAATATTTTGTACTGTAATGTGGTAGAATGGCATTGGTACCCTGAGGTCCTGCCAATATCCAACCAAAGTTTGTACAGTAGACTGATAGTATGGCGTTGGTACCCTGAGGTCCTGCCAATATACAAAAACGTTTGTACAGTAGACTGATAGTATGGCGTTGGTACCCTGAGGTCCTGCCAATAGCCATCAATATTTTGTAGTGTAGAATGGTAGAATGACATTGGTACCCTGAGGTCCTGCCAATATTCAACAATATTTTGTACTGTAGACAGATACAATGACATTGGTACCCTGAGGT
Organism: Spisula subtruncata; assembly: GCA_963678985.1. Taxonomy (NCBI): domain Eukaryota; kingdom Metazoa; phylum Mollusca; class Bivalvia; order Venerida; family Mactridae; genus Spisula; species Spisula subtruncata. The sequence goes on from OY787671.1 coordinate 1,992,068, forward strand.
CCTGCCAATATCAAACTATATTTTATACTGTAGAACGATAGGATGACATTGGTACCCTGAGGTCCTGCCAATATCCATCAATATTTTGTACTGTAAAGTGGTAGAATGGCATTGGTACCCTGAGGTCCTGCCAATATCCAACAAAAGTTTGTACAGTAGACTGAAGTATGGCGTTGGTACCCTGAGGTCCTGCCAATATCCAAAAAAAGTTTGTACAGTAGACTGATAGTATGGCGTTGGTACCCTGAGGTCCTGCCAATATCCAACAAAAGTTTGTACAGTAGACTGATAGTATGGCGTTGGTACCCTGAGGTCCTGCCAATATCCAACTATATTTTGTACTGTAATGTGGTAGAATGACATTGGTACCCTGAGGTCCTGCCAATATCCAACTATATTTATTCTGTAATGTGGTAGAATGACATTGGTACCCTGAGGTCCTGCCAATATCCAACTATATTTATACTATATAACGATAGAATGGCGTTGGTACCCTGAGGTCCTGCCAATATCCAACTATATTTTGTACTGTAATGTGGTAGAATGACGTTGGTACCCTGAGGTCCTGCCAATATCCATCAATATTTTGTACTGTTATGTGGTAGAATGACATTGGTACCCTGAGGTCCTGCCAATATCCAACTATATTTATACTGTATAACGATAGAATGGCATTGGTACCCTGAGGTCCTGCCAATATCCAACAATATTTTGTACTGTAGACAGATACAATGACATTGGTACCCTGAGGTCCTGCCAATATCAAACTATATTTTATACTGTAGAACGATAGGATGACATTGGTACCCTAAGGTCCTGCCAATATCCAACTATATTTTGCACTGTAGACTGGTAGAATGGCGTTGGTACCCTGAGGTCCTGCCAATATCCAACAATATTTTGTACTGTAATGTGGTAGAATGACATTAATACCCTGAGGTCATGCCAATATTAAACTATATTTTATACTGTAGACTGATAGAATGGCGTTGGTACCCTGAGGTCCTGCCGATAGCCAACTATATTATGTACTATAATGTGGAAGAATGACATTGGTACCCTGAGGTCCTGCCAATAGCCAACTATATTTTATACTGTATAACGAAAGAATGGCGTTGGTACCCTGAGGTCCTGCCAATATCCAACTATATTTTGTACTGTAGACTGATAGAATGACATTGGTACCCTGAGGTCCTGCCAATAGCCAACTGTATTTTATACTGTAGAATGTTAGAATGACGTTGGTACCCTGAGGTCCTACCAATAGCCAACTATATTTTGTACTGTAGACTGATAGAATGACATTGGTACCCTGAAGTCCTGCCAATAGCCAACTATATTTTATACTGTAGAACGATAGAATTGCGTTGGTACCCTGAGGTCCTGCCAATAGCCAACTATATTTTGTACTATAATATGGAAGAAAGACATTGGTACCCTGAGGTCCTGCCAATATCCAACTATATTTTATACTGTATAACGATAAAATGGCGTTGGTACCCTGAGTTCCTGCCAATAGCCAACTATAATTTGTACTATAATATGGAAGAAAGACATTGGTACCCTGAGGTCCTGCCAATATCCAACTATATTTTATACTGTGTAACGATAGAATGGCGTTGGTACCCTGAGGTCCTGCCAATATCCAACTATATTTTATACTGTATAACGATAGAATGGCGTTGGTACCCTGAGGTCCTGCCAATATCCAACTATATTTTGTACTGTAGACTGATAAAATGACATTGGTACACTGAGGTCCTGCCAATATCCAACTGTATTTTGCTCTGTAGACTATAGAATGACATTGGTACCCTGAGGTCCTGCCAATATCCGACTATATTTTGCACTGTTGACTGGTAGAATGACATTGGTACCCTGAGGTCCTGCCAATAGCCAACTATATTTTGTACTGTAGAATGATAAAATGACATTGGTACCCTGAGGTCCTGCCAATATCCAACTATATTTCATACTGTAGACTGCTAGAATGACATTGGTACTCTGAGGTCCTGCCAATATCAAACTATATTTTGCACTATAGACTGATAGAATGACATTGGTACCCTGAGGTCCTGCCAATATCCAACTATATTTTGCTATGTAGACTATAGAATGACATTGGTACCCTGAGGTCCTGCCAATATCCAACTATATTTTGCACTGTTGACTGGTAGAATGACATTGGTACCCTGAGGTCCTGCCAACAGCCAACTATATTTTGTACTGTAGAATGATAGAATGACATTGGTACCCTGAGGTCCTGCCAATATCCCACTGTATTTTATACTGTAAACTGATAGAATGGCGTTGGTACCCTGAAGTCCTGCCAATAGCCCACTGTCTTTTGTACTATAATGTGGTAGAATGACATTGGTACCCTGAGGTCCTGCCAATATCCAACTTTATTTTTTTCTGTAGAATGGTAGAGTGACATTGGTACCCTGAGGTCCTGCCAATATCCAACTATATTTTGCACTGTAGACTGGTAGAATGGTGTTGGTACCCTGAGGTCCTGCCAATATCCAACTATATTTTACTGTAGACTGATAGAATGGCGTTGGTACCCTGAGGTCCTGCCAATACCCAACTATATTGTATACTGTAGACTGATAGATTGACATTGGTTCCCTGAAGGGCCTGCCAATATCCAACTATATTTTGTACTGTAGACTGGTTGAATGACATTGGTACCATGAGGTCCTGCCAATATTCAACTATATTTTGCACTGTAGAATGATAGAATGGCATTGGTTCCCTGAGGTCCTGCCTATATCCAACTTTTTTGTATTGTAATGTGATAGAATGGCGTTGGTACCCTGAGGTCCTGACAATATCCATACTTATTTTGAACTATAATGTGATAGAATGGTATTGGTACCCTGAGGTCGTGCAAATATCCAACAATATTTTGTACTGTAAACTGATAGAATGGCATTGGTTCCCTGAGGTCCTGCCAATATCCAACAATATTAAATACTGTAGAATGGTGGAATTGCATTGGTACCCTGAGGTCATGCCAATATCCAACAATATTAAATACTGTAGAATGATAGAATGGCATTGGTACCCTGAGGTCCTGCCAATATCCAACAATATTAAATACTGTAGAATAGTAGATTGACATTGGTACCCTGAGGTCCTACCAATATCCAACAATATTAAATACTGTAGAATGATAGAATGGCATTGGTACCCTGAGGTCCTGCCAATATCCAACTATATTGTGTACTGTAGAATGATAGAATGGCGTTGGTACCCTGAGGTCCTGCCAATATCCAACTGTATTTTTGTACTGTAGAATGATAGAATGGCATTGGTACCCTGAGGTCCTGCCAATATCCAACAATATTAAATACTGTAGTATAGTAGAATGGCATCGGTACCCTGAGGTCCTGCCAATATCCAACTATATTTTGTACTGTAGAATGATATACATGTAATGGCGTTTGTACCCTAAAGTCCTGCCACTATCCAACAATAATTTGTACTGTAGAATGATAGAATGGCATTGGTACCCTGAGGTCCTGCCAATATCCAACAATATTAAATACTGTAAAGTGATAGAATGGCATTGGTTCCCTGAGGTCCTGCCAATATCCAACAATATTAAATACTGTAGAATGGTGATATTGCATTGGTACCCTGAGGTCCTGTCAATATCCAACAATATTAAATACTGTAGAATGGTAGAATGACATTGGTACCCTGAGGTCCTGCCAATATCCAACGATATTAAATACTGTAGAATAGTAGAATGACATTGGTACCCTGAGGTCCTGCCAATATCCAACAATATTAAATACTGTAGAATGATAGAATGGCATTGGTACCCTGAGGTCCTGCCAATATCCAACTGTATTTTGTACTGTAGAATGATAGAATGGCATTGGTACCCTGAGGTCCTGCCAATATCCAACTATATTTTGTACTGTAGAATGATATAATGGCGTTTGTACCCTGAAGTCATGCCAATATCCAACAATAATTTGTACTGTAGAATGATAGAATGGCATTGGTACCCTGAGGTCCAGCCAATATCCAACAATATTAAATACTGTAGACTGATAGAATGGCATTGGTACCCTGAGGTCCAGCCAATATCCACAGTATTGGGTACTGTAAACTGATAGAATGGCATTGGTTCCCTGAGGTCCTGCCAATATCCAACAATATCAAATACTGTAGAATGGTGGAATTGCATTGGTACCCTGAGGTCCTGCCAATATTCAACAATATTAAATACTGTAGAATGGTAGAGTGACATTGGTACCCTGAGGTCCTGCCAATATCCAATAATATTAAATACTGTAGAATGGTAAAATGACATTGGTACCCTGAGGTCCTGCCAATATCCAACAATATTAACTACTGTAGAATAGTATAATGGCATTGGTACCCTTAGGTCCTGCCAATATCCAACGATGTTTTGTACTATAGAATGATATAATGGCATTGGTACCCTGAGGTCCTGCCAATGTCCAACAATATTAAATACTGTAGAATGGTAGAATGACATTGGTACCATGAGGTCCTGGCAATATCCAACAATATTTAATATTGTAGAATGCTAGAATGGCATTGGTACCCTGAGGTCCTGCCAATATCCAACAATATTAAATACTGTAGAATGATAGAATGGCATTGGTACCCTGAGGTCCTGCCAATATCCAACCATATTTTGTACTGTAGAATAATAGAATGGCATTGGTACCCTGAGGTCCTGCCAATATCCAACTATATTTTTGTTCTATATAATGATAGAATGGCATTGGTACCCTGAGGTCCTGCCAATATCCAACAATATTAAATACTGTCGAATAGTAGAATGGCATTGGTACCCTGAAGTCCTGCCAATATCCAACAATATTTTGTACTGTAGAATGATATAATGGCGTTTGTACCCTGAAGTCCTGCCAATATCCAACAATAATTTGTACTGTAGAATGATAGAATGGCATTGGTACACTGAGGTCCTGCCAATATATAACAATATTTTATACTGTACACTGATAGAATGGCATTGGTACCCTGAGGTCCAGCCAATATCCAACAATATTATATACCGTGGAATAGAAGAATGGCATTGGTACCCTGAGGTCCTGGCAATATCCAACAATATTTAATATTGTAGAATGCTAGAATGGCATTGGTACCCTGAGGTCCTGCCAATATCCAACAATATTAAATACTGTAGAATGGTAAAATGACATTGGTACCCTGAGGTCCTGCCAATATCCAACAATATTAACTACTGTAGAATAGTATAATGGCATTGGTACCCTTAGGTCCTGCCAATATCCAACGATATTTTGTACTGTAGAATGATATAATGGCATTGGTACCCTGAGGTCCTGCCAATATCCAACAATATTTTGTACTGTAGAATGATATAATGGCATTTGTACCCTGAAGTCCTGCCAATATCCAACGATGTTTTGTACTGTAGAATGATAGAATGGCATTGGTACCCTGACGTTCTGCCAATATCCAACAATATTTTGTACCTTAGAATGATAGAATGGCATTGGTACCCTGAGGTCCTGCCAATATCCAACAATATTTTGTACTGTAGAACGATATAATGGCATTGGTACCCTGATGTCCTGCCAATATCCAACAATATTTTGTACTGAAGAATGATAGAATGGCATTGGTACCATGAGGTCCTGCCAATATCCAACAATATTAAATACTGTTGACTGATAGAATGGCATTGGTACCCTGAAGTGCTGCCAATATCCAACAATACTAAATACTGTAGAATAGTAGAATGGCATTGGTACCCCGAGGTCCTGCCAATATCCAACAATATTTTGTACAGTAGAATGATATAATGGCATTTGTACCCTGAAGTCTTGCCAATATCCAACAATATTTTGGACTGTAGAATGATAGAATGGCATTGATACCGCGAGGTCCTGGCAATATCCAACTCTATTTTGGACTGTAGACTGATAGAATGGCATCGGTACCCTGAGGTCCTGCCAATATCCAACAATATTAAATACTGTAGAAAAGTAGAATGGCATTGGTACCCTGAGGTCCTGCCAAAATCCAACTATATTTTGTACTGTAGAATAATAGAATGGCATTGGTACCCTGAGGTCCTGCTAATATCCAACTATATTAAATACTGTAGAATAGTAGAATGGCATTGGTACCCTGAAGTCCTGCCAATATCCAACAATATTAAATACTGTAGAATAGTAGAATGGCATTGGTACCCAGAGGTCCTGCCAATATCCAACAATATTTTGTACTGTAGAATTATAGAATGACATTGGTTGCCTGAGGTCCTGCCAATATCCAACTTTATTTTGTACTGAAGAATGATAGAATGACATTGGAACCCTGAGGTCCTGCCAATATCAAACAATATTAAATACTGCAGAATAGTAGAATGACATTGGTACCCTGAGGTCCTGCCAATATCCAACAATATTAAATACTTTAGAATGGTAGCATTACATTGGTACCCTGAGGTCCTGCCAATATCCAACAATATTTTGTACTGTAGAATGAAAGAATGGCATTGGCACCCTGAGGTCCTGCTAATATCCAACAATATTTTGTACAGTAGAATGATAAAATGGCATGTGTTCCCTGAAGTCCTGCCAATATCCAACGCTATTTTGGACTGTAGACTGATAGAATGGCATTGGTACCCTGAGGTCCTGCCAATATCCAACAATATTAAATACTGTAGAAAAGTAGAATGGCATTGGTACCCTGAGGTCCTGCCAATATCCAACGATATTAAACACTGTAGAATGATAGAATGGCATTGGTACCTTGAGGTCCTGCAAATATCCAACTATATTTTGTACTGTAGAATGATATAATGGCATTGGTTCCCTGATGTCCTGCCAATATCCAACTATATTTTGTACTGTAGAATGATAGAATAGCATTGGCACTCTGAAGTCCTGCCAATATCCAACAATAGTTTGTACAGTAGAATGATAGAATGGCATTGGTACACTGAGGTCCTGCCAATATCCAACAATTTTTTGGACTGTAGAGTGATACAATGGCATGGGTTCCCTGAAGTCCTGCCAATATCCAACAATATTTTGTACTGTAGAATGATAGAATGGTATTGGTACCCTGAGGTCCTGCCAATATCCAACAATATTTTGGACTGCAGTCTGATAGAATGGCATTGGTACCCTGAGGTCCAGCCAATATCCAACTATATTTTTTTACTTTAGAATGAAAGAATGGCATTGGTACCCTGTGGTCCTGCCAATATCCAACATTATTTTGGACTGTAGAATGATAGAATGGCATTGGTACCCTGAGGTCCTGCCAATATCCAACGCTATTTTGGACTGTAGACTGATAGAATGGCATTGGTACCCTGAGGTCCAGCCAATATCCAACTATATTTTTTTACTTTAGAATGAAAGAATGGCATTGGTACCCTGTGGTCCTGCCTATATCCAACATTATTTTGGACTGTAGAATGATAGAATGGCATTGGTACCCTGAGGTCCTGCCAATATCCAACAATATTAAGTACTGTAGAATAATAGAATGGCATTGGTACCCTGAGGTCCTGCCAATATCCAACGATATTAAATACTGTAGAATAATAGAATGGCATTGGTACCCTGAGGTCCTGCCAATATCCAACTATATTTTGGACTGTAGACTGATAGAATGGCATTGGTACCCTGAGGTCCTGCCAATATCCAACTATATTTTGTACTGTAGAATGATAGAATGGCATTGGCACCCTGAGGTCCTGCTAATATCCAACAATATTTTGTACAGTAGAATGATAAAATGGCATGTGTTCCCTGAAGTCCTGCCAATATCCAACAATATTTTGTACTGTAGAATGATAGAATGGTATTGGTACCCTGAGGTCCTGCCTATATCCAACATTATTTTGGACTGTAGAATGATAGAATGGCATTGGTACCCTGAGGTCCTGCCAATATCCAACAATATTAAGTACTGAAGAATAATAGAATGGCATTGGTACCCTGAGGTCCTGCCAATATCCAACGATATTAAATACTGTAGAATAATAGAATGGCATTGGTACCCTGAGGTCCTGCCAATATCCAACTATATTTTGGACTGTAGACTGATAGAATGGCATTGGTACCCTGAGGTCCTGCCAATATCCAACTATATTTTGTACTGTAGAATGATAGAATGGCATTGGCACCCTGAGGTCCTGCTAATATCCAACAATATTTTGTACAGTAGAATGATAAAATGGCATGTGTTTCCTGAAGTCCTGCCAATATCCAACAATATTTTGTACTGTAGAATGATAGAATGGTATTGGTACCCTGAGGTCCTGCCAATATCCAACAATTTTTTGGACTGTAGACTGATAGAATGGCATTGGTACCCTTAGGTCCAGCCAATTTCCAACTATATTTTTGTACTGTAGAATGATATAATGGCATTGGTACCCTTAGTTCTTGTCTTTATCCAACTATATTTTATACTGTAATGTGATAGAATGGCATTGGTACCCTTAGGTTCTGCCTTTATCCAGCTACATTTTATACTGTAATGTGATAGAATGGCATTGGTACCCTTAGGTTCTGCCTTTATCCAACTATATTTCATACTGTAATGTGATAGAATGTCATTGGTACTGTTCGGTCATGTCCTTATCCTGCTATATTGTGTACTGTAGAATGATAAAATGGCGTTGGTAATCTGGGGTCCTGCCTTTATTTAACTACATATCGTTTATAGTGTCAACTCATTACGGACTGAACCAAATACTTCATGACTGAATAGAACATTTTTGTCAACTCTTTTCTGTTATAACGAAACACTTGTTGAATGAATTAACCACGCACTGACTGAATGAATTCCGCATAGACTGACTGAAACACTTGTTGAATGGATGTAACACGTGTTGAATGAGTGAACCACTCACTAACTAATCATTCACTGCCTGACTGAAACACTTACTTAATGAATGAATCACTTGCTGACCAAATGAATAACTCACTGACTGAATGGAAAACTCACAGACTGAATGAATCATGTACAGACAGAATGAACCAATCACAGACTGAATGTAACCATCACAGACCGAATGAAACACTCTCAGACTGAATGAAACACTCACAGACTGAATGAACCACACGTGCTGTCCAAATGAACTACACACATACTGAATGAAACACTCACATACTGAATGAACACTTGCTGAATAAATATCACACTTGTTGAATGAATAAACCACTCGCTGACTTATTGAAACACTCACAGACTGAATTTAACAATCACATACTGAATGAATCACTTGTTGAAGGAATGAACCACTCACTGACTGAATGAACCTCTAACTTACTAAATGAGACACTAACAGACAGCATGAAACACTTGTTGACCAAATGAATCACTCACATACTGAATGGATCACTCACATACTGAATGTAACACTCAAAGACTGAATAAATCACTCACTAAATGAATGGAACAGTTGCTTACCAAATGAATCACTCACCAACTGAATGAATCTCTCACTGACTGAATGGAAGACTCACAATCACTATTGAAACACTCACAGACTAAATGAAACACACATATACTGAATGAATCACTCACTAAATGAATGAAATACTCGTGCTGACCAAATGAACTGCTCACCGATTGAATGAAACACTCAAATGCTTAATGTTTTACACACAGTCTGCATGCATCACTCACTAAATGAATGAATTACTTTTTGACTGAATGAAACACTTGCTCACTTATTTCTGACTGACTAAAACACTTGCTGACCGAATGAAAAACTAGCTGACGGAATGAAACACTTGCTGACACGTTACTGACTGATTGAAACATTTGCTGACCAAATGAAACACTAACTGACTGAATTAAACTATTGCTGACTGAATCAAAGACTTGCTGGATGTATGAACCACATGCTGACTTATAACTGTTCGGATAAAACACTTGCTGACAGAATGAAATGCATTTGACCCATTTCTGACTGCATGAAAAACTAACTGACAGAATGAAACACTTCCTGACACATTATTGATTGAATGAAACATTTGCTGACTGAATGAAACACTTGCTGACTAATTTCTGACTTACTGAAAACTGACTGACTGACTGAATGAAACCCTTGCTGACTTATTAATGACTGAATGAAACACTTGCTGACTCATTTCTGACTGATTCACAAACTAACTGACTGAATCCAACACTTCCTGATTCATTACTGATTGAATGAATTACTTGCTGACTGAATAAAAACAATTGCTGACTCCTTATTACTGACTGAATGTAACACTTGCTGAATGAATGTATCACTTGCTGGCTCATTACTGACTTGAGGAAACGCTTGCTGACTCATTACTGACTGACCATAACACTTACTGACTGTATGAAGCACTTGCTGACTCATTACTGACTAAATAAAACACTTGCTGGCTGTATGAAACAAATGATGACTCATAACTGACTGAATTAAATACTTGTTGACTGTATGAAACACTTGATGACCCAGTACTGTCTGAATGAAAGACTAGTTGACTGAATGAAACAGTTAATGACAGAATGGAACACTTGCTGACTGTATGAAGCACTAACTGACCCATTATGGACTGAATTAAACATAAGATGACTGAATTAAACACTTTTTGACTGAATGTAACTTTTGTTGACTGAATGAAACACTTGCTGACTGTACGAAAGACAGGTTTACTCATTACTGAATCATTACTGACTGAATAAAATACTTGTTGACTGTATGAATCACTTGTTGAATGTATGGTCACTTGTTAACTGTATGAAACACTTGTTGACTCATTACTGACTGAATGTAACACTTATTGCCTGCTTGAGACACTTGTTGACTCATTATTGCCTGAATGTAACACTTATTGCCTGCATGAGACACTTGTAGACTCATTATTGACTGAATGTAACACTTATTGCCTGCATGAAACACTTGTTGACTTATTACTGACCTATTGTAACGCTTATTGACTGTATAAAACACTTGTTGCCTCATTACTGACTGAATGTAACAGTTGCCCGACTGAATGAAACACTTACTTACAGTATGAAATACTTGTTGACTCATTACTGACTGTATGTAACACTTGTTGACTGTATGACTCACTTGTTCACACATTACTGACTAATGAAACACTTGCTGACTTCATATAACATTTGTTGACTGTATGAAACACTTGTTGACTTATCACTGGCTGAATGTAACACTTGTTGACTGTATAAAACACTTGCTGACTCATTACTGACTGAATTAAACCCTTTCTGACTGATTTAAATACTTGTTGACTGTATTAAACACTTGCTGACTGCATTGAACACTTGCTGAATGTATGACACACCTGCTGAATGTATGAAACACTTGCTAACTAATTACTGACTGAGGTAAACACGTGATGACTGTATGAAACACTTGCTGACTCATTACTGATTGAATCGAACACTTGCTGACTGAACAAAACACTTGCTGACTGTATTAAACACTTGCTGACCTATAACTGTCTGAATTAAACACTTGCTGACTCAGTACCGACTGAAATGAACCCTTTCTGACTGATTCAAATACTTGTTGACTGTATTAAACACTTGCTGACTGCATTAAACACTTGCGGAATGTATGACACACCTGCTGAATGTATGAAACACTTGCTAACTAATTACTGACTGAGGTAAACACGTGATGACTGTATGAAACACTTGCTGACTCTTTACTGATTGAATCGAACACTTGCTGACTGAACAAAACACTTGCTGACTGTATTAAACACTTGCTGACCCATTACTGTCTGAATTAAACACTTGCTGACTCAGTACCGACTGAAATAAACACTTGCTGACTCATTACTGGTTTAATTAAACACTTGTTGTTGGCTGTATGAAAAATTTGTTTACTGTATGATACACTTGTTGCCAGTATGAAACACTTGGGGACTCATAACTGATTTAACTAAACACTCATTGTAACTCAATGTAACACTTGCTGACTAATTATTGCCTGCATTAAACATTTGCTGACATATAACTGACTGTACAAAACACATATTGATTGAATGAAACACTTGTTGACTGTATGAACACTTGCTGACACATTACTGACTGAATGTAACACTTGCTGAATGAATGGAACACTTGCTGACCGTATGACACACTTGCTTACTCAATACTGACTGAGGTTAACACGTGAAGACTGCATGAAACACTTGCTGACTCAATACTGACTGAATCAAACACTTGTTGACTGAATAAAACACTTTCTGACTGTACGAAACACGTGCTGACTCATTACTGACTGAATTAAGCACTTGCTGACTCATTACCGACTGAATTAAACGCTTACTGACACATAACTTACTGAACAAAACTCTTTTTGACTGATAAAACATTTGCTGACCGTATGAAACACTTGCTGACTCATTACTGACTTAATAAAGCACTTGTTGACTGTATGAAACATTTGTTGACTGTATGAAACACTTGTTGCCAGTATGAAGTACTTGCTGACTCATTACTGACTTAATTAAACATTTGCTGACTGAATATAACACTTGCTGACTGAATGAAACACTTGTTGACGGACTGAAACACTTCTTGCCTGAATGATACATGTGCTGACTGTTTAAAACACTTGTTGACAGTATGAAACACTTGCTTACTCATTACTGACTGAATGTAACACTTGCTGACTTAATGAAATTCTTGCTGACACAATACTGACGAAATGAAGCACTTGCTAACTGAATGAAAACAATGCTGACTATTTGAAAGACTTGCTGAATCATTACTGACTGTATGAAATACTTGCTGATTGTATGAAACAATTGCTGACTGAATCAAACACTTGCTGACAGAATCAAACATTTGCTGACTCATTACTGAGTGTATTAAATACATGTTGACTGAATGAAATACTTGTTGACTGAATGAAATACTTGTTGACTGAATAAAACACTTTCTGACCCAAAACTGACTGAATGAAACATTTGCTGATTCATTACTGACTGAATTAAACACTTACTGATTGTTTGAAACACTTGCTGACTCCTTACTGACTAAATGAAATACTTGCTGATTGTATGAAACACTTGCTGAGTCATTACTGACTTAATTAAACACTTGTTGACTGTATGAAACACTTGTTGCCAGTATAAAATACTTGCTGACCTATAACTGACTTAATTAAACACTTGCTGACTGAATGTAACACTTGCTGACTGAATGAAACACTTGTTGGATGATTGAAACACTTCTTGACTGAATGAAACACGTGCTTACTGTATGAAACACTTGTTGACTGTATGAAACATTTGCTTACTCATTACTGACTGAATGTAACACTTGCTAACTGAATGAAACACTTGCTGACCCAATACTGACGAAATTAAACACTTGCGAACTGAATGGAAAAAATGCTGACTGTATGAAATACTTGCTGAATCATTATTGACTGTATGAAAGACTTGCTGATTGTATGAAACAATTGCTGACTGAATCAAACACTTGCTGACTGAATTAAACATTTGCTGACTCATTACTGACTGTATTAAATACATGTTAACTTCATGAAATACTTGTTTACTTCATGATATACTTGTTGACTGAATAAAACACTTTCTGACCAATAACTGACTGAATGAAACACTTGCTGATTCATTTCTGACTGGAATAAACACTTACTGACTGTTTGAAACACTTGCTGACTCCTTACTGACTGAATGAAACACTTGCTGACTGTATGAAACACTTGCTGAGTCATAACTGACTGAATGTAATACTTGCTGACTGAATGAAACACTTGCTGACCAAATACAGACTGAATGTAACACATCCTGACTGAATCAAGCACTTGCTGACAGAATCAAACATTTGCTGACGACTCATTACTGAGTGTATTAAATACATGATGACTTCATGAAATACTTGTTGACTGAATGAAATACTTGTTGACTGAATAAAACACTTTCTGACCCAAAACTGACTGAATGAAACACTTGCTGATGCATTACTGACTGAATTAAACACTTACGGACTGTTTGAAACACTTACTGACTCCTTACTGACTGAATGAAGCACTCGCCGACTGTATGAAACACTTGCTGAGTCATAACTGACTTAATTAAACACTTGTTGACTGTATGAAACACTTGTTGCCAGTATGAAATACTTGCTGACTTATTTCTAACTTAATTAAACACTTGCTGACTGAATGTTACACTTGCTGACTGAATGAAACGCTTGTTGGATGATTGAAACACTTCTTGCCTGCAAGAAACACGTGCTGACTGTATGAAACACTTGTTGACTGTATGAAACATTTGCTTACTCATTACTGACTGAATGTAACACTTGCTTACTGAATGAAACACTTGCTGACTCAATACTGACGAAATAAAACACTTGTTAACTGTATGGAAACATTGCTGACTGTATGAAATACTTGCTGAATCATTATTGAATGTATGAAAGATTTGCTGATTGTATGAAACAATTGCGGACTGAATCAAACACTTGCTGACTGAATTAAACATTTGCGGACTCATTACTGACTGTATTAAATACATGTTGACTTCATGAAATACTTGTTGACTTCATGATATACTTGTTGACTGAATAAAACACTTTCTGACCAATAACTGACTGAATGAAACACTTGCTGATTCATCAATGACTTAATTAAACACTTACTGACTGTTTGAAACATTTGCTGACTCCTTACTGTCTGAATGTAATACTTGCTGACTGAATGAAACACTTGCTGACCCAATACAGACCGAATGTAATACATCCTGACTGAATCAAAAACTTGCTGACTGAATAAAACACTTGTTGACTGAATGCAACACGTGTTGACTGAATTAAACACTTGTTGACTATATGAAACACTTGTTGACTCATTACTGACTGAATGTAACAATTGCTGACTGAATGAAACAGTTACTGACCCAATACAGACTGAATGAAACACTTGCTGACTGAATGAAACACTTGTAGACTCATTACTGACTATATCAAACGATTGCTAACTGTATCAAACACTTGCTGACTGTATGAAACAATTGCTGACTGAATCAAACATTTGCTGACTCATTACTGACAGTTAAAACACATGTTGACTGAATGAAATACTTGTTGACTAAATGAAATACTCGTTGACTGAATGAAACACTTGCTGACTCATTATTGACTCATTGAAACACGTGTTGACGGAATGAAACATTTGCGAACTGATCAAATATTTTCTGACTCAATGCTGACTGTATTAAACATATGTTGACTTCATGAAATACTTGTTGACTGATTGAAGCACTTTCTGACCGATTACTGACTGAATTAAACATTTCTGACCAATTACTGACTGAATGAAACACTTGCCGACTCATTACTGACTCAATGGAACGTTTGTTGACTGCATAAAACACGTGTTTACTTCATTAAATACTTGTTGACTGACTGAAACACTTGTTGCCTCAGTTATGACAGAATGAAACACTTTCTGACTGAATGAAACACTTGTTGTCTGTATGAAACACTTGCTGGCTCATTACTGACTGTAGCACTTGCTGACAGAATGAAACACTTGCTGACCCCATACAGACTGAATGAAACACTTGCTGATTGAATGAAACACTTGCTGACTGAATGACAAAATTACTGACTGATTGAACCACGTTTGGCTGAATGAAATACTTGCTGACTCATTACTGCCTGAATCAAACACTTGCTGACTGTACAAAACATGTGCTGACTAAATGAAATACTTGTTGACTGAATGAAACAAGTCTTGACTCATTTATGACAGAATGAAACACTTGCTGGCTGAATGAAACACTTGCTGACTGAAGGAAATAGATGTTTATTCAATGAGACACTTGCTGACTCATTAATGACTGTATGAAACACTTGCTGACTATGTGAAACACTTGCTGACTAATTACTGGCAGAATTAAACACTTGCTGACTAATAACTGACTGAATCAAACACTAATTGACTGTATGAAACACTTGCTAACTAATTTCTGATTGAATATAACACTTGCTGACTTCATTAAACACTTGTTGGCTGAATGAAACACTTACTGACCCATTTTGATTGTATTAAACACGTGTTGACTGAATAAAACAATTGTGGATTGAATGTAACACTTTCTGACTAAATCAAATACTTGCTGACTGAATCAAGCACTTGCTGACTCATTGCTGATTGAATTTAACACTTGCTGACTCATTATGGACATAATTAAACACTCGCTGACTTATTACTGACTGCATTCAACACTTGTTGATTGAATGAAACAATTGGTGTTTAAATGAAACACTTGTTGACTAATTCAAACACTTGATGACTGATTCAAACACATGCTGACTGATTCAAACACTTGCTGATTCATTGCTGACTTAATTAAAGGTAAAGAACCACTAAATGCCTCAGCGGACCAAGTGGTGATACACTCAAGTAGTCCTTAAAAAAACTTTGGTTTGCCTGTAAATGGAGATATTTCTTGACAAATGTGGAGTTGAATGATGAAATTGAGTTTAAATGGTTGGTAAATATGCATGTGGTGTAGTAAAACTGTAATATTTGTATTATTCCACTATTTTGTTCTTGATACCAAAGTGAAAGTAGACTAGGGTAAAACCCAGAACTCATAAATCCGGACATGCGTAAAAACGGATAGACCGTGTTTGAAGGACAAAAACTTTCTTAGAAGATACATGACCCCCCTTTTTTATTGCATTATTTTGAAGCTTAAATGCCCCTCTTTACAATGATATATGTGGTCCAGGTGGCCATAGACTAAAAAAAGTTGAAAATTGGGGCCTACTATGGCCAATTTACATTGAGCTATAGAGCAAATCTATTTGGTGGTTTCTAACCTAAAGAAGGGCAAAATTCTATTAAATTCATGTTTTCATTTTTTTGCATTCAAATGTATGGAAATGCATCCCAGATAGGGTTTTGACCACTTTTATCTGTTTAAATTGTCTAAAAAAGTGAAAATTTGGATTTTTATCATGAAAATCTAGAAAATTTCAGATTTTTTTCTTGTAAAATTGACATTTTTATGCCAAAATTGACCTTATTTTAGTGTCAGACAGGGGTAATTGTGATTAAATATGAAGAATACACACATTATTAGGCATCTAAAGCATAATTAGTGTTCAGTGAACCAGTTTTTCACAAATACAACCCAATTTAAAATCACTATTCATAATATTTTGCAGGTGCTGGCCAAATTTCTCCTTAAAGGCGCATGTGCGTGTTTGTCATTTTTTCTAGAATTAATGCACAATTTGTCTAGAATTGATTGTTGTGTGCTGCAAATACATAGTAGTATTGAAAAAAGTGCAAAAATCACTTTAATAAGTAAAACTAGGCTGTCTTAAGGTAAAGAACCACTAAATGCCTCAGCGGACCAAGTGGTGATACACTCAAGTAGTCCTTAAAAAAACTTTGGTTTGCCTGTAAATGGAGATATTTCTTGACAAATGTGGAGTTGAATGATGAAATTGAGTTTAAATGGTTGATAAATATGCATGTGGTGTAGTAAAACTGTAATATTTGTATTATTCCACTATTTTGTTCTTGATACCAAAGTGAAAGTAGACTAGGGTAAAACCCAGAACTCATAAATCCGGACATGCGTAAAAACGGATAGACCGTGTTTGAAGGACAAAAACTTTCTTAGAAGATACATGACCCCCCTTTTTTATTGCATTATTTTGAAGCTTAAATGCCCCTCTTTACAATGATATATGTGGTCCAGGTGGCCATAGACTAAAAAAAGTTGAAAATTGGGGCCTACTATGGCCAATTTACATTGAGCTATAGAGCAAATCTATTTGGTGGTTTCTAACCTTAAACACTTGTTGACTGAATACAACACTTGTTGACAAAACGAAATACTCATTAATGACTAAATTAAACACTTCCTGACTGTATTAAACAATCATTGACTGAATGAAACACTTGTTGACTCATAACTGACTGATTGAAAAACTTGCTGACTGATTGAAACACTTGTTGCCTGAATGAAACTCTTGCTGACTCATTACTAACTGAATAAAACACTTGCTGTCTGTATGAAACTTTTGGGAACTGCATGAAACACTTGCTGACTCATTACTGACTGATTAAAAAACTTTCTGACTGACTGAAGCACGTGTTTACTGAATGTAACACACACTGACTCAATGGAGAATACATTGATGAAACACAAACTGACTCAATGAAACACACACTGACTAAATGAAACATACACTGACTAAATAAAACACTTCTGACTTAATGAAACATACACTGACTCAATGAAATATACACTGACTCAATGAAACATACACTGTCTCTATGAAACATACACTGACTCTATGAAACATACACTGTCTCTATGAAACATACACTGTCTCTATGAAACATACACTGACTCTATGAAACATACACTGTCTCTATGAAACATACACTGACTCAATGAAACGTAAACTGACTCTATGCAACACACACTGACTCAGTGAAACATACACTGTCTTTATGAAACATACACTGACTCAATGAAACATACACTGACTCTATGAAACATACACTGACTCAATGAAACATACACTGACTCTATGAAACATACACTGACTCTATGAAACATACACTGACTATATGAAACACACTGACCCTATGAAACATACACTGTCTCTATGAAACATACACTGACTCAATTAAACATACAATGACTCTATAAAACATACACTGACTCAATGAGACATACACTGACTCTATGCAACACACACTGACTCTATGAAACATACACTGACTCAATGAGACATACACTGACTCAATGAGACATACACTGACTCTATGAAACATACACGGACTCTATGAAACAAACACTGACTCTATGAAACATACACTGACTCAATGAAACGTAAACTGACTCTATGCAACACACACTGACTCAATGAAACATACACTAACTCAATGAAACATACACTGACTCAATGACTTAATTAACTGACCAACGGTTAACACGTCCAACATCTCTGAAACAATTTAAGGGATCAATACGCAGCCTCCTTACTAAGGTGCCATTTGGTTTAATCGTTTACTGGAGCATATCGTGTGTGCTTTTTCGGTGTGATAAAACTGATTTCGTTTAAAGGGAAGTACAACATCATTGTCATTAAAATCATCTGACGAATTTAAGATTTTTAAAGTTTTAGTATTGTTGTTATATTTATTTTACATAGTATACATTGACACAATGGAGCATACACTGACTCCTTCAGCTCTCAATTAAACACACTTTCTTTTCTTACTCAATGAAACACACATTTACTCAATGAAGCACTCTATTGATTAAATAAAACACATTGACTCGGTGGAACACACATTGACTCCTTACTCAGTAGAGTGAATCAAGCATACGCTGTTTTCCCTACTGGCAGCATGAAATTCTGACTAAAAGTAACACACATTTGGCTGAAGAAACATGCACTGAGTCAATTCTGGCAAAATAAAACACATACTAGCTGAATGAAGCATGCACTGATGTTTTACTCATTGATTGAAACTCTCACTGAATGATTAAAACTCTCAGTGAATGAATGAAAAGGATGCCTAACTGAAGGACTCCATGTGAAATTAAATGTGAAGAGAATGTTAAATATTTACTGAGTCAAACTAATGTAGTGTAGAAGTCTTTCTCCTTATCTGTACTTTCCAATGTTTATTGATCTCTGTTAATGCATATATTGATACATTTTTATTGTTATAATAAATTTATTGCGAAATTCCCGGTACCGATAGCTGCAGTATAATTTTGACTCAGTAATAATTCTTACAATTTAACTGTTTTTCAGACAAAGTTATGCCAATGAGTGGAATAAGGATTATCACTATGGATTTCATAAAAGTCTTTAGTACAAGGAAATTCCAGATCAGCGTTCGATCCAGAGAGGAGATTTAAATAGTCTTTAACGGTGACTATACAAATGACAATGGGCCAGTGACAGAAAAAAAGAAAACACAAATTTCACAGCAAAAACAAAACGAAACGGGAAAAATAAGAAGAAATTGTTTGATAATCCTAACAGAGTTCTGAATAACAGCAGGCTGCATGCCAATTTGACCACTTACAACCCGTTTGGCCGGCTGGAAATGTGAAATTTATATACATTTTGAAGAAAATAGTTGTAGTAAGGACCTTATCAGGCCTGTTGGTTAAGCATTTCGTTTGCTATATTAAAATTTAATCCTGTTGTGCTTTGTTATAACAGAACAGAAACACAATTCTTCAATGGGACACAGAAATCATGAAGTTATAGCCGATTTTTAGCTATAACAGACTTCCTTATGAGGGAGTGGTAGAACATTGAAATAAAGAAGGACGAAGTCGGGGATTAGTTCATTCGCTTCTAAGCAAGTTCTATTGTATGTGACAAATTTAGTCTGCCAATAACTATTGAAATGGCTAGAAATGCGCTATTTGGTTTATCAAATTTCTCAATAGCTAATTGGAGATATTGGCTTGAAATGCATGATAAAAATTAATTTACCTTCCTGTAATTTAACCGTACTAACTTTGACACCATTTACCAATTGCAACAAAACAAGTGTTGAAGACCAATTCCTACTACACACAGACACAGTATTTAGTCAAAAGATGTAGGTTTTTTCTGGCACTAGTTTGAAAATTGAACCCAATAGCCGTATTTTGTCTGTGGCATCATTTTGTCGTAATTGTCGACGTTGTTACAATGTTTGTACCTCTGATGTTTTCTGTCGTGTACAGATTCTTTAAAAGTGTTGATTACATTTCACAAATATCTAAACTGATTGTACACTGTATATACATGATGTGTCTCATGAGCATGGGTATGCTCGTTGGCTATAAATTGGCTATTCACTAGCGATTTAGATAGACAAATAGAAAGAAGTAAAATACATTCTGTTATTTGCCTTTGTTTAGCAAATTCATTTCTGAACTCTGCTGCAAATCTTATGTTTTGAATGGTTCATGCAAGTGAAGCCAGAGTCGCATGGTGTTAGATGAATAGCACGAAAAATTTGGTTCAAAATTATTTCTAGGAAATATCACTGCGGTGTGATGCCAACAGGTTGAATGGTGTACATTTGCAGAGTTTTGTGGTGCAATATGTTAGATCAAGCGTTTGATCGATACATGTACTTTACTGCTCATTAATTGAAATTTACGTGTAGCATATCGCTGGCTTAGAATAAAAAAGGTATTACTGATATGCCTGATGCATATTTAAAATCAGCATCACAATGTGCTTCTTATGAGCCTATTTCATGAAAATCGGAACTTCTCATGTTGACCAAGCTGAAGATGAAGCAGCTTGTTAAACCATAAGTAAACAGTAATTTCCCAACAGTCTTTCCTTGTGTTCTCAACATGGAGATTTTTTGCTTGCAAACGTCTAATTATAAGTCAGCGATATATGAAGGAGACACTTGGGATTGCATGCAGAGTTGATGAGTCTGGGTTACTGTTAGTGACCACAGCGTATAAAACAAATCACTGTATGACTTATCGGAATCCTATAAAATTCATCTTGTATCATTTATTGCTATTGAAAGTGCAAGTAAAATCTAAATACCTAAATTCCAATTACAATCTGGTCTATGTACTCATTATTGCAGTACTCTATACTTCAACGTGTACTCATCATTGCAATCGCCAGACATCGGCTTATTTATACACAGTCGTAACAGCTAACTTGTAAACCATGGTTTGGCTGAATTTCTATGTGTTGTTATAACATTTTTGTAATTCTATAAATAAACCTGTACTTATATATATGTTGTCTTGTCTTTCAAATACATGTAGTTGTACCTGTATGTTAACTATATGGCACTCTTCGACCATAGATCTCAGTATAGTCGGTATGCCAAGTACCAAAAAGTGGCCTAACCCAAAAATTTAGTACGCACAAAATGTTTTTGCATAAAATGGTTATTTAACATGTCCTTTCATAGAAACCAAATGATGCAACCTTGTCATCATTGAGCATTTTTATATATTCAAGATGGCCGCCAAGATGGCCGCCAAAAATCTAAAATGTTCATATTCATACAATCGTCTATGTTTTCAATAGTATAAAACGTGTATGTTTAGTAATTTATTGTTAAATTAGGAGTTTACATATATTTGGACAAAATATTAAATTAAAATATTCAAAATGGCCGACAAAATGGCCGCTAAATCAGAGAAAAGTTATATTTTTATTGTTTTTATCACTTTTATCACGCAAATATTCAACAATTATCGTTACATAATTAATAGTTACATAACATATCATCCAAAATTAGCTGTTAGTCATTCTTAAGGTGGATGTTATCATACTTATCCCCCCTACCTTTGAGGAGGGAGTATTATTGTTATGTACTTAGTATATGTTGGTGATCTTCATCGATTCATCAGTCGGTAGGCTTAAAGGTTTTTGTTCAATAAAGCTTGACATAAGGACCCATAATATGTAAGCAAAGATGGGTCAGCAGACGACCCCTTTTGATGTTGGGGTAATTTTGTCAAAGGTCAGGGTAGCAGTGACCTATTACATACATGAATAGACCAAATGACTGACGATTAATAAACACAGTTTAAACCAATAATCTGAAAACAGGAACCAAACTAGTGTATATTTTTTGTTCAGTCCATTTTGTAGATCAACCTTCACTGTTGAATACCTGGCTGAGAATTAGACATGCAAGTTGCACCAGCATATTATATTGTACTCTTTAAGAATAAACAAGTTGTTTTTTGTAGGTGAGATTTTATTTATTCATCATTTTCTGAACCACAGGACCTCAGGGTACCAATTCCATTCTACCACATTGCAATACAAAATTCATGGATATTGGCAGGACCTCAGGGTACCAATGTCATTCTACCACATTACAGTACAAAATATGGTTGGCTATTGGCAGGACCTCAGGGTACCAACGCCATTCTATCAGACTACAGTACAAAATAGTGTTGGATATTGGCAGGACCTCAGGGTACCAATGCCATTCTACCATTCTACAGTATTTAATATAGTTGGCTATTGGCAGGACCACAGGGTACGAATGTCATTCTACCACATTACCGTACAAAATATGGTTGGTTATTTGCAGGACCTCAGGGTACCAACGCCATTCTATCAGTCTACAGTACAAAATATTGTTGGATGTTGGCAGGACCTCAGGGTACCAATGTCATCCTACCATTCTACAGTACAAAATATTGTTGGATATTGGCAGGACCTCAGGGTACCAATGTCATCCTATCATTCTACAGTAAAAAATATGGTTGGCTATTGGCAGGACCTCAGGGTACCAACGCCATTCTATCAGTCTACAGTACAAAAGATTGTTGGATATTGGCAGGACCTCAGGGTACCAGTGACATCCTATCATTCTACAGTACAAAATATTGTTGGATATTGGCAGGACCTCAGGGTACCAATGTCATCCTACCGTTCTACAGTACAAAATATAGTTGGATATTGGCAGAACCTCAGGGTACCAATGTCATCCTATCATTCTACAGTACAAAATATTGTTGGATATTGGCAGGACCTCAGGGTATTAATGTCATCCTATCATTCTACAGTACAAAATATAGTAAGATATTGACAGGACCTCAGGGTACCAATGTCATTCTACCACATTACAGTACAAAATATTGTTGGATATTGGCAGGACCTCAGGGTACCAATGTCATTCTACCACATTACAGTACAAAATATCGTTGGCTATTGGCAGGACCTCAGGGTACAAATGTCATTCTATCAGTCTACAGTTCAAAATATAGTTGGCTATTGGCAGGACCTCAGGGTACCAATGCCATTGTATCTGTCTAAAGTACAAAATATAGTTGGATATTGGCGGGACCTCAGGGTACCAATGACTTTCTACCACATTACACTACAAACTATGGTTGGCTATTGGCAGGACCTCAGGGTACCAATGTCATTCTATCAGTGTACGGTACAAAATATAGTTGGCTTTTGGCGGTACCTCAGGGTACCAATGTCTTTCTACCATTCTACAGTACAAAATATAGTTGGCTTTTGGCGGTACCTCAGGGTACCAATGTCTTTCTACCATTCTACAGTACAAAATATAGTTGGCTATTGGCAGGACTTCAGGGTACCAATGCAATTGTATCTGTCTAAAGTACAAAATATAGTTGGATATTGGCGGGACCTCAGGGTACCAATGACTTTCTACCACATTACACTACAAAATATGGTTGGCTATTGGCTGGACCTCAGGGTACCAATGTCATTCTATCATTCTACAGTACAAAATATAGTAGGATATTGGCAGGACCGCAGGGTACCAATGTCATTCTACCACATTACAGAACAAAATATTGTTGGATATTGGCAGGACCTCAGGGTACCTATATCATTCTACCACATTACAGTGCAAAATATTGTTGGATATTGGCAGGACTTCAAGGTACCAATGTCATTCTAGCACATTAGATTACAAAGTATAGTTGGATATTGGCAGGACCTCAGGGTACCAATGTCATTCTACCATTTTACAGTACAAAATATTGTCGGATATTGGCAGGACCTCAGGGTACCAATGACTTTCTACCACATTACACTACAAAATATCGTTGGCAATTGGCAGGACCTCAGGGTACCAATGTCATTCTATCAGTCTACAGTACAAAATAAAGTTGGCCTTTGGCAGGACCTTAGCGTACCAATGTCTCTCTACCATTCTACAGTACAAAATATAGTTGGCTATTGGCAGGACCTCAGGGTACCAATGTCATTCTACCACATTACAGTACAAAATATTGTTGGATATTGGCAGGACCTCAGGGTACCAATGTCATTCTATCAGTCTACAGTTCAAAATATTGTTGGATATTGGCAGGACCTCAGGGTACCGATGCCATTCTACCAAATTGCAATACAAAATATTGATGGCTATTGGCAGGACCTCAGGGTACCAATGTCATTTTACCACATAACAGTACAAATTATAGTTGGCTATTGGCAGGACCTCAGGGTACCAATGTCATTCTACCACATTACAGTACAAAATATTGTTGGATATTGGTAGGACCTCAGGGTACCAATGTCATTCTACAGTTCAAACTGTAGTAGGATATTGGCAGGACCTCAGGGTACCAATGTTATTCTACCACATTACAGAACAAAATATAGTTAGATATTGGCAGGACCTCAGGGTACCTATGTAATTCTTCCACATTACATTACAAAGTATAGTTGGATATTGGCAGGACCTCAGGGTACCAATGTCATTCTACCATTCTACAGTACAAAATATTGTTGAATATTGACAGGACCTCAGGGTACCAATGTCATTCTACCACATTACAGTACAAAATATAGTTGGATATTGGCAGGACCACAGGGTACCAACGCCATTCTGTCAGTCTACAGTACAAAATATTGTTGGGTATTGGCAGGACCTCAGGGTACCAATGCCATTCTACTACATTGCAATACAAACAAAATATTGATGGATATTGGCAGGACCTCGGGGTAACAATGTCATTTTACCACATTACAGTACAAAATATGGTTGGCTATTGGCAGGACCTCAGGGTACCAACGCCATTCTATCAGTCTACAGTACAAAATATTGTTGGATATTGGCAGGACAGCAGGGTACCAATGTCATCCTATCATACAGTACAAAATATAGTAGGATATTGGCAGGACCTCAGGGTACCAATGCCATTCTACCACATTACAGTACAAAATATTGTTGGATATTGGCAGGACCGTAGGGTACCAAAGTCATTCTATCATTCTACAGTACAAAATATCGTTGGCTATTGGCAGGATCTCAGGGTACCAATGTCATTATATCAGTCTACAGTTCAAAATATAGTTGGCTATTGGCAGGACCTCAGGGTACTAATGCCATTGTATCTGTTTAAAGTACAAAATATAGGTGGATATTGGGGAGGACCTCAGGGTACCAATGACTTTCTACCACATTACACTACAAAATATCGTTGGCTATTGGCAGGACCTCAGGGTACCAATGTCATTCTATCAGTCTACAGTACAAAATATAGTTGGCTTTCGGCAGGACCTCATGGTACCAATGTCTTTCTACCATTCTACAGTACAAAATATAGTTGGCTATTGGCAGGACCGCAGGGTACTAATGTCATTCTACCATATTACAGTACAAAATATGGTTGGCTATTGGCAGGACCTTAGGGTACCAACGCCATTCTATCAGTCTACAGTACAAGATATTGTTGGATATTGGCAGGACCTTTGGGTACCAATGTCATCCTATCATTCTGCAATACAAAATATAGTAGAATATTGGCAGGACCTGAGGGTACCAATGTCATTCTACCACATTACAGTACAAAATATTGTTGGATATTGTCAGGACCTCAGGGTACCAATGTCATTCTACAACATGGCAGTACAAAATATCGTTGGCTATTGGCAGGACCTCAGGGTACTAAAGTTATTCTATCAGTCTACAGTTCAAAATATTGTTGGCTATTGGCAGGACCTCAGGGTACCAATGCCATTGTATCTGTCTCAAGTACAAAATATAGTTGGATATTGGCGGGACCTCAGGGTACCAATGACTTTCTACCACATTACACTACAAACTATGGTTGGCTATTGGCAGGACCTCAGGGTACCAATGTCATTCTATCATTCTACAGTACAAAATATAGTAGGATATTGGCAGGACCTCATGGTACCAATGTCATTCTACCAAATTACAGTACAAAATATTGTTGGATATTGGCAGGACCTCAGGGTACCTATGTAATTCTACCACATTACAGTGCAAAATATTGTTTGATATTGGCAGGACCTCAGGGTACCAATTTCATTCTAGCACATTACATTACAAAGTATAGTTGGATATTGGCAGGACCTCAGGGTACCTATGTCATTCTACCATTCTACAGTACAAAATATTGTCGGATATTGGCAGGACCTCAGGGTACCAATGTCATTCTACCACATTACAGTACAAAATATAGTTGGATATTGGCAGGACCACAGGGTACCAACGCCATTCTGTCAGTCTACAGTACAAAATATTGTTGGGTATTGGCAGGACCTCAGGGTACCAATGCCATTCTACCACATTGCAATACAAACAAAATATTGATGGATATTGGAAGGACCTCAGGGTACCAATGTCATTTTACCACATTACAGTACCAAATATGGTTGGCTATTGGCAGGACCTCAGGGTACCAACGCCATTCTATCAGTCTACAGTACAAAATATAGTAGGATATTGGCAGGACCTTAGGGTACCAATGTCATTCTACCACATTACAGTACAAAATATTGTTGGATATTGGCGGGACCGTAGGGTACAAATGTACCAATGTCATTCTATCATTCTACAGTACAAAATATCGTTGGCTATTGGCAGGACCTCAGGGTTCCAATGTCATTCTATCAGTCTACAGTTCAAAATATAGTTGGCTATTGGCAGGACCTCAGGGCACTAATGCCATTGTATCTGTTTAAAGTACAAAATATAGTTGGATATTGGCAGGACCTCAGGGTACCAATGAATTTCTACCACATTACACTACAAAATATCATTGGCTATTGGCAGGACCTCAGGGTACCAATGTCATTCTATCAGTCTACAGTACAACATATAGTTGGCTATTGGCAGGACCTCATGGTACCAATGTCTTTCTACCATTCTACAGTACAAAATATAGTTGGCTATTGGCAGGACCTCAGGGTACTAATGTCATTCTACCACATTACAGTACAAAATATGGTTGGCTATTGGCAGGACCTCAGGGTACCAACGCCATTCTATCAGTCTACAGTACAAGATATTGTTGGATATTGGCAAGACCTCTGGGTACCAATGTTATCCTATCATTCTGCAGTACAAAATATAGTAGAATATTGGCTGGACCTCAGGGTACCAATGTCATTCTACCTAATTACAGTACAAAATATTGTTGGATATTGTCAGGACCTCAGGGTACCAATGTCATTCTACCACATGGCAGTACAAAATATAGTTGGCTATTGGCAGGACCTCAGGGTACCAATGTTATTATATCAGTCTACAGTACAAAATATAGTAGGCTATTTGCAGGACCTCAGGGTACCAATGTTATTCTATCAGTCTACAGTTCAAAATATAGTTGGCTATTGGCAGGACCTCAGGGTACCAATGCCATTGTATCCGTCTAAAGTACAAAATATAGTTGGATATTGGCAGGACCTCAGGGTACCAATGACTTTCTACCACATCATATTAAAAAAATATCGTTGGCTATTGGCAGGACCTCAGGGTACCAATGTCATTCTATCAGTCTACAGTACAAAATATAGTTGGCTATTGGCAGGACCTCAGGGTACCAACGCCATTCTATCAGTCTACAGTACAAAATATTGTTGGATATTGGCAGGACCTCAGGGTACCAATGTCATTCTATCATTCTACAGTACAAAATATAGTAGGATATTGGCAGGACCTCATGGTACCAATGTCATTCTACCAAATTACAGTACAAAATATTGTTGGATATTGGCAGGACCTCAGGGTACCTATGGTATTCTACCACATTACAGTGCAAAATATTGTTGGATATTGGCAGGACCTCAGGGTACCAATTTCATTCTAGCACATTACATTACAAAGTATAGTTGGATATTGGCAGGACCTCAGGGTACCAATGTCATTCTACCATTCTACAGTACAAAATATTGTCGGATATTGGCAGGACCTCAGGGTACCAATGTCATTCTACCACATTACAGTACAAAATATAGTTGGATATTGGCAGGACCACAGGGTATCAACGCCATTCTGTCAGTCTACAGTACAAAATATTGTTGGGTATTGGCAGGACCTCAGGGTACCAATGCCATTCTACCACATTGCAATACAAAATATTGATGTATATTGGCAGGACCTCAGGGTACCAATGTCATTCTACCACATTACAGTTCAAAATATTGTTGGATATTGGCAGGACCTTAGGGTACCAATGCCATTCTATCATTCTACAGTATAAAATTTAGTTGGTTAAACGCTGGACCTCATGGCACTGATGCTATTCTATCATAGTGAAGATCTAGATACAATCTTATAGATTAATATAAAGTATTTATCCATATTTTACTCGTTGAAATGATCAGTCCTGCCTTTAACCATTAAATAATAGGTTAAAGGCAGGACTGAATGATTAGTCCTGCCTTCAAACTGATGACTATTCGGTTTTTGGCAGGACTAAATATCAGTCCTGCCAATAAACGATTTTATAAGATCGGTCCTGCCAATAACTCTTACTAAGACCAATGTGTGTGAAAAATAACTTTATTTTTATTTCTTAGACATGATTCCAGCCCAGCCATCCTCAGGATTTAGTGAGTATCGTATAGCAAATGAAAATAAATAATATGGCATTGAATTATATGCTATGACATCGCGCGATGCACCAAATTAGTGACTTGTTTGGAATTTATACTTGACATCCCTATTATCGTGGTATCTCTAATACCGCGGTAATAGAATAACACTGCATTGGGTCTTAATGAAGCAAAATAACCTCATGTTCGTAATATATTTACTATTATAAAAAAAAACAGGAGCCAGCTATTTTTATGATTATTGTAACAGGGTGAGAAAAATTAGACCGGGACGCGAATTTAGTGTTTCCCACCCAACTAGAGATGATCCTGGTTCGTAACCCAGGGGTAGTCTCGCGTGTATCGGTGCTTTACACCGGGCTTGTTAAAGAAGCAAGGAATCTATTCGAAACAAGCTAGGGTATCGCACCCGGATTCCTTGTTTCTCACCTCTGTCTCGAACATTTGCAATAATGCCCCAGAGTGGGCCCTGCAAATTACATGGAAGAAGAAGAAGAGTTTAAGATGGGTTATTTGCAAAAGGTGCCAAATGTAACAGGATGAGAAAAATGTGCAATCAGACCGGGGATGGAAACACGGACCCCGTGGCCTGCGCTTACAGGGAGAATTTTCTACAGACTGAGCTTGCCGGCTGCTTGTTAAACACAAATTTCTCCCCTATTAGTTATCAGTCTGGTACTATTTAAATGTTATAAATTTGGGGGGGGGGCTTTATACGAGTTCCGACTGTGTATGGAATAATTTTTTTCATAAAATGCATCGCCCCCGGGGGCGACGATACAAGGTAATACGATATTTTATTATATGTTCAATGCTAAAGTAGGCGATTTATGGCCACTCTAGGATAATTTATATACATTTCAGGAAGGGCCCCTGTATGCAAGTTTCTGCTGGGTTCTGCCATAGGATCATCATTTCTGTTGAACTTTCCATTAAAACAACAGCAATCATATTTTATATATACCCACACAGAAGTGTTTGATAAATACCAGGTAAAATTTTAATGTATTAGAAACAAGTGCCCAATCAGAAGGTTAGTGATTGAGACTCAACAAACATTTTTGATAAATTATAACGTCTCCTCATATAAATGCAAATTTTTGTACAAATAGCAAAAATGATTTCCCTTGCCGGGTATCTTGTTTAGTTAATTTTTATGCTTATATACTTGGTATATTGCTTTGCCCATGTTGGTCTGTCTATCAGTTGGTTGATAGGCCAAATGGTTTCCGTTTGGGGTCAGTAGGTCAAAGGTCTAGGTAAATGTGACCTTAACTCATTTTAATTAAAAAAACTAGGATTTTCAAAGTTTACATAGTTTACAGATGACCCCTATCAATCTAAACCCAATTAAACCAACAAACATGATATTGTTGTCCTTTATTTCAGGTATGGAAGATTCTGACGTCCAAGTTGGCGTTTCTAGATCTGAAGGATCTATTCGTTTGTTCTGTGTTGATCTATTATTTCCATATATTTGAAAAGAGATTTGGATCTAGGAAATTCTGTGTAAGGAGTTTAGAATGTTTTGTTTACCTGATTAATTACTCAAGTTAATTCATTATTGTTATTATGTTATCACTTATACTACGGTATTTATTGAATGACAATATTAATCTTATCCTTTTTAGCTCGACTATTCGAAGAATATGAGAGCTATTACAGTCACTTGTTCGTCGGCGTCGGCGTTGCATATGGTTAAAGTTTTACATGCAAAACTTTAACCTTGGTTATATTTCAATAACCAGTGCATATATTGGATTGAAACTTTGCACTGGCTTTCCCTGTCATGTAATCAACCATGTTAGATAACTCTTGCATGAATTTAATGCAAATTATGGCCCTTTTTTACTTAGAAAATTTGGTTAAAGTTTTGCATGCAAGTTACTAATAAGGCCATATCTCAAATAGTATCTGTGCTATGGCATTGAAACTAACAACACTTACTAACCATCATAAGGCAATGGTACCGGTCATGGGTAATAGCTCTATTATGATTATTATTTGAGTTATGCCCCTTTTTAACATAGAATTTTCTTGGTTAAAGTTTTGCATGCAAGTTTGATTCAGACCATATCTCAGCTACTATCGATGATACTGCATTGAAACTTACAACACTTGTTTACCATCATCAGTCAATGGTATCAGTCAAGGGCAATAACTCTATTATTTTTTTATTTCAGTTATGCCCCTTTTTAACATAGGAGTTTATTGGTTCAAGTTTTACATGCAAGTTCTATTCACGCCATATCTTAGTTACTATTTATGATATTGCATTGAAACTTATAACACTTGTTTATCATCATTAGTCAATGGTACTGGTCAATTGTAATAACTCCATTTTTAGTTTAATTCGAGTTATGCCCCTTTTAACTTAGACTTTCCTTGGTTAAAGTTTTGCATGCAAGTTACATTCAAACCATATCTCACCTACTATCAATGATATTGCATTGAAAAGTTTAACTTTTTTCTGTGTCTAAAGGTTGTATCTATGTGTCAAAAGGTTGTATCTCACCCGAAACTGTAGATGAATTTGACAAATTAATGCCAAATAGTCATATCTGGCCGAGATCTCACATTTTGTTACCAAAAATAAATGGGTGCGAGGTTTTGAATGTGTCATATGACGTATATCTAAGAAAATGATTGGTGCAGAGCTACAATATTTTGACAAAAGGAGCAAAACGGTCTCCTGTTTCCCCACTCATACAAACCTGAGATACGAGGTTTTGACTATCCAGCGAGGATATCAAACTTGTGTTGTTTGGCATGGTATTGTATTCAATACTAAAAATAATTACTAAACTACTTTAAACTCATCACTGATTTATTACATGACTGTATCCTCTACATTATTATTTTAATTTGTCACCATTGTTTTAAAATTGACTCCTTTAACAAATCATATCTTACTCATATGATTATTTTGTAGAAACTTTGTTATGTCAGTGGATGTATACAATTCCCTTTAAACATACACATTTCTTAAATAGAGTACAGTGCCGCTTGAAGTCTTAAAATCATTTTCACTGACAAATATTTGTTAATAGTCCAGTGTTGAGATAATTGCCATGCCTCAACAACCATTGTACATTAGCTTTCATTGCCATGTAGTCAACTAAGTAGCGTAACTCACGTTTCAATATAATACAAATTTTAAATGGCCTGTTTTGAACTTATATTTTTTCTGACAAATGGCTGCGAATAGTCGAGCGCGCTGTCTAGTGACAGCTCTTGTTATTTTCCATAATTCAATTCTGTTTATTTAAAACTGGTTGTCATTTCATAAGGCCAACAAAATTGCTTGTTTCCACTATCCCTACCGACCCTGTAATTTGCCCCCTACCCTAGTGCTGTTTTTTTAACAAAATTCAGAAAAAATCTAAATTTTTGTATTTGACCTATTCTATCTGGACATTTTGGTTCTTTCTGTATTTTTTATCTAGGAAGATTTCTGTAAGTATTCTAAAACATAAAAGTGGATGGTTTAAAGGAACTGTTTCTGGAACAATAGCACTGATCACTTTAATGCGAATCTTTCTCCTATTCTTACTATAACTTTGTTCTTATCATTTTCAGTCTTATTTATTAGGATCTGGGGTGCTAGCCACTGTATTAGAGGTACTTGCAGTATACGTGTGTAGAGTATGGGAAGTTCCTCTAGGACCGTTACCTTCAGGACCGTAAGTAGAGACCAGAGAATTTCACACGATCAATTTTCAAAAACTACATTTATTGAGAAAAACAAGGGTTTATTGGTTAAAAATAGCAGTTACTTTTCTCTTTAAGCAAACACTCGCAATTTTTTCGTGTTTTATAAACGTCAAAAAATTTCAACATAATGAGTATGTAACTCTTCACTTAAGCCTTAATTTATAAATACACTTGAATAGATTATCTTGAATTTTAGAACATATGTACTTGTAAGGCCCCTACCACTTCTCAACCACAGGGGACTAATGGTTTGCCTTCTGTCAGTCTGTTCGCCAAGAAATCTGGATCCTACCATAACTCAAACAGTTTTTATGCTAGGTTTATGAAACTTGGTTTGTGGATAGGGACCAATTAGAAAGTAGATTGTGCATGTGTAATTTCTTTTTCATACTGACAAAAAGTGTGGTTGCCGTGGCAATTTAAACATTGACAATCTGAGAACAGGGTAGGGGACTTCTGTATTGCTTGCAATTCCTAATTACTTGTTATTTCAGGTTATGTATGATCTATCCACTATTCGTACCGTTTTACTGTGATGTACCTAGAGTCCCGCTGTCTCATGTATGGGGTATACCTATGACAGGGAAGTCTATATCATATATACTTGGCCTTCATGCAGCTAGTGGCTCACCAGGATCCATACTTGTCGCCTTGTGTGGAATTGTAAGTAGTATTATTAAAGATTTAATTGGGGTTCTCTGAAACTCATTATTAAATGATTGAGTGAAAACATCGTGTTTGCAGGGCTTGTTTACCAAAATTGTGAAGAGTCCCTAGCCTTTCTGATTTGTGAAAAACAATCATGATTTTTCTCAAAATTGTGAAAGGGGAAGTTCAATATAATGACTTAAATTAATTGGTACATAGCAATTTATAACAAGTATTTCCTTTTTATTTTGTAAAGAAATTATTAAAGGCTTGTACTATTTCATCATTGAATGTTTAAACTACTCTGGTTTTTTCAATTTCAAAATTTGGTGCCTTGGCAAAGATTTTCAATGGTGAAAGTGGCATTTTTTTGGTTTGTGGAGCTGGCATTTTGAAATTGTGAAGTAGCCTTATTTAGGCCTCGGTGTCACCTTATGTGATAGGGTAGCCTCCATATGACTGAAATACTATTGGGTGGCACGGTGGTCGAGTGGCAAGACGCTTGACTCCTGATTGAGAGGTCCCGGGTTCGATTCTCGGCCGGGACACTTGGTCATTTCAGAAACGCTATTTAGTGTTTCCCACCCAATTAGAGATGATCATGGTTGGTAACCCAGGGGTAGTCTCGCGTGTATCGGTTCTCTACACCGGGCATGTTTAAGAACCAAGGAATCTATTCGAAACAAGCTAGGGTATCGCACCCGGATTTCTTGTATCTCACCTCTGTCTCTTACATTTGCGATAGTGCCCCAGAGTGGGCCCTGCACATTACATGAAAGAAGAAGGAACTTAAATTAATTATTTATTTTACATTCAAGTATTTTTCCTTACAGGCAGCTGGCATAATGTGGCGACTTAATATCTTTAAAGTACAGTCTATAATCAAAGTACCTAAATTTCTGGGTAGAATATTTGGTGCCACTATTGGTAGATTACTAGAGAGAAATCAGGAAGTCAATCAAGACACAACACACCTTGGTGCTACATTAGGTAATATATTTATACATGACTTTTCCTTGATTTCAAGTTTTCCTATGCAAATTGACAATTTTCAGGATTTTCAAATCTTTTTAACATATTTATACATGACTTTTCCTCAACTTCCATGATTTCAAATGTTCCTATGCAAATTGACAATTTTCAGGATTTTCAAATCTTTTTAACTTTACCTATGGATGCTTACCGCTATATAATTATCACGCAATGTAAAATCATCAATTTTCGTGAGGGATTAAATTTAGTGGATTTCCTGGTTCACATTCAACCACAAAATCAAATCCCATCGAACAATATTTTTACCCTTGTATCTATATCCTACAATTCAAAATCCATGATTCACATCCCATCCAAACAGTGTTTTTACACAAACCACAATTTTGTCCCATTGAAATTAAATGATTTTACAGTACATTCTGGAGGAGGATTGCTATGCAGTTGGGTAAATATCCATTAAGTAGTTCACAGGGTTGTCATTAGGAGGCAGCATGAGGGCAATTTTACTGCATCATACAATATTTGAGCCGTCTCAGATTTACCCCAGCTGCCTTCCATCTTCAGTGCTCAGGCACCTTGGTCTCCTTAAATGTACATGAAATCAGAGTTCAGGGACCTTATTCACCAACGCTGTACGTCTAAAATTCAGACTTAGACTTTATATTGCCAAATGTTCTATTAGCTCCCATGTTGTTATAAATGTACCGATTTCAATATAAATAGGTAAACATGGTCAGTGGGTAACACTCAATAATCAGAAACAATGTCATATGGTTAAATCTTATGGTTAAGAAATGGTAGTGATTATGAATATAATAAATTTTAAGTCTAAGTCTAAATTTTAGACTTATAATGTTGGTGAATAAGGCCCCAGGTGATGCAGGAGGCATAATAATAGTGATTGTCCTGTCTGTCCGTCCATTCATCCATCTGTTTAAAATGTTGAAACTGATATATGTTTTAAGTCTATCATTGCATTGTTTTCATCCTTGGCATACTTGTTTATCATCAAAGCCATGCAGCACTATCAAATATTTCAACAGAAAAAGTTATTTAATTGAAAAAATTACAAGATAAATATTTACAATAACAATGGAACAGTGTTTGGTGTAGGGATGATGAAAATAAGTTAAGTTACCAATTTTCTAGTGCTCTTTTAAGCTGTTAGACTGCTCAAACACCCTTTGACATTTTAACTTCCCCTGGTCATTGAACTACCTATATAAACCTTCACTCGTGTCTCCCTGGGGAGACTATTTCTCTCCTGTGGATGTGGCAGGCAGCCAATATCGATCTGCGGTGCCCAGGAATAGACACTACCCTCACAGGTAGCATTTTACACCATGGTGGAGTGAAACATGTGGGTCTTGCTCATAGAAATTGACCACTGGGCCAGACAGGGGTGGAACCCGGTACCTCTGGATCCCGAAGCATGCGCCCTGCCTCTAGAGGCCACCGTTTCACACATTTTGTGTGCTAGTGGCATCTGAAACAGTTTTCTATGTTATTTGTCTAAATGTTGATTTTGTGTCGTATTTCAGAAATCCAAAGACAAGAGGCGATGGAAAAATTAGAACAACAAGTAATGATGAGATCATTTCAAACCAATCAAAGAAATCATCAAGCTGAGGTATATAGTAGTAGTAAAACCTGGTAAAATCAATATGGCATAGAATTGACGTTACGCCATTTCGATGGCTTAGAACCAAAAGGTTGTTACTACCTCTCAGACCTTATAAGACTCATACATATTTGAAATCTGCTTCACAAGGCGCTTCTTATGAGCATATCGTGGCTGTCGTTCTCAAACCTCGTAGCTCCAAAATTTCAAAAAAAATTGTTTCGTCTTTTCCGAATGTATGAAGTCTGGCGCGTATTTTGGGCTATATCTCGTAGCTCTACGCCAATCAGAACCCATTACAAAAGCCACGTGACGAAATGTTGTAGCTTGATTGGTCGCTTTTTTTGTCGGACGAAAAGTCGTAGCTACCATTTCCGAATATCGGGAATTGTCGTACCTCATAAAAATGACAAAACTGTGGTGACGAAATATCGTAGCTACCATTTCTGAATATCGGGAATTGTCGTTCCTCATAAAAATGACAAAACTGTGGTGACGAAATATCGTAGCTACCATTTCTGAATATCGGGAATTGTCGTACCTCATTAAAAATGACTAAACTGTGGTGACAAAATATCGTAGCTACCATTTCTGAATATCGGTATGACTAATGCATCTACGGCTTATACCATATTTTGCAGCTTCATTTGTTTGGTATTTTTATAAAATTTCAATTTCTAGAACATCGTTATAAAAAAATGAGACAGTTTTTTTCTCTCTCCTGTAAAGTTGGCATTTTGGAGCTACGAGGTTTGAGAACAACACCGACGATATTTTCATGAAAATCTGAAATTGTCATGTTGACCAAAATGAAGTTTTAAAAACGTGTTTTCCCATAGGTAAAGAGTAAATTAGAGACAGTTTTCTCTTGTTTTTAGCTCACCTGTGAGCTTTTGTGATCACTCTCTGTCCGTCGTCCGTCCGTCAACAATTTACTTGTGTTCACTCTAGAGGCAACAGTTTTGATCCAATCTTCATGAAACTTGCTCAGAATGTTGTTCTCTATAAAATCTAGGTCGAGTTTGAAACTGGGTAATGCGGAGTCAAAAACTAGGTCACTAGGTCAAATCTTAGAAAAACCTTGTGTTCACTCCAGAGGTCACCGTTTTGATCCAATCTTCATGAAACTTAGTCAGAATTTTGTTCTCTATGGAATCTAGGCCAAGTTTCAAACTGGGTCATGTGAGGTCAAAAACTAGGTCACTAGGTCAAATCTTAGAAAAACCTTGTGTTCACTCCAGAGGCAACAGTTTTGATCCAATCTTCATGAAACTTTGTCAAAATGTTGTTCTCTATAGAATCTAGGCCAAGTTCGAAACTAGGTCATGCGGAGTCAAAAACTAGGTCACTAGGTCAAATCTTAGAAAAACCTTGTGTTCACTCCAGAGGTCACCCTTTTGATCCAATCTTCATGAAATTTAGTCAGAATGTTGTTCTCTATGGAATCTAGGCCAAGTTTCAAACTGGGTCATGTGAGGTCAAAAACTAGGTCACTAGGTCAAACCTTAGAAAAACCTTGTATTCACTCCAGAGGTCGTGGTTTTGATCCAATCATCATGAAACTTGATCAAAATGTTGTTCTCTATGAAATCTAAGCCAAGTTTGAAACTGGGTCATGTGGGGTCAAAAACTAGGTCACTAGGTCAAACCTTAGAAAAACCTTGTATTCACTCCAGAGTTCGTGGTTTTGATTCAATCATCATGAAACTTGATCAAAATGTTGTTCTCTATGAAATCTAGGCCAAGTTTGAAACTGGGTCATGTGGGGTCAAAAACTAGGTCACTATGTCAAATCTTAGAAAAACCTAGTGTTCACTCCAGAGGTCACCATTTTGATCCAATTTTCATGAAACTTGGCCACAATTTTGTTCTTTATGGAATCTAGGCCAAATTCAAAACTGGGTCATGTGGGGTCAAAAACTAGGTCACTAGGTCAAATCTTAGAAAAACATTGTGTTCACTCCAGGGGTGACTTTTTGATCCAATCATCATGAAATATGGTCAGAATGTAGGTTTTACTGATACCTAAACCAATGTGCAACAGGTGAGCGACCTCTTGTCTTAATATATCGATTTGGTAGTTACGACCTTCTGGTTCTAAGCCATCGATTTGTCCATCAATACCCTTTAGACCAATTTTAAAGGTAAATTATAATCACATAGTCAGTCAGTTTTTTTATTCAGACAAAAATTGTGGTTACCATGGTAACCAAAACATTGACAACCTGGAAACCAGGTAGAGTACTTCTATATTGCTTGCAATTCCTAATTACTTGTTGATACTTATCTATTACAGAATGTTTTAAATGGTGCTGGTTTATTTGGCTTTGGTAACAACAATGAAGCCGAGGGATTAAGACAGAGATTAAATGGTGGGTATTTCTGTTGTTAACATGATTGATAGAATACAGGGGCTCTACAAATCCGGATTAATCCAGAAAGAATGGTCTTTTCTGTACAAAATAAAAGTTATTTGGTGAAAATAATTGACGAAGCTATGGTCCTTTAAGGTTCCCTTGTCCATATTTTATCATAATAAAATATTGTTTGAAACCTAGTTCAGGTGTAGGAAGGCATGCTTATGTCACTCATTTTCAGGATTGGCATTATGCCTCAGTAGAACCCCCGAGAATAACAGTTATGTCCTGGCCCAAATCTCCCGAAGCATCTCAAGTAAAAATCTCACCTCAAATTGAGATTTTGTCCAGGTAAATGCCTGAATAGGAGATAACTATTAAGTAAGAACTCTTTAGAATTTGTTTTAATAAGATAGAAATAGTGTATGCTGTTTTTGATGCCAATGTTGAGTCAATCCTCTCATGGAAATTATTCAAATGACTTATGGCAATGTTTGAGATGAGGTTTATCTCAGATTGAGATGCTTCGGACATTAGGGCCTGTTTCTATGACGGGCACATTTTACATTCGTCATCATACTGCTAACATGGGAAATGTCTCATTGAATTTATTATTATATACCGGTAAGCATAGTCCATGTTTACGTTGGTAACGATTATCTAAAATTAATTAGACAAAACAATTGTGCTTTTTACACATATTTTTAGTGTGTTGATCAAATTTCAACATGAACCTGACCATCTCTGAAAATATGCAGGTATTTGTTGTCTTCCTGGCCAATACTGTAACCAGAGAAATTATTTTTCACAATTTGATTTCGCGGAGTTCACTATTGATGGAAAATCACGAAATTAAGTAGCCGCAAAAGTGATCAAAACATTAATATGGACATCGCAGGAGACATAAATATGTGACGATTAAATTGAATTTGAAGTCAAAAATATGCTGATCTGCAAAGTGCGTAAGTTGTATTCGCACAAGTAAATTGGTTAACTGTACATAATAAAAACTAGCTCTTGTTAGGCCTCCATAGGTTTTCAACCGGAGGGGACTATAGGTTTGCCTTCCGTCAGTCAAGAAATTCTGGATCCTGCCATAGCTCAAACAGTTTTCAAGCTAGGTTTATGAAACTTTGTATGTGGATAAGGACAAAAGTTATGGTTGCCATGGCAACATAAACATTGACAACTTGGAAATAGGTTTGGGACTTCTGTATTGCTTGCAATTCCTTATTACGCGTTGTTTATTATTCAGCAGCTGAACCCGAGCCACCAGCGGAGGTATCAGAAGAACAGGTACTACAGATGGTAGAAATGGGCTTCAATCAAGAACAAGTACGACATGCTTTACAGATGTCAAATAATGATGTATCTATGGCAACAAACTTTCTGCTTCAACAAATGTTATAGCGACATTGAACAATCGGATAGTGGATAAAAACTTGTATAGAAATTTTAAAGTTTTATATGCAAGAGCAGTGTTGTACAGGTCTTCACCAGAAGTCACTATTTTGACTATTGAAATAAGTGATGGTTTTAAAAACCTGATACTCTCACATCAGAATGACCTAGCGGTGCATAAAGTGTTGCGTCAACCTGTCCACCTGTCGGATTGTCTGTATGTGCTGATGGCTGATTCTGATACAGGATAGAGGAATTAAATTCATGCAGATGTAAGATACTGTACAGGTTCAGTTTAATGTTGATCACAACTCTTCAGATTGTGTAGACTCTCACCTCATGACCTGTTTTCATTGTGAAGGATAGCCAGGGTATAATGTCCTATATATGTGTCATGTTGAAGAATACTTTAACAAAATGTGACAATATCTATTCCGTATTTTCGTGTAACAAAATAATTCAAGTTACACACTACTGTGGATAAAATACAGGGGTGATAATAATGCATATTGATTTCGAAAGAAGAGTATTTATTGGTAACTCTTCAGGAAAGAGGTGAAATACTGAAATGGCGATACTATTTCCTTTGCAATACTCTCAACAATAAAAGCTGATTATAGCAGGGAGGTTTGATACAGTTATAAGTAGAGATTGAACTTAATATCTAAATATTCGAAAATCTCTTAAATTTTTGAATTCAAAGTTTGTATTCAAAATATATCGTTAAATAAAGTTGTTTTTATCAACAATGGAGAAATACAATACATCATTTCTCATTTTTTCTTCAATTTCATTGCATAAAGGTCCCAGACTAATTAACCACATCTTGTTGTTGTTAATCTATTACGTTATTGCCATAGCGAATTGGTCTCTCTGTACTTTGGTAATACTCTCTTGTGCTCTATCTTTTTGTTGCTTGAGCTCTTGATACCACATTTATATAATTATAAAGTGCAAATGACTACAATAATATGCAATTTAAGCAACCATTATCTGACATACATATCTTGTTTAACTGATTTTTATCCCAAAAATGCCAAAATTCCAAGCCTTTTGGACCGATGCTTTGAGTCAATCATTGACGTAACCATTGTGCTTCCCTTCAGTTGTACCAAATGTAATATAATGCAAGCATTTTTAATGTACTTTAAGTGCTTATGATAATTTTAAACTTATGTTCAATTTTAAAATCATTATAACAGCTTCAAATTTCTTGAAACCATATCTGTCACAAATGTTTAAAGTGTATAGAGCTATATTCTAACAGTCATTCAATGTCAAAAAAATTACTTGCATCGTTTTTAGTATGACACTAGACTACCTAAATTGAAAATTATAACTTTGGATGGGTTCAGTGCACTTTGCTTCAATCGTCAAAAAATAGACGATTCTTATAGTTTCATAGGGTGTTCTAGAACACTTTCGTATGAAAATGGACTGTTCGCATGTCAAATAAATTACAGAGAGAGTTTCTGTTTAAACTGTAGCGAAAAATGATCTAATGGATACGAAAGC
This sequence comes from Spisula subtruncata, assembly GCA_963678985.1. Lineage (NCBI taxonomy): Eukaryota > Metazoa > Mollusca > Bivalvia > Venerida > Mactridae > Spisula > Spisula subtruncata. The sequence goes on from OY787671.1 coordinate 2,033,711, forward strand.
AAAATTAATTTTCAGTTTTTGAAACTTTTTAAAAAAATATCTTCCGATATAGCTCTATGTATACACTTTAAGCTTTAAAAAATAATATGGCATCAAATGCAAGTTGAATTTTATGTTAGTGCTTTGATAAAACAGTTGCTTACAAGAAGAAAATGGCACGACTGAGCGAAATGATTGATGTAACCTGTACTCTGTGCAGAGAAATGTAACAGTCACATGTTCTATGGGCACTAGGTGTTGTTACTGAATATTTATGCATTTTGTTATTTAAAAACGGAATTATCATTTATTTCTGGCAATGAAATTGTAGGTACATTTTGTTTGTTTATTTCAGCTTGCATTGCTTTGTATGATGAGTGTATTCAGTTCATATCTGCTAATATAGTAACAACCACACAATGTGACATTTTCAGGTGTGCAGAATCTAATAAATGTGCTTTGGTTGGTTGGTTGCATCTCAAGGGATTGGCAAATGACCAGAATTACCTCCCTCCTTGTAGAAATGATGGTCCATTGCTTGGCACACAGCAGTCTGTCTGTAGGTTTGTCAATAAAATTGCGTGTGCTATGTAATATGTTTTTATTCTCCCCATTATTTGCATATCTAGTTTATTGCAAATATATAAGTCCATGTAGATATACACTCAACCGCTTTAAAAACGCACCACTATTGAAAATTATAAAAAATTGTCAAAAGAAAACGATTTTGTTTTCATTCGGAATACCCAGCCCAAAGAACGTTTTTCGATTTTGCATGTTTTGCACGTGCAGCTCGATCGCTTCGACCTATGTGGTCATTATTGACTTTAAACTGTACGCTGTCGGTTTACACATTGAAAAAACAACAGAAATAGTATTTGCTAATGGTATTTATACACTGCGAATATCTTGAATATTTGTTCGGATGATTGTGCCTATGCTTCCAACTGAAAAGAGCATCGGTGGCTGAGCATGGCGGATCATCTGCCTCCACACAACGAGTGCTGGCTTAGAACATCGATTCCTAGCGAATGACACAGTCAAAGACCAACCTTGGTGAAACAAGCTAAAGATATTGAGCCCGAGCTATGAGGAAACATGACACAGGTTGTGTCACTGTAATTGGTTCTGCATGGTTGCATGCAGTGTCAAAAGCATGTCGGGGGTCAATAAACAAGCCAAAAGTACATTATTGCATTTTCATAACTATTCTTTTCATAATTGTCAATAAAAAGGAAAATCATTTTAGTACACTTTTTAACGAGTTTTCTCCCGTTTAGAGCCGAATGTCACAACTTTTTGTCTTTAAGCTCCTTCATAGTGTTGATTTGAGGTGCCATATAAGCACCGTGGGAAATACCCTGACAGTCTGATGCTCATAACCAAGATTTCAAGTTTAAATAAGGCTTGAAATCAATCTTAGGTTCACGTAATGCGCATATCTGGACCGCACTCAGTCGTATGGTATTAGTCAGCCAGCCAAAGCCAAATAACATTTATAATTCAAGTTAAGCTTTGCTTGGATGATTTGAAACATCACATCTAACATAATTCTATCCTATAACGTAATTAAGGTTATTCTTTGGGAGGAGAAACCACGTACATGCATCAATGTAGCGGGCTCTTATAATTGCTTTTGAAATTGTGACTTTCACTTTCATGGGTCACTGTATTATCTATATCATAATTTATTTTAAACTCGTAATTATGCCATGCAAATCACACAACTGGTTTTGTATAGACCGAAGATTATTTATCCGAAAATTAATAACAATAGATTGACGTTTTCATCACTAAAACCGATATTTCATAAGTGGTGCGTTTTTAAAGCGGTTGAGTGAACAACCATAACATGGATTACTATTTCGGAACCTTCAAACACAAATTCATGTAATTAACCAGTTACCAAAAGAAAAAGAAAAACAATATTGACTGAGCCACTTTTCGAAAATTTCCTATAGCATTTGGTTTAAAATGTTATACACATTGATTTTGTTATGATTAAAGTTTGGGCTTAAATATTTTTACCATGACTACAAAAAGAGTTTGCATGTGTCTCAAAAAAGGGATTACTTGTTAAACTACAACCCCTTGTACAGATTCTTTGATAGTCAATATCGCCATGTTTCATGGTCTTCAGTATGGAGAGTAGACACCGTACACTTTTTGATAGATTTTGTTGGCAAAAAAGCAACATTGATTGCATTTTACTGACCATGCATACTTTGGTGTGTAACTTTGATTTTTGATGATTTGGTTGGTAAGACATACACATAAAATGTCTGAGTGCAAAATTGCATTGAAAAATATTATCCCACGTAAAGTATTTGGGGTTTGAAAAATGACCATGCAGCCTATACCAATAAAACTGTATAAAGTGATTTACAAGTTTACATTAATTTTCTGTCATAGGGGACATATAAGTTTTACAGAGTGTTATATTTCTTAGCTAAGTTAAGAATCATGACATTTCTAAGTTACGATCCAATGATATTCAGTGATTATAAAATCTCTGCATATTGCAGACACCCATGTTTTGTTTTTATAAGTGTTTGTACATGTCTAAAAGCATAATTTATTCATTTAAATACATTGTGAATTATACATCATTTTGCATATGTTTCATGACGTAATAAAAATGTTGATAAACCTATTTGGTCCTTGTATTGTTCACCAGATCCATTGTTCACAAAACGATAATTTTTCCGGTTGAAGGTCAAATCAATGACTTAAAATGAGAAGGTTGTAAGTACAAAATCAATATTTTGAGAAAACTAGAAAAAACTGAAAATTACTCTTTACTTTATATGTAGAAACGTACTGTTTCAACTTCAATTTGGTCAACATGACAAGTGCCTCCGTAGCTCAGTGGTTGGTGCGCTTGCTGTCTAATCTGGCGACCTGGGTTTGAATTCGGGTGGAGCTACATACAAAAATATGCCTGCCATATTTCAGCAGAAAGCTGACTGGCAAATAAAGGCTATGCTCGGCATTTGAAAAAAAAATTTGACTCATGAAATTAGGCTCGTAAGATAAGAAGCACCTTGTGATGCAAAGTAATAATGAATATGAATCAGTGTTTTATCATCGAATAAAGCATATTCACAAGTTGGGATGCGTAGTAATGAATCCAAACAAGTGACCGACTGCTTTAAAACACAAGAATTTATTCTTTATTTCAACTCGTAACATATCCAGTATTTGGTATTTGCAACACTTCAAGACCTCTTCACTATTTTTAGCTGGACTATTCAAGAATGCTCGCTATTGTACTCGCCCAAACGTAGGCGTCCCTGTGATGTATATGTCAAGTTTTTGCATGTAAGCTGGTATTTCTGTTACCACTGAAGGGAATGGTTTGAAACTTCACACACTTGTTCACTGTGAAGGTCACAAACCACCAAATAGAGTTGTTCTTTAACTCAATGTAAAGTGACCTAGGTCAGCCAAAAAATGTCAACTTTTTGTCCATGGGGCCCTGTCAAAATCTTTTAATCTATAGAAATAGCATCCAGCTTGATGAAAATGAAAAAAAATGAGGGGGTCATGTATCATATACTGAGTTCCAAAAGTTCTGCATCTTAATTAAAAATTCATTTTTTTGGAATTGTTAACTTAAAAAAACTTTTTAGGAACACTGTCCATTTGCGTACCCTTAGTGTTTATGTTGAACCTATTTCCGTTGGATTTCGTCACGCTTGAATGATCACACCATCGCAAATGGTAAAAACGTCTTTTCAAGCACGCCTAATTTGGGTTCTTCATTTTCGACTTTATTTTCACTTCCGATTTACTTGCATCGTGTCTGTGTTACGAAAAAAACACAATAAGTTAGTCAAATAAGTTAGAAATGTACGCTTAATTTGATTGCAAAAATGGATAATGGTGAACGACTTGTGTAGATAAGACGCTAGAGGCTGGTGTTTCACTAAAAATACATTGTGTCGAATTAAATTGACATGTCTCTATCATAATAAGACTGTTGTATCATCTCCATCCGAAAACAACTGTATATGACGTACCACGTGACAACAGGTCAAGGGTCAATTCCGCTTACCTAGACAGGTAATGCTGCTATATTTTTGCACCAACAACAACGGCATTGTTGTAGCTTAATTGTAGTCCACCCAACATTAAAATTATGGGACACATGCTTTAATGTTGCGTTTTTTATGTCCAGGATGTTGTTTCTTAAAAGCTGGCCTGTTGTACAGACTCTATTGCAACATCAATAAATGTCTATGGTCAAAGAGAGATAATTTTCGGTATTTATTACCTCCCTTCCGCTACAAAATAGTAGTTTATCGTCGTGTGTACTTTGTAATCGTGGGATGGTGTTACATGTGGTTTTATTATGGATCGATACATATCTTCAAATCGATAACTGTCATGGATTTATATCAAGTACACATCGCTCTACACATGTGCATTTGAATTATCATAAATAAGTTGGAGATTCTAGTAAAAAGACACACCATATATTGGATGCGGAACTTTTGGAACTCAGTATATAAGAAAAATTTGGTTCGTCAAACGCGGTGAACAGATTTTCTCACATGTACGGATTTACTCACTGTCCGTTAGCCACAACCTTACTTTCACTTTCATATTTAAGCCAGAATACAAAATATTTCTGAATAAAACCATTTCACTACATCACATACATGCATACAAAGCATTTAACACCAATTTCATGATTCTGATGCTGATTTGTCAAGACATACCCCCATTTCCAGTCGCTTTAAAGTTTTTTAACGGACTGTTTGACTGTATCTGAATTTGGTCCGCGTAGGCATTTAGTGGTTAATTACCTGAATATCTAAGCTCATATGAATAGGTCCCATAACTGTGATTTGTGTTTTTGCAGAATTATGCCCCTTTTTTGACATAGAATATCAAATGTAAGCTCAGGTATCTGTATAACCACTCGACGATAGAGTTTGATAGTCCCCCCATGCTTATATGCCGATAGCTGCTCAAGGCCCATAATTCTTGCATGGATTTTGATAGAACTTTGGCCCAGTTTGATTTTGCTATAGGTTTTGAATTCTTGTTTCACTATCAATAACAGAGTCGGGCGTGGCTGTCCTTCGTGGCTCTGGTCTTTTATTTGTCCTCTTAGTGTATATAGGTGAATCTACTGATCATGTTTGAATAAGGTTTTGTTAAAACAAACGTCTATTCATTTGATAATTCAATTCCATTGTCTAAAATCTCCAAGTTGCGTTATTGTCAACAATACCATACAATGTGAATTTTTTTCAAACATCAAATATTTATTCAACATGCATTTCAATTGATCTCTTAGAATAAAATCGACATTTTGCAAGTGACAGTATCAAAAACACTGTATTCATTAATTATCATTGTGGTATGTGTAAATATGGGAGTATAGTGGAACACACGACAAACACAACAGATATTTTAATTTATTTATTTCCTACTACTTTGGGCTAGTTCATAGCTTTCTTCAGGGAAACCTATATTGTGGTAGTAAAAAATGATTACAACATTGGCATCTAAGTGTCAAATTATGAATTAGGTCAACCAATTAGTGGACGCAAAGGAGCATTATGATGTCATGAAAGTGAAGGTAAAACTGAACAAATTGAGTGCCAATGTTGAACTAGACCGTCAAATATGCATTCAGCAAGTATTTGTTTAGTCATTGTGTTGCTTTTGTGATCACTCTTCGTCCGTCATCCTTCCGCCATCGTTCGTCAACAATTGGCATGTGTACACTCTAGAGGCAACAGTTTTGATCCAATCATCATGAAACTTGATCAGAATGTTATTCACTATGAAATCTAGGCCTAGTTCGAAACTGGGTCATGTGGGGTCAAAAACTAGGTCACTAGGTCAAATCTTAGAAAAATCATTTGTACACTCTAGATGTCACCAATTTGTTCTCATGAAACTTGGTCAGAATGTTGTTCGCCATGAAATCTATGCCAAGTTCGAAACTGGGTCATGCCAGGTCAAAAACTAGGTCACTAGGTCAAATCTTAGAAAAACCTTGTGTACACTCTAGAGGTCACCGTTTTGATCCAATCTTCATGAAACTTGGTCAGAATGTTGTTCTCTATGAAATCTAGGCCGAGTTCGAAACTGGGTCATGTGGGGTCAACAACTAGGTCACTAGGTCAAATCTTAGAAAAACCTTGTGTTCACTCTAGATGTCATCAATTTTATCCAATCTTCATGAAACTTTGTCAGAATGGTGTTCTCCATTAAGTCTTTGCCAAGTTTGACTCTTGGTCATGTGGAGTCTAAAACTAGGTCAAATCTTAGGAAAAACCTAATGTACACTCTAGATGTCATCAATTTGATCCAATCTTCATGAAACTAATCAGAATGTTGTTCTCCATGAAATCTAGGCCAAGATTGAAACTTGGTCATGTGGGGTCAAAAACTGGGTCACTAGGTCAAATCTTAGAAAAACTTAGTGTTCACACCAGAGGTCACAATTTTGATCGTATCTTTATGAAACTTGGTCAGAATGTTGTTCTCTATGGAATCCAGACACTATGAAATCTAGGCAAAGTTCAAAACTGGGTCATGTAGGGTCAAAAACTAGGTCAAATCTTAGAAAAATCTTGTGTACACTCTAGATGTCACCAATTTGTTCCAATCTTCATGAAACTTGGTCATAATGTTGTTCTCCATGAAATCTATGCCAAGTTCGAAACTGGGTCATGCCAGGTCAAAAACAAGGTCACTAGGTCAAATCTTAGAAAAACCTTGTGTACACTCTAGAGGTCACCGTTTTGATCCAATCTTCATGAAACTTTGTCAGAATGTTGTTTTCCATGAAGTCTTTGCCAAGTTTGAAACTGGGTCATGTGGGGTAAAAAACGAGGTCACTAGGTAAAATCTTAGAAAAACCTGGTGTTCACTCCAGAGGTTGTGGTTTTGATCCAATCATCATGAAACTTGGTCAGAATGTTGTTCTTTATAAATTTTGTCCAAGTTTGAAACTAGGTCATGTGGGGTCAAAAACTAGGTCAAATCTTAGAAAAACCTTGTGTTCACTCCAGGGGTCACTGTTTTGATCCAATCTTCATGAAATATGGTCAGAATGTAGGTTGTACTGATACTTAGACCAATGTGCAACAGGTGAGCAACCTAGGGCCTTTCAGGCCCTCTTGTTGTGTTATGTTATTGATTTCTTGTCGCTTGAATTCTAGGCTTATGTTGTGACATTTACTACATGAGTACTAAATTGTATATGGTGACTATAATTGCTCACCTGAGTGGAGGGAGGGGAGACAAATAATGACCAGAACATTTAATAATCATTTCAGCACTATTTTAATATACGAAACCAAAATTCAATTTTGGAGACACCCAAAGAAATCAATATGTACAATATATACAAGATAACGAGCATGATACAAGAAATGTGTAGTGTCACTGTACAATGGTTTTACTGTAAAATCATTTATGGGACGAAATCTCTTGGTTTTGGAAAAAAAAATTTTTCGATTGGACGTAAATTCATGGATTTTGCATTTCAGGTAATAAATACCAGGGTCAAAATTATTGTTCAATGGGATTTGATTTCCTGGTAAGAGGTGAACCATGAAGTTTTAATCCCCCACGAAAATTAATGATTTTACAGTAACACCATTATCCACACCACTAACACTTCTATCGTAAATCTTTATAATAAACTGTGTGCAATAGTACAAATAATGTTCATACCAAGTAGTGAAATCTTCTATGTACAAATAGGGAAAATATTGATGATTGAATATGTTAATTCAACCTGGTTAAATGGAGTGTTACGTATGAATAAATAACACCGTCAGTGGCACACACTGTTTCATCAACGGCCAAACATTAGTCTTTGATGATCACTATTGGCCGAGCGCTCGCACGGCCAGGGTCATCCATGGTTACCTGTTGACAGATAAATTTCACCCGATTATACCGTTAAATTAAAACATTCTGATGCTTTCTCTCAATCTTATATTGACATGCTACGCTCCTTCAATTTAACATTTCTGATTTCAATGCAAACACATGACATAAAAAACTAAACATACCATTTTAATGGCAACCTATAGACTGTCAAATACAGCACTACAATATTCTGTATAGCACAAATATACTCAGCACTTTTTCACATTTATATCCAATCATGGAATATTTCAGATTAAAAGAAGCTTTCTGATTGGTTTAAAATATCTAAGCATGTTCAATCTGGTATTCAATCATGAAACAAGCATTCTGATAGGCTAATTCTAAATTTATGTCTGACCAATGAGCATCGAGGTTACAAATTGTAGAATATGACTCACAAATCTAATTAATCCTTTTAATGCCACTTTCGGAATGCCATATTGTGCTTACATATAAATGAAGTCATAGATCTTGTTAATACATGCGACTAAAATATGAAACTTGAATATAAAGATGCTCTAAACTGTCATACAAAATCTGACAAATGAAGGAATACAGTATTCGAGACAGAATAAACATAAATTTATGTTGTGATCAAAGCTGTAACTGTGTAAACAAGACAGCGTTCATAAAACAAAACCTATGTTTGTGATTCCATTTGATAATTTTTTAACATTTTGTTTCATTCTGCAGTCACTGGAAACAATAAACATATACTTGTCTTATTGTCTCATCAGATTTAACTGAGACTCCTTGCATAATTTGTTCTCAAGTCCGGAAAATTCTGAAGTTTTTAAACATATACTTTCAATTATATATGGCCTTATACGGAGAAAACGGTACATAATAAATAAACACGCGAATCAAGTACAGCCGGACGAGCTTACAGACTTTGATGAGTCTCAGTTTAATCTGGTCAAGCTCTTCTTATTTTAATGTTATATTCGACCAATAACAAGCAATATTTCCCTGAACTTTATACATAACCGATCAGTCTGTATCAACATATCGTGAAAGTAAAAGCAAAAATTGTTATAAATTTTTAAACCTGAAACAAAAATACTTTGGTATTCTATACATCTAAAATGAATGGATGTTTCATTCAAATACAGAGCCCATATCCACTAAACTTCTAAAAATATTTTTTGTCCAAGATTTTTTTTTTGAATTTAGTTCAATATTTTTTTTCAAATTTCACGAAAAAAAACAAGATTTTTTGTTTGAAGGATGATTTTTTTGTCTACATATTTCAATATGACAACAGTTTGATTTGTCTAAAATAAATGAAATTGTTCTATTTTTAAATCAACTATTTTTCATCTAAATCAATGTGTTAGAAATCTTACGATGTTTTGTGAATACAGACACAGGGGTCTTATCTTGAGCATGTGAGAGATATATTTAAATGGGAAATCTTCAATGAGAATGATTATTGAATGCGTCAAAAAAGCTACCAATTTCCACATATATTTGCACAATGAACAATATTTGTCTTCAATGTAAGCTGTATTGACAAAATGGTTCCAATAAAACTGACCAACTAATAAATAAAACGAAGAAATGTGTGCTAAAACAGAAAAATAAACAAGAGAAAATGTAGCCCGATATTTCATTTTGTAAAACAGTCATCGAAATTAGCACTTGCCCGAAGGCCATGGCGCATAACTTTTGGCCGTTTTCTGTTTGAGTGAGCAGCTTTTTGTATAAAAATAGTTACTTCATGAAGGATTACTCGCCCGTTTGACAGGTTCAACAGTTAATTTCAATGACTGGTTAAACTTAACTTGCATAAGCGCATCTTTTTCAACATTAAATACTAGCAACATTGTCAGGTACTTGTGTTCAAAAGTTTTAACTTAACTTGAACAAAATAATTTTCATATTTTTTATATATATACGATTTTACACCAACAACAAGAGATCATGGTTAAAATATAAAAGACATACTCTATTCACTAACATAAAGATTTAAACACCCAGTTGAATATTTACTTACTAACATTTCACTTCAAGATCTCGGTTTTTCTGTATGCTACATTGTTGTACAAGAGTACAATAGCTGTACACATGACACTTTCTACCAGAACACTGTTGGGGGAGAGTATGGAGATTTTCACCCAATCCTCAACCTTTTATTACTTAGCAGCTGATACCTTGTCAATATTTTCATAACCCCAGTTGTATGTTCTCAGGGTGTAATACAAATCTAATGGACCAATATTGCATGATTTGCTCACAGAATTTCATATATTCCATGCAAGACCATTGTAATATATTCATGCATAAAGGTAAGGATGAAGTCAAAATCACCATACAGTTGCTATGAATGACTCAGGTGTCTCGACGATGAAGTAAAGCATTTATAGGTAATTCAAGGCTCCTGTGTAAACTTACATTTTTTCCTGATAGTTTTACTCCCACATGATATTTTTTTAATTTACAGGGGGAAACAATGCTGATTGACAAATTACCATGTACTTCTTTATATATTTTTACTCTATTTAACACCACAGGTACCTGTATCATTGTTTTTTTATATCAATGGTAATTTCGAAACAGTTACCTGTGGTTAACACATATGTACTTAATACACATAATAATCTGCTGATGGTAAACACAGAACAGTTATGTTTACTTCAAAGCTAATGGTGTGATTTCTATGTTATTGCTAAGAAGTCACCTAAAAAGTCTTCGAAAAAAAATTATTGAACGAAAATAAAGGAACCACAAAATATTACAAAACTTGGCATTTTTGTACATTATCATGTACTGAATCTTATCATTCAAATGTAGCACTTGATAATCCGTTCTTTCCAGCACACAATATTCCGTCCTTCCCAGCACAAATATTCTGATCTTCCAAGCACAAATATTTTGTTCTTTCCAGCACAAATATTCCAAACTTCCAAATATCCAAGCACAAATTTGTGGCGAAAAGTGAGTTGTTTTTAAACACAAATCACATAAAGTTTATAATAAACGTATCACACGATCATCTAATGTTAGAGATTTTCAAGCTACATAATTGTATGAGTTTGGATTATCTTTATCACGTTCCATGTAGTCTCTATCAATCAAACTTTCTATTCTCTTTTTTAAATCAGCCGGCTGAAATAGAAGTTGAGAAGTTGGTTAAGATAAGGGTTGTAATAATATTTAAAATATAATCTAATACATGGATCATACTTAACTTCCCTAAACAAATTCAAGTACTTTTCAAGTTCATTTTCTCCCCTTTTAAATTCCCAAAACAAATTGAAGTATTTGTTTAGTACCCCCATTTTGAAGGACTACAAAGTAGGTGCGTCAAAGCAAAAACAAGCAATAAAGTTCTTAAAATAAAAGGAAAGTCACTGAATATTGAGAAATCAGACACCCAAACTCATCTTGGTCATTTTCAATAACGAAACAATATAATGGACTTAATGGTGCATTCATTTGAGTCTGTCATTTTAACAATTTTCTAGTCACAGAAAACTAATTCTAAGCCACTACAACAATTTTTTTCTGTCAACAAGAGCTGTCTCCATAGGACGACACATGCCCCCGTGCATGCTTTGATAGTAACGTAACGTTAAGATATCAGCACCGTCACAGATGTGTCATAATATATTGGGCAAATGTGATATTGACATATTTTTCTTTGTGTAAAGGGCCATAACTCTTAAGCGTGTAGGTCAATTTGAAATCTTGTTATCTAACATGACCTAGATCTTATGGCCGTACACCTTTTCATGTTTCAAAAGGTTTGGTGAAGATCAGATGATAAATGCTTGAGTTATTGAGCGGAAACCAAAAAAACACGCCATTTTCCTACGTGTCAAGGGCCGTAACTCTAAAGTGGCTACGTCAATTTGACTGGTTATCAAACCTGACCTAGATCTCATAGCCTTTCACATTTTCATGAGGTTTGGTGAAGATCCAATGACAAATGCTTAAGTTATTGAGCGGAAACCAAAAAAAACGCCATTTTTCTATGTGTCAAGGGCCGTAACTCTAAAACGGCTAGGTCAATTTGACTGGTTATCGAACTTGACCTAGATCTCGTAGCCTTACACATTTTCATGAGGTTTGGTGAAGATCCGATGACAAATGCTTGAGTTATTGAGCGGAAACCAAAAAAAACGCCATTTTTCTATGTGTCAAGGGCCGTAACTCTAAAGTGGCTACGTCAATTTGACTGGTTATCAAACCTGACCTAGATCTCGTAGCCTTTCACATTTTCATGAGGTTTGGTGAAGATCCAATGACAAATGCTTGAGTTATTGAGCGGAAACCAAAAAAAACGCCATTTTTCTATGTGTCAAGGGCCGTAACTCTGAAGCGGCTAGGTCAATTTGACTGTTTAACGAACTTGACCTAGATCTCATGGCCTTACACATTTTCATGAAGTTTGGTGAAGATCGGATAAACACTGCTTGAATTATTGAGCGGAAACGAATCCGGACGGACGGACGTACCTACGAGAGGTACATTATGAGCTGCACCCCACAGTCTTACTTCCGGGGTGCAAAATTCAACCCACAATGTCGTTTTTGTACAATTCATCGTTGTGGGGTGCACCCTACAAACATTCCTATAGTGTCCATTTAAAGGGTTTTGATCATACCCTAGTTAATAAATTATGAGTTGAGTATATGTAGGCATTATGGGGTGACAATCACACCTTTTTGAACTTGTTGTGTTTACAACTGTTAAATCCCTGTGAGGTGCAGCCCATAACCAGCCAAAAGTTCAAAGTCCAAGTACGGACAATCAGCCCATAATCATTCTGGGGTGCACCCCCCTTAACATCAAATTTGTCCATTTTCGCTCATTTACAGCTATCTGAGCATATCGTATTACGGGGTGCACCCCATAGTGCAAAATCACCCCACAATGTACCATAGTCACGACCGCACACCCCACATTGTACCTCTCGTACTTTTCACGGCATTTTTAGTATTTCAAATTCATGTACGAGAATTTAAATCTATATAAAGAAGCGTCATTTTTTTTAAAATTGCAATTATATGTCAAAAGACAAAATCCCACAAATGGGTAATTAGCAGAACCTTAGTGATATCCATCCAGACAAGACAGACGTCCACCACCAAATCAATACATCTATCCCCCCCCCCCCAAACTATAGGTGAGAGATATAATAAATACAATGTAGCCTACCTTGACTGGAAACTTGAGTTGGTTGTATAATTCTGATATCAGTAAATTGTGAGTGAGAGTTTTTCTTGTTTTCATAATTCTCACTATTGCTGCATCCACTTGATATTGTCTATCCTGGAATACCCGTTCTGTAGTGCTCACGTTCTCTTCTTGCTGTCAACATATCATACATATACGCAATTAGACCTGGGTTCAAATCAGGGTGGAGGCATGAACATGATTTTCTTAACATGCTTGACAACGCAAAAACATGTTTTGTCCAGAGAGAAAACAATTTGAAATTGTGTTTCGGCCTTCTTATTCATAATACTACAAAAAATACCCTGGCCCAATTGGTTGGGTTTTTTTCCCTGCTTATTTATTTTCAACATTGATAATGAAAGTACTGTACACATTTAATGCTGTACATATTTAAGTATTCTTAAGTAATCTTTATGATGCATGAACAGCTGGTTTCACTTCCTAAGAGCTTTGCTTATATGAAGGTGTCTACCGAAACTTTTGAAAGATATTTTCGTAAAAACGTTATTCGATGTTGTGTGGATAGTGTACTTACAGTTTCTTTCATCTGAATTTGGTTAATTTTGATTCTGTAAAGTTTATGCTTGAAATCATCATTGAATTTAAATTTGTCGTCATTTTCCACGTCTTTCCCCTGAAAAATATACATAATTTAATTCACAACTTCACACATGATCAAAGTAGCATCATTAGCTACATACCAACATGCCAACAATCAGACATGTGCGAAGCAATTACACACATAATCTGTCTAAATAGGAATGGTAAAGAAAGAAGATAAAATGAAAGAGACAAACCTTGGGTGCTTTCAACAGCAGTCTTGCTTTACCACAAGCCAGTGATTGTAATGTTCTTCTCAGCTCACTATCCTCTGTAATGTGAAAATATAACAATCATATCATTGATAGTTTACTTTTTAAAAGCTATTAGTTTTACTCTGTCAAGAGGGCCCTTCGATGTTTTTGTTCCACCGATTTAGAAACCCGCTTTATTGAAGTCAACCAAATATAATACCCATAAACTTAATGATTCTACAGAACAAAGGTTAAAAAATGTGTGAAGTCTTCAAGGCTCCTAATTTGATACATACAATACTACTTATTTAAAAATGCAAATTCATTTTCTGGATAAGTTGTATGTCGGGAATAATATTATTGTGCCATGTAGTTGTGATCAATAACAACCTTATGATTTCCCCATCTCAGCTGTGTTTAAGTTGAGTGCTGTCTTCAATGTCTAATACAACAAGACAATCTTTATTTTAAGTCAGATTACATTTAAAACAATATTACATTAGCTAATGTCTGATTTTTATTAATTCTGTATGAATTTAAGATCTGACTACAATGTTAGCGTATCTTACCAATGGCTGTGGCTTGTTTGATCTCTTCAAATGAGAAAACATCTCCTTCATTAAATAACAAGAGACAGAGAGTCTGGAATAATGACACCTGTAACTCTTTCATACCCTGTCAAAATAAAACAAATAGTATAAGTCTAAACATGCCAATAGGTAGAAAGGAGTCCCAGTAGTTAGAGCTCTAAACAACCAATCCTGGTTCGAATCTCAGCCATAAAACTGGAAATCTCAGAGACACTTGTTTAGTGCTTCCTATCCAACTAAAGAGGAGCTATTTGGTAACCCAGAGGTTATCCTGTGTGTATCGCTGCTATTCACCGGAAATATTAAAGAACCAATCATAATGAGTCTATGACAGCATGCCTGGATTCCTAGTACCACAAAAACTTTATTTCTCTTCCCTCATAGTCTTCAGGGTCATTGACCAATTACGCAGGCATAAGACTGAATGGCCAGGCACTAAAATAAGTCTCAAGTTATGTTTTCTAGATTAAACTATTGTTTCACTAATATTATTGAGTAAATTGAGATTAAGATACATGTGTTATACTGTAAAACAAGGCATCCATGGAATAAATGGTTAAACATGTCAAATACAATTTTGCCAAATAAGAGGCCTTCAATAACATTATTTGAATTTATTTCCAAATTTAAATCAACTTTAATTAAAGAAAATCCTTGGGAGCAGGTTAAAATTGCCAAAACTTTTCCATTTCTTGGGATATGTTCATCAAATAACTTTCGCTTTAGGTCAGAAACCATTACTCTTTTAGGAATGATAAATCTGTAATTCCAGAAAAATCAGGAAAATTGACCTCCCTGTAAATATCAAAGTATCAACATAAATACCTACCCCTGAAAAGTCTGCTTTCAACACACAATGACCAAGTGTTGGTTGCCATTGAAGTTTTCGACCACTGTGTTTACCCAGATAGAACTTCTTGAAAATTTCTTGTAATTTTACCATCTAAAAGTCAAATTTTGAAACATGTGAAATATATAATCAGGAAATGAAGATCCAACATAAACTTCCATGCATTCCATGATTCATACAAAATGCCCAAATTAAAACTTGCATTGATAGTCAAAACTGTTTGCCTAAAATTCAAATAAATTTAAGTAACATTTTGGCATATTTTATACCCAACACTTAAGAACTTTTCAAATTCAAAGTTGAAATCAAATCAAAGTTTCAAATTCAAAGTTGAAACCAAATCAAAATTTCAAATTCACAATTGAAATCAAACCAAAGGTATTTTCAAGGCCTATGCAAGTCAGGGAAGTTGTACTTTCCCAAAATTTAATTCCACAGAAGTTCTATGGAGGCATTATGTCCAATCCAGGAAACAAGTTGTATGTCTGTTTTGAGTGTCATTATCACACACGCCAAGACAGAAACTCAGTTCAAACATCTTTCTAATGTTAAAATTCAGCTAATGAAATTAATTTCAAATAACCATAACTTCGTCAATTCTTTCATTTTTTATCCAACTAACTTTTATTTTCAATTTCAGCGAAAAAGTTCTGTTTTAAGCACACAAATCCGAAATTCTTGATTATTCTGGAATAATATGACTCCTGTTTCAATGACTTGTTTAATATCATCACTGTAGACTTAAGACAATTACTCTATGTGACTGTCCTATAGAAACTTGGAAGCAAATAAAGTATACCTCTCCTGGTAGATGTACTTCCATTGGTGTGTATGTGGGCCAATATCCCATAGTTAATATATTAACGGTCAATTCTAAATTCTTAGATGTCTTCTCATTCTGTATAGACTGTAAAACAAAATACAATGTGTAACAGTTACATTATAACATAGCTTCATGTACATAGGCCGTGAATTTATACAATATTAGCTTTCATTAGTTAAACTCTTTACATTCCTACATATACATTGTATGAATATGTATTAAAAACTGCTTTCAAAACTGATTAACAATCAAGCCAATAAAACACAAACTACTGAGGAATGTGTGTCAGGAAAAGTTGGGATATGAGGTTCAGTTTAAAACACCCACACCCCACCAAATTGTTCTAATACCCTAATATACATTCAGGGGTTCTACTGACGCAAAATGCCCAATCCTGAAAACAAGTTGCAAGTCTGTTTCAGGTGCCATGAGCGTGTATTCCTACACCTTATTTATGACTCAAACATTGTTTTATAGTTGAAATCCAGATTATTGAACTTCAAATAGCAATAACGTGGTCGATTCTTTGAATATGTTCATCAAATAACTTCTATTTTGTGCAGAAAAGATCTTTTTCGCATGCAGCTAATCCGGATCGAACTTTAGGACCCCAGATACATTATCATATTAATTATAAATATTTGTCATTCCAGCCAAATGCCCTTTCCCTAGAACACCCCTAAGCCAATGGGTGAGTAGGACCTTACAAAACATATTTCCTACCTGTTTGAAAGCTAACATAATATCTTTTGACAACTCCATGTCTTTGAACATTCCTTCTAACTTGACAGTAAAACCACTTCCACATTCTGAAACCAAACATAATCAATACCCACATATCACTAAGTTATAACTCTAACAGCATGAAACATTTAATTTAAATCATTACTATTAGAAAGAATGTAGTGCAGATGTTCCCATGTTGGAAACCTGCCAGTATGAGAACATACCAGATAACGATACAATATTTTTCAACTGACATCAAACAAAATGTCAGCAAGTCTTTGTCACAGGGTCAGTATTTGACTGATACAGTTACAATGTACTGTCATCAGCCCGGGTAGCTCAGTTAGTAGAGCACCTGACTTGCAAGCGGGAGGTCAAGGGTTCAAGCCCCGTCCTGGGTATATGATTTTTATGAACCTACAACAATGGCGCCCAACGTGTGACTGGTCTGTGTCAGTCATCTTCATTGACCAGTCTTCCCACAACGAATGCCAGATACATTTTTTAGAATTTTGTCAGAGCACAATATCATCAGACAATGTGGATATACCTTCATGTATGAAATCAGTTCTGATACAATTGTCAAGTGTGCTTTATTTCAGAAACATACTTGACAAGTTTTGGTTGATAAGTTAATACAATGTACCCTACAAATTCTTACTTCAGAACAAGACTGCATCCAGTAAATGCTTATGTCCCGGTGGAAGCAGTTCCCATAACAACTTAGCCAAGTCAACCAACTAGGAAGTTTTGTAATGAATGGAAGGACAAACAAAAGTATGAACGGGTGCATTACTATAAGCCTCCGCATCAGTAGATGCCGGGGCATATAAATTCATGAATTTTAGAACAGTTTAGTTGAAGTATTTGCTCAGGATATGAGCAAAACGCAGGGAGTTACAACGTAATAATGTTTACCTTGTTTCAATTTTGAAAGCATAGATTTTTCAGCATCAACAGAAGCACTTTTACCAACAAGGAGACGTTTAGCGAGATCTTTCTTATAGAATGCTTCAAACACGTCTTTACCTGTAACATATAATTCATCTTTATAGTAACACTTTAACAGTAAGGTTAGGATAAATTAATAGAATTTTGGACAAAACCAAAACACATGTCTACAACAATGGGCTTTAACTTTGGCAAAACTAGTAAAACATAAACTTCCAGACATTATGCACAACTAGGCTTGGTACCAAGTACTCTTGAAAAGTTTCACTGAAATACGAGCAATGGTTAAGGAGAACAAGCACAGACAAACTTTATGACATCCACACATCAAACACACAATCTAAATATCTTCCCAACTATATGCCAGGTGTATGCCCCCCACTATATATGAGAGACATAACACATCACTGGATAAACATACTCATCCATTCCTTAATCTTAATGCTAGGCCTAAAATAAAATAGGGTTTGTTTCCCCATCCCCTACCTACCCGATTTAAAAGGGCCCTACCCAAAATAATTTATTGCCCATATTGAAATTATGTTCTTTTTATTGAAAATTGAAAGTGAAAATTACATTTTTTTGTTTGCTGGCTTCTTTCTTACATGTACCATTTAAATTTAGTTGGTTTTCACCTTAAGAGTTAATTCTAAATTTCATTATTTTATGTCAAGACCATTAACTATCATACTGACACAATTCCAAAAAAATAATATTTACCCTACCTACCTACCCATTCTAAATCTGCTAGGGTCGGGATGGGGAAACCAAGAATATTTTAAGTTCGGCCCTACACCTATTTCTATATTTTCTCTAACATTTATTAGCAATAAACCATTCAACTCTACAAAAGAGTGCTTAATGCCAGTCCAATGCATAGAACCACATAACACTTTCTGATGTCTAAAAGTTAGCAAGTATTTTCGCCCTCATATAGTGTGGATCGTTATAAGGGCTCTTCCCAAGAAACCAATCTTTTAATTCAGGCTATTTTCACAAAAATATCTCTATTAAAAAGCGAAAATGAAATTGATGTTGCAACTATATCAATGTTTATCCCTTAATACAGGTCTAAGAACACATAACCCAGGTGGGTTTGCACAAATACGCCACATAAAACATACCATGTATAAATCTGAAAAGAACCATTATTTTGTCCAGCAATCTTTCCAGCTCTTCTTCTGTTGCTTCTTTGTTTCCTGCACGTAATTTGTTGTCCACATACTTAGCTGAAAAATGGACAACAAAAACGTGATACAAAATCTGCACTAAGATTCTACAAAATCAATAGGGGTCATCTACTAATGCTAACCAATCTCCCTCAAGTGGTCTTATTTTTCACTTGACCTACTGACTTCAAAATCTATATAAGGCTCATCAGAGTCGTCTACTGTTGCAGATGATCTTAGAGCCAAGCATAATAGAGTTGATCAGAAACAATTTAACCTAATGAAAGTCAAAACAGACATGTGCAAATATATTATCCCTCATCAAAGATTCAAGGTGGTTAGTAAAAGAGTAAATGACTTACCAATATATTCTGCAGGTTTGTTCTGTCTTGCATTGACAAAGTTTTCAAAACTTTCTCTCATTGAATTCACAAACTGTTCATTTTTACCAAAACATGTGGCTATAATATTGTCTATTTTGTCTTTGAAATCTGAAACACATATTGACATTTTATGTCAATGACATAGAAATCAACTTAAATGACAAATCAAATTCAAACTTACGTAATGAAGTAGCAAATGGTATTTAAAACATGATAGTAGACTAGCATACCTGCCAAGAGTTAAATCCAAAATAGGAACGATGAAGCGAAACATTTCTAAAGATGCACTTAAATGTGATTTAAAAGCATAAACAAAGAATGAATCAAATGTAAGTAGAGTTAAAAGTTAGATGAACTTGGAAAACCAGAAATCAACAACAAAAATAGGAGTAACTCCACTTTAATATGAGCACTTGGTAGGTATGAGACTAGAGCACCATTGGCCCTATATAGCATATCACTAAATGGAGGCATTGCAGTTCCATTTCAGTAAATGTTAAGCTATCAACTTGTATCAGTGCTCAGTGTTACCAAAATACTGATATTCTCTCCCCAACTGAAAGTACAAGGGCCTCATCTCTAAAGTTAGAATAAGGTCCTGTAAATCATACACTCTCTAGATACCCTAATTGACGGGGAAGCACAATTAGCCTAATAAGACAGTTAGGAGGTACCCCGTGGTTTGAGTAACTAGGGAAATATTACAGTCATTTTCTTTTTAACCATACATGGCAAAGATCTAGTAACAATATATCCCTAAAGGGGATCACAATAATGTTTGTAGCAAAATCACTCTTTAAAGTATGACAAAGCTCCCGTAGAAGACCAATAGGTCGAAATATTGAGAAATAAGAGTGATTTTGCTACAAACGCAGCAAAGATGTTTAAAGTATTGAACATTCACTGTCATCAAAGAAGAACTAAAAGAAGTCCCTGTACGGAACTGTGTATTACCTAATATAGCCTGTACCATATCTTTATCCTTCTCAGGATCGTTAGTTACATTCAATACAATAATCCTTCCTGTACCCTGTAAATAAATCAATCAATAACACTCTGGTAATGTAGCAATAGAAATCAGTCAGTGAATTTAAGATTTGAAACTACTTCTGATTCACCAAAAGAATAGTTTTCTTTTATACTCAATGCATAATCAGTGCAGAAGTTACTCGTCTGAATCAATATTTACTTGTCCTGAACATACAATGCAACCCAGATTGGGGAAAAGATTCTCTGGAAGCAAAGGTCATTTCCCTGTTCAGAGAAAGTCTATCACAGTCTCCGTAAATAAGCTTTTACTATAATATTTGTTGCAAAACAATCATTTTTTTTAAAGAGGTTCCCTATAACTTTCATTGTTTAAATCAATTCAAGAATATTATACATTATACATTAAATGAGAATCATTATTGCTTTAACTCCTCCCACTTATTACCGAGAAAAGAATTAAAACACTTTTCCGTAACAAGCCAAATAGTCACCAGTTGTTTCCCTTTGACCTTATAATAATAAATCGCTGGAAACGATAAGTTATTATTGGTGATTTAAATACATTTTTTACATTAAAGAGACATATTTGCGCACACTTTCTTCTGACAAATTATGATAAGTGATAGTGCTTTGTACTGTTAAATTGTACATTTAGTTCATTTAATGTGATAGTAGAGAAAAATCTTCTAGTTATAGGGAATGTCTCTTTAATCAATCTTACCTTGATATAAGTAGCAAATGATGCACATAATTCTTTCTGTCCATTTTTGACCCGTGAGAAGAGGGTGTACATTCTACACAGGTCTGTAGTTCTGTTCTCAGATAACAACTGATCTAACCCTGAAACATACACACAAACATACATACATATTACTCATGGTATCCATGGTTATCTAATGTGATAACATGAAAATCTATCAATCCCTACAAAATATTTAACCCTAAAGATATAAAAACCTTATTCTATCCTTGATATGCGTGCAAATATCACAAAATTCTTCTGTTGAGTATATAAATTTCCACACGTAAATCATTCAATATTGGTCCTTTAGATTTGTGTTTGTATTTCGTCTGAAGTGTCATTGTTACACTCCAATTATTAGTGAACTTTTGACCTCTTGACCACAAAAATGTACATGTAAGTGGCAGTCATCTTGCTGCCATGACAAACCTGCAAAAACTTTTATTTTGTTTCAAAATCTTAGCAAGGTTTGTATAATTACATTATTTATTAATATTTCCATGTTGCAACTGTAAGACACAAATCAAGGACCACATGTTGAGGCAATTTAGACCATCTTTAGATAAACCAATGCCCAAAACCAGGCTTTAACCACTTAAAACAGATAACTAACCTTACAACGTGAGGAATAGAAAGACACTACTTAAGAATACTGACCTTTAAGCAAGATTTGAGATATATGTTGCTCTAAGAGTTGTTTCTCAACTAAATTTATCACAGGTTTTCTACAATATAAAATAAGCAATGTAGGCAAAAAAACATGTATGTGACTATCAATCTACAAAATGTTGTATTTTGATGCAAATAGCTAAAAGTGTCATAGAGAAAACATTGTGCCCTTCCAAAAGACTTCTTTGTTTTCAAAATGTAAATGTTTTACTTAACAGAAAAGAACAAATATAAATGAAGAATAACTTAACATCCTATGGAGGCTCCCTGCATCCCTGATCAATGTGCAAAAGCTAAATTTAGTTAATTCACTGATTGTGAATAAAGATCATCTACAATACACGCCAATTACTCAAAACAAGTATATTTAACGTACAGCACTTCAATCAAAACAATAAACAGTCAGAAACTGACAAATTTCAAATTTGACTAGCCCTGCAAATCATAGGATTATCCTATTATAACCTTGTAGAATGTACAATATAGAATAAGATAAACAACAAACTTTGTAGATTGATCGAGATAGTGAAGAAGTCTTTCATTCTCCTCTTCCAGACGCATTTCTACATGTAGTAAGTATTCGGGAACCTGAAATAGTCATTTCTACATGTAGTAAGTATTTGGGAACCTGAAATAGTCATTCCTACATGTAGTAAGTATTCGGGAACCTGAAATAGTCATTTCTACATGTAGTAAGTATTCGGGAACCTGAAATAGTCATTTCTACATGTAGTAAGTATTCAGGAACCTGAAATAGTCATTTATACATGTAGTAAGTATTCAGGAACCTGAAATAGTCATTTATACATGTAGTAAGTATTCGGGAACATGAAATAGTCATTTATACATGTAGTAAGTATTCAGGAACCTGAAATAGTCATTTATACATGTAGTAAGTATTCAGGAACCTGAAATAGTCATTTATACATGTAGTAAGTATTCAGGAACCTGAAATAGTCATTTATACATGTAGTAAGTATTCAGGAACCTGAAATAGTCATTTATACATGTAGTAAGTATTCGGGAACCTGAAATAGTCATTTATACATGTAGTAAGTATTCAGGAACCTGAAATAGTCATTTATACATGTAGTAAGTATTCGGGAACCTGAAATAGTCATTTCTACATGTAGTAAGTATTCAGGAACCTGAAATAGTCATTTATACATGTAGTAAGTATTCAGGAACCTGAAATAGTCATTTATACATGTAGTAAGTATTCGGGAACCTGAAATAGTCATTTATACATGTAGTAAGTATTCGGGAACATGAAATAGTCATTTATACATGTAGTAAGTATTCAGGAACCTGAAATAGTCATTTATACATGTAGTAAGTATTCGGGAACATGAAATAGTCATTTATACATGTAGTAAGTATTCGGGAACCTGAAATAGTCATTTATGCATGTAGTAAGTATTCAGGAACCTGAAATAGTCATTTATACATGTAGTAAGTATTCAGGAACCTGAAATAGTCATTTATACATGTAGTAAGTATTTGGGAACATGAAATAGTGATTTATACATGTAGTAAGTATTCGGGAACATGAAATAGTCATTTATACATTTCAAGCACTGTCAGAACTAAAAAAATTCCTACCCACTTGTCAGTACCAACCAACATACTAAGATTGAAGATATGACGCCAAAATTGTTTAAGTTGTCCATTGGAAATTGTTAAGTCTACTTAAAAGCAGACAACCCAGTAACCTTGTATTCAAAATCATGAAGGGTAACATTGACTGGACATAGCCTACCAGTATATGTATACAATTAAATGTAGTGAGGACCCCAGACCTAAGTTCCTTATTCATTACAGTCTAATCGTGATCTTTCAAAGTTTTTGTGTCCCCGAATCAACTTTTAATAATTGCGATCAGACTGTAATTAGAAACCATTCCTGACTGATTTATCATGTTAAGGAATATACTTTTTGGAGGGGCGAGGCTGTGGGGGTAATCAATTATATATAAATGTTAAACGTACATCTCTCTCCTCCATCAAACGTTGTCCCTCAGATCTGTACAGACTATCTGTTGCTTCAAGGAATCTCTTCTCAAATGCTTCTTGATAAATCTGTGAACAGACAACATCTGAACATGAGACAAGTTTTACTTTAGATCTTGGTTATTTATTACAATGCTCCAGTAAATAATGATAATATTATAACATCAATAAATCAAGCATTTAGTACTAGTAGTATTCAACATGCTTTATAAATAAATTGACAGTTTTCTCACCAAATGATCTGCAATGCTGAGCTCAGCCTTTATTTGACAAACAGATTAGGCGGCAAGCCCGCTAACCATGGTATCTGTCTCTAGTGCGATTTATACTTTGAGTTTCAGGGCTCGACACTAACACTGGTCCCCTGGTCTGAGGCCAGTAAAAATCAAGAAGGACCAGT
The DNA here is from genome assembly GCA_963678985.1 of Spisula subtruncata. Lineage (NCBI taxonomy): Eukaryota > Metazoa > Mollusca > Bivalvia > Venerida > Mactridae > Spisula > Spisula subtruncata. Next base: position 2,057,875 of record OY787671.1, read on the forward strand.
GAAAATTTTGAAGGACTAGTAACTGTTTTATTTACAAATTTCTTTGCTGGGGGACCAGTGACCAAAAATAGTTAGTGTCAAGCCCTGAGTTTGAATTCATTGAAATACATTTTGTCATTTCTTTTAGATTTAAAATATTAAGATTTTAACAAAATACTGATGGTTTTGGACATTAAGGATGTGATTTAATATGAAGTATTGAATTATAGTTTACATACAACAAAAGAAGGCCAATACATTACAAATGGTCGTCTTTTCAAAGAACAATATTTGACACCTTTCGGGTGCAATAGAACCCAAAATATATCCCATACCTGTAAGTCTGATAACATTCTCAATAAACTTTTCAGTCGGCTTCTATCTACAGCCTCACCGCTACGTTCTCTGTCAATCAACTGTAACAATCCATCTACGGTACGATTCTGTACAATATGATGTCCCACAATATGAGTACGGAATAAATCTAAACCCATATCCCTGAAATATATCACAACATGTTTACAACTTGTGTAACAAGAGCACAGCCTATAAGTGCTGGACGCTAGACTTTCTCGTTTTTTTATAGTAACAAGGGCAGATAACTTTAAAGTATAAACAGATAAATAAATGTCACAGGGTTATCAGCTTTATCAGTATGAACTCTTCTAGTGACTAGTGATGGTGAATAACTATGCTTAGTTTCAAGTAAATACCTTTGATAGGCTTTAAGAAAATGACTCTAACAATAAAACTTAACCAACGTACACGATCCCGTCACAATAGCTCAACTGAAGAAAGTTATAATGAGGATGAAGGAAAGGGTCTAGAACATCAATTAAGTTACAATGTAATAAAGTTATGTTTGAGTCTTTGTTTGTTCTAATGTCAAGAACATGAAACAAAGATTTTCAGATTTAACTTAAGCACATATTATTAGGACTTACCATATAGAGAGAATTGCCGAGTTTTGTAGAACATACGTTCTATCCAGAAACAGGAATATACTGCGTATCATAATCTGCAATACAAAATATATGTTACACATAATATAGGATTAGTAAGACAAGCAATTAGAAGTAAATTTAAATTGTTACAATTACTTGAAAAAAAAAATTGTTACAATTATTTGAAGAAAAAAAATATTTAAACAAATTACTAATATAAATCAAGGGCTATTGAGAATTATGTATTAAAATAACATTGTTGTATTCCAAGATTGTATGCTTCTTGAAAATATACTGTGTAAGACTTTAATAAATGACGGATATTGAAGTGAATTAGTGATTCAGACTGTAAGAAATGTGTGTATTGTCATATTAAACAGACTATCAGTCCCAGTCATTTTACTATAGATTGGAGAATTTGACATGATCCTGACCTTTTATCATTAACTTTTAATTAGCATTATTCAACAGTCGATATCTTGTCTATACATGTACATATATATGTTTTCATAATCATGGAGTATCAAGAAGACACTTCAGAGATATAATTAAATACAAACACAAATCTAATGTACCGATATAGCACGAAATTGGTATATTTGAAACAAGAACCTTGTAATATATTTACGCATCAGCGCCGTAACTACACTGAGGCCAGGCGAGGCAGTTGCCTCGCCTAAAATTTGCGGACCAAACATTTTTTTGTTATATATATATACACGTAATGAAATATCCCTGAATATATTTAAAATAAAATGTCTCAAATTGTCGCATGTAATAAACAATGAGGCAATTTATTCTGAGGCACTAGGTAAGCAGCTGTCTCGCCTAAAATTTGCACACCTAACCTTTTGGTGGAAACTTCGTCTTCAACTTATATGTAAAATAAAATGCCTGAATAATAAAAAAATATTACGAGCTGTCGCAAGTTATAAACAAAGAGTGCAACTTGAGGCACTAGATTTGCACCTTAATGGTAGTATACATTGTGCAACTTGAGGCGCTAGATTTGCACCTTAATGGTAGTATACATTGTGCAACTTGAGGCACTAGATTTGCACCTTAATGGTAGTATACATTGTGCAACTTGAGGCACTAGATTTGCACCTTAATGGTAGTATACATAGTGCAACTTAAGGCACTAGATTTGCACCTTAATGGTAGTATACATTGTGCAACTTGAGGCACTAGATTTGCACCTTAATGGTAGTATACATAATGCAACTTGAGGCACTAGGTTTGCACCTTAATGGTAGTATACATTGTGCAACTTGAGGCACTAGATTTGCACCTTAATGGTAGTATACATAGTGCAACTTGAGGCACTAGATTTGCACCTTAATGGTAGTATACATTGTGCAACTTGAGGCACTAGATTTGCACCTTAATGGTAGTATACATTGTGCAACTTGAGGCACTAGATTTACACCTTAATGGTAGTATACATTGTGCAACTTGAGTCACTAGATTTGCACCTTAATGGTGGTATACCGGACACTTTCCCTTTATTATATATAGAAAGCAAGTGGCACCGGCACACCATCCCCTTAATATCGCCGCAATCCAGGTCAATGTTCTGTGAGTAAAAATAGTTAATATGCCAATTTTCGCTCGCTACGCTCGCATGGTACTGTTTACAATCAATTTAATATTGAGGTGGGCTACACATTTAAGAGTATAAGCATGTGCATATAAGTATTTTCTCCTTTGAGCTCTTGTTTAAAAATTGCTATGAATTTTCTTGATGTTCCGTTTCAATACCAAAACAAGGGACCAAAGAATGTATCAGATGAATTTGTTTTAAAATTACCATGGAGCATGACATTGATCCCTTAATTTACTTGCAATCAAATCGCTCAAGCTTCCCCTTAACACAAATGTGCAGCCTTCGAGTTCGTAGGATATACTGATGAAAGGTGTCTCGAATAGAAAAACGATCCTGTCGCCAATGGTGCTCTTCAGAAAATAATGCTTTTTCTAGCTGGCTTCGCCTTCACAACAGCTGTATCAGTGACTATTATCAATTAGAAGGCTTCATTGATAAATCTAAGTGAATACATACATGTACTATCAAATACAGAATATGTTTTGGCATGGTGTTCAAATAATATAAATAATGTTTATCTAGCTCGCTTTGCTATTCTACTTTTCTGTTTTTGTTAATGTTGAAAGTGTATTCAGTGGTTTAATTGCGTGCTTTCAGAAACGTTCTAGGTTAACAAATACACCGGACCACTACATGGTCATAACTAAGGATTGTATCGGGCGCAAACGTACCCCTTTTACACCAATTTAAGTGTTCCTGGTTAGAAGTGCAATGTTTTACATTTGAAAATAAATTCGGCTCGCTTCGCTCGCCAAATGAATTGAACACATATTTAAGAATGTCATGTCATCTTTAAGGATTAATCACACCACGCGAGTTTGTGCTGACAAATATTGCATTTTTTCTGCCTCGCTTCGCTCGCCAAATAACTAATGCCCATTAATAATATCATGTAGACAACGAATTTCGTGGTGGCTCGTACAAATAGTTTTTTTCTGGCTCGCTTCGCTTGCCAAATAATTTATCACCATTCAAGTTCATGTAGAGAACGAATGTGTGGGCTGATACAAATAGTGCATTTTTGTGGCTCGCTTCGCTCGCTAAATAATTTATGAGCATTAATAATATCATGTGAGTAAAATGTGTGTATAGTGCATATTTGCCATAAATTAAATTTGTGTCAGCTTCAACAAATAGTCCCTTTTTCTGGCTCGCCTCGCTCGCAAAATACATTGTAAATATTCAAAATAGCATGTACAGAACGAATTTGGACGACCCCGCCTGTAAATACCCCGTCACCCAATCAAGACCCGATTTCGCACCACTTTGGAAAATTCCTAGTTACGGTCATGTCCAGCCCCAAGGCTGCCTCGGCTAAAATTCGTGTCTGGGTACGGCACTGCGCATAAAGGTCAATATCAGGGGCATTATTCACCAATGCTTAAAGTCTAAAAATGAGACTAAAAATTTACAACATTTATAATCACTGCCATTTCTTTACAATGAGACTTAACCATGTGAAATTTTATCTGATTGTTTGTTACCCACGAAATATGTATACCAATTTATATCAAAATTGGAACATTTCTAACAACATGAGAGCGAATAGAACATTTGGTAATATAAAGTTTAAGTCTGAGTTTTAGACTAATAACGTTGGTGCATAAGGACCCAAGTCAAATTCGTCAAGCTATACTATGGACAGACAAATAAGTTGTAAACACTTTTCACGGAACCTGAAGCAGAGTATGAAACACAAAGAAATACAAACCATCTGTCTACAATGTGATTGCCAACATGTATCAGATTATGAAACACAAAGAAATACAAACCATCTGTCTACAATGTGATTGCCAACATGTATCAGATTATGAAACACAAAGAAATACAAACCATCTGTCTACAATGTGAACCTGAAGCAGAGTATGAAACACAAAGAAATACAAACCATCTGTCTACAATGTGATTGCCAACATGTATCAGATTATGAAACACAAAGAAATACAAACCATCTGTCTACAATGTGATTGCCAACATGTATCAGATTATGAAACACAAAGAAATACAAACCATCTGTCTACAATGTGATTGCCAACATGTATCAGATTATGAAACACAAAGAAATACAAACCATCTGTCTACAATGTGATTGCCAGCATGTATCAGATTATGAAACACAAAGAAATACAAACCATCTGTCTACAATGTGATTGCCAGCATGTATCAATCTTCTTCAGAAATTCCTCATAACCTGTATTTTCTGTAAGATCTGTTAAGGACTTTATAAAACACAAGTTCATAACTCTATCACTAACAATACTAGTTAAAGGTTTCATTTAAGTATTAGTCATAACAGGTGGGAATCTGGAAAAAGCAACCCACCAATAGGTCCAGGTCAATAAATTATTTTCTTAACACAATTTCAAACAATGTTTTCTATTAACTACTGTATTTAGAGGGTACTGTTATTTTCACTGTCAACGTCAATAGCGCAGAATCTAGACCCGTGAAATAATAACATCGGAAATATTATTATGCATCTGAGCATGTAACCCTTATATAATAGTTATACATTATTTATAATGATTCATTTTTAATGATAAAACACAGCAGTACACTTTACCCACTTATTGCCTTAAACCTCATGGATTACATACAAAATCATTGCAACAGTAAAAGGATATGCAAGAAATTGTCCAATATTTGACTTGACATGATTTTCACAGGTTTGTTTCAACTGTTCATACAGTGTGGAGGACATTTTGTACGAGCACATGTTTCCAACAGCCTGGTACAATTCTTCCAGGCTTGATTTGATAGCACGACTCGTATGGATAGCATCCACAGCATCTTGTAACTTTCCCCATGTCTCTTGTTGATAGTTCTCAGGTACTTTTGGCTTCTCTGAAAAATCAATTTTGTTTGTGCATATTACAGAACAATAATATTAATAATGGCCATTGGGTGTATATAATGTTCTATTTTTATGATTAATTATCACTTCCAACTAACTTTAAGTGACTTAAACTTATTTTTCTATTTGTCCAGGAATGGCAGGATGCTCTGAGTGGCTATGAGCCTCAAAATGCTGTTATTGTTAATGGCAAACTTTGGCAGATGGCAGACCATTGCACAGCAAAGCAGTTTGTTGCATGAGAAGGCGATAGAGTAGATAGCACTCGCCCAGCAAAGTGCTATATACAAAAACTGCTCACCAGGAGCCTGTTGCTTAGCCAAGCTGTTATCAACACTTTTTGGAAGTGCTATACTATGTCTACGCAACGACATGCTATCAGCGAACTGTTTCTTAACACTTTGCTAGGCGAGCGATACAGTATCATACAGAGCGCTTTCTTATGCAACAGACCGCTTTGCTATTCAACGGAATGCTAGCCACGAGCGTTTGGCTCTAATCAAGTTTTTTTTTTAGCGTAGCGCTCGATAGCGTCTTGTCTATGCAATGGCCTCCAGTACCATGACCTTGCAGAGACGTAAAAAAACGCTCGATAGGCTGAATAGCACATTGGCTAGTAGAGCCTAGATCACCAAGCAAACTCCTAGACCGTACCAGTAGACAGATAGATATCTCAAAACATATTGATCACATAGAAAACATTGTAAATACAACACACTCATAACTCAACCTTGGATTTTACCTTTTAAATTTTTTATCACGAGTTTTTTCGTTGTGCCAGGTTTATTGCTGCTAAGTGGGGATGCATGTCTGTGCACACCATTGCTTCCTGGGCTAGGTAAAGCAGAGAAATTTGCACGTTTCTGAGAGTCTGTCATTGCAGACGATTCTTCAGAGCCCGATTTAGTCCTCTTATTTACTGGGGAAACTGTGTCGCTCAGTTTTCTTTTCTTTGGCACTTTGTCTTCGTCCTTTCGCTGCTGTTCATGCAGGACACGCTTATTTGCATTTGAGAGAGGCATTCATCTCTTTAAGGCCAACAAATGGCCGTTTCCTTACTAGGAAACTGGTGTCAAAATTGTCCCAAAACAAATATTTTCGACATTTTTCAAACAAAACACTGCAAAATGGCGGATCTCTCGTGTATTTTTTCTCTACGGTAGACAACTCTTGTTGATCGATGCGGAAGTTTTATTCGTACCCGAATGCCGTCGACCCATGATTTTCTAAAACTAAATTCTCAAAATACAGTGTGTACACGGCTTTGTCGACTGCAAAATACATAAAAACTACTGTAAGACAAAGCATGTAGTTTAGTGCCAAAATTAAAACAACTTTAGAAGGTAAGTTTTTATTTTATTAAAATAGTTTCCAAAGTGGTACACTGCGGTATAACGTAGGGTCACACTAATATGCGCAGCGGAAATCTGAATCGGAAAAATCTGAATCGGAAATTTTGGTATGCAAATAAGGAATTCAAAATACAGTATACATGTATATTAGTTTAATATGCTTGAGCGTGTTATTAAACTACTTTATTGTGTCGAACGAACATATCTTAATAATAATCAAGATATAAATATACAAAGGTTTAAAAAATCCGAATTAAATCTGAATCGGAAATTTTAGGATGCAAATCGGAAATACAAAATACAATATATAGTGGTTTAATGCTAGAACGTGTCATTAAAATGCTTTATTGTGTCGAACGAACATATCTTAATAATAAACAAGATATAAAATATAAAAATGTTTAGAAAAATCTGAATTAAATCTGAATCGGAAATCTGAATCGGAAAATCTGAATCGGAAATCTGAATCGGAAATCTGAATCGGAAATTTTAGTATGCAAATCGGAAATACAAAATACAATATATACACGTAGCAGTATATATAGTAGTTAAATATGCTTGAACGTGTCATTAAAATGCTTTATTGTGTCGAACGAACATATCTTAATAATAAACAAGATATAAAAAAATTTACAAGAATCCGAATTAAATCTGAATCGGAAATCTGAATCGGAAATTTTGGTATGTAAATCGGAAATACAATATGGTGGGTTAATGCTTGAGCTTGCATTAAACTGGTTTATTGTGTCGAACGAACATATCTTAATAATAAACAATATATAAAACATAAAAAAAATCAGATTTGTAGCTTGATAGATAGAGAGAAAATTTCCGATTCGCATCTTAATACATAGAGAGAAAATTTCTGATTTGGTAATGTAAGTTTATTTTATTCTATTTAATTATATAGTTAATAATAGTATGTGATTTTTGTAATTAAGAAATGCAATTAAAAAAAACAGCTCACAAATATTACTTACATATCATATTTCACATTGATGCGTCTGTAGTGTTGAATCAATCAGCTTTACTCGTGTATTGCATTTCACAACTTTGACACCCTAGCATAACTTGGTCGTTGGAAGCATTTAACAATAAACACGTTATCGTGATTAGATAATTGGATTATGACACAAGTTTAATATCAATATGCGTGTTTAGATTGTACATTTTAAATTTAACATTAAAAAGACACTTGTGATAAATAATATCCAGGCCACACCAAAGAGGAGGCGCTCAAATCATGGTCCACACATTTTTTTGTATTTTTTTGTTAAATTTTTACACTATTAACACTGTTTTCTTACCTCACGTTATCGTTGTCTTTATTGTTGGATTAGCCTTCTTTTAGATGTGGATGTTTGCGAACGTTCAGCGCGCTTTCTCTTTACTTGATATGGTTTTTCCCGTAGTTGGTGTCCGAATTATTGATATTTGACCATTGGTTGAAACTATTGCATTTTGATTTTCCCCTCCCTTGTCTGATCTAAATTTCTTGATTTTTTTTGCTGTCGGTCATTAGTCAAATTCGCCCAATAAGAAATGTCTACTGCGTGGTTGTGAAATTGGTATGCTAACTTATAATTACCAAGGATTTAAATTCTTATATACCTCCCTGGATTTAAATACTTTCTTATATACCTCCCTGATCTTGATTATTATTAAGATAAGTTCGTTCGACACAATAAAATAGTTTAATGACACGTTCAAACATTAAACGACTATATAAATGTATTTTGTGTTTCCGATTTGCATACCAAAATTTCCGATTCAGATTTCCAATTCAGATGAAATTCGGATTGTTTAACCCTTTTTACATTTTATATCTTGATGGTTATTAAATATGTGCGTTCGACACAATAAACCAGTTTAATGACACGTTCAAGCATTAAACTACTATATATTGTATTTTGTATTTCCGATTTGCATACCAAAATTTCCGATTCAGATTTCCGATTCAGACTTAATTCTGATTTTTAACCCTTTTTATAATTTATATCTTGATTATTATTAAATATGTGCGTTCGACACAATAAACCAGTTTAATGACACGTTCAAGCATTAAACTACTATATATTTCATTTTGTATTTCTGATTTGCATACCAAAATTTCCGATTCAGACTTAATTCTGATTTTTTAACCCTTTTTATAATTTATAGCTTGATTATTATTAAATAAGTGCGTTCGGCACAATAAAATAGTTTAATGACACGTTCAAGCATTAAACTACTATGTATTGTATTTTGTTTTTCCGATTTGCATACCAAAATTTCCGATTCAGATTTCCGATTCAGATGTAACAGAGATCTTATAAATAGTAAATCCTGGATGTAGTTCGGATTGTTTAACCCTTTTTATATTTTAAATCTTGATTATTATTAAATATGTGCGTTCGACACAATAAACCAGTTTAATGACACGTTCAGCATTAAACCACTATATATATATATTGTATTTTGTATACCAAAATTTCCGATTCAGATTTCCGATTCAGATTTTCCGATTCAGATTTCCGCTGCGCATATTAGTGATACCGTATAACGTACACCGGATATTGCTAGTAAAGTGAGTAATATTTTTAATTTTGAGGAGACCAGGGTGAGTTTAGATACGTTATTTTCCAAATGACTGAATACTTATGCATATCTCAATTAAGTTTTAACTTCTTCCGGCATTTTTGTAACTTTATAGCACACTATAGTATATAAGATATTCATAGGAAGGTTCAAATGATCTAGTATTATGCCGTTACTCACTCGCAGATATTAACAGCAGTACTGTACACGCTTCTGGAATGACTGTATCACCAAATTGAAGATTTTTTGAACCGGCCATTTTGTTTATATTGAACCCAAACGTGTTGTGACCAAATTTCATAAATATTGATCGAAAAACAACTAAGATACACATCAAAACAGATACAAGTGCGTGTACAGAGTATTGCTGTTTAGTGTACAGAGTATTGCTGTTTAGTGTACAGAGTATTGCTGTCTAGTGTACGGACTATTGCTTATTAAAATGAGCAAATAAAGTATGTAAATGGACAGTTTTATCGTATTATTATGTCTGTTCACCAATAAGCTCATGTCTTATTATCTTTATGATATAATAAGAATAATTTTATATGATAATGTTAAAATATTTAAATCTGTCAGGCTGATGAATGCAATGAACAAAATAAAATACTGATTTTCATACATTAAGTGTTCTTATGACAAGAACAAAGGGATATTTATCTTGAATTTATGTAATTCGTTGAGAGTCATGCATATGGTCAAATGGCAAATACGGGCATTTGCCTGCATAAAGTTTATTTATGCTCAACTACAATTTAGTATGAAACATAATTAGTTCCTACAACAATTACATCACTAATACTATTTAAGAAAATATTATTCTGAAATCGTTAAGTCTTATCAATTCGATATGAAAGTTTCAGTAAAACACAACATTCTAATCATTTGAAGCTAGTGTACAGAATTAACTTAAGCATGAAAGGGTTGTATACTGACAATGCAATCTAGGTTTTGGATATTTTATTGTGACACTGTGTTGTACCGGGTATGTATAGTCAAATGGAAAGTCTATCCTTTCCTGAAGACAAGGGGAACTCCTAAAGCAATTCCAATAATACATATACTTTAATCTGAGTTATCTTAATATCATGTTTAAAATCTAAACACTAACTGTATATGATATAAATTACATAACATATAATTTAAATTGTGGCTAACTCTCACCTCAATCTTTTCCAGTTAATAACAATATTCATATGTTTGAAAAAGCTAAGATATATTATAAATCAAGAACACACAATTAAGTGTTGCTTAAAGAAAGAGGATGTATCTGCTATATTGGTTTGTATGGTATTTTGTATTATGTTGTCACAAAAGAAATTTTCTCAAGGGGATCTGGCATTTTCTTCACAGCTGAGGTTAAGCAAATTATTTTGCTCAGTCGGTCAAAGAAGCTATTGTTCTCATGAAAGTGTACATATTCCATTCTAAACCCTGTACAATTGATGTACATGGTTAATATCACAACATGTAAAATTCAGGTGGTGGCGTTCTTGGAGCTAGGACTAGCTTGGTACAATTATTGTTTAATGTAGTACATGTACATACAATCCAATCTTAATAGGTAAAGATCTATACAATAACAAGTTATTTTTACCAAAATAAATCACTGATTATACCTTGTATTTAGTCAATTGTGTGACAAATAGTCACGGCACTTAAAAGCAATACTCTGTACACTATATAGCAATACTCCGTACATGATACAGCAATACTCCGTACACTAACACCTGTATTTATTCTCACAATGCACTGTTATTTGCGATTAGTTTAGAATACTACATTAACAATATTATCTTTGTATCAAGAATGACAATTCGCTCGATTCAAGTTGTGTTTTTAAACGAAGAATATAAACAAAAACATCTTGTTTCGACCGATCGAGCTGACTTTTTTCGTGAGTAACGATACGAGTTTGGTCTTTTAATCACCCTTTTAAGAAATTCCTGGCAATTTACCGGTTGCACGGACTAGGCAAATTTATGGAAGAGATACTTTTGTAGAAAATATATATAAAACACACTTAGAAAAACTAAAAATCGTCTCTGAACTTACCCTTGTCAACACTAGAATGTCGCGAAAATTAATTATTTTACTCATATTGCTAGCAATATCCGGTGTACGTTATACCACAGTGTGGTAGCCTACCTCATTTATTGTAATACTCACCCGTTGGTTTATTCTCAATCTCAGTAATTATAACCATGTCAGAAGCAACTGATTGAATTTCCGAATTCTAGTTTGTAGTAGAACATACATTGTTATCAGTTATAACAAAGACCTAAATTACTTACTGTAATATATAGGTCTTTGGTTATAAATAGTTTTTGTATAAATATAATCTAGATAGAAAACATGATGATGCTTATAATCATTACTGGGTTCATGCTTTTATATTAAAATGAAATATTGTAAAAATTCGATAAACTTTAAAACGTTCATTGACACTCAAGGAATAAAGAGTTCACGACAAAAACGTGCTTACTGTACGTAACTGACTACAGGGCAGTGTGTATAGTACTATAGTTACAAGCTTTTTGTGTAAGATCAGGATCTTCTCTATATTTATATAGAATCCCTGGTAAGATGTTCTAGAGTAGAGCACTGCACTGTATAAACTTAAAGCCTTAAAGTACATGGAGAGTCACGCCGTACGAGTACATGTCAGCTGGGTGCTGAGCCAGACAGAACTACATGTATGAGACACATACTAGTACTATCATTCCCATTAATCAGGACATTGTCTAGATATAGGAATATAGACTAGTACTTAGACAAGTGAACACAGCTGACCACATACGGTGTTACTTTACTTTTCGATCTGAACCATTTGCCTGTCAGAGTACCACACATACGGCTACTCTAGAAGACAGACCAATATACGGATTCGGAAACACTGACACCCTCAACTTTATAATACAATTTCTTTCCATCCACACGGAACAAGCGATTATCTTTATTATAGCTTATTTGGCAACAGTCCTATCAGTCTGTAGTGTTTCCAACGTGACCTGGTCGTCACGATTTTTCTTGATGTTCGCCAGGATCTTCTATTTATATAGAATCCCTGTGTTCACTAATGGCATTCCGGACAACCTTTCTGCTGACACAATACTTTTTGCTGATGACACAACTGCATATCGACGGACCCATTCTCTGCAAGACCAACACATACTCCGAAACGGCTAAAGTAATTAATGAAACTTGTTCAGTGGGAATGAAATTAGTTAGGGTATGGACTTTTGCCATAAGAAATGCAACGACCTTATAAATACAATATCACGAGACCCTCTTGCATTCACTTACAATCTTAAAGGTGTACGTTACATCAACACAATAACCATCAACCAATTATCTCGGCGTAGATGTCCAATCTAACCTTTCGTGGACCCTTCACATCAACCCACTAACATGCGACCAGAAAAACATTTTATAAAAACAGTAGTAATATGTAGCTGGGGAATATGGACTTTGGGTCACTATCATTTATAAAATGTTTCTCTGGTAGAGTGCTAGTGCACCAATCACAATAAAAGGTAAACAACGAGCTGGGCTTTCTTTGGCGAAATCTCCGGGGTGACTCAACAGAAACCAAAACAAAATGAATGCCTACGAATTATATGAATCGTCAACTGGATATGTTTCAACCGTCGTTAGCCCTCATACATTCAAAAGTGCATGTGCTGTGCTCAGGTGCTTGCGGTATGCCGTCATTCTTTTTTGTTCTTTTTGTAAACATTTAGTAACAATGCGTGTTGCTGTATGATATGTTAGTGTAGTTAATAATATTTTGTGAAGTCGATAACGTTAAAATCGACAAAAAGCGGAATAAACAACCAAAATGGCACTGAGGACCACCTGTAAAGCCACGTGATAGAGCGTGTGCTTCGAGTGAACGAGGTCCTATGTTCGACCCGCCTGTAATTGGTGAACATGACGCGCATTCAAGCAGTCAGCCCAACCTATTAAGGAAATTATGCATAATAATCTAAATGAAGTTGTTTTTCAAAAGCAGACCTGTATATTTAAAGTGCAATTAATATAGTTGAAAACAAATCTTACGACTTTTAGGTTGATTACCCTGGGTTATAGTCGAAAGAACTGACGCCTTAAATGGGCTTATACCAAAAGTATTGTATGATTATTATTTAGCAATATTAAACGTGCTGAAGTTTAACTTGTAAAATTCAAAATATTCACTATGAATCAGCTGATTCAATAAAAACTGTTTCATCACATTCAGCAGTATTATTTAGTAGCGACCCCAGTGTACACATGTGTTGCCTAACCAAAGCGCTACGTACGTTGCGCTATCCAGGGAAGGTAATCAATATCTTCTATAATACGTATTTAACTGAACGGGGATAACTGAATAAAGCTATGCGTTCAGTAGCACTTTACTTAGGCAATGGAGACAAGTTTTGCGCAGAAATAGGAATATGCAGGCACAGTTTAATTTGCTACACACGTTTGATAAAAAAACTAAATACAGTATCATGTCCTCTTTCGACATTGGATAAATAGCTCAACCGGAGAGCTGCACTATTTTAAGTTAAAACATTTGTAACGCCCATATTTTCTACGGATTGAAGATCAACCCATGTATTCTTAAATACATATAGTACATGAGTATCAGATGTTCCACAATACATTATACATGAGTATCAGATGTTCCAGAATACATTGTACATGAGTATCAGATGTTCCACAATACATTATACATGAGTATCTGATGTTCCACAATACATTGTACATGAGTATCAGATGTTCCACAATACATTGTACATGAGCATCTGATGTTCCACAATACATTATACATGAGTATCAGATGTTCCACAATACACTGTACATGAGTATCAGATGTTCCACAATACATTGTACATGAGTATCTGATGTTCCACAATACATTATACATGAGTATCAGGTGTTCCACAATACATTGTACATGAGTATCTGATGTTCCACAATACATTGTACATGAGTATCAGATGTTCCACAAAACATTGTACATGAGCATCTGATGTTCCACAATACATTATACATGAGTATCAGATGTTCCACAATACACTGTACATGAGTATCAGATGTTCCACAATACATTGTACATGAGCATCTGATGTTACATAATACATTGTACATGAGCATCTGATGTTCCACAATACAATGTTCATAAGCGTCTGATGTTCCACAATAAATTGTACATGAGCATCTGATGGCCCACAATACCTTTTTAATGAGCATCTGATGTTCCACAATACATTGTACATGAGTATCTGATGTTCCACAATACATTGTGCATGAGCATCTGATGTTCCACAATACATTGTACATGAGCAGCAGATGTTCCACAATACATTATACATGAGTATCTGATGTTCCACAATACACTGTACATGAGTATCTGATGTTCCACAATACATTATACATGAGTATTTGATGTTCCACAATACATTGTACATGAGTATCTGATGTTTCACAATACATTGTGCATGCGCATCTGATGTTCCACAATACATTGTACATGAGTATCAGATGTTCCACAATACATTGTACATGAGCATCTGATGTTCCACAATACCTTGTACATGAGTATCTGATGTTCCACAATACATTGTACATGAGTATCTGATGTTTCACAATACATTGTCCATGCGCATCTGATGTTCCACAATACATTGTCCATGAGCATCTGATGTTCCACAATACATTGTATATGAGCATCTGATGTTCCACAATACATTGTACATGCGCATCTGATTTTTCACAATACATTGTACATGCGCATCTGATGTTCCACAAAACATTGTACATGCGCATCTGATGTTCCACAATACAATGTTCATGAGCATCTGATGGCCCACAATACATTGTACATTCATGAGCGTCATAGGGCCCACAAGACCTGATATAATAACGTTGTTAACTTGTGTATTTATAAGATATTTACAGATTGTAAAGACAGATGAAGTGTCCTACAACATATTCTAAGCGAGTCTTCCTCCGGCATCTGTCCTTGTTCAAATCGTGGAGTTTGCACTCCTGTGATATATGATGGATGTAAGTTCAAGCTCTAATTATTATACACCCAGTTTAAGGACACGAATATGTTTTTATTCCCAAAATGCAGTTAACTGATTTATTCATGGCGTCCAAAGCAATCCTTCAATGTATATAATTATGATGTTGTTATGTTTTAGTGTACCCTTAATTATCAAAGGCGACGTCTTTACCAAGTTTTACGTTTTTAGAATTGCAGAAAACACTTATTATACATAATTTAATTGTTTTAGTATTATACTTATTGCTTTACTTCAAATTAAAACTAAAATAAATTGGTCGATAAATTCTACAACAATGTGCTAAGGAAAAGCATGAGAAATATTGAAAACACGCACGTTTTGCAACGTAAGATGAACTTGCAGTTTTACTAATTTAAAACGAACTAGTTTATTTTTATTAAGTCTTAACGAGAGATGTCAATCAACGATCGGTTAACTTCTCTAACTTCTTTATGACAAACGTTTAGAAATTAAAACTTCCAGAATTGCGTGAATACCTTATTTGAAGTACTAGTATGTTCCAATCCTTATAAAATGCTCTTTGTCTAGAACTTGTGTTGACCTCCATACACGCTGTGTCATGAAGATGTAGCCACATTGATACTCTTAAATCACGTACTTCAGGGATGGGTATTGTTGCGATAGCCATATGCATTATGCGAGTATACTTTACTTTTCCCTAGGCGATGAGACCGTTAAGTAGACGTACATATCCCACTTTAAGTACAAACTGTTTGGCATACTCGCAACCATCACCCGAGGTGAACTGTCTAACTAATTGACCACCATGGACGGTCTAAGTATGTACAAACATTAAAAAATAAAAATGTTATATACACGCACCATAAAACCAAGATTATGTCCAAAGCCTTTTCCAAGTCAATATTGATGAAGTTATACTGGGATATTATTCACCAACATTGTAAGACTGAAATTCAGACTTAGGCTTAAAATTGACAACATCTATAATCACTGCCATTCCTTTGCAATTAGATTGAACCATGTGTATTAATATCAGATTATGTATGCCCTTTATATATAAACCAGTACATTTATAGCTTGAGAGCGAACAAAACATTTGGCATTATAAAGTCAAAGTCTGAGCTTTAGACTTAAAACGCTGGTGAATAAGGCCTTATATGTTAGAGCGTGTTTGAACATCCCTGGTACATCCCTTGTACTCGTGACCCTGCTGATCTACATATACATGTGCCGGGTATATGGGTGGCGGAAAAATGACTCAATTTGCTGATCTACATAGTATACATGTATGCAGGTGACGAAAATAAATGGGGCAAAACAATGGTACACCGCACTGAACTGATTGACTTATTCAGGGGGTTGATCAAAGAATACGCTGAAGAGTTTCAATATCTTTACGCGTCGTAATTAACGATCTACATATACGTGTAGTTTACCCGGGGTGTGGCAGGATTACATATGACTTTTGACAGAATACAATTCCGGACAGACGGGAATTAGACACGACTTATGGTCCCGGGTACCGGAAAATAGACTGTACTCGGATGGGGGGGGGGTTAGACCATCATAGATTATAGTTCGATTTCGAGCATTGCTCAAGCCGTGACTGCACTTTTAAAGTTTAATCCATTCGCCGATAAAGATTGGCGTGGGATTGACCATTCAGATATGTATAACACACATTACTTAGTAGCATATCTTTAAACCATGACTGTTGGAATCAATAAATCATGGGTTACCCGCACAAATAGACTCATCTAAAAGGTCATGGCTCAGGGTTCAAAATTGAACTATACAGACGCCCAGGTCATTCGATACAATTTAGTCATCTCTCATTGGGAGGATTTAGACACATTGTTTGGTGGTTGGTGTGGAGTTAGATCAAAAATGTCTAATTCCCAAATGGGTGTGCCCGTCGCTCCGACTTGGGTCCAACTATTGATAGGTGCATACATTCTATCAGTAATACTTTCAAAACATGCAAATAGGCTGTTCGACGTCATAACGTGAAATGACGTCATCGATACTAATTAATTGAAGGAGTACATAAGATCCTAATCAAATAAAAATCAACTAGAACATAATTATGTAAAGGAAATAATAATATTTAAATTGTTGGTCCCTATGATGTCTCACAAGTTCATTAAAGAGTTTCTGTGAAAGGATTGGGAAAACTCAGGTGTACCCACAAAAACTATGCATATATAGAAATTTGAGCACGACAATATCTGCAACTATAATTGATTATAATTATGCAATTGACGTTCCACAATGATTCGAGTAGATTTAAATGCTTCCGTGAGTTTTGTGTTTTACTCATACCTGGATACACCGATGTATATACTTATATCGTTACCTCACTAAGTTTTAGAAATGTTGGCCACGTAACAAAAATGCAGAGAATTTCCCGCACATTTATTGATCATCCCTCGTTATTATGGTGACATGCTTATTATCACTTGACGTCATACCAATTAGAACGTTTGCATATAATTGTGAGACTTCGTCCAAAGAAGCTACATACTGCTGCCTGTTGTGAAGGTGAGACGATAACGATAACCCTGAACTAAAGAAGTGCGCTAACGAACAAAGATAATGGAGAGCCGTACTGTACTTCGTGTTGCTTTTGTGCTATGTTTGGTTGGAGTCGTGCTCGCTAAAAGTAAGATCTTGTATTTGTATCACTATACAATTTGTATATCACATGTTTTGTTGTTGTAAAAGTTTCATTTTTATTTCTTGTTTCTGCATTTACGAGGTATGTTCAAATTGAAATGCAAGTAGGAGAATAAAATGTATCACTGATAGATTTTTTAAAATGAAAAAAAAGCTTTCGAACCCCTTTGACAAATCAGCCTCCAACGTTGACATTTGACATTCAACATTTTTAAATAAAATGTTTGTGCCCGAGAAAAGCTTAGCTGGTTTAAAAATCCATATACAACGTATACTTATGTTCCGTCCTATACTGATATAACGGTTAATTGTATGATTCTCACTCCGCACAAAAACCATCAATAAAACCTATCCATTTAGGATTATATCATGTGAGTGAAGTAGTACTTTATGTGTACAGAAAATGTAGGGCGAAAATAGTACTGTCGTTTAGTTAAGCACATGCTCGTACAACAAGCGTATCTTTCATCTGAAATAAATAAATATAATATTTATTCGGTATAAGTAGCATGTAACATGGCATGTCATAAATATCACAGAATATAAATAAAATATTTATCTTTAAACACAATTACAAAAATAAGATATCAATTTTAAGAATTTGCATATACTAAAAAAGGCCATGTCAAACACATCCACACCAAGGATAACGCAAAAAAGAGGGGACCTCTTATTTCCATTGCGGTCCTTTAAGGTGACCTGACACAGAGAGGCATTGAAATTATTGCACCTATGAAATATGAAAGACATTGGTATTGTAACATAAATAAAAATAGAAACTTCTCAGAAGATATTAATTAAAATATAGTCTTAGGACTTGTCTTACCTCTGATTTATGAAAACGCGTTAATCATTTCATTTATATTATGTCCCTACAAGCATTGTACTGCGTCCAAACTGGCAGTACATGTATACGCTTGCTTCATTTATTCAATATACCATTACTGGTTAGTTAGACTTAGTAGTAAGTGAGGATTCTGTTTTCCATCCAAACATCCAAAAACGAATTAAAAGCATTGTTTAATAATGAGTTTTAGCAAGTGCAAAATAACCCATTGCTTGTCGTTTTATTATCTAAAATGTACGTAATATATTATTGAGTAAATATACATGTAGTCGCAATGTAATATTTGATGGGTCCACTGTTATGGCGTTGGGGTTGGATGCTCAATGCTTAAACGAAACTACTATTTCCACCTCTAAGAAAGCCGTTATATAAATACCTTTTATAATATTGCGTGCGTGCCTGTGTGCGTGCGTGCGTGCGTGCCTGTGTGCGTGCGTGCGTGCGTGCGTAAACATGAAATAAAATGTCACTCTCAAAATATCCAAATATTATTGTATAGGCTAGTTTATTTTCATTTCCTTTTTTTTATTTCAGGCACTGGCGATGTGGATAAAATCGACGGAGAATTGGAAGAACTTGTTCAAGAAATAGCAAACGACAAGCTTGGTATGTTGATTAGGAATTGTCGAATTTCCAATAGATCTTTTGATAGAAGAGATAAGAAATTACAATTGCACTCGCGTTTTCAAAATGTTACTTTAAGAAGTTTATTCAATGCCATCTTCAGCGACAGCTAATGCCATAATAACCCGGTCTCGATCCCAGATCGTAATTTGTGTTTCAAAGACGAATCGCTTTTATAAGCCACAAATTAATTGTTATATATAACCATGTATGTTCGACAGGGAATAAAAAATACGTGATAAAATGTATGCTTTTATATTACAACACCCTTAATGTTTACAAGTTATGAATTTGTACAGGTCAATGAGACGGGGTGTTAGTACGTATTCGACATTCCTGTGGCCTTATTCACCAACGTTCTAAGTCTAAAACTCAGACTTAGACTTAAAAATGACATTATTCATAATTTCTGCCACTTCTTTGAAATTAGATTTAACCAAGTAAAATTTTATCTGATTATTAGGTGGTTCTCACGGAACATGTGTATCAATGTATATCCAAATCCATGCATTTTTAACAACACGAGATCAAATAGAATATTTGGCTATATTAAGTCCAAGTCTGAATTTTAGACTTATAACGTTGGTGAATAAGGCCCCTGGACGCCGTTCCTTGATGTTGACTGCACGTAATCAACGAGATAAATAGTCTCCCTAATTAGATTTTGAACGCAGGGGGAAATGTCAAATTCCTTTGACCAATAACAAAACATATAAAAGATCATAATACAGTACAAATGATCAAATTTGTTAAAATGTCAAAGAGTAATTGAACGGCTTAATTTCCGAAAGCAGTCCTCGAATACTGGTAGTAACTTAACTTTCTGTTTTCTCTCTTCAGAAATTCGTGATCGTAGATCAGGTGGATCCTCCGACCCATCTTCCTCTTCGTCTTCTTCGTCTTCTTCGTCTTCTTCGTCTTCTTCTTCCTCCGACTCATCGGAAGAGGTAGAAGAAGAAGCCTAATACAGTTAATAGAGGCTAACGACGATCTCCGGAAGCATCTCAAGAAGAAATCTCATCTCAAATTGAGATTTCGCCAAAATCAGGGTCTGAATTTCAAATATATCTGAAGTTAAAACTCATTAAACACCGATGAAATTAACAAAGAATAGCATTTGCTATTTTTGAAGCTTATTTTGAGTCCATCCTCTCTTGGAAATTATCCAAACGTAAATAGCTATATTTGAGATTAGATTTATCTCTAAATTGAGATGTTTCGGGAGATCGGGACCAGGACGACGATCAGGACGCGGATACTACAACACACAACAAGACAAATGTCTAAACCAAATATCGTGAAATCGACGATTAAATATATGATCAAACAATAATGTCATTTGCACTAAAACATCGGTACTATCTGAAGAATACAGCTTTCGAAATAAAGATTTAGACAAGGTTAATACTTGAAACAGTTGTGTGATTGAAACAGAAGCGTTACAGCTGTAAAAACAAACAACTTGTCGTTTAAAAGCAGTAATATTTTAAATACAAACACTCTCAGTAAAATGGACACTTTGATAAGATTTTCATAAGTTACTTACTTTTTGCTTATGTTATTTCCACATGCTTTATATTATGAACACTAGAATTCTCTCTGTGTCACACATTATTATCATGTCACTTGCATGTTATTTTTTCTTTTATGTAATATATTCATGTGCTTTATAATGTTATTTCAGTTAATCAAGTTCATGTCCCAAGATTATAAACGTTTTTTCATTCTCATATGTATACATGTACAATGTAACTTGAAAAACTGCTTTTTTTTCATCAAAGCCAGTACCAATTTGTAGAAAATTATCTAAGTAAGAAAATGAACTCCCATTTCGTATGTTACCATTCAGTAATAATGAAGTTACAGCAATTGTTATAAGTCAGAACATGCTCCATTAGAGTACGGATTATGAGTTTGAGCACGGAGTGGGGGATGTATTCCGATGTTTATAATCACGGCGCCTTTTTTATTCTTTTTGTATATGCTACCCATTTCACAAGTAACTGTTTCATTGATAAGGACTAAATGGGAAAATGTTTTTTGTAAAAAATATATTTTTCTAACAATTTATTTTCGTTTCTTTTTCGTTATCAATGATACATTTACCTGTGGCCCATTGTTCATGAACTATAACTAGAGTTGATAAAGTTCTATTGGGTTAAGCGGTTAATAATAATTGAGAGGACAAACTTGCGACATTTACTTTATATATTTAGCTAAAAAACTTGTTAAATTAAGTAAAACAAATGAAATTACAAATGATGCAAAACCAATCAAAAATGCAATATTATACCCCTCACTAGAAAGCATACTGATATTGTTTTGATTGGTAAATACTTTTTAAAACCTCTATTTCTCCAGTTAATCGAGCAGCAAAGTTCTCAAAAGTTAATTGGCTTAGTTAATGAGTACCCCATCCACCAAATGACACAATGCATGCTTTATATACCAAAATGTTCGGGAGGTCAGAGGTTTTTTTAGAACGGCTGGCATAAATTGCAAGTATTAGGTGCGGGTCCTTAAATCCAAGATCGCGTCCAAGATATGACCTCCCTCAAATGCAATAAGTTGCTAATTTAGTGTTTTGAAGATATTAACTTATTAGTAAAACGATGTTGTTGAGCGTAAACTTTTAGTATGATTTGTAAATCACTCATGTTTGCATACTCGCAATAAAGCCAATAAAATGCTAGTTTCCGCTACCCCCACCGACCCTATTTTTTGCCCGCTACCCTAGAGTTTGTTTGGACAACATCTTTGAATTTGACATAATTTAAGGTCAACTGAGGTTTTTTCTTAAATAATAGTATTCCCTACCTCGTTACTGACCCTATTTTTTCAAAACCGGTAGCGGAAACGAGATTTTTGCCTAAGATAAATTGTAACAATGTATACTCTCTGATAGCCTCTGTTTCTTTTTCTTATAGTCACTACAATAAAAATATTCTTGTAATTATTGTGTTATATTCATATTTTTTAAATTTCTAATGAGAAAATCGGATAAGAAGACAGTTAGTACTAAACCTAAACAGTCGAGCACAGAAAATATTAAAACCATCAGTACAAGAGGAGACACGATAGTACAAGAAGAGGAGGTGGATATAGAGGTTTAAGAACCTGCGTTCACAGAAGATTCTAAGGTCGTACATAACACAAATACATTAAACTCGAAAAAAACCAGGTGATTTCTAAATTTGGACAGAATCTGTTGGAACTCTGTTGAAACAGTTATAGCAGTGTCAGTAAATAATTGGTTCCAAGAGCTCACTCAACAACGATCGGACAACCAATTTAACTATGAGCAGCATTGATTATACTCAACTAGTATCTTTACTATCAATTGGATTTGTATATCTAATAAAAATCGCAAATCAATGGTTAAACTTGAAAATATAATAGGCATCCGTACCTTTCACATGACAAATTATTTAAATTAAACAGGTTATAAGATGATCGTCATCGTCGTCGTCCAAGAGACGACATTTTCTTAAAATGTTAGATACCGAATATTGAGTGTGTACCCTGAATTAGGTTAACCCATCTGCACTAAGTTTTGAACCGCACTTATGTGGGATTCTGATTTGCAATAATAATATGTTTACCTATTTTCTAACATAGTTTATGATGAAAAAAATGTATGCCCCAGTTAATACATCTAGTTAAACGACAATAATGTTTTTTGTTCGCAAAATACATTTTGCTGATCCTATCATGGCGTTCTAAGTTAGGCGTAAGCGTTGATCATCATACTGCAAGGCAAATGATGCTGTTGATATCTTTAAGTATACCCCCTAAGAAAATGGCGACATCACTATCGAGTTTTCAATCATTTTAATTAGAATAACACTTTTTTATCCTTTTATGTATTTTTCAATTTACATAAAGCACTTATTTATAAGTTGATCCGATCGAATATTTGTGAGGTTTTTTTGCGAACTGCTTAACTTCAAATAAGGTGAGTTGACTAAATTGTACTATTAATTAAGTTTTACTTAAATATACTAAGCAAAGGTGTGGGAAACATGAAAAATTCGCGTGTTTAACATCATGTGATGAGCTTGCAGCTTTTCTGGTTATACGAGGGGTGTTCTAAAAGAATTGCTATTTAATGCAAATGTTTGTTTTGGCGTCAAATTTGGACTATGAATCAATGTAACTATCGTATTTTGCATTTGCAAAATGTGGTTTATTTCCATTCATCGGTTTGTATACTGGGCAAAACTGACTGAACGTAACTATGTGTTTTATCATGGAAAGGACTTAACTTATATCAAGTGATTAATGCACGCACGGGGAACTTTTAAATATTTAAGAACATAGCAATGTTGTGTGTGTTTTACATGTTAATAAAGTAGGATATTCATAGATCATTTTTCAACTATCAATTGGCTGTCTGTTGCGAGTACAGTTAACCAAATAACTCTTTGTCATGTATTTAAAATTAATTCGAACCTTGCACCTCCTTATTTCGGTGAGAATTTTACCCCTGTTCATAATTACCCAACACTTTTTTTCTGAATAAAGGCCAGTCAAACCGCAGTTGATCTTGATATTTCCCTGTTATACAGCAAACAATTAGCTGTTCCAGAGGTCAAAGGTTTTGGACTCAAATCTTTTGCTTGTAACGGATAATCCCTGTGGAATGAAATGCTGCAATATATCAGGGACTTTGGATCAATATCAACTTTTAAAACTACATGGAATTATATGTCAAAGGACCGCAATGGAAATTAGAGCTCCATGTACAGGGTGTTTCATAATATCTGTCCGCATTACAAACAAATGCCATACGTACATGCCTGATCTCATCTGATATCTTCCTATACCAATGGAAAGCCAACATTTCAAAGTTTTATTCAGTGTATGATATGACAAGTTAACTATCAAAGCAACATTGGAATTAAGATTTCTGAAAAAATGTCAATTTTCGATAAATGTCAAAATGACGTCCATATTGAATTTGCTTTCCAAGATGAATAAAAAAAGCTTGTAAAATTAAGAATGATATATAACCAGTTTTAATCTTTTTAAAAAAAAAATATTGTATTGATATGAAAGTTGAATCCATTTGTGATAATCTAAAAGCTTACGTGTGATGCAGTTGCTTTGGTTACCAGTTGCTAGGCGATGAAAGAAGCTTACACAAAAATATCACTTTCTCGCTTTCAGACTAAGAAAACAAGAGCCTGGTCTTCAGTGTGTTTCTTTCTAAATTATTCTTTTAAAGTCATACATTGCTTTGGTGGTTGTATTAAAAACTCCATAGATCTATTTGTGAATTTAGAACATTCATTTGGAAAAAATAATATTTGAAAGCCGGTCACCTGTTTGCTTGAGTACATGCAAGAATGTATCTGCATGATTATGTTCTTTCGTTGCCTAGCAACTAGAAACCAAAGTAACTGTTACATCAAATTATTTTCAACTTGTTGTATATAATATAAACTTTCAAATCGAAATATCATTTTGACAATTATCGAAAAAATAACGTTTTGCAAGAATCTTTGTTACCGGGTTGCTTTGATAAAAAAATTGACATGTTATTTACTGAACAAAACTTTTAAATGTTGGCTTTCCTTGTAAATGAATTATGCCGAGCATAGCCTTTATTTGCTTTATTTCTACTGAAACTTGGCAGGCATATATATGTACCTCCACCCGGATTTGAACCCGGGTCGCCAGATTAGACGGCAAGCGCACTTACCACTGAGCTACGGAGGCCCATTCTTCCATTGATATATGAAGATATCAGTTGAGAAAATGAATGTACTCATGTCATTTATTTGTAATGGGGACAGATATTATGAAACACCCTGTATGTGTAGTTCTTTTTTGTGACATCCTTTACATGTAGTGCTGATTTCTATGTCATTATTATTGCATTTACTCGTATGTTTGTTTATTGTTATTGTACATGTATGTTTTCGGGAATTATATGCTTTGTAATACCTGAAAACGTCGATATAAGTATATCGCTATCTGATTTAATTTTAGAAATGTTAGCTACATTACACACTTTTCAGATGCATTCGCGCTAGTAGTTATTGATCATCCCTCGTATTTTGGTGACATGATTTTAATCACTTTACGTCATATCCGTTTAAGGCTTTTTGTATAAAAGTGTGAGACTTCGTCCAAAAAAGTTACTAAAAGTATATTGCCGACTGCGAGGAAGGTGAAACAATAACGATAACCCTGAACTAAAGAAGTGCGCTAACGAACGAAGATAA
This sequence comes from Spisula subtruncata, assembly GCA_963678985.1. Taxonomy (NCBI): domain Eukaryota; kingdom Metazoa; phylum Mollusca; class Bivalvia; order Venerida; family Mactridae; genus Spisula; species Spisula subtruncata. The sequence goes on from OY787671.1 coordinate 2,083,605, forward strand.
TGGAGAGTCGTACTGTACTTCGAGTAGCCTTTGTGCTATGTTTGCTTGGAGTCGTGCTCGCTAAAAGTAAGATTATTTTGTATGTACTAGTATGTAATTTAATATACAACGGTCTAGTTGTTGTTGTTTTTTTTTTTTTTTTTTTTTAAAGAATTATGCCGAGCATAGCCTTTATTTGCTTTATTTCTACTGAAACATGGCAGGCATATATATGTACCTCCACCCGGATTTGAACCCGGGTCGCCAGATTAGACGGCAGGCGCACTAACCACTGAGCTACGGAGGCACAACGGTCTAGTTGTTGAAAATATTTCCTTCTATTTATTTGATCTACATGACATTGTATTTATTCATTTATTATTATTTTGGTTCATTATTTTGAAAAAATGTTCTGGATTTATTTAAGCTTGATCTTAGAAAGAATGACTCTGGTTTTGATGATTTTAAAACTAAATACTCTTTATTTATGACAATTCGTAAAAAATCCTTTTTCAAAATACATTACAAAGGCTTTTCTCTAATATTTATGTCAGCGATTTTAACATTGATAAATACAGGGTATTTGTTGATTTTGGTGTCAGAACAAATTCTATTTCACCTAGAGTGAGCACAGAAATCAATATTTATATTTATATGGAAATATAACTTTTTATGATCGCGAGTGAAATAAAATTAGACATCGACCACAAATCACCACATTTTATATATATTATTTGCTTTCTTTTCCCAAATAATGTGACAGTAATTGGCTAAATTGGAACAAATAGTAAATTACGTTAAAATTAGAACGTCACGACATTATGTTTGTCTTTTTATAATTATTTCTAAGTTATTTCTTAAAGGATGTTTACTAAAGTGTAATTTATTTTAAAATAGAACGTAGGTTTCTTTGATAACTATTGTTGTACTATGACACAATCAACTTCCCTTTTAGCTTTAGGCATTTTGTAGTAAAATCGCATTTAACATAAAAAGGGGACACAAATGGGCCCTAAGTCGCACTCCTAAAAATCTTCACAAGTTCGGTGAAGAGATCATTAACATAGTCCCTATTTATTTTTTTGTTAAAGGTGCTTCCGCGTGATCCTAGGTAGAATTAACACCCTTTCTAAATGGTAAATGGGTATGGGTATGGTAACCAAAAATAGTTCCTAATTTCACGAAAACTTCAAATAACGATGTAGCCTCTATTTCATGCATAGTGTTTTCATATTTTGTGCTCTGTGGCTAAATTAATGCTCATTAAACAAAATGTTAAATATTCCCATATATCATCGACGGTATCCTACCAAACATGTTGACAAATGTTTATGACGATCCAGTACAAAATGCGACAAGGAACGTGCACAGAAAGGTGGCGCATTAATATTACATGTTCATGCTTGATTTCTTCATTGCAGGCGTTGACGATGTGGATAAAATCGACGCAGAATTTGACAAACTTGTCCATGAAATTGCAAACGAGGACGTTGGTATGTTGATTATGATTTCATCGAATGTTCAATAAAATCATCTTATAAAAGAGATATAGAGGATCAATCACGTGTTGGCAATTGATATAAATTAATATTAAACGAGTTTTGAAAATTTTATTAAGCGAGCCTCTGGCGAGCTTAATAATATTTCCTGAACGAGTTTAATATAAATATATCAATTGACAACGAGTGATAGATTCTTTTTACCATATGACACTAAAAACGCAAAATACGCATTGATCTATTGGAAAAACTCAATAGCTTATACTAAACGTGGTACGTATAACTTTATACGTACTGGCTATACTAACCTGGATACAAGGAAAGTCATGTGATAAATAAGAAGTAACAACTGCATAATCAGTTAACGATCAACTTGGGCCCCTATTTTTTTATAGCTAAAAAAGTGCAGTTTGCAGCAGTTATTATATGTGAATAAAGCCGCATATTATGAGTGTTTTTTTCTTTTGCCAAAATACAAGGTCCAGACCTCAGCAGGCATTGTTTGATCTGGAGACTCGAAGCAAGGTTTCATTATGAAGCCGATAATGACCAGTGGAAGTTACAATGACAATGGGTGGTTGAGCGACTAAATTGTTGATTTGCTGAAAGCGGTCCTCGAAAAATGGTAACTTAACTTTTTTTCTCTTCAGAAATTCGTGATCGTAGATCATCAGGATCTTCAGGATCTTCAGATGAGTCCAGTTCGTCAGAGTCCTCGATGGAAGGGAACTAGAGAGGGGAGATCAGGAAAAATCTAGCATAACGACCATCAAGAATAATTCCTGAATTAATACAATGAAATCGTCACAGAAATCACCAAAACGAAATACCGGTAGATTCTGCAATCTGAAGAATACAGCTTTAAAAATTAATGTTCAGAAAAACTTAAAAGACCGATTATGTGCTTGTGACGAAATGTCGTAGAACAAAAACAGACAACAACATCGTATGAACGCATTAATATTGTTTAACAATGTAAATGTCTCAGTAAAAGTGTACAACTTAGAAATTTGGTTTTCGTAAATCAGTTCGAAAACCCACACATGCTAGATTGGACATTTACACTATTTCCCATTTTACTAAACTACTCTCTCTCTATATATATATGAAGACTGTTTAGAACTTTCTTTGACACATATTACATGTACGTGTATTTGCATTTTATACCACAACTATTTGTTATGTTATGTTCAGTGAATGGCATAAAAGTAGAGAGAACACACTGACGCTATTTTCTCTACGAAATTGTATCTTCACAGCTTATATACTTAGCAACTTTTCTAAGTCCTCACTTATATTTTCGTAGATAACTTTGTCAGCCATGTTTATGTCTCCATGAAATTTGGCTATACTACGCGTCAATTATCAGTTTGCAAAATAGTATAACAAAAATTGACTTTGATATGCATTTATAAAATTACAACAATTTTAACATATGGACTAAGGGAGGTAAAAGTCACAAATACATATTTTGATATATTTGATGACCATCATGTAATCTTATTTTTCCACTTGCGTTCAATGACACGAGTCGTGAACATTGTTGAATGTATCGACTCAGTGATTTTAACGTCTGAACGCTAATTACAGTCACGTCTCCGAATAGCGCGATTTTACGTAATAACGTCACTTCAATACCAAACTCTCTCACAACCCCCATTATAAATCTGACAAACAATAAGTAAATCTTTCATTATATACTCATAAACACGTTTACGATAAAAATCAATCAACCAGTAAATTAAATAAAAGTACTGGGTACATTTTCTTACACGTCGGCAGAAAATAACACTTTGCATCGTACAAACGTCACGTGACGTCTTCGTTCTGACATCAGCTGACGCATAATTGTGATAGCATGATTGATTTTGGAATGTTTTTCAAAAGTGATGGGTCCTTGGACATTAATCCGAAGTGTTTGGAACAAATTTCATGCATGTGTAAATGCTGAGTGGCAGAAAAACGGAAAATGCACGTGCATCTCGGATCGAGCAAACCATGTGACATACGACTAGTTTTTGACACGGATTAGTTTGACTGTCATGTATAAACTTCACTTGAGAAATTTTGTCACTTTACTATTTATAACAAAAAAGTCACTAATCATTGAAAATGAGGACTTAGGAAAGTTGTTAAGTATATGTGTCTTGGTTGTTAAAAGTTAGTAAAACAAAGTAATACATTCACTCAAGATGCAATGCTGAGACGATCATATTCACACTAAAGAGAAACAGAAACGACACATCTACCAGTATCCGAAGAGGTATTAGTGATTGCATTAAATTTGTCGAAATTCTTCTTATTGAATTGTAATGCTCTAAAATAAATTTAATTTGTAGTGCCATTCTTATAAACTATATTGTGTATTTCCATTCTCTCAGATAGTAATTGTAATAAAACTAATTCTTGTTATTATTGTGTTATCATCGTATAACTGTTATAATGTCCAATTATCTTCCTGAAATTTATAAAATTTCGGTTGTTTGTTTTGGTGTTTTCGATTTGTTCAGTCGGCTTTCCTAGTCTGGTTCCTATCCCGAAATCGTACATTACATTTGATTGAGTATAAACTTAGGCACATCCGCCGTCATGGTTGAGTTGGGGTTTCAAAATATTTAACCTCCAATCTTTATCAAAACTGGAATCTGGTAAAAAGTTTTCCTCAATACACAAAAGACCGTGTACAACTATTGAAGCTTCGCTTGTAATTATCGGAGTGAAGCAGACACTAATTTTGCATGTATGATAAATAATAGATGTGAGTAGTACAGATTATAAAGCTGATGCGATCTGAATATAACTTAATAGATAAGATTAAGAAACTGTGACAACTGATTATGCAGATTTAAGTAATGGAACCTTGCAAACAAAAGATACGAGGAAACCGGAAAAGGAAGGCAGCACTTAATCTAACCAGCCGATCACAGAAAACAGTACCAACACAACATAGCTATCCCACATAATCATGTAGTTGTTAATGAAGTATAATATAATATGGCTTATTGTTATCTACAATAATGCCCTGGTTATTTTAGCAAAACTTTGGAGTGGATTTTTGATTATAATAAGAGAGACTACTCCAGCACGACAATTAAACAAGTTTCAAGAGTTATCTTTACAACTGTACTTCCTGTTTGAGACAGGAAGTTGCATGGAATTATCTCCCTTTCAAAATGCAAGCTGTCTGCAATTTCATCACAAATTTACTCTAATTTATATCTGGTTTAATCTGCTAACTTGGCAATTTATTTGAACTGAAATCATCATATAAAGTTATAATAATGCCTGGAAGAGGGAAAGGGACTAAAAGGAAGGCAGGGAGACGCCAGGAAGAGGAAAACACCGATAGTTTGGTGGACGAACCAGAGACCCTCCAACTCTTGGATCCGGAGAGTTGTGGTGATACACAGGATGGACAGATTTCGATTGCTTGCTCCAAAAGCAAGTCAAGACCCATGCATAATAGAGTCCCGACTGTGGCAAATACTAGTATTCAACAACGAGCTTCTAGTCTGATTAAGTCAAGTGTTTCGGATAACACTGGAATGGCGTATAAAACTGCCATTAACAATTTTAATAGTTTCAGAGCAATACGAGGGTCATTCAATAAATTCGTGGACTGGACTCGTAATTTTAATACACATTGGCACAGAGAGTAACTAATTACATCACACTAAACTACAGTCTTTCTGACACAGGTGCAGAACATTATTCAAGAAACGACGCATTTTTAAAGAAAATATGGCTAAAATAAAACTATCACCTTACCGCAACCACCACACAACGTAAATATATTCTGACGTCAGCGACGTTATTGGCGTTTTGTTATTTCTAAAATGGTAAACCCGAAATTGAAGTATGTCATTAATATCGAATTAAACACAAATATTTAAGTTGTATATTATTAAATAGATCTACAACAACATTTTATGTATTCAAAGTTAAGAATTAAGCTGGACTTAATGGTTGTATGATAAATTGAAACGCATCGCACATTTTGACTGGCGTTCCCTCAAACATCCTATGTCTTTAAATTTCGTTCGATCCCTGTATCAATTTTAATACCATGCTGCTCCTAGGAATTTGATTTTGTCACTAAAACGCAGGGACACTGAATACTGCATGCTTTCCGTTTGCTCTCATTAGCAGCTAATTTGTGTTTGTTGTGTATTTCCAAGACAAGTGCACAATTTAATAGTTGCATGAATTTCCTGGCGTAAATTTATCATGGCGTAAATTCATCAGTATTTTGACGTAACTGAAAACGTGATAGGCATAGATCAAATACTTCTCAATTCAAACTCAAACGTCCAAACAACTTAATAATTTCACAAAATGTTATGATAATATCTTGCAATAATCTGGCAAACATATGGGAATGTTAATTAAATAATTTGGAATTTATAACTAGTTGAACGAGTGAAAAGGGTACGTTGCGTCGGTCGGGGGTGGTAGCGCGTTACTATGGTAATACAACGGCTCATGACATGTTACTGTGTTGCATAATCAAAGAAAAAGTTGTATCTTTGGTAGGTAATAGATAAATGTTTATAATGATATGAGAAATTATTATTTAAATATGAATATAATAAAATGAGAACGATTGTCTACGAATATATTGAATGACCCTCGTATATAGTTTTCCCCCACAATGGCCAATTCCCATTCAGCAGCTGGTTTTGTATATAGCATTTTGTTATGAGAAGAATTACGCCCCATCTAGACTACTATCAAGCCGTATATGGCGGGTATTTGCTTTGTTCATAAGCTTAAAGGTTTTTACAACCCATCCGAAAATTTTATAATTAAAAAAATGTTAGAAGGGTGCAAGCGCATGAGGCGCAGACATGATAACCGGGCCCCTATTTCAAAAGCTATGTTACATAAGCTCATAAGTTCTCTAAACATGGTGTGTTTTTCAGAATTTGAGTTATTTACAGCGGCACTTTACTTGGCATATTTTGGCCTATTCAGAATAAGTGAGCTTATTGCATGTTCACCCACATCTTTTGACAGAGCTTTGAACAAAGGTGACATTGTTTTTGATAAAAAAAAACTAAGGCTACTACAATTCGCCTTAGAACTAGCAAAACTAATCAATTGGGAAAACCAATATTTATTTGCATCTCAAAAAACAAGGAAACTACGGGGTGCATTAATTCTTTAATGGAATATATCGCCTCCAAATCTAAACAGTTTTTCTACCATGCTAATGGTGCACCTTTAACACGTTATCAGTTTTCTGCAGTATTATCTAAAGCACGTCAACAGATAGGTGCTCAATCTAAAATTCTTACTCACAGTTTTCGAATTGGTCGGGCGACAGACCTGGCTGCCCAGGGAATCCCTGACGATAAAATTAAGCTAATTGGACGTTGGTCTTCGAATGCCTACTCCTGCTACATAAGAATGTAATTACATGCGTCAGTGTTCCTTGCATATCTCATTATAAACGGGCTTATTTTCCAGAGGTATGGATTGTTGGTGATTCCCTAATTCGTTGGGCAGGAATCCAATATTACAGGCATACAAGAAAGTGTCTTACAGATTTCAGCCTCAACTGGGTTGGTCATAGTGGGCTTCGGGTAGAAGGACTGCACTCAAAATTGCAACTAGGTTTAATTCAAGGCAAGACCCCTAAAGCCATTCTTTTGCCCGTAGGTGGAAACAATATTTACAACACCAATCCGTACAAATTAATTAGGCTTCTAAAGGCCGAGTTTTCATATCTGTTTATAAATTTCCCCGATTCAATAATTGATTGGATTTTATTTTACCGAGATTATCTTGGAGTAGGCTTTCGGAAAGCCGTGATTTACAGGCTATGGCAGCAAAAAGAAACAAGATCAACAGAGCAATGTCTAGTTTCGTTTTATCTTACTCCAATGGGAGGTCTCTTTCGATTAAGTCTATTGATTCCCAGACACCAGGGTTTTTTCGTCAAGATAATGTTCATTTGACGGATGTTGGAAATGAATTGTTTATTTTTACCTTATCTGAGGCCATTAATGACTTTCTATGTCATTCTGATAAAAAGTTTATTCAAGGATAATGGATACCCCAAGTTCACTTTGTTGTGGCGGAAAATCATAGGCGGCTGGGATGGGATGGTGCCACTCTCAATTTTATACTTTTATTTCCGAAATTATACAATATTTAGCATAGGTATGGATGGTTTTATCCTCTCCATAATATGGCTCAAGGAATAGCTTATTTCCTTGTGATTACCAATTTGGAAGGATGTCATCTATGCTTTGCGCATTTCTTAAATTTTCATTAGTATACTTTGGGTCTGCTCGGAACAGGTGGGCCTAAAGTGGAGACAATTTTTATGGAGATGTTTTAACTTATTTACAGAGATAGGAGATTGGATGGAATACGATATTTAACAGAAATAATATTTACTGGGGAATTTGGATAATATGGGATACAGTATATTGGAGCTATAATATACTTGGAGATATTGTAATACAGAGATCGGAATATGCAGATAGGCTGGAAGGCTTGTCAGTTAAGGGAGACCTAATATTACATGAATATCAAAGTGGGGGGGGGGGGCACCATCCTATCCTCAGCAAGTGTCTTTATTATATAAAATTTCGTTAATTCCATATGGCACTACAAACACTTGTAGTTGATTACCAATGGAATTAAGCTCAGGGCTTCTTCAATGCGGTCAAATTATGCCACTTACTTTTAACTTATCGATAGTATTGAGACATGGAAAATGATAATTTGATTAAATGTAAAATTGGAAAACATAAATTGTGTTGTTAAATTTATTAGTTTAGTCTTAAAATAAATTATATAATGTATGTTGTACGTAAATTAAGGGTTTCTGTAAGTGCTTTGATAATAAAGTACCGATTGACTTCATGAAGATGCTACACAATGTCGATATATTAACATGGTTAATTTAGTGGTGTGTTCACTGCATGCATTCAACACATACACTTGCGAAGGAACTTGAAATTTTCAATGCAATATTTGCTATGCATTAGAAAATTCAAAAGACTTTATTCGTCACACGCAATGCATGAATTGAGTGTAATAAACAGTTCGTGTTGTTTTTGTTGTTGTTTTCGTTGTAACATTCAATGACAACATCCAGGTGCGCAACATTAATTACACTGATTAATATAAACACATTGTGTACCATCAGTGTCATGGCGAGATGTTTGAATGGTTTGCTCCATGTTTGCAAATGACGTACTTCTACATTTTCGTGTCCTCAATAGGTATGAAGTAACAGCAGGGCATTATGCAACTTATTTGATTCAACAAATACGAGGGGTGGTCAAAACTACGCAGAAAAATATTTGTTGGTAAATTGTTTATGTGTTTAATCCAATGGCGAGTATTCCATATTTAACAACACTAACAGACAAACATGGTATTCCCTGCTCTTCATTCTTTTCATTACGTTTTTAATTTTGAAAATGACATCATAACGTGACGTCATCATACACAAGACATTTTAAAGCTGTGCTTACAAATTACTCCAAACGCATCTTCATTACATCTGTGTAAGTAGATATGAATTCTAACGAATCAAGTGCAATTTCTCTTCTTCGTGCATTTTGAACCTACCGCATTCGTTTTGGATGTTTGGAGATAAATATGGTGGACCATGCTAATTTAAAGGAGAGATCATTGTAAAAGGTATGAGGGAATCGGACAGGAAAGGCAGCACTCAACTTAACCAGCCAAGGACAGAAAAAAATAACAACACAATTACACGAAAAAATGCTCATACGTAATCTTACGAAAACAATAATGTAAAAATCCAAAGTACCCGCTGTAAAAAACAGGAGGACCTAAACACAATGATAGTCATACGAGTATGTCAGCAGCTAGTTGTTGGTGAATTAAGCCCTTGGTGATGTAAGATTTAATCATTGTTGATCAACCCTCGTATTTGTGGTAGAATGAATCTGGTTACTCGACGCCACATACGTGTTGATTTGTTGGTTTGAAATGGCCGAAGCTTCGGACTAAAATTATATGTAATTTATTAAAAAAGCGGCATTAATAGTCGGTCGGGTTTGTGAACAAAATAAAAAAAACCATAAAAAAACATAAAGAAGTGCGCTAACGAACAAAGCTAATGGAGAGCCGTGCTGTACTTCGTTTAGCTTTTGTGCTATGTTTGCTTGGAGCTGTGCTCGCTGAAAGTAAGTTTCTTGCATACATTATACAATTTTGTGTTTCAAATTATCTTTACTTTTTGTATTCCTTATTTTATTTCATTAGCATATGTGTTTGTATTTCATTCAACATTCTAGTTTTATCTCATCAATCGTGATCAGTTTTCAGTGATGCTAATGAATTAGGTGCTCAGATATAAAACAACAGATATTGAACGATGAATTCAAATGTTCTCAAAGTTAATAGCTCTAAGTTTTACACAGAACCTTAAGGGTGTCAACGTCGTAATTCTGGCTTATGATATTCTTCTTTTTAAAACATACAACATGTGCATTTTACGATTCCTATAATCACGTGGACGATTGTTGCTAAACTATAATCACACGATCCAATGGGTTAGCTTGAAAACCTTCGCTAAACAGATGGTGCGATCTCTGCCTCGACGAAATGTCAATTGCCATGACTCTTGATAATCACTTGTACGTGTAATTTCAGAAAGTAAAATGTGTAATCCGATTGATTTCAGGCTTTGTCGAAGAAGATAAAAACACAGACTTGGAAGAAGATATTAGCAGTGAAGTAGACCCGACAATTGGTATGTTAAATAATGTGCTCCGGGTACATTATTATATAATGAATCACCAGATAGGAAAGGCATCAATAACAGAAACAAACAGAAATAACGCACCACAATCATAGTTACATCTCAATGAACAACAAACAGTCGAATGAGAAAATGAAACTAAGCAAATGCTTAGGGTGGTACGGTGGTCAAGCGGATAGACTGCTTGACTGCTGATCGAGAGGTCCCGGGTTCGATCCTCGGCCGGGGCACTTGATCATTTCTGAAACGCTTTTCCAAGTTTCCCACCCAACTAGAGATGAACTGGTTTGCAAACCAGAGGTAGTCTCGCGTGAATCGATACACACCGGGCACGTTAAAGGACCAAGGTGTCTCTTCGGAACGAGCTAATTGGTAAAATATGAATGTTGGTAAATTACCTCAGACGGATTCAATAGATATTTTAGAGCTTTTTAATGACCTTATTAACAGTAATTACACAAGGTCCAAATCTCACGTTCTCTTAGAGACTGTTTCATATCTAGTATATCTACATGTACATTGTATCTGTATTCACTTCAGTGAGAAGTAGATCAGCTACCGAACTAAAACCAGAGGAAGACACGACAGAGAATAGCGACCATTAGGAAGAAATCAGCAATACGAACAACCAAACTGCTTCGACTGAAACATAATTATAGCATAATATCGTGTAAACGACATAAAATAATCAATCAATAAGTAAATTGTAACGTTATTTGTTTTTGTTATTGTAAAATACACAAACTAGCTGTTTATGCCTGGAACGATTCATGTGGTTATGACAGTTACCAAGAACTTTAATTTCAAATAATTTATGTATAATATATATTTATAACGTTATCACTGGTTGTTGTTTTCGTATAAGCGGTTGTATCACGAAGACTCACACTTACTGTCTTTGACAATGCATGTATGTTAATTAAACTTGTATCTTGCGGAGATGCTGGATGAGCTACTTTCAGTTAGGTCACTGTGTAGTTTGGTCACTACGATAAATGTTTTTGGCATATACATTTTCGCCTCCTTCTGTCCAATATTGTAAACTAGGTCAAGTCGCAAAATGCCTCTTTAAGACGTATTAACGATAGGTCACTGTCCTTGGTGTTTTAAACTATGTCAGGGGGTGATTGTGTCTCATTTGGTTGCCGTTTTTGCACGGGTATGTGCGGTTGGTTCGGCGTGCAGTGGGGTCTTGTGGAACTTGGTCGCTTATTGGCTGCGTTTCATTCGGCAATAACCGCTATTATATAATTTCTTTGTGAAAGTGGGTCATCCTGCATTTTATCGGCGGGGACTTGGATTTTTAATTGTTTCTTCGGCTTATGTGTGGGCATTGCTCAGTGTAGTTGATAAGAATATGTAATATTATTTCCCACCCCATTCCTACCTTGCCAATTATTTTAACTAGGTCAAGTCGTAGTTGTGCCTCTTTAGGTCGCATAGATGTCGCGTCACAAGTTGGAGCTATTTCACTTTTTCGGCGTTTTTATTTCTAGTTAAGTGATTATGTTGTTCATCCGTCACGTAACTTTACAATGGTATACATCATTTTAAAGAGAAACAATTGCTTTATACAAATGTGTAATTTTCCCTTAAAAATGATAAATGATTAAGACGTCAGTTTGTTTGAAAGACTCAAAAACTACAAAATACACGTTGTAGAGACATAACACTTTTTGTCGAGCACTTGCAGTAAAACCTAATTTTCACCAATACTTTTACGCCAAAAGACGTTAAAAGTTTGCATGACAAGAATTGAAACCATGTGCTTCTGATATAATTTCCGTAGATTTGCTTAACGGAACCGGAAGTTGTAAAATAAACATGGTTTGAAGAAAAATATTGATGTAGAGATTTCGAAAAAAGTAGCGTTTCGGCTACAAATTAGAATTTAAAATGTGAATTACACCCATCTTTTTCAACGCACGTATTAAATATTTGAATACACAAATATTGTTTTTTCCTAGATAAAATTTGTGAAAACTCAAGTGATAAAATGACATAAACAATGATTTTTCCTTGTTTTTCTATGTCCACAGAAATGTCCCACTTGCGTAAAAAATACGTTCTTTATGTAAACCGTAATTTTCGTTTCTTCTTTATGTTTTATGTTTTGTGTATTGCAAGCAAACGACTGAAGAAATAAAATATTGTTTTTCTTCTGCATCTATACGTATTATAGTGTTAATTGCTCTAAGCATGATAAAATGGTGCGTAATAATCCATGTCCACAGAAATGTCCCACGGCACGTTTTAGGCGACGCTGACGTTGATATCTTCTTAAAACGCTTCGTGTATTTCTACAAGAACAGCATCTGTTTGCATGGCATTGATTAGTTATATGCGAAACCATTTTCTAAAACATCCCCATCGATATGCTGAACGAAGGGTTTTTAATGGAATATATCATATTTACAACTATATTTTTTACTGGATATATACATGTATATATAGAGAGATTCGTTAGAAATAATTTGAGTGTTAAACGAAGTTATATGCGGATCTACTGTACATAATATTAGATTACTCGTTTACTTTTGTTAAATATATTCTAGTATGTTTATAATTTAAGAATGATTTGATTTTTTCCTCAGTTGTTACTCGAAATACATGCATGTATGCAAATTATAGCTCAACAATAAAGACGTTGTGGTTATTTACATGTAAATGAACCATTTTTGTTCATAAATTATCGCTTCATTGTTGTAAGTTGTTAATTATGTTGTCATCATAGTTAATTTCTGCCATTCTTGGGGTGTGTCCCAATGCACATTAGAACACAAATAGTGAACTAACCTTGATGTTATTGTCCGCCCGTGATTAAATTATAATGACAATTATACGGTAAATTAACGCCAACCACATTTATCTAAAATAACGGCGTTTTGACGTTACGCAAACTAGCTCCAACTTGTGACGCGACGTCATAACGTTAGGTTACTGTCCTTAGTGTTTAAACTAGATCACGCCCCGGGGTTGTTGTGCCTCATTTGGTCGCCGTTTTGGCATTGGTTTGTGTGGGCATTGCTCAGGGTAGATGTGTCGTGGTTTTTCTGATTTCTGTACTCGGCTGGTTAAGTTGAGTGCTACCTTCCCTGTCGGATTTTCTCATACCTTTTTAATTTTTATAATATTCGTGGACTCATCTTTGATAAGTGGTACGTTTTTAAAGTCCGCATGTGTAATCAATACCAATGCAAATCTAAAGGACCGTCATTACACGATTGATTGTCATATACATTGCAAGAACCTTGTAATGATGTCGCTGGCTTAGTATGATAAGGTCGTAAGTACGAAATCGATGTTTTGAGAAAACCAAAAAATAAACTGTCCAAAAATTGCTATTTACTTGTGGTAAACCAAGCTATTTCAACTTCAGTTTGGTCAACATTACACGTTCCGATTTGCGAAAATTACTCTTTACCTATTGTAAAATAAGCTGGTTCAACTTAAAGTTGGTCAACATGACAAGTTCCGATTTTCATAAAAACATATTTCATCATCATCTTCAGTGATTGCCTCACTCTATTAGAGTATACTCGCAATTAAGTTAGCAGTTGTCGATTCGAAAGTAAAAAATGAATTGTGAAGTGAGCTGTCATATGCTAATTCGCGATTAAAATCGTAAAACAAATCGGCCACTGGCAACTCGCTGCTAACTTCACCCACATTTTTGTGTGTTTTTTTTCACGTCCCGTTTACGATATACTGTTGATAAGTTAATGTCGTCACTAATGACGCGATGTAAGATTTCTTGGAAGTCCCCATTAAGCTGTCAGATGCATTTGATTAAAATGTAATGTCTTTGTTTACGCCTTGAGAGATCCCAAGATTCAATATTTGATTTTCAATCAAGTCCCACTGACTAAGGGCATGTGATTATAGCTATGATTTGATTGTGAACCAAACAAGCAAACAGGGTGATACCAAAAACATAATGATTTTATACAGTTATAAGACAGTACACAGGGGCGGATCCAGTAAGTTTTTAAGGATACGCGAGAAAATTTTGACGGGGTCCGGGGAAAAAAATTGGTTAGATGCAATTTGGTGGCATTTGATGTATATTTCGTTGTAGTAAACCCATATAAATTTGAAAAAGAAATCAGAGAAATTGACTGAAATATTAAATATTGTAATGGCAACAAAGCCAAAAAATAACATTCAATAGATGGTGGCATTGGCCATTAAGTATGTGCTCACTTTAAACTTTCATTTTCGGAAATCGGTGTCACATTCATTCAGAATATACAGAACACAACAAAACCCATTACTGACAGGATAAACAAACGTTTAAAAAACATAAAACATTACATTTGATCGTCTTTTTTGTTTAACTTCTCACAATCATGCATTTATGATTATTCTCAAAATAATAATGATATTCGCCAGTCTTTCATATTAGCGAATACATCGACAATGTACTCGGCCCTAATCTCTTTCGTGATCTGTGCAGGTCTTACAACAAAGTTGAGCACGAGGTGATTTGAAACCTAGCATGATGGCCAAATCTTTCAGTCCGACGTCCCACAGTAGCCTGAAGCACGCTTTAACAGCTGTCATTTCTAAATGACCATGACCAGGCATTAATAAAATGTCTTGGAGCCCCTCATTTGTCTCAATAATTCGTCGTCCAAGAACATAAGGAAGTCCATCGCATCCTACGCTTGCCCACTTCCTATCTGCACCCACTCCAATCATGTCAACAATGTGCTTTAAGAAGAATTGAGAGTCTTTAGCAGGTAAGCAAATTATTTTTTAATTATACATGTATATATAGACTGTTGATATGAATTTTGCTACATATACAGTATCCATAAATTATAACACTCTCAACTATCCTGGCCTTATGTGATCGCTATAGTGGTTATTTAAGTACTAAAACAAAAACCAAAAATACAAGCTTAGTTAATTAACTTTTAATGGTGATCTAAACTATAATCAAGTACGAATCAACATACAGTAAAATATCTCTCTAACTAGATGCACAATAATGTATGAAGGTAATTTCTACAATAATCCTAACCTCAAACAATTTACCAAATGAATAGAAT
This sequence comes from Spisula subtruncata, assembly GCA_963678985.1. Lineage (NCBI taxonomy): Eukaryota > Metazoa > Mollusca > Bivalvia > Venerida > Mactridae > Spisula > Spisula subtruncata. The sequence continues at coordinate 2,098,889 of OY787671.1, forward strand.
TTCAACAATTAAACCAATTCAGCAATTAGTAAAATGAATATAATTCCAACCAACAGACATCGAATTGAGAAACAGTCATTATTAAACTTAACCCCAAAGCCCGGAATGCTCCAGATAGCCAAACGACCACCGGAAGCTTCCGACGATATGCCCAGACTGCTCTCCTCATGTCATTCCAGAGAACACACTTATATAGCAAATTGTCAGATAAGATGTGACTTCCATACGTGGCTTAAGCCGCTTTAGTACATTACTAACACGTATCTCAGACGATTTTGGCAACTGTTAACATAACATATTCTAACAAATTAGTAATGATATGTAATTACCTTCAATAGGACAAACGATCTGATATTTCAACTGTACAATCGACAGCCCTATATAGATTAAACGTTACCATGTGTATTAGTCTCGCCTTAAAGAATTTTATAAAACATAGGACAACAAAATATGTTATGCTTAAAATGTTCAAATTCTACATTATTTACAAATCAACTATATTTAAAATATATACGTGTTATACAAATTTGTACCTTTATATATACCAACCGTATTTGTTATTAATTTGTTTAATTACTATCGTGTTTCAAACTCATTAAACGAGTGACATGAAGTTAGCATGTTACCTTTAAAACTTTCGTCACAGACTGATATGAGCACGGGTTTGTCATTGCAGGTTCACATACGGTGACTTCTGGGCGTTTACCATGCATGCTTGGAACCCACTTGTAGGGGTCGTCTTCTTTGGATTTGTTGATTGGTCCGTAATTGCCTTTAATTATATATTTTTATCAATAGCTACTAGTATTTTAGCATTCATATAATGGTGACATTCTTTAAAACGATATTTCACATTTCTATTAAATTTCCTTTTAAAGAATTAATTTGTTCATATTAAGAATATATGTACAGTTCAGTTAACAAAGGTAACACATGTCGCAATATATGTATATCTAAATTCCAAAAAAAATACAAAACATTTTATGACATCAATAATGTGTTACTCCTTGTGATATTTTATGTAACGATATTCTCCAACACGGGTGATAACAAATCGTAACGTCACCAGCTTTTTGGTGCAAAAATGTAAAGTTGCCTGTTTTACTTTGTGATTTTTTAGGTTGTTTCGACTCGGTTACTATAGTAATGTGATACGGTAAAAAGAATCCCTCATTCTATGTCTTTCAGATCAAAATTTATTAAACTCGTCACGAGAAGAAATTATTAAGCTCGCCAAATAGATTGTGTTTTCTAAACTCGATTAAAAAATGTTGATATCCAAAGACGGTTCCAGTATTATTATGTAAGACAAATAACAAATATAACACGTGTATTTGGGACCATGCAATTTTCAAATTGATTTGTTATATTTCTAAAAATAATAATACATACCATGTATTCTTTCTGATACTGCATCTGTATATATCCCATCCACCACATTTACATCCGTACATGCCGCCTGCAGCTGATTTCCGACATATCTTTTCCTGATCTTATCAAAAATTCCTTCCCCTTCTTTCAAGTAATCTGTAATCTTGGCAATAGGTTGATATGGCTTACAGTATAACCAATGTCTGAGACTTAATTATTCTTTGAACTGAATGGCCGAGTCACTTAACGGGTTAATGTTTATCAACATGGTTATAACAGACGCAGTACATTTGTGTCCGAATGTGACCCTCCAATTCCTTGGTATGACTTGGTTATTGTCAAAAAATGTGACAAAGTCACTGTTACTTGGTATAGTTTTAACATCCTTAGATACATTGGCAATCCATCGTTTAATGGTGTCATACCCACATCCAGCATTGGACTGATTATTGATGGTAGCAATGGCTTTACTACCACTAACATAATAAGACAACACATTATTGAAAACCGGCACAGGGGCGACAAAATTTAAGTTGCTGGCTTTATATAAGCTGTCTATAGCAGAACTGATAAACATGAGTTTCCTTTTATTTTCTGACAGGGTTGTTCCAGTGACACACAAAATAAAAGACAATAATATGAGGTTGGTGTTTTAAAAAAAATCAGCATTACCAAAGTTCTCTAAAACATCAACACCTTTATATGCATTGGTAGCTTTTGCAATATCTCCGTCAATGTCTGGTTTAAGTCTATTCCCTAACGTTATAGCAATTCTCTTTAAATCTTCACAACATAATTATTCGCATTCAATCAAATTAATAACATCATCAACAGAACTAAACATTCGTTTACTACATAAACGCGTTACATGGTCAACGCATAACTGGCAAACAGCGTTGGAATTCCTAGGAAGTAAATCATTTGTTCTCATATAATTTAAAACATCCACCTTTATCTTTTTGTTGGCTATCTTATGCACGAAGCTTGTCCTCCCGTCTGAAAACTTTTCATGTTCTCTGCATGCACATGAGAAAGGCATTTTTAGCATAAAAAGTATACCTTTCCTTGGGTGTGTCTGTATGACGAGTGATGACCTGATGACGTGGTCACTGCACGGGGATAAATAGAAAGGAAGTGCTTCACACGAAGGTATTGGGATTTTTTGGATTTTTATTTATTTATTGATATCATGGGGTCCTTTTAAGCTTGTAACAAATATTTACATCTATACTTATTTTTGCAACACCCTGTACTAAGTATTACTAAAGCAAATGAGTGTGTGAGATGCTATGGGTCCAGATCAGTCTGAAGAGCGCCAGTAACTTATATGTTGGATGCTTCTACAGACCACCGAATGTAGATGACCCAGCTTATCTCGATCTGCTTCATCAATACCTAAGCGTGATACCCAAGACAGCACATATATGGCTTGGAGGGGACTTCAACCCACAGGTAACTGTATCGTTGAAAAAGAAAACAAAAACGAAAAAAAATTTTTTTTGAAAATTTATATTTTTCTATCAAGGTCAATTTCTACAGAAATCCACGAGCCGGTTCGAGAGGTGCAGTTTGTTTTTAATAAAAAAACTGCTTTATGCATGTCAATTATCTATAAAAGGATGTGTGTTTGCACAAACGATGTTATGGGATGAATGTAAGCCAAAAATTAACTTCATATCATAAAATCCATTGCTTAAAGGTATACTTTAACTGTCGCTGGTGTAACACATTGTGAGGGACGGCAATATGGATTTGTGTTGATTGCACCATATGAATCGGCTGTGAAACCGCATCTATATTTTATAGTATAACTTTTTAACTAGTTGATCAATTCTGATAAGATTTGGCATATAAGTACTTTAAACATTGCTGTATATGAATATTATTAGTTTATAAAGATATTGATAGTCATATTTTGTTTTTGATTGATTGAAATTCTGGTTCATCTAGAACAAATAAACCTTTATAGAAAAATATAAATTTTCAAAAAAAAAATTGTTTCGTTTTTTTTTCGTTTTCAACGATACAGTTACCTGTGCTTCAACCTACCCGGCATCAACTGGACAGACAACTCAGTCGACTCAACTCAGAAACCAACTTTGTCCAAACAACTCTTAGATATCTCCAGTAATTCATTCCTAGAACAGCTAGTAACAGATCCGACTCGAACTACAGAAGATAGCTCCAATATTCTTGACCTCTTCTTCACAAACAACACAACTCTCACGAACACAGCGGAAGTAATCCCTGGTATATCTGACCACGAAGCCGTATATGTTGAAGCCAGCCTTAGACCACTTACAGTAAAGACACCACCCAGGAAAGTCTTCAATTATGACAAAGCTGACCGCTCATCAATCGAGAATGAACTCCATGAAACCTTCTTAAACCTGACAGCAAACCAGACTACAACAGTAAACAACCTATGGACTATCTTCAAGAACTCAGTCAAAAAGATCATGAATCAGCATATACCATCCAGAATGACTAAAGACAGGAAATCACAGAAACCTTGGATTGATAGGACCATCAGAGCAGCTATTAGAAAAAAACAGAAACTCTACACTCGCATGAAGAAAACTAAATCCCTAAGTGACATTCGTAAATACAAGCAGCTCAAAAGTAACCTACAAAGACAGGAACGAAAAGCTCATCAAGACTACATCAATAACATTATAGAACCAATTGAAAATGAGGAAATACCTGAAAAACAAAAGAAGTTCTGGAGCTATATATCATCATTAAAGAAGGACAATAATGGGATCTCACCACTCATGGACAAGGGGTGACTCTTCAATCAAGCTAAAGACAAAGCAAATATTCTAAACAACCAGTATTCATCCGTTTTCACCAAGGAAGACACAGAGGACATACCATCACCAGAGGGCGAGCCATACCCAGAAATGCCTGACTTTACTGTCACGGAAGCAGGCACCAGAACCTGAACACTAAAAAAGCGTCCGGTCCAGATGGAATCTCTGCACGGTTCCTTAAAGACTATGCAGACTCCATCGCACCTTCACTCACTCTGATCTTCAACAGATCCCTACAAGATGGTGTGGTTCCCGACGACTGGAAAGAAGCAAATGTGACTGCCATCTTCAAGAAGGGAGCTCGACACGACCCTGCAAATTACCGCCCTGTCTCTCTTACAAGCCTATGTTGTAAACTTCTAGAACATATCATCGTCAGTAACATCGCTCAAGCATCTGGACCAACATAATATCCTGCATGATTGCCAGCATGGTTTCCGAGCAAGAAGAAGTTGTGAGACCCAGCTCCTTACACTGGTCCACGAACTCGCCTCATCCATGAATAAGAAGGTACAAGCTGACCTCATCATCTTGGACTTCTCCAAAGCGTTTGACCGTGTCCCACACCAGAGGCTACTGAAGAAACTCCACCATTATGGGATCAGGTCCAACATCTACCAGTGGATAGCTTCGATCCTTCCTTGGAAACCGGTCTCAGCAAGTCCTGGTCGAAGGCCAAACTTCTGACAGTGTACCTGTGATCAGCGGCGTCCCTCAGGGCTCTGTCCTCGGCCCACTTCTCTTTCTTCTCTTTATCAATGATCTCCCAGACAGTGTAGTATCATCCACACGCCTCTTTGCGGATGACTGTATCCTATACAGATACATCAGATCACCAGAAGACCAGGCTATTCTACAACGAGACCTTGATGCCTTAGCAGAGTGGGAGAAGAAGTGGGGCATGGACTTCCACCCACAGAAATGTAGCTTCCTGAGAGTCACCAAAAGTCGTAAACCATTCCAGTCCAACTACACATTGAAACGCATCTCTCTCCAAGAAGACACCATCACCAAGTACTTGGGAGTAGATCTACAATCCGACCTAGGCTGGACCTCACACATCAACAAAAAAAAAATAAAAAAGCGAACAGCATCCTTGGCTTCATCAAAAGAAATCTTCAGAAAACTTCCGAAAAAAACTAAGACCACAGCATATTTTTCTCTAGTACGACCAAACCTTGACTACTGTGCCACCATCTGAAACCCTCATCATCAAAACCTATCCAAAAATATTGAAAAAGTACAACGCCGAGCTGCTAGATTTGCGCCAGAAACAACAGCTTACGATGTTCTACAAGATTGTAAACAACCATGACAAGTAGACATCCAACCCGACAAGTATCTCCAGAAAGCAAGATCTATGCCCAGAGCACCACACAACACTAGATTTCTTCACCATCACGCCTCTACAGACTCCTACAAATTCAGTTTCTTCCCACGGACCATCCCCGTGTGGAACAACCTACCAGCCTCTGTGGCCTTCTTTGACATCTTTTAAGAAGGAACTTGAGAAACTCTCTTCTAAGGGGACCATCTCGCTCAGATATGAAGTACAGCCACATGGTAGGTGTTGAGCTATGTCAGCCGGGACTCAGTCCCTGTCACCGCCACGGAAGCTGGACAGGTCAAGTGCCTTGATGGTCGAAAAATATCTACATCTACATGGTACATCGACGCGGTCACACTTGACCATTTAGCGACGGGTGGTTTCAGAATAAGAAAAAGTTGTGAAATAGATAGGAAAGTAAGAAGAAAAGTGGGATAGATCAAAGATAATTAGAGTAAGTGTATGGTAGTGTTGGGCAGCTGCGTTTTCGTCTTCCTCATCCCAGACCTCTCCGGTTATGGTAGCCACGGCCGACACAGCCCTGGGAATCATCGATGATTTACTTGCAGCTGACCCGGGCCTAATTAAATATGAAAGGTAGACAATCCCCGCTTGAAGGATACCAAGTCGGGGGCCTCTGCGATAAGTGCAGGCAGTTTAATTGTTCCAAGAGGATGTTGTTCTTGGAAAGAACGATTTGTTGTAGTAGGAGGAGTTGGCTGAAGGTTGGCGGTATTTCTTTGAGTGGGACGATCTGGTATTAGCAGATGATGTAGCTGGAGAGAGATGCTGGTCTACAGGAATATGAGCATATCTTTTGTTATATTTCTATCCTTTCCTACTATGCATATCTCCATCGTCTTGAACGAGTCTATTCTTCCATACCTTTTCTATCACTCTCTTTTTTTCTATCTAGCGCACCGTTAAATTATTGTCAAGTCTGACAGATTAACGTATTATGTAGGGGTGTGTTCGTACCGCTGGAACACAGAACAGTGCGTTATACGAACACTTCGGAACACTGTTCCGGAACTGTTCTATCTGTTCCCCAAAAAAGGTGGAGCAGCCAGAACAGGTCACGTGATTACAACAACAACAAGACAACCGGAAACTTCACGAAATGTGTTATTCTGATCACCTCGGCAATAGTATGTCAACGGGATAAAACGGAAATGACCGAACGTTTACAATTGGAAACTTTCTAGTGGCATTTTTCTTCCAACAATATAACGGCTGAAACTAACAATATCGGCCACCGTTCTGTTCTGTTCTGTTGGTTGGTTCCCCCCTTTCTCTTGGAGGCCTCTCCTATCGAAAAGGACGATCAGGTCAAATATTATGATGATGATGATGAATGATGAATGATCAATCTGAATCTGAATCTGATTTAATACGTTGAAGTCACCAATACTGGCTTTCATACAACGGGAGGTGTGCGCGGAAATTTACACTGATAATGTTAGTTTGAGTTCACTTTTGAAACTATTGATCGTCTCTTGATTCACAGTATTTTCACTGAGTTTGTTCCAATCAATTACTGTTCTTGGGAAGAAGGAGTTTTTATAGTTTTCACTTGTTGTCTGGATTAATTGAAAACACTTGGAATTATTGTTCACTTGATTTGCAACTATGTTTTTGTGTATATAGTCTTCGTACTTTTTAGCTCTAATTGTTCGTTTAGGTCTAAGTGGTTTTAAGTAGTGTTCGATATTGATAGCTGGTACGTGTCCTTCCACCACCTTGTACAGGAACGTCAGCCGCAAGTGGCGTCGTCTCTCCTGAAGTGGTGCCAGTTCCAGGTCCTTCAGCATAGCGGTCACACATCCATCTTGTCGGGATCTATAGTCCTTTTTGATGAAGCGTGCCGATGATCGCTGTATGCGTTCAAGCTTGTCAATCTCGCCTTGCTGATAGGGGTCCCATATAACACATCCGTATTCCAGTTTGGAGCGGATCAGGCCTAGGTAGGCGTTCTTCCGGCAGTTTGAAGGACAGTGTTTGAGGTTTCTTCTCATGAATCCGAGGGTAGAGTTTGCTCGTTTGGTGATTTTCGATATGTGAGTGGTCCATTTCAGGTCATCAGAGAATGTAATTCCAAGGTAGGGGTTTTCTTGAACTTGTTTTAGGATTTCGCCGTCGATGGTGTAAAAATAGCTGGACTTCTGTTTGGTGCTGAGTAGATAGCATTTCTTGGCATTGAACTTCATGCCCCAGTCTTTCGCCCATTGTTGGAGATTCGTGAGATCTTGTTGAAGCAGCTCGTGGTCCTTAATCGAGTTGATAGTTCTGTATAATAGACAGTCATCAGCGAACAGACGTATGTGGGATTTAACCCTCTCGGGCAGGTCGTTGATGTGGCAGAGAAACAGTAGAGGCCCTAACACCGTGCCTTGTGGTACACCGGATCCTACTGGAACATGTCGGGACTTCTCACCTTCCACCACCACGCACATTTCACGCTGTTGGAGGAAGTTGGCAATCCAGTCTAGTAGGGGGCCCCGGATACCATAGTTCTCAAGCTTTAGGAGTAGTCGTTGGTGTGGGACGGTGTCGAATGCCTTACTGAAGTCCAGTATCATTGTGTCGACCTGTTTGTTCTTGTCGTAGTAGCCTAGAAGGTCGTGAGCAGTGACGACTAGTTGTGTTTCGCAGGAGTAGCCTGATCGGAAACCATGATTAAGGTGCGTAAGCACCTTGTGTTTATCTAGGTGATCTAGCATATGGTGGCAGATGATATGTTCCAGGAGTTTGGACAGGACACAGGTGAGAGATACCGGGCGGTAATTCTCTGGAGTATGGCGATCTCCTTTTTTGAAGACCGGTGCAATGTTGGCGCTTCTCCAGTCCTTAGGTAACTCGCCGGTGTCGACTGACTTTTGGAAGATGGCAGTGATAGCTGGTGTGGCTTCTGCTGCACATGCCTGGAGGACTCGATTCGGGATCTCGTCTGGACCTGTTGCCTCCCTAATGTTGATGTTCTTTAGCAGTTTCAGTACCCCTGCTTCCCCGATATGTAGTGGGGGTATGCCCTCGTCAACGTGGTTGGAGAGTGGGGGGGTCGGTTGGTTGTTGTCGTCCTTCGTGAATACTGACTCAAACTGGTCGACTAAGATCTCCGCCTTGCCTTTACAGTCGCTGACTAAGTGGCCTTGTTTTCGCAGAGGGGCGATACCAATATTGTCTTCCTTCTTAGACTTTATGTAGTTGTAGAAGGGTTTTGTGTTGTTGCTCTCCAGGCCTTCATTGATGACTTTGTTGATGTGGTCCCATTCAGCTTTGCGGATGAGGCGTTTGGTTTCCTTCTGGCATTTTCTGTAGCTAGTCCATATGTTGGTTTTCTTCGCCTTTTTGAAGATTCTAGCTTTCCGCTTCAGCTGTTTCTTTACTTCTTTGGTGATCCATGGTGTTGCGTTTCTAGAGGTCTTCATTTTAGATGGGATATTTTCTTGAATTGCTGTGTTGAGTTTTTCTTTGAATGTGTCCCAGAGTTGGTATACATCGATGTTGTTTCGGTATAGGTGTAGAATTTCAGTTGAGATGGTTGATATGTCTTTCTTTAATGATTCCCAGTTGGCCTTGGAGAACGTATAACATTTTCTAGGTTTCTGTTTGGCATAGTATGGCTTGGTGACAGAGTCAGCAACTACAATGTCATGATCGGAGATCCCAGGCGCATTTGAAGTAGATTTGATGAGGGATGGATTTGTGGTGAATATAAGGTCCAGGATGTTGTTTTCTCTGGTTGGCTTGTCGTGCACTTGGGTAAGGTTGAAGTCAATGGATAGGTCAAGTAGAGCCTGTTGGACATCCTTGTCTTGAGCATCTCGTCGCACTGAGAGGTTCTGCCAATCTATGTCGGGGCAGTTGAAATCGCCGGCTATAATGGTGAGGCGTTCTTTGTCTTTCATCGCAAGATTGATCGACTTCCGTAGATTATTCACATCAGCCATGTTTCGGTGGGGCATGTAGAATGAGGAGACTAGTAGGTTCTTCATACCCTTCAGTTTCACTTGGACCCATTCCACTTCGCATTCCGTGACCAGTTCAGGTTGCTCCTCAGCTATCAGGTCCTCGTGTACTAGGACGAAGACTCCCCCTCCGAGTGTTCCCCTATCATTTCTGTAGGCCCTGTAGTGGCTTGGGAATACTTCGCATGACTGAATGGCGTCGGGGGTTGGTGATTTACCTGGCTTGATGCCCTTTAGCCAAGATTCTGTGCCGCAAACAATATCAGGCTTTATGTAGTGGAGGGCTGCTTGGAATTCTGCACTTTTTCCACCGCCAATGCTCCGACAGTTGACGTTCATGATCCGAAGATTCTGTTTTTCTGATACGCAGAACAATGAAGAGGTGTTGGTCGGGGGCTGGGTCGATGAAGAGAGCCTTTGTTGGCGTGATCAGCTGTGTCTTTCAGCTGGGCTGCTGGCATGCAGGGGGCTGAACGCTGAGCTAGATGTGAAGGAGTCTAAGGTAGAATCAATGCACGATAGCGGGTGAAAAATATTCGAAGTACTTAATTCAAAACTTCTAAATGTAAAACTTGTAATGTTTATACTGTCACATTTACAACATAGCCACTGTACATGGGAGTGCTTTGCAAGTAGGTCATAATCAGCAGAGCATAATTCAAGGCAGGATCGATGGTGCCATATATCACAGCCATCACATCAATTCATTAAATGATAAAATGATAAAAACTTGGCGAAACATTACTATCTTCAAATAGTTAAAATTGTCATTCGCACATCTGATTTAACAAGTCAACAGCCAACTTATAACACAACATATTTACCTTAAAAGTTTTATTTCTTAATATTATTTCTTTAAAATTATTATTATTATTATTACTTCATGTTCTGTTCCTGTTCCGTTTTGTTCGTAAGTCGTTTGGAGTGGAACACTGTTCGGAACAGTTTTATTCTGTTCGTAAGTACTTGGAACTGGAACAGTTTGGACAGTGTTCTGCACAGTTCTTACGAATCAAGAATCAAGCCTGTGTTACTTTATATATCTTATGTTCTTGAACATTGTTCATCTGTTTTTGTGTGATTTATATGCCCGAGAGGGCCCATGATTGGTAATAAAATTTATTCTATTCTATTCTATTGTACGAACACACCCTAGATGTAGAAAAGAATCCGTTCTACCCGGCTGGTTTTTATCATTTACCGGAAGTGCCATTTCTCCATTTCTCTTTCAGTGAAGAAATAACGCTTCAAAAGTGCCGATATCTACCCGTAAACGACTATATTGCAGGTAATTCTCAAAATTTCCACTTTTTACCCCAAAATTTCTCGCCGATGCGGAGTCTGAAACAGTTTGTAAGACGGCACAACGTTAATGTCGGCGAAAATTGATGTTGCATAGTTCGTCTAAGTTCGAAAATTCGGATAAACATGTCAAGTAAGATAATTTAACTGATTCTATTGTTAGTTTTATAGCCAGATGTAGCTATAATAGCTACTTCTAGATATAATAGCTCGTTCTAGGTGCATCCCAACCTCTTCTTGACCAGACTGTCGCTGATGAGTGTATCCTTTACATCAGGACTGAACAGGTCTAGTATTATGCTGTTTTTATGGACTATCAGTAAATTTACTGGTCCGATGGACCTTTTTGAACATGAATTGACCAGTTGTATATATCATACTCTCAAATAATTTGAGGATCTATTGAATGTTATAGAACTGAATAAAAAACAACATGTGAAACCCTAAGAGTTAAAATGCTTAATAGGCATTTAAATTAACCAGTACACAGAAAATTCCAAATTGACGATTCAATTGACCAGTATTTCCTGGTATTGGACACTTAGGGAGTATTGGACAGGACGGTATTTCCCGGTATTTGCCGCCCAACACTGCATTACTCAGACTTCATACCAAGTTTCATGAAGATTTTTTTAATTTTAAAAAATCTTTGGTTCTTGCTAGCTACAGTATGAACCAATACACAGAAAAATTGCCAACCACAAAAAATTCTTTGTAAGTGTTGTAAAACGAATTGATACGATAGATTGTACAATCTGGACTGGGTGACTTAAGAAACAGCTTGCTTTAAATAAGGGCTATGCAGTGGACGAAGCAAAAAATGATATTGTATGTTACCGAGAGCATTCATGGCTAGCAGTCTGTTGGGCAGCAGAGCGGAACTGAAGCCTTCAGTTGTATATGAAAGTGCATGCTTAGCAAAATGCTGAGAAACAGTATGCAATCTATTTCACAAAACATTAAGAACATTTATAACATAACACAATTAGAAATCTACGTACACTTTTTCATATAATAAACCTTTTCTTCTTCTTGTTCTTCAGATACCGCAGATACTGCAGATATAGTGAATGAGAAAAGTATGTCGTATGAATCTGTGAATGTCAGTGATGATGATCGGCCGCGTCTCCCTTTGCCATCCATTGGGAAATGGTCGTTGTCAAAAGATGAAAAACATTTGTTTACTTGTAAGTAACTCCATTTTAATATAACTTCATGTATTTTATTATGCATGTTTGGTTTAAATTACAGTCCTCTAACTTGAGATATGCCAAGTTTTGTCAACAAACAGTTAACCTAAATAAAAGTTCAATCAATTCAATATGAAACTGCAGTCTATAGAAAGATTTTACAAAACATCTGTCACACTAAAAGTATTATTGTATAATATTATATAACATATTATGCTGTTGACTCCATTGACTGCTGAAATAAAATTACTTCCATTTTACAGGTCAACCGGTTGCGGATAAAGACTTAAATGCAAGTGGAGACCAGCATAAACTCTATTTATCAGTAAGTTTTATATAGTTACATACTCAGCATAAAAACAGTCCTGTATTACTATCCTCATTATTTTGTTTCGAGTTTGCTTGTGGGGAGCAAGACTTAGTCGCCACTTTTGCCAACTTGGTGTATGTTTGTGCGTGCATCTGCCAGATTTTGTCCGTCAATCCTTGTTTATATTTGGCATGAATGTTCTCTTTCTTGAAATGGAGTATCATGCTTGGTCCTAAGGTTTGCTATCTAGGTCTAGGTCACCATTGGCGGTCAAAGGTCCACTCAAAGTGTTTGCAGATCATTTCTTCTTTATGCATGTTTGGATTAGTTGTAACTTGGCACATTTAACTTAGTGCTTCTTGTCAACGTGCGCCAAGACTTGATTATCATAAAGTTGTGATCTTTTTGGATATATTGTATATTTCAGAAAGGAATAGATCCAGTTCCTGCACAAAAAAACAACAGTGTAACCGTAATAAAATGTGACGGATACACACGGGAAACAAATGAAAAGGACCCTGCTGGACTAAGACGTAAGTGTGATAATAACTATAACTGTGACCGTCTCCGCTTCCACTCAGGTCCTGTGTTGTTCTGTTTGAATCAAAAGGAAAATACTATGTATTCGCAATAATGCTAGAATCATGGGTTTTGGGTCGAAAGTCAGTTTTAAATCTCACCGCAAATGAACCATTCAGTTCCATAAGAACACTACATTGAAGTACATTACATCTGGTGTCTATTTCATGGGCCCATTTTAGGTGATTCCAGTTTTTCCAGTCTTCGAATTTGGCCACTAGCCCGAAGCTTGATGCTAGTAAAAAATGGGTCGAGCTAGTAATTTATTCTAGGTGACTTGTCCGAAAGTCAAGTGAAAACTTATAATAATTTTAATAATTAAATGGTCTGACTAGTAAATTTCTTCTCGGGCTAGTAAGTTCTGCCTTGTTGGTAGCCCGACTGGCTAGTACTTTGAAAAGTTTTTCATGAAGACTGCTTTTTCATATGCTATTCATGCAAACTTAAACTACTTGTATATTCAATTAATTCAAAATTATGTAAACTAGAGTGATTCATGAATAATTAACTGAACACTAGAAAAGTAGGATTTATTCTATATGTTCTATATTATGCGGAAAAGTCTGATGTCGGCTAAAGACATACCAAATCATATTTTCGATTAGCGTCCACCCTAAGTTTGTAAACCAATCTAGCTATCCTGAGACCAAAAAACAACAATTCATCAAGACTTCTATTCTCATCTATATATGCCAAGCAACTATAATTTGTTTGAAGGCTTCTGCTGTTTAAGGGTTAGGGACTTGATGGTGAACAAGTATGAAAGCAAATCTAAATAGATATCTAAATGGATTTTGAAGATATATAGAGGATCTATAACAAGTTATCAATTGATATAAACTTATATTAAATGAGTTTGGGAAATAAAACTTTTTCAAAGTCAGGGAAATTTGGAAATTGAGCTAAAGGGAATTCTTCATTTAATCATTTAATTTCTCGATAAGTGTCATTTCCTATGAAGAAAAAACCCATAACTGAAAAAAGAATTATCATGCACTATGCTCGCTCAGGATAATTTTGAATAATGATTACATTTTGTACTTGATGTCAATCGTTGACCCAAAACTACCAGGGAAAAGTCAGGGAATTTAGCCTTAGAATATTTATGGAAACCCTGTATTTATAAGATACTATGCCATAGACTCCATTGACTGCTGAAATAAAATTACTTCCATTTTACAGGTCAACCAGAAGTCAAGCATAAACTCCTTTTATCAGTAAGTTTTATATAGTTACATACTCAGCATAAATACAGTGCTGTATTACCATCCTCATTATTTTGTTTCAAGCTTGCTTGTGGGGAGCAAAACTTAGTCGCCACTTTTGGTGTACTGTATGTTTGTGCGTGCATCTGCCAGATTTTGTCCGTAACTTAGTCATGCTTTGTCAATCCTTGTTTATATTTGGCATGAGTGTTCTCTTTCTTGAGATGGAGTATCATGCCTGGTCCTAAGGTTGCTATCTAGGTCTAGGTCACCATTGGCGGTCAAAGGTCCACTCAAAGTGGTTACGGTACTTTTAAACCACTTTTAAACAATGCATGATATTTCATTTGCTCAGTGGTGATTTCGGAATTTCCTATTGATGTTGTCAACAATTTTACTGCCTGGTAAACATGTTCAGAATTAATTGTGAACATGATAGAGAGGTACCCAACAAACTTGCAAAAATGTGAGATTTTTATTTAACATCCAAGTTATCTAATGGTCAAAAATCATTTAATTTCTATGGAACAATATTTTGTGGTTTTGGTGAAAAAGCCCATTTTGTGGAAAATTTATTTCAAGGATATGTTATCCACTAAGTTGTTTACTATAGAAATTATTAATATTCTTGGGGATTTAACTTCGTGGTAAAGATCATACACGAAATGCACGCAATTAAATCACCCTGGAATATTAGTGATTATACAGTATAAAAGTTGCATATAAGTTGAGAATCATAAATTTATTAATAGAACACCAATTTTGTGAAATAAAAATAAAATTAATTGGTCACTAGTCTTTTCATGGAGCTATTTTAATACAAGAAGGAAATAATTTTGAATAACTTGGTATAAATTAGCCTTGCTTATTTTGATGAAATAAAACTGTACCGGCCGGCCAATTTTATCCCCAGGGAATAAACTGGGCGGGGGATAAAACTGACTTTTACACCGGGTATGTTAATTATTTCCTGGTGAAGTTACTTCTTATAACTAGCTTAGTCGTCTTTTATCAACTCTGATTAATCCCTGTTTGTTTATATTTAAGGTGGTCAGGATAAAACGAAAGTGGTCTGCTCTATGGATGCTGTTGATCGTGTTGTGTTTGAGCCATCCTGTTGGTCTTGCAGGTAGGTCTATCAATATAATCAAACAAATATTAAGTACTGTAAAACCGGAATTATTGCGCCATTAATGTTTCACAATATTTCATGCAAATTGTGCATTAAAACAACTTTAATAAAAACTACAAGAAGTTTTTACTTAATTTAAAATTCTCATAAAATAAACATTGCAAACTAAAATTCGGGTAAAGTTTCAATATCATTCATCTGATGTTAATAAGAAGGTTACTGATTAATACAAAAGTAGTCAGAACTTGTAAATGCTAACTTAGGTCATCCTATGGACCTACATACACTACAGTGACTACTATGACAGGTGAACTTCCACTGTTACCTTCAAAAGAACCGAAAGCTGATGTGCTGTTGTTACCATTGGTGAAGAGTATTGCCTCTGACTTGTGACGGAACAATCGGTGGTGGACTTCAATGTTTATATCCGGAATCCGGACAAAATCCCGGGTGGACAGAATACCGGCCCCTCATTTTTGACAGGGTGGACATAATCCCGTCCATGTTTTTTACAGGGTTGACAAAATTCCATCCTATAAATTTCAAGGTGGACATAATACCCGTCGTGACTTTGACTTATGTAGAGGGTTATTGCTGCATTGTTAAAGATTATTGTGTGATTGTGTGATTTTTGTAAGGAAATTCTCTATGATTATGTTACAATAATGGTTAATTTTTTATTTGACATGCATACTATCAAATATATCATATATATATAGTCATGATGGGTATTATGTCCACCCTGAAATTTATAGGATGGGGATTTTGTCCACCCTGTAAAAAACATGGATGGGATTATGTCCATCCTGTCATAAATGAGGGGCCGGTATTTTGTCCACCTGGGATTTTGTCCTCAATAAACTCTTTATATCCCATTGTTGTACTTATATATTTCAGCTGACAAGGACAACCCGTCTAAGGATGTGGTATACAACACGACAAGGCATGAGTTCACTGTGGGGGATGATGTTATACTAACATGTTACATCATCCCCCACTGGATGACGGTGACATTCCAAAGGGATGGAGCAGACATTGGAGACTGCTTCTCCCCTAAGGAATATTGTAAACACAACCGGGTGAGCCCAAATTCACATGGAAATTATACATTGATTTATGGTCGTTACCCGAGGTTAGTCATCAACAATGTAACAATGGATGACAATACAGCTACCTTTACCTGTCTGTGGAAAGACATTATGAAAGAACTGTCAATCCGTGTTAAAGGTAAGTATTTCAGTTAGAATTCCACTAAAATTATATTTGGTTTTATGTAGAGCATATTCTAAATCTTAGTGCACAAAAGAATGTTATACTTGTTGGTTTTCAGTAGGGTGCATTTGTAATTATTTAAACCTTTTAGGTAAAGATAAGACATAAACGTGTCAGCATTTATTTCCAATGGGGACCTGTGTTTTTGCTGTAGGGACAGCAAGTAGAGTCTACTGATGTTTGATTAAACGGTTGACCAGTTATCAAAATGACTGAATAGTAATATCTCTACTTTTAACTAATGTGTTAATAATCACCAGGAATTTTATGACATATTCATTAACTAGTAATCTGTGTGTTTCAGAAAAGATGATTCCGTTACCTAAAGAAGAAAGTAAGACAGTGCCAGTGGTGATAATTGTAGTAATAGTATTCTTGGCAATTATAGCTGCTGCAGTAATTGTCCTTTGGTACTTCAAAAGAGAGTTGATACCGCGCCCTATTGCAGGTGATTTATAGCATTTGTTTTTAGCTCACCTGTCACATAGTGACAAGGTGAGCTTTTGTGATCACAACAATTGGCTTGTGTACACTCTAGAGGCAACAGTTTTAATCCAATCTTCATGAAACTTGATCAGAATATTGTTCTCCATGAAGTCTAGACCAAGTTCGAAACTGGGTCATGTGAGGTCAAAAACTAGGTCACTAGGTCAAATCTTAGAATAAACTTTTGTACACTCTAGATGATACCAATTTGTTCCAATCTTCATGAAACTTGGTCAGAATGTTGTTCTCCATGAAATCTAGGACAAGTTCGAAACTGGGTCATGCGGGGACAGACCCAATCTAGGTTTTATCCTTCCCTACTTTCGTTTTGAAATTTTGGCCAACTGGTCAACATGTTTAAGATAAAACAGTTTCACTTCATTACATGCCTGTGTACAGTACCTATAAACTACTAGATGACTCCACTTCCACCTTGTAAAGGCATATCATCATTTATACACAATCACTAGTTTCTGTAGGGACTATTTGAGTGTGTCTGATTTTGGTCCAGGTAGGTATTTAGTGGTTTATAAGCTAATCTGTTTATACCAACAAATCAAGAAGAATTGGTAATATTCGGGCTTATTTTGGAAAAACAAGGACCTCTTTTTAGTACATACCCTCTTATTCTGCAAACATTTATTTATTGAAATCTTTGTCAAGGGACATTATTCTTATCAATTTGACCTTATACAATGAATAAAGCCCATCTAAATTACTAGTAGGTACAAATACAAATATGAGACAAAACATACAGTTATAATTGTGTTTGTTTTTGCAGAGTTTGTAAGATGTGTACAAACAAGGATGAATATCAGTAATGACAACGGACAGAAAGCTGATCCCAATGAATCTAAAGAAGGTTTAGTCAACTAAATTTACGATGTGCTTCGAAAATTACACCCTGGAACATGATTTAAAAGTGTGTTTGCAAATGCTTGCAACAGAAAATACGAAAACTCAAAAGTATGGGAAAAAAAGAGAAAAGAGGTTGTTCGATTATTGAACATTCGAGAGATATTGGATTGTATGACTTTTATCACTTCATACATTTATCCACATTTGAAATGAGTAGGCGACTGGTCTATTGTGCTTTGCATACTTCAGAACACCAATACTTTTGCAACTTCAACCTGTTGAAACTAGTCTGCGACATGGTATAACCAGAATTGTACTTAATTAATTATCAATACTGGTATTATTTTACGTCTGATATATATTTACCATTAATCCTTCCTTGTATTTCGATTTCGGACAAGGCTGGGTACTATGTGGTATAATAAATTAGGTTGCACTTTGTTATTCATGCATTTGTAAGTACAAATGTACATGTATATTATATGTGATGTTTATCTTTGATGATAGAAACGCTCATAAATATCTGATATGACATTTATACATAACTAAAAAGTATCTATAGTTCATGATTGAATATTCATTGTCGTTTCACATAATTGTATATATCAAATGTATTCGTTTTTGTTTTGTAATTTATATGATATTGTTGTACATAAATGTATGTGATTATGTATATCTATTATGCTCTTCAGAATTGGAGGAATAAAAGTTATATAGCTAAAAAAAGAAAAAATGTATCAACAACTTTTAAACACTTTTCTCTGAATTTCATCATTTCACTAAATCCTTTATCAACTTAAAACTGGTATAGAAGTTATATCAACTTTGTTAGACTTACTCACAATATACATGAAGTGCATTTTATTTTATATGATGTTTTTTTTTAAATTTTGTTGTTAAAAATCTCTTTGTATAATACTCTTCTCATTATATGTATTGTACATTTGCGCCAGACCGGAATTGTAATTTATTATATGCCTGCCTTTTGTCTTCTTGGGAACTCATTATATGCATGGACATATATTAAGATGTTTGTACATTGCTAGTATTATATGTTCATGGGCAATATTCACTTGCAATAACCTTTATTGTATATATGAGGCTCACAGGGATGACTTGGTATAATCTACTTTGTGCTCTCTGTAATTAATTTTTTTATTGTCATTATAAAAGGTATAGCTTGGTTAATTTGACACGAGCCTGACCTTTTGATAAGGATAATTTAACAGTCGATGTTAACTGATTGTATGTTTTCAAAGTCGGGGAGTATAACGAAGACGCTCGAGATGTAATACAAACACAAATTTGAAATACCGATATTGCATGATTTGCTTGTGGAAAGTGATATATTCAAAGCAAGAACCTTGTAATATATTCTTGCATAAAGGTCAGTGTCAGGTCAAAATAGCCAAGCTATACATTTTCAAGTGCATTTTATAAATGCAGTGGCTGATGTAGCCTTCTGAATCAAAATGCTTGTTAGATAGATATTCGATTGGATTGAATTATGTAGATTCGAGAAGAAATGAACATAGGCATTTTACACGATTTAGACTAGATTCACATTACTACAATTTTAACATAGAAGAAGTATGGCGCGTGGCGGGGCAAAAAGCTAATAATACTTTTGAAAGGCCGATAATGCTATTTTTCAAAGGCAAATTTGTTACTATATATAGTAACATAAGTATTATGATGATATAACATCTTACTCATTAAAGGGACTCAACTCCAGTTGGTAAATTGCAAAATTTATCAAAAAGTTATCTTAAAATCGCATCATATTTTTAATTGACCGACCTAATACATTTATATAAGAAGCTGGACTTATTCATTTAGAAGAAAATATTCGCATAACGTCAGTTTATTACCTTTTCAACCCCGAAAATATATTGCGTGACAAACGCTATAGGATATAAATAGAGAAAAATAGGTTGGTGCCCTGGATGAGTAAGTTTATCTGGCAAGGCGGAGGAATTTATCGGGTGAGCCGGATAAACTTTTACTCGCTCCACGGCACTAACCTATTATTTTATTTATCCGGTCACTACATCTGCTTTAAAAAGGGAATAAAAGTCCAGACTATTTATTTGCCTTTACATTATTTGTGCGTAATGTCACGTTCGTTCACTGACGTCACGACAAAACAACAACGTCGGACATCTTGATAACGTCATGTACACGCAGGTAAGTGTTAGAACAATTATTGATCGACCCAGTCTTATTTCAAATGCCGAGAAAAGCCACAAAGGACGGTAAAACATAATCGACTGTTTTCATCAATAGCACCGTCGATCGTAATGTAAGTTGTAAGAATACTTTACGTACAGTATTCATAAAACATAGTTTTGTGATTAAAATGTCTACAAAACATGTTTTTATCATCGAAATGGAGTTTAGTCCCTATAACACTATAACATTCTATGAGATACATGATGTTGTGTGTAGATGCAGTGACCATGACACGCGATCAAGCATTCAGAACTTTTTCATAACATTATATAGTGCAATAACTTAAATGACGTAGTTTGCAAAATTACTGTTATTGCGAGTCACGTATGTTACAAAAATATTTAACACTCATACTTACATATGATTGACGTCTTGATTACTGTTGAGAGAACACACGAACTATGAGATTGCAGAATTTCAAACTCAGTACACTTAACTTATTATATATGTCTATAAATCGTTCTGATCTATCTAAATGCAATATACTTTATGAGTACTAGTAGTATACCAGCCATAAGTAGAACAAACAGGGGCGATAATCACACTGAAGCAGACTTGGCAGAAAAGAGACGCCATTATGAATATTTTGTTAAAATTGGTAAATATTTAGGAAAAGGCAAAGCTAATAAAAAAAATTTAAAACTGAAAGAATTGTATCCTGTATATGGGCAACATGCCATACACATTTGCTCTCAATTTGATACTATTCCTTGCTACAGTCATTGTGTGAGCGAAGCGAGTTAGAAAAAACGTTGTTTATCTGAGCAGCACAAAATCAGTACATTTCTTTGCAGCATGACACGCAAACTCGTTCTCAATTTGATTCTATTATCTAATACGGTTAGAGTGCGAGCGAAGCGATCTATAAAAACGTCTAACTGCGCTATATCCTACACACCTCGTTCTCTACCAGATATATTCACCAATAAAATTAAAACTACAGTGATC
Organism: Spisula subtruncata; assembly: GCA_963678985.1. Lineage (NCBI taxonomy): Eukaryota > Metazoa > Mollusca > Bivalvia > Venerida > Mactridae > Spisula > Spisula subtruncata. The sequence continues at coordinate 2,119,882 of OY787671.1, forward strand.
AACCCAGTATCATGTCATACAATTACATAACGCACTTACATAACGCAGATTATGTAGCTTAGCCAAAATAATTGTACCTGTGTGCAACGTAACGTCTATAGCTCCAACCAATCGGAACACCTCGTACAATTCTCAGATCAAAAAGATAAATGGTGTCACACCGGTGAATTTTCTGCCATTGAAATTAATGCAAAATGACCCAAATTCGCATCTCTCCCACCGTTTCACTAACATTCCTGGTGATTTTCTGTGACTGTTTCCATAAAAAGCAATCCCTGTTATCCAAAATAAGCTGGAGAAAATGGCATGTCGATAGTTTCGTTTTCGAGCTACTGCAGGGATTCTGGTAGTCTGGTTCCCGTCATAATGTGCGTCTCAATATGACGTAGGAATCAAGGGCAGGGAACTCCAGGCTAGGATTCTGGAAGGACAACGCTATTTTCCATGCCTCAAAAGCTGACTTGACCGAAGCACACATACATTGTCAGTCTTCAGCCAGGGAAAGATAATTAAGAAAAGTATCAATTAAACACTCTTAAAAGTTAGCATGCAGGTCATATTTGATCTACATTCATGTAATTTGGTCATCAATCAGCATTTTCCACATTAAAACAGTGCTTCCACAGACATATATCAAATTTCTGAAAGGGACTATATATCAAATTTCTGAAAGGGACTATTTTAGCATACTACGACCCGGAAGTACTTTCCACCGGTGTGACGCCAAATGCCGTACGGACCGTTCCGATTGTAGCTCCAACGTGACGCCATTTTGGATCCAACTTGACGTCATTTTTACGTGAATAACGTAACGTGCGCCTGTTCAGCGGGCAGATTATGAGATTGCGGATTACATAATAAAATACTTTAATACGGTTGATTTTTGTTGATATATTTTACTTGCTGTCTTAGCCAAAATCTCACGTGATCAATCCACCCTTATACGCTAGGAATCGGGATTTTCTCGAACGTACTTATGGGTACTCATAATATTAACACATAATAAAACACTCAAGTGCGTAGATTACTAGTACTATTGTCATTTATAAAATTTTCATGATATTTATGAAAGCTATTTGATCACTTTAAATTTATTTATGATCTTAAGTACCTCATATCCGTATAAATGTTTTACATTTCGTTACAAGTTATATCGATACATCGCCGATCAAAGAGAAATAAAACTAATTTTTTAAAAGTTTAGGTATTAATAAATAAAAAATCATACTTATGTCATTCAAAATGTTTGACAATAAATATTGCGTGACTGAAAGTTATTTTTTTAGTATTTTGGTGTAGATCAACTAGATCTATGTTTCAGATATAAGTAAACTGTACTTCTGAAGCTGGCTTACATTTCATGCATGGTTTGCTTACACGTTCGCAAATGTTAAAAGTCACGACTAACCCATCTACATGTTTATTGCAATGACAATGCGAATTTGACGAATTTGTGCGTAATTTTTGGCGAACCAAAATTGTAAACGACGTCATTTTAAGGATTTCATTGGCGCGTTTTGAAATTAATGTGTAAAAGGTATGTATGCACATATGCGCATTCGCCATGCGAATCGAATGCTGAAAGTTTGACATAGCTGGTGTTATTATATAGAGAATAATAGGTTAGTGCCGTGGATGAGTAATTTTATCTGGCAAGGCGGAGGAATTTATCGGGTGAGCCGTAGGCGAATCCGATAATTTCCGCAGCCGAGCCGGATAAACTTTTACTCACTCCGAGGCACTAACCTATTATTCTATTTATCCGGTCACTACATCTGCTTTTAAAAGGGAATAAAAGTCGGGATTATTTATTTGCCTTTTCATTATTTGTACGTCACGTTCGTTCACTGACGTCATGACAAAACAACAACGTCGGATATCTTGATAACGTCATGTACACGCAGGTAAGTCGTAGAACAATTATTGATCTACCCACGCTCATTTTAAATAGAAAAATCTCAACATCGGGTACAGAGTTTCAGCCGGCGACTCGGTATTAAGAAGAAGTCCGTCAGATCACGTGATGAGGTGACGGTTTATTGCAAGTAAGCTGACCACTTGACGGTTTATTGAAAATGATAAACGGCACCCTGTTATCGGCCGATTTTGCCCGAAGTGACGGGATAAAACAACTTCCACAGTCCTTAACTCTGTAAAGGGTTGATCCAGACGTAGTGTAAATACGCGCGTTACATGGCAACTTCACAACGTCATAGCAATTAACGTCATTATTTAAATTGGAAATATCTTCAATTTTACAATGATACCAAATCTGTGTATTGATTCTCAAGAGTTTTTAATCCACTAGATCCGCCTTAAGTCAGATGTTTGGTCATGTTTTTGGTATTGAGCCGATGAAAGCCGATTTTCCGAAATTTGGCGTCATCAATATCTTCTAGCTGAATTGATCAACAGTTTCGTTGGATAGTCCCTATAACCCTTTACGCACATGTTTCCCCATGATCAAAAACATTGGATAATGTACTCCATGCTCAAATCCTTACTCCATACTCCAATTGATGAACTTGTTCTTAGTTACTTAAACTGCTCTAACTTTTAGGCCCTTGCCGGTTTTCAACCGAAGGGGACTATATAGGTTTGCCGTCCGTCCGTCAAGAAAATCGGGATCCTGTCTTAACTCTGGTATGTGAATAGGGACCAATAAGGAGATTATGTACGTGTCTATTCGGATGATAGATGGTTTAACGATCGATGTTGTCTACGTATGTTTTGAATGGCCCTCGTACGTGTTTATTACTGAACAGAAACTTTGTTATATAGGGTTCATTTTCTTAATTAGACAATAATTTGCTACAAGTTGGTGTTTGTTTTAATGCATAATTCTAAAAAGACTGTGTTGTTTCAAGTTTGGGCTTAGTGTATGAAGTTTGAGTATGATAATAGAAAAGGGTATGATGATACCGGACAGGGAAGGCATCACTCAACCTAACTAGCCGATCACAGAAATCAGTAACACCACAACACAACTACACTGAGCAATGTCCACACATAAGCCAAATAAACAATTAAAAGTCCAAGTCCCCGACCAAGTTCCTCAAGACGACACAGTTACATAAACGCATGCCAAAATGGCGACCAAATGAAACAAAACCACACCATGACATAGTTTAAAACACCAAGGGCAGTGACCTAACGTTAATGCGACATATCCAACATAGACCTTTCCAAAACAAATTACATTGATGGACCACCAAACATGTAGTGTTCCTGGGTACAACAATCACGGAATATTAAGGGTTTTTTCTGTCGCCAAACCAAGTTCGTATAAATATAGTCAACACACTATTTTGATATGCCTTATCACAGAACAGATCCGACTAAAGTAATGTTTCTGTGATCCGCAGGAAATTTACGTCTTAATATTCTGTGTTATGTGGTTGATTCTGGGTGACAAGCTGTCACACAAGCATGAATATTTACTGACTGAAGTCTGTTTCCAGAACTTTGTTCATATATACAAATCCCAGGTACAGATCAGAAGTGAACATTCATGTAGTCATGTTGACACCATGTCCTGTTTACACCCAAATATCTCTGCGAAACGAACAAACAAAAGTGTGTAAATCTGCATATAAACCGTGGATGGATTTATTTTTCTCATAGTTCAATGGTTCAGTTTTGTTTAAAATGACTTTTTAGGGGTCATAGTTTCAAACAACGCGTTTTTCTTCATAAATCTCAAACACTTTCCGTGATTTCTCCCTGAATAACACACGATTTTGTTCAGAAGTTGATGATACCTCTTTCGATTGCAAATATGAGTGTACATTTTGTTTTGTTCGAACTATATATAGATACACAATGTACAAGCATTTCTAACGTCCGCTCGAATTGTGTACATGTATATAGAAAGCTGTATACTAAGTACCATCTTAATGCTAGGTATCGGGTTGAACAGTGTGTTCATGATTTATAGAAATATATATTTATTAGTTAGCATAAAATTATTTTGTAGTTCACCAACAGACTTGACAAGTATTGCTATTATTAACAAAGTTGTTACATTTGAAAGATGCAAATTTGCTTTTTTTGTTAAGACATCTAACAACATTTTGAGCTGCAGTCTTCAAATTTGTAACAAATATTTAAGTCAGCATAGTTCATGCCTTTGCGAATTTAACCCTTTGAAACCACTCAGACTGGATTTTTCTGTTACCTATGGATATTTTCTATATCACCTCATGTCACATAATAAAATATGCACTGAGAATCAAAATACTTAAATAAATTTATAGCAACGAACTGTTTTCTGCAGTGTCACTTTGCTCATATAGAACATCTATGTATATTTAAGATATAATTCGACGTACGTCAATACATTAATAATTGCTCTATAAACCGGTAATAACTTATATTGTAATAGCATATAAATATGTTGTTGTTCATCTTTGATGTACCCTGCGACGCCTTCGGTGTGAATGTTAAGTCAGTCTTTACAATGGCTGAAACAATTACTTTCTCCAATTACTTTACTTTTGCTTTTGCTAATGATCTTATTTCAAATAAAATTAAAAAGAACGATAATTAAATAAATTTTCTTTATACCGGCAGACGAAAGGTTGTGAGAATTCTTAGTTTTTAAGTATCTAGAAGGGTTGAAGACACTTACTTTACCAAATTGCTTTACTTTTTTTAAATATTTTTATTTCAAACAAGAACAATAAATCAGTAATGTTAAATACACTTTACGCATAAAGAAAGATTGCGAGAATTCTTGAAAGTAAAAAATCACGTTTTCGTCTCATTTGATGATTTCGCACTTGAAAAATAATATGTTTTATAAAGTTTGGATGTTCAAAAAGTTTTCACATGGTTTGCTGACTATTTTAACAAGATTTGGACTAAATATGTACTCCCGATGACAATTTGCGTGTGGCAAAAAAATAAAAACATTCAAACAAACACATTATTGAGTTGAACTTGTTTTCTCCCTGTTCGCCTCTCTCGCGATCGAGACCGAGTTGTCAGCGGGGGGGGGGGCACTCTCGTTCAACCAGCGTGTTTTCATCCGTAATACAGGCTGATACTTGACTATACACTGATTCATGAAGATAGCGGAAGATTGAAGCTTCGAATCTCGGCGGAAGCTGGATTGGAACTTATGGGACCGGTGCTTAAGGTAGACCTATCTCTACCAGACGCCCGGCAAAACGAGAAGGGATTCTGGAGATGTCTCATAGGTCAAATTGACTGGCCCTTTCAATAGGGATGACACTATGATAAACACACACTTGACTCTTTTATTTTCATGTTCGGTTTTAATGTTTTGCCCCATCATTCCATTTGGCATCTCGTCCATAATCTCATTCATGAATACACAATAAAACAAACATACTTCTCAGAATAGCAAACCCTTTTGTTGTTGTAGAGAAGTTGTTGCTGCACCCAAGACAATGAGACATTTACAAACTTTGACCGGATTGGTTTACTATAATATTACATCATTGGTTACTTAAGTGAACTCATATGGTCAAGTGTTCGTTAAAATGACACTGGTAATCGTCAACGCTTCATTTGTTCCGCATATATGGATTATATCAAAACTCTCTCTCGTTATCATGGTTGCACTATATCTCTACAGAGAGCCACTCGTATGGAGGTTGTACTGTATACATGTTTTTTTGTATTCGTGGAATATTTAGTTATGCATGTATTGTTGAATGTTCCTATTGTTCCTACAGGTGGTTTTCCGATCCTCAGCAAACCAATACACGAATGACACCATTAGAGAACTTGAGAGAAAGCTTTGGTGAAACGAAGGATAGGTGCGGATATCCGAACCCTAGAGTTCAGTTCATCGTCGTCCGGGATTCCTATCCACTGTGTAGGCAGCATCTTAGATGTGTTACATCCCTGTGCTTACGACGCTGTAATCATCTTATACACTCTGAAATAAGAAATTGTACTACACAGAGCTATGTTTTAGAAATGACATACCGCTCTAACCACCAGTTCAGTGTCACTAGTTCCTACCATAAATAACAAAACGCTGTATTTTTTATGCCTTATGTAAGACAAATGCGTATACGGACGTGCATATTAGGGTATAATGGTCGGTTTTAGCAAATAACATTACCCTCGATCGTCCGAATTTGTTGGAAAATTTCTCGACTCGATTCCTGTGACCAGCATTCCAAGATAACTACGAGGCTGTTGAGGAATCTACTTATACCATAATGTACAGAACAGTGTTGAGCAGGTTCATAGCTACATCTCAGTTTCCACAATTGCTTGACAAAACTATAATACCTTTTTTGTTTTGATAGGAACTAGTGCGAGTCACCCCATGGGTTAATGTTGTTTGATGTACTTAAGATACCAGAGCAATTTTGAACACACCTCGTATCTGTTCAACCGTTTTGTCACGTTTCTCAACTGCGCAGATGCCGCAACAATTGAGGCGAAACAATCACATGTCAACCTGAACTTATTGACTTATACGAGGGGCGATCAACGATAACGCAAATATTGACAACATTTTCAGTACAATACTGTTAAGGTTCATTACATTTTTATTATTTGCTATCAATTAATTATAGCAATTTATCAGTGAAAATAACAGTTACGACCTTCTCATTCTAAGTCAGCGAATTGTCCTAATTGATTGATCACTGATCTTTGTTACTGACAAAGTCTGCGAATGTCAACGTCATATGTCATTACGTTGCATGTTCATACGCTTTGGCTTTAATAAGCAAGGCTATACTTAGTCTTATAAAAAATCAAATAAACATTTTGGGCTTAATGAGTGCGATATTTTCTTTGCTTTTATTATTATCAAATATTCCATTTTCCCATTTTGCTCTAAAGTTTCGGATAGTTTCATTTGTGTCATACAACACTCAAAAATTCAGACGTACATGTACATGTATTGGTTTTGTACAAAAAATATTTCAGGGTCGGTATTCACAAAGCATCCTTTAAAGGGGACAATTTAAATATTTTGACTTCAGTTAAAAAATTGAACTGCTTATATTTTGCCAGAGACTAACATTAGCCCATACTTTCTTGGTGAATATTGTAGCACATGACATAACGCTTCAAAACAATACTTATCTTGTACAAAGTTTATTATCTTTTTGGCTAAAATTGTTAGATTTTGAGAAAAAAGTTTTCCTTAAGATGCTTTGTAAATACCACCAGACCATTTTCCAGCATATTTTATTATCAACCCTCGCGTTTTGGTACACTGATTTTTTATCACGTGACGTAATACCCGTCTGAATAAATGTTTGGCTCAACAGCAAATGTGTATCATTTCTTCCAAACCTTCCTTTGGAGTGTGTGTGCAAAATAACGAATACAACAACGGAAAACAAAGTGCGCATAAGAGTAAAACAATGGAGACACGTACCGTACTTCGTTTAGCTTTTGTGATGTGTTTAGTGGGAGTCGTGCTCGCTAAAAGTAAGATATTTCGTACATTTCGTACAGTATTGCTTTGTTCACTTTCAATTTCAAATTTCTTTAATGATAAATTTTTTTAATATTAGCAGTTATATTTATTTGCTAGTGATTTATTTCTTCTTTGTCTACATAAAAGCGGAGTTGATGGCCAAACATGGGCATTTTAACCTAGCTTTAATATATATTAACTCAATAACAACCCTTATGTGCAAATTGACGTAGTTCTTGACATAACTTACATTAATGTTACATTTTGATAAATATATTTTTGCCGATTTTGAAAGTTTATATCTTCCTTTTAATGATTTTTACAAACATAACTACAGTCATTCTTAATCACGTGTGTTTTCTCTTTAAATGACTTTAAATTCACAAACACATAAATTGACATTTTGATACGTTCGTTATACTCATCAACCACTTGTCGCATTGTTCCATTTTCCAATCCGAAATGCTTTCCACTGTTACAAAAAAGTTGACGATATTTTACTCACATATCATTTTAGTAATTTATTTCATAACCAATCCCATATTACAATTCCTTAAGTACGTGCCAAAATATGAAAAATACCAAAAACTGGTGTGTTTAAATATCATAAAAACATGGCCACAGTTATGCTACGGTCACAATGCTCGTACGATGTCCGAACGGATTTACCAACTCGTACGAGTCTGAAATATTTCAATCCTAACGGTATTTGTACGTTCTTAGCATCTGGTCACAACTCGTACGAGTTGTACAGAATGTATGATTTTCACCAGATTACCGAGTCCTCTACGAGTTGTGAAAACCCTCACGATGCTTGTACGAGTCTCGATATCCGTACGGGCTCCGTACGGACGTCGTGTGAGTTCTGAAAAATCAACTCGTACGGAGCTCGTAGGGCAAATGTGATTAGGGTATTAAACTGAACATTTTGGAAATTGGAATGCGATCAGTAAGAAATAGTGGCTGAGTGTAGTCACAGTCGACCGTTTAAAGGCAGTTTAAAGTTAAATGATAACGGATGTAAACATCGGTTCGTCCGTCAGGTTAATTATGTTTATCTTTGTTTAACTGTATTACCCGTTTTTCTTTAGGATGGGATAGTTTCCTCATTACTATTACTTATTGAACCGACAGTATAGTTTCCTTATTAAATTGATTTCAGACATCAAAACAGTAGATGACGCAGAATTGGGAAATGTTCGTGCCCAAGGACTAGAGAAGAACAACATTGGTAAATATACATGTAAAATAATTATATTTCTTTGATTTGATTATAAATGGGTTTTAAATCTCGTTGCTAATTAACCAGGGGATTATTCTGTCAAAAAAGACGTATCCTGTCGTTAGTGGGCAAAGGATGATCCTTCAATATAATATGTTTCTCATTTTTGTGTACAATGTCAAGGCAGGCATTGTATATCTCCAAGAAGAGTAACTGCTCATTAGTTAGAAGTATCGCGTCATAAATATTAGGCATGTTTCAGTATTCTATCATCAACGATTCGGCACACCGATGTTATGCAATGTAACTTCAACATTTCCACGCTGTTGACGACAATTCCCAGAACTATACAGCAATATTTTGTATGCTATGTCCGATTGCATATCAAACTATCTCGATGACAGAGCTCCCAAAATGTTTGATAAATGATCCCGAAACTGGAACAGAATCTAGTATCGAGTGGACGGCAGGACGATTAATTACCATTTTGTACTGTGTTACAAAATAACCAAAAACTCCCCTAAAGCTGCTGTGGTGCCTGTCGTAACATTATCATATTATACTATCATATTACTTATATAATTATAATAATTATCATAGTATTAATTAATACTTATTTAACTACAATATTATAGTATACTTATATTCGTACCTTAAATATTTTCAGACATACGTCAACGTAGAAGTGGCGAAGATTCATCATCATCATCTGAAGAGACCACGGCATCCCCGGAATCAGAAGACTCCACGGCTTCCACAGAATCAGAAGACTCCACGGCTTCCACAGAAGCAGAAGACTCCACGGCTTCCACAGAAGAAGAAGTATAATCATAATATTTTCATTAACCAGACCAACAGACAAATAAAAGAGAGTTACGAAATGAAAACCGCTAGTAAAGTAACCAATAAACCAAATAACAACGCCAAGAACATTAAGCATATCTTCTTATGCAAGATAATACATTGCAATAAAAATACGAATTGTGTAGAGTATATTTTAGATTCAGAATAATCTCAATAAAACGTAGAAAACATATGTAGTTGATATCTTGAATATGATTGTTGTATATATGTGAGTATGGTATAATTATGTTTCAGATAGAGAACTAAAACGTGAGGTTGTTTTATTTGTCGAGGACGTAATACACCCGAGTATGTGACTTGTATTACAGTCGTCCAATTACATGATCTATAGGACGCGTCCTCTGTGCAAACAAGGAACATTTTAAATACCTAAGTTCTTTAATTCCCATCGAACTAGAGATGTCATGAACTGGTTGGAAACCCAAAGTTATCTTGTATCGGAACTTTACACCGGACACGTTGGAGAACCGAGGAATCTATTCGAAACGAGCTAGGGAATCGCACCGGATTCCTTTTATCTCACCTCTGTCTCTAAAATTCTATTTTTCAAGATAATCCGTAAAATAGGCACTGTCCTAGATCATATTGGCCTAGATTGTGATTTTAGCAACCAAAAAGGAGTGCTAGTGATCGTCGTTACTTATCCGACATAATCAAGACACATTTTTAACTCTAACGCGCTATATACTGATCTGACCATTTATTTTGGCTATGATATGACATACGCGTGAGGTGCAAGTTTTGTTTGAACAAAGGGAGACAGGTATGATGACAACATATTATAGTTTGAAATTTCATTTGAAATTTCAAGAAAATTTATTGGCATAAACATATATACATGTTTGTCGCCACAAATAGTAGGCGTTTGAAATATACAATTACAGAGAAATACATTTATAAGAAAAAAAAGTATGAATAATATTAATTGCAAACAAATAGTTATGTTCAATCACATACATGCACATGAATTATACTATACATAATTATTTACAACATAATATGACAATTGCATTAGTAAATTTTACAATATGTTTCATTATTTACAAGTAATTAGAAAGAGCCTTGTATCTAAACACAAAGACATTTATAGAAAAATAGTGTAGCACGGTAATAAAATATGATTTTTAAAGATTAAATGTTACAACAATGGGGAAATGTATTGGGGCGGAAGTGGATACACCGACCATTTCAATGGCCGATTTACGTGGATTCGGTAAGTAAATCTTGACTTTTCGTTGCTTAGTAAGGCGTTTGAAATAAAAACAAGCTGACCAAAGTACCCGGCCAGGTTTCTAGTTTGCGACCCATGGTTGTTTTCCCTCCAAGCACCTATAATTAAGCAGAACACTCGCGCAAAGTGCCGTTTTGATTACAGATACCCTGATTTGTGCATATTTTTATCTGTAATATTTCCTATTTCTCCCGATTTTCATGGTTAATGGATTGTTAGTGGGCCTAGTTTCATTATTTATATGATTATAAGTATGCATGTGCAAAAAAATGCGATGTCATAATATATTGAGGCAAAACACACGGAAGATCCGCTATGATACCCCTGATTTGTGCCGTTTGGGGCAAACACCCCTGACACGTAAGAAATGTGGTATAATAAAAACAACATGCGACTTGATCATTAACTGAATATTACGCGAAAATCATAAAAAAACGTACATTGCGAAAACTAGAAAAGTTTATATGTTAAAACAGGAATATGTTTTCAAGTTAACACATATATCTACTTGCCATACACATTAAATCTGCCACTGTGTTAGATTTTAAATAATGTATTCACAATGTTTATGGTTATTCTAAGAGTGTTTTGTATTTGCAGAACAGCCCATAGACTGATAACGTGATGTTGTTGATGCTGCCTACTAAGACCAGACAATGAACACATACCTACAAAAGTGGATTCAATGATAGGACCAAGCATTTCAACGATTAAACAGTTGACAATGACATGGATGATGGAGTTCGATAGAAAGCGTGAAATTCTATACTAAAATGAGAAATATCAAATAAAAACCCTTAAAAAATCCACTTTGTTTTGATAAGAACATGTACATGCTTGTGTGTTATAACAGTTCACGGTGTCTATCCGTATTGGCACACTATCTGTGCAAAACAATAGTTTTTGACGACACAAATCGACAGGAGAGGTACGAAAACCAACGATTTTGCCAAAAATACAGAAAGTCCTTGAACCAATTTGGCCTCTTAATGCTTTAAATATTGCAACTTTCATGAAATTGCGTTAACAACAGCCTACTTTCCGTTTCGTTGTAGCACCGGAACCCTCTCTGTTCTGGCACCGGCACCCTCTCTGTGCTATAGTTACTGTGAGCACAGCGAGGATTCCCGTGCCAATCAGCTGAAACACACAGAGAGGATGCCGGTGCCACAACAAAACCGAACGTATGTATTTTACGTAATTTGATACGATACAGCGTTTTGCAGGCAGGGTGCCAATACGTGTAGGGGACACCGGGGCAAGTCAGAACGGTCATTTATTTTTAACGAGGGCTTCTCACAAATTCTACAAGTGTACAAATTAAATACGTATTTTTTTTCAAGCATGGAATCTAATTACATAATACAGGCCCACTTCATAGACTGGAAGATTGGTTATCAAAATATGAGCATCCAAATAGACGGGGCAAATCGGAACACGGTCGCGGGGTTAAGATGGAAAAATACGTTAATCATACTCTGTCCTATCCTGTATCAACTCCTACCGGACAGGTTCCTATTCACTGTAGTAGTAGATACTCTACAGAACCAAATACAGCAATCCCTGACGTATTCGGATACTCACCACCACGGAGCTCAAGTGAATCCCCCTATTATTTGACTCAAATATAACTTTTCACACAACCACTTAATACATACATTTATCCAGTCACTACCGGCCAAATCAGCCCGATAACAGGGTGCCGGATAACATTTTCAATAAACCGTCAAGTGGTCATGTGACTTGCAATAAACCGTCACCTCATCACGTGATCTGACGGACTTCTTCTTAAAGCGGGGTCGCCGGCTGAAACTCTGTATCCGAGGATGAGGTTTTCCTATTTAAAATGAGCTTGGGTCGATCAATAATTGTTCTACGACTTACCTGCGTGTACATGACGTTATCAAGATGTCCGACGTTGTTGTTTTGTCGTGACGTCAGTGAACGAACGTGACGTTACGCACAAATAATGAAAAGGCAAATAAATAGTCCGACTTTTATTCCCTTTTTAAAGCAGATGTAGTGACCGGATAAATAGAATAATAGGTTAGTGCCGTGGAGTGAGTGAAAGTTTATCCGGCTCGGCTGCGGAAATTATCGGATTCGCCTACGGCTCACCCGATAAATTCCTCCGCCTTGCCAGATAAACTTACTCATCCACGGCACTAACCTATTATTCTCTATATCATATCCCATGCTTTTGGTACTTAACACCTCACACTAAAGTCACAATATGTCCTACGAATATTTACAGCCACTGGATACAGCCGAACAAGGTCGTTTACGGTAGGTTGCCACCCTAGAGATCAGTTTTATTGGTCCCTATTTTAGTTGTTGGTTCTTGTCACTGTCACATACTCACTCACATGCTAGCTATAAAATATACAACTAATGTACTCGCCACCAAAAATTACAGCCATATCAGGTCCAATGCGGTGCTCAATAGAACAGTCATACCGATGCTGGGTACTCGCAAACTTCAACTACAACCATACCAGACTCGAAGGGGTCTCACAAAAACCATATAATACCCATTTTTTTAAATTTTTGTCACCGGGAACAACCATACCCGGGTTTATGTGGTGATTATTCGACACACTAAACCCATTCTAGGTAAGAAAGGGTTCTCAATCTCGAACAGCCACCGACTATAGCCAACATATTCCCTTAGGTACAATCACACCCGACTACATGTATATGGAATAGCTACGAACCATGTATGCATGGTTACGTTCCTGTCTGTAGTAAGAGAAAGTACCGCACGCATGGTTGGTAGCTATTCCATATAGTCGGGTATTGCTGTTCTTGTATTGGTAAGTATGCATAAGGTATGGTTGTACTGATTCTAAAAAGGTAGTATATGGTTGTTGTGAGACCCCTTCGAGTCTGGCAAGGTTGTAGTTGATGTTTGCAAGTACCCAGCCTCGGGGTGACTGTTCTATGTGGTTTTGAGCACCGCATCGGACCTGATATGGCTGTAATTGTTGGTGGTGAGTACATTAGTTGTATATTATTATAGCTAGCATGTGAGTGTGTATGTGACAGTAGCAAGAACCAACAACTAAAATAGGGACCAATAAAACTGATCTCTATGGTGGCTACCTACCATAAACGACCTTGTTCGGCTGTATCCAGTGGTTGTAAAGATTCGTAGGACATATTGTGACTTTAGTTTGAGGTGCTAAGTACCAAAATGGGGTATGATCTGTATGTATTAAATGGTTGTGTGAGTAGTTATATTTGAGTCAAATAATAGGGCGGATTTTCTTGAGTTCCGTCACTCCAGTCTATACATACACATATATCATCAATCGTTACTACTCAGGCATTTCCGTAAATGAGAAAGCACTTTCATTAGATAAACGCCGAAGAGTTCCGATGGATATATCATCTATAGTGGTGTTTGAACCTACATGTATAATGCAAGCTCCCCCAACAATATGGCTTGATAGTCATAAATTTGACAAACCACTATATCACACGATTACTCTAGATCTGTGATCACCACCCCAAGATTTGATTGACAAAAAATGTGGCTAGCTGTACTATAAATCAAACTGCAGCTATATGCATTAGTGTCAATACCGGGTGGTAATAATACCCTTGTGGTGGTACCACTATGCTTACGTAGGTCCTGGACCCAACAAGACCAAACATCAAGTTCTGACTTTGTAAAACATAAATGGTCCAAGGGAAGTAATCAAACCACAATTAGACACAAATTAGACTGAGTTGTCTTTCTTCCCAATTTTAAAATACAACGTTATGACAGTACACCCTATTACATATCAAGTATAGCGTATCCAGGATAATGTGATGTTAATAAACATTGACCGATTTAGCCTACAGTTGTAAAATCAGGAATTTCTGTACTGATCGAAATAACACTGCTGTATCATGCAAACCTGAGTAATCGACCTTTCTGGCTCATACCATATTGAATAGCTGATAAATAAAACATATTGGAGTGTTAAAGCATACTATGTTCTTCTACTTACTACGGATGGAGAAAATAAGTTAAGTTACCAATTTTCTAGGGCTCTTTTCAACTGTAAAGCCGCTCAAGCACCCTTTGACATTTTAACTTCCCCTGGTCATCGGGCTACCAATGGAAACCTATGTTCGTGCCTCCCTGGGGAGACTATTTCTCTCCTGTAGATGTGGCAGCCAACATTGAACTGCGGTTCCCAGGAATAGACACTGCCCTCACAGGTACCAATTTACACCTTTGTGGAGTGGAGCATGTGGGTCTTGCTCAGAGAAATTGACCAGTGGTCCAGACAGGTTTTGAACCCAGGACCTATCAATCCGGAAGCCCGCACCCTACCTCTAGGCCTCCGCTCCCCTTGTTCGAAATTTATTGTGTGCAGACGGATTTTGATGGTAAGTACTACATTGAATTGTCTAGAAATGTTTTAGAATCGTGCACCGATTGAAATAACGTGTGTGTGAAAACGGGGAATACCGAGATTGATTACTTACTCAAGTTAGTGAAATAATGAATTCAATAAGGATATCCTCTGCAGAGTATTTCTTAAATGTTTTCTTAAGGTTGAAAAATTCCTTATGCTCAGCTGAGGAAAATCATTTAAGGATGAGGCAAACCTTAACCTTATATTTAATATAGAATCTATAGATCTATATAGAATTGGAATCTGTAAGAATTCATATGCAATGTGTGTCTTGTCAAAGTTTGTTTTTTATGGGGACGTTCTGAATTATGTAATTATTTCGCAGTTATGTCCCCGTCTTTTGTGACACCTTGTAACTTATAGATTCAATATCGCAGACTCAACTGAGCAATAACTGACGAAATTGTGGCCTGAAATTGTATGTTCTTGTTTTATTCATCTTGTTCTCTGTTTTAAAAGGATTCCATGGTCTTGATTTCCTTCTTTGGCTTTGATATCTTAGTATCTAGTCACCATAGCTGACATGGTAAGCTGGCATTTTATCATGTGTGTGTCATTATGTGTCTCTAGACTCATTGAACCTTGTCTGGTTAGAATGTAACATGGATCTGCACGTCAATCTGCTTCATACTAGACTTGTTGCACAAGTCTCATGTAGGCTTATTTGGTCTGACCTTAAACAATTACCAGGGTTGACAAATTATGTGATTTCTCGGCCAAATTCCTAGGGTAGTGTTCATTCCCTGCTTGAGTGCTGAATATGCCTTGTTAAAATCAGCCAATTTTACTTCAGTTGTTTTAAACTTTTTGTTGGCTCACTTTCACTTGTGAGCTGGACCAAAATGTCACACGGTATATCCACCATGGTTATAAGGAACATTAAGGGAGAGAACTCAATATAAGCAATATAAGAGTATCTTCCCTAGAAATCATGTAATGTTTTCACAATCGCATGGTTTAGTTGATTTTGACAAATTGTATTTTTTTTACTACAATTTAATTAATTCATAAAAAAGTTTAATTCAACGAAACCATGCGCCTGTGCTCACAATACCAACACACGAGAACAAGACATGAGTATGTACATGACTTTATTTTAAATACATCTCTAGAAAAACGACAGCATGTTATGTAATGTATCCCAACAAGTAATAACTTATTATTCCCCAAGGAATAAAAACAATCTGAAAATCAACTGCCTCCTTGATAGCCTAGTGGTAGAGTGTTCTCTCTGAGTGCGAGAGAAATCAGGTTCAGAACCTGGTTGCAAATATAAAAATGCTTCACACTTAGCATAAAGGGGAATCTGGCTACTCTTCTCTCATGCCATCTTGGCGATATCAACAACAGTAATATAAATCAATATGAACATACTAACTTTAAAGCAATAATGACACATCTCAACAACAACATATAACAACAACATATAACAACAACAACAACAATATACAATCATTATAAAGATCTTATCTCCATAGCAACAATGTAACAACAACAATATAAAATCGTTATCAACATCTTTAAAACAACAATGGAAACATCACAACAACAATTTAAAATCACAAACAACATCTTATCTTTAAAGCAACAATGTAATAACAAAACAATTTAAAATCACTAACAACATCTTATCTTCAAAGCAACAATGAAACAAAAACAATTCAAAATCACAAACAATAAGAAAAAAACAATTTATATTTATACATAACATCTTTAAAGCAACAATACAAAATTGTGAAGCACAGAATGTAACTTCAATATACACATCTTGAAGTATAAATTGTCCCAAAGGTACCTGTAAAATAAAATCAACAAGATATAATATACTGTTGACGAATAACTCATCTAAACCTAATAGTTGTACTTAGATATAAATGCCTATTTGCTAATAAACTTGATATCATATTTGGGCGATTGCCTTGAACACGGAAGAAGAATAAGATTTACACAGAAACCATTGATGCATGATGTAAGTGACAAAATCCTATTTTTCTCGTGCAAACTACTCAAATATGTGATTTTTTGTGTGAATTATTTCATACACGATTAACATTTAACCCCGAAACATAAAGTCATAAAAATATTGCATAATATACAGCGGGAATGTTAAATGAAGACCCCGCACTTGAGATAAGAATGCCCAAAACTGGCATGTCAATAAAACGGGTTAGTTTTATTCATTAATTGAATATTTTGAGTTTTTTTAGCCATGCAAGATTATTTTATTATGCCATTTGCATTGAATTCACGAAAAAAATCAATGTTTGCATTGACATGTTTCAAACTTGAGACGTCATCTGACATCACTTACAGGTAGTCATTAAATGCGTCAAAACAAGTCTGTTACAATGTCTGACTGATGGTTATATTACTAAGGGATCCCGAAATAATGTGGAATCGTTAAATTAAACAGGATATGTCCACTTCTTTGTGTGGAGCATTTTATCGTTGAGCTTGAAAGTGACGTCAAATTGGCATTTAACATCAAAATTACAACTTTAAATTAGCAAAGTAGACTGTTGAATGAAACGAACACGCTGTTATCACATGGAGTTTGATTTTGATGAATTTATTTATAATTTGATGTTTGCCGGGTATTAAGCCGACAGCAGAGGGCCCCGAACGATAATCTTTCCCAATGTTATTCCCCATGTATATTCCAACCAAAGTATAATACTGTACATTATAACAGACTTTGTACTAGAATGGCACCCCGGCAACAATTCCTGAACAACTACATCAATTTAATGCAACGGAACTGTCAGGACGTCATTCGGGCATTTGGTGGTCATGTCAGATATTGATGTGCGACTTTGTTTTTTTTAGCAATGGTCATGGTCATTTTTTTTAATTTTATTATTTTAGAGTGGAAGTTTACTGCATTTGATAGACAAAAGTTTCCTGATTCCAATGGTATATTCGGTTCACTTATCGGTGTTATACTTTTTTCAGAAAAATGTGTGTACTAAGAACATTCACCTAGTGCATACAGTCTAACCAGAGGATAACAAAATATCCACATGGTTTAATGAGGCAGTGATGCTATTTACCCATAGCTGGAGGTCTGTTCATGGGCACCAGGGCATGTCCACACGCTGGTGGGCCTAGCATGCCGCATGTCTGGGGGCAGACCACCTCCGAGTCTCCTGCAGTTCAGCTTGAGGCCGCAAGGCGCTCAATTGACATGTGCTGCCACGGGAAGGCACTGCATGGAGCTTGCCTATGGAGAGGCTATGTACTGGCAGAGAAGGCTTACATACTTGGCTTCCTTTTCACTTTAGCTAGCCAGTGGTAGAGGCTGATAGTAGAAGCTGACAAGCATATAACACACAACATACCACACTTAGTCGCATCCATAGACCATAAAGCACACAAAAAAGAGAGTCTGAAGCTAAGTCAATGAAACACTATGGTATGCATAGCTGACTTACATACCCAATCTAAATGACCGTTCGCGACAATTGAGGGCCAGTGCCTTGCCAATTAGACGACACTCCACCTTCCTAACTTAAAGCTCATAGGCTGAATGCCTGGAGCTGTAGACTCTGCCATAGAGTCTACGCACCAACCGGCTCAGACAAAGCACCGGTCGGTGGGTCTACAGAACACAGTCAGGTTGCATAGTCTGCAGACCAAGACACCAAAATAAATGGATCGGGACAATCCACATGAATGCAGGATCACCGGTTGACCTGCAGGCAATGCTGGATTCTGGTAAATCACATACAATGCTGCATCCGGGGATCCACAGACTCCATCGTCGGGTGGTCTTCTCATCATAATCCTGAAACTATAGTAATAAAAAACCGTCATATCCGTCAAAATAGAGGGTAGAATTGTAACAGCGTACCAAGCATGATGTGTCAATAATTTTACTTTATTTTGAATAACAGAGTTTGCAACTGTTATTTACCTATCCGGGCCAACCTATCAGTGTGAAAATTATAGTGGCATTCTGGTTATTCACTTAATTGAACCTTATTAGATTTATCTAGAGTGAGCACTGTGAGTGAAAACTTTAAAGACTTGATATTTAGATAATCCATGGTTCGTATGTTATGGTCAATCCGTCATGGTTCGTCTCCAACTATGTCCTGGTTCTCCCACTGGTGTTCAATCAAAAGCTATACTAACACTTCATTATAAGTAATATCCATAAACCACAGGAAGTTGATCTCCCTGCATTTTATGTAAAGTTTGTTTTTTCCTAAATTGAAAGTACAGGTAATGGGTTCATGAAAAAAGTAAAAAGACCCAAAAAAAATAAAAAAAGTTCCACAAATTGTATCAGTGACCATGCGACTCTTTTACATTTTACAGGGGTGTGTTTGCATAGTATAATACCTCCCCTTACTTTGCCAAAGTTTTTCTACTTTCCTACAAAAAAATGCCCTTGTCAAACTTTTCCCTGACTTTTGCCACAGACGAACCACCAGACCAGCCATAGGGACCAGCAGTTCAATGAAGGATAAACTTATAAATAACTGAAGCAAGCTAATGATCTGTCATCGTCCGTCCGTAACATCGTCTCCAAAACAATCACACCAACGTCTCAAAAACCTGCGATTACAAGCAAGCTAATGATCTGTCATTGTCCGTCTGGATTATCAAATACCCGTCCTTATTTCCCGATTTACAGTAATTAATATACTAGCCCCAGAATTTGAGGGCTCGACATATCTCCATGCTAGACAGCAAGGCACACCTTTACTATCTTTGATGAAACTGTATAATGTAAGGTATATCAATATTTAATGTAATACGGAAAATTAAAGTAGACACCCGCCTATCTGCCTATCTGCCAGCCGAAATCGCCAACCTAATAACCAGAATTTCAAAACCTGCAGTCCGAAGAGGCGCCACCCTCTTCTGTAGACTTAATTAACATTAAACTGCCTCAACCCATATAGGGGAGAGTATGTAACTATCTTAAAACACACTTATCTTAACAAAATTGTCACGCCTGCAAGCGGATGTCCGTCTCCAAAACCATCACAAGCTGAACATCTGCGCTCCTCGTCTATCTGAAAATAGAGAAATAAAAAAGAATTGATTTTACCATCGTATGCTGATTATAATTATGTAGTCATGCTGAATTTCATTGAAATCCAACCAATGGTAACGGAGAAATATTGTAGTAAAAATGCACTGATCTACACACAAAGGCTAATATATATCTAACATAAGTATTATCAAATTTACTGGTAATTAATAATGGCAACAGAAGAAATGTCACACAGCACTACATCATAAATACCAACTACTGCAAAATCATTTCATTTCAATGAGACAATTTTTTCTTGGTTTTTTGGTGAAAATAACCATTTTGTTTTGACTTAATTTCAAGGCCTACTTAACCATTAATGACATTCGTACCTTTTCAATTTTTCTGTACATGGTATATAAAGCTTGTTATTTTTATGAAGATAAATGCCAACTAATTAGAAAATTCCCAATAGTTTTGCTCAGCTAGTTTTTAAGATATTAGATTAAGGGGACAACCACTAAAAACTGAAAAATATATTTTACCGAAAAAGTTTTTGTTTAAAAAGCATAAAACTTGGCATACAAGAAATTACGCATGTGACGCGCAACACGAGAAAAGGGCAACAGGATCGTGTCAAATTAAGCATACAAGTGTCTCAACAGTTGTAATTTGCATCAAATCAGCGCTTTTTCTCCCAACGGTGTAAAGTTTTATTTGTTGTCAAATATGTTATGGAGCTGTTAGAACATAAATACTACGTCAGAGAGAATGTATTTTCATAAAAATAATCTTAAGAAAGCCGCATAGTCTGACTGTGAATGGATGTTTATTTTGGGTGTTCGGCTACGCTCACTTCTGCATTCGCCGATTCGGTGCACAGAACATTTCAAACAGAATTTTGTATTTTCCTACTAGATTTTAACTAGAAACCAATCGAAACTAATGCGATGACTAAGTGTTTGATTAATCAAACCCTCTAAGTTCCTTTTTAAAAAAGAAATAGTTGTTTACGTGTAACTACAGGTTTAAGTATACACGAGTGTATTTATTGATGCGGTTTCAATCGCAGCTTAATTATTTTAGATCTACGGAAAAAAATTGAAATCAGTTTGTTGGTTTCAAAGTTTTTGTCAGAATAGAGAATCTAGTTCTGAAATCATTGTGATTTACCTTTGACCAGTTGAAACTTATTTACTTGACCAAAACATGCATGCATTTATAATTAAATAAAAAACATCAGAAATAAGTATACATGGGTGAATAAAAAAGTTCGTAGAATTTTGCCATAACTTTTTTAATTTCAGAGTTATTGTCGTCATATTTATGCTGAATGAATGCATTGGTATTTTCTTTACATACACATATTTATAGCGACATAATGATAATCGTTTAAAAAATATTTATATCTTAAATAAGGGCGATTACGTATACCGAAGCACACCGATAATTTAAAACACATTTTATTAAATTTTCTAAAATATCTCAATTGTAGGACCTCCAAAAACCGTCAAAATGTTATGTCTGATTGCATAATATCATTTAACAAGAGCTGTCACTAGACAGCACGCTCGACTATTCGCAGCCATTTGTCAGAAAAAATATAAGTTCAAAACAGGCCATTTAAAATTTGTATTATATTGAAACGTGAGTTACGCTACTTAGTTGACTACATGGCAATGAAAGCTAATGTACAATGGTTGTTGAGGCATGGCAATTATCTCAACACTGGACTATTAACAAATATTTGTCAGTGAAAATGATTTTAAGACTTCAAGCGGCACTGTACTCTATTCAAGAAATGTGTATGTTTAAAGGGAATTGTATACATCCACTGACATAACAAAGTTTCTACAAAATAATCATATGAGTAAGATATGATTTGTTAAGGAGTCAATTTTAAAACAATGGTAACAAATTAAAATAATAATGTAGAGGATACAGTCATGTAATAAATCAGTGAAAGTCTAAGTTAAAAGGGGCATAACTCGAATTAAACTAAAAATGAGTTATTACAATTGACCAGTACCATTGACTAATGATGATTAACAAGTGTTATAAGTTTCAATGCAATATCATAAATAGTAACTAAGATATGGCGTGAATAGAACTTGCATGTAAAACTTGAACCAATAAACTCCTATGTTAAAAAGGGGCATAACTGAAAAAAAAAAATAGAGTTATTGCCCTTGACTGATACCATTGACTGATGATGGTAAACAAGTGTTGTAAGTTTCAATGCAGTATCATGGATAGTAGCTGAGATATGGTCTGAATGAAACTTGCATGCAAAACTTTAACCAAGAAAATTCTATGTTAAAAAGGGGCATAACTCAAATAATAATCATAATAGAGCTATTACTCATGACCGGTACCATTGCCTTATGATGGTTAGTAAGTGTTGTTAGTTTCAATGCCATAGCACAGATACTATTTGAGATATGGCCTTATTAGTAACTTGCATGCAGAACTTTAACCAAATTTTCTAAGTAAAAAAGGGCCATAATTTGCATTAAATTCATGCAAGAGTTATCTAACATGGTTGATTACATGACAGGGAAAGCCAGTGCAAAGTTTCAATCCAATATATGCACTGGTTATTGAAATATAACCAAGGTTAAAGTTTTGCATGTAAAACTTTAACCATATGCAACGCCGACGCCGACGAACAAGTGACTGTAATAGCTCTCATATTCTTCGAATAGTCGAGCTAAAAAGTATGTGAACATTCCAGACGTCATCTCCGATAAATAATGTTTTAATCGACATTTACATAATTGCACTTTACAGAAATACCCGCGTAAAACGGGTCTACCGGAATTTATGGAACCACGGGCTGCTATCAAAGTCTGCGAGAAACTGGAATATACGTACGGCATCAGAAACAATGCATGATTTGAAACATGTAGGTATACATCCTATAATAAATAATATACATCGATTTATAAGTGGAATAAGTGCTTTCGAGTAGGATACCAGAAGTTGACAATCGAATACAATACACCCGATATTGGTGATGTTGGTTTGCAACGTCGTCGAAGATGACCAGCGCTATATAATAGCGGATATAGCAAAACACTTAGATTAATCTTATGGGACAGCGAACACTATATTAAACAATAACTTGAAAATGCAGAAATTATGTTCACGATGGTTATCCAAAAATACCTACATACAAGTCACTTCGAGAAGCGAAAACGTGAATGTCAGTATTGACAAACGTGGCGTTAGTTTGACGTCATTCATCAAATGACGCTGACGTGCTACGGTATGCTGTTACAGCATGTGTGCGTTTCAGTGTAAAAATAAGTTAGTTATGACTAATTCAATGACATTTGACATATTGTTTTGTTATACTTATGATCATGTTATATTTTAATTTGAAGGCATTTGAAGCTGTGGTTTGTGAGTTATGATATTTTTCTACGAACACTTTGATTCACCGACGTGATAGATCTGTCCTGGGTTGTAAAATAAAGATCTGCCTTATTTCAGCACATTCATTTTACTGATTCACCATAAACTGAATGTTCTCAACAATATGCATTCTCATAGTTGTAATTATTTAAACCTTTCGGTCAAGGATAACCCATAAAAGCGCAAGCACTTATTTCCAATGGGGTCCTGTGTTTAAGCTGAAGGGACAGCCAGTAGAGGAGACAGTCGGTCGATACAAGGTATATCTGGCCACGATGCCCTAGTTCGTTCCTTAGAGACACCTTGGTTCTTTAACGTGTTCAGTGTATAGCACCGATACACGGGAGACTACCTCTGGGTTGCCAACCAGTTCATCTCTAGTTAGGTGGGAAACACTGAAAATACTTTTTTTAGTGTTTCAGAAATGATCAAGTGTCTCAGCAGAGGATCAAACTCGGGACCTCTCGATCAGCAGTCAAGCAGGCTTTCCGCTCAACCACCGTGCCACAGTTATAAATAATTATCTTATGCCGAAGTAACCAACTAATGAGATGCTGTTATATAAGAACATATGATGTTTCCACTCAATGTTGATCAAATATATCTCCTTGGAAATAATTAGATAAGTTTGTTGTGGTACTGCATACATGTTTTCGCTGGTCAAAACAATACATCTTAAAGGACGGCAGTTTTTTCCCTATATGGCTTTTTTTAAAATAATGGTCTCCATAAAAATGGCAAAACTTATTTTAAAATAATTTGTGAGAAAATCGAATCCTAAGAAATTGAACTACAATATCCAAGTAGAAAAATAAATCAAAGAGCGTCATGTTCTCTCATTTAATAGCCTTTTTAAACAGTATTACGTAGTTAGCCTATGGTATCACTAAGCCAGAATTCCATGGCAACCAGCTATATTATAATGGTAATGATCAATTGTTTTGAACGTTTCCTTGACAGTCATATTTCGAATAAAACTCTTACATTTATTATTATATATGCTGTCCGATAATGATATGATTTGCTTTTGAAATGTCATGTTATCTGTATGTCATGTACAGTCTAACAGATGATTTTCAGGTTCATTCTTGTTGCTATGGTAACAAAAAAATACAAATATGTGACCATGTCAATTATAGAGCTTGTCTTACTGTTCATTGTCAACTATACGATAAACGCGATTATGTAATGTAAACCAAACTAAAAATAACCATTTATGTACAATGCATGTAATGCGAATTATGTCCTGAATTTTTGTGTAAATTTCCTGAAAAGGATCATTTTAAAATCTCCATAGCAACCAAATTAAACGTGTTACAGTTATAAATGATAAACGAGGAAAGATCCAATATTTATTTTCAGTGAAAAAACAAAATTCGAAATTTTGACCTTAAGGACCCTTTTCTCGTGTTGCACATCATGTAAGGAATGTAATAGTAAAGTGTATTATATACTATGTAAGTTATTTATATTTTTAAATAATATTCTAAAATATGTATTTTTTTAAAATATGTTTATTATGTAACATGAAAAATCGTTAAACAACATACTGTTATTGTATATGCAACAAGTAGAGTAACAATTATAGAAGTTTCATATAAAATTTCATGACAATTATTGCTCGGCTAGATTCTTTTAATTGAACCTATAGTGATTTTAGAAATGCTGCTATCATGGGAGGTTACAAAAGAAATCAACGTTTTGCGTCCGTTGTCTATCATTTTCGCGAAAATATGTGTTTAATAAATGTTTATAATCAAATATGTTTAAGGGTTGTTTC
This sequence comes from Spisula subtruncata, assembly GCA_963678985.1. Classification (NCBI taxonomy): domain Eukaryota; kingdom Metazoa; phylum Mollusca; class Bivalvia; order Venerida; family Mactridae; genus Spisula; species Spisula subtruncata. Next base: position 2,145,209 of record OY787671.1, read on the forward strand.
TCCTGCATTTGCTTGTCAATTCCCTTAAGAAAAAAAAACGCAAAAGAGCCTTCTTCTAGATAGTTGGGGATGTGGTTTTAAAATATTAACTAGTTCTTATAGGACCGAATGCATAGTACTATGCTTTACAAACATTGTAACAAATTCATGAGATTTGGTGGTAAATCATTCGTAAGGCCTCAGCAGTAGTTTCTTCGATATTTTTTTTTCAATGATGTAAATTAGAGAAGAGTTAAGAGTGGTTTTGCTACAAACGTTGTAAATTAGTATTTAATATTCAGAATTATCTCGATTTTAAGACATGAAAATGTACTACCACATCATTTTTAAACTTTTGCATATATTTTTTTTTTACTTTTATTTATGTTTTTATCATGGTATTTAGATGCTTGAGATAGATACGTCTAAGGGACTGCGATTTTTAAACTTCTGCTCAACTATAAATCACTAATACTCTTTTAAAGATTTGATTTCAGGATTGAGATCATACACATATCCACAAAAACTAGATCCCTACAAATCTTAATGATTTTACAGTTAATGAAATTTCATAGATATCAATCATAGCATAAAATTTAATAATTCAAAGATGGTTGCTAGTCAATTTTCTGGAATTTTAGGTACAAACATTTCCAAAACACTTAAAGGCATCATAATCCAGTCAATTGTATAGTGTAATGCAACAAGACAATTGTGCAACATTACCTCGTCATCCATCCAGACGGTCAGGGTACGTGACATCACAGGGATAAGGTTCTTCGGGCTGACCCATTCGAACAAAGCTGGGTCACATTTCTCACCTGAAAACATTTCAATTTCACTTTATAATAAGCTTATAATAAACAACATTGTGCGAATTCATTTGGATTGTTGATAAAAAAATTAACATGATATTTGCACAGCATGACAAATACATAATTCACTCAATAATCGTTACTTTGAAATAGGCGAGAGAACGATTACAAATTGATGCATTATTTATAGATTTATTTTCAGTGTACACACACGATAAATACAGCATACACGATAAGTACAGAGTTGCTAGGGAGTTTTTGTGGCATATGCCCCCCCGGAAGTTTTTCTTTTACCAAGCCATATGTGTATTCCGGAGTAGTTTCATACCATATTATTGCATTTTGAGATCACTTTAATTTTGCCAGTTTTACAAACAGCGTATGCACATGCGTATGTCCAGCTAAGCCACTGCTGGCTGAATCGATTGCCAAACCAAATGAATAAGGAGTCAACACGGGTACTCCCAATGGTGTATATAGTAAAAGTAACAAAGGGCCAAAACCCAGGTAAAATTGCCGCAGCAAAAAATCCTTCCTCTACGATCAACTTCACATCAAGGTTGTTGGTCTGTGAAAGAAATTCCGCTCAACGGTTTGTGAGGAGTTCAACAGACAAGATTTGTGTTACGTATAGACAGACAGTACCAATGCTATATGTCCCCCAATTATAGTGAGAGGGGCACAAAAACTAAATACATCATGAATCTAGCAAAGGGAGATTATCGGTATATCTAAAGAGTTGTATCCCTTTGTTAAAGTCTGCTGATAATTTACACTAGGGATGGCAACGTTTAAAGATTCAATTTTCGAATAGTACAATCAGTACTTGAGTACTCAAAAAAATAATAATTAAAAATCACTATCACTGCTGCCTACACAGAATGTGTCAAAGTGTTATCTGGTCAACTAAAATTACAATTAACAACGTGTCATCATTCATTAATCGCCGCCACGAGGTCGCTAATTGCAAGCGTAATCAAAACACAGACCTGTCAATCATCGTCTGTTAATTTGTTTACATAGCTTGGGGTTCTTTCGTTGACATCAACCCAAGTAATTTAAGTGTCATCAATTTTTAATTGGCAGTTATTGTTCATTGAGTGTGACAATCGATTAAGAAATAAAAAATAGTATATTAAATTTTAGTTGTTCTCGCGAGTATATGAATGAACAATAACTCCAACTATGTATTGGTCACGTTGTGTAAATATTATGTCACCAGTTGATAAGAGTACTCCCCCTTGTTATTATTTGATTTTCTAGCATTAATTATTTAAGTTCTATTGATTTTACACTATTGGTTTTTTGTAACAAGTTTTTAATCTTAATCTACCAATCTGGATTTGATCAACAACTGAACAGAACGGAAGGCAAACACGCAGTTCTATTTGAAGTTGAACACGCACGTTTGCAGTACAATATTTCTATTTCCCATCATGCACATGTATTGTTTTCCAAGTATCCAACAGAAGCTAACAGTGTTTTTATTTAAATCCTAGTACTTGGATACTGGTTTAACTACCGGTTTTCATATACACATGTAACGATCTTAGAAAGAGTACTCCAATACTGGGCAATTGTTGCCATCCCTTGTATTTACAATCAAGCAGAATGATGTGCTTTATATTTTCATGATCATCAAGTGATCAGCATCTTAGAAGATGAACAACAAAGTATATGTATATTACCTGGCGAACCTTCTTCATCAGGCTATCCACAAAAACCAGGTAAACAATCAGGACAGAATGAACAGTAGTCGTCCATAAAATCCATCTGACAGTGTGGTCCAAGAACGAGCACCACAGGGATAAGGTTCTTTGGGCGGACTGACCCATTCAAGCGTAGCTGGGTCAAAAGTGTCACCTGAAAACATAAAGTCCACTTGGATAAGCTTACATAAACATATATAAATACTACTACGAATTCAATAAGGTTCCAGACATCAATATTCCTGATGTATTACATTCACTACTGTATAGTGGGTATTATTCGTGGGTGCTTAATTTTCACTATATTTGCAATCAACTTCGAATGCGTGAAATCTAAACCCCATGAAATAATCACCTAAAATATACAATTTTTACAAAGGGAGACAACTTGTCATTAAAGTCAATGAGCTATAAGAAAGAACCAAACGTTGAACCAATTGCTTTACAAGAGGTACAGAATAAACGCAATGTGTCGGTTTAGTAAAATAATAAATAGATTTGGACATGTATAAAATATTATACAAAATCATACACAGTGAAACATCTTTATCTCGAGGACTCGGGGTGTTTTATATAGTCATAAACACGCCTTACTACTAATTAGACTCTTTTTACCATAACGTATGATTCTGTGCGTCTCAAGAAGATCAAATGTATAACACAGACGCTGCGCATGTACACAAATACATGCATAGTTCTTATATGTTTCAGCATATTCATAAGCGTTCAAATAATTTTGCAAAAATAATTGAGTTCTTAATTGTCGGACTTGCTTAATTATTGATTATGGATAGCAATATTTGACTTCCGAAAGTGTACATATCTTCGCAATTTTGATATCATATCTAAATGAACAATTTTGTTTTTACGACCGGTTTTCATGCAGTATTGCATTTACGGTTAGACTTAATTTCCATGTTATTTTTTGCGTACTTACACTGTGAAACTTACAATAGAGGGACCTCCAGAGTTCATTTATTCAAACAAGGTTTTATGTTTGTGATCAAGGCCGTTTGCGCGAAATCAAGACACCATGAATTCAAAAGGATCCAATCGTTGATATCCGGAACTCTGTGCAAGATGGTTTTCTGGCCTAGTAAGACTGGTTTTGTATTCATATGCAAACATAACTGACCCCCACTCTATTGTCCCGATATGAATATTCAAGACTCAAAAGGATTATAACGGTAAAACTTTATTTGTACCTACAGATTAGTGGAGATCCTGAGTAGGTCTATTAATGCAAAAATTGGACACCGTGAAATATACCCACTAAACAGTATACAAACTACTAAAATTCAAACAACATCCTTACTTAACGATACATTAAAGTAGCTCAAACTTGGGCATCAAGGGTTCAGCATCTTAAAAGATAAACGTAATATAATTTTATAATTTTATATGTTACCTGGCGAACCTTCTTTGTCAGGCTATCCACAAAAACCAGGTAAACATTTAGGATAGAATAGACGTCTATCAAATCCATGTATCCAATTAGGTGACAGTATGGATACATTATCCATCCAGTGACAGTACGGATACACCATCAATCCAGTGACAGTGTGGTTACACCATCCATCCAGTTGTAGTGTGGTTACACCATCCATCCAGTGACAGTACGGATACACCATCCATCCAGTAACAGTACGGATACACCATCCATCCAGTTGCAGTGTGGTTACACCATCCATCCATTGACAGAGTTGTACTTTCCAATCAAGCAAGATCGGGGGTACCTGTAATATAGCACAGTAACATACAATCATTATTTGCTAAAATGTGACAAAAAATGGGAGTAGATAAAACCTTTGCAGCCTAGACCAAAAGACAAGCACTTCCGTCAGACATCGGGGGAACCTCCCTATTGGCATCGGCAGTATGTACCCGGGGAAGTTGGACCTACAGGTAACTGTATCATTTGTAAGGAGTAAAATGGTCAGAATGTTTATTCATCAAAACAATGGCTTTTGATATTTTCAAAAACAAATTACATTCAAACAAAACATTGACAAAGTGGCTAGCGTACAATACCACAATCGAAATTGATCAACTAGTTATGCTATGAAATGTAGATACTGTATCAAGACAATCACTGTGGTACATTCGAAACAAACCACAATGACCGTCCTTACAGCGATTTATGCATCGATTACTGTGTTAATCACCAAAGAATGTTAAAATCATAGATTAATTATATTGCATGCATTTAAATTTAAGAATGATGCCATAGAAAAGAAAATCAAAATGCACCTAAGTGACCTGCTGTCAATGTCTTGAGTAAGATAACCTGTCCTATAGCTTGACTAATTTTACATGAACCAGACCTTTTGATTAGCATATTTTAACAGTCGATATCTTGCCAGTATTTATAACCTCGGTTGTATGTTTTCATAGTCGGGAGTATCACGAAGATGGTCGAGGGGTACTTACGAACATTGCTGCAAGTTTGATGTCAACAACGTCATAATGAGGTTACTTGCTGACGCATATTCTTCTGGCTATTGTTCATGTCTGGTGATTTCTTACGACTCGCAAATCATGCAGTCATTTCCACAATCTTTAAAATTGCGCAAACCACCCGACTACCGACTGGTAGTCATATGCTCAAGGGATTTCCAATCGTAGCCAGAGATCGCAGACTGGTGTTTATGTCCTGTATTTGTATGTCTTCATACAAGGAATCTGAGGTATAGTAACCCTTAATTAAATCTCATAAAATTGTTTTCTGATTAAATAAATAAAATGTACGGTCTTGTGCAGAGATATTAACATGATCCTCTTACCTGCAATTACTAGTACAGGTATTTGCGCAATTTAACAACTGCTTTTAGCGTTTTTTTATTGTATTCTAGTATTAATAAATAAAATAAAAATCTGCAACTGTCTCAGAAAATGAGATTGAAAATAAGGAAAGTATACAAAACATTAAAACTTCCAATAGTAATAATCCAATGAATATAAATTTGTTTTATCGTTGATTATCCTGATGTATTGAAACTGTACATGGAAACTACATTACAATACCATACAATCTTCATTTTAAGTCAGATTACATTTACAACAATATATCATTAGCTATGTCCGACAATGAAAAGTTTGACAAGACAAGTTTGTCTTTATGCCCTGTTACCTTGCAGCAAATATAGTTGTCTGGCTGATTAAATAATGTGCACTTGTGTATTATTAAAATTAGACATCATTTGCTTGAAAGTTTGCAGCATATGACTGTTTATATTGTCTTACTTTTTGCCAGGCATCATACTGTATTATTGCTATTTTAATATGAAGCATGATAAAATGGAGGACTTCTTGGTGTTAAACAGTCTTTCAAGTTCAGTGGGCTATATACCACCTAAATAAGAACATGTTCAATCGTACAGATCTGTTGGTCTTATAATGTACTTTACATTTCAGGATAGTCATATCATGCCTAGTGTGTATGGAGTTGCCTTGTATGAGAACTTCACCGTTGACATTCCCACACTGATGTTTCTATGTGTGTTAGATGTTCAGGGTAGTGGTACATTGGTAGCCGGGATGATCGACAGTATGTGGAATCGACCTACATATATGGATGATCTGGTTATGACTGTCACCACTTTGTCTGAGGTAAGCTTACTTAATATTTGAGGGTGGCTTCCTTTGAAGTAGACTCACTATAACTAATATCACAGCATCCTTGCAACATGCAGTCATACACTGATCTTTGATCACTTTTAAGGTCCCTGGTAGGGAATTCTCTTTGTATGTGTCTACTGAAGATTCAATCAAACTCATCAAGACATCTAATGCTGTTTGCAATTTATACTTTGTTCAGTAAATACATGTTTCAGATTTGTCCAACTCTTTGTAGTCTTTTTGCATCATCATTGGGTAAAGGGTTAAATGCAGCTGATATTTAAATATTATATTTATATATTAAAGGTGTCAGATGGAAGCCTTGTTCAGAGTGATGAACAGTTTGATCTTGGTATCAACCAACTACCCTTGGTCATGGAATTGGTGGAGTGTAGTGATGATGCAATATATGCTTTCCTGGAGGTTCCTCCCAGCACCACCTGCCAGTATTTTTATGACAGTCTTGTTGCAATGAGGTGAATATTTATTATTCTGTACCTTAGGCAATTCCACCGTGAGATAAACAATTACAACACTTTGTTCATAAAAAGTTGGTACACTGTACACACACTTTTATCTTTTTTAATATGTTTCTTTTTTTGTACTTTCATCATTGTGTCTGAACCTCCAACTAAATATGTTAAGATAATATTGATACAATGTACTGTCATTCAATTGTTATCTGTAACATTACACATCACCCATTTACCATAGACTGCAGCATATTAACCTTACCAGTTTCTCTGGACTGGATACTGAACTAGTTATTACTTGATCTACCACAAGGAAATGTGGAAAATATTGAATCAAATTTTCCTGCCAAATTCAGGGCACTAGTCTAACAGTGTTTTGCTAGATCTGTTAATTCTCTTAAAAAATCCTAGAAAGGGGCTCAAATATGTCTGGGTTTTTTTTGCTACTCAAATCGCTCCAGTTGTTAGCTTATTGTGCCTTAAAATAAGTTTTCCTTGTCAAAGACAACTAGCCATTTTAACAGGAATTATTAGTTTTGTTCCATGTCTTCTTGTTAATACATTTTGCCTTAACTTTATACAGAGATGAGACTGGACTGGATATACTCAACACTGTTAACTTGGTGTTTTCCATATCTGGAATGACTGTTGAAGGGACAATGATAAGAGGCGGACATCGTCCTGATGGAGCTAAAATTCCGGTAGATGGTGCTATTGGAGGAACAACAGGCTTTGCTACAGAATGGGCCACTGGAGTGGTCAGTGTTTCTGATGATGTATATCAAGTTGAACTCCCTGTAAGTTTCACTCACATTTTCAAAATTTCACTATTGCTGATTTGTATGTTTTACAGCCAGTTAGACAGTATGCTATAAGTGGTATAAACAGTTTGTTGTTTCCATGGCAACAACTGTATAGAGTTTTTTCAAAAACAACATTTTTGAAGTTTTTGTATGATTTTAATTTTTTCCAGCTGTTTTAATGAACAAGTTTGAAAATGTATCTTAATTAAATCTAACCATTAGATAGATCTTTCCACATAATCGACCATGGCCGAGTTGTAAGGGCGTCTGCCTTCAGAGCGGAAGGTCCAAGGTTTGAAACCCGTCGGAAGCTGGGTTATGTAAGAATCATGAGATTACAGCAGTTTAAATTTCTTTTATTTTAGATGGTAGTTTTTCAAATGTCTTGGACAGTTCACAGTAATGACCGAAGTCAACATATGGTCAAAATATGGCAAGTCCATTGAATAACAATATTCACATACTGGTAAGTACTTCTTGTAAAACTAACAATGTTTTCCTTACCCATGCCTCCCAATTATATCAGGGGTGATCAATAGATAATGAGAAAATGTTTACAACATATCTAAAGTTATCTTATCTGGTGGTTAGTACATATGTAAGACGAAATCATACCTAATGTATACTATGAATTGAAGCTTTTGACATGGCATGATCATCAAATGATTACTAAATCCCGCACACAATTTCATTATAACATGTTTTCTTCAAAACTAAATATTTTATTGATAATCTTTTCCTTTTCTGCTATCACAGAACAATAACACATGCGTGACATAACATATGACTAACTAACTCATATTTAACAGTACTGCCAAAACAAAAGTTTAAGCATTTTTTTATTATATTTTGATCATCCCTCGTTTGTGTTATAATTGTTACAACTGCTACTCTTATCCTCTTATCATCAATTCAATACTAGTTAGTATTATCTCATTTGGAAAAATAATACAGATTACCGGTTACTCAGTTACACCCAGTTTAATCTAGATAAACCTAGTTTACCTGATGGTCAAGTTCATGTTTAAGAACGGTTATCATATGAATTTGAAAGGATTGTATAGGGAGTAACATTTTTATCAAATTTTCAAAGTTTCTAGTATGTAGTCCTGATTTTCTTAAGAAGTTTTAGAGAGTTTTTGCCATCTTGATTTCCATCTTGATAAACAGATGATGCCAAATGTTTTCACACCATGCCGGTGTATAAAATTTAAAGGCGAACCAAGATATCCACAACATCGAATCCCCCATGAAAATTAATGATTTTACAGTATTCATTAAAGTGTATAGATCTATATCTAACGGTCATTTAATGTCAAAGTAATTACTTGATTGTTTTTTAGTAAACTAGACTACCTTAATTTGGATGGGTTCCGTGTTCTTTGATTCAATTGTTGAAAAAATAGTGGATTCGTATAATTGCATAGGGTGTTCTAGAACATTTTCGTATGAAAACAGACAATTAGCATGTCCAATAAATCACAGAGAGAGTTTCTGTTAAAGCTGAAACGAAAAATGATTTAATGGATATGAAAGCATAATAATTGTATTTCAGTTTTTTATATTTTTTAGAAAAAAAAGTCAAATATAGCTCTATACACTTTAAGCCAGATGTAACCAATCACCAAACATTATAAAATACTTGTAAATGTAGTGGTATTGTTTAAATGAAGGTCTGTATAGACTGTTTCAGTGTCAGTTACTGTAACAGTATGGTTTTGTAATAACACCAAGACATCTTATGTTTTTTGTTATTGTTAAATCAATTAATCATACAAAATATCCTTGATTTGCAGGAAGTAAAGTTCCACATTCCAGTGTCCAAGATGTTGAGGGTGTTCAGAAGCTTGAGCTGCACCTTTGGAGGACTTTCAAAGTAAGTTTTATTATACACACAAAGGAAAGTAAAATGTTGTATTGTTTATGGATAACCATCTGCAGCAAGTTAGTTTGGTGGTGTTGTCGTTTCAACCAATGATGATTGATTTGTTGGTATTGTATGCAATGAGTATGTGCCAAATATCAGGGGCCTTATTGACCATCGTATAAGTCTAAAATTCAGACTTAGACTTTATATGGCCAAATGTTCTATTCACTCTCATGCTGTTATAATTGTACCGATTTTAATATAAATAGGTATACATGTTCAGTGGGTAACACATAATAATCAGAAACAATGTCATGTGGTTCAATCTTATTTTTAAGAAATGGCAGTGATTATGAATATTATCAATGTTAAGTCTAAGTCTGAATTTTAGACTTATGACGTTGGTGAATAAGGCCCCTGATGGCTGTCTGCATCTTTAAGGCAGTGCCCTAAATGTGTTTAGTGTATTACACTTATGGGGCAGAATTATGCCTGTACGGACAGCTATTGCTATATCTAAAAGCTCAATCTATTTTAGACAAAATATGCTACTGTAACATAATGATCCCCAAAAAACAGTTGATAACCAGTTCTAGATAAAGCTCTGCAAGATTGCATTTTTACTTTTCAAAATTTTAATTTGTAGTAATAACCTACTGTCTACTGTCTAAATTAAATCATCTTATTGCTATATTATACATCAAATTAAAATACTGATGTTCTTCATGTGGCGCTGATTTAATTAAAATTTATCAGTCATAAGGCATTTACTGTAAATATTCAAATAATTAATATAAATACATGTACAGTGGTCATGGTTTTATCGCTTGATTCTTCTATTATTTGTATCTTTATTTTTTCAGGACATAATTGAGAGCAGATGTGAATTTTCCTGAATCTGATCGTGTAGCTTACATTTGGTTCGGTTAATTACAAGGTTACTGTCTGTTGGTCCCATTGGTTGATGTATGTCTGAGGCAAAAGTGCAGGGAAAAGCATTTTTTTTATTATTTCACTTTGAGAAATGTTTGGCAAAGTAAAATCAGTTTTTGGTATTATACTATGCATACACACCCCTGTAAAATGTTAAAAGAGTCGCATAGTCACTAATACAATTTTCTAATTTTTTTTGTGCCCCGAGGCACACTTTGCTTCCTTTGGTTTTTTGGGCAGAGTACCTGTACTTCGAGTTAGGTAAATTGGTCGATGAAACTTAAGAAATAACTCAAAAGGAGGTTTACTTCCTGTAGTGAGTTATTTGAAGTGGCTGTTAGGACCAAGTGCTACTAAAGCTGGTGATTGGAGGATGGGGATGATCTATGCTTAAAATTCAAGTGTTTGAAAGTTATCGTTTATGCTGGAAGACAAGTACCTGCATTTGATTGGAACGTACCACTGTCGCTGTAAGACGAGTACCTACGTTTGATTGGAAAGTTCCATTTTTGCTGTAAGACGACAGTACCTACATTGGTTTGGAACGTACCACTGTCGCTGTAAGACGAGTACCTACGTTTGATTGGAAAGAACCACTTGCACTGAAAGACAAGACCAATGAAGCTACAGGACTGCTTGAATCATGGTAAGATATATATATATACACTCGGCGGCACTCTAACGCTGCCACTTGATTAATCTTGATATCTTGAAACCGTTTGAGATAACTTTATCAAATTTTCACCAGTTTTAGTTTAAGGCATGTATACATTGCTGCATGTGTTAATTCAGAAAATGGTGTGTATGAAAATGCATGGTAAAAGCGTAATTTACGTCGCCCGGAATTACAAAGTCACAAAATTAAGCAGCATATTTATTAGGGGTCAATTGAGTATTTTCAATAATTTATTTCTTTTTAGCTTCAAGTGGTGTTATGTACTGAGTGTACACAATAAAAGTATTCATAAATTTCATCTACATTACAATTTCCTAGGTAACCAAATAGCAGTTGGTAAGCTTAGACCGTCTCAAAATCAGCGCATAATTTGAATATAAAACTGATGCGCTTATAATTAACGTTTAACCTCAAATAATGCTACATGAATGGTAAAATTCACATTTCTTCTGAATAACGAATGTTAATAGTGCGCAGTAGAGTTGAATTTATTCAGTTTGATATAATAATTAGTCACCCTAAATTTAAATTTCAAGTTGAGCGCAACCTGCGTTACTCGCAAGAATCATATTTTCTCAACAGACATGCTATGGGTACAGAAAACACTATATTTTGTAGCAAAACCAACAATTTTAGTTTTCTAGCATTTTGGTAAATATTGTTAATAACCATTAAAAACCATGAGCGAATAAAATGGTGATATGCACAACCATTAAAGGAAATAGGGACATCTACACGCATACATAACAATCAGATGGCCGATATTGAGTGATAAAAATGCGACTTTCAATATAAGTATTCAGTCAGTTGAAGACGTATCGTGCAATAGCCTATTGTCGAATCAAGCAGAAAATTCGCCAGAACCTGTGTCAAATATTGATGTTCAAGTGTGCCAAATTTCATTACAATTCATTGAGGACTTTTTAAGAAAAGTGAAATACATAAGTGGCAGCGTTAGAAGTGCCGCTAAGTGTATATATGATACAACCATATCATTTTGTGCAACTGAAGGTTGCTAGCTAAATTTTACTGGGATCAGTGTTTACATGCATTGGAATTGATCATTGAAATCAATAAAAATAACAGGTTAATATCGACAGATAATTCTTCTGCAATATTGCTTCAATTTCATCCATTTTGTGATATTTATGTAAATGTAGTGTTCTGTTATTTGTTAAAAATTAAGAGGACAAGACTTAGTGAAAATGTTCCATTATTATATTTTTGACGGTGGGGATGTTTGCTAAAAAAGTAGTTCCATTGAGTGGTCAAATTTTAACAAACTATGATTGTATGTTACTGTGCTATATTACAGGTACACCCAATCTTGCTGGATTGGAAAGTACAACTCTGTCACTGGATGGATGGATGGATGGTGTAACCATACTGTGAACGGATGCAAGTCCATTGAATAACACTGTTCACATAATGGTAAGTATTTGTACTTCTTAAAAAACTAATCTTTGCAGTTGACATGTAAAGTTTGAAGGTATTAGTCTCTCAGCATCAATGGTACATTCCAAACCAATGTAGGTACTCGTCTTTCAACGACAGTGGTACGTTCCAATCAAATGCAGGGTTCATCATAATTCAAAGGACTTGCCATATTCTGACAGTAGCGTGACTTCGGTCATTACTGTAAACTGTCCAAGACATCTAAAATACAAGAAATTTAAACTGCTGTAATCTCATGATTCTAAAATGTGACTAAACAAGATACCACACAGGTAAATTTCAAGTGTAATTGATCAAGCAAGACAAAACAGGCAAAGTGGAGCATACACTATAACTAGAACATTCCATTAAACCTAACATGCCAAGTGCACAGATTAGGTCCGGTTCATCAAACCTAACGTGCCAAATGCGCAGATTAGGTCCGGTTCATCAAACCTAACATGCCAAGTGCACAGATTAGGTCCGGTTCGTTTTATGATAAAACTCAAGGTTTTCAGAAAAATAGCTATAGACATCCTATTTATTGGACCATACACCAAAATAATTTTTTTATACCATTAATTCAGATGATTGTTTCAAGCCACTATGTTTGGCTTCTTTCCTTTACAATCACAAATCTTAATTAGTTTTACAAGTAGTACAGGTACTTACCAGTATGTGAACAGTGATATTCAATGTTTTTGCCATATTCTGACCATAGCGTGACTTCGGTCATTACAGTAAACTGTCCAAGACATCTAAAATACAAGAAATTTGAACTGCAGTAATCTCATGATTCTACAATGTGACTAAACAAGATTTCACCCAGGAAATTTTCAAGTGTAATTGGTAAAGCAAGGCAAAACAACTAAAGTGGAGCATACTCCTTAACTAGATCATTCCATCAAACCTAACATCTCAACTGCATAGATTAGTTTTACAAGAAGTACAAGTACTTACCGTTATGTGAACAGTGATATTCAATGGACTTGCCATATTCTGACCATAGGGTGCCTTCAGTCATTACTGTAAACTGTCCAAGACATCTAAAATACAAGAAATTTGAACTGCTGTAATCTCATGATTCTAAAATATGACTAAACAAGATTCCACCCTGGAAATTTTCAAGTGTAATTGGTCAAGCAAGGCAAAACAACTAAAGTGGAGCATATTCCTTCCATCAAACTTTACATGTCAACTGCAAAGATTAGTTTTTTAAGAAGTACAAATACTTACCATTATGTGAACAGTGTTATTCAATGGACTTGCATCCGTTCACAGTATGGTTACACCATCCATCCATCCATCCAGTGACAGAGTTGTACTTTCCAATCCAGCAAGATTGGGTGTACCTGTAATATAGCACAGTAACATACAATCATAGTTTGTTAAAATTTGACCACTCAATGGAACTACTTTTTTAGCAAACATCCCCACCGTCAAAAATATAATAATGGAACATTTTCACTAAGTCTTGTCCTCTTAATTTTTAACAAATAACAGAACACTACATTTACATAAATATCACAAAATGGATGAAATTGAAGCAATATTGCAGAAGAATTATCTGTCGATATTAACCTGTTATTTTTATTGATTTCAATGATCAATTCCAATGCATGTAAACACTGATCCCAGTAAAATTTAGCTAGCAACCTTCAGTTGCACAAAATGATATGGTTGTATCATATATACACTTAGCGGCACTTCTAACGCTGCCACTTATGTATTTCACTTTTCTTAAAAAGTCCTCAATGAATTGTAATGAAATTTGGCACACTTGAACATCAATATTTGACACAGGTTCTGGCGAATTTTCTGCTTGATTCGACAATAGGCTATTGCACGATACGTCTTCAACTGACTGAATACTTATATTGAAAGTCGCATTTTTATCACTCAATATCGGCCATCTGATTGTTATGTATGCGTGTAGATGTCCCTATTTCCTTTAATGGTTGTGCATATCACCATTTTATTCGCTCATGGTTTTTAATGGTTATTAACAATATTTACCAAAATGCTAGAAAACTAAAATTGTTGGTTTTGCTACAAAATATAGTGTTTTCTGTACCCATAGCATGTCTGTTGAGAAAATATGATTCTTGCGAGTAACGCAGGTTGCGCTCAACTTGAAATTTAAATTTAGGGTGACTAATTATTATATCAAACTGAATAAATTCAACTCTACTGCGCACTATTAACATTCGTTATTCAGAAGAAATGTGAATTTTACCATTCATGTAGCATTATTTGAGGTTAAACGTTAATTATAAGCGCATCAGTTTTATATTCAAATTATGCGCTGATTTTGAGACGGTCTAAGCTTACCAACTGCTATTTGGTTACCTAGGAAATTGTAATGTAGATGAAATTTATGAATACTTTTATTGTGTACACTCAGTACATAACACCACTTGAAGCTAAAAAGAAATAAATTATTGAAAATACTCAATTGACCCCTAATAAATATGCTGCTTAATTTTGTGACTTTGTAATTCCGGGCGACGTAAATTACGCTTTTACCATGCATTTTCATACACACCATTTTCTGAATTAACACATGCAGCAATGTATACATGCCTTAAACTAAAACTGGTGAAAATTTGATAAAGTTATCTCAAACGGTTTCAAGATATCAAGATTAATCAAGTGGCAGCGTTAGAGTGCCGCCGAGTGTATATATATATATCTTACCATGATTCAAGCAGTCCTGTAGCTTCATTGGTCTTGTCTTTCAGTGCAAGTGGTTCTTTCCAATCAAACGTAGGTACTCGTCTTACAGCGACAGTGGTACGTTCCAAACCAATGTAGGTACTGTCGTCTTACAGCAAAAATGGAACTTTCCAATCAGTTGTAGGTACTCGTCTTACAGCGACAGTGGTACGTTCCAATCAAATGCAGGTACTTGTCTTCCAGCATAAACGATAACTTTCAAACACTTGAATTTTAAGCATAGATCATCCCCATCCTCCAATCACCAGCTTTAGTAGCACTTGGTCCTAACAGCCACTTCAAATAACTCACTACAGGAAGTAAACCTCCTTTTGAGTTATTTCTTAAGTTTCATCGACCAATTTACCTAACTCGAAGTACAGGTACTCTGCCCAAAAAACCAAAGGAAGCAAAGTGTGCCTCGGGGCACAAAAAAATTTAGAAAATTGTATTAGTGACTATGCGACTCTTTTAACATTTTACAGGGGTGTGTATGCATAGTATAATACCAAAAACTGATTTTACTTTGCCAAACATTTCTCAAAGTGAAATAATAAAAAAAATGCTTTTCCCTGCACTTTTGCCTCAGACATACATCAACCAATGGGACCAACAGACAGTAACCTTGTAATTAACCGAACCAAATGTAAGCTACACGATCAGATTCAGGAAAATTCACATCTGCTCTCAATTATGTCCTGAAAAAATAAAGATACAAATAATAGAAGAATCAAGCGATAAAACCATGACCACTGTACATGTATTTATATTAATTATTTGAATATTTACAGTAAATGCCTTATGACTGATAAATTTTAATTAAATCAGCGCCACATGAAGAACATCAGTATTTTAATTTGATGTATAATATAGCAATAAGATGATTTAATTTAGACAGTAGACAGTAGGTTATTACTACAAATTAAAATTTTGAAAAGTAAAAATGCAATCTTGCAGAGCTTTATCTAGAACTGGTTATCAACTGTTTTTTGGGGATCATTATGTTACAGTAGCATATTTTGTCTAAAATAGATTGAGCTTTTAGATATAGCAATAGCTGTCCGTACAGGCATAATTCTGCCCCATAAGTGTAATACACTAAACACATTTAGGGCACTGCCTTAAAGATGCAGACAGCCATCAGGGGCCTTATTCACCAACGTCATAAGTCTAAAATTCAGACTTAGACTTAACATTGATAATATTCATAATCACTGCCATTTCTTAAAAATAAGATTGAACCACATGACATTGTTTCTGATTATTATGTGTTACCCACTGAACATGTATACCTATTTATATTAAAATCGGTACAATTATAACAGCATGAGAGTGAATAGAACATTTGGCCATATAAAGTCTAAGTCTGAATTTTAGACTTATACGATGGTCAATAAGGCCCCTGATATTTGTCACATACTCATTGCATACAATACCAACAAATCAATCATCATTGGTTGAAACGACAACACCACCAAACTAACTTGCTGCAGATGGTTATCCATAAACAATACAACATTTTACTTTCCTTTGTGTGTATAATAAAACTTACTTTGAAAGTCCTCCAAAGGTGCAGCTCAAGCTTCTGAACACCCTCAACATCTTGGACACTGGAATGTGGAACTTTACTTCCTGCAAATCAAGGATATTTTGTATGATTAATTGATTTAACAATAACAAAAAACATAAGATGTCTTGGTGTTATTACAAAACCATACTGTTACAGTAACTGACACTGAAACAGTCTATACAGACCTTCATTTAAACAATACCACTACATTTACAAGTATTTTATAATGTTTGGTGATTGGTTACATCTGGCTTAAAGTGTATAGAGCTATATTTGACTTTTTTTTCTAAAAAATATAAAAAACTGAAATACAATTATTATGCTTTCATATCCATTAAATCATTTTTCGTTTCAGCTTTAACAGAAACTCTCTCTGTGATTTATTGGACATGCTAATTGTCTGTTTTCATACGAAAATGTTCTAGAACACCCTATGCAATTATACGAATCCACTATTTTTTCAACAATTGAATCAAAGAACACGGAACCCATCCAAATTAAGGTAGTCTAGTTTACTAAAAAACAATCAAGTAATTACTTTGACATTAAATGACCGTTAGATATAGATCTATACACTTTAATGAATACTGTAAAATCATTAATTTTCATGGGGGATTCGATGTTGTGGATATCTTGGTTCGCCTTTAAATTTTATACACCGGCATGGTGTGAAAACATTTGGCATCATCTGTTTATCAAGATGGAAATCAAGATGGCAAAAACTCTCTAAAACTTCTTAAGAAAATCAGGACTACATACTAGAAACTTTGAAAATTTGATAAAAATGTTACTCCCTATACAATCCTTTCAAATTCATATGATAACCGTTCTTAAACATGAACTTGACCATCAGGTAAACTAGGTTTATCTAGATTAAACTGGGTGTAACTGAGTAACCGGTAATCTGTATTATTTTTCCAAATGAGATAATACTAACTAGTATTGAATTGATGATAAGAGGATAAGAGTAGCAGTTGTAACAATTATAACACAAACGAGGGATGATCAAAATATAATAAAAAAATGCTTAAACTTTTGTTTTGGCAGTACTGTTAAATATGAGTTAGGTAGTCATATGTTATGTCACGCATGTGTTATTGTTCTGTGATAGCAGAAAAGGAAAAGATTATCAATAAAATATTTAGTTTTGAAGAAAACATGTTATAATGAAATTGTGTGCGGGATTTAGTAATCATTTGATGATCATGCCATGTCAAAAGCTTCAATTCATAGTATACATTAGGTATGATTTCGTCTTACATATGTACTAACCACCAGATAAGATAACTTTAGATATGTTGTAAACATTTTCTCATTATCTATTGATCACCCCTGATATAATTGGGAGGCATGGGTAAGGAAAACATTGTTAGTTTTACAAGAAGTACTTACCAGTATGTGAATATTGTTATTCAATGGACTTGCCATATTTTGACCATATGTTGACTTCGGTCATTACTGTGAACTGTCCAAGACATTTGAAAAACTACCATCTAAAATAAAAGAAATTTAAACTGCTGTAATCTCATGATTCTTACATAACCCAGCTTCCGACGGGTTTCAAACCTTGGACCTTCCGCTCTGAAGGCAGACGCCCTTACAACTCGGCCATGGTCGATTATGTGGAAAGATCTATCTAATGGTTAGATTTAATTAAGATACATTTTCAAACTTGTTCATTAAAACAGCTGGAAAAAATTAAAATCATACAAAAACTTCAAAAATGTTGTTTTTGAAAAAACTCTATACAGTTGTTGCCATGGAAACAACAAACTGTTTATACCACTTATAGCATACTGTCTAACTGGCTGTAAAACATACAAATCAGCAATAGTGAAATTTTGAAAATGTGAGTGAAACTTACAGGGAGTTCAACTTGATATACATCATCAGAAACACTGACCACTCCAGTGGCCCATTCTGTAGCAAAGCCTGTTGTTCCTCCAATAGCACCATCTACCGGAATTTTAGCTCCATCAGGACGATGTCCGCCTCTTATCATTGTCCCTTCAACAGTCATTCCAGATATGGAAAACACCAAGTTAACAGTGTTGAGTATATCCAGTCCAGTCTCATCTCTGTATAAAGTTAAGGCAAAATGTATTAACAAGAAGACATGGAACAAAACTAATAATTCCTGTTAAAATGGCTAGTTGTCTTTGACAAGGAAAACTTATTTTAAGGCACAATAAGCTAACAACTGGAGCGATTTGAGTAGCAAAAAAAACCCAGACATATTTGAGCCCCTTTCTAGGATTTTTTAAGAGAATTAACAGATCTAGCAAAACACTGTTAGACTAGTGCCCTGAATTTGGCAGGAAAATTTGATTCAATATTTTCCACATTTCCTTGTGGTAGATCAAGTAATAACTAGTTCAGTATCCAGTCCAGAGAAACTGGTAAGGTTAATATGCTGCAGTCTATGGTAAATGGGTGATGTGTAATGTTACAGATAACAATTGAATGACAGTACATTGTATCAATATTATCTTAACATATTTAGTTGGAGGTTCAGACACAATGATGAAAGTACAAAAAAAGAAACATATTAAAAAAGATAAAAGTGTGTGTACAGTGTACCAACTTTTTATGAACAAAGTGTTGTAATTGTTTATCTCACGGTGGAATTGCCTAAGGTACAGAATAATAAATATTCACCTCATTGCAACAAGACTGTCATAAAAATACTGGCAGGTGGTGCTGGGAGGAACCTCCAGGAAAGCATATATTGCATCATCACTACACTCCACCAATTCCATGACCAAGGGTAGTTGGTTGATACCAAGATCAAACTGTTCATCACTCTGAACAAGGCTTCCATCTGACACCTTTAATATATAAATATAATATTTAAATATCAGCTGCATTTAACCCTTTACCCAATGATGATGCAAAAAGACTACAAAGAGTTGGACAAATCTGAAACATGTATTTACTGAACAAAGTATAAATTGCAAACAGCATTAGATGTCTTGATGAGTTTGATTGAATCTTCAGTAGACACATACAAAGAGAATTCCCTACCAGGGACCTTAAAAGTGATCAAAGATCAGTGTATGACTGCATGTTGCAAGGATGCTGTGATATTAGTTATAGTGAGTCTACTTCAAAGGAAGCCACCCTCAAATATTAAGTAAGCTTACCTCAGACAAAGTGGTGACAGTCATAACCAGATCATCCATATATGTAGGTCGATTCCACATACTGTCGATCATCCCGGCTACCAATGTACCACTACCCTGAACATCTAACACACATAGAAACATCAGTGTGGGAATGTCAACGGTGAAGTTCTCATACAAGGCAACTCCATACACACTAGGCATGATATGACTATCCTGAAATGTAAAGTACATTATAAGACCAACAGATCTGTACGATTGAACATGTTCTTATTTAGGTGGTATATAGCCCACTGAACTTGAAAGACTGTTTAACACCAAGAAGTCCTCCATTTTATCATGCTTCATATTAAAATAGCAATAATACAGTATGATGCCTGGCAAAAAGTAAGACAATATAAACAGTCATATGCTGCAAACTTTCAAGCAAATGATGTCTAATTTTAATAATACACAAGTGCACATTATTTAATCAGCCAGACAACTATATTTGCTGCAAGGTAACAGGGCATAAAGACAAACTTGTCTTGTCAAACTTTTCATTGTCGGACATAGCTAATGATATATTGTTGTAAATGTAATCTGACTTAAAATGAAGATTGTATGGTATTGTAATGTAGTTTCCATGTACAGTTTCAATACATCAGGATAATCAACGATAAAACAAATTTATATTCATTGGATTATTACTATTGGAAGTTTTAATGTTTTGTATACTTTCCTTATTTTCAATCTCATTTTCTGAGACAGTTGCAGATTTTTATTTTATTTATTAATACTAGAATACAATAAAAAAACGCTAAAAGCAGTTGTTAAATTGCGCAAATACCTGTACTAGTAATTGCAGGTAAGAGGATCATGTTAATATCTCTGCACAAGACCGTACATTTTATTTATTTAATCAGAAAACAATTTTATGAGATTTAATTAAGGGTTACTATACCTCAGATTCCTTGTATGAAGACATACAAATACAGGACATAAACACCAGTCTGCGATCTCTGGCTACGATTGGAAATCCCTTGAGCATATGACTAGATCTAGAAGTATGACGGAAGTACAAGTCCAAAACTGGGGTATCAACAGCCTGTAAAGAATAAAAGGTTAATCATAAAATATAGACCTATATAAGATTAGTTACATAACTTGTGACTAATATTTCCTAAATTGTCAAGGAGTCGCGAATGCCCAGATCGACTACCAAACAAGAATTCTGACTATAGCTTTATTCACAATCCTGAAAAGGATTGTTTTGTGTGCCATTAGCACAAACCCAACACAAAATCTCATCCCAATTGTTATTCTATTGCTTTAGTGACATGACACCATTAGTTTATTCAACGCCATAAGCACAGGTAATTGTATACTAGTATTTGAAAAAGAAAACAAAAACGAAAAAAAAAATTTTTTTTGAAAATTTGTATTTTTCTATCAAGGTCAATTTGTACAGAAATCCACGAGCCGATTCGAGAGGTGCAGTTTGTTTTTAACAAAAAGACTGCTTTATGCATAACAATTATCTATAAAAGGATGTGTGTTTACACAAATAATGTTATGGGATGAATGTAAGCCAAAAATTAACTTCATATCATAAAATACATTGCTTAAAGGTATACTTTAACTGTCGCTGGTGTAACACATTGTGAGGGACGGCCATAATGGATTTGTGTTGATTGCACCATATGAATCGGCTGTGAAACAGTATCTACATTTTATAGTATAACTTTTTAACTATTTGATCAATTCTGATAAGATCTGGCATATAAGTACTACAAACATTGCTGTATTTGAATATAACTAGTGTATGGAGATATTGATAGTCAAATTTTGTTTTTGATTGATTGAAATTCTGGTTCATCTAGAACAAATAAACCTTTATAGAAAAATATAAGTTTCCAAAAAAAAATTTTTTTTCTTTTTTTTTCGTTTTCAACGATACAGTTACCTGTGGCCATAAGCTGCAAGTAATTTAACTAAAATTCAAACAACGTTTTGGTGATGTTTTAGAATAGCAGCCCATGGACATAGGAGCAGGGGGTTGCCCCCCATGTCTGGACAGGGGGCAGCATATCTGGAATATGGCCAATTAACAAAATTGTGAGTGTTAAACTATCCATGGCAATGGCAGTAAATAAGTTATTTACCTGACACACCAACTTGTCATGCGGTAAGTCATCTTCAATCAACTCTGGTCCTTCCATCGAGGCCACACCTTGATCACAAACATATGCTAGCAGTGCTCGAACAAGCAGAACCTGTATTAAGGAAACAAGAAAAATCTTTATAAAATGTCCATGTATTCCAAAAATTAAAGTATAAAATTTCCATAATTTTTCATAATAATTGAAGAACATATATTCATATCAATAAAACCATATAGTGGTTTCAAATTCATATAACCATGCATAGCTCTAGGATATAACCATGGCCTATGTGTAGATACCATTATTATTTATAAATGTTTTCCTTGCCAATTCGCGCCAAATAAAATAGAAGTCACCCAAAATACAACCTGAAATAAAATAAATATTGAATATAAATGGTCTACTTACGTCGACGATCAGCATCATTACGTGCAACACAATCCAGCAAACGTAGAAAATCATAGTTGCTAAAGTTTGGTAAACAAAAATGTAACAGCGAAAATTTATGTTCTTGCTCCGAATGACAGGAAATCAAGAGTGAAAGAATGACCTGATTTTGAAAATTTTCTCACGCGTTTTCGTTGGTACCCACTATGGGACTCACTATAGTACATAGGTTTGGAGATGGGAAACCAGCCGTATTTCTCGCCTGGAGCGAGCTATACTTTGTGCACGTGATCATATGCACACAATGGCATTTTAGCACAATAGCCGTGTTGTCATGATATTCACAAGTAGGGTAGGTCTATTGTATTTATGATACGTGCTCACACGGATAAACCAACACATACATGATTAGAACACAAAGCATGGTCAAGAAATTTGAATAACCTACATAGATGCATGGGCGTACCTAATCGGGTTCCCTGGTGTAATCCGTACTCGCCCGTACTCAATATTAGCTGTGCTATAAATAGAACATGGAACACGTTAAGGGCGTACCAGGAACGTCTTCAACATGGGAGATGGGGTTGCAACCGTTTCATGTTTGTAAACCTCAATAAAATAAGACTGACGTTAATTATCATGGGCGCAATATAATTATCATGCGGTTAAATTTTCTAGGTCAGTGATTATACGTGGGTATATCCAAAAGTAATGTCACTGATGCTATAAAATCGTATATAATGTCAGTAAAACCACGAAATTTTTCACACCGTAACTTCAGTCTAATTTGAATATGATGACCAAATTTCACAACAATGCACATAATACAAGGGGTATAACCTAAAGCATGGAGATTGGTGGTTTAAGTAAGACTTTCCATGGAGATTGGTGCCTATGGCCGATATTTTGATTTTTTGTCACTTGACGGACACATTTCCACCTAAGTAAGTTCATTTTCTTGTTTTATATGTGGTGTGTATGCGATAAACACCTAGCCATAAGTTTAAGCCACCTATCGGTGGTCTGTTTTCATGGGCGTAGGAGCAGGGGGGCCAGGGGGGCCAGGCCCCCCCAATGTCTGGACAGGGGGGGGGGCAACATATCTTTTGGCCCCCCCCCCCAATAATTCAGACGAAAAGTATAATTTACGACCTAATATATCTCGTTACAGGCAATTTGCCTTTATTTCTTGGTGAAAACGTATAAAAAAATTTTTGCTCGATTCGCTCGCTTATATAAATTAAAATATCCCAACACACATTGTTTCCCAAAATATACGCTTGTGACATAAATTGTACTCTAAGCGTACCACAACCCTCATATGATATGTCTTTGACAGGTTGTCAATTATATATAAATTAAGCCTTTGAAACAAAAGTTTTCACATTAAGCTTCAATCTCAAAATCAAGCAATTTAAGTTTGTGCAAGCACTTTTAAAATTGGGTTAATGTAAGAACTTAAATTTCCTGTATTTAGATCCGTTTTAATACCAAATAAGATCAGAATGCACGATATTGATCCATTGTTAAAAAAATTTGCCCGGGGAATGTCCCCGGACCCCTGTATACTTGAACTGATTAACTTTCACTTTCAGCAAATGACAACATAACCATTAAGTCACAGTTATTATATAGATATAGTAGGGCTATGGACGTGAAGAGTACAATTTATGCACGAGTGTACTTTTGTGCAAACAATGGGTGTTGACATATTGTGACATAATGCAATGACTTTGCGAGCGAAGCGAGCAAAAAAAATTTTAACCCAAGTTGACAAATGTTTGGCCCCCCCCAATGTTGAAGTCGCTCCTACGCCCATGGTTTTAGTCCGTCAGTGCAGCGATAAAAGCCTGAAAGAAGGGATGGTGACATCGGGTGTCCGTAGTCCGCATTGATTGTTATTAATTCTGACGTATCTGGGGCATTCTGGAAGGTTTTACTGTGTTTGCTAGGTACTTCTTGCATGATTGTACGGTTAAAATACTGTTTCTGCTTATTTAGGAGGCTCCATGTGCATATTTTTAACGTTTAAGACGATTTCATGGAGATTCGTCAACTTTAAGACCCGAACTGTGGAGAATTAAATCAATGTAAGTATTCTGTTCTAAAATGTTTTGCGGCATAGTGTGTTACCTTCATTGATTACAAATGTAGTTTCTATTTATTTTTCAGACTCCTGGTTTGAAGAAAACGTACCAAAAAGACGTTACTTCATGCAAGGAGGAAGTGGCAGAAAAGAAAACGGAAGAGAAATTTTAATGAAATCTCATTGCCTAATAAAAGTGTAACTAACAAGCTTTGTGTCGCAAATTAAACACTAAATACGCCGTAACCATTTAGATATTCGTCATCAAAAAGAAAACGATTAACTTCAGCACCACCTTGTCATTTGTATCGACCCAAAGAACCCCAGTGAAAAGCCAGAAAATAAAAAGAAAATAAATATAGAGTAAAGTCTCATGATAACATTTTATTCACGTATTTTAATACATGTTCAAGGTTATGATTCTATAAAATAATAAAATTACATGAAATGATGCACATAAATGTCTGTTTTGTTTTGTTGGAAAGTTCCAATAGCACAGATTCTGGTTGTATTCTTTGTTAAGATACTTCCTGGAACATTTTGGTTCACAAAGCATCAGATCACACTGCCTTTATAAAATTGACCTTCTTCGCTAATGAACCTTTAAAACTACAATTTGTAATTATTACTATATTGATTGCACAAAAAGTGACCATCGGTCAACCATGACCTCTCGGCAATGACCCCTTTATAAATAGAATACAAAGTATTTACTAGAGTGGCACTGTGGTCGAGCGGAAAGCCCGCTTGACTGCTGATCAATAGGTCCCTGGTTTGAACCTCGGCCGGTGCACTTAGTTATTCATGGAACGCTTTTCCGTGTTTCCCACCCAACTAGACATGATCTGTTTGGAAGGTAACCCAGAGGTAGTCTCGCATGTATCAGTGCTGTATACCAGGTACGTTCAAGAACCAATGTCTGTAGGGCAGTTCGCCCATATACATGGAAACACCATACTGTGTTCTCTACTTGCTGCCTCTTTAGCAAAAACAAAGGAACCATTTAAAATAAGTGTCAATGGTACGATGCATTTAACAAGATGAATGCATCATAGAGACGAGAGAGATTATTGAAATTTCACTCTTATGAATGTAACAAAAAGTAAAACTTCACTTAAAGACCACCTCAAAATTAAAACCTCCAATTCGAAGTCAATTCACATGATTACATGTTGTACTTTTGATTTGTAATATAACCAACTCTTAAATAAGCCTTTATTAATATATAAACATATATAATAAGTATGCTTTAAAATAAATAAGGGTGGTCGGATAAGTGAGGTTTCATTGTGATGTTTTGAACATTGACCAACAATATACTGCCACTTATAAAACTGCTGCAATGGTTAACGCGCAGTGTTTGTAACAAACAATCTTGGTTTGATTCCAGGTTGCTTCAATTTGTCAATGCTGGTTTTACTCCACATGTTGAGAAGTTCTTGGTTCCTTGTGGATTGTAAGTAAGTGCTTGAAAGAATACTGATCAGAAAACTGATTACAAATCCTCTATATTATAAATGCGATGAAGAAAAGGTGGGTGTTTCGAATATATTTGAAACCACAATCTACCAAATTGATGTGGCCTGTAGCACACCTTTCCGAAGAAGATACTATCCATTTAGTAGAGAAGAAGGCTACGACTAGTTCTTCTGTCAGTTCAACTGAATATCATAACATATACACAATGCACCAGTCAATTGAAAACCTTAGCACGGGGAAGGGACGGGTTGACCTTTTAAACCATGGTAAAATCCCTGCCCGAGGGCCTTACAAAAGGTAACACCACACCCTTGAAACTTATTCCCGGCTGCATTTCACATCTACGCATTTAGGTGCGGAGCAAAAGTCCTGCTCTCATTCGGCATTGCGGGGACAGCAAAAGCTAAAAACTCGTGACTACTAGTACATGTATACCCCGGGTTTGGAAAGTCAGGGTTTGATTTGACTGGTGCATAATAAACAGTGCACAAAATTATAAAAATCATCCTTTATTATTATATGCATATCTTTGGAGTACAAATAAGAAAATCACAAAAATTGTTGCAGCCAGGTGGTGTTGTCACTGTATTTGGTTCCAATTATATGTTACTCGCCAAACCAAGACCCTCTGTAAGACGGTAGCCCTGAAATTGGTACAAAATAGAGATTACTTCCATGTTTATAATACCAGTACATATGGTTTACAAAATAAAAACAAGTCTCCATGGAGAAGGTCTTAAAGTTGACGAATCTCCATGAAATCGTCTTAAACGTTAAAAATATGCACTTGGAGCCTCCTTAATAAACAGAAACAGTATTTTAGCCATAAAATCATGCATGAAGTACCTAGCAAACACAGTAAAACCATCCAGAATGCCCCGGATACGTCAGAATTAAAACAAATCAATGCGGACTACGGACACCCGATGTCACCATCCCCACACGGTATAACCGGATGCGTGGTCGGCCGAGTGATGCGTTACGGCCGAGGTAAATACTGATGACGGGTAAGTAGTGGGGTTATATTTCTTATCAGAACTGATCGATTTCGATATTTCTTTTGGATCTAGCGATTTGTGAATGACCACGAAGGTTTAAATGTACTATTCACACAGCCTCGCATGCTACCTTGGTGGAATAAATCTGATAGAGCCTGTTTATACACGGTACGCAGAAAATAATGCTCAATTCTCGCATACTTTGTCCGAAATTAAACAGTTTGTGCTAGTATTGAACTATTTAACATCACAGATCTAAGGAAAATTCATCTATGAACAACTCTGTAAAGTTACAACTCTGTCTGCGCACTGAAACCAACGATTGACCCATTCAAAGAGACCCTAGTATGCGCAAAAAGGATGACGTTTACAGCCGAGGAGATTTTGTGATGATGACGTTTTCGGCCGAGGACGAAAAATATGGATGACGTTTACGGCCGAGGAAATACTTACTAAAAACTGTGATTTTTCGCAGTTTCAATGGTTTTCTCACCGGGAAAGTATGGAATATTCTCCAGTGTACATTCCAATGAACATTTCTTTACCAGAAAAGGTTGGATAAGATTGTCTTACACTTATTTTGTTCCTATATATTTGATATAAAACGTCATGTTAGAGATCCATGACTTAAAAAGACAGGTATTTGTTTGTTTGAAAAAGTATTTAACAGTCTACGAAGAACATTTAACGAAGAACGTCAGTCAGCATACAGAAAATGATACTTTAAGTACTGAACCGGTCAATACCGTTGTGCTCCTGTCTTCACCGGGACGTGTCTTGCACACATTCTTGTGTTTATCATATTTTACAGAGTTGTGCACCAGTCAGTTGCAACCACGGCCCATATCCCCGGGGATGGGTAGTGGATAGGGGAAAGCTTTGTTTTACCTTCCAGCTTTTCTCGCCGGAGAAATGTGGAGGATTAAATGTCCGAACCAAAATCCCGGGGACAATGCTTAGCTGTCAGAGGTCGGGGAATACTAGAGATTTTACCATCAGCTATCCCCTGCAGGGTGGGGGAATTGCGATGGTTTTGACAACCCGAAAGTAAAATTCCCGTGACACCTATACCCAAGGGTGGAGACCGTGAAAGCAACTGACTGATGCATTATTTTAATGTTCGTATTTTCCTTTATTTGTTTTGGCGGTGTGTTTTTATGCTTGGAGTAGGGAAAGAAAAATGTTCATTCTGAACTGATGGTAAACTTTTTTAACCCTGTATATATCTTAAAGGGTATACAGAAGGAAATGTTTTAAATACCGTCATCGACTGTTCCTATCACGAGCTAGGTCCGCTTCTGCTGTTAATAGTGGCTGTGCCGTAGATGTAGGACTGCTTCTGCTGTTAACAGTGGCCATGTCGTAGATCTAGGACCGCTTTTGCTGTCAACGAACAATTGTTTGATGTCTAAATCCCCGCCCTACAGCCAGAGCTGACAGTACAAATCTCCGGGGTCGGTACACGTAATCACGAAGTTAATCGCGGGTTTGGAACCGAACCAAAGTATATTCACCGGGACCAGGAGTCGATTAGGTTGTCTTATTGCCGCATATTGTGAAGATGTGTCGGTCTAATTCTCCCTGTACTCTCACCGGCGGTACCGGGACCTGCACCGGGACAGTGAGAACGGGGCTAAAGTTATTCTCGAGTTCTCACGTGTAAATTCCAATAATCTAAAAATATGTTCCAAAAAAATATTTTTCTCCAAATTACTCTATGAAGTCATGATTTGAAGCCAAAACATATGTCTTAAAACTAAAAATCTAATTTAAAAAAATGTCGGCTCCAGTGGGGTTTGAACCCACGATCTGTAGGAAATTCGAATACCTTTGTAATGAATTCTTTTATGAAAAATGTTCATCACACAAGGACAAATTACATCATATGACAAACGGGCATCATAATAGTGGCACATGTTCATCATATAATGACAAATGCACATCAAATGGTATTATGGCAAACAGACGTCTTAAAATGAAAATACATTGTCATATTATGACAAATGGACATGATGATTTTTTATATCACGGTATAATAACATGATGCAACAGTTCTGCTTATCTTAAGGCAGCTGTGGCGTTCCATATAGCTAGTCTGAGTTCCATATGACCATATTTCACGATCTTAATATTTACTTTCAAATAAACAAAAAATCTGTCTTGTAAATAATATAGATCTCCAAAATGACGTTTTATATTGAAGATATAAGAATAATATAAGTGTAAGGCAGTTCTTTTCAACCTTTTTTCTGGCAAAGGGCAAATAAGTGTTCGTTGGATTGTACACTGGAGAATATTCCATACTTTCCCGGTGAGAAAACCATTGAAACTGCGAAAAATCACAGTTTTTAGTAAGTATTTCCTCGGCCGTAAACGTCATCCATATTTTTCGTCCTCGGCCGAAAACGTCATCATCACAAAATCTCCTCGGCTGTAAACGTCATCCTTTTTGCGCATACTAGGGTCTCTTTGAAAGGGTCAATCGTTGGTTTCAAGGCACGGACAGAGTTGTAACTTTACAGAGTTGTTCATAGATGAATTTTCCTTAGATCTGTGAGGTCAAATAGTTCAATACTAGCGCAAACTGTTTAATTTCGGACAATGTATGTGATAATTGAGCATTATTTTCTGCGTGCTGTGTATAAACAGGCTCTATCAGATCTATTCTGCAAAGATAGCATGCGAGGCTGAATGAATAGTACAATTAAACCTTCGTGGCCATTCACAAATCGCTAGATCCAAAAGAAATATCGAAATCGATCAGTTCTGGTAAGAAATATAACCCCACTACTTACCCGTCATCAGTATTTACCCCGGCCGTAACGCATCACTCGGCCGACCACGCATCCGGTTATACCGTGTGATCCCTTCTTTCAGGCTTTTATCGCTGCACTGACGGACTAAAACAGACCGCCGATAGGTGACTTAAGCTTATGACTAGGTGGTTATCGCATACATACCACATATAAAACAAGAAAATGAACTTACTTTGGTGGAAATGTGTCCGTCAAGTGACAAAAAACATCAAAATATCGGCCATTGGCACCAATCTCCATGGAAAGTCTTACTTAAACCACCAATCTCCATGCTTTAGGTTATACCCCTTGTAATAGCTCTGGAGATATGAACATTTTCATGAGACATACTTACGAACATCGCCGCATGGCTCACGTCAACGACGTTACCAATCGTAAAAGCTCGGCCATTTCCGTTTGTCTCCGGTAAGTACACCTCGTAAATAAGTGTAGAAATACACCAATAGCGTTCGCCGGAACTTCGCCCTCACTACTAAAGTCAGCTACATCCGCGTGAAAATAACACGTTATGTATCCATCAATACGAAGGTTATTTTATATGTTCTGATCAATGTTCTTATTCCTACGGCATAGCAGGGCGTATCGCGAAGAAAATGTCAAATATCTTTGTAGAAAACTAATATCTAGCACGGATTATAAATGAAATTTACGTCTTGTTTATCACATGACGTCATGAATGTTATGACGTTTATTTAGCGTCAACGTAAACGTGACGTTGTGCGAACTTTTATTTCGTAGCGTTCTTTCCTAGTTTATACAACTATAATTGTATTCTTGTTTTCAAATCTAGTATTTAGCAGCTGTCGTCCTCTTTTTCAAGTTTAAACTTTAACATATTTGTTGCCGTATGTACGTGTACATGTTGTATAAACGTAACTGGGGGAGTTGTCATTTTCGAATCATGTGACTGAAAGTAGTTCCAAATGTCGCCTTGTTATATCAGAGGTATTTTCCATTGGATAAAAACCGAGGTGATCAGAATGCGACGTTACTTGCTGACACCTACTCATCCAGCAGAAGTTCATCCCTGGTGATCACTGTGGTATAACGTACACCGGATATTGCTAGCAATATGAGTAAAATTATAAATTTTCGCGACATTCTAGTGTAGACAAGGGTAAGTTCAGAGACGGTTTTTAGTCTTTCTGCGTGTATTTCATATATATTTTATACAAACGTATCTCGTCCATAAATTTTCCTAGTCCGTGCAACCGGTAAATTGCCAGGAATTTCTTAAAAGGGTGATTAAAAGACCAAACTCGTATCGTTACTCACGCAAAAAGTAAGCTCGATCTGTCAAAATAAGATGCTTTTGTTTATATTCTTCGTTAAAATAGACAACTTGAATCGAGCGAATTGTCATTCCTGTTACAAAGATTGTATTGTAAATGTAGTATTTGAAACTAATCGCAAATAGCGGTGCATTGTGAGAATAAATACAGGTGTTAGTTATATAGTTGCTCACTGGTGTACGGAGTATTGCTGTATCGTGTACGGAGTATTGCTTTTAAGTGCAGTGACTATTTGTCACACAACTTGAATAAATGCAAGGTATAATCAGTGTTTGTTTGGTAAAAATAACTTGTTATTGTATAGATCTGTACCTATTAAGTTTGGATTGTATGTACTACATGAAACAATTGATGTAACAAGCTAATCCTATCTCCATGAACCCTATCCCCTGAAATTTACATGTTGTGATATTAGAAATGTACAACAATTCTACAGGGTTTAGAATGTGGTATGTACTATTTCATAAGAACAATCGCTTCTTTGACCGACTGAGCAAAATAAGTTGTCTAACCTCTGCTGGGAAGAAAATGCAAGATCCCCTTGAGAAAATGTCGGTAGTCAGGCAAACATGCTTTGTCACCCATGTATCAATATTTTCTGTTAGTGCTTTTGTGACAACATAATACAAAATACCACACAAACCTTAAACGTTCTTTTCTGTTAACTTGTTAAATTGGTGTTTAGATTTTAACATTTTAACCATGACATTAAGATTTATCACGTTAAAGAAGATGTATTATTGGAATTGTTTTAGGAGTCACCCTTGTCTTCAGGAAATGGTAGAATTTCCATTTGTAATTATATATATCCGGTACAACACATTGTCACATTAAAATATCCAAAACCTAGATTGCTTTGTCATTATCTGGCCCATGATTATACAACCATTTCATGCTTAAGTTAAGTCCATGCATTTGCTTCAAATGATTAGAATGTTGTGTTTTACTGAAACTTTTATATCAAATTGATAAGCCTTAATAAGAAATCACCTTATTGACGAACAGACGTAATAATACGATAAAACTGTCTAATTACATTCTTTATTTGCTCATGTTAATAAGCAATATTCCGTACACTAACGTCGAGCTAATGTGCAATACACTGTACACTAAACAGCAATACTCTGTACACCTGCTTGAATCTATTTTGATGTGTATCTTCGTTGTTTTTCGATCAATGTTTATGTAATTTGGTCACAACACTTTTGGGTTCAATATAAACAAAATGGGCAGTTCAGAAAATCTACATTTTGGTAATACAGTCATTCCAGAAGCGCGTACAGTACTGTTGTCAATATTTGCGAGTGAGTATCGGCATAATAATGGACCATTTGAACCTTCTGATAAATATCTGATATACTAGAGTGTGCTATAGAGTTACAAAAATTCCCGAAGAAGTTAAAACTCAATTCAGATACGCATAAGTAGTCAGTAATTTGGAAAATATCGTATTTAAACTTACCCTGGTCTCCTCAAAATTAATAATATTACTCACTTTACTAGCAATATCCGGTGTACGTTATACCGCAGTGGTGATTTCTTACGACTGATAAACCATGCAGTCATTTCCAAGACCTTTACAAATATTGTAACCCACCCGACACCTACTCTCTGCGAAATCAAATTATTTTTAAGTGACCTCTAGATAGTCACATAGCAAAATATTTAACTCATCACATAATGCTTGCAGTTTTGAACGTCGAATTGAATTGACGGCGTTAAAAATACTCTTGGTGTTCTTTTCGGATCTACTAAAACCGTTCATATGGCTCTCTATCGATAATGATTTGGTGATATATGCCCCCTTAAAAGATTATACTTCATACACATGAGCCTATGTTGCCGCCTTGTGTAACAAAAGTTCCAGAACTTTTAGGAAAAGTGCATTACTACGCGCAGCGTCTTTTTGTCACAAATCTGCCGTGTTTCCGCTAAGTAATCAATGCGTTGAAGATATTATTACGAGTTTCAAAGTTGAGTGACGTTATTGATTTTTTAGCAGCAGACAGAAAACAGAAAATTGTTATGATAATGAAAAACAATCGTAATTTTCGTGTTCGGCGATATGACGTCATAGGTATATTTTAAATGTTCATATAATTCAGTTATGAAAATCGAATAATGCAGCACGTTTTATATTAATCAGAATTGAATTGCTGAACATTTTGATATAATATTTATGTATATCGGCCTATAATCAATTGAACCACGAGAGGAGTGACATTACCTCGTACGAGGCCGATACTACGAGAGGAGTGACATTACCTCGTACTAGGCCGACACCACGAGAGGAGTGACATTACCTCGTACTAGGCCGACACCACGAGAGGAGTGACATTACCTCGTACTAGGCCGACACCACGAGAGGAGTGACATAACCTCGTACTAGGCCGACACCACGAGAGGAGTGACATAACCTCGTACTAGGCCGACACCACGAGAGGAGTGACATTACCTCGTACTAGGCCGACACCACGAGAGGAGTGACATAACCTCGTACTAGGCCGACACCACGAGAGGAGTGACATAACCTCGTACTAGGTCGACACCACGAGAGGAGTGACATTACCTCGTACTAGGCCGACACCACGAGAGGAGTGACATAACCTCGTACTAGACCGACACCACGAGAGGAGTGACATTACCTCGTACTAGGCCGACACCACGAGAGGAGTGACATTACCTCGTACTAGGCCGTTTTGAATAAGATATCCTAAATATTTAGTTTCGATTTGCAGCATAAAAATAGTTGCAATAATGCAACAATACTCATGCCGCATCATCGACAACCGAGCGGTGACTCCACACCCGAACTCGCTACATCGTCTTTGTCGTCTTCCGTCGTTGTCTTCCGTAGTTAGGTCAGGAGTCGATTTCGACTGTAAATGTTGACCTCGGGAGGGTAGGTTTAAAATGAGATA
Source organism: Spisula subtruncata (assembly GCA_963678985.1). Classification (NCBI taxonomy): domain Eukaryota; kingdom Metazoa; phylum Mollusca; class Bivalvia; order Venerida; family Mactridae; genus Spisula; species Spisula subtruncata. Next base: position 2,179,046 of record OY787671.1, read on the forward strand.
GTCGCTCCTTCCTTTGCGCAGGTAAAACTATCGTTAAAACTTTATACACGTGTCCTGACCCAATCCGTAGACGAAGGCGACTGCAAAACCCCCTATGGTGTCTATGTCAGTGATCGATGTGGGTAATTTGTTCCACTCCTGGATGGTGTAGGGGTAGAAGGAGATCTGATGAACAGTACTCACCGCTGGGTCTTGGTAGATGCGGTTTCTACCTCTGGTCCTTCTATCACTGGCTGTGATTGGTGTGTCGAAGTCCACCATCTGACGCTGGATCTTGTAGAGCACCTGAAGACGATATTGTCTTCGCCCCTCTTGGAGTGATGTCCACTGTAGGTCTCTCAGCATTGATGTCACGCAGCCAGGTGTGCGGTCGTGGTAGTTATTGTGGACAAACCGTGCGCCTCTTCGTTGGACCTTCTCCACTTTATCCTTACTTTCAACATCATGTGGATCCCAGGCCGCTGAGGAGCTTTCTATTGTTGGGACAACATGGGCGGAGTATGTTGTTTGCCCGACTTTCTTGGGGGTATTGTAGAGATTGCGTCGCAAGAAACCCAGGGTCTTCGACGCTTTGATTGTAATTCAATCAACATACTTCGTCCAAGACAAGTCGTCGGTGAGCGTCACCCCCAGGTACTTCGCACTCTTGACCTTCTACAGTACCTGACCATGTGTAGTATACTGGGTGTCCTGTCTAAATGCACTGTTTGTACAGATGCTGAGTACTTGGCACTTCTGGGGGTGAAACTGCGTCTTCCACTTGTCCTCCCATTTACAGAGTGCATCCAGATCTTCTCGGAGCTTATGTTGGTCGTTTCGGGATTTGATGAGTCTGTATAATAGGCAGACATATGCAATCAAAGGTGATTCTGATGTAGTACATTCTGGTAAGTCGTTTAGATAGGCTAAGAAGAGTAGAGGGCCTAGGACCGTCCCCTGTGGTACACCAGAAATCACATCTGCTTTCGCCGAGTGTTGGCCTTCCAGGACAACCTGTTGAGAGCGGTAGCTCAGGAATGATCGAACCCATCTGAGGTTGTGTTCCCTGATACCATAGTGACGAAGTTTGTAGAAGAGCCATCCGTGTGGCACCTTGTCAAATGCCTTCGCAAAATCAAGCAGGATTACATCAATCTGGTATTTTCCTGCGCGAAGCTTTCTGGCAATTCCTTCAATGGTCGCTACTAGCAGTGTTTCGCTGTGACCGCTTCTTACGGAATCCATGTTGGCTGTCACAGAGAATCTTGTTGTTGACTAGATGCTGCATGATGTTGCTGTGCATAATGTGCTCCAGCACCTTACATGTTATTGATGTCAGTGATACTGGTCTGTAATTAGATGCAAGGTGTTTGTCGCCCTTTTTGAAGATATGTACAATTGTTGCCTCAATCCAATCTGACGGAACTTCAGTACATTTAAACCTTCGTGGTCATTCACAAATCGCTAGTCAGGTGAGGCCAGCCGAGGCAGCTGCCAAACTTTGTCTTCAACTAAATATTTTTACAAACGGTCGCATGTTATAAACAAGGACACAGGCTGTAACTAGAGGCACTAGATGTGTAACTTCCTTTAAGCTCGTGTTTGTCATTGGTGTATTCAATACCAAAATAATAAACCAAAGAATGTTGCAGGTGAATTCGTTGATTTGAAAAATCCCATGAAGCATGGTCATAATCCTTTGATTTATTTCCATTCAAATCGTTTACGCCTCCCCTTAACAGAAAGGCGAAGTCTTCGAGTACGTTCAGATAAACAAATTCCCTGATCCATTACATGGTCGTAACTATGGTGTCAGTTGCGAACGTATCTCCCTTTCAAAAAGTAGTCTTTCTGAGAGTGAAATTTATAACTTAGTAGAAAAATCCGGTTCGTTTCGCTCGCCAAATGACTTTAGTAGGTTATCGAAAATGTTATGCAGAGACCCAGTTTGTGTAACATTAACCTCCGATAAAAGCATCGTTTATATTTTAGCTCGCTTCGGTCACCAATTATATACTTATATATCGTCCATAATATAATGCAGAGAACAAGTTTTTGTGACATGCAGCTTGTACAAAGAATGCCGTTTTTCTGGCTCGCCACACAAATTCACTAATTTTTTACTGAACAAAACTTACTGAACGCCTACATGATCGTAACTATGGTGTCGGTTGCCAACGCATCCACCTTTCAACAAGTAGTCTTTTAAAAATGTCATGCAGAGAGCCAGTTTGTGTAGCATAAACCTCCGATAAAAGCATCGTTTTTTCTACGCTTCGCTCGCCTATTATTAACTTATATACGTTCATTATATAATGCATAGAACTAGTCTTTTGTGACATGCAGCTTGTACAAACAATTCCGTTTTTCTGGCTTGCTTCGCATATGGCATGAAGCTCGGGCAAATAACTTTGATAGCAAAAAATAACGCAAAAAGAAAGAGGCATGCGGTTGGAACAAATGGCACTGGCTAGATCCAAAAGAAATATCGAAATCGATAAGTTCTGGTAAGAAATATAACCCCACTACTTACCCGTCATCAGTATTTACCTCGGCCGTTATGCATCACTCGGCCGACCACGCATCCGGTTATAGTTATACCGTGTGAAGTCACAATATTGTGTATGACGAAATAGTATCATTTGACACTTGGGCTCGTGGTACTATACAAGGAACATTCTATTAATTACAGCAACAAAAACATAAAACAGCAGCATTTATTGAGTATATTTGATGCAATGTGTTCAGGTTAAATTGTCACCACACAATAGAACATAAATGCACCTGCAAATGCACGCGACCAGTCATCTAAACGCACCGTTGACGTTGAATTTAATTTCCACAATACGTATATTAATTACGAACTCCATCCAAGGTGTACAACATTTGAGTAATCCGATTCGATGAATTTAATTTGGTATCATGTGTGGATAAGACACCATTAGACCTGCATATACTGTCAGTATTTTGATGTTCTGAATGTTGTAGCTTGGCCACATTGACGTGACATGAGCCTGACCTAATGATTTCCATAACTTAATATGTGGCGTCGAGCGCAGAAAAACGTCCCTTACGACAAATAATCACAAAATTATTTTTTTTACATAATCTGACTCTCACAACATTATTTTTTGTTCAGAACTTTATTTGATGGATATATTTAGCATACTTCTCTAGTTATGACCATTTATGCAAGCTGCATAGTGCGTCGATATTAGCCAAACGTCTTCACCACAACGTCAAAATCAACGTCACAGCGTCATTTACAGGAGCAAACAAAAAGACACATATTTGTATTGTAAATGAATACGAAAGCTTGATTATTGATGAAAGGAATGATTAAGGTTTTTGTTATAATACTTTTAGCTGATTTTCTTCGCACGTGCGAACATTTCTGTTGCCTAGCTACCTATATATGTATATATTTTGCTCTATAGTATATATACGACCTTTATCTAGCAAAAATATGCATTGACCTATTTACTTTTTTCTTAAAGTGATAACACTCAATGCTGAAAGTGTTTAGTTTTCTAACCTAACCGTAATTATTAAATATTCAGTGTAATTGAGCGATATTCGGAATTTTAAACAGCATAGAGTTTCCAATTAGTTGAATTGCTAAACAAATTCTAATAAAATTCACGACATCTAGAAGGTTTCATCTGCATTGCTTTCGAAGAATCAATTGGTGTTTGCCTTACAAATATAATCCGAAATGAATACGTAATACTAACAAAAAGTACATACGATATACGAGTAGTATCAAAACGGACATGTTTTTGTTGTTAAGCAACAATGTAATATTTCAAAGGTCGATAATATTATTGTAATTATATGGTTTACAGGCTAAAAACTTTATTAAAATGATTTAGATCAGTTATAGTGGTTTAAAAAGCAATTTAAGGTACAAAATGTACATTGTAACTGTTTGGAAAGTTTCATTTAATCTAGTAATTTGGAAAATACAGACATTTTGGACATGATAGGCCATGGTCAAAAGTACACCATGTCTTGCAAGTTTAATTCGGAGAATTTGGTTGCTAGTTAACATTGATTTAAACATTTATTCGGGATCGCATTAGTGAACATTAGAAAAGTATCCATACAATTTATATTGTTAAACAATGTAACTACCAATACAAGTATACTGTGATTTAGTTTATCAATTTACTTACTCATTTAATAAAGTTATATTGTTGCCTAGCAACTGAATATTGTTTAAATATTTTCTTGTTTTGAAAGCATTTAAAAGCTCCTTAATTCACGCGAAATATGAGAACTTCAGTAAGTTCCAAGTAAAATTATTTGTTGTATTTTAGTATAAAAAAGGTTAAAGTTAGTTCTAATAGAATATTTCATTGACCCTCATAGTATATCTAGGCTATATACGCTACATATTACTGGGTACACCGTCTATTTATACAACTGGAAAAACCGTTACTAGGGACGGGTGATTTTCACGGTTAATACTAAATAGTGATTTTCTATCTCCATAAACCTCAACTAGCCGCCCAACGTATGCCTTAAGTTTTGCCACGCTCAGGTTGTCGTCGATTTCTTTGAAAAGATTCCCGGATTAAATAAAATAGCCGGTACAAATTTTAGTTTTTCAAATAAAAAAATGGTACCGGCTATTTTGTTTGATTGTGAAATTGATCAAGAAATTGATGACAACCTGTACGTGGCAACTCTTAAGGCATACGGTGGGCTAGTTGAGGTTTAAAGATCATACGTTGTTAGATAGAACATCAAATATTTACCGCGTCAAAACCGAAAGTCATCCATCCCAAGTAACGGTTTAATAGAGGGTGTACCCAGTGTTTAAATCTTAATGAAATTGATCAAAATGTGAATGTGAAGACTGAAAAATTAGCCTGGTTTGGCAAAACGCATGCTCTATTTACTAGCTGATAACATATCTCAGACCACCAAATTGCACCAGATAAATCCCTTGTTTTGAAAATTTTCCCAGGAGAGTATGTTTCCCCGGACCCCCTACTTTTGAAATATTATCTTAAATACAAATGTATCATTAATTTGGGCCCTCTCGTTTGACACATCCAAATCTCACACTGTAGTAATACATGTTAGTGTTGGTAGCAGACCAGGCTCTGTATTCTCATATGTGTGTCAATACTGGGTCTAGCGCAATGTATTACAACTAGAAATATGTCCATATAACACGGATGCCCCAACCCGAAAAAAATAGTATTTCAAATGGTAAACAAAAACTGCAATCCTTTTTTATTTATGGGATAAATACGTGCAAGCAACAATGGGTCATGACTCCGGTAAAGCCCAGGGACTCAATTCCATTATGAATATATCTTGACTTTTCCCAGAACTAAAGTCAAACTAAATATTTCACTATAGCCACAATAATAATAAGTTATATAGCAGTGCCTCATATTTACGCGATGTCACTATTTCCATGGTACAGTCCAGTTAGGATATTTTTCCAATTACGTAGCCGTTTATGTGTACCCAAAATATTACAACCATTGCCAGAACAGGTAGAGTTAAGTTGAGCATTGAAATAACACAAACTGTTATAAGCACAGAACAACATAATTAATACACACAACATAATGACAAACACACATAACGAAATGTTGTATGCACATGATAAACTGTTGTAAGCACAGAACAACTTGATTAATACACACAACATAATGACAAACACACATAACTAAATGTTGTATGCACATGATAAACTGTTGTAAGCACAGAACAACTTGATTAATACACACAACATAATGACAAACACACATAACGAAATGATGTATGCACATGACAAACTGTTGTAAGCACAGACCAACATAATTAATGCACACAACATAATGGCAAACACACATAACGAAATGATGTATGCACATGACAAACTGTTGTAAGCACAGAACTACTTGATTACTAGTAATGCACACAACATAATGGCAAACACACTTAACGAAATGATATATGTACATGATAAACTGTTGTAAGCACAGAACAACTTGATTAATGCACACAACATAATGACAAACACACATAACGAAATGATGTATGCACATGATAAACTGTTGTAAGCACAGAACAACAGGATTAATGCACACAACATAATGACAAACACACATAACGAAATGATATATGCACATGACAAACTGTTGTAAGCACAGAACAACATGATTAATGAACACAACATAATGACAAACACACATAACGAAATGATGTATGCACATCACATACTGTTGTAGCACATCACATTTGGTAAATGCGCATAACATTTTGACATATGCACAGGGCAGCATAGTTTATCTACCGGATAACCTGTTAAATACACATAACACAATGACAACTGCACAGACAGAAACAGTGTATGCACACAACAAAATGTCGTTTGTACAGAACAAGTTAGTAAATGTACTTAACATAATGAAGAATGCACAGAAAGAACAGGTATTTGCACAAGACAAAATGTCTTAAGTACAGAACGATTTGGCAAATGCTCATAACATAATGATGGTAGCACAGAACAACTTAGTAAATGCACACAACAAACTGATTTGTACCAACGGAAGGCAGCTATTGCCTGCTATAATGTATGCTATAGGTGGTACGGTGGTCGAGCGGATAGCCTGCTTGACTGCTGATCGAGAGGTCCCGGGTTCGATCCTCGGCCGGGGCACTGGATCATTTCTGAAACGCTTTTCTGGGTTTCCCACCTAACTAGAGATGAACTGGTTAGCAACCCAGAGGTAGTCTCGCGTGTATCGGTGCTATACACCGGGCACGTTAAAGAACCAAGGTGTCTCTTCGGAAAGAGCTAGGGCATCTCGCCCGGATACCTTGTATCACACCACTATCTCTTCCACCTGCTGTCCCTTCAGCAAAAACACAGGACCCCATTGGAAATAAGTGCTTGCACTTTCATGGGTTATCCTTGACCGAGAGGTTTAAATAATTACAGTACAACATATGTCCAAACATTTTTGACTGGATTTCTAACTGGTGTGTGTCTTGTAGGTGGCATACTGAACTGTTTGCATCAGATACCTTAGGAATAAGGGTATCTGCTCTAAGCATCTTAAGTGTAACAAGAGCTCCACTTACGAGTGCTGGAAGCTAGACTTTCTTGTACTCGATAGTATGTTTGCTCATCTGTGAGTGAAAACTCTAACAGTTACAAGGCTCGCAGGGCTGCCGTGTTAGTATGGACTCCTCTAGTGTCGTGGCGGATAACTATGTTGAGTTCCGAGTGAATACTTTTGGTAGTCTATGAGAAATTGTTATTTTTGTGTAAATATTCTAAGTCAGAAAAGGGTAATAATTCTTATAAATGGTGGATAGGAGTATTTGCTCTTGTCAGTAGATGTAGGTCATCACATTTAACAAGAGTGTTGAATTTCAAGTTGAAAAAGATAATTCAGTGTAAGTGTCAATTGAACACTAATTCTATTAACTAAGTCAACGTAAGGGCAGATAACTCCATAAATATAGGTCACAGGGTTATCAGCCTTGTCAGTATGGACTCCTCTAAAGATGGTGAATAACTTGATTACGTTTCAAGTGAATACCTTTGATAGTCTTAGAGAATTTGTTATTTTTGTTTGATAAGATAATAAATTGAACAGCAACAAACTCCTTTCACAGTTATTTTATTTTACAACGTTTCAACATCGACGTTTAGATATGTAAATAACAAAAACATGTTTTAAAAGTCTTAGTCAGGAAATGGTTATAACTCTTATTAAATGATGGATAGAGTCATTTGCTCTTGTCAGTAGATGTAGGTCGTCACTTTCCACAGGTGTGTTTAATTTCAAGTTGAAAGCTTTGATAGTCTTTGAGAACATTCAGTATACGCTCAGTAAAATTGCCACTATTTCTGTTAACTAAGTCAAAACAAGGGCAGATAACTCCATAAATATAGGTCGCAGGGTTATTAGCCTTGTTAGTATTGACTCATCTTGTGACGGTGGATAACTATGTTGAGTTTCGAGTGGATATCTTTGATAGACTTTGAGAAAATGACTCTGACAATAAGTTTAACCAACACGCAATGCCTCGTACATGCACCCGCTGAGGATCACATCACAACAATGGCTCAACTTCTTTTCTAAAAAGACTAAGTCGAGCTAAAAAGGAGTAGGTTTTTGCCCAACTTAATTTTGTTTATAAAAATGCCATTGCCCGATAAAAACATTTTCTGAGAATAATCATAAGCCTTATCATTCCGTGGAAAGCTGTGTCCAGTATTGACGTTTTAAACATTTTGTGTAAGTTCATAGTTAAGTGCCTTGTTAAAACGAAGCACAAGTATACATCATAAATATTATATCTAAAAGATAGTATTCAATTACTTAAAATTCAATCAAAGAACACATAGTAATACTTTCATTTTGGAGCCTTTCTAAAACCTTACATGATAATTATCTTTTGTCACTAAGCCAGCTTTTTCTGTTCATTTCAGACTAAAGTATTTTCTATCTTCCCCAGTAATGTAATATACTTAAGTGTCTACTTCGGGCAAAATGTACAGTGTTCTTAAATTGTGAGCATTGCTTATCGGATTGACTTTCCATGTTATTCCTACTCTATTAACTGATATGATACATGAGATAAGTAATGTTATGACTTTTCTTTTGACATTGTTTTTGAAGTGTATAGAGCTAAATCATACGATTTTTTTTTAAATCATAAAACTGAAAAACAGTTATGCTTTCATACCCATTAGATCATTTTTCGCTTCAGCTTTAAAAGAAACTATTTCTGTTATTTGTTCGACATGCTAATTGTCCGTTTTCATACGAAAGTTTTCTAGAACACCCTATGAAATTATAAGTATCGTTTATTTTTTCAACGATTGAATCACAGTACACGGAACCCATTCAAAGTTTTAATTTGCAATTAAGGTACACAGGAAAAACTTCCACGCATGTTTACCATACGTTTCTTACACCATATGTTTTTCATATGAGAAACGCACGTTTTTCATGCATTTTTCACAACGCATGAAAAACATACGTCAAAAACCGTATGTTTTTCATACGTTTACTGACGTATGAAAACCATGTAACGTATGAAAAACATACGTTTAGTCACACGCATGGTTTACGCATGTTTTTCATATGGTAGTCATATGTATAATTTTTCATGCGTTTTACATGATGAAAAAAACGTATGTTTTTCATATGAAATTTGGTTATTCGCAAAGTATTAAAAAAATATGTTTTTAGTAAAACTGGTAAAAATCAACTGTTTTAATATCTTAGTAGAAGAGTGTGTGCCTCAAGTATAGGAGCTCACCGGTTCCATCTGAGGCTGCATCATACCAGGAATGGTACCCGTAATGTTGTCCTACTGTGTTTTAAGCTGGAGCCATGCTCAATGTGCTGAATTTTGTAACCCGGTAATCTGGATTGGATTCCTTTTTGTAAAAGTAAATTTTCCTCCACATGTGGAGAAGTTGCTGGTGGAAGAGTTGTTGATGGTTCCATGCGGAAGGGTAAGTTAGTACTGAATGTACTGATTTTAAGCTGGAGCCATGCTCAATGTGCTGAATTTTGTAACCTGGTAATCTGGATTTGACTCCTTTTTGTAAAAGTAAATTTTCCTCCACATGTGGAGAAGTTGCTGGTGGAGGAGTAGATGATGGTTCCCATATATGGAAGGGTAAGTTAGTACTGACTGTACTAGTTATGTAAAAGTCTATGAAAACTGGTTAAATGAATCAAATGTCTTATAATTATGAAAAACCTGAATAAACAAACAAAAGGATGTAAAATATCTAATAATATGTAGCGGCAAGTTTTGAGTAGGCGCTTCTTTACCTCAATTGGTTGAGAACTGACCATATAAAGGGATGTATCTAAGTTGTAGATCTGGTCATGCTTCGTATTGTTCCCTTGTTAATTACTATGCCTGGCATAAAATACAAAGATGGAGGGATTCTGTATCTGATACTCTTGTGTCTCTTATACCTTGTGTCAATTAATGTCATGTATGGATCAAAAATCAGGTGTTTATAATTTATTTTAAGTATAAGTTACACAAACTGTTTTCACAGTCAACCTAGAATATAAGGTATATAAAAATGCATCTTTATTTTTTAATGTAAGTAAATGTTAAAAATCCATTTTGAATTCATGTGAAAGTTTGAGTTAGATCCATGATATATAATACTGTACAGTATACATGTATACACATGCAGTAGTAGTAACAGTATGTTTAAAGAATCTAAAGAACAATAGACTTACTAGATATTGATCAATTAGTTCTTTTATAGTTTTTAGGCTGGCGATTTCGCGCCAGACTATTACAATCCTAAAAAATGAAATCCACTAAGATGAATTAACTCCCGAAACTGACAACACAGAATCTATACACTCAATGCAAATAGTTCCTCCTCATTAATAAGTTTTGCAAGAACATTCAACTTTCCTTGATTCATTTATTCTGTTCGATTGTAATATATTAGTTTCTTCTTGAAATGGAAGGAAATTGTATGAAATTAAAAGAAAAGGTGTTTAAAGGCGTTGATAATTATTACTACGCGTTACAAACACGACAGTATAGCGCGGCGCATCAATGATTTTATTACGTTAAATTATTTAGGTCAACTTTCTCCAACGAGATCGTGGTCGAGTGGTTGAGCAACTCGCTTAGTAATTTTCTGATGCTAAGGTCTAGCGATCGAATCACGGCGGTTTCAAATTTTTCATATTTTTAAATTTTTATTTTTTTATTTTTTTTTAAGTCCAGCACTTACCTCTCTTTCGACTTAGAAAACCACTTGATGTTATATTATTTGAAAATCTATTGTTCCTTAGCAGTTCGACAGCCTGTCAGTACTTTCAGTACTTTGATTAAACTAATTTATGCTCCACCTGGAGAACAGAAGTGGTAGTAAATACCCATACAAAGTTTTTTTTACCACAGACAGGACTTTTAGGTTTTTGAAAACATGTACGGCAGATACCGGCGTTTAGTAGATACACCGGGTCTTTCTGTCGGGGAGAATCGAACAACGACACCGTACTTCAGTCTCGCGCAGCGTCTGTTTTCATTCAAATGTTGCAGAAGTCTTGTGAAGATTCATTTCCGAAGGTATAAGATAATTAGCATCTAAAGAGTCGTTTAATCGCACCGTTATTTTTACGATAAATTTCGCAACCACCAAGTGTGATAGTCTTATTTTCCCTGTTTAGCTAATACACTTCAGGCAACTGTAAGATTTGCAGGAAATTCTAAGTTTTCACATAAGATTCTTTGTGAGTACCACCCCTGCTTATATCAATTGTAAATGCTTAATTTTTAAGCATTAATAATTGATTTCTTCATTCAACCTATAACCTCACATCGAGTTAGTCTAGTCTACTTTCGATTTCATAATACAGCTAGACTAACTCAATGATGTGATTTGGTTAAAACACTTAAACACCTTCTGTATACATATACCTTGTTTTCTTCTTTTTAGCAATATTGTATTATATTATGTCACAGTAGTTCAATTACAAATTGTTAACGTAGTCTTTTAAAAGCCCTGGAGCTTGTATGTAAATTGATATGATTTATTGAAAATAAAATATCCTACTCCCCAAAAAAATCACCCCTGCTTGCACATTTCGTACCACAAAATGCGAAATGTGTATCTAAATTTCTTACCAGTGCCCTGAACGAGTATAAATTATATCTAGATTCTGAGATATATGATGTGTTTGTTCACTTTCCTGTTTTAGCAAATTTTCCGATCAGGTAAGTAATTATATTTTAGATACACGTTAGTAGAAAGTTGCCATCAACAAACGGACAAGTGAACATAATGAGTTAAAGTATGAGTTTAGACTAACCCAAGGAATTACATATACCTCCCTGACTAACCGAAATCGGTAGTTTTTAATGCGAAAGCCTCTATAATCGTAGCCCATTCTGAACACCTCGGTTTTTATCCAATGGAAAATATTTATCGGAGGCCAGCGGAAATCGCCGAGTTTTCACGATTGAATCGTAGCCTACACAGTCACTTTGTAACCCTATTAAATCGACGTCCAAGTAGTAAAAAAGTTGAGTTTTGGGAAATTGAAAACAAACTAAAAAATTTTTTTCGCAATTATCCAATAATATGAGTGCAAAATCATTTCATTTCGTAGTAGCTCATTCTGCTTTATCAACAATCAGTCACATCAAAATATTGTGTGCTTATTAAAATATTTTATAAAATATCAATAATGCCTTTTTATTACGTAGATAATAACCCAATGCTATATGCGTGCAAAAAAGGTCGTATGAGCTACTAACGACATTTTAAGCCATTCACGAAAGGTCGTATGTGTTACTTACGACCTTACTTTACTCAAACAATGTAATGCATTAGATAGTGTTAAGTAATAGAAATATTGTTTTATTTTATCGGGATTCAACTTGACTTAATACTGAAGTAAAAGGCAGTATTGAAGTACATACATAAGGATGATAGTATTTTGGCATTGTTAATGAAAAGTCCGACGGTGATGGGTTACGAACCATATTCGACAGAGTTTTCGATGGCTTGTCAAAGGCGTTGTCATAATCGATAAAATTAACCTATTTATATAACTCCACACAAGCGGGTTGAATTTGAAGCGGGAGATACAATGTTTGAATCTTGTGAAAGCTATTCGAGAACGGATCTGGTCGGTTGGTGATCGAGCTACCAGCTAGTTAAAGAATGGTTACCATGGGCTTATGTTTGCCAGGCTTCCGGCAATGTGGGGAGGGTTTAGTAAGGTAATTTCAACATGAAAGATAGGTGTTTTATAATTCTAATTGTCTGGCCCGTCCAATAGGGATAACAACATAATAAACAAAGCCTTTTCTTAAAAAAGGTTTGTAAAGAAATTGTTTCAATTATTAAATGTAAATCAACACCCAACCCCGATAATTTATCTATAAATTATCGGGGTTGGGTGTTGATTTACATTTAATAATTGTATGTTTTGGTACGTACTATCTTTTCGTTGGTTGTTACCATTTCAATTTGGATAAGCTTAACTTAAGATAAGGGTATTTGTAACGTAGGGTATATTTTATCTGCTGCGAAAGTGTGGTGAGGTCCAATAGGACATGGCATGTCTGTACCATATACTGACGCCTCGCTTACATGTTAGTTTAAAGTACCCTCGTATGTGGTGATCAGTTACACGGAGGTAGGTCGTGTGTGTTTGGATTGAGTGTTCCGAGTTCTATCCGCCTATGATTAATTGCTCAAGTTCTCAGAGCAAGATGAACCCACAATTCGCCACTTTATCCGCGTGTATGAATGGTTCAAAAGCTAAACGATGTGATTTCAATTGACACAGAGTGTCAGACTCAATGGTCGAGGGGGAAATATACATGTACACGATTGAATGAACGCATGTTTGAACTTAAATGTGTTACATGTACCGTTTCCTTTAAAGTTTTTGTATTTATAATATTATTAATTTAATTAAATCCATTACATATAGGGATACTATTTCATACACTTACTAAAGAAATTGAAAACAATGTTTTTATTGCCAATCTTTGAATAAATATAGAGTCTATCAATAACGACTCACTGAAGGAAGAGTATTGTTACAAAACTAATATTACGCTGTATGAATAAGACACACATGTGTATAATATGTAGAGTGTCTTTAGCCAACCATGTGTTTGTCGGGGGGAGTATCGGGAGTCATTGGTGACCACCGGGAGAAGCTATGTTGAATTGTACGTCGTGGGACAGTAGCATAAGGAGGATGCGAATAAAACGAATATGGATATGGTGAAAAGTTTGCTCTCTTGGCATTCGATGGGAACGTGCCAAACGCAATTGATCAAAACATTTACTTACATTGCATACAAGACACCTGTTTTCCCGTCCTGACTTCCAAGCAACGAGCTAATCACTGGTACCATTTGTAATTTTCATTCGTGATAATAGGAGCATAGAGTAAATCACAAACACTATAGTTACTTTAAGTCACACGTTCCATTACTGTTTATGTAAAAATAACCAAAAGTCCAAGACCCCGCCGAAAAAATGCAGGATGACCAAATGTTCCAAACACATGCCACGTGTGCCTATATTATCTATATAACACATGTAAGTGAATGTTTTGATTATTCTGGGAATATATCCAGTGATCGCGAATGTTTCGCCGAAACATACCCGAAGATTTGCAAACAATCGCCGATGTTATGGGGACTCAGTGATGCCCGTTCAAAATGACCTTACTTAAACACTATAGTACAACACGTTTATCACGGAAGTATTCCCGAGCATTCCCCGACGCTTCGGGGATGCCATCCGATATATTGCCGAACATCAGGGATGCTTCCCGAGATATACCCGACTCGAACTCGTGAGTGCATCGGGTAAAATTCAATAATGCATTGGAACTCCCGATGTGTTCGCAAAGTCATAAAATCTTCTCTTAGCTTCGCCGATGCATCGGGGAGCTTCCCTCACACATCGGATCATCAGTAGTACATGTATCCCCGATGCAGTGGGGTCGACGCATAAGATCGGGAACACATTGATTCGTCATGATTCATCCGGATTTCATGATTTCCCCTAGACTCGTTCCCGATGCATGCCGATGTACAATAATTTCGATCAGTAAAAGCGTAGCCAAGTGTGAATACAGTTTATATAAAAAATTAACATCAATTATTTTTAAAGATCTTTAGAAATAGCGAATTATAGAATTCCAGTTATACACATTGGCACTTAAGTATAATTATTTCATTGTTATTGCATTTCAAAAACATTGCGTTTGGACTGTCTTCATTGTTATCATCTGTACCGTTGCATCTGAATTCTATGTGATCATTTTTAATCATCAGCTGTCTCCATTGTTGTCGAAAAAATGACACCATGTCATGTTTAAACTTCAATATCTCAGCGAAAAGGACGCATAAAAGTGTGGAAATCTGCGTATAGATGGGGGATGGATATAATTTTATCATGGTATAAGTAAAAGGGTAAGGATTGTTTTAAAAATACAAACATGTACCTTTTTTGGGGTCAAAGTTTCAAACATAGCGTTTTTCATCAAAAGTCGCACACCTTTTCCGTGATTCATCCCTGAACAATACACGGTTTTGCTAAGAATTCTGTGTACTGATACCTCTTTTAACTGCGAATAGATGTGTCCACTTTGTTTTGTTCGGACCCTGCAAAAAGAATCTAAAAACAAGCAATATTCTCTTCTGCGAGTTTTGAGCTCATACACACAGACAGCTGTCTTCTTAGTGCCATCTGTTTCTATGTATCGGGTTGTACGGTGTGTTCATGAAGATGGCATGTATGCTAGGAGGCCCGCTGTTGGTCCTGTTTTAACCGCAAGACATCGGAGAGCCCGTCTCGAATCTGCTGCAGACCATGTTATACTGGGGAATGGATAAGTGGCGTAACGTTCTATTCTCTGATATTTGTAGGTTCCATGTTTCAACTTGTGATAGACGTGAACGTGTCTGGAGACGACTGGAGAACGTTGTGCTGTGTGTAACATTGTTGAATACGACAGCTTTGGAGGGGGTCGGTTAAGTTTTGGGGAGGTGTTTCTTTGATGGATGTACGGACCTTTATCGGGTAAGGGGTCGAAGTATGACCGCTGTGCGCTATATATATGAAATAGTGCGTCCTATTGTGCTCCAATTTGCTGGTGCGCATAGTGACAATTTCCTGTTCATGCAAGATGATGCGCGTGCACACACTGCCAGAGTGGTAATAGACTTTTTTACCAAGAGGGAATTAATTGGCCCGCGTGTTCATCGGATCTTAATTCTATAGAACATGTTTGAGACATCATATACAGACGTATCACATCGGAACGAGGAAACCACTAGAAACGGTAAATGGTCTGGCTGATATTATTGGTGACGAGCGGAGGGCTCTGCTCCAACAACACATTAGGGCATTAATTCAGAACATGCCAAACAGTTGTATAGATTTCGAGTGCTTGGACATAAATTATTAGTTTTTTTTTAAGTTTTTGGATACATGTTTGATGTCAAGAAAATGGATTTTATGTGTTTTTCATTATTTTTACAGTAAGTTCAGGCTTGTTGACATAATTTTCCGGTTTCACAATGAGAATAAATCGCTGGCTTAGAATGAGAAAATATTTAATTGTCAGGGGGGGGGGCGGGGAAATACCGGAGATTTTACCATCAGTCGTCACTGACAGGGCCGAGGAGTGGGGTGGGGCGTGGATGCAACTGACTGGTGCATATTAAACGAAACAATGTTCACACACAACCCAACGAGAAAATGATGGCCAGGCCCCAGGTATAAAAAAGGTGAATAACCTTAAAGTTTCATAAAGAGACTCGCGTATCAAGCTGGCGTTTCTGGTCGGAAAAAATAAACATGCATGTCAAGGAAAAACCACTGCATACAGGCACAATAATCGATTTACTGGTAGATAGACACGGAATAATAGAAACAGGCACATAATACATTATTGACAATAACATGTATCTTAAAGTTAAGTTCAGTTACCAATTTTCTAGGGCTGTTTTCAGCTGTTAAGCCGCTCAAACACCCTTTGACATTATAACATCCCCTGGTCATTGGGCAACCTATGGATCAACGTTCGTGTCTCCCTGCGGAGACTATTTCTCTCCATTTCACCCCTTCGGTGTAGTGGATCATGTAGTATAGTCTTGATCAGAGAAATTAACCAGTGGTCCAGACGGGGATTGAACCTGGGACCTCTCGATCCCAAACCGCGCCCCCTCCCCCTAGGCTACCGCTGCCCTAAACAATTCCTTCTGTATACATGCCAGTTAAAGGAATACAACGTTTGTTTATCGGCAGTTAATATAACTTACGTTCATTATAAATGATAAAAAATACAAGGTGAACGAAGGGGCACGGGTCTTGTCGCATAGTACCTGGTCCCGCGCCTGTGCTGGATAGTGATGCTTACAAATATGGATTGGACACAAGTGTTTCACTATTGGCTAGAGCTGGGACCGAAGGAGTCCTGGTTAACAAACAATACGTGGGCATTTATCATATTTACCATAAAATATTTATGAACACTTGATTAATTCGTGTGCCTTTTCGTGTGATACCAAAGTTCCCACCTTTGATATTCTCATAAACACCAAGAATCGAAATATACTGTAGGTATGTGTAAACACGGTCGAACAATAGGCTATTCAAATTGTTTGACCTTTTTCGGTGTGTTCAATGTCACGTGTTGTCTTGGTGAGCACACTAATCTCGTGAATATCATGACATCAGGACTTCTGTTTTAGTGAAATATGCCCTTATATGTCGAAAGCACAATACATATGATCACGTGGGCAACATTGCCTAGGGAGAGTACAAATCGCGCACTGAGAAAATTTACACTATATCTGTCATTCTAATTCTCGTTTTGAACGGAATAAGAGCTACTATATCGTTGTTACAATTTTGCTATACCTACAGTATACAATCGCAATCATGCTTTTCCACGTGGTCTGCTACAGTTTGTTGTTCTTGGTACACGTTATGTTGGTGGTCGTCGATGTAAGTATAATATATTTATTCAATATTGTTGTGATTTCAGGTTGGATGTTCAATTTGATGTAAAATCTGGACTTTCAAGATTATCCACTTATTTATATCAGGTGGTAGATCTAAAATGTTTTGATTTTGAAGACTAAATTGTGTATTTAAAGCTGAATTCAAGTCAGTGCATGTTGCTCTTGTCACGATGTTGTTCATACAGATCTTGAATTTATCATTTATTTGTTCATTTTGTAGATGCTACTTCTATACAAAGTTTAATCTTTTCAATATTCTTGAGTCTCTAGCCTAGACTAGGGTTGTGCGTGGGCATTGCTCCATGTAGTTGGGTTGTGAGGTTTTGTTCTGTGCTCGGTTTGAGTGCTGCCTTCCCTGTAGGATTTCCTCATTTCATTATGTTCATGATGTTGATATCTTAGCTTTAAGTTATACTTTTTGCTACAGAAATACGCTCAAAGCCATATGAAACAAACAGTTTTATTTATTTTTAATAATTTAAATGAAAAATAGATACCATTTATTTTCGGTGTTGCAAAATGTCAACATTTTTTAATGCATTGACACATTTTAAGGTAACTCCCCCTGCTGAAATTAAACCCATCAGTGTTTAACCATGTCAGAAAAGAATTAGATTTTTCAAGTCTGCAACAGCACTTATTACAAAACTTGTTATACTAAATTAAAATAATACATTTACATTTATGAAATTGATTTTTTAAAAAAAGAAATATTTGATAAAAAAGTGTTTTATCTACAATTGAAATATGTCATTTTTTGTGTCAAAATCCTGTTAAAAGTACTCACTCGAAATCAATATAAAACACATTGTTGTGTTCTCCAATTTATTATCCAGGTGATAGACTATTCCACTTATAAATTTAATTAATGACATGCACACATCGAATCAAAACGTTTGTTCACTTTATTACCAAATTTGTAAAATAACATTTACACATATCTGATTATTTTAAGTGTGTAAGTAGGGTGTATTCTAACAGTAGATGACCGTCTAAATTCAATAGATTTGACCATGAGTTGTTTTGATAGCAACATAATCCCACGAACAGAAATGTTTTACACACTGGTCATCTTCAAATGTGTAATACAAATCTGATTTTAAATTTTACATGGTTAAATATTTAGTGTTTTATGGATAAAATGTGATCAATATGCAATAATTCTATAGTCGAGCACCTCGAAAATGGATTGGAGAACATAGAAATGTGATTTATATTGAATTTGAGTGAGTACCTTTTTCAGGATTTTGACACAAAAATTGGCAATTTTCAATTTGTTATAAAACACTTTTTACAAACTGGATTTTTATTTCTTTTTACAAATATTCATTGTAGATGTAAATTTTTCAATGTATCATAATGATTTCAGCTGAAAATTATATTACAGACTTGAAAAATCAAATTGTTTTCCGACACAATAACACACTCGTGACTTCAATTTCAGCGGATGAAATTACCTTAAACTTTAAAAGATGTTTCGACATACAAATGTACTGTACTGTGCATTGTTTGTGTACGGTCCGGACGGCATTAGAATTGTGTTTGGTAATTAGCACCAACCGAGTTGTTTCCCTTTGTCTTTTCCCGCCATCTGTATCGACCAGAATTAACCACTTTCTCTCGTGTTATTATTGCATAAATGAACGTCTTAATAGTGGATGCATTGTCTCTCTTATTACACACGGACGTTTTTTGTATCCTTACAGGTTCGACTTCTTCAAGCATGGCTGAGTGATGCAGGTCATTCTGAGGCATCGATGGAACAGGAGCTGATAGAAGATGACTTAGTAGACTTGCCAGTTTACGAGTTGGTACAACTTCCACATGACAAGTTGGTGTGTCAGGTAAAACAACTTATTTACTGCCATGGATAGTTCAACACTTACAATTTTGTTTATTTGTAATATCCCAGATATTTTAAGTAGATCGAGTTAGTCCAAGCTTCTTTGACGATGATTCAGTATCAATAAAAGATCATTTAGTTTATATGGTATCCAGAACTAAGATCGAGTTAGCAATATATTTTGATGATTCTTCTACGACCCTTAAAACTTGCTCTGTAAGAAGATTTTGTATTGTGATATAGTGATTGGGTATCAGTGTCATAAGAGGATACTTGGCTGCTATGATAAAACATTACCAAAATGTTTTCCGAATTTTATTTAAAATTACTTGCAGCTTACTGCGTTGAACCAATGGTGTCATGCCACTGAAGCAATAGAATTACAATTGGAATGAGATTTTGTGTGGGGTGTGTGCTAACCGGAAACAATCCTTTTCAGGATTGGGAATTAAGCCTCAGTGAGAATCCTTGTGCTTGGTAGTCGATCTGGGCACTCCCAACTCCTTGACAATTTAGGAAATATTAGTAACAAATTAAGTAATGTATTCAAGAACTATTCTTATATATAGGTCTCTGTATTTTATGCTTAACCTTTTATTTTTAGGCTGTTGATACCCCAGTTTTGGACTTGTACTTCCGTCATCCTTCTAGATCTAGTCACATGCTCCAGAGATTTCCAATCGTAGCCAGAGATCAACAGGAGGAACACAGACTGGTGTTTATGTCCTGTATTTGTATGTCTTCATACGAGGAATCTGAGGTATAGTTACCCTTAATTAAATCTCATAAAATTGATTGTTTTCTGACTACATTTTATTTATTGTGCGGAGATATTTAATAACATGACCCTCTTACCTGCAATTACTAGTACAGGGTATTTGCATAATTCAACAACTGCTTTTAGGGTTTTTTAATCCAGTTTGTCTGATATCAAAAATAAATGTGTTAATATTACACATTCTAGTAATATATAAAATAAAAATCTTAGAGGACCAAAAATCCACAACTATCTCTCGGAAATTAAGATTGAAAAAAAGGAAATTATATACTATACTGAAACATTGAAACTTTCAATAGTTATAATCCAGTGAATATAAATTAGTGTTATTGTTGATTATCCTGATATAAATTATGATAAAATGGAGGACTTCTTGGTATTAAACTGTCTCTCTAGTTCAGTGGGCTAAATAAGAACATGTTCAACCCTACAGAACTGTTGGTATTATTGATAAATGTCTATTATAATATACTTTGCATTTCAGGATAGTCATGTCACACCTAGTGTGTATGGAGTTGCCTTGTATGAGAGCTTCACCGTTGACATTCCCACGCTGATGTATCTATGTGTGTTAGATGTTCAGGGTAGTGGTACATTGGTAGCCGAGATGATCGACAGTATGTGGAATCAACCTACATATATGGATGATCTGGTTATGACTGTCACCACTTTGTCTGAGGTAAGCTTACTTAATATATGAGGTTGGCTTCCTTTGAAGTAGGCTCACTATATATATAATTAATATCATAGCATCTTTGCAACATGCAGGCATACACTGATCCTTGATCACTTTTAAGGTCCCTGGTAGGGAATTCCCATAGTGTGTGTCAACTGAAGATTCAGTCAAACTCATCAAGATACCTAATGCTGTTTGCAATTTATTCAGTGAATATATGTTTCAGATTTGTCCAACTCTTTGTAAACTTGGTGGGAACGACTGTGCTTTTGGACAAATACTTTTTTTATTAATTATTGTTTGATTGGAGTTGATTTCATGAAATTCAATCCCCCACAAAAATGAATGATTTTACAGTAATACAAATAGATATGTCAAATTTACAATGGATACTATACTTGCTTTCATATACAATGTATAGTCAGGTAAAAGACATGCTTTGGACAGTTTACTTGCATATCATATCTTATGTAATGTTATAAAAAAATTATAGTATGTGTATTGTTTAAAAAATTCCTGATAGTTAGTAGGTATATTGACTTTGCATTTCTTTACAAATCAGAAATCTATCTGCCTAACATAACCGATGGTCTTATTGGTGAATGTGGTATATAATAATGTATTTAACATTACAGGATAGTCATATTGGAATTTCCTTGTATGAGAACTTCACTGTTGACGTTCCCACACTGATGTATTTGTGTGTGTTAGATGGTCAGGGTAATGGTATATTGGTAGCCAAGATGATCGACAGTATGTTGACCCAACCTACATATTTGGATGATCTGGTAAAGGCTATCATCACTTTGTCTGAGGTAAGCTTAATATATGAAGTCACCCTAACTTGAGATACACTAGCTAAATCCTGCATCACAATGGTGCACTCATCTACCAACACTTCTGCCGGCATCTTTTTGGGGAATTGCTAGTATTCTGTGTGTCTATTCGACGATTGTCCAGTCCAACAAAACCTTTTGTTCTTTATCTAGACTAACTTATCAGGATACCTGTTGCTGGTCACAATGAAAGTAAGTGTGGGGAAGGTTGCGCATTTGTCAAGGACGTGGAAATAACTGTTTGATTTAATGAGGCATTAGAAATCACCAGGGTTGACATTTTTATTTATAAGTAAATGTCCGCAAGTCACGTCATTATGACCTCATTGACGACGGACTAGCAGCGATGTTTGTTAGTATTTTTTGTGTAAATGCCCATATCTCAATAACTGTTCTGTGCATTTCTGTGAAGTTTGGTCATTATATTTAAATTAGAATGGAGTAACGATAAGAAAAACAATTATTATTTACAGGCATTTTGCATGATTTTATAGCATCGGTGACATTACTTATGGATATACCCACGTATATATGTATAAATCATCTAGTGGCAATTCAATTGCACATTCAATTTGATCATTAATTACCAGCAGACATTGTATCTGAAGTATTTATTCTGTTCACTCTCTCCTTATGATGGTTGGAAGTTTAACTATAAGTCATTTTGCATCATCATTGGCTAAAGGGTTAAATGCAGCTGACATTTAAATGTAATATTTATATATTTCAGGTGTCAGATGGAAGCCTTGTTCAGAGTGATAAACAGTTTGATCTTGGTATCAACCAATTACCCTTGGCTATGGAATTGGTGGAGTGTAGAGATGATGCTATACATGCATTCCTGGAGGTTCCTCCAAGCACCACCTGCCAGTATTTTCACGACAGTCTTGTTGTAATGAGGTGAATATTTATTATTATGTACCTTAGTTATTTCCAGCATTGTAGGTCATCTTCATGGATAATTACTGTTGTACAGTCATAATAGTTGTTCAATTCTCTGTACACAAACAGCAAAGTACAACACTGTGTTCATAAAAGTTTGGTATATCTTGGCCAATTTGACGCGAGCCTGACTTTTTGATTAGCATAATTTTACAGTCGATATATTGCCTACATTCACAATACAGATTGTATGTTTTCATAATCAGAGTATCACAAAGACGCTCGAGATGTAATACAAACACAAATTTGAAATAGCGATATCGCACGATTCGCTTGCAGAGATTGATATATTCAAAGCAAGAACCTTGTATTATGTTCTTGCATAAAGGTCAGACTCGGGTCAAAATAGCCAAGCTTTACACTGTACACATTCTTTTATCTATTTGTGATATGTGTCTTCTTTGTACTTTTATCATCGTGTCTGAACCTCGGACTAAACATGTTAAAAAAATTGGGGGTTCAGTTTACTGTCATTCAATTCTTTTTTGTAACATTACAAACTTAACCAGTTCTGACTTGGTCTACCACAAGGAAATGTTGGAAAATATTGACTCAAATTTTCCTGCGTAAATCTGCACATGAAAAGTTCTTTGACTAAAGGAGTAGTAATTGACTGTACAATTCCTACATTGATTTATAATTTTAAAGTTTTCAACTGCTAATAGTGTTTTGCTCTATCGGTTAGTTCTCTTAAAATCTTAGAAAGGGCTCAAATACGTCTGTTTTCCATGTCTTCTTGTTAATACATTTTGCCTTAACTTTATACAGAGATGAGGCTGGACTGGATATACTTAACGCTGTTTACTTGGTGTATTCCATATCTGGAATGACTGCTGAAGGGGCAATGACGGGCGGACATTGTCCTGATGGGGCTAACATTCCGGTAGATGGTGCTATCGGAGGAACTACAGGCTTTGCTACAGAAGGGGCCACTGGAGTTGTCAGTGTTCCTGATGTTTATCAAGTTGAACTCCCTGTAAGTTTCACTCATATTTTCATAATTGCTGATTTGAATGTTTTACAGCCTGTTAGACAGTATGCTGATAAGTGGTATATACAGTTTGTTGTTTCCATGGCAACAACTGTATGAAGTTTATTAAAAAACATTATTTTTTATTTTTTGTATGATGAGTTACGAATTTTTCCAGCTGTTTAAATGAACAAGTTTGAAAATGTATCTTAATTAAATTTAACCTTTTGATAGACCTTTACACATAAGCAAATGATATATTAAAATCATTTAAGGTGTCTTAACGGTGTAAAAAATTGGTCCAGGTTGAGTGATTTTAATGGACCGTCTTTCAATACTTTTTGAATGGTAGATCATATACGAGGCCCTCATAATTACGGGAAGTTATTCGAATACAGCTCCATTTTTAAAATATAAATATGACACTAAGATTATAGTTAGAATGATGTATAAAAGTAGACTAAGGCACATAGTTATATTTATAATAAAGCTGTAATAATATCAACAATAACGATAATAAAGGCAATGTATGCATTTGTCAATTTTCCGTTTTTTTCATCCTGAACACATTATATACAAGAGAGGTAATTGCAAAGAAAGTATTGATTGCATGTTTTGCCTTGCGTGATCAATTATACTTGAAAATTACAGCTACCAGTGTGTAATCTTGTTAAGTCACATTTAAAAATCATGAGATTACAGCAGTTTAAATTTCTTATATTTTAGATTTCTTGGACAGTTTACAGTAATGACCGAAGTCACGCTATGGTCAGAATATGGCAAGTCCATTGAATAACACTGTTCACATACTGGTAAGTACCTGTACTTTTTGTAAATCTAGCAATGTTTTCCTTACCCCTGCTTCCCAATTATATGAGGTGTGATCAATAGATAATGAGCAAATGCTTACAACATAGCTAAAGTTATCTTATCTGGTGGTTAGTACGAAAACATGGTTTTATATGATTAGTGAATTGACATGTAGACCATTTTTCCAATCCATGAAAGTCAGAACTTCAATCCTGAGAACATAACCTTGTTCAATTTGACAATACCATTGAAAGCCCTACATTATTAATTGTTTATACCTATGCAGGTATAAAATTACCTGAACATTGATTGTATATTTATTAAGCTTGTGCATCAACTATCGGTATGCAGCTTCCAGATCGAAACATAATAAAATACAAATGTAGTGGTATTGATATAAATGAAGGTATGCATAGACTGTTTCAGTTACTGTAGCAGTATAGTTTTATAAAAACACCAAGACATCTTATGGTTTTTTTGTTCAATCAATTAATCATACAAAATATCCTTGATTTGCAGGAAGTAAAGTTCCACATTCCAGTGTCCAAGATGTTGGGGTTAGCTGCACCTTTGTAGGACTTTCAAAGTAAGTTTTATTATACACACAAAGGAAAGTAAAATGTTGTATTGCTTATGGATAACCATCTGCCGCAAGTTAGTTTGGTGGTGTTGTCGCTTCAACCAATGATGATTGATTTGTTGGTATTGTATGCGATGATTACGTGACAAATATCAGATGGCTGTCTGCATCTTTAAGGCAGTTCCCTAATGTCTTTACTGTTTTGTCGCATAACTATGTCTGTACTGACAGCTATTGCTCTATCATAAAGCTCTATTTTAGACAAAATATGTTATATTCATTGAGATAATTTGTTGATTTATGATCCCAAAAAACCCAGTGATGACCAGTTCTAAATAACGATCAGCAAGATTGCACTTTTACTTTTCAAAATTTTATTTCGTAGCAATTGCCTACTGACGACTACCGTCTAAATTAAGTTATCTTATTGCTATATGATTTAATTACTATTAATCAGTCATAAGACATTTGCTGTAGATATTCAAATAATTATTCTAAATACATGTACAGTGGTCATGGTTGAATTGCTGGATTCTTCTATTTTCTAGGGTTATTTGTATTTATATATTTTCAGGTCATAATTGACAGCAGATGTGAATTTTCCGGAATCCGATCAAGTAGCTTGCATTTGGTTCGCCATTGTGTCTTAGGCAAAAGTACAGGGAAAAGCATTTTTTTTATTTTACTTCTAGAAATGTTTGGCAAAGTAAAGTGAGTTTTTGGTATTATACTATGCATACACACCCCTGTAAAATGTTAAAAGAGTCTCATAGTCACTGATACAATTTTCTAAATTTTTTTGTGCCTCGAGGCACACTTTGCTTCCATTGGTTTTTTGGGCCGAGTACCTAGTATTTCGAGTTAGGACCAAGTGCTATTTGAGCTCGTGATTGGTGGATGGGGATGATCTATGCTACAATTCAAGCATATGAAAGTTACAGTTTATGCTGGAAGTACCTACATTGGTTTGGAACGTACCACTGTCGATGAAAGACAAGTACCTTCGTTAGTTTGGAAAGTACTACTTTCACTGAAAGACAAGAACAAGGAAGCTACAGGACTGCTTGAATTATGGTAAGCTATATATATTATACTACCATATCATTTTGTTCAACTGAAGCTTGCTAGCTAAATTTTACTGGGATCAGTGTTTACATGCATTGGAATTGATTACTGAACTCTACAAAAATAACAGGTTAATTACTTAATATAGACAGATAGAGATGTAGTGTTGGAATATATAGAGGATATTTGTGTTTACGGTGTATGATCAGTGGGTATTTTGCTGAGTGAGAAGCTGGAGCTATATTTTCACCAGAAAGTATAAGTCAGCTGCTCACGAGGTGATATACCAACCGTTCATACACCATAAAATATTAATATTCTATTTATTTCATACTTCAAATAGCTTAAATTAATTATATGCCCCCAATTAATTTGAACTACCCCACTATATGCCTAAAATGTTTTGAATGCCACTTT
This sequence comes from Spisula subtruncata, assembly GCA_963678985.1. Taxonomy (NCBI): domain Eukaryota; kingdom Metazoa; phylum Mollusca; class Bivalvia; order Venerida; family Mactridae; genus Spisula; species Spisula subtruncata. Next base: position 2,205,465 of record OY787671.1, read on the forward strand.
TTTTGGCATGCAGACGCCGAGTTGCCATTAAGTAGTTCTTCTGCAATGGCTTATGTTATTTGTTAAAGATTAAGGGGACAGTTCGAGAACAAAAGTGGAAGGGGGAGGTAAACAAGAATTCAGTTTATTTAAGAAAATGAAAGGAGATGAAGATGAAGCACAATACTTGTATTGTGTTTATACTATCAATCTAACAGAATACCAACGTCTTGTTAAAACACTGGCCTCCTTTATTAAACAGTGTGTTTGAAAAAATATGCATGCCTTTCAGTACTCGTTAACGAACGCACAAATGGGCAAATGTCACGAGCAAAAACACATGCCATATTAATATTATAACTCTAGGCTTCTAACTCTTATTTAGTTTTTGACTGAAGAACGTATGCTTTAAAAGATATTTAAAAAAGCATTACCTTTTTATACGCCCGTCGAAAAACGGGACATATTATGTTAACACCCTTGGCGTACAGGTGGGCGGCGGCGTCCAGTAATTTGTCTGTACTCTTTACTCAAACAGTTTTCATCAATCGTCTTCAAACTTGCTGACAATGCTTATGGGTGTAATATCTAGGCCAAATTCGAAAATAGGCCAAATCCGTGCTGGCCTTCTTGGGTTATGGACCTTCCTTTACCAAAAAAATGTGAAATTGGCCTTGTCTGTACTCTAGCTTAAACAGTTTTCATTTGATCATCTTCAAACTTGCTGACAATGCTTATTGGTGTTATATCTAGGCCAAGTTCGATTATAGGTCAAATCGTCGCAGGCCTTCTTGGGTCATGACATTAGTTTTGTCTGTATTCTATAGTTTGTGATTATAAAGATTAGTTTAAAGATGATCGTTTAAAAATGTTTTGACATAAAATGGGCTTTTATTTCATCAGCAATATTTTTGTCACTAGCACAACCAAGACGGTCGTATTTTGTGACATTTTGGCACTCTTGTTTCTACTTTCGGTTTGCATGGTACAAGTTCATAAATATGCTTCATAATGATTTCTTTGTAAGAGTCTGTTCCTTATACTATTGGCTATGTCCCAGACAAGACACATTGGCTCCTAATGGCATGTTGACTTTGTTTGCGAACGAGCAAGATTTGCATTGAAATAACGGTCATGCTTCAAAAAATTTGCTTTTTTGAAATTCATAGGTGTCTAACCTCAAGTGTAAATGTAGTATAAACATAATGCTATTCCTATTTTATCCATCAAAGTCAATTTGAAGACAAAAAAAATGTTTTTGAACGAAATCTGCACTAATTGACTATAAATTATATGCTGTTACCTTAAAAGAACAAGTGAAAATGCTTCATTATTTTTGACGGCTGGAAATATGCTTTACAAAGTAGTCCCTTTGAGTGAAATTATCAACTGGGAAATTAACGGGGAATAATCTGCTGTTATTCCACATAAACCACTGATAAGCATGAAATAAAATAATCCTATCTTATTTAAATGCGATACAGTAACTGTTGTGACATAATTTGTAAAATAAAAAAATCATGAATTAATTATTGCTTATTGATTTTGGTGAAATAAATCCATGGCTGAGAGTCAATTTACACAACTTCATCTGGCTTTCAAATTCACAAAATTTGACCTTGGGAAACTTTCTGTGATTGGTATGAATTCTGTTTTTCTCTCAAATCATGAATGTGGGGAAGTTACTTGATGGAACAGTTTGTTAGGTTGTGCTTACCAGTGAGTAAATAAAGTATATTAGCTTTGAATTCAGTTAATTTAAAATGATTTATATATTTCACAGGTTATCCAGATGATGCAGTTCCTGGGAAAGTTTCTGGATAGTTTCTATATAATGAGAGGAGACAGAGAGAAAATGGTGAGTTATTGTGTTGGTTATACTTTGTTACATCATGCCTGTTTTGTTAATGGGACCGTAGCCTGTCCTCATAGCTGAATGTTTGATTATCACCAGGTAGGACAGGTTATCTTTTACTCGGACATTGACAAGCTGGTCACTGAGGTGCATTTTCTTTATTTATGGGATCATATCAATGTATCATCTATAAAGACTGTTGATTAATAAATGAGACATTATGTTATGAAATGAATGCAAATGCGTACAATATAATTAATCTTTCCTCTTTAATTTTAACTTTCTTTGGTAATAAATGCTGTAATTGATGCATAAAATGCTGTAAGCACGGCCATGGTAGTTTGTTTCGAATGCACCACAGTGATTGTCATGATACAGTATCTACAAATCCTAGCATAACTTTGATGGAATTTTGTACAATAGTCATGTTATCAATGTTTGTTTGAATGTAATTAGTTTATGAAAATATCAAAAGCCATTGTTTTGAGGCATAAACATTCTGACCATTTTACTTCTTATAAATGATGCAGTAACCTGTGGGTCCAACCTCCCCGGGTACATGCTGCCGATGCAAATAGGGAGGTTCCCCCAATGTCTGATGGAAGCTCTTGTCTGTAGGTCTAGGCTACTAAGGTTTCCATAATATAGAGTGACCTTCCTTTATACTTAATGATTAAGTTCAGTATGCCCAACACTTAATTTACATTTACTGAAATAATGATTATTTTTGAAGAACAAAACAATGTCTTAAACAATCTAGTTTATTACCGGGAATTTTCACCTACTCCAAATTTCCAACTTTTTGTGGAAATTTAGCAAATTATGATTGTATGTTACTGTGCTTTATTAGTTACAGGTACACCCGATCTTGCTGGATTGGAAAGTACAACTCTGTCACTCTATGGATGGTGTAACCACACTGTGAACAGATGAATGGTGCAACCACACTGTCAACGTATCGATCGTGTAACCGCACTGTGAATGGATGGATGGTGTAACCACACTGTCAAGGGATGGATGGTGTAACCACACTGTCAACGTATCGATCGTGTAACCGCACTGTGAATGGATGGATGGTGTAACCACACTGTCAACGGATGGATGGTGTAACCACACTGTCAAGGGATGGATGGTGTAACCTCACTGTCACTAAATTGGATAAATGGATTTGATAGATGTCCATTCTGTCCTGATTGTTTACCTGGTTTTTGTGGATAGCTAGACGAAGAAGGTTCGCCAGGTAACATACATAAAATTATTCTTGTTGTTTATCTTTTAAGATGCTGAACTCTTGATGTCCAAGTTCGAGCAGCTTTAGTAGGATGTTGTTTGAATTTTAGGAATTTGTGTATATCACAAAAGGCTATGAAAACATGACAATAATATATTGCTACAATTTAGCAACAGTCAAGATTGATAGTTTCACAAGGTTTTTGACATCAGTTGGACATAGTGAATGTTACACAACAGGAATATTGATCGCTGGAACCTTATTGAATTTGGAGTAGTATTTATACATGTTTACGTAAGCTTATCCTTATCAAGTGAAATTTATGTTTTCAGGTGACACATCTGACCCAGCTACGCTTAAATGGGTCAGTCCGCTCAAAGAACCTTATCCCTGTGGTGCTCGTTCTTGGACCACACTGTCAGATGGATTTGATGGACGACTACTGTTCATTCTGTCCTGATTGTTTGCCTGGTTTTTGTGGATAGCCTGACGAAGAAGGTTCGCCAGGTAACATACATATACTTTGTTGTTCATCTTCTAAGATGCTGAACATGAGATGATCATGAAAATATAAAGCACATCTGCTTGATTGTAAATACAAGGGATGGCAGCAATTCCCCAATACTGGAGTACTCTTTCTAAGATCAGTATATTGAAAACTGGTAGTTAAATCATTATCCAATTGGTAGGATTTAAAAAAAACATTGTTAATGTTTCTGTCAATTTGTAAACTCAAATTACAATTTAAAACCATGTTCACCACCGTAAAGTCACTAATTGGGTTGTAACTGAAATGCAAAATGTTAACTTCTTCATGAATCTAACATGAATCTAATCTGGTTACTTGAATCAAACTTAGTGTGATAGTCTCCCTATGTTAGATTCATGATGTAGTTAGTTTTTGTGCCCCCTCACTATAATTGGGGGGGGGTGGGGGTGGTGTGGCATTGATGCTGTCTGCCCGTCTGTCTGTATTTAACACAAATCTTGTGTGTTGAACTCCTTACAAACGGAATTTCTTTAAACTTTGACAGATCAACAGCCTTGATTTCAAGTTAATCATAAAGAGGAAATTTTGCTGCGGCAGTTTTCCAGAGTTATTCCTTTGTTACTTTTACTATATATACCAATGGAGGGCACCCGTGTCAATGGACTCATTTCTAAGAATAATATCTAACTAGCATCTACAACTTTCCTACTTGAAACAAATACTTACTTATCAAAACTTATCATTACGCATAACACATCTGATTCTTAATATGCCCCTATTTAAAAATGTTAGATTCATGAAACCAAATAAGTTTAGTTACAGTTACAGCCTACCAATTGCAAGTATAAACAAATCATGTCAGTTATAAGTTTATGACAAAGCTGGTTAATCTCATGGACGTTAATCCAATAATTGTCTTCCCTCTTTGATTGACTCCTTATTCATTTGGTTTGGCGATCAATTCAGCAAACGGGGGCATAGCTGGGCATACGCAAATACGTATGTGTGTACGCTGTTTGTAAAAACTGGCAAAACAAAACTGATCTAAAAATATATGGCTTGGTAAAAAATAATTCTGGGGGAGCATATGCCCCAAAACCCCCCTAGCAGCTCTGAATTTATCGTGTGTGAACACTGAAAATAAGCGCATATATAACACTATTAGCAAATATCATGTTAATGTTTTGAGCAACAACCCAAACAAATTCGCAAAATGTAATCTATTAATTATAAGCTTATTATAAAATGACATTTAAATGTTTTTAGGTGAGAAATGTGACCCATCTTTGCTAGAATGGGTCAGCCCAAAGAACCTTATCCCGTGACGAGGAGCACAGATGTGATGGTTTTGGAGATGGACATCGACTTGCATGGGGGGGGCGTCAAGATATTGTTAAGATAAGTCTTTAATTACATAGTTACATACTCTCCCCTATTTGGGTTGAGGCAGTTTCTTACGTTAAATAAGTCGACAGAAGAGAGTGGCGTTTCTTCGGACTGCAGGTTTTAAAATGCTGGTTATAAAATTGGCGGATAGGCGAGTGTCAACTTTAATTTTCTGTTTTACATTAAATATTGATTTACCATACATTATACAGTTTCATCAAAGATAGTGGCTATCAGGGGTGTGTGTTGCTGTCTAGCATGGAGATATGTTGAGCCCTCAAAGTCTAGGGCTAGTATATTAATTACTGTAAATCAGGCAAATAAGGACTGATATTTGAGTAATTGAAAAGTTTTATTTGCTTGAAAACAAGGTTCAGGGGATCAGTTGATTTCACTGTAGCCAGTGCGCAATGGTTATGTACTGATGATTCTGTTTCATTTGATCCTAGTTTTTTAGCATATGATTCATAATAGATTATCTCAATATCAAAAATCTTTAAAAGGTTTTCACTCACAGTGCTCGTTCTAGATAAATTAAGGTTAGATTAAGTGTATAGCCAGCATGCCATTATATTCATTTTCACAATGACGATAGGTTGGCCCGGATAGGAGAATAACAGTTGCAAACTCTGTTATTCAAAACAATGTAAAATAATTGACTCATTATGCTTGATATCCTGTTACAATTTATACCCTCTACTTTGACAGTTATAACCGTGTTTAGTTCTGTTTCAGGATTTATACAGAAGATCACCAGATGACGCACCATGACGATGACGTGACAGTTATGGAGACGATGACGTGACGGTTATGGAGACGATGACGTGACGGTTACGGAGATGATGACGTGACGGTTATGGAGGCGATGACGTGACAGTTACGGAGATGATGACGTGACGGTTATGGAGACGATGACGTGACAGTTATAGAGGCGATGACGTGACGGTTATGGGGACAATGACGTGAAGGTTATGGAGACAATGACGTGAAGGTTATGGAGACGATGTGGCAGTTATGGAGAAGATGATCATTAGCTTGCTTCAGTTATTTATAAGTTTATCCTTCATTGAACTGCTGGACCCTGTGGATGGTCTGGTTGTTCGTGTGTGGCAAAAGTCAGGGAACAGTTTGGCAAGGTCATTTTTTGTAGGAAAGTAGGAAAACTTTGGCAAAGTAAGGGGAGGTATTATACTATGCAAACACACCCCTGTAAAATGTAAAAGAGTCGCATGGTCACTGATACCATTTGTGGAACTTTTTTTAAATTTTTTTTGGGTCTTTTTACTTTTCTTTTCATCTGTTGAACCCATTACCTGTACTTTCGATTTAGGAAAAAACAAACTTTACATAAAATTCAGGGAGTTCAACTTCCTGTAGTGTACGGATATTACTTATAATGAAGTGTTAGTATAGCTTTTGATTGAACACCAGTGGGACGAACCATGACATAGTTGGAGATGAACCATGACACAGGGACCATGACATACGAACCAAGATGAAGGAACCACGATGAATGAACCATGACGAATGGACCACGAAGGAACCACAATGAATAGACCATGACATACAAACCATGACATACAAACCATGACGAATGGACCATGACATACGAACCACGATGAATGGACTATGACATACAAACCATGATGAAGGAACCATGATGGATGAACCATGACGAATGGACAATGACATACGAACCATGATGTACAAACCATGATGAAGGAACCATGACGTACGAACCACGAAGGAACCACAATGAATGGACCATGACATACAAACCATGACATACAAACCATGACGAATGGACCATGACATACTAACCATGATGAAGGAACCATGATGGATGAACCATGACGAATGGACAATGACATACGAACCATGATGAAGGAACCATGATGGATGAACCATGACGAATGGACCATGACATACGAACCATGATGAAGGAACCATGATGGATGAACCATGACGAATGGACCATGACATACTAACCATGATGAAGGAACCATGATGGATGAACCATGACGAATGGACAATGACATACGAACCATGATGAAGGAACCATGATGGATGAACCATGACGAATGGACCATGACATACGAACCATGATGAAGGAACCATGATGGATGAACCATGACGAATGGACAATGACATACGAACCATGATGAAGGAACCATGATGGATGAACCATGACGAATGGACCATGACATACGAACCATGATGAAGGAACCATGATGGATGAACCATGACGAATGGACAATGACATACGAACCATGATGTACAAACCACGATGAAGGAACCACGATGAATGAACCATGACATACGAACCAGGATGAAGGATCCACGACGAATGGACCATGACATACGAACCAGGATGGAAGGATCCACGATGAATGAACCATGACATACGAACCAGGATGGAAGGAACCACGACGAATGAACCGTGACATACGAACCAGGATGGAAGGAACCACGATGAATGGACTATGACATACGAACCATGATGAAGGAACCACGACGAATGAACCATGACATATGAACCACGACGAATGAACCATGACATACGAACAACGATGAAGGAACCATGATGAAGAAACCATGATCAAATTGGAGATGAACAGAAGAGGGGGAGTGTCTACTGGTTTAAACTTAGTAAGTAAATAAATAGACACTTATGTTAGTTACGAGGGTCCGTTTCTGCAAACCAGTACATTATTGTTAAAAATGAGATATTGTTATGAAACTTGCTATATATTTATCATTAACAATTAATGCAGCTTGGGAATTTCAATATGGCCCATTTGAACAAGGCCAATGAAAAGGACAAAATATGACATCAATACCCATTACATTTGATTATGTGACTAACAAGAGTGTCTACTGCAATAAGAGACAATCTGTGTATTTGTTACTGAAGTGATGGAAAGATATGAGGGATAATAATAAATAACGTAAATTTTTGCTACAATTAATATATATTTCAACTGATCATTTACAAATTTAGATCAACATTAATTGAAATATATCCAATGTATTCTAATAATTTTAAGAAATGTAAAAATTCAGTTCATCAAGTTGCTGGTAATCTGCTCATTCCCAAATAGACACTCATTGGTTAGCTCCATTACATCGCAGATTAACATTAATATTGTTATTGCTTATTTTCTATTTCTTCCATAATTGTTGTTCTTTTCTATACTTTTACCATCTGATAATCTCCTATTATCATCTACAATGAATCGACATTAAACCATGTAAATATTTTGTTATCCTCTGGTTAGACTGTATATATTATATCTTATTGATGTTATTTTACAGGTAAACCTTTTGGACAATTTATACTTCAAGATGTGTTTATTGAAGTTACTTTCTATGCTTCATATATATTGGAGTTACCATGAAATGGAGATTTTATGTGCTGGAATCATTACATTGAAGCAGGTACTAAAGGATTTAAAGGCTACTTTGTTTGTTCTTATCATGGTTCGATGTAATACATCGATCAATATATGAGATTTAAGGGTTTATCTTGTATTGAATTTATGAAAAAGTTGAATAAAAAAGTAGGGAGCCTTGGCAAATCTATTTATAATCTGTAACTTGCTCAGAATGGATGTTGCAGGGGTTTTCAATGATTCATTAATTACTAAGGTTTTCTATTAACAGTGCCAATTCTTTTATTTTATAAGTTGTGAGAAAAGTTTCATTGGTCAACGCATAATCATGACAAGCTTATTATAATTGCCACATTGAACTTAATGTGTGTAGATGTGTAGGGTATGAAATTTCGCTGAATCGCATCCAGTTATACTTTGTTATATTGAATTGTTTATTATTTTTAGGTTTTCAAAGAAGAATGCAGACATATGCTCATATTCCAGAACCCAATCTAGAATTTGGCTCACCATCCCTGCCAGGTTCAGCAAAAAAGGTCGGTATATTTTATGTCAATTTTACTGTTTGTTTCCTTTAGGATATGAAATATCTGAATGGAACTATTGCATTGGCGAATTCGGAGGCAGATGAGCGGCAGTTGACTTACTCTAAAGCAACCTATTATTAGATAGGTGATTTCCGCTTATTATAGATTCATCCACGATAGTGACTCTTACAGGGGTGTGCGCTGTCTTGCATGGAACTATTTGGTGTGAGGTCATCATGTGATGTAGGCTGCTTTTGAGCTTGTTGGCGTGTGCGTGATTGTTGGCTTGTGCGATGTTTGTTTCCTTTAGGATATGAAATATCTGAATGAAACTATTACATTGGCGAATTCGGAGGCAGATGAGCGGCAGTTGACTTACTCAAAAGCAACCTATTATTAGATAGGTGATTTCCGCTTATAATAGATTCATCCACGATAGTGACTCTTACAGGGGTGTGCGCTGTCTTGCATGGAACTATTTGGTGTGAGGTCATCATGTGATGTAGGCTGCTTTTGAGCTTGTTGGCGTGTGCGTGGTTGTTGGCTTGTGTGATGTTTGTTTCCTTTAGGATATGAAATATCTGAATGAAACTATTACATTGGCGAATTCGGAGGCAGATGAGCGGCAGTTGACTTACTCTAAAGCAACCTATTATTAGATAGGTGATTTTCGCTTATAATAGATTCATCCACGATAGTGACTCTTACAGGGGTGTGCGCTGTCTTGCATGGAACTATTTGGTGTGAGGTCATCATGTGATGTAGGCTGCTTTTGAGCTTGTTGGCGTGTGCGTGATTGTTGGCTTGTGCGATGTTTGTTTCCTTTAGGATATGAAATATCTGAATGAAACTATTATATTGGCGAATTCGGAGGCAGATGAGCGGCAGTTGACTTACTCTAAAGCAACCTATTATTAGATAGGTGATTTCCGCTTATAATAGATTCATCCACGATAGTGACTCTTACAGGGGTGTGCGCTGTCTTGCATGGAACTATTTGGTGTGAGGTCATCATGTGATGTAGGCTGCTTTTGAGCTTGTTGGCATGTGCGTGATTGTTGGCTTGTGCGATGTTTGTTTCCTTTAGGATATGAAATATCTGAATGAAACTATTACATTGGCGAATTCGGAGGCAGATGAGCGGCAGTTGACTTACTCTAAAGCAACCTATTATTAGATAGGTGATTTCCGCTTATAATAGATTCATCCACGATAGTGACTCTTACAGGGGTGTGCGCTGTCTTGCATGGAACTATTTGGTGTGAGGACTTCATGTGATGTAGGCTGCTTTTGAGCTTGTTGGCGTGTGCGTGGTTGTTGGCTTGTGTGCCTGATTGTTTGCATGCGTGTGTGTCTATTGACATGCATATGCCCATGTCCTTGTTCTTGTGCTTACAACCCCTAGGACTAGGATGTGTGATGTAGGCTGCATGTGAGCTTTTTGGCGTATGGTCCAAAAGTGTTTTAAAATATATATTTTTATGCTAAAAAATATTTTTTAATGTGTTTTGTGCTTCTGACCGGTTGGCTAGTATTTCATGTCAATTACCTGTGTCCTGCATGTGGAATGTCATACCATCCACAGTCAGAGAGCAGGCTTATAGACATGGAATACTGGCCAACCAGTCATTATTATTATTATAATTATTGTTTTAATATTTTTTACAGATTTTTCCAACTTATCTAATCCAGATGTGGGACCTGAAACTTATCAAGCATTGTAAAATCAGCAATACATTCTCTTAATGAAAGTAAGTGTCTTAATCCATATTTTTGGTACAAATTCACTTGTTAAAGGATGACAATTTTATGTAAATGTAAATTTGGCTTCTCTATCTTTATCAAATGCAGAATTGAGGTTAACTCTTTGCCAAACTCAACTTCTTGACTGCTGACAAAACATTCAGTCTGTTAGTCTGTTATAGTTTGTTCAAAATGTTGAGCTACTCTCGGCATACTTTCTGGAATAAGTAGTTCTACACCAAATTAGTAATCGTGTATTCTATTTAATCAGGACGTTATAGCGCTTTGTTGACTACTGTTCTTGGATAGTCAAAATATTTATCAAAGAGGGATATATAAGTACCAAAATCTAGCCATGCCCTCATTCGAACTTTTGACTTCCCACTCCAAAAGTAGTTTGTCATAACCATTAAAACTTTAAAACTTTTGTTTATGGGATATTGTGTGACTGTGCTTGTTGTTATATATTTGATTATTTTTGTTTTTACTCAACAGGTATCCTACAGATAGATATTGTCTACATGGACATAGGAACAATTCTAATCAATCAGTACTTCAAATCAGATAGTGTCTACTGTGGATTCAATAAGTAATTCTAATGAGGGAACTATCCCTTACGAAAGAATAACTGGGACTACCATTATCTTGGGTTTACCCAATTAAACCGAGATAAACGATTAACCTGTCAGATGAGTTGATGTTTACAACTTTTATGAATGAAAAGTATCATGAACTGTTCAAATATTGCGCTAAGACATTTACTCTTCACAAATAGACGAGTGCGTGAGTTTGATCCAGTACCCTGAACAGTCAAAATAATGTGCTAGACATTAAGTCTGCAAGAATAGATGAGTGTGTGATTTAAGATTATATATTTTAGAGGTGTAAATGATGAGATGTTGTCATTAAGTTGCTGTTGCTATGATATGTGTTCTGTAATGGTGTTAAATTCTGAACATTATTGCTCCTACAACTGTTTTCCGATCATTCATTACATACAATGAATTATGAAACCATTAGGCTGTTTCTTATCAAATGATCAATACTCTACGATAGAATATTAACTACATCTGTCGAAATAGTAGACCAAATATCGTATTTAGCAAATTGTATGGTGAAGAAAATACTCATTTTGCAAGAGTTGCTCCCCTTAGACTTTAAATCCCGAATTTATACAAATTGTCATTTTGTCAACAAGACACCGAGATGTTTTATTACATTTTCTTCCATCTTATGGTGTTTTCCACATTTGGGAATCAACTAAAGCGCTTAAATTGCATCATTCTGCAGAGGTTACCAAGTTATAGCTTATTCAAATAGCAGACTTTAAGATTTTATGTTTGTTGATATATTGCTGTTATTATGATGTTATGTTGTTGTTGTTGTTAATGATGGTGTATTGTTTTAAGATGATCTACAGGATGTTAAAATGATAAATTTATTGTTGGTATCAAGAAGACATATTTTGTTTAAAAGATCCTCTTATTTTTAAAGTGTATAGAGCTATATTCTAACAGTCATTCAATGTCAAAATAATTACTTGCATCGTTTTTAGTATGATACTAGACTACCTTAATTGCAAATTAAAACTTTAGATGGGTTCCTTGTACTTTGATTCAATCGTCGAAAAATAGACGATTCTTATAGTTTCATAGGGTGTTCTAGAACACTTTCGTATGAAAATGGACAGTTTGCATGTCCAATAAATCTCAGAGTTTCTGTTAAAACTGAAGCGAAAAATGATCTAATGGATATGAAAGCATAATTGTTTTTCAGTTTTTGAAACTTTTTTAAAAATATCTTCCGATATAGCTCTATACACTTTAAGTTGATATGAAGTTGTAATGTGATCTCATATTGTTGTGAAAATGGTATGTTGTTGTTAAGGGTGTTGTTCTTAGCAAGCTATATTGTTGTTGATAGTGATTGTTTGGTTTTTTTAACATAAGTATTGTTTTAAGTTAATCTATTGTTATGTTGTTAGCTTTTAAAATATTCATTTCTTCATTTGTTTTGTATTTTTGTTGGCATTTTTATTTTCGTTCCTCTTTTTAGAGTGTATTCAGTATCAACACTAAAGAGCGTACTATCCCATTCAAAAGAAAAGCAGGGTGTTTAGTTAACTTTGTTAATCCAGTTAAACCTAAATAAACATAGTTTACCTGATGGTCATGATTATGTTTACAACCGTTATCATTTAACTTTAAACAGACTGTTTTTAGATCTTGTAATGCATTTTATGTATTGTAATCATTTTTGTAACACACAATAACCAATGATTTCTAATCATTGAAAAAGTATTATTCTTCCAGTTATAACTTAATAATAAAACAATTGTATATAACAGTTCTATTCCTATTGAACATAGTTGCCAAACAATAAAATCTTTTTTGACCCGCAGGTCATAAATTAATTTTACGTTAAATTTCCAATAATTTTTGTATGATATTGTCTTGTACACCCTAAGGAAAACATTTGTACAATCGTAATTGTTACTTTTCTAAACATTTTTCTTGTTTAAAGGACTGTAAATTTTTTTATCAAGTATGACAGTATTATAACATTAAAGATTCTTTACATTTTTAAGAGGGTTAAATACATTATTATGAGTGAAATAGCATTGACAAGTACAGTTCAGTTAGGGTAAGAATACAGTGACGCATTGGAACAACCCACTATTACGATGTAAAAACAAGTATAAATGCTTTACCAACAGTTCAATACCAAGCTAAACTCTACCTATTTAAGCAATGGTTTCATTCTTTTGTGTACTCATAAAGGATGATGTCACAGTCATAATATCCTAACTGGACTATAGGCCTGTATACAAATGTGTTTGTTTCTTGTTTTAAAGGAAGTATCACTATTCCTTTAAGGGTTAAGGACGTGTGGTAATGGTACTTGACGTTATCCTTGTCCTACAGATAATCAAATCGTTGTACACCACTATTTTATTGTAGAAAAATATTTCTATATACCATGTCTCCTAAGTTTTATCTTGCATTTCATTTCGGCAATATGATACTGATGGGAGACTAAATAGCTTTGATAAAAAATTGTATATTTTATGTACATTATATATTGTTTTAACCATGTATTAGTCAGGACTGTACAGCACTTTAGAACGTGTGTATACATGAAAAATGGGCTATATAAATATGGTATATTGATTAATTAATCAGTTATCAGATATTAATTTTGCACATATCAATTGTTACCTTTGTAGTTTGTAGTTTGTTGAATCATGTTCACATTAGACAATACAAATATTCCTTAGAAATTTGAATTCATTAACAGTAGCAAAATGAACTTAAGTCTAATTGTAATAGCTCAGGTGCAGTTTTCCAGAGGTTTTTACATTTCTCAGAAATGAGATTTTATCTCTGGTTTTTACCCTGGCCTAATTTATTACAGTGATTGATAATTTGAGCAAGAATTATGTAAAGCATTTTGGTGTTTATAACTTTATAGATACATTTCTTTATGATGTTGTTGCTCCAATGCATTTATAGTTACATTTGTGTTTTGATGTTACATTATTACTTGGAAGATAAAATGTTTTCAGAAATATTTTTAAAATAAAGTTATGTACATGCTCATGTCTTGTATTCATGTGTTGTTATTGTGAACACAGACACATGGTTTTGTTGATTTTAACTTTTTTATGAATTAATTTATGTAGTCAAAAAATTACAAGTTGTTGAAATCAACTAAACCATGTGATTGTGAAAACATAACTTGATTTCCAGGAAAGATACTCTTATATTGCTTATATTGAGTTCTCTCCCTTAATGTTCAGGGGCCCTCACTTATAACCATGGTGGACATACCGTGTGACCTTTTGATCAAGCTGACAAGTAAAAGTATGTCAAAAAAAGTTTAAAACAAATTGAAGTAAATTTGGCTTACTTCAACATGGCGTATTCAACACTTTAATATGCAGGGAATGAACACTACCCTAGGAAGTTAGCAAAGAAATCACATGATTTGTCCACCCTGTGTTTAAGGTCGGGCCAAATAAGCCTACATGAGACTTGTAGTAAAAGTCTTATATGAAGCAGATTGACACATGCAGATCCATGATTCAGTCTAACTGGACATGGTATAATGAGCCTAGAGACACACAATGACAAATACACAATAAAATGCCAGCTTACCATGTCAGCTGTGGTGACTAGATATTAAGATATCAAAGCCAGAGAACGAAATCAAGGAAATGGATTCCTTTTAAAACAGAACAAGATGAATAAAACTAGCAAGAACATGAAATAGAGCCTTTATGGCAGATGTGTACAATATAAGGCCCCGATTCCGCGAGTTATGGCTCAGTTGAGTCTGCTATTTTTAATATAGACTGTATAAGTTACAGGGTGTCCTAAAAGACGGGGACATAACTGTGAAATAATTATAGTCCAGCTAGGGTAATCTGACGGTGATGTCATACCCAAAAGATTAAAACCATTGCTTAAACAGGTAGAGTTTAGTTTGGTATTGAACTGTTGGTTTAAGCATTTATAGTTGTTAACCGTAAGTTAATGGATTGGTCCACTGCGTCACTGGATTTTTAACCTAACTGGACTGTACATGATTCAAAATCTCATCATTTAAAACAAACTTCGACAAGACACACACTCCACATGAATTCTTACATTTTAAGATTTCAATACTATGCCGAGCATAGCCTTTATGCTAATACTAATACATGTATTCTGTATTTAAAGGTATAATTTATCATATCCTTATCAAATATCAAGGACGTCTTTGTAAATATCTATTCGCTTCTCTGAAAGAAAGTGCAGTTAAATCAGAATTTCTCAACAGTACACCAGTCATTTTAGGATTGACCGTTGTAGACAACTCACGCCACATTAAACTAATCATAAGTCGTACCGGTCAGAGTATGTTTTAGGATATTTAACTCATAATTCAGCTTAGGTTGTAAATATAAAAGCTGAATTCAACCAAGCACTTCATGAGAAGAAACAGAATTATGAGATTGAGGTATAATATAGGAGGCAGAGAACCAACAACGAATCAACTAAACATATGATATTTATTGAAATAAAAAGAGGCAAAGGACTGAATATTTAGAGATCACAGAATTTAGGAGCACTTTAAGTGGTCCGCGATTTATCGAATGGTATCCGGGGAGCGTGGAGAGTTCCCTAAGTACTTTAGGGACTCCGGTATGGGTGCAGGACTAATTAAGCGTACCACTGCATTAGCGTACCACTACACAAGTGTACCATTTTAGGATTAAGCGTACAACATATGAATTATAGTGTATAATATATTTGTTGGTACACTCGATAATTAGATGTTAAAAACATCTATTATCAGTCTTGGTTTCATGGGCGTAGGAGCGTCTTCAACATTGGGGGGGGGGGGGGGGGCAAACATTTGGCAACATATCTTTTGCCCCCCCCCCCCAATAATTCAGACGAAAAGTATAATTTACGCGACCTAATATATATCGTTAAAGGCAATTTGCCTTCAGTTCTTGGTGAAAACGTATAAAAAAATTTTTTTTGCTCGTTTCGCTCGTAAAATAACTTCCTGATATCAAAATATTTCAACACCCATTGTATGCAAAAATACACTCGTGACATACATTATACTCTAAACGTCCTCCGACCCCCGTTTACGACTTTGAGAGGTTGTCCATTATATATAAAGCCTTTGAAACAAAAGTTTTCACATTAAGCTTCAATCTCAAAATCGATGAATTGAAATTTTGTGCAAACACTTTAATGTAAGAACTTTTAAAATTCCCTGTATTTAGGTCCTTTTTTAAATACCAAATAAGGTATCTCGGAACGCTTAGAATGCTCCAGATTGATCCATTGTTTAGAAAATTTTCCCGGGGGAATACCCCCCGCCCCCCTTATACTTCAACTAATTAACTTTCAATTACCTATAATTACTAAACCAAATTACCACAGAACCATAAATTCACAATTTTACAGTTATTATATGGATATAGGAGGATTGTGGACATTTAAGAGTACAATGTATGTACGAGTGTATTATTGTACAAACAATGGGTGTTGTCATATTTTGACATAATGCAGTTACTTTGCGAGCGAAGCGAGCAAAAAAATTTTTTTACCCTAAGTTGCCAAATGTTTGGCCCCCCAATGTTGAAGACGCTCCTACGCCCATGATAAACCACGATGTTCCTGAGTAAGAGCATCTACAACAAGCCACTGCTCTGGGTACCTACAATGTTTTAGCTTCATTTGAATAGAAAAAAATAATAAAAGACTACATAAAATTTAGGATTGTAATATATTATGGGAATGTTTACAAGGGGTATAACCTAAAGCATGGAGAATGGTGGTTTAAGTAAGACTTTCCATGGAGATTGGTGCCAATGACCGATATTTTGATGTTTTTTTTGTCACTTGACGGACGCATTTCCACCAAAGTAAGTTCATTTTCTTGTTTTATATGTGGTGTGTATGCGATAACCACCTAGCCATAGGTTTAAGCCACATATCGGCGGTCTGTTTTAGTCCGTTAGTGCAGTGATAAAAGCCTGAAAGAAGGGATGGTGACATCGGGTGTCCGTAGTGCGCATTGATTTTTATTAATTCTGAGGTATCCGGGGCATTCTGGTTGGTTTTACTGTGTTTGCTAGGTACTTCATGCATTTTTTATGGTTAAAACACTGTTTCTGCTTTTTTTGGAAGCTCCATGTGCATTTTTTAACGTTTAAGACGATTTCATGGAGACTCGTCAACTTTAAGACCAAAACTGTGGAGAATTAAATCAATGTAAGTATTTTGTTCTAAAATGTTTTGCAGCATAGTGTGTTACCTTCATTGATTAAAAATATAATTTCTATTTATTTTCAGACTCCTGGTTTGAAGAATTCGTACCAAAAAGACGTTACTTCATTCAAGGAGGAAGTGGCAGAAAAGAAAACGATAGAGAAATTTTAATGAAATCTCATTGCCTAATAAAAGTGAAACTAAGAAGCTTTCTGTCGCAAATTAAACACTGAATACGCCGTCACCATTTAGATATTCGTCATCAAAGAGAAAACGATTAACTTCAGCACCACCTTGTCATTTGTATCGACCTGAAGAACCCCAGTAAAAAGCCAGAAAATAAAAGAAAATAAATATAGAGTAAAGTCTCATGATAACACTTTATTCACGTATTGTAATCCATCTTCAAGTTTATATATTCTATTTATATTTATAAGATTCTATAAAATAATAAAAGAACACGAAATAATGTGTCTATTTTGTTTTGTTGGAAAGGTCCAATAGCACAGATTTTGGTTGTACATTGTATTCTTTATTTTTATTTATTTTTGAATTAATGTTATTGTTCAACAACTGTTGCTGAATATGTTAAGTTGCTGCCTGGAACATTTTGGTTCAGAAAACATCAGATCACGCTGTCTTTATAGTATTGATCATCTGCGCTATTGAACCTTTAAAACTACAATTTGGAAATAAAAACATGAAACAAATTACGTTATTATTACTATATAGATTGCACAAAAAGTGACCATCGGTCTATCTTGACCTCTCGACAATGACCCCTTTATAAATAGTATACAAAGTATTTACTAGGGTGACACTGTGGTCGAGCGGATAGCCCGCTTTCAAGACTGCTAATCAATAGGTCCCTGGTTCGAACCTCGGCCGGTGCTCTTGGTTATTCCTGGAACGCTTTTCCGTGTTTCCCACCCGACTAGAGATGATCTATTTGGTATGTAACCCAGAGGTAGTCTCGCATGTATCAGTGCTGTAACCCAGGTACGTTCAAGAACCAATGTCTGTAGGGCAGTGCGCCCATATACATGGTAACACCAAACTGTGTTCTCTACTTGCTGACTCTTTAGCAAAACACAGGACCCATTTAAAATAAGTGTCAATGGTACGATGCATTTAACAAGATGAATGCATCATTACAGATACGACAATGCACCATTCAATTGAAAACCTTAGCACGGGGAAGGGCGGGGTTGACTTTTTAAACCATGGTAAAAAATCTGCCCGAGGGCCTTACAAAAGGTAACAAGCAAGCCCATACCAGTGAAACATGTGTTTCTCATCTACATGTACGTATTTAGGAGCGGAGCAAAAGTCCTGCTCTCATTACCATTAACACAATAGTTTCATATTTGGACTCTGTGAGTGTTACGACCACCAGTCGCGGGTTGCGATGTCATTATCACAAGACACCACCTGAATGTTGCGCAAAATAAACAGAATGGGTCCGTCGTAATAAGCTCGGTGCTGCAACGATTACGAGGTTACTATTTTCATTAATCATGAAATTGTCATGTTGACCAAAATGAAGTTTTAAAAACGTGTTTTCCCATACGTAAAGAGTAAATTACAGACAGCTTTCTCTTGTTTTCTCAATACATGTATATCGATTTTGTAGTTACAATCTTCTGGTTCTAAGCCAGCGAAATATTGAGCAGTGGCACACAGAATCAGCGAGACAAATGAAGTTAGGCCATAACGGCTATAAAGTCCTTTTTTTCGCGGGTTAGTTTTGCCCAACAATTGCGAAAGGAAATGAGCAAACTGTAAAGTGTATAACCCATCAGCGTTATGCTGGTTATTACAGATAACTGTATCATTGATTTTATGTTTTGGTGAAATTTATTGAAGGGTCATATTTTCTGTTAACCCAGATAGATAGATAGATAGATAGATAGATAGATAAGGCCTCCACAGGGGCATAATAAAGCGTTAATTGAACGCAGTCATGTCGTTGTTTCCGTTACAAGGCTTCCACAGGGGCATAATAAAGCGTTAATTGAACGCAGTCAAAAAAAAACTTTGAATAAAGAATAAAACAGTTATTGAACCGGTACACTTTATTTCGTTCCTGAATGACATGAAAGAAAATAACTTTAAATAAATATTACGTTTACTCGTTTGACCAGCCTACAGAAAATGAAGTAATACCCCATATTACGGAATACCGTTAGGGCCATCGTGGTTACACATTAAAATCCAGAGGGCGACAATGCGATAGTGCGATAGTACGATGGCGACAATGCGATAATACGATGGCGACAATGCGACAGTACGATGGCGACAATGCGACAACGCGATAGTACGATGGCGACAATGCGATAGTACGATGGCGACAATGCGACAACGCGATAGTACGATGGCGACAATGCGAAAGTCATATCGTACTGTCGCCATCGTACTATCGCATTGTCGCCATCGTACTATCGCGTTATCGTGCTGTCGTCATCGTATTATCGCACTGTCGCATTGTCGCCATCGTACTGTCGCATTGTCGCATTGTCGCATCATGGCACTCTTGTTGAGTAATTGTCCTTTGTTATTTAAAATACTTATTTTTTGTCCGGAGCATATCTTTAAAAGTATTTGAGATATTGACTTGAAACTTGATACATATATAGATTTCATTGTGTGGAGTTCTAGTTAGCTTTACTATTCAAGGAATAGCGGAGCTCTTCTTACCACGGTGTTGCCGTTGGTTAAAATTTTCGTACCAGTCCAATTTTTAGCACACCTGTTACACTGTGACATTGTGAGCTTTTGAAATTTTGTGGAAACTGTCATCAGACTGTCCATCCATGTGTCCGTCAAACTTTTGCCTCAAATTACAAAATATACTTCTCCTAAACCTCTGGGTCAATTGGTACCAAATTTGGTAGAAATGATCCTTTGGTGGTCCCATTTCAAAGTTGTTCAAAAATGGAATTTCATGAGGAACTCTGGTTTCCATGGCAGCCAAATTTTAAAAAAATCTTCTACGATGCAGCAAGGCCCAGAGCTTGAATATTTGGTGTGAAGCATTGTCTAGGGGACAAGTTTGTTAAAATCATGACCACCGGGTAAGATTGGCCCCGCGGCATATATGGTTTTGTATAGGAAAACTCGAAAATTGTTCTCCAGAACCACAAGAGCCAGAGCTTAGATATTTGACATGTAGCATGGTCTAATGGACCTCTACCAATTTTGAAGTTTGATTAAATCATAACCCCAGGGATCAGATAGACCCCTCCTCGGGGCATCTCTGGATTCGGATGGGAAAAACTAAAAATCTTCACCAGAACCACATTTCCTAGACCTTAGATATTTGACATAAATTGTCCTTAAATTCAAGTCCTTCAAGATATTGCCTTGAAACTTTGCATACGTGTTTATGATCACACTCCCCATCAAAAGGCGCGAGTAGATAACTCTGTGAATAATAACTGAAAGGAAGTGGGGGTATACTGTTTTGCAAATGTTGATGGGCCGGTCCGTAGACCTTTTTGTTCTGATCAATAACTAGAGATTGCCTTGACCTAGGGTAGTCAAACTTAATAGGATGGTTTCTTGTATTAAGTAGATGAAGCCTAATGTTTTTGGGATCAGTAGATCAAAGGTCAAGGTCCCTGTGACCTTACATTAAAACACAGTTGCAGCTAAATAACTAATGAACAATTTGACCAATGGAAGTGAAACTTCATAGCATTATTGCTTATATTCAGTAGATGATACTTATCAGTCGAAAAGTCAAGGTCACTGTGACCTTATGATAGAAAAGGATTTTGGCTCAATAACTGGAGATTACTTTGACCTAAGGTATTCAAACTTCATAGGATGATTGCTTGTATAAAGTAGATGAAACCTACACTTTGGGGTTAGTAGGCAAAAGGTCAAGGTCACATGACCTTACATTGAGCAAGGTTAGTCAAACTTCACAGGATTATTCCTTGTATTGAGTCGATGAAACCTAGTATTTGGACTCAGTAGTCGATTGGCGATAGTCGACAACGCGATAGTACGATGGCGACAACGCGATAGTACGATGGCGACAATGCGATAATACGATGGCGACAACGCGATAGTACGATGGCGACAATGCGACAGTACGATGGCGACAATGCGACAACGCGATGGCGACAACGCGATAGTACGATGGCGACAATGCGACAGTACGATGGCGACAATGCGACAACGCGATAGTACGATGGCGACAATGCGACAGTACGATGGCGACAATGCGACAACGCGATGGCGACAATGCGATAATACGATGGCGACAACGCGATAGTACGATGGCGACAATGCGACAGTACGATGGCGACAATGCGACAACGCGATGGCGACAACGCGATAGTACGATGGCGACAATGCGACAGTACGATGGCGACAATGCGACAACGCGATAGTACGATGGCGACAATGCGATAGTACGATGGCGACAATGCGACAATGCGATAATACGATGGCGACAATGCGACAACGCGATAGTACGATGGCGACAATGCGACAGTACGATGGCGATAGTACGATATGACTATCGCATTGTCGCCATCGTACTATCGCGTTGTCGCATTGTCGCCATCGTACTATCGCATTGTCGCCATCGTACTATCGCGTTGTCGCATTGTCGCCATCGTACTATCGCATTGTCGCCATCGTATTATCGCATTGTCGCCATCGTACTATCGCACTATCGCATTGTCGCCCTCTGGATTTTAATGTGTAACCACGATGGCCCTAACGGTATTCCGTACCATATTCCCACCGTAATCAACTTTTGCGAGCGGTACTTCTTACGACGAGCCCATACCAAACATTCATGTCACATTTGTGGTAACTTGTGACGACGACAACGCAACCATTGGTGGCCGTAACACTGATTCACGTGGCCCAAAAATAACCCGTAGAATAATATGTTGAAAGCGACTGTCACAGCCTTTATAGGTGTGCAGCATACATCATTTAAACTTACATTGCCTGAAATATGTTATTATTCTATGCCCTTCAGTAGATTCCCTTGTGGTGTTGAATAGTATACCGTTGAAGTTGAAGAATGTGATGACTTTGGCGATAAAAAAAGCTTTCTAAAAATAAGTCTGTGTTTTAGACTAACAACGTTGGTGAATGCCCATCTTCCGGAGAAAGCCATCGTGTTATATAGCGTTGTGGCATCAAGGGGGGGGGGGGTATGACCAATGGAAACTGTTTATAAGCTATTTAACTATACCGTAAATTATAAGCTATTTAACTATACCGTAAATTATAAGCTATTTAACTATACCGTAAATTATAAGCTATTTAACTATACCGTAAATACCTGTACGCCACTACATCAGGTAATACACCCTCATGTGTGAGTTTGTTATCTGGCATGTATCATAGCCGCCGAATTACAACATCTATTGGACGTGTCCATTTAACAAATAATGAACAATTCAAATAAAGTGTTACTGAAGTTATTTGAATATGTTTGAGATAACCTGCAAATAGGCAGTGCCCTAATAATAATAAAGGCTATTAGTTCATATATTGGACTAGAAGTTGCATTTAGCAACACTTCTCGTCGTTACTTATATTGGAAGATATATGTTAAACTTTAACGCACTATTACTGATCAGACCATTTGTACTTTGTCTATGGTATAACATGAACACGGATCGAAGGTAGGACCTCGAACGTGAAGTGAAAGTTTTGTTTGAACAAAGGGAGACAAGTATGATGACAACATTTTACAGTGAGTAGTGATCAATGGTTACTTCCCTTATATGCTGTAAAACCAACCGACCACATTTTGCAATAAAATCCCTGTCGTGAAACTGACCACAATTCTTCGAACATACTCAGAATAGCTTTATCATCATTATTTTATGGTTACATGGGTG
This sequence comes from Spisula subtruncata, assembly GCA_963678985.1. Lineage (NCBI taxonomy): Eukaryota > Metazoa > Mollusca > Bivalvia > Venerida > Mactridae > Spisula > Spisula subtruncata. The sequence goes on from OY787671.1 coordinate 2,228,717, forward strand.
TAAAGTCAAGATTACTTAAAGCAACACAATTTCAAGTACCGCCAACTATAAATCACATTTTCCTAACCATCAATTGTACTGTCCAGTACAGGCAAAACATGTCCTACTGACATTCATGTACTTATGACCAATGCTTGAATTATTGCTGTAATTGAAAAATCAAGACTAGAAAACTTTAATGTCATCCCAACCCTTGGAATAAGGAGTTTGAGTATGAGAAAGGGAATGAGAACACGTTTATAATCACAAGGTCTGATCTTCTTCCAAATTCGACTATATTGCTTCTCCAATTGGCCTTTATAAACACGATCATACATTATTAAACATTCTCAGAATAAACACAGTGTACCTGGTCACGTGGTGGAAGATGACCGGATGTTGCTGTTGGGTAACCATTCTAGCACCAGCAAAGGTTACACCTGAGATACTGCAAAGGTGACTGATACATTCGGTACGAATAAGATGCATACTGAATTTCGTGTGGGTACTAGTCCACTGATGTAGGATCTGACCACACTCCGTATGGGGTCATGTCGATGTGAACTTTACATCATCCAATCAAATCGCTACTTTCATAAATATGAAAATGCAGTGATAGAATCTCTGCTGTATGTGTACGGTAAGAAAAATGTTAAAACTTTATAAATTAATTTTAGCAATTAAAAAACATGCACTAGAGAGGTCATTTGAACGTGATCTCTTATGTGGTGTTGTCAACTCTAACAGCGCAAAGAAATGGAGCAAATGTAAGGAACTGATTTTATTGAGATTGTTATAATAGTATCATTATTCACAGTACAATGTGGCATACATCTGCTGTTATGTTATATACAGTGATCTTGGATAGCATACCTTTGACTTTAAACATGTAATAGCTAAGGTCAAGTTATGAACTAATCATCGTTAGCAAGTGATAATCTCTGATGTCCGATTAATATACAATGTACGAGATCACAGATTTATGGTAAGATGTATGCCACCGGATATGAAATTCAAACCGATTTCAGTACCTTCACCGGACGCTGTACGGACATCGGCCGACTCCGACTCGGACTGGAATACTTTAAGTACCTGTTGTCCGGATCAGTGGCATAGAACGATCATATACTATTGTTTGGGTTTGAGAGAAAGTTTTCATAGCGGTTTCCTTAATTATAAATGTAATCATTTCTGGGTTTAAGCATAAGGAACAATACATAAATTACAACATAATATGCAGTTCAAGTCCCGATCTCCCTGAGCATCGCAATATAAGTTAAATCGCATCTCAAATATTGTCTGGTGTCTTCATGTGATTCTTCAATGTGACACTGGTCTCAAATTGTCAGTACAAACCGGAAACACTATTCGGACTTCATAACATAAACATTTTAAGAGCAGATTGAGAACTAGAGATTTATCCGAAACCTAGGCTCTAAGTTTGAGCAAAATATCAGTTTGAGATGAGATTTCTACTTGAGATGCTTCAGGAGATGGGGGCCTGTACAACCGTTTTAAACCAACACCCGTTTGCAGCTGCCAATATTGACCGTTTTAAAGAGTTGATGTTATACAGAAGCTTAATTAGAATCATACACATAGGCTTATGGAGATATTAAGAGCGGACAACATTCTCTCCAGGGAGGTTTTACTGTACTGACATTTAGCCTAATTTATAACACTATTCAGCTTTTTTCAGGATGTGATCTTTTTTTAAAAAAAATTATAAAGTCACTGACATTTTTAATCTTTGCTGGTTCAAATCTTGGCAAACATACTTATTTTAAACCCGTTTGTTCAACCTAGGAAAGATATATTGAAATTATACATGTACTACAGTAGTTCATGCATTAATTTATCACCAAACAGGTCGGATCGGTGACTGTACACATGTATAGTAGACGCTGAACATGTTTATGAGCTGTCAGATTTAGATTCTATACTAGTATTTGATTCAGAATGACTCTGGTGACTGGAAATATATTCCTCTGAAAGGAGAGGGCTAATATAGGCTATGCCTGCTGCACAATCCTATTTCTTTGGAAATAAAATGAATAAGACATTTTTTTGGAAATAAAATAAATATTAAATATCTTCCTCTACAAAAACAGCTGTTAAAGATGAAAATAGAAAATAAACTTATTAGAACGAAAAGTATGACGATAACAGCGACATGATACATTCATATCATACCACGTGTCTAATCTATTTCATTTACTTTAGTAACTTCAATGCAGTGAGTAGAGAGAATAGAAGTCGTCTGCATAGGATGATAATTGTTTCTCAAATTTGTGATATTAAAACATAAGAATTGGTTTATATTTTTATGGAAAGAGGATTTGAGTGGTTGTTTACTTATATACCGGTATTCGATCTACATGTATAGTATTGGATTTCAAACAGCAACGGTAACTGGTAAAATTATAAATAAAGTGAGCGTATGTAACGACAATAAGTATGACGTATACAAAACACGAGTCCCTAAAAGGGGCCAATGTTGTGGATAATGCGAATGATGTTGAAGCTGAAAAGGACCACACTGGAGCCCATGTGGAGATGGAAGATGAAACATTGGAACATGAAAAGGGGTCAACTAAAGGGAAAACGAGGGAACAACCTAGGGATCATGGATATTCGTGGGTGATTTTAATTGGTAAGCTAGAAGTACATTTTCCTCAATAATCTAAAATGTACTAATACATGTACATGTATCCAGAGTTCACCTATGTGACGATCACTAGTGGCCTCCGTAGCTCATAACTCAGTGGTGTATTGTTTATTATGCGCTTGCCACCTTATCCGGCTATTCGGTCTCAAATTGGGGTGGAGGCACACACATGAATGCCATGTTCAGCAGAAAGCTGACTAGCAAATAAAGGCTAAGCTCGGCACTTATATATTTATAGTTAATCGCAGCAGTATGAAGACATAGTCTGTATCCATAATCTCGGGCAAGATCTTGGTATACACACGTATATTGTTCAATAACATTGATTTCTGCTGTACTAGATCTATATATAGAGCCTTGGTGCATATATACATAGTTCACATACAATAACATACGTTTACGGACTGCGTAAAATATAAATACAGATGTATAATTTTTATATAATGAGAACAAAACGTTGACCGTGAAACATAAACTGATACACATTCCGGAACTTTGAACGATGTACTTAAACTTAAAAACCTGATTCATGTTTGTTTTAGATAAAAATAGAGATTGTAAGAAAAAACATGTACGTTTCTACATGCACGTACACATGCACTCGTATTTATACAAATTTCTGTAGTAAATGCATGTTTTTGTCTGTTACGTATTTATGAATGTTTGTAATCTGGGCCTGTATTCATAAAGCTCCTTAGAGGAAAGTATTCCTTAGGTTGATATATTTACCTAAGATTTTATAGAAATTGCCTTAGTTTTATATGATATCTAAAGTGAAATCATACCAAACTAAGGGAATTCCTATAAAACCTTAAAATATATCAACCTTAGGAATATTTCCTCTTAGGAGCTTTATGAATACGGTCCCAGGGTACTGTTTTACCAACGGACTTACGGAAATCGTAAACTTACGTTCAAATTTATATTCCGTGGATTTCCTTAAATACTATAAATTGGGAACGGATATTGTTTGTAGACGTTCATTAACTGAATCGTGATAAGTATTACAGCTCCATTTATCACACTTTATAGATATTATAGGTATTATAAAGAATTTAAATTTGATCGTAAGGTTACGATTTCCGTAAGTACGTTGATAAAACGGTACCCTGGTCCTGAAGCACCACGTCCGGCCACGCTCTGTTCAATGACTCTCCCTGAAGCACCACGTCCGGCCACGTTCTGTTCAATGACTCTCCCTGAAGCACCACGTCCGGCCACGTTCTGTTCAATGACTCTCCCTGAAGCACCACGTCCGACCACGTTCTGTTCAATGACTCTCCATGAAGCACCACGTCCGACCACGTTCTGTTCAATGACTCTCCCTGAAGCACCACGTCCGGCCACGTTCTGTTCAATGACTCTCCCTGAAGCACCACGTCCGGCCACGTTCTGTTCAATGACTCTCCCTGAAGCACCACGTCCGGTCACGTTCTGTTCAATGACTCTCCCTGAAGCACCACGTCCGGCCACGTTCTGTTCAATGACTCTCCCTGAAGCACCACGTCCGGCCACGTTCTGTTCAATGACTCTCCCTGAAGCACCACGTCCGGCCACGTTCTGTTCAATGACTCTCCCTGAAGCACAACGTCCGGCCACGTTCTGTTCAATGACTCTCCCTGAAGCACCACGTCCGGCCACGTTCTGTTCAATGACTCTCCCTGAAGCACCACCTACGGTCACGTTCTGTTCAATGACTCTCCCTGAAGCACCACGTCCGGTCACGTTCTGTTCAATGACTCTCCCTGAAGCACCACGTCCGGCCACGTTCTGTTCAATGACTCTCCCTGAAGCACCACGTCCGGTCACGTTCTGTTCAATGCCTCTCCCTGAAGCACCACGTCCGGCCACGTTCTGTTCAATGAGTCTCCCTGAAGCACCACGTCCGGTCACGTTCTGTTCAATGACTCTCCATAAACCACGCACTCAAATGTACAGTAAACCCCCGATATTAAACAACCTACAGTCCGTTCAAAGTTATATGAGAACGGTTATAAATATTGACTCGTCCGTCAGGTAAACTGTGTTTATGTTGGTTTAACTAGGTGTTACTAAGTTAACGATAGTCCTTTTCTTTCGAGTGGGATATATCCCTCATAAGTATTACTTATTGAATCGACAGTATATGCTGTTGAGTTGTCAACCACTGCTTGATCAATAACATGGTCATTGGTTTATTTCCATGTCAGATCGGTCAGTGACCATCAACGTCGTGGGAAGGTCACTGATTGAGTGTTAGAATCCCAAGTTGAATTACCGGGTGTATATAGTATAGTACAATGCACGAGTGGCAATTAATAGAAGCTGGTGAATTTGCAAGCATATAGCACATACGCCTACACACACCTGTTATGATGGTTAAACATAATATGTGTCGAATTCATTTGTCATCAAGCGAGGTATGTAGCTAAATATTCGATTCATGTGGTATACCTATTGCGAATGAAGTGAAGACAGCTACCCTTCAGAAATCATATCAGACAAACTGTTAGCTGCTTTCAATCAAACAGCTAACCTCGAGTGAAGCGGCAGACCAAAACGACTAAAGCGAGAAACCGTTGTCGGGGTTTCCTGTCGAATACGGTAACGCCAATTTGACGCCAGTTGACTCTATGTCAATATGTCAGATAACGTGGATACACAAAGAAAGCCGACCTTACTACTTTATAGTCAAACTTGTAAATAGCAACCACCTGTGATAACCAGACACTATTATATACTTCATCTAGATTGGCTACATCACTGTGGAATTTATGTTAATGAAACCTGCTATAAACGGCCAACCGTTTTATCAACCAGTATTTAAAGAGACATTCCCTATAACTAGCATAGTTTTCTCTACTATCACATTAAATGAGCTAAATGAACAAAGTACTATGAATTATCATCAGAAAAAGTGTGTACAAATATGTCTCTATAATGTCAAAAATATATTTAAATTTATAATCGCTTCCAGCGATTTATTATTATGTGGTCAAAGGGAAACAACTCGTGACTATTTTGGCTCGTTACGGATATATGTTTTCATACTTGTCTCGGTAATTAGCGGGACATTTTTGCTGCAAATTGGAGGAATTTAGGCAATAATGATTCTCATTTAACGTATAATATTCCTGAATCGATATAAACGATCAAAGTTATAGGGAACGCCTCTTTTATTTGTTTAAATTATGAGCATTCTGTATGTCGGTGACTTTAGTATGTTCCAAAGTACTGTCGATTCAATGTAATACTAATGAGGGAACCTATCCCATTCGAAAGCAAAGAGGTCCTCCGCAGAAACAACCAGTTACATACAAATAAAACTTTGTTTACCTGACGGACGAGCTTATGTTTACAACCATTATCATTTTTCTTTGAAAGGACTGTACTGAACAAGGTGTAGGTTGAGGGAGATTATTAACGCCTCGTTGGAAAACAATTAACATGAATAGTGGTAATGATTAGCACACTATCACGAATATAGCAGATAAGTACACTGTACCATTTATTGATTTAAGATTGTAGTTGCAGTATCTTTAATGTAACATAGTATTGTCATATCTCGTGAGACTGTACAAAATAGCAAGCTTGTATCTATTATTTCCTATTCAACATTCATGTAGGGGGCTATAGTGCACAAGATCAAAATGTAAAGCATGATTTCAAATGTTTGCAATGCATTATGCTGTATTTGTCCCCCACACAGTCTTTACGTACATGATCAACTCATGTAAATGCCGTAGTCTATGAAAACAAATTGCATCCTTTCGATTTAGCTCTCAATTTCCTTGCAAATATACCTTCTATATAATATCTAAATTTCAAGATTTTTTTTTCAATTTCAATTTCTTTTTCAACGATACTGTTACCTGTGAAGCTATTCACATATTTTGTCTATCGGACGACTCATGTTTACGAACCGTTCTCGATTAACTTTGACATATCTGTACTTCAAAATAGCGTGTGAGAAAATCTTTTATTTGGGTCAATAAATTCATTTAAGACAACATGTACGACTTTGTCTTTCGTAACGCGCTTTGTTCTGATTGTTCACCTTAAATTATCTTACCATGATGTTCCGCAAGCGTTTATCAAAGGGTTTATCGGGTGTTATTTCAAGTGTCAACATAACAAGAATTCATGAACAAATGTACAATATAGCTGCAAAAAGAAAATATGATCAGTTCTGTTGGACAAACAGAAGAGCGTTAAGGGAATGTCGCCATATGCGTTCGATTGAGCATGTTCTGTTTGTGGAAGCTTTTCCACTCACTATTTCAGCAGATGAATATCATTGTTGTTTGTGAGCCCACCATTGAATATTAGTACATATACATGCAATCAAAAAGACAAATGCTAAACACGTCTATTGCAAAACTATCGGTCACTCTATGTTTGTAAATACTATAAATGCAATAGTTTTAAACTCAAGCTTTTTGAACAAGTGTCAATGACATATGAACCAAAGTAGTAAAATTTTAATATAAGTGTCCATGTTTTAGTTCAACCAGTCATTCAACTAGGACACAACTACATATCGACGGTAAATTTTGACGCGAAAACTTTTTTTGCAGCATCCGCATCTGCTAGACGTCCCACGCATTTCTGTCTTGTCGCCATCTAAAGAGCCAATCGCGTTACTTAGATGGCGACAAGACAGAAATTCGCGGGACTTCTAGCAGATGCGGATGCTGCAAAAAAGTGTTCGCGCCAAAATTGAGTTACGGGGTTTTGGTTCGGCACCGTCGATACGAAGTTTACGTGTTGGTCAGTATAAATGAATGAACCTCGGTTATCAATTATTTACACAACCGATGTCCCGTTTGTCATGAAACTGAAAAATACGACAACATCGGTTTAATAAATAAACTCTAATGATATAGTATCCTCCGTAGCTTAAGTGGTTAGCGCGCTTGAAGCACGGGTTCAACTCCGGGTGGAGGCAATACTATGACCGCTACAGAAAGTTTACTGACAAATACAATGTATACTTGGCATGTTGGTACAACTATAATACTATCCATCACTACAGTGTATAACACTGACGTCCGTTGTGTATGAGAGAAATAGCCGATTTCAGTCGGCACATGTGATTAAAACAGTCATGTTTAGTAATCAATTCAACCTCAATTAACTTGCTCTTTCGTAAGAAACGGACAAATGAACATGTAAGTAATCGCCTAGCATGACCACATATAACAGTATTATTGAAAAAGAATAAAAAAGGCATAAAATTGCAATATCGATAGCTTAACAGAAATTTTAACAGATTTTTTTTCTCCAAATGATTTTACTCATTTTTAATGATACTGTTACATGTAAACATGATCTGTCAAATTTGGCAATCTGTGTCCTCAAGATAATGTGGATGTACTTCAGGAACTTGGTACAAAATGATACCCATGTCTAGGTCATTCAAGCTCATCCCCTTATCTTCAGATACATGTATAAAACACTAAAACATTTAAAGACCATGTTGCCCTGTTCTAAATACTTTAGGTGTCATGGTGTTATGTCATCTACTCACGACAGTCTACAGAGATGAAACAATTCACACTGTCTTTGTGAGCACTAGAATTAAGCCGTACTACCTTTTAACCTTAGTTGTATAAGTTAATGAATTATTTCCTTACGATGACGTTACAATTATTACCAAACAAAACCGTATTCAAAGATAAAAAGAGTCGCACAACGGTGATTATAAGATGAAATCATGTGCCCTGGATAGATTCATTCATTAACTAGTTCATGTACATCACACGCATCGTCAGCTTTTTTAAACATCGTCAGCTGATGGTAAGCATATTTCATTGGCAATGCAATGTTATGCTCCAGACAGTGGTATATACGGCCCAACCCCCGGGGATGGGTCGGGATTTTTACTTTTGGGTTGTTAAAACCCCGTCCTTCCACGGTATTTCCCTGGGCATTGGCAACTAAATACTGTTCCCGGGGTATTGGTTCGGAGAAACAAAATCGCAACATTTCCGCGACAGTGCAAGGGAAGCTTGAAGGTAAAACCACGGCCGTTTCGCCGGATATCATATAGCCACCGCTCGTCCCCGGGGTGGTGGGCGTGGATGCAACTGACTGTTGCGTTAAAATATGCATGCCTGATTTTGCACCTCTCGAGGGCAAACGCATGACAAACTGTGCATAAGTAGAACATGTAGTTGGCTTCATGGAACGTGCATAACCGGTTTATATATGAGTGACACATACAATATTGTCAATATATGTCTCCCAGTTGGTATATATAGTCTTTTTCAGTGTGAAGCCAGCTTCAGAGATAAGTTAAAACACATAACATTTGTTTAGTCAATTTCATAGACCATGAGTGTGCTCTTGCTTAAAGAAAAAACATCATTTGGTGATTCATAATATCTGATACGCTTTCAACAGAATGCTACAAGAAAACGCTTGGTACCATCCGACTTTTATATAACAATGGAAAGCTAACATTTCAAAGTGTATCAGATATTATGCATCACCCTGTATGTTCATGCCATGTAATTGTGAAGTGCAATAGAATGGTTTCATATTTTTTCGCTATATAAATTAAATGTTACAGTATTTGTATTGTGTTATGTCTATGATAATGTAAAATATATATTACATGTAGAATACACATATATTCCGAATATATCACCATTACTCAAATAAAAACTTTTTCTGGGAGATGGCAATACATTGATATTCACGTTATGAATGCTTAACTCTTCAGGAGGGACACTGGAGATGGCGCTGTTGATTGGTCTACTCAAATCATCTGGTTTGATGTTCGTGGCCTTCCAGGAGAAGTTCAAATCAAACTCTTCAATGACGTCACTTCCGTCCACAGTTCAAAATATTTGTTTCAGTGTTATGGGTGAGTTTTATACACTAGATCAAACAATAATCTTTTTAAAATCATAGTATAAGCCCTTAACCGGTTGTGTGGGATTCGAACCCATAACCACAACGTCGAGGCAATAGAGCAGTTAAAATGATCAGAGATAATAACCTTTTAGTTATGTTTAACAACACAATGTCATATACTTTCTGAACATTATTACTTGACCAACACATTCATATGATTAATTCTAAACGATGCTGTATTGAATGTATATGTTGCACCCCTCATTTTGCTAAATTGTGACATTTTGTTACGTGTTCACATGACGTCATTACAATAATCATAAACAGAATAATTACACTAGTGTAACAAAGTCCTTTAAAGTTTTAGGACATGTAGTTTATAATGAAACACCATCCCGTGTACCCCGATAATATGTGTTAGCCAGGGCACTGCTGTTATAGCCAGAGCGGAAAATGACGACGCTTGAGAGGTAACGTATTTTGTGCCTGTTTCAATTATTTCGTGTCCATACCAGTAAATCGATGAACATTTATGTATGCAGTGGTTCTTCCTCGACATGCAGGTGTATTTTTTTCCGACCAGAAACGTCAGATCCGATTTTAAACTTGATAAATGCGTCAAAAAGTCCAAAGTTCAGTCAATAAAAAATAATCAAAAATACTTCTAGACGGCGGGGAATACACCAATTTCGTGAATATGTAGCGACATAATAGTAGCATATTCTTTCACAACGATATATGAATATGATGAACTTGTACTATGTTTTGGCCTGAAAAACTAGATGATGAACTACAGGGCCACAAAGCATGTCACATCATTAACTTTCCTCATTGACTTTATTACACTCATCATATTGCATCATAAATTTTGTAATCAGTGTATTCAACTCGTTTAATAAAGAAATAATTTAAAGGGCACTCACTCGAGTTGAATAAAATGTTATAAAGAGAGCCTCCTTTTATTCCATACGTTTTATAAAGACAGTAATAAATCAACACGAATCTAATTTTCTATTTATCACACAGAAACCTAGATTCTATGCGATAAAAAGAAAGTTCAGCCATTTATTACTATTTTCACATTTTTTATCATCACTGTGAATTACAAAAGCTTTTTCACGGCATGAAAATGAACTGATATGGGATAAAATTATTTCCTGAACGAGTTTGATAAAAATATCAACGATGCTTTATAGTATATTGTTTATTAAAGTAACATGTGTAAATCCATTATATCATATGACAATTATAACACAGTTGAAAAAACACGCTCCGTTATATAAACGACGCCATAAATGACGTCATTTCCGGGATATAATGACGTCATTTAGTAGAAAAGTGACGCCATTTAAGCAGTATGGTGTCACACCGGTGAATTTTCTGCCATTGAAATAAATGCAAAATGACCCAAATTCGCATCTCTCCCTCCGTTTCACTGACATTCCGGGTGATTTTCTGTGGCTGTTTCCATAAAAAGCAATCCCTGTTATCCAAAATAAGCTGGAGAAAATGGCATGTCGATAGTTTCGTTTTCGAGCTACTGCAGGAATTCTGGAAGGACAACGCTATTTTCCATGCCTCAAAAGCTGACTTGACCGAAGCACACATACATTGTCAGTCTTCAGCCAGGGAAAGATAATTCAGAAAAATATCCATTAAACACTCTTAAAAGTTAGCATGCAGGTCATATTTGATCTACATTCATGTAATTTGGTCAACAATCAGCATTTTCCACATTAAAACAGTGCTTCAACAGACATATATCAAATTTTTGAAAGGGTCTATTTTAGCATACTACGACCCGGAAGTACTTTCCACCGGTGTGACACCGTATACTACACCATCCGATTACATTCTGATCACCTCGGTTTTTATCCAATGGAAAATACCTCTGACATAACAAGGCGACATTTTGAACTACTTTCAGTCACATGATTTGAAAATGGCAGCTCCCCCAGTTACGTTTATACAACATGTACACGTACATACGGCAACAAATATGTTAAATTTTAAACTTGAGAAAGAGGACGACAGCTGCTAAATACTAGAATTGAAAACAAGAATACAATTATAGTTGTATAAACTAGGAAAGAACGCTACGAAATAAAAGTTCGCCCAACGTCACGTTTACGTTGACGCCAAATAAACGTCATATCATTCATGACGTCATGTGATAAACAAGACGTAAATTTCATTCATAATCCGTGCTAGATAATATGAACTAAGGCACCGCCTAAATGAGGGTTTAAATGCACATTGGATATCTGCTAAGCTATGTTTCAGATAGAAACTGACTAAATATGAGTTGAATTTAGATGTTATAAAATATACAAAGATAGTTATTGATCAGCAACTGATCACTTTTCCTCTTTAAATTTAAGACCAGAAATAATAATTATTCAATTTTTTTAGATTGGCTATGTATCTGTGGTTTATGTTTGGAATAAGTGTAGGCATCCTTAACCTGGAGTTTTACCTATATTATACTGATTTGTTATACATTGCAACGTAACGTCATGAATTTATTTGGCGTACTTTAGGTATGACGTCATTTCTTGTTATTTGTGACGTCATGACATCACGTCTTGTATTGGTGCCGTGTATCCAGTACAGTAGTGTATTTCTTACTTCCCTCTGGGTTTTTTTTAAATAGTTTGTTTTATTTATTGAATTTTTTTAAAGATGGTTATAATTCGAAAGAAAATGATAGGGGGTTACCGTTTACAGATTACTATTTTTTATTTTCAAAGGATCATTCACCTCGGAAAACTGCCTGAAATTTTTGACCGGAAATAACTTTTTCTGAAAGCATTAGTACCGGCAGAGACTCGACGAAGATACGCACGTGGACATTATTGGTATGGGTATTTACAATAGCCAGCTTCGCTGGCTATTTAATCCCCTATTAGTTTTCTACAAAGATTTTTGACATTTTTCTTCGCGATACGTCCTGCTATGCCGTAGGAATAAGAAAATTGATCAGAACATATAAAATAACCATCGTATTGATGGATACATAACGTGTTATTTTCACGCGGATGTAGCTGACTTTAGTAGTGAGGGCGAAGTTCCGGCGAACAATATTGGTGTATTTCTACACTTATTTACGAGGTGTATTTACCGGAGACAAACGGAAATGGCCGAGCTTTTACGATTGTATACTACACATGTGACGTATAGGAATATACGTACTCGTTATGCATTATACTAACCCGGATACAATGAAAGTTAAATGATTTAATTCTGTATTACACGTCATATTTATTTTGTAGATCTAATTTTAATTCCTATTATATTTCCAGCATTGTTTGTGTTGAACATAGGATTAAAGGTTACAACTAGTCGCAAGTTGCTGATGTTTGGTAGTGTATTGATGTGTGTAGCCTATGTGATTACGTCACAAGCAGAGGATGTGCGCGTGTTGATGTTCTCACACGGTGTACTGCATGGTAAGTAGAGACGGTTCACCACGGTGGTGTGCATGGCTAATACAGGATGTTCAAAGAGAAAGTATACTGCTCCAGTGTCTCTTAATTAGAAACGTATAGTACTTTTTGGACACCCCATACCACTTATATACGGTTCGCCCAGAGACTCCTCATTCAACATCCTTGATAACCTAGTGGTTGAACGACCCGGGTTCGCTCACAAGCTGTGTCATACCATAGGCTCACAAAAAAGTACCTGCTAAAACGTATACCGGGTTGTTACTCGACCTTATGACATATTCTTTACAAAAGATTTTCACCCAAGGCGCTGACAAAGCCTGACATATGTTGCCATGCCCTTTTAATGACTTTTTTTTAAAAAAACACGTTAAAACAATAAACCGAAGAACAATTTTGGTGTGTGCACATCGAAACGGACCGCTAACGTAGTCGCTGGGTGTGCTCTGGCCAACATTCTGGTACGTCCGTTATAGTACGTTGATGTTATACGAACAGAGTGTGAATCGGCACCCAGTTATGTCCCAAGCATTTCACTTCTCTTGTCACTGCTATTTTTACTGCCATATAAGTTTTCTATACTCCATTGATAGCATAATAATTATTATAATAAACTTATCGTATGATAATCTCTTAATCGCAATAAAAATGGCTACTCTAACATCTGTACATTACTCTCTAAAAGTGTAATGCGATTGTTAATATTTATTTCAGGGATTGCCAACGCCTTCATGCAACCAACAACTGTAGTGACAGTCAGTCAGTACTTTGATAAGAGGCGTGGCTTCGCTAACAGTTTGGCAGTGAGTGGGAGTTGTTTGGGCGGTCTTGTTTACGCCCCTCTGATAACAAAACTTCTAGAATGGTACGGCTACCAAGGCTGTTTCTTGATAATAGCGGCTATCACACTGAATGGATGTGTTTGTGGTGCATTATTTAGACCAATTTCTTTCTATACCAAGAGACACTCGAAGAAAAACAATAATAAACATTGTGAGACGACCCCTGATACACAGTGCTTAATACCGGAAGTGAAGGAAAATGTTAAATCCATACCTACTTCCGGTTTGGTTCAAACTGAGAAACAAACGATCATCATTGAACAAATGGGATTTATAAGTAGCACCAGAAGTTTAAATCATAAACTTGACCCTGCAGGCAGTGACCTGGCACGGCCGCGAGCTCTGACATTCGTTGACCGCACAGACGGAGTCCCTCCCTATTTAAATTCAAAGAAGAAGCAATATTCAAGCAAGGAGTTTATGTCTTCTTCCATGTATGATATTCCAGCGTTCACACTTCCTAATTCAAATGGCAAAAGGCATGCTAACGGACATATTGAAACAGGTAAAACAAGTGACACAAATAAAGAAGAAGGCAAACGTACAAGCTGGTTCCGTGATTTCGTTAATTTATTTGACTATAAAGTGTTTAAAGAACCCGTATTTGTGGCATTTCTCATATCAGCGTCATTTACCTGCCCATCAACAGTTATGGTGACTGTTTATATAGCACCTTACGGCAAGGACATAGGTGTGAGCACTGAAGGGGTGGCTGAGTTAGTTCTAGTCTACACGGCCGTGGATCTTGTGTCCCGGGTCTCATTTGGATATATATCAGACAAAGGATGGCTACGTCGTTCAACGTTGATCAGCATCACCACTTTTATTGTGTCAATAAGTTCACATCTGTTACGGTTTTATACAAGTTATAATTCTTTAATAGGTAAGTTATTTGAGAACGTTATTCCTTTTTTCACTATAGTTACATTCGCCACCTGACAGAATATTCGGCTGGGCGCACAGTCACCTAGACGTTGTGCTGATTAGGCTCTTTCATGGTTTCAGATATGTAACGAACGTGTATGGCTTGTAAAATTGACCTGGTTATGGCATTTATGCATGAAATATATTATATTATAACATATCAATTTCCGAAAGCAAATATTTTAATTTTGTGGATATTATCTTCCAGATTCTACCTGCCTATGAAACATAACAAGCGGCGAATTAAAAACTATCAGCTGTTAAATTATGCTAATGTAAGGTCAGGATCATGTCAAAGTCTCTGCACCACACATGTTCTCCTCGTGTTGAGTAAAGCGTTATAGCAGAAATGTTGCATCCGTAGGACTGAACTTTGTATGATTTGTATGAGCTCTTTTAGTTAAGAATTTGATATTTTTAACCTTTTGGTCAAACAGTGTATGTGCTATGATCACATATGAAATTATACACATTATCGTACACTTAAAACATTTACTTTTTCCAAATATGTTTCAGTGTTTGCGGTGGTATTAGGTTTGGTGTCTGGTTTGTATTTCTCCATCTACCCTGTGGTTATCACAGACTATATGTCACTAGATAGACTTAAAAGTTGTCTTGGTTTTACTGCTTTATTCCATGGATTTACTGTCGCAGGAACATTTTTCCTCGTGGGTAAGTATATAAATATATCAATCCCATAATTAAACAGGGTAGTCTGCCCTTGTTCTATTTACTATTGTATTTGACTAGTTATTAGAACTTCGTGCTGCGGTCCCTGTCCCATATGTCCTATTTTCTATTATATTTTTGTTCACTCATAAGATTGAATAAGTTTTTGTAGTCATAAGAGAAGGATTTAGTGTTTTTACAATTCCAAAATTATTTGTAATTTGTATGTATGGTACAAGTGTTTCTGACGTATATGGTTCTAATTCTATGTCACTTGTTATGGTAAGGTGCACAACTCTTGAACCGTATGCATTTTCCAGTTTTATGACAGTTGTGTCCCTTTATGAGTCTGAACGTTGTGATACGACTAACTTGGTATATTTTGGGAAAGGCATCAAGATATTGACAATCCATTTTTATTAAGTTGTCTTTGGTTGTGTGAAGTTGGCACAACGAACAATGTTCAAAGTTGCCCTGATAGAACAATAGCACATTCAAAATAATGAAAGGTACATGCATGTATATTGAATGTCCAATTCTCAATGTTGTATCATCATGTTGTGCAAACTTCACGCAACTAGTTTGACGTATGTATTACGGTTAGATGATTAAACTTATTACAATCCATATGTCGTTTATTTCAGGTTATCTGCGGGACATCTCGGGTAGCTATATTTTGCCTTACCATTTTATAGGAACGCAGGCATTTATCGGGGGCGTCATGATGTTTTCGTTGCCATTCATAGAACGATATCACGAGGCAAGAAAGAAAGAGAAATCAACACATATTTCATGATGCATTATACATACAACTTATGATATCTCTGATATAAAGGGTCATGTACCCACTTTCTGTCCGTCTGTGCGTGTAGTAATTCCAAATCTTTCCGACGCTGTTCTCACCAGTCACAATTCTTGACTAATGACTAGCAATATCCATTATTCGCCAGTCAGCTTTCTATTTATAAATGGCATGCATATTACTAGTATGTGACTCAATCTGGTTTTGGACACGGTTCGCTAGACTTGACGACAAGCGCACTAAACACTGATCCACGGAGACACACAAAGCAACAAAATGAGAACTTCATCACCACAAGCTGTTATAATTGTCTAAATATTCGTAAATACCTGGTCGACCATGTCTCAGAAGACCATAAGTGGGAACAGCAAAAAACCTGGTGTTAATTGGCAGGTGACTACCTTTAACATGTATGTTATTGAACATGATTGGATTTGATACAGATTTGGATGGTCTTGGTTGATACATTTTGTACAGCTGGTATTTCTCGATGTTATATATTTACTGCAAAATATGGGTTAAGTCGACGCTATTTGGCCGCCATTTTTGTGATGGCTCCTACCATCGAAACCACGTGATTCCCCACCTTGTATTTGTTGACGAGTAGACTTTAAGTATTGTCATTGAAATCAATGATAGTTGGCAGTGAGGGTATATACAGCTCATAAACCAAATCACTGTATGACTTACCGGATGACTATGAAATTCAACTTCATTTATTGCTATTGAAAGCACATGTAAAATCCGACCACTGTATGGACTATTGTTGTACAATATAATTCAACTTGTATGCCTTATTGCAATTAGCTGTAAAACGACTCGTTCATACATAGTGACATAATATCATGTTATACACAGAGACAGAGTGGTAGGCCACGACAGTTCTAACATTATCATCATGATGAGTTTTAGAATCTATGTTGTTCTCATTATACATTCCATAACTACTTTCGTACAAAAATATATTATATCAATAAATGGCTCATATATACGTCTGTGGTTTGACTGTATTACTAGTGTTTATAATGAATTTAATATATTTTGATAGTACATTGTACATTCTCAATGGGGTTCAAAAGGAAAGGTTATAGTTTCAGTGGTTATATTCATTCTGCTATCGCATAGAAAACTTTGCATGTCACTGGCTTAGAATGAGAAGGTCGTCAGTAAACATAGATGTTTTGAGAAAACACGAAAAAATATCCGAAAATTACTCTTCATTTATGGTAAAACCTGTTTTAACTTCAATTTAGTCAACCTGACTAGTCCCGATTTTCACGAAGATAGACTCATAAGAAGGGGTCTTGTGATGCTGATTTATGTATCGGTCTTATCAGGTCGTACTTACGACCTCCTCGTCCTAAGCCAGCAATATGTGTAGACAAAGATGTAAGTATTTCCGGTACGTTTTACATCTCAACTATAAATCATTTATCGAATACTTAAATTCAACAGCTTGCATTATAATGATGAGACTTATATGATAATACCATTATGCAAATTGTACTGGATTAATGAGTATGTTACGTGACGATTTCCACGCTGAACGCATCAAACAATTTGCCTGAAACTGTTGAGCCATCAATATATTAATGTGATGTAAGTAGAAAAGTGGTGGATGTATAATATCCGACCCACAGGGTATAGGTCACAGGTTAATGCGTGTCATTTTCACATCGTGTCTATAACAACGATTGTTAAAAGTAAAAATGCATTAATATATATGCATATGTAAAACGTATACTAGTAATTCACAAGTAATGTATCCGGCCCAATGGGTGTAGGTCAAAGGTCAAACATCCGACCCACTGGATATAGGTCACAGGTCAATGTGATTCAAGTCTACAAACAATTGTCAATAAGATTTTTTTTAAAGGAAAAGCCTGTTTTATTTGCCCCAGATACATAATATGATATGAGTTAAAAAGTTACGTAAACTTATTTTCTAGGGCTCTTTTCAGTTGTTAAGCCGCTCAAACGGCCTTTGACATTGTAATCTCAATACAATATATGTATCTTATAAACTATGTTTTATAGGTGAGGGAGGGACGAGAATTTCTATTGAAATAAGAAACCACCAGGGTCTATAGTTTATGTAGCGATTATATAACATGTCTTAATTTCGTGACTTTCAAGATTGATGATAAAATCAGGTCTTCACACCCATCCAATGTCATTTCTTTCTATTTGTCGAGCGATTTTTCTAATAATACGCATATACTGTTCACGAACGTCACTGAATCAATACCCGTTAATAATGTAAATAATAAAATAAAATTAGCTTGTCCGGAGCATTACTAATTAAGTAAAGACTGAATGGAATTTCGTGTGAATCAAAGTATATACTTTAGAAAGAGGAAAAACTACAGACTAGCCATCGTCTGGCAGTATACACTTAAAATGCATTCAGTCATTGGACCACTCAGTCACTGCAGCAACCCATATTAGCTGATGATGCTAATTCACTGAAGTTGCTTATTGCCCTACCATCTACATACATGTAGAACAGCTGTTTTATGTACGAGAATTACATGACACTTCTCCATACTTCCTGTTGCGATAAATACAACACTCTTAACAATTTTAGTTTAATTAATGAAGTGAGCATTATGTATGCAAACAGTATGTAAGATGACATATTGTAATACGCAATGGAAGCGTTAACCCTGACACATCATCATATATAACAGCTCACTAAACGTTTTGTATCTCCATGTTGAAGAGTTGAAGATTTATTCATCATTTCCGGGTTAATTTGTCAGATCTGAAAACAAACATACTTAATTAAAGTTAATTATTAAACACACTGTCGTAAATCATATAAAGAAGCAACCATAGACAGCCATATATCCCGGTTGTAATATAGGTTAAAATCAACAAAGGGCCATAACTCTTGAAAAATTGTTCAAATCACAAAATCCTGACAATATTCGCTGCAGTTCCCCATAGAAGATATTCTGTGAAAGTGTTTAGAAATATATATAGGAGAGGTTGCACACAGAAGCTAGGACGGACGGACGGACGGACGGACGGACTTGACATTGTGGGGTTTTCTTTTGTTCATCCTTTTGTTTGTAAAACCCCATAAGCAACATTTTGCACCCCGTAAACAACGGAATGAATAGAATCTAAATATAGCCTATTGTTCCACACCTCACAACTACAAGTGGGTGAGTACGGACAACAGACGGACGGACGGACGATCGCTACCATAGGTGGTCCTTCCATTGTTGAAGATCAAAGGAACGACCATTAAAAGGACAAAATAATTAAGTGGTCACGGAATGAATTGAATAGATTTCTATTGTGTTAGGCCACACCTCCGACCACCTAAGGTAGCTTTCGTGTGTGCGGACGGACGGACGTTTATCATTACAAAGGTAATCGCCTCGACGGGGATAATTATATATTGTGTGTAGTTAATACTAACTCTGAACAATGTCCATGGTATTTTAGCATCTTCTGTTGCTTAATGGCTTGTAACGCGGAGATCCGGGTTCGTTTCCCGGTCGCGGCTGATCACACCCTTATATGATTATTTGCTCCTGAGATCAATTTTCCGGATATCGATGATTTGCCGGTTCCTTGTGGAAGTCGATAACCACTTCCTTAATCATACTGACTGAGAGTGAAACACCCACCATAATAGTTAACCTTGCCCTACTACGCTTTATTCCTGTCACATACTAGTGGTCCGATGACGTCACTATAATTTACTTATCTTTGTACCGGACAGAACGAGCAAGGAGCAGACAACTCCGGAATGTAACTTGTAGCAGAGCTTGGACACATGACCTTAACCAAATATGTTTCGTATGACAAACATCGGATATGGTACCAGCTCCATGTGAGTGTCATCCCATAGGCCAACCATCTTTGACTGATACTAGTAGCTAAGATCAACAACTTGTAGATCGCAACATAGTAAATATGCATTGTCCTAGTGTCATCAAAGAAAACGGTCCGTCGATATAGATGCCGAATGTTCTGACGAATGCCATGAAGCTTACCCAAATGTTGGGTAGTCGGGGCAAACGTGTGCAATATTTGCATTCATACTCGTACATGGACATACTGAATTCATGGTAGCCATAAAAGTATGTAAATATTTTGCACACGGTCACTTGTTTATAGTCGGTGTCAAATGGTGAATGAGTTTGAAATTTTCCTGTACTCTTATTTTTTGGTTTTATTTTGTTACTTCAGCCTTGTACTTGAAAAAAAGTTTTGCCCTCAAATTTTCATGTCAATATTTTGGCGGCCATCTTGAATTCAAAATTTGACATCGCCGTAACAGGTCTGAACAAGTGATAACGCTCGGGGCACAATAGGCTGTACTCTCACATGTATCGGAAATACAAATTGGTGCCATCTCCGACCTGTCCATGTGGGGAAGAAGAACAAACTGTCGATTATGTCCTCCAAAGATACAACCAGGAGCAATCTTCAACGTGGCCCACAGACACAACTCTTCAAGAGAAGCTCTATGGAGATGCTGATGATCTGAGGAAGAGCATAAAGTTCATTGCAGATACTGGGTGAGGTGAGATATTTTGTGATGGCACAGTTGCACTTCACCAACTGTGTCAAAGGAGCGACAGATGCTATGTCACCAATGAATTTCAATACTTGTAACAGTTTAAAGTTTTACCATTCTTTAAATAAACTTAAACGTGTTGTAAAACACTGGTTCAATCACTATGTCTTGGCATCCTTACATTTGCTTGCAAATGAGAACGCAGTTTTTGTTGATAGCATGCACTGTAAGTTGAGGGAACCTTTTCAAAACATAACAGATGAAAAAGATAAAATGTCATCGAACACAGTTCACCTGTGCGCGACCGTGTATTTTTTAACAACTGAGCAATCTGCATTTATAACTAACACACACATGCAGCAATAGTTTGCGGTCCTGGTACATCATATGTTCCTAATTGAGGTAAGTTCTTCTTTCAAACATTCGTTAAGCATGATATAGTTTTCTTCTTTTTAACGTTATTGATGTTCCCGGTTAAGTATCTGAACACGGTGTGGACATAATACCCACTGAAATACTGAATAGTGATAGTGAGCACTCTCTATTTGTACTTGTATCAAACAAACTAGAAGAGAAGAACATTAGATAGTACTAGCATGTCCAGTCACCCCTGCAATATCATGCCCAAAGTAATCCTGGGCAGAGTCTTCATAAAGCAGAATAAGTACCGGTACTTCTGAGGAGCTGACTGACTTCAAAGCAGTCAGAAGCACATTAGCGCAGATGTTAAACTGTAGATTTATAATAGACAAACGTCTCCAACTCCAACATTTACCACAACTCGAAATCATATTATAGGGTTTGGCATGATGACAGCAATTGGTGTCAGACATGTCTCCTACTCTCACAATTATTATTTAACCTCTTGCACGAGATAATAATGCAAATCACACCACTCTAAGAACATGTCCCATCTCTCGCTGTCTCTCTCTCTCTCTCTCAATCGGTGGATGACCAGTCTCCAACCAAGTGTTGGCGAAGACATATATCTAATGGAGGTAGTAATGGCAAGCTGCAGGACTTGGTAAACAATCTGGTTACCAGCTTTGTTACTTGTTAGCCCAAAGGAACCCTTGCTAGTAACTGTTAAAAGGAGAAAACTCTAGTGGTTTGGCCAAGTCACAAGGCATGGTAGTCCTAGAAAACAGTATCTAGAATGTAGAAGACAGAGAGGAAGACAACACAAGAGCTGGTCTGACAACGTCAAGAAGTGGATAGTACTGCAGATGCCTGGCCATCTATTGCAAGAAGCCGATAATCCTGGTTGCAGACAAACACCACTTCTTCGGCTATAGACTCGTCCCTTTAAAGCCAAATATACAGTTAACCTGTCATCAGATTTACAGTCTGTGAATATCATCTAATGGTGTTTTATTTGCAATTAGAGTCCAATTAACAATTATTACTTTCTTTTCATTTCTAGCTGTGCTTTACAGCTGACTGATAGCTATACAAGATTTTTTCTTTTAGTGCAATAATTGATATATACTAGTACATGATTTTCAACAAAAACCTTGAACATTTCCAAACATGTTTATGTATATGTTTGCAAGAAATTCCAACTGACAGTACAATATCCATGACGTCAACAATTATATATACATGTATTTCATTATAACTGCTGGTACTGTATCAACGTTTCGATTCACTTTTGTTTTGACCCACCACTTTTCAGAATACTGGTAACTCATAACTAGAGAATTCTTTTTAGAGATATACTAGTAATTGTGGGCCATATTTGCAACAATTAACAGTCTGGATAATAGTGTTGTTGGTTTTGCCTTCCATTGTCGTTGAGAATAGTCTTGGGGTTACTTCTCTTTGTTTTATTCACCCCAATGATTTACCTCCATCATGCCACCTACGTAAGTGTTTCACTTCATCTTCTTTTTAGCAAATCCATTTATTGTCTCATTTCCCCTTTTTCTGTGTTAAGAATATCTCTATTCGTTTCACCTGTCAACACTTTTTTCAACAGCATTGGATCGGTTAAATCATTGTTTTTATCTTTGTGCACTGTTTTGATTGTGTCTTCGGCAGCTTATTTAAAACAGATGGCGTGTCGGTGATATAGATAGTGCTGTATTTCCAATAATTGCATCATACTGTTTCCTCTGATATTTTGACTATCCCCAAGGCAGAAAGACTAAGAAAAGAGGTTGGTTGGTGTGTCAGTCCATATATTCCCCATCCCTTTATTTACTTGTTTGGCGTTTTTGTGCTAGGTCGAATCCAAATGACGTAAGTGGGATTTATTGTTTTGAGAGCTATATATCTAGGCTAGGGTATCGTCCATTCTCGATGTCGAATTGGTAAAGCTGTTGTTCTATGGTCATGTTATCTGATGTATTGTTCATGCTTTGGCGAGTTTCCTTTATATCAGAGGTAGACCCTGGCTCTACAGATTCTTCAAATTCCTTAACAGTTATAACGATGTCAATGATGTCAGATGTGCCTGACACTGATCTGTTTTCTAGTCATTGTAAAAAGACCAAGACATTCATGTATATGAGATAAAAGTAAGTAATTAAACTAAATTTGATAAAATATGTTTGGTTAATATAATATAAAGCGCAATGAGTTATAATTTGCTAAAATATGGTTTTGAATATTTTGTTTTAGGCACAACTTTCGGGCACCCACATGCATGACTTAATTCGATCCTAGTGATTGCTAGATAGGAACTTTAAGCTCTTCATTGTTACAAAAAAATCAGCTCATAAGACTTCTCATGAAATAATTGGCTTCATTAATTGGAACTAGAATTCCTCAAGATAGTTCCTTGTATTAACTGAATATGCTAAATATGTTGTTAAGATTTTACTTAATAGTGTTATATTGTTAAATGCTTTCAGAATGTATGACTATGCAAATGAGCTTATTCATAATGATGTAATGAGTTTTTATATACTACAAGCATTTTGACACTATTTGAGCTCACTAACTCCAAGATATACAGGTTTAAAAATAGTAGCTTTAATGAAAATTAACACTATTTTGTTAGATCTCATTTTATACCCCACACACTTGTATAATAATTTCTACATGATATCATTCTTTTATGGTAGCATTAGTATATTTGTTTTTTTTTCTATTTAATAAGACTACTCCAATGTGTCACATTATGCAGAAAATATTTGGTAAAATTTCAATTTTAGCCAATTTTATGACAAAAATGTTATTATTTTTAAATATTCATTAATATTAACGAAAATTCAAATGAAGTAATCAATCAATAATGATTGGAAAAGGCTGGGTTATTCATTGCAATCATTTTGAGATCATTTAGGCTCATTTCCACTGACAATTGACCAAGCTGTATAGGTTTTAGTAATCTAACCACAAAATTGCATGGCGGCCATTTTGTCAATAGTCATTTTATACCCCACCCGCTTATAAATGAACTTTAGCGTAATTTCTACACGATATCATTCTGTTATGGTAGCATTAGTATATATACTTCTTTTCTATTGAATAATCTACTCCGATGTATCACATTATGTAGAAATGTTTGGTAAAACTTCAATTTTAGCCAATTTTATGACAAAAATGCTATTATTTTTACATATTCATTAATATTCACGAATATGAAAATAAATAAATCGATAAAAAAATGATTGGAAAATGTAGGGTTATTCATTACAATCGTTTTGACATCATTTTGGCTCATTTCCACTAGTAATTGACCAAGTTGTACATGTTTTAGTAATCTAGCCACAAAATTCATGGCGGCCATTTTGAATCCAAGATGGCCGCCAAAATATTGACATGAAAATTTGAGGGCAAAACTTTTCTAACAGTATATGGTCTATATAATAAAATGAAACCAAAAAACTAGAGTACAGGAAGATTTCAAACTAGACCCCATTTTTTAACCATTCAAAACCCACTAGTCCAGTTCTTTAAACGTATCACTTCAACATTGTCATTTGTTTTCTTTACGACTAAAAATGTGTAGCGGTCATATGCGTATAGTATGACTTCATTTTAGTCTACTTCTTATGTTCAACAATATTTTCATACTTTTGAGGGTATGAGGTTAAGTAGACTATTTACTCTTAATTTATGCATACTTGCACCTTATTTAGCCTATATTACTCATACTAGTATCCCAAGTCGTATGACATTGCATACATATCACTGACTTAGAATGAAAAGGCCGTATGTAATACTAACAACCTTATTAGACTCACACATATATGAATTCTGCATTACAAGGCGCTTCCTATGAGCCTACTTTCATGACAATCGAATCTTGTCATGTTGACCAAACTGAGTAGATTTTAACAAAGGCAGAGAGTAATTTTTTAGACAGTTTTTTTTCTCAATATAGCTGTTTTGTACTTACGACCTTCTCATTCTAAGCCAGCGATATATTGGGTGCATATTAAGCCTTGCATTTTATAACAATTAACATGTCGTTCATCGTAATGATTTCCTTGTCGTAAATTTCTATAAAACCAACAACGTCAATTAGAACTGAATAATCACATCTGATGTTAACCTGTCTGTACCTTTGATACATTAACTTAGATTTGAATAACCCACACGTTTAGATGTTTTTCATTTAAACAAAACTTTATTATAATATTATACTGAAACAGATCGTAAGTGCAAACTTTCCGAAAGAGTTTTGCCAAAAAGGGTCTTTTTGGTTAATTCGTGTATTTTATGTAGAAGAACGTCATATGGAAAACCACCCCCGTCATATTGTCCTGACATTGTGTGAACCAGCAGTTACCTGGAATCAACTTTGCTGTCAGGTAAGGACGATATACCTTGTCCCGATCTCCCGAAACATCTCATGTAGAAATCTCATCTCAAATTGAGATTTTGCCAAAATTAAAGTCTGCATTTGAGATAAATCACAAGTCCAAACTCTTTTTATTTTGTGGTAATAAATTCAGAATAGTGTTTTCTGTTGTGTGATGCCAATTTGAAATCCAGCCTCACATGGAAATAAACTAAAATCACATGCTAATGTTTGAGATGAGATTTAGCTCAGATTGAGATGTTTCGTCTGGAATTGTGCCAGAGACGTCTCGCTCTCGAAGCAGACTGGTTCCGCGTGTTTCATTTTCAATTTAATCGACAATAGTACGGTACTTGTCTACTGTCGAAGCAGCAGCTCCATGTGAATAATCATATTGCATGAAGAATTGCATTTGCCGATGCAGGGCCGTATTCAGAGACGAAATCACATAGAGGCAAATATTTTCAAGAGTCTATTTGAGCTTTTTTTGTCATCTTTTCGATACAAAGCCCATGCTGATTACTTTAATTTTTAACTCGGTGTGCCTCAGCGTACCTACAAGGTGTCTTAAATAAATAATGCACAATAACAATAGTTTCGGTAATTTTATTACATTTTGTTCAGTTAATTACATGCATACTTAAAATTAATGAAATTTTAAGGCCTTGTCAGTATAAGAATGTATGAATATACGACATAATATTAAGACTGACTACAATATGAATGTGGCTAGCAAAGATGCTTTAGTTGATGACGAAACAATTAACTTCCTTCTCATACTTATAGTTAACACTAAGTATTGGCTACAACTGAACAACATAACCAACAATGTAAGCCCACACTGTCGTTTTCGAAGCTATTCATGAATGTCCCAGTAGTGCATACTATATTCATAGCTATTGTACAAATATACGAATCATAGGCCTACTTCGGAATTAGACATATTTCTACAAGACTGAGTTCAGTAAAAGCGTATGTCCCGGCGTAAGCCTTGTCCATAAAATAGCTCAGTCATTTGGGGACCATAATTCTGTTGACATGTTTGATAGTATTACATGGCTTTGATAATGTAATGAGCTTATGGTTAACAAGTATGCAATGTTTGAAAGCAATGCCGTGACGGACATTTTGTAACGGACGAACCAGTAGGACAATCACTATGTGTGCATCATGCATCAGTAGGTCTAGGGGCATAAAAAGTACTATGTCGTCATTAACTATATCGATGGCTTAGTACAAAAAGGTCGTAACTACCAAATCGATATTTTGAGAAAACACGGAAAAACTGTCTGACATCTACTCTTAACTTATGGTAAAGAAACTTTTACAACTTCATTTTGGTCAACATGACAAGTTCAGGTTTCTATGAAAATGGGCTCATAAGAATCGCCTTATGATGCTTATTCTAAATATGTATGAATCTTAAAAGGTCGTAAGTGGGTCTTACGACCTTCTAATTCTAAGCCATCGATATGTTGCTGTACGCCTAGTATATACATGTTATACTTCAACAAACGGAGTACTTTAAGTCGAACCTTTGCATACATGTAAATCGTCTGGAACCAGCCAGTGTATTTGGTGTTAGTTTTGCCATTTGAATGTATATATGGTTTTTAGTTTGTACATATTCAGTTATTCAAGTTAAAGCAAAGAGTACCAAATGTCATTAATACAATGAACATGCCTAACGGCTCGAATAAGTTCAATCCGAGCTAAGTTGTCGTATTTGTTAGTATTAACATAGTGTTTGGATATACAAATGCACACACTTGATACATTTTAAGCATAGTAAAACTGTTTTCCACGAATTTGTAGTTAACGACTAATGAACCAATTTCGTACAAATATATACAGAATTCTACATAAATGAATACAAAATATTCCACGTATTATTCTTAAGGCATTTGTATAATCTCGACCACATATACATTTAGGATTGTTTGAATAGTATTATACATTATCATAATAAATGTACATAACAATATATTTCGACCTCTTACGGCGTTTATGCTAATGTACAAATAGATACAGTGTCATTTTAGTTTTGTTTTATCACTGTCAAAACCGTTAATAGACAAATACCAATGTGTATCAAACAATTGGTTGGTTGACCATTATTCTTGATCTAGTTGTACCGTGTACTTGACCTGATACTATAGAAAGCACTGAAGACGATCGTGAAGGCCTACGTACGCTCTTATTAAAGTGTATGGAGCTATATTTTAACGGTCATTTAATGTCAAAATAATTACTTGCACCGCTTTTAGTATGATACTAGACTACCTTAATAGCAAATTAAAACTTTGGATGGGTTCCTTGTACTTTGATTCATTCATCGAAAAATAGACAATTCTTAAAATTTCATAGGGTGTTCTAGAACACTTTCGTATGAAAATGGACAATTTGCATGTCCAATAAATAACAGAGAGAGTTTCTGTTCAAACTGAAGCGAAAAATGATCTAATGGATACGAAAGCATAATTGTTTTTCAGTTTTATAAACTTAAAAAAAAATCATCCGATATAGCTCTATACACTTTAATGAGAATTTTGGAAAGGATTGACAACTCGTAGAGATTCATTGGTCTAACCAGTAAGACTGCAGCTATGGTTCAGTGTTGGTTTATATCTATAGGTTAAGCTATTCCGTTAATATAAACCAACGGTTGACTAACACAGATTTGAAAGTATCAAACGACTTCCCCTTCAGTGCAGCCACAACTCGTTTCTTCTTCTATGGTTACCATCTGAACGCCGTCAGCATCCGGGCACGGACATGCCATGCTGACGTCATCAACATTCATGACGACATAACCCTCCCGCTTGGGTTTAACGCACTTAGCTTTGCATTTTTCTTCCGTTCGCTCCCAACCTTTGCGTATTTTCATGATATAACGATCACTACAAGGCAACGAGAATGCAATCTTTAACAACAATGTTATCCAAGGCAAAATGGACGACAAGAATGTGATGGATTTGTAGATTTTGGCGGGGTTTTTGGCCCAACCTGGTATCCCCATTACAAGGACGTGAACAATGGCTAAAAATAGAGCCGCGTGACCCAGTTTCGACTGCACAAAACGCCATTCCCTCCAGTTTAATGTGTCCGTGACGGAGGGGAATGTGGTAACACAAATATAACAGAGGAGTATGAATGAGACGATACCAGTGAGACAAGCAGCCTCGCCTTTCCACGTCATCCACGTGATCTGCTGGAATTCAAAAGGTTGAGACAAATTGCTAGGTATTGTTATTGCAGTAGAATGGTACCAGGTCCGCAGGTATGTAGGAGACATGATAAGTATAGACATGAGCACGTGTATGGTGATTAATGTAAATGACACGAGGCCCAACTGTTTCCGTGATTTCAGCCATTTGTCTAACCATCGCGAAAACCGGATATGTTTGGTACCATAATACACTTGATACATAGCAGCAAAACTGCTGGCTAAATATGTCACAGAAAGCACCGTTATTCCAGTCATACAAATCGCTTTGTTTAGCACTTTCACAAATATTTGTTCCCATTGATATACAGTCTTTTCAATGTAGTAGATGTAAATAAGATAAAGCAGCCAAATATTAAACACAGCGATTGAAAATCCACACGGACCGCGCCATTCCGGAAACAATCGAAGAGGATACTTTTCAATTTTACGAGCTGCAAATAGTCCGCCGTAATCGACAGGTCTAAAGTCCATGTTTTTCGCAATATTTGCTATGGTAAGCCGAGCGTTTTCGTCGTTACTAGCGATGAAAACTTGTCGACTGCTTGTGTTGTAATCATTCTCCATCGCGTAAGCGGAAACGACGTTGAATGCCTTGACAACGGTTGCATTTGGTAAAAGTCTTTGTAGATATTCCGCGTACGAATGGTACTCACTCGGTCGGTCTCTGTTCGATACGTCCACAACGATCTTGCCCTCAAGTTTGTCAGCATGCTCATCTAGTAGATCTTTGAAGTTTTCCGCATGAATGGCCAAGAAAATGATCGAAGCTGATTTGATACATTCCTCTGTGGAAACTAACCCGACGTTACAGAGACATTCGTCAATGGCTGACAATGATTTTGATTCCGGTCGTCTGCTTCCTAGGATGACGTCATATCCGGAAAAGTAAAGTCGTTTGGCAAGGGCTCTGGCAAAATCTCCAGTACCGAGTATACCAACTGGTTGTCTTTGGTCTCTCATTGCAATGTCTGAAAGAATACAAGAAAATAAAAGTCAACTATAATATTCAAGATTAGTACCCCGGACTACTAACGTGACCTATTCTAAGAGTGTGACTAATTAAATGAAATAGAATAAGTAATGTTTTTAAATGCGCCCAGTTGCATCCATGTCCCCACCCCCGGGAATGGGCGGTAGATAGCCGGGGAAACGTACGCGATTTTGTCTTTCAGCTTCCCCGGCACTGTCGGGGAAACGAATAACCCGGGGACAATATTTGGTTATCTGGGATCGGGGAAACACTGGGGAATTTCCTAACAGCTGTCCCACACGGTGCGGGGAATTGCGGGGGTTTTAACGTATCGGAATAAAATATGTTTTAACTACTCAACGATTATTAAACGAAATTCACCGTAGACAGTATGATACTTCTGACCAGCGTTTGTCGAACACCGGACGAGCCATACAGGCCGATCGATATACAAGTTGTATTTATTTTATATTTATTTCGACTGGATGTCCCACTAAACTTGAACCAAAAATTGAAATAATAGGCCTACATTAAAAGAAACAACATCGAGTATAACACACAAACAATAATGTACTATTTAATATTTTCTACAACCTACGAGTCTTTTTAGAAAGAAACGGGTGCCACTGTTTAAAAGTGCAAATAAAGTGGTCACGGTATATATATTATTATTTAGTATTAAAATTGAACCAATATTGAACTAGGCTGTTTACTTAAACGTAAAAATGACTGCATCCTCAATTATATACAATGTATTATTTAGACATCTATGTATGTACTTAAACATAGATATCTGAGGACATTCAACAATACGTCTCAACTCTTAGTTAGTTCTTTGATACTAAAACCTCATTTTGCAATAATGGTAAAATTTGATTTACGCAGTTCGAATATTAGTAATTCGGCAACTCTTACGTAGCAAACAGTCATCAAAGGTTCGCTTAATATAACTTCCCGAAGTCGTTTAGTATAAATTTATAACAATTGACAACTCGTGAGAGATCCCCTACTTATTTTCGACCTCGTACAATTTTAAGAACTTGTAACGTTACTAAAACCTTTTACACGTGTACGTGCGTCCATCAACGATAGCAAGACAAGTTTTTATAATAAAACATGCCTCTCGTCGTATATCGGTTTCTAGGTTTTCTTAATTACGAATTTTAATTACTCTCATAAGTTAAATAAACTATAAAATCTGTAAAACCAACGTTTATCGCTATAACGCAGTCTAATTAATTACTAAATAATAATATTAAATTTCTAATTAATTATTGAGTTCAGGTTTGATTTTAACAATTAATCATAATAATAGCAAAGTAGAATACAAAATCAAAATATAAATTCAAAGACATCTATCAAACTTAATAATAATTGAACTTTCAAAGGCAGTTTCAAATTAATATTTTAGTGTTAAAATAATTAAATCATTTTTAAAACACCTTACCGTTATTGCCAGTGAATTTATCATCATGTTCATTTTTTTTCTCCATTGATGTTATACATATCACAGAAGTCAATGAAACACTCATACGTTACCAACAGCGATTGACGACTTATATAACTCGAGTTTGAAGATCCAGTTTTATTCAATTATTGAGTCAGAGCCCGCACATGCGCAGATAAACTTAAAAAAAAACTTGCGGTATAGAACAAGTATATGTGTAAGCCTTTTTAACCTTCCGCGTTCTGTGTTGATCATCCGCAATACAGGATGAGTCAGTTACTTACCGTATCAATGAATTTATTTCACAATTTCACAATTTGAAACCACTCCTTCAAATTTAACGAGCCTTCATTTAGTTGACTGTCAAATTAAATTTAACAATGTACGTTTACTAACTGTACTGTGGTGTAGGCGGTGCATAATTGATAAATCTATTTCAAATATAACGTGCGTTCAGTTTAATGCGTTTTCCTATTAGCTCATGAAAACGTCAACGTAGTTTTATACTTCATCAGTCAGTCCAATAAACACTAAGTATATCCTAATTGATGGTTAATGTAGTGTGTAATTCACGTATATTCGAAGTGGATTTTTATTGACGTACTATCGACTATAAAGTCAAAATGGTCATTTTCCCTACTGTTGGTTAATTTATTTCGGTCTGTTCATTGACCCAACTGTTTACTCAAGATTCTACGGTGTAACAGGCATGAATAACAATCGTGAAAGCTCGGTCCTTTCCGTTTGTCTCCGGTAAATATACAATTTGCATTGCAAAACTGAATGTGAATTTCATATATGTTTAGGTTTCGCTGGGACGGATAACATTAGTTCATGAACCTGTAGCACTAAAAATATGTTTATTATTCATTAAAAAAAGTCCTACAAACGTGTTTTCATTGTGTTTTACATTATTTACAAACGTGTTTTACATGTATTTACAAACGTGTTTTACATTTATTTACAAACGTATTTTACATGTATTTACAAACGTGTTTTACATGTATTTACAAACGTGTTTTACATTTATTTACAAACGTGTTTTACATTTATTTACAAACGTGTTTTGCATGTATTTACAAACGTGTTTTACATTATTTACAAACGTGTTTTACATGTATTTACAAATGTGTTTTACATTATTTACAAACGTGTTTTACATTTATTTACAAACGTGTTTTACATGATTTGCAAACGTGTTTTACATGTAAATGTATTTACAAACGTGTGTTACGTGATTTACAAACGAGTTTTACATTATCTACTAGCGTGTTTTACATGTATTTACAAACGTGTTTTACATTATTTAAAAACGTGTTTTGCATTGATGTACAAACGTGTTTTACTGATGTGTTTCACATTATTTACTTACGTGTTTTACATATAGATCTAGATATATTAACAAACATGTTTTACATATATCTTAAAAACTGTTTTACTGTAGACTTCGTATATTTCCGAAAATTTCAATTATGTGTTACAATAAAGACGTAGGACAACAACGAAATAAAACAAAATTCTCACCCATTGTCGAGACGCGTCGAATGCTTGTAAGAAGTATTACACGCGACGTCACGTTACGTTTGTGACGTCATCAACGTAATAAATTATGTTAAGCAATTAGAGCAAATCGCTTAATCTAACGTTGATTGAAAAATAATCATTATATTTGTGAAGACTGTGTTTATGAAAACGAGAGCTGTCATTAAGCTGATTCAAAAGTTGAGAAATTCCAAGATATCATAGACAGCATCCGCTATTATGAATGTGCAGAAATAACGACTAGCAAACTCTATAGTCTAGAGCAATGCTAACTAAGATCGGAAAGTCATCAGTGACTAAATAAATTGTTTACTAATAATGACGTTTCTACGATGTTGCTATGACTGCACTGATGTGCATGGCAATTGTTGCACGGTGCTTTACATAATTTCGCGTGACGTGTGTATGTCTACGGTAATCGGTGTATGTAAATGCCTTGGAAACATTGGGGGCGTATGTTCTTTCAAGACGGGTATTTTAAACCGACACAAATTGTGCTCAATGCGGACGAAACGACCATATGACCCACAAATCTACCTAATTATGCTGAAGGGTGTTTCAAAATAAACGATACAGTTTCGTGAATTAATTATTTCTTAATTTATGCAGTATGTTAAAAAACCAGACCAAAAGCGGATTTTTCAAATTCAATTTTATTTACAACATAATTCATTCCAAACTAGTTTAAAAATGCATCTTTGTAAAATATCATGTTAAGATTTGATGTTAAAAGTAAATAGCGACGTCGGTAAGTTTTTTTAAGTGTTTTACTCTCAATTAACCTAAATCCAGTGCACTTTGGGTCTGTTGTGGTATCTTAGACTACGGAGTATAATATATCCTGCTTAACGAGTTAAATGTGTGTAAAATAAAGGGGAACTCCTAATGTCTCATCTAAATTTGATTTAATAACAAAAATTGCTGGTCTTATTATATTTACGCGGGAAACAGTGCAATAACTACGATACTGAACTTGAGAAGGGTGCGATAACTGAAATATACTTACTGTGTTAACCAGACAAGCAGCTAAATTATTATACAAATTACATACAGAAAAAAACCACACTCGGATAACGATTTGATGTCTTGCAAAATTTGGACAAAATCTGAACATGGGATCAAAACTATGGAAGCTCTGGCGGGACATTTGAAATTAATACTTAATAATTCTTTTTTGAAATTTAAGATTTATATTTACAAATTTAATAATCAATATTTGAAATTTAAGGTTACATTCAGACATATTTAATTCACCAGACAAATTTTTCATGCGGTTTCGAACGGTCTTTGAATATCAGCATTTGCACGTTTCTGGCTCTGTGTTATGAAGGACTGTATACGAACAAAACCATGCGTCCGTTCGAATGCAACCGTCTTAAACAATAAAACAATATACAAAAACAACATTTTACTGTTTTATTATTATTATTGACGGGCGTTAGGTTCTTTTTCTGTACCAATCCTTTCATTTGTGTGTGCCACCGAGACTAGAGCGAATAATAAAAAATGTTATTGCAAATGATGGAATAGCTTCTTGAGAATGTGGATGCGTACCCTAGATATGTGAAATGAGAATGTTTGCAAGATCTTGCAGATGTAAGGGTGACTAGTACTGTTTGCCAGGGAAGTGCCCTCCGCCAAAAAAAGCCACCGAGTTACGAAAAAAGGCACTAACTACATTGTCAATTTGTTGTTCATTTGCATTCTATCTTAAACAAGTGTGTTTACTATCAAGAAAGGCTGATTTCTGTTTTTGGTAAATGTCGGTGTGAATGTTATTTTTTTATAACCGCTTGGTTCATACAGCCTGGCGATTGCCGCTTAACCTAGCAGTCCGATGAAGGTACTCATGTATGTCTGTCATATTTCAGCAGAAAGCAAATAAAGGCTATGCTCGGCATATATCTCTGGGCACAAACTCTTTGTATGAGGAAGTTTGCAAGACATTGCAGAAGTATGGGTGTACAGATGGACCAGGACTAGTGTCATTCGTGAAAAAAGAGCTAAAAGACCGTATGCCCACGATACGACCCATACAATATATTTATAATACTGTTTTTACAGTTAGGGTTAAATATTAATATTTAATAATTCAAATTTATTTTTTAAGTATTGTTATTTTAGATTTAAATTTTAAGATTTTGATAATCATATTTAAATAATTATGTAAACTATATTTTTAATAATTAACTTATTATCTGACCGACCATTATTAGGAACCATTGCATATGCAAGATCCTTTAAACTTGTTCATATACGTTTGCTCAGTTGAGGCTCGAACCCACTCCCTTCAAAACCAATCCCCAAGAGCTCTATGGTATACAACATTCAATCAAGAGTAAAAGCTCAATTAAACTTTTTAGCGCTCACATATGTTGAAAGGGAGATATATGCGTATGACATGCACATGCTTTGATCCTGTAACTGCAGATCCTGCAATAATGTATGGCATGTTGCAGTACATGCAGATAGCAGAGAGTTTTTTTCAATATGTGTATTAAATGATCTCCCATGTAAATGTTTTTCAACAATAGTTGAGTTTAATAAAGACTTTCTCTGTTTAACACATGTCAGAACTATGATTTTTGGGCTAAAACCAGTAATGCTGCTACACAGACGAAGCGAATTTGAATGACAAACTCTCTGTGGCGTCCGACACCTACTAAGTTAAGCAAGTTATCCCTACATAACGTTATATCCTTTATATTAAATCTTAAGCAATACTTTTGAAAATATAAATTTTAATTATTGAGAAAGAATTATTAAGTATTAATTTCAAATGTCCCGCCAGAGCTTCCATACAAAACGGCATCCTTAAATGCAATTTAAAATGACAACATATATTTTCAAACACCATGTAATTTCATACAAAAATAGCTTTTCATTTTAAAAGGTGCAAATGCCCCTATTTATTATACGAATGATATGCATACATGTATATTGATGCTGTGTACACTTACTCACTAAAAAATCTCTCAAAAGTAATCCAAAGATTAGGCACTGGACAACTCGTAGTATAACATGTACGTCCAAAACAAACTGTTAGAATGAATCTAGATTCTGTATAATAATACATCTGATATGACGTAAAACAGGATAGGTCATGGAAGGCTAATACTAGATGTTACAAGGATTATTGCACGTAACACAGTATTAAAACATATCGATTTCATATTGTGTCGTCCGATACAATAGACAGTCGTCAGTTGATGTCAGTATGTATCCTACCATAGCTTCCTATATCATACAGCATTGCGCAGTTCCCGTCATGAATAAAATATTATTCTAGTACGAGAACCAATAACATACATCATTTTGTTGGTTAAAGTTAAACTAATATATAACCACAATTGACAGTGTGTATTCACTGGTTATATAAATTATGAAATGGTAAATACAAAAAATATATATTTAGATTTATACAATTTTCAACAGGTTAGGAAAACTGTACCATTACATTTTTAATAAATCTTAGAAATAAATGGCCAATAATGAATTAGTTTACCATTTTAAGTAGCGTATCAAGTTAAGGAAAAAACAAATTGAACTTACAAAACCTCAATTTACTGTCTAGACGGACATAGTATGACGGTAGCATCGATCTAATGAATTAATATTCTAAATATAACCATGCAATCAATACATGTATAATGATTTGTATACGGCATTCGAGCGATGATCTATATTTTAACCTTAGTTTATGTTGAATAACGAACTTTAGGTTGAAGTCAGTGCATAAAAATGTAGTTTAACTTTAAATATAGATTGCATGTACTCTTATTAGGTATGATGTTTGAATAAATCGCTGGATTAGAATGAGAAGGTCGTCAGTGCCATTTACAACCTTATAAGACTAATGCATATTTAAAGTCTATATCATAAGGCGCTTGCTTCCTATTTTCATGAAAATCGAACATTGACATGTTGACCAAACTGAAGTTGAAAAAGCTTGTATTACCATTCGCAAAGACTGAATGTCAGACAGTTTTTTTCTCTCCAAATATTGATTTTGCAGTTACGACCTTCTCATTCTAAGCGAGCGACCTGTAGTAGATGAAAGGACGTTAGGTATATCTAATGTAGGACTATGGCAAGTATTATCATTCCCATGACAATTTTGAAGATGTTAGGGTTAGGGTTACTTGTTTGTAAAACAAGTCCTTTAAACAACGCAGACATGTAACGAACAAGTTAATAATGAGTACAATGATTCGTATGCTGCAAAGCGCATAGTTTTAACAGATACCGGTAACGCAATTTTGATAATACTTTAACGAACATGATTTACTTTCAAGCTGATATGTCAGCAACCCTACATACCACCATTCACAGAACATGTGTTTTATGGGATTATGATAAAAGTAAATCAAGTAATGTGCTTATTGTCAGTGACATAAAAACTTTCTTGAATTGAATATAATGTCAATTGGACAAGTAGTTCGTAATGACGACACTGGTACAAATACAAAGTACAAATATACACATGGCATTTATATAGCGCAAAAATCATTAAAAAAACAAAGTATATTGAGCTTCACAATTATAGATATGTACATTCACAATTTAAAACAGGACAGAATTTAGTTTAAGTCATATAATGAAGAGCACACTCACTGTCCATGAAACCTTATTAGAATAGTTGAAACTCGTTGAGATGAGTATTAAACCGACACAACCTGGCTTACGAGAATGGGACAATGTTTGCCTCACACTAATTGGAAAAAAGCATTAGGTCTTGGCAACGTGTCATCAATTAAGAAAAGTTCAGCAAAGTCAGAATCTGGCAAAAATGACATTCTCTGTAGGTAATTGTCCACACAAGAACCGAAGTTCAACCTGCTGCAAGTACATGTTTGATTGACGTACACGTTACAATAATAAGCAGATGTTTTATTGTTAATAGAGTGAAAATGTTGCTGGTAATTGGTCTGTCTTTATCACCATACAAAGTATTTATGTAATGTATCAATCTATGAATAGGGAGTTTTCTTCCTCTAAGTAGATAGGGCAATTGTCAATCTGTTGGAGTGGGCGATTGAATCAATATCAGAGAATGAAATTAACAAAATGACCGACGGGCAACATGAATATGTGTTCTGTATCAGTGATGTTTTGGCTAAGTCTACAAGTAAAAATATGTAAACAAAAAATTAAAAACAACCATAACTATAGTTTCAGATTAAACTGAGACTCCTTGCATAATTCGTAAAAGTCCGGAGATAACGGTGTGAAGTAAATTAACATACACATCGAATACAACCGAGCACAGCCGAACGAACTTTACGGAGTTTAATGAGTGTCAGTTTAATCTGGTCAAGCTATATCTTATTTAATGACCGATTTTCATTGAGCCGAACATAATATATCTCGTAAAAATCGATCAAATAATAATATAGTTATGGTTGTTTTATTTTTTGTTCTACATATTTTTACTTGGCCAATCGCCGGTCAAAGATGGTGTAAGAATAGTCGTAGAACCACGTCTAGCTCATTTATTTACACTAAAGCTAACACTAAATAAACTGCAGGAAAATTGTATACAGAGAGTCTTAAAAGAAACTCGTTTTAGGTTGGAAGCCACCATAATTAACATGACTTGTCAAATTCTGCTAGAGCTAGGTATAAGCGGCACAAACATAGAAATAAGCATGAAGTTCCGTTTCACGTAGGCCGTCCTATTTGTAGTGTTCGGCTTGTTACACAGCTTTACGACAGATGTCCGATTGGCTATTCGGGCCAATCGATGTACTAAGGTTGCGTGGTAACATTGGGTGAACGTCTACCAAGTTACTTTAGACATTTAGTTATCCAAGTGAAACACATAACATACTACTAACATCATTGTTTTAAGTATGTTCTTATTGTTGATTCAAATATCTCTGTCACAACCGCGTAAACAAACATTCAGACCGGTCGTTTATTGTAGGTTTAAGCGTAGTGGTTATACTTACTGCATTTAGCTATTCAGAAATGGAACATTCTGGCGGTTTTGACAGACATCTTTGAATCGACAATACTTCTACAGCGGCATCATCGTCGGATACCCACAGTCGTTGCCTCCGCTCCGCTCCGTACATCTCCCGTGGGATTTTTATTTACCGATTGGCCGTTTTCACAGAATAGAACAGAATATACATTAACCAATAGAAACGACGCTTACATTTTCGATACTCTCCGGCGTGGAGACGCAAATAAAAATGGCTGCGCCCATGCGAAAATGTTCGCTCTGTCTATCTATAACAAAAAGTAGAAATTATAGAAGTTTAGAGTCTGTGTCAAGCGTTCAACAGTATGATTTCATTTTTTCTGACTTGAATATCAAGGATGTACGGAGCGGAGCGGAGGCAACGACTGTGGGTATCCGACGATGCAGCGGCATTTGACAGGTGTTAGACCGTGGTGATATAACCGGGCACCACCAAAGTGTGACACAAATACTACAATGTTTCCATAGACCACGCATGTTGAAATGTCAAGGATTCATAAAATCCAAAATAATATTTGGTATACCCGGTAGTACAAGAAGTGTAAAATA
Organism: Spisula subtruncata; assembly: GCA_963678985.1. Lineage (NCBI taxonomy): Eukaryota > Metazoa > Mollusca > Bivalvia > Venerida > Mactridae > Spisula > Spisula subtruncata. The sequence goes on from OY787671.1 coordinate 2,267,900, forward strand.
AAGTAGATCATATAAAGTAGGATAAAATTGAATAATTGAGAATAATCATGTTATTACAACCTCACCGCAAGTATGCATTAAGGACATTGCTGCCTATTGGATATTTCTGTACAAGGTATATAAAACCTGTTATTTTTATAAAGATCAGATTAATACCAATAATTTAGAAAATTCCCACAAAAGTTGTGACCAATTCGTGAGATTAGGTGTTTAAAGGCATTTGGAATAAATCATTCGTAAGGCTTCACCAGTAGTTTCTTCGATATTTTTTATCAATAATGTAAAATAGTTTTTAAAATCAGAATTATCTCAATTGTAAGACATGAAAAGGTACCCCCACATCAATTTTGAGCTTTTGCATACGTTTCGATCACGATAGTTAGATGCTTTAGATACGTCTAAGGGACTGCGATGTTTTACCTTCCGCTCAACTGAAAAGGTAGCAATGTCCTTAACTGAGTATGATCACACTGTGACCATATCGCCCGAGAGTAAACTGTACGCCGCTTTTTGAAATATGAAGCACAATATACTGTACGTACATAATAAGTAACAATGTAAAATAGCCAATAGCCAATACTTTAATATAAATAAATAAATAGATGCATAATGAATATGTGACGCATGAAACTATAAGTAAACACGGATTTTATGAGATAACGAAAATACTTGCGGTCGTAATATTTTAAATAAAGAATTGCGAAACGTTGTATTGCGAAAATGTCAACTGTAACGAAAAAGGGAAATTTCCCGTAAAATTAGGAGTTCAAACAAGGCCCGTGTTTCTGTATAGACTTGCTTCCAGTTGAAAAGAAACACATTCCCAAACATGTATTCTTTGTGAATCATATCGACGGTTTTAAATAATGTCATTATTCAAGTGTGTTCTGTTGGTGTCGATTCGATAAAAATTTGTATATCACTGGGAAAATGTATGGTCTTAACACAAGTTCGTCCGCCATCTTGATTTATCATTGGCGTCGTTCATTTTAACCGGTTAATACCGGACCCAATATAATGTAGATAAAGACTAGTAATAGCTTGATGACAAAACGCCCAGAATGTTCCCGTGTTAGTCCTATTTCCTAACCTCACCAACTCAAATAAACATTCTTGTAAACTAATTCAAAATAATCACAAGTAACCATTGGAAATGGGAATTCGGTCACTGGGAATTTTCGGTGATTTTTATCGACTGTTTGGAACTTTGGGTGGTGGCCTGCACAGTAGTGCGAATGGCAATCGCTGAGGGGGTTTGTAGGACTAGTATATATTACGATCGCATTACTGTTTTCAAATTCTATTGACAATAGTATGAAAGGCACAAAGTAAATCCACAGACACGATCAAAGCGGACTCTTCATAACCAATTAATAATGTGCATAATAATAAATTAATTACTATACAGATAAAACATACTGGTAACAGATACTGATTGTACTGAAGTACGACTGCACACTATATGCACAATGCACCAATCTATTTTAATCTACCAATGCAGCGAAATTTTTGTGCATGACACGAACAGGCCTTATAGAAACCAACTAGACACTGACCTTGTATGACTTGAAATCTTGATATGTAGTGCAAAATGCCGAACAAACGATTCAACCAATTTTGAGTTCAACAAACGAAATATAGACAAGTAATGTATGAGTTTGAAACACAAGGTTATATGCTTTTTAAGTAAAAGGGCTTAGCACGAGATGTATTAAGATATCGAACTAATTTAGCATGAGTGTACTCTTTTCCGGTACAATATTGAAATTATCGCACTCTTTTCCAGGGCAGTATTGCAGCTATTGCACTTTTATCTACGATTATCATTTTTAAGTATGAACGATGGTATATGAGTGCAATTAGTTCAGTGCAGGGTACTATTGCACTGTAGTAATTTCATTCATTGCGTTAAAATTAAGGCACATCCCGTCGATTATCATTGTATTTAGCGACACTTTTCAGTTAACTTCAATGTAAATTGATATAACGAACTCTTGGTGAACAATTGTTTGTACCTAATGATAGCGGAAGCAAAATGATAAAATAAATGTCAATTTTGTAAACATGGATTTCGTTGAAACAATCGCTTATTTATTCTGAACGATGATTCATAATTATAAGTTTGTAACAAAAATAAGGAAAAAAACATTTCACCGAATGTCTAAATTTATATCTGCATTAATTGTTTATTTGTTAATCAACGTTTTGCGTCGACGTTGACAGTTTATGATGTATTTATAACGAACAGCAAGGATAAATTTAATGCAATACACGCAGAAACAAATACTTTTTCAGTACATACGAGTCATCGTTTAATTACTAGACACGTGCAGTCAACTCTGGGTTTTGTAAATGTAACAACTTATGTAGGTTTGTCCTAAACACAAGACAATACAAAACACAACTGCAATAATCATAAAATCATTTCTATTTCAAGCAGTACATGCACTCGTATATCGTAAATTACCATTGAAATATTAATTTATAAAGCCATTGCATTTAATTTACACTAATGAATTAATTAGTCACGTTTCTACTGTCACGTGCTTTTACACGCACACGTTTTTCTTGGCAAGCTAATTAGATTAAAACTAACACGTGGCTACACGCACACGTTCGATTAGCAACATGTAAGTTGGGATTATACATGACCTAGCTAATAATACCTATTCCAAGAAAATATGCGTACTGCCATAAAGAACATTATGGGCATTTCAAGGGAACCAACAACAAAGCTTTATCATAAATGCAAAAGTAGGTATAAACATAAACTGGTTATAAAATTGGTCAATATGCAGAGAACTTTATAATACAGCGGTATACCTCATGATCAAGACGGCCCGACAAACGGAGTTATTCCATCTTTGATAAACAAAACTGGATCACTCGAAACCGAACCAAATAATGTAAATGGTAGAATTTTAAACTGAACCAAATTGTGTACATGTAAAGGCAGAAATCGAAACGGAATCTATTAATCGAAATGGAAGAAATCGAAATGAAACCGAATAAAGAGATGTATATATTGTCACAACCCATGACCAAATAGTTCATGTTAGAAAATAAGCAAACGCTACAGAAAGTACAAAAATATGCTGAAAAGAAACTTGACATAAAACTTTGACCGGAGTAAACCATAAATTATGACAGGCAGTTTGTTTTAATTTAAAATGTTGCTATTAAAACAAACGAGCAAAAACCGCGCAAGTTTTCAACTTCAAACAGAAGTTTGATAATTATGTTGTTATGCGCAATCCATCATTTTCATTTTTGCAAGAAAAAGCAAATGGTCGAAAAAAATTGTGGGCAATATTTGTAAAATGACACGAATACTTAAATGAATGAATTAAATTTTATGGTAATGAAAACGAAATGTCGTTCAAAACGGGGGGGGGGGTGAATGAAAATTAGTCCAAATGCAGATGGACGACTTTTAAGTTATATTGTCAAGGACTTCGCTAAAGTGTTTATCCATAAAATATGCCGAGATAAGCATCATCAAAATCGTGTATGTACTACAAAACATATAAAACCACCAAGGCCAGAGTGGAATAAAAACTTCAACAAGTTTACCAAGCGACCATATTCTGTCAATTATTCATATTCATTGGCACTCAGTTTGATAGTATCTGAAGACACCCTATATAAATAATATTTTGTACTTCGATGGGGAAAGGACTTGACATACCGGTATTCAACCTTTGTATCAATTTTAGGGCAAACGTTGCGTCAATAAAATGCATTCATTTGAAAACTAGTGTTTATGGTACAGTGTAGGATTAACGACCGGTTGTTGACGTTCACTGATGTGAAAACACACAATCTGAAGGAACACATTGAGTAAAGCCCGGAAGATGTCGAACCTACCACACCACATTTCGTAGACTAGTAGAGTTTTCAAACCACCCAATCAGCCTAATAATGCTTTCAATATTACAAAGATAAACACATGATTTATATAAAGTGTATATTTTAAAGCGCGTTATAATTGCATTTACGTTTCCGTTGACCCAATCCTATGGAAAGCCTTGACTGTCTCATACGTACAAAATGAACGTTGTTGTGTCCAAATAGCAATATATTAAGCCACGTTGTCAATATATTAAGTCAATATATCAGTATATTCAGTGAGAACGTCATTATATGATGCCGATGTGACCTTATATTGAGTCAATCTGTCATTATACGATGTGCATTTATGAATATATTAAGTGAAACAGTCCTTATATCGATTCAAAAAGTCAATATATCATGCCGATGTGACCTTATATCGAGTCAATCTGTCATTATACTGAGTTCATTTATGAATATATTAAGTGAAACGGTCCTTATATCGATTGAACAAGACAATGTATCATGCCGATGTGACCTTATGTTTAGTCGACCTGTCAATATATTGAGAGCTAGTGCTCTGATATAAAACCCATCAATCATTTCGTGGAGTCGTCTGAAAATGACAACATACGAGGTTCTTATTACTCATTATAACGACGGTTTCAATAAACATATTGATAATTTGGCATAATATAATTTTCAGACGACTCCACGAAATGATTGATTGGTTTTATATCAGAGCACTAGCTCTCATTATATTGACAGGTCGACTAAACATAAGGTCACATCGGCATGATATATTGTCTTGTTCAATCGATATAAGGACCGTTTCACTTAATATATTCATAAATGAACTCAGTATAATGACAGATTGACTCGATATAAGGTCACATCGGCATGATATATTGACTTGTTGAATCGATATAAGGACTGTTTCACTTAATATATTCATAAATGCACATCGTATAATTACACATTGACTCAATATAAGGTCACATCGGCATGATATATTGTCTTGTTGAATCTATATAAGGAATGTTTCACTTAATATATTCATAAATGCACATCGTATAATGACAGATTGGCTCAATATAAGGTCACATCGGCATAATATAATGACATTCTCACTTAATATATTGACTTCATATATTGACAAAGTGGCTTAATATATTGCTATTTGAACACAACAAAGTTCATTTTGTACGTATAAGACAGCCAAGGCTTTCCATACTATCCCATCAAAACCCTTATTGTGTTCTAGCCATTTTCCTAAAATTACCAATTGCTTTTCAAGAATTTGTTTACTCATTTATTCAAGAATCGTCTCAGTGGCGTCCAGGAACTGCTCTGTCGTAAATTTGTCTGTAAATAATTTCGCGGTACTTTTTCGGATCAATCAGCAATCATGTGGTATTGATTAAATTAATCGGAAATTGGCTATGCAAAAACTGTGTTAAGTATTTAAGCAAAATGTACGTTCATCAGCCTTCATCAAAATCAACAACACGTGCATCCCGCAAATGCAGCCAATCAGCGACGCCGTAACTTCCTGGTCATTTTTATTGAGATCTGTAGCAATTCAATTATAAATTACGGATGTAACGCATCTGCGATATTAACCGGGATACCTGGGTTTAAAACTGTACCAACCAAATATAAGGAGACAGTCGCCCACCTTTGGTTGGTTTGTCACCTACATATTATCTTTCAAAATATCTCGATTTCACCTTCGGGCGTATGACACTAACACTTTATAGGCTAATACGCAAATGTATATTAAAATAAATAATTACAATGCATAGCTCAGAAGGAGGATGTCTTCCTTATTATCATAAATATCTTAAGAATTTATTGAATATGCCGTAGATAGTAATAATCCCCTGGAGTGTTAATCATAATAGAAAATAACGATCTAAATCAGGAGTTATACCTTGAAGTGGTTTTGCGTTTTAGTTACTAGGAATAGGTCAATCTGATTAAGGTCTTCTCCATAATAATTACTTTTATGACGATGTTGTAAAGAGAGATTGAGAAATAAGTAGATTAGATCACAAATCTAGATAAATTACTCTAATGCATACATTAGTGGTTATGCGTCACATTATCAAACAAAAAGGGGTTTTCATGCCGGCGCCTTGGGGGAATCAACCTTGAGACCAGGAAGATGCAAAATCAATTTTACCCATCAATGTGTTTCCTGTAAAGCGGCATACTACTCTTGTAAGTTGAACAAACAAGACACTCCGATATAATCTTTAAGCATGGCAATGTCAAACATACCACAAATAATATTTACATTTTTTGTATTTCCATATCGTTGGGGACAGTTTGTGTTTGGGTAACTTTCTAAGCCTGCAGAAGGTTTGCAAGAAACTATTTTGTTACACATTTATGTTCTCATCACTTTTTACGCCACATTTGTTTCAACAACTTTGTCAGAAAACGACCAGTACTAACTAGGTCAACTACAAACATCTTTTCTCACATGTTAAAAGGCTTCGTCGCAGTCACACAATCGACCGATAGTTCCTATCCAATGATGGAATCGGACCGGTTTGCAGTCATGTACAACTATCAGTTTCATCTAAACATCAAGTGCGACAATCCAATTTTCATATTTGTACAAGCCAGCAAGAGTTACCCTCCTTTGTGCTGTACATGTCATGGACTGATCAAGCTTATTGACTTATGTTTCGTTTACTTTACGTATATTATGACTACTAAGGTTGCGTCTTACGCAGTGCTAACCCATTGGAACCTCGGCTACGGATCTTTCAACAGTGATAGCTGGTCTGACTTACATAAAATAGACTACAGTATGGAAGGCCAAAATATCAAAATATCTAATATCATTGTTTTCTTGGCATAGTTATTTTTCTAGTTCATTGTTCATTGTTCATTGTTGAGGATCTTATGGAAGATTGATTGTTTCGTATATATATTGTCAAATAAGTTTCCTCGTAAAATAAAGTCTTTATTATTATTATTATTATTAAAGTAATTAAAATTGGTCTTTAAAAGTATAAAGTACGGTAGCACGTTTGAAATAATACGAGCACACGAGCGTACATTTGACCATGGTAATCATTTTCAATTACTGTAGCGATACATTGTACTAAATGACAAACAGCAAAAACGTGATCTATATATTAGTATACGATATATAGACAAGATGCAAGCCGTACTGGTGTTGTGTGTTGTCTGGCGCACTCAAAGTTCAATGACATTGTTGTTGATTATGTTTCTTAAAATACATCGAGTGAAATGTCACCGTAAACTGAAACAACTTACGTATTGTATTTTTTATTCCTAATGACCTTAAGTAAATGGTTTTATTTGAAGGACTGAACTTATCAACATGTGAGCGCTCAACATTATCTATTTATAAATAACTAATTTTACGTATACAAATCTCTCTTTCTGATCAAATTCAAATGCATGTACAATACAATACAATACAATACAATCTTTATTTTAAGTCTGATTTCATTTACAACAATATAACATTAGCTATGTATAGCTATTGTCCGACATTTATAACAAACATAGAATATTAACAAACATGGATATACCTGTAAAAGAATTACTAGTTAATACTACATATATTAAATCTTGCAATATATTACTCTAGCATATATAAAATGTATTAAATTATATAGTACAGTTAACCGATGTTGCAAAGATTATTCATCATAAGTGATGCCTTTATATCCCTACTTTTAATCAACATTTTAACTTCGGCATGAAAGAGGTAGGGTTGATAGACACTTTCAGTAGCAATTTTTGCATTCTAAACCTTCTCCAACTTTGATTGAATGATCGACATTAGACACAAGGGGTATAACTCTTCCAGAGTATATATCACATGATATAGGAAAGTTGTGTGTTTTACTGTTGTACATTATTCTACATCACATTACATGTACGTTATGTGTCATCAGACCTAATTAACAAGATCATCTAATTAACGTACAAGATCGTCCAGTACGTGTGTTTCATCACGTATAGCGACAACAGAATACAGAAAAGTTTACAACAACGCATTCACACTGCATGAACAAGTTTACGTTTGTGAAAACACCATAAACATTATATTGAATTAACCACATTCACCGCATTTGTCATGTGGTTTCAACACTATCGTAAACTCATTTCATTAAAAAGTAAACAATCGGGGAATTAATTAAACTTATTTAAACGAACTTACATTTTTTGTGAAATTTCTGAAACAGACGAAGCTTGAGGATATACTGAATTTCAATCTATCGTCACCAGGTTTTCCATTTAAATGACTCATACAGCACCACACTATTGCGGCGACAGTTATACGTGCAATTTAGATACTGTTGCTTAGGCCACACCAAATTAATTTTTGGTTCTACGGATTTTTTTGGGAAAAATTAGGGGCGAGCGAGCGAAATATAAATTTAAATATTTATTTTTGAAAAACCCGTAATTGAGAGCGAGCGAAGGAGCGAAATAAAAAATTTTTAATTTATTTTTGAAAATGCCATTTTTGAAAGCGCGTGAAGAAGCAAAAGTGCCCTATTCATTTCTGATGCACCCATTTTTAGGAAATTGTGTCAATATTGAAATTATTACAATAGCTTTGATAAGAAATGAGGCCAAATAAATAATTGTTATATATTTCTTGTTATGTTGTGTAGGATTTTTCAAATTATTTTACCAGAATACAGGTATTCAAGGTAATTGTGGGCAGACATTGTCACATACATATAAATTATAATGATCACAAATGCACTGAGTGACAAGTGGTTAAAGAGTCAAATCAACTAAGCATCAAGCTAGTCAATGATCACCATGTACAGTTTTGTTCTTGTAGTGACACATCATGCTCAGACGGCTGTTTATTTAGCACTGTTAGTAGCGCACCGATGCGTAATGCTATGCAAGGTCAGAGCTCCAGCTAGGATTGAAGAAGGGCAGGGTGCTGGGCCCAAAAAGGGCACTAGCAAGTCGCGGGGGAGGTTGCGGGAGGGGGTGGAAAATTTTGGATTTGTAGACCTTCAAGATTGCTTCTCCTGTGTTTTTCTTCCTAAATAAAAGTGAATTTTGTGTGACTGATTATGATGGTGTTTATATTTAGTTATAATTTATTTGAGCAAGTTTTCCATAAGAATGCTTAATTTTTTACTACCTATCTATCTATAGCTATGGCTTGATGAATACCAGCCCAGATCAACAGCTTTTCTGTTTGGTGCCTTCCTGTTTATACCTCACTGCTATATTTGTTGAAATTGTAGATCATTAAAATGGCTCCTCTTGTTTTCTTACTAAATTTGGTGTAGTTGTAAGACAATATGTGTAGCAAATTTCATTTAAATCTACCCCCCCCCCCCCCTCATTATTTGGAGGGGCAAAACAGAACAAATCTATACAGTGACTGTGTGTTTATTAATTTATATCATGGGTCAATTAATATTTAACAAGTTCAAAGGTGGCATTTTAGTATATTATCTGTGTATGTACTTGAAGACTGACCTTGCTGACCTGGGTTAACCTTTTAAATATCAGTTACAACAGCTATAAAATGCTGGCATTTACTCTAGGGAGTCATTATTCACAGAAATCTTCTCTCTTGTGTGAGGTATTTCTTTTGTGTTGTGTTGTGTTGCATAACCTTCAAGGTTATGGTTAGACTTCTCCTACATATTTCTTAGATTTTGTGAATGATTCTGAAGTGTGATTTTTTTGTTGAATAAAGTTTTTCAATTAATTGTCTGCCCCCTCCCCCCCCCCCATTATTTTCTTCTTTTCGTTTTCATGCCATTTTGCACCACTCAAGCACACACATGCTAGTCCTGTCATCAGTAGATTGACGTTGCAAACAAATAGATATCAAAAGTTTAAACATAATTGACTTTTAATTATTAAAGATCTAAAGCATCAGAGGCTGTTACATATTGTTGCAAACGTTAAACAGAGTGTTTCTCACGCTTGTAAAAATTACACGCAACACCGTTCACAAATTGACAATCAAGAAAAACAAAAGTTCGTCTGCTAATTATGTCTCCAGCTGAGTAGGTATACAGTATGACATGTATCCATAGGAATAAACTGGTCAATCCTCGTTTAACCAGCGTGTTTTTCCTCCGTAATACTAGGGACTTGACTATACACTGATTCATGAGAATGTGGATCTGTTTATTGATGGCTATCAGTGACATAATTAAGTCCGGAAGAGGGGTTCTTATAAAGGCTAATTACACGAGACGGTAGGAAAAAAATCACATGCGCGTAGTTTTCCCAGGTGCGGGCGCAATAATTTAAATTTAAATATTTATTTTTCATTTTGGAAAAATCAGGAGCGGGCGCTCCCGACGAACGCATGATCAATTTGTTGTGGCCTTATGAGAGAAATGTGGGGTTCCTGTCAGATTGACCCATGTAAACATCAATATCGCGATTACATCAATAAGTACAATTTAGCTGGATTGCGTTCGACTGACAGTCGCTATTATGATGCGACTATTGCCATTTTTCCTCCAATATTAACCAGTGACCTCCCGACTTCCGACGAGGGATCAGATAGGCATCTTATTATTGAGGTGCTGCTGTATTCTAGCAGGTAATACGTTTATGTTTTATCATCTTGGACGTACAAAAGCATAGTACATATAGTTTATACATACAGTAAATAAATCACATATTTTCACTCAAGTCATAAATACGTCAGAAGGCTGACGTTACCTGGTCATACATTCACGCGCATATCTCTTGTATGTAATTGATTACCATTTTCAACATAGTTATGAATGAAAATAGAACGATTGTTACATAAAATTCATATAGGAATGTCATGAAATGCGTGTTTTAATGAATGAATAATATAGTAAGGAAAACCAGCCCATTTAATTTTTTACAAAAATGTACTCGTTACAAAATCTCTACATTTGAGTGTTCGGCATCAAAATCTATTTCAGCAGGTGCGTATCAGCGCAGAGTAACTCCGATGCTCTTGAAAATGACCAAAAATAACCATATTCATACATATTATGCATACAACTCACGAACACATTTAAAACCACTATAGGAATACATATTCTATTATAATTTGTTATTGATGTTTGGGCAGTTAGTGGCTGCTAATCACCAAAACGACATTTCAAAACTAAATTGACACAATAATAATCCAATGTAATTATAATATATCTAAAAATAACAATACTTATAGCAATAATAATAATACTTAATACCACTAGACAATAATGACAGATTGTTATTATGCATGCATAATTATAAGAAAATACTTGCCCGTAAACGACATGCGAGCGAATCTTCCATTTGATTTATTATAAGACATCGCGTAATCTGTCCTTCAATGTATAAACAGAAAAAAATCTAGCACGGTTCAAAGTCTTAAAAGTAACAAATTAACTCATACTCATTAAACCTACACACAGAGAAAACTTTAAATCTTCAGAAACAATGAAACAAACACACTAGATGAGACGTATCTTGATAAATGCACTGAGATATTATCATACGACTGGTATAATGAACAGTGGTAATTATTTCTGAAGGCGATGCAAAATGTATCTCATTTACATAATTAATACTACCAAACAATTACTGCTTAAAGCTATATCACACATCCTTACAGGCTTACATACATGATAGCTATCTCAACCTTACATATACAGACTACTGTCTTATCAAGCGTCCAATGAGCCTAAAATAATTCAGGGCCGGTTAAAAACATAAGAAATAAAATACTAAATAATTCTAGACCGGTTAAAACATAAGAAACAAAATATCAAATGTCATTCTTTACTATGCATAGTTAATTTTTCTAGTTCATTGTTCATTGTGGAGGATATTGAAATTTGTATTATCAAATAAGATAAGTTTCCTCGTAAATAAAGTATTTTCATTATTATTATTATTATTATTATTATTATTATTATTATTATTATGAAACAACCGCGCCATTTTCGGCAAATAATATTTGATTGAAAGTTGCTCATATCGGCAAATTTTCTATTTCTATTATGAATCGGACGAGTCGACAACTTTTTTTTAAAATAGCTTATTTAGAAAACGTACTATACCTTCCATCATAGAGTCCTTTGCACGTTTACTATACGTATTGGTGGTTATATTGATTAACAATTTGTTTTTAAAAATGATATGGGCATCATAGGTGTAATATATGAAGTTTTGTGATAAAAATGATGTAAGTTTAACCTACTTTTTTTAACAATTCATAAATGTCGATCAAAATTTATTAGAGACTTCGCCAACTCTTTTAATAACAGCCATATACAAGCGAAGTATGTGAATTATTATTTGACTAAGAACGCAAGCGAAAATATGTCATAACAAATCTGAATATCAGTTGAGTCGGCTTTGAGCTAAAGTGAACAAAAATATTAAAGTTGCAATACATGTACAGTATGCTACTCGTACTCAACTTTCTTTCTGTAGTGTCAAGATGGTCCGTTAAAATACAATTAAAGAATAATGTCCTTATAGTTCTTGTCAACTTTTTGTAAACATATTGTTTCTTGCGTTCTTAGCCAACATATACGTCACATAACACGTGATAACAGTATCGTTCAAAGACCTTGATTATGAAAATATGAATTTTTGACCGATTTGTTCAGAAAAAGTAGAGCAACATTTAGTGGGGGGTCGCTTACTTCAGGTATAAGCGAAGTGCGTTTTGATGTACATTTCGTACCAAGACCTGTACATGCTTACAATACCTTGTAACGAGCACGACCCTCATTACATGTGACAAGTGTTTATTCAATACCTTGCTTATCCTTCGTTTGATATATATAAAGACGCATAATTATGCAATTTGCATAATAACTACTTTTAACTGTCAAACATAAAACTTTTTTCGGGCCTTCAAGGATAACCCCATTTATTTTACCCCGCCAAACATAAACTTCACAATAGGTGCTATCGTATAAATTTATCGTCCCGTTGGTCCATCCAGTTTGGAAACAGGAGTATCAAGATGACCTTTTATCGCTGCCCTAAAACCATCGACATTTTTATTTGAATGAATTATGCAAGAGACGTGGAAATTCCATGACAATCACTTATGCACCACCAATGCTACCTTCAACTGTATAACTTCTTGTTGTGGGCAAACTGCAGACCCGAATTTTATAATAATTACCAGTGATTTGCTTACAAATTTCAATGAACGAGTCCAGAGTCCAAAAATTAAAGAACGAGTCCAGAGTTCAAATATTTCATTAAACGTGTTAAAGAAATGTGGAAAACTGGCTTCTTTTAACACTATTACTATTAGTAGTTGAATACCACAGCACTGATTATAATTAAGGTAGGAAGCAATCTTCAAAAAATATTTTTTAGAAATCCCAATGCATTATTGGGACTCACATAATGTCTCTTTGCATCGTCACTGATTTTGCGAGTCAAGGACTCGGGCTCGCAGGTAAACAAATCACTGTACTAGCATTACAATAATCGACATTCATAAATTTATTTTAAAAAATACAATTACATTTTTGCAGCGAAACGTGGTCGTAGATGTATTCATAAAATCATCAATCAAATTTTATTATAGAGCTACGAAATTAATGAGGACCTTTCTTTGGTATTACATGACATGTAAATACATAAAAGTGTATTTATGCATTTTATTTTCCATGTATTATATACCAATTAGTTTGAATACATTGTTATCAAATACGTAGCCTTACTCCAAGTACAGGTTTTGGCAATTCCCAACATTTGTACATGTATACTAATTTATGTATTTTATCAATGGATCGGCGCATCACAGTTCGAGTTTTCCGTGGTCCAAATGACAAGGTTTCATAGAACTATGTTAAGTCTTAGCAGCATTTCTTTCGGTCACATGGGATCACTGTTTTATGCTATTTCCGTGTAGTTGTGTTGTTACTGTTTTTCTGTGATCGGACAGCTTAAGAAGAGTGCTGCCTTAATTCTGCTCCAGTAATATACCGGACCATGGCCGCTCCAGCATTACCTGGTTAAACATCAATGTTTGCTTGAGGGCAAGTCTATAACGCTGTTGTTTTTCCCCTTTAATAAGTATGTATAATCACCTGTCAACAAGTGGTTTATAGATAGTCTGTGTATCTGTAGTATTAATAACAAAAATAATTATTCGTCCTCACCGACACAGGACGTGCTAAATACAGTCAGCAGAAAATAGACGACCATGAACGAATATATATACTAGTAAGTGATCTACTTATCTAGAGCAAAAGTAAAGCACCTACATTTGTGATATTGTGATAAGTAGGCCTATGTCGAAGGGGAAAAGAATAATTGTTTCAGCTGTTTATCAGACGATGTTCGTGTATAAATATACGCCGTTCATTGAAAGCAGGAACAATATATATTGTTCCAGTTGAAAGATAATCCATACAACTATATTAGTATTTCATACCACCAAAACTATAGCCTTACAGTCAAATACAAAGCTTTGGTGCAAGTAATATTCGAAACAATATTTATTTCAAGACATTAATTGGCCCTTTCAGCCGACTGAATTTTAGACTTACATCGTTAGTGAATAAGGCCCCTGGAAAAATAGATCATTGTGGGATATGCATGCTCAAAGAAAGAAGAAAAACGGTGACACAGACATGGGCGAATCCGGAACATCTAGATATCAAGGAGCAATTATCCCATTTATTGTTTGCCAACGACAATGCACATTTTATCATTATCATTATTTTGAATTTTTTAGACGGACAGGGATGTCGCGACAGGGGCGGCTACTTCAGTCAGGTTGCTATCACAGACACTCCCACCTCGGCTACTCCGATTAGGTGGCTATCACAAACACCCCCACCTCGGCTACTCCGGTGAGGTTGCTATCGCAAACACTCACACCTCTGCTACTCCGGTGGGGGTTGCTAACGCAAACACTCCCCCAGCTCGGCCACCCCGGTCAGGCTGCTGTCGCAAACACTCCCCCACTTCGGCTACTCTGGTCAGGTTAATGTCGCAAATACTCAATTAAGCACTTCCACAACTCCGTTTCAGAATAGATTTATCCGGTGATGGACAAGGAACATCAGCCCTGGGTTATGACTACATGTATATACATACATGATAATAATTATACAGACAAGACTGTTTATACATACATTGTATAATTAACCGATATACTTAACCATTTATAAGGTCATTTAGTCATAAACAAATATGACGCATGATGCCAATGTTTATGTATGGACAATGATGCACATTAAAGTATCAGTGTGTCTCCGGACTAGAACCCACGTGCGCGCCCCATGTAGACGACCAAGTGACTTTGTGTCGAATGGTTGTAAGGAAATTCGTTGCAGAAACATGAGCCCAAATACACATGAAAATAAATGGTTAATATCAATGTTGACCTTGAACTTTGACATTTATTAATGTAGGCCAACATTCATGTAGATTCTAAGAACCTATGGTAACGTGGGTTATTAAACTGCGACGAACTGGTCTACCGACCGACCGGTATGTGAAAAGCAATATAATCCTCATCAAAGATCGGGTGAGGGGGTATGAAAATGTTTGGAGATAAAAATCTATGAGACGTATTATATAATAATAATAATAATAAAGACTTTATTTATAGAGGCAACGTAGTTAGGCATTTGCCCAATCATCCCTACGAGCCTCTATTATCCGGTACGTCAACCATTATTTATGTTCTGTATGCCTCTATCCAAAACATGTAATGTACACGATCATGTCAAATTAAATTCAGAATACGTAATGATAATAAGGACCTACATTATAACGAATCAGACAGGTTGTCAGTATTAATAATCATATGCTGAAATTAAAAAACAACCACAATACATTGCACATGTCAGAGCATTGTACTCACTGCTATTGTATCAAAGTACAGCATTTATCTAACAGATGTCTGTCTACACATTTACGTTCTGTTTGATATTTTGGGGTCATGAGCATTTGCTTACTATAATGGGATAGACAATTAACAATGCTGTTCATGAGCCCAAAGGTGACCAGAGTGCATGGAGTATGTAGCATTGCCAACAAGTTCCATCGAGTCGCCTAGTCATTAATAAAATAATTAGATTGGAAACCAACATTTTTACTATATGGTCTACCTGCTCGTCCAACGAATTAACCCACTATAATGAAACGAATGTTCATGCTAAAAGCATGTGGTCTGTGGTCATAAATGCACATGTATTTGGATTCTGGAATATATATTTTTGTTTTGAAAAATTTAGACTTATTGTCTTATACTCTCGTAATTTGTACCTCGCGTTGATTGTAATTACAAGTACATGTCTGTTGCTTTAGAATGAACATTCTTTGTGGGGGTCGTAACCAAGTTACATACGAACGAGTTAATCAAGTTGCTGATAAGCAACTCATGTTGTATATACATGGCGTTTGTTATGACCGGAAATGGAATAAACACTTAAAGTGTAATTTACTGCATAACGGTTACTATTTGCAATAAAAGAATCCAATGGTTCTTGATTACCAGTTTAACACATATGAACTTGATTTCAACTGAGCATGAATTAATTATATGTCCATGTCACGGATAGTCCCGTTATTTACCCTTAAGAGAAGACTAAGGTTTAACAGTATGTATTCAAAGGTCACAATATGTGGGTTGAAGAAGACGAAGCCATTACTCTTATATAAATAGATTCAGATTGTATATAACAATTATACTTCATCAAAAGCTATGATGGATTGGGTTCAACTGGAGTCAATACTTGTTTTGTTGGCATACTTCATGAGCGAACACCACAAAAGCATAGGCACATGTAGATTTAGTGTTGATAGCCTCTCATAGGAAAGAAGTGTTCATGTTTAAAAATAATTGACACGAACTTCAAATTTTCGGGCTCATGCCCTTCATCAGGATTCATTTGCATGTATTTAAGTTGCATCCATTTTGTCTTATCATAATGTTGTTATATATAAGCATTGAAATAAATCCTGATGAAGGGCATGAGCCCGAAAATTAGAAATTTGAGTCAATTAATTTATTTTTAAACACATACGTTTAGTATTTGGCAAGTCCTTATACAGTTCTGTAGGTAGTACCAAAACAACAAAGAGTGTACCCTCAGATAATTTGAAATCAAGTGCCTATGCACAAAATGAATATATCGCTGGCTTAGAATGAGAAGGTAGTAAGTAGTACTTATAAGACGCATGCATATTTGAAATCTACATGACAATTTTAAGGCGCTTCTTATGAGCCTATTTTCATAAAAACCGGCACTTGTCATGTTGACAAAACTGAACTCAAAAAAAGTTTTTCCATACGTAAAGAATAGTTTTCAGGCACTTTTTTCTTGTGTTATCAAAACATCAACTGTGTTCTAATACCTTCTCATTCTTAGCCAGCGATATCGCGCGATAGAAGTTAACATCTTGTAAATGATTCTATAAAACCATACCTTGTATGTGATTCCTTTGGTGCATTACGTCCGTTGTAATAAGCGACAAATGTCATCAACATAGCATTACCTAGTATTCCAATACACTACTGGCTAGCCGTGTATTCTAAGCAAGGTAAAGCTGAATCAAACAAAGCAACATCATTGTATACAATATTTATTTACAAGTTAAGGAAATAATTTATAGCAAAAACAGCATAAACAATGTTGTATTATAATGGTGACTTTATAAATACATGGCTGTACACATTAGGCAATGACAAAGTAAAACATACAACAACAAACAATAGACGTTGTAAAGCAACTATTAATTGACAAGTGCACGTTCAATCAAACGAAAATAGCTTTGTAACAATGTAAACAATTGTGATTAGTTAGCATTTTGTGTCGTCAACAAGTGAATACTAGTAACACATCGGACCACCACAGGTTCAACATGTTCGCATGTGTCGCATACAAAAAGATATGAGGAAATCGGACAGGTAATGCAGCACACAGAAAACATTTGACAACATAACACAATTACACGGAGGAATGCCCGTACATGACCCCGGCATTTCGAGCAAATTTAATAATCCCTTGTCCATATAATTCCAAATCAACGATAAAAGAGTCAAAGTCACAGGCACACGGTGACATCCATCGTGTGTCTGTGGTCAAAGTCTAAAATTCCAAAGTTACCAATCCAATTTCGCTTTCACATCTAGTCAATTTGATATCGCGTTAACAATATCGGTAACTTATTTTGTCACACAATTATTGGAACCGAAGCAAAAGTTTATTTAACACACAATTGAACCATCATTATTATCACACATATCTTTCCCAGTAAAGAATACCGTCGTTCCAGGACAACTGAACGTGTAGGTGAGTCCAAATGAACACAAATGAAAACTAGCACAATCTCCAACAACTGGGTAATACACGTTGTTTTTGTCCGGTTTACAAGGATCTGAACTATTGAAAGGTACACTTTCTGTTGTGGTAGCTAGTGATGTTGATAATAATGGTGATGAATATGTTGTTGTTTGTGTTGATAAACCTTTCCATGATGATAATGATGATGATGACACTGACTCAAGGTTTGCCAACCCTGTTGGTGAAGTTGTTGTCTCCGTAATAACTAGGTTGGGGTCTGTCAACGAAAATAAGTCAATGTTCATTATTACACGTATACACATGAGTGTTGTTAGAAGGTAAATATTTATTGTATTGGTTAGTTCTTTAACCCGTTGAATTAGTTAAATTGTCTGAAATGTCTCCATAAAAGTTAAAACATTTTGAGACAGTTTCGTAAACTATACACACCATTACTAAATGTTAGACAACTTTCGACAGTGTTCACTCCCTAGAAGGAATGTTAGAAGGTACATATGGCTATGTATATACATGTTATTTGACCTAATAATTAATAAAGCTATGTTTATTTGTATTTCGGCCGGAAATGTAAGGTATAACATTAATCAAATCATTTTATTCTAGAAGAACGTTTTAATATAAAGCTAACATCTCCCGAGCAACCGTCGAACTTTCCCAATGGGTGTTGCTCGAACAAAGTTGTACAATATCTAAAAATGTTCCTAGTGATCGGGGATAAATGTTAAGTAAGACGAAACTGCTATTCTTACGTTAAGATACTCGGAAAGTCAAGTTAATAATGTACAAAGAGGATTTTAATCTACAGTCTAGACTCTCCGAAACCAGTATATGAGTTTTAGAGGTTAAGATGAAAGAAACACATCTTAAGAAACTGTTTGAAAGTGAAAATGGAATCAAATATTAATTTTAACAAAAAAGATTTTAATAATTATAAAGTATTAATGCTAAGAAAAAAGGTTTTAAAGGTACAAAGAATTACGGTTTATCTACATTTGTAATAAAGTCTGGATTCCGAAGCTTTGAAACATATATCAAAAGAACTTGAAGTTTCTAATAATTTAACTTTAGATAGCTTGTTTTGGAGCCATGGGAGCTCTTAAACAAACTAAAAAGTCCATTAGCTGGAATAAAGATGTTCGGATATGAGTCTCCAATCTTTTTAATAGTATTTAGATACTCCTAAACAAAGATCAAGTAAGAACATTGCCATAACCTTATGTTTAGATGCTCGGAAATCATCTAAATACATGTAAAACAAAGTAACTAATCCAAGGTTTAGATGCCGAGAAATAAAGATTAAGAATGAAGATGCGTTTTATCTTTAAAGTACGAAGAAACTTTCACCTAAAGTCGTCGATATTTTAACTTAGTGTTCAGAAGCTACAAAACAGATAATAATCTATTTAAAATTCAGATGTTCAGAAAACCAGGATTAGAAGTTAGTAAGAAGATGTTCCTAATCAAAAGTTGAGATACTCGTAAACAAAGATTTAGTACGAACGTTCTAATCTAAAGTTAAGATACTCTATTTTAAACGAAGTTTAAGTATAAAATCGTGACTCTTATGTAGTGAAAATTCTAAGAAAAAAAGCTAAAGTAGAATCAACATAAAAGGTTTTGAATCCAAACGTTTGGATATAGATGGTCTAAACACAACGAAATTCTAATCTAAAGTCTAAAATATTTTAGCTAGCGTTTAGAAGCTCTTCAAAGATAAATTAAAATACGATAAAGTTATTAGCCTAAGGTTAGAAGTTCGGATAATCGAGCGTTTAGACGCTAAGAAGCAAAGAATAAGATACAACCGAGTATCTAATCTAAAGTGTAAATGTTCAAAACCAAAGATTCGATACACAGTCGTTTTAATATATTGTAAAGATGCCAAAAAGAAAGAACAATTAAATAAGGAGAAGTTTCTAAAGTAAAGTCGACATGCTCGGAAGTAAAGATAAATAAGAAGAAGAGTCTATATGAAGGGTTTGATGCTCAAAGACAAAGTAAGCAGAATGTTAAACGTAAAGTTCAGATAATCGGAAAACATTGTAAGAAGAAGTGTCTAATCTAAAGGATCGTGACTAAAGAACACAGACTAAGTAAGAAAAATATTCTATAGATGATCGGAAACAAAGAATAAGAAAGAAGTTTCTACTCTAGAGGTTTGACGTTCAAAACAACAACCAAGACTAGTGAGTAAATTTCCAATGTAAGTTAAGATGTTCCAAGATGAAGGTAAAGAACGAAGGAGATTCTATTCTAACTTTAAAACTGGTTAATCAATGTCGCAAGAATGTGTTACGTGTTGTTAGCTTATACTTACACTGTCTGTCATCCTTGGTGCTGTTAACAAAATGTACGGTTAGTACTGGGTTCCAAATGTGGTATTAAATATGACAAAATATCCCCAAACCTTTACACACACACACGGTCATTCCATCCACACATTCTCACTTACTAAACATACATCTTAAACATACTAGTCCAAGCAGACCATAGACGTCACTACCGTTCCTTTCATCACAGGCCTGTTCTTTGCACTAAGTTGTAGTTTCTAGCTCTTACCATGTTCTACATTTCATACACTTCTCTTATTGTATTTCAGTGTATTTCAGTGTCTTTGTGTCTTGTGTTCTGTGCTATTTTTTTCATTGACTGTTTTGCAAGTTAGATTCTTGCCAAGCTGTTTCTGGTAATTTTCTAGCGCCTTTATAAATACAAATGTATATTATAATATTTAATGTTACTAAATTCTCATTATACTGTTCGGTATTGTATAGTACGCTATTTCTGTTGAGTGCACGTTCCCTGTCCGGTTCGATCTTATCGTTTGGAGTAGTTGGTGCTTCGTAAATATGACTGGGATATTTGGAAAAGTGACACGGACATTGATCTTTAGTAGAAGAGTGAAGCTTTTTTTTGTAAATTTTGTCGCCTAATTTTCGCAAACAAAAACCATTGATTTTCATCATGTGTGTGCGTGCTGGCAACATTGTATCTACCTATTTGTTGTTCTTTATATTTAGAGCATGTTGTGCTGAGTTTATAATCATCATTCGGTACCTACATCATACAATGTGTATTAATGATGATTATTCAGGAACATCACGTTACTGCCAATATGAAACCCGCATCCTATCGTTATATCTTACACTTTTATTCATAATTATTTTATTGTAATTGATAGAGGATACTAGCTCTTTTGTGATTCAAAATGCGTCATAATTATGTTTCAATGCAGTGTTTTTTGTCATATAAACTAATTTTCCAACCAGTGCATATTCGGAAACAAATAATTCAATGTTTTACTGAAGTCAAAGAGATTGTAAATAAACTTAACAACTATTTAGTTTCCTTGCGGAGTGAGCGCTGAAACAAAGCAAATTGAAGTTACAATGCATTTGTCGTTGTGGTTGTTGTTGTTGTAGTCTACTGATGTACCCGGAAGTTGAAAATTGAAAACGAAAGTAAACGAGGCTTATACACCCTATAAGATGGAACTTTTTGTGGTTTTGTGTATGTTGGGCTGATAGAAAAGTGGATCAGTTACAGGATAATTACTCAGTCTATATGGAAGTCAGACTAAGAATAAGATTCTTCGGTAGTTGATACAAAATTTATTTCAATTCAATTCTTTGCGATTTCGTGAATGTAAATTAAGCTGATAGAATAGCAGATCTGCTACAGGACAATTGCTCTGTCTATATGGGAATATCAATTCTTTGTGAGACTCCCATACAGACCATCACTGTGTGTATATGTGACAGGCATGGCACTTAGTGTGTGTAGAATACAAATGTACCACAGTAAATAATATCCAAACAACAACAGTTTTGCATATTTATTCAAATAAGTTTTTACATAAATAAATACTTTACAATTCACAAACAATTTAGTTATATTAACTATTCGATTACATTTCCGTTATCAGTAAGATTTCAAAAGATCAATTAATAAATTCTATTGGCACATCCAAGTGGCAATGTAGTATAGTTTGTTTGCGGTGTAAATCGAGACGAAAATATATATACAGTAATTACACAGTCTTATTTGGTTTCGAACAACATCCGTTCATTTACTCCGGCTAACTCCTTCATTTCTATGTTCTTCAGATTACACACACATTTTCTTCGTTGGATCAAACATTTTGTTGGAGCTGCACGTGGCCGGGACAGATGTGCCTTTGTAGCAAATGATGTAAGCAGACTTGTTGGTCGGATTGGCAAAGAGCACATTGTTCTTATCTGGTACGCACGGATCAGCTGGAAGAATACCGTGTTGAGAACTTGAGAGCTTGTATCAGCAAAGTCAGTATGTGATTTAATCTCCAGCATGCAGTGTTTCCATGTTAATTGACCAAATGTCAGTTATATTAGGGAATCGGTCAGTCGTTACAAGGTGGATACATAAACAGCCGCGTTATCATTTTTTGGCGTTGGTACATGCATTTTAAATATACAATAAGGTCATGCATTGTCAAGTATTATGCGTTTGTTTTTATTAGAAGAACATGTCATTGCAACAAGAAAATGGTGTGATCAGGATAATCATATTCCAAAATGTACAAAATTCTTAAAGCATGACACTATTATTCAGTACTTTTTGATGATGAAAACGTAATAGTTTTGGTGCAGCAAAAACAATGTAATACTGATAATGAGAAATGGCGTCGGTGTTTACAAGGAATGGCCCAAGAATTGCCACACTACCAAAGTAGTTGCATATCATGCTTAAAGTTACAAATATGAATACACAAACACGATAATTCAGTTAATGAAGATTGCCCATAAATAAAGACGTGGTAATATAATAAGTAATAAAGTAACATAATACACGACACATGGAATCACAGTGGTGCGGTAATGTTTTTGGCACTGGGTATTTATACACATTGACCTCTGCTTGTATCAAATGTACGATTTCTGTCACATTTGAAGACGTATGAAGTCCCCATAGAACATATAATGAATCTTGTGTTGTCTCCAGGATAGGCAAAGTATACGTTCTTTTTGTTCGGTTTACAAGGATCTGCAAGAGATGAAACCCTGGTTCTCATCTATTGTTAAGTGTTCTCTATAATTATATCGCTAATATAACTACGTATGTCTCAAAATGCGGTTCTATCTACTCAGTTTGACCATGCGATAGTTAGTAGCTGTGGATTTGTTTTAGTTCATACAGCGTCTACATGAACTACATGTTTGTATGTCTATACTATAGGGTTGTCAAGATGCTTTTAAAGGATAAGCGCGGGGATTGCAAATTATATTGCCTGGATTGTTTCAGAAGCAACAGAAAAAGCGACGCCACACTGAATTATCAAGGCGATGATAAAGCAACGTTTGAACATTAAATGCAAAGACATAACTCGTTAAAATCAACAGGATAAGCGCTGTTAAAGCATGATTTAACCAAATATTCGTTAAAGCAGGAATTAACCAAATATTCATATCAAAAGGCATAAATGTTTAAAATTAACCAAATTCGATGTATATATATCGTTTGAAATCCACTGAATAAGCACTGTATACGCCGCTGGAATTATCACAGGGATAAGAACATAACGAGCAGGGTGTGGTCTGGTGTTTACAAAACCATGTTCATGATTTCCAAAGAGAACAGGTGTTAAGATTATTTCTGTTTCATACGAATTGAATTTCCACAAAACTAACACAGAAATGTAATACTAGACTAGACATATTTGAACATCCAATTAAATTATATAATTCATGTTTACGATAGAGTAGAGTTCATAAACTGGTTCAACGATGAAACGTTAAGAGTACAGCATATTTGTACTTTCAACACACCTCTCAATGCGTCAAAGTCATCATTTTGTTGTAATTATAAAAGCAAATATGGAACAACCATACAATTTCATAGGTAACTGACTAGTATGTATATTCATTCGAAGTTGAATAGAAGTAAGAATAAAGTAAACACGGGCATGCCTACTTGACATCCTTGATGCCATACTGAAGTTGAACTCATTGATGATTTAACATAAATAATTGGAAGTACAGGTAGTTCATTTGCACTCTTCATTTTTCTTTTGTGTTTATATTTGGTAATGGGGCGAAGCAAGCAATAAGCGAAAAAGCAGACAAATATATAATTTATAATGTATAAGCAAATGCTGCATATAAAGCATATTACAGTAATGATGTCGTATGTTGCAATAACTATGTACTATTAAATATTATGCAATCAATAGTTCATACATACCTCTGACCTCCGTCATAATGAAAAAACATGCGATGAAATCGTTTTGCTGACGAGATGTTCATAAAATAACCGTCCATGATACTGGTATATGCGTCATTCATGATAATAGAACTGTACGGAGTAGTATAAATAAGCTATACAGGTATAGAACTGAAGCTATATATGACTTCACACAAGCATATTTTGAAGCTATGACTTCACATAAGCATATTTTAAAGCAAGCTCACATCTTCCATACAACTCATGCAAAGCACACATTCTAATATATAGTTTCATTTTGTCACAAATATAATGCAAAGTTAATGGTTATAGCTCAAGGGGGTGAACTTTGAGCCATACTCTGATCAGAATCATAGGAGAATGCATCCTTTTTTACGTACTTCACTTCAGTGTAGTTATCACTTATAATTACCTCCCTTTATGGCTAATTATGCACAAAATTCGAAGACAGCAGTGTGTCATTCATTGCGGAGTGAGCATATAAGGCTCGCTTGAAGCATCCATTTTGGGGTATGTGGATGGCTTGTACTATGTCTAACTCTTGCGTGTGTGGCTAGGCTAGCCGTAGCTGTGGTTTGTGTTCTACTATTTATCTACGATGAGCTGGTAGAACAAGCAATGCAATCACTGACAAACATTCCCAAGCCATTGACCTACAGATATATTGTACAACTCTGACCAGGAGTCATAGTAAGGTCATAGCTGAACTGTATATCAAGTTTAATGTTTGTATGCTAAAAATATTATATGAAAACCACTTAGCCTACGACCAGACAGGCATAGACAATGTCATTTATAAAAGGAAAATAATATTTTCTAATATAGTCAGACCCATCAGTTGGACATTCTCCTGTGATTAAGATCAGTAACAACTTTTCTTTCTATAAGGGTGTTTTAAAAAAAGCAATACATATACCATACCAAACCCAATATGCATACATATATAATATAATATTTAACGACATGCATATCATTAAAACAATTACATATTAAACTGCCACTCATTATTTTTCACAAAGTTCAAGATACCAATTTGATTAATCGTCTCAGTCTTCCATCAAATGATGGTGACAGTTAAACACACATCAATACTTATTCTAACATTGTGTGTGATTTGATTTATGTGTTTGAGTATTCAAGAAATGCTCATTTACATGAATATTCATGAATTGAACTTAATTATATGAATATTTATGAGTGGCAGCTAAATAATATCAAAACAATTCATTAATAATGTTACTTAAAAGTAGTGAAACATGGTGCCACAGAATATTTTGGTGAACCATTTGAATTGATATAGACAGAAGTATCATAATTAATTTGTATTTTTGGCAAGTAACATAAAGAAAAAGAAGCCAATAGTGAATTAAAAAAATATTTTCATACAGATTTTGTTAATATATAAACGAAAGCAACACCAAAATAAATTGTAGCACTTATAAATATATAGCACATTTAGTATCAACAAAGAATATTCGCAATTATTTACTCATCTTTACAAGAAGGAATGAACAAATTACTTGGAATGCCATTTCATAATCAGACACAATCTTATTTACAAGGAGACAAATGTCTAACAAAGATTTTGAGTGTTTAAAATAACCCACTGTCCAGTCTCTCAAAAGTATCTCAAATAAAACTATTGGCTCCATTTAAAATTTTGCTTAAATTCATGTCCAAGAGTGTGGCAATTCTAAAGGTGAATTCTTGAAATTGATTTTGAGCCAAAGAACAGCATTGAAAGAAGGCTTTTAATATTGGAGCAGATATTTAGCTACGATTGAGATTGATGAAGAGACTGGGTTCTGGTGTCAACATACAAAAATGTCATGTCTCCTCCATAGGCTTGATTCACTTGAAAACACTTTTGTTTTCATAATACATTGATCTGGTGGCCTTGGCTTAAGTGACCTGCTTTATTTCTACTGAAACATAACAGGCAAATAATTTTTATATGTACTGTATAGCGGGTATATTTCACGGTGTCCAATTTTCGCGTTAATAGGATCCTTTTGAATTCACGGTGTCTTGATTTCGCGCTAACGGCCTGGACCGCGAAATTAAAACCTTGTTGATAAACATGGAAGGGGAGATAAACGTTAGAGTACGAGTATAATAGTCGCTACTGATCTCGGGGTTGTGGGTTCGAATCCCGGGCTGGCCAGCTAAAATTACTGATAGTCTTTCGGATGAGACTTTAAACTGAGGTCCCATGTATGGGTACTATACATATGGCATGCTAAAAGAACCAGAGATGCTTCTGGAATGAGGGCATCTTCTGTATCATGCACTATCCACAAAATACTATAAGTAGTAAAAGTATTCTGGAGGCCTCGCCCATAAGGAGTATCCGGTGACGAGTATGAAGAAACGTAATAAATCAAACATACTTATCATTAACTGCTAACATTAGAAAAATATGTAGATCTATTTACAAACAAATATTTATTTCAGCAAACATTTACACGTTCCGCAAACAACACTGTTATTGAAATTGAACAAGTGTGATTAAACGGCTTACAATTAAACCTTCAAACGATATTGATATGCATGCATAGAGATTTAAACTCGTTGTTTACAAATATCCAATTTCTAATAATATTTTATACATGTCGTAGTCTATTTATCATTACCGTATTTTACTGAAGCGACACGATGTGTCGTTTTGTACGTCTTGGTAAGTAATGTTGGATTATTTCTTAAAGCTCCTTGATGCATTGTCTCCCTTTGTAAAATTTATATAGTTTTGGTGATTATTTCGCGGGGTTTAGATTTCGCGCATTCGACGTTGACCGCGAATATAGCGAAAATTAAACCCCCGCGAAATATACCCGCTATACAGTATATATGTGTCTCCAACCGGTTTTGAACCCGGGTCGACAGATTAGACGGCAAGCGCACTAACCACTGAGCTACGGAGACATATATTATTATTCAGATATATATTAATATGCAGACTTTCTAGAATTGGCCAAATCACACTGTACTTTATCAGCATTTCTATACAGATAGTAAGATTAAGATTATAAATTTACAATGTAAATACTGAGAAGTAACTATTTACCTCCAGGGGGTGATATGGTTGTGCCTCCACCTCCAGTGACTACCATAGAGTTTGTGATGTCATTCTGTAGAGAATCTTCAAATATATACAATGGTCCAACCACCAGAGCGATACGATTGTTGATAGATTCCCTATGTGCGTTCTCTACAATCATAGCAATCAGCAGTTTCGGGAGGTTTGGATCTTGGTCACCTTTGAATGACAGATGGAAGTTCACATGTTGCGTCCCATCCATAAAATCAGTGCTGTAATGTAAGAAGAAAATTAATTAACAAATTAATCAATACTAACTTAGTTATCACTTATAATTACCTCCCTTTATGGCTAATTATGCACAAAATTAAAAGTCCGCTGTGTGTGATTCATTGCTGAGTGAGCATATAAGGCTCGCTTGAAGCATCCATTTTTGGGGATTTGGATGGCTTGTACTATGTCTGACTCTTGCGTGTGTAGCTAGGCGCTGCCGCTGTAGCTTTGTGGCTTTAGTTTGTGCCTACTTTTTAATGAACAATCACATTTTGTAGGCACTGGAAATGTCATATTATACTGTGATTTTTTTCAAATTTTGTTGAACATTTAATGTCATGGTTCATTTTATAGCGTATACTAATAAATTGGAACATGCATAATTATCATTTTTAGACATATTGTTTGTTTTAAATCTTGGTTTTAAAAATTGAAATACCACAAACTTACACACACCACAAAAGGTCAGTTTTTAGAAAAAAGGTATGAGAAAATCTGACAGGGAAGGTAGCACTCAACCTAACCCTAACCTGAAACCACAGTACATCTGTTATAGCAACTTCAAGATGAAGTTTAAATGAGTAAGAAAGTAATTTGTGTTGAATTTTCAATGTTCTTAAAATGTTGTTGACTATTGTGTAGTCGAAATATCGGTCATTAATAAATGAATTGAAACCCGACTGGTCTTGATGGTGTGTTCCACTCATCTACTTTTTTTGCACTAGTTAAAATGATCATATTATGATCAGAACACCTCATCAATCAAGTCGAAACATGTGTATTATGACACTTCTTTTCCTTGTAGATATAAACAATGATGACAAATGACAAGTAATGATTTAATTAAAAGTTCAACAAACTTTGTTAGATGACATTATAAAATGCCTGTGAGTTGTAGTTTGTCGCAACAAATTATCAGGATGAAAACTGTCTTGAACTTCGTTGATAAGTGCATCAGATAATTAACAATGGTGAATGGCATCGCTTATTACAATAGGTACAAGGTGTCAGGAGTATAAATAATAAACAAAAGTCATTCAAAACTCTACAGGTTGTTGTAGAGATGTGAAGGTACTACATTTCAAATTTTAACTAGCATTGGATTTGATACAAAAATGAATATCAACAATTTAGAGTCATCACATGCAAATAAAAATGGCCGATCTCAAATTCCTGCATTATGAGAAAGATGGCTTGGTACCAAAAATGCATGTGAAGATGCATTGACAGTGGACCAGCGTTTAATAACAGCATGTATAGACCAACATTGTGACATCTAAGCAACCATAATATTGTCTCCCCTTCATTGGATATGTTACAGTCTGAATCTATTTACCAATATGGGGAACTAGCGTTAGCATCCAGCTAGCACAGTCAGTAGAGCATTCGCTCTTGTAAGTGAATGGGTCCAAGATTAGAGCCCCTGTCTGGTTGCACATTTATCTCCCCTGTTACATTTTGGTTATACTAGAATTGAACTTACAAGAATTTCTGCACATCACAATTCAGATAGTCTGGGAATCTTCTTCTGTAACTAGTGTCCAACTGAAATAAAGAAATAAAACATTGAAATACACAGTCCATACTTCGGTTTTACATAATTTTACTACACAATTGGTTTTAGTGCTATTTGTGTAAAGGCATTAAGATTTACATGGATCATAGCAAAACATAATAAATCTGTTGTAGCTGGCAACAAGCATGGATTTAATGTTATTGTTAAGAGAATTTGGAGATAACCTGCTTCTTTGGCAAACAGCTGATTTACTGTTGTTTTTACAAAGAAAGTAGACTTAAGACTAGGTCACACCCCAGGGTTGTTGTGCCCATTTGGTCGCCGTTTTAGCATGGGTTTGTGTGGGCATTGTTCAGGGTAGTTGTGTCCTGGTGTTTCTGATTTCTGTGCTCCACTGGTAAGGTTGAGTGCTGCCTTCCCTAACGGATTTTCTCATACCTTTTTTTAAGGAAATGGGTTTTCTTTCAAACTTACATATTGACAGAATCCGGAAGCCAAGGCTTGGAACTCAGCACTGTTTTTGTCTTGCAGAGCCGGTGTCATGGAGAAGTTAAGTAATCTGAATGTCATGTTGACAATGGTATTCACTGAAAACAGAACAAAAATACATAAACTCATTTCGTTCTTCATTATATAGTCATTTGTTTGATTTATCATGTAATTAAATATTAATTACTGTTCACATGCTTATCAAGTAGAGAGGTACTAGCAGGCTTGTTTCTTTTTGTAAGATGGTAAGAGCAAGCTTGGAAAAATGATATGAATAATTACAAAGGTAAAAAATTTAAGCATTTACAACTATGTAATTGACATCACACATTAATAACCAAACCATATTGCATCATGAATTACACAGAATTATATCCAATTAAATTTTCATTACCAAATTAATGTGATATTCATACTGTAATGTAATTGTACTTCAGTTTGAAGCTAGTGGTTTCCACCAGACATGCATTCATAGAGTGAGAAATAGTAAACTGTTTTACAAACCTTCATTAGGTGGTGTGGTTGTAACAAAATTCATCAGATAATCTGAAATGTTGATCTTGATCTCGTCGAAGTTCTGTTCATTGATCAGCCATTGTTCGCCAATCAGGTGCCACTTGGTACCACCAAAATCAAAGGCTTCACTATTTGCAGCAATCATAGCATCAATCTCTTCCTTGATCAACGGTTCGGTCTCATTGAATACCAACGAGTAGGTAAATGATACAGGGGCCTCTGGGTCTTGGTAGTTTTGTCTGAAGTAATTAATTAATATACTCATAAGTTTGATAATTTGAATACTAGAAAATAGGTAAATGAAACAGGAGCTTCCAGGTCTTGGAAGTTTTGTCTGAAGTAATTAATTAATATACTCATAATTTATGTTTGATAATTTGAATACCAACGAGTAGGTCAATGATACAGGGGCTTCCTGGTCTTAGTAGTTTTGTCTAAAGTAATTAATTAATACACTCATAAGTTTTTGGTAGTATTGTCTGAAGTGATGACATTCCCGCAATTGTGCAATATATCTCTCTATGATTTACACCAAAATCTTTTCAAAGCATCCCGATAGGTTAGTGGTCTTGTCCAATAGTGTCATAATCACTATTAGTATGATAAGTACTGTCCAACCTCTGTAGAGCAACATCCTACAGGAATGGCAAATATGGTCCTTGTAAAGAGGTTCTTGCTCTACAGAGGGGCGCTCTTGTGAGGTTGCACTGTAATTATCATTGAAAGATTACATGGATGACTTCTGAAAATGTTTTCTCTATTAGAAAATGAAGTTTACCTGATTAAGTCAAAACACAATGTGGTAAATGATTTGGATATTATTTTAAAATGAATTCATAAATTTAACAAAACTGCATAGACAATAATATAGAATGGCCAATACAGTGGTATATTAAAATGTGTAATACAGTTGTAGCCGGGTGTATAGGATTTATTAACTAATAGGGGAGAAACTTGTGTAAGCAGCGGGCTAGCTCAGTCGGTAGAGCATTCGTCCTGTAAGGGAAGGGTCCCGGGTTCGAGCCCCGGTCTGGTTGCACATTTTTCTTTCCCTGTTACACAGTATTTATGTACTTTTATCATAATCTCTTATAGATAAATTATATGCTTTAATGCTTTTCAATAAAGAATAGCTAAATAGAAATATGAACAGTATGAAATATATCATCTTCGAAAACCCAGCGGTGACTCCACTGTCGAACTTTTCCATGTAGCGAGGGCAGGATCGGAATGTCACCTGGGTTTTACGAGGATGGAGATACATGAAGTGTGCCTTACTTGAAGTTATCAATAAAACATCTGTAGTAACGTTCCTTCAGGATATCACCGGCGATGGGCTGTGCTTGAAACATTTTGTCAATCTATAATAATAAATACAAACACATTTCATAAGAACATTTCTAAGAATGCTTGTTTGATTGATGATTGGTTCATTCAAAGGCAATTTTAATGTACATATATCTATAAGAATGTGGATAAAAAAATTATCCTGGAAAATTCAAATCACCAATTAGTGCACTGATTTGTTTGTCTAAATGATAGAATAATACAAACATATAAAAGGCTTAGATTTAAAACTTTGATCTAATTACCAATAGAATTACAACCAAACATTGCCTTCATGTAATTCTGTAAATGATATGGTTTTTTTTAAATTATTGTAATTTTAAAGCAGGTCGAAAACTTGAGTTTCGAATGGTTCTGCTGCAAACTATATTGTGATCCCTTTTAGGGATATGATCATACTAGATTAAAGCAATAAGATATTTAAATATAGTTGTATTATGATAATTACCTCTGAACAGAAAGTGTTCTCATATTCCTTGAACTTCTGCGAATTACTGTCCCATAACATATCAGCATTTCTCCATGGTAACCCATATATCTTCTGTGTAACGTTTGTCAACCAGGCATCTAGAAATTACAATATAAAGTCTTCATCAATTTATACAAATATGTTACAGTTTATAATGTTGTTTTGTTAGATGACCCCATGGGAGATAAGACTTTGGCTTAATGGGCGCTTCATCATAAAATAAAGTTATTATTATTATTATTATGATAACTATTATTATTATTAATTTCTGGGTTTTTTTTCTGTGGATAACAATTATGTATGCTTTGTCTGAAATACTGATTTTTTAGCAGAAATGTCCAGCAAAGGGTTTCAAAAGACTGGAACCAATTTTTCTCAAAAAGAAGACAATTTGTTGCAAATATGTCATGGATGCAACATTTTATATATCCAAATGTACATGTAGTAACATTTTCAGATAACCAAACTCACCAAATATTGTATTGTCTTGATATAGGAGTAGGTCAGCATAATAGACCAATAAGTCTCCAATAAGATGTCCAACCGATTGATCATATCTGTATCTAGGCGTGTCTTCAAATATCACCGTAGCAACCAATTGTTGCATTTCAGGAACTGACAGTCGTCCAGTAAACTCAAGCATAATCTCTATGGTAACGGGGTTGTTTCTGTCAAATATAAAACAATGAAAATGTTTTAGAACTTATTTTTGTTTTCTATCTTGCCAATTTTTCTTTTTTAAAGCAAAATTAACATAAATTTTATTCATTTCTCTTTTAAAGAAAAAGAAATGCTGTTATTAAATCATAATTTGAAGCAAAAACACATTGCCTAATTACATTATAATAAAACTCATCACAATAAATGTTTTAGCACAATATGACAGTTGAGTAGCATAACTAATATCAGGCAAATGATACTTACCCAAATTCGACTACTTTACATTTCTCATAAGTTGGGAATAAATCCTTTCTTGCTCCTAACAATTTGTTAATCTACAAATAAGACGAAGCAAAGTTGTTAAGACATATTAGATCAACAAATAAGAAGAAACGCAGTTAGAGTTGAATGTATGAAATGGGATTCATTAGTCTAATGATAGTGATGTAATAAGACATACCTGCATAGGCACTGGGATCGCAAATCTAATAACCAGTTTTTCCATTGAAAAGTATAAGGTTTATAATAAAAAAAATTCAAAAATGAAGTCATAATAGCTTATAAGTCACTTGTTATGGCAGTAATCCTCACACACTAATATTGCTAAAGATTATCCGTACTAAAGTATACTGATGATTACCAAATTCAGCTAATAACCACAACATTTTTCACCGGATGAAAGCAAGTTCCACCGGTATCATATCAAATCTCCATTCATAATAACATTTTTTAATACAGCATGAACAGTATTACTTACGTCAGCACAGAATCGTTCAGCATGAAGTCTGTATCTAGGTGACTGTTCACTCAACAAGTCCGACGTCCAGGTCAGGTTCAGTACCCGGAATTTAAGCGGTACTTCCGTGAATTCCGAGAAGTTCTGATAATAGACGAGTAAGTCTCCAAGATTATAGCCGAGCCATCTGTCGAATCTAATCTTTGGTAAGTCCTTGTATAAAATGTTGTTGAAGTCTTCCTTTAGCTGTAGTGGGTTCTGATCTCCTTCAAATTTCAGATCAAAGTTCACACGATCTGGTCCGCCTCTGTAGACGTAATATAAGGTAAATGTTTGTAAGTGGACAGTAAAAATCACATCTCTTGCAAAAGTTAATGAAAAATTTACAAGCAATCACAGGTAACTGAGAGGCTTATCATTTAATAATGCATTCAAATATGCTCCCATTATCATGGCCTACAATAAAATTTTGTCATGTTCCTAAATGTACTTACGACATTAAAAAACCTTAATTCTTATTATGTTTATACTTTTTGTAGTGTGGTTGCTGTTAATGTTAAGAAGAAAAACAAAACAAAAATACACAAAATTATTTGGTGATTAAGTTCATCCACAAAGTAAATAGAAATTATTCAACAAAATATTTTATCCTGTATATATTACTGCATAATGCTGACTGTACCAAGATAAAAGATATATACTCACGGGAACGAGTCTACGATACATTCAATGAATGTCGGGAATTTGTCAGGATGAGCCTTCATCAAAGCTTCAATCTGCAAATACAGTATAACATGTACCAAATGCCTATTGAATGTTTAGCAAAAAACTGAACACTAATTATAGAATCAGAATAACGCTGAAGTATGAACTATTTTTCTGTCAAGGGGAGACAACTTGTTCTGATTTGACAAAGTTTTATTGTACAAGTTTGGAGAAATAGGTGAACAGAGGCTGTTGTTTAACATAAGGCAATGAACACAGCACTCAATAGAAACGAAGAATAGCATACATATTGATAGCTCTGTATGAAAGTGACCTAGTCAAACATTGACAACTTTTGATGGACTACAAAGTTTGATAATTATTAAATCAATCATTAAACTTACGTCAGAACAGAAGAGTTGAGCATTTTGTTTGAATGTGAAGCTCTCCGGATTGTTGAAATCTGGTGTTCTAGAGAAGTTCAGTAACTCTTTACTGAGTTGGAGACTAGTGGTCGTGTAGTTATCCAAGAAGAACAATATGTCACCAACTTCCAGTCCTAATGCGTCACCGTAAATCCTTCGTGGGAACGACTCATAGATCAGCCCCTTGGCATTCTCGACTGTTCCTGGCGGTACGTTACCTTTAAACTTTATATCCCATTCCATACGCTGTGGATTTTTTCTGAAAAAAAAACGAAATTCAAAATGATGCATTTTTAGCATAAATAAATGATAATAAAAACTCTTTGCTTCGTTTTTGCAATGAAAATCAATAAACAAGGTTATTGCAGAGCGCATGCATGCTCCTTTCAGCAAAAAATACTAGTAAGACATAGATGTTCAAGTTTGTGATGACCTTTGACCTACTGACAATAAACTCAACTGGTTATAGCCATGCGTACCAAGTTGAAGAATCCAAGACCAAACTCATGGTCTTCAAATATTGGTTCTTATTTGGTGTACTGACTTACTGATAGACAGACATGAGCAAATAGGTAAAACAAAACATCATTCAGCTGTCAGCCTGTGTGTCTTCCTGAATACAAGTAACAACCAAATTTAATATATTAAAAATACAAGCTCTTACAGAAATCTGGCAGGAATCTTTGAGAACTTACTTGAAAGCAGTAACTACACAATCAGCATAGTCAGGGAAACGACTTCTATGTGTCGCCATCATCTGGTTGATCTGAAGTAGAAATATTTATGATTATTCAATGTTCACTTCTTCAGAAAGATGATTTAAAATATATCATTTGTAATTGCTGCAATTTTTGTCAAATCATTAAAGAAGAGAAGTTGAATGCTTCCTTTACACAGCTGTTGAGATATATAAAGTGACTGATTGGGCAACTGCAGAAAAGCAATAATCGTTCTTTCCGTAGCCCATCACAATTTTTTGGACATGCGTTTTCTTCATACATTCTCAGATTATTTACATGCTTCTGATACACAGCTGCATGTGAATATGGTATATAATATATATATGATATATAAAGACATTGTTATTATAGATATAATGATAAAACCTTGATACTTACATCATTACAGAATAACATGGCATGTCTTTGGAATCGTGATGACGTATTGTAGTCTAGGTCCGGTGTATGTGTTACATTCAGTGTCGGGAAGGATAGCTTAAAGGCCGTCTGAATACCTGGTGGAACGAGAAATATCATACACATGTAATACAAGAAAAGTTATTGTAATACTGTAAAATGGAATGAAATTTTGTGGTTTTTGTAAAAAAATACCAATTTCGATTGGACATAAATTCAAAGATTTTGCATTTCAGGTAATAAATATGAGGTCGAAATTATTGTTCGATGGGATTTGATTTGGTGGTTGAAGGTGAACCAAGAAATCCATGAAATTTAATCCCCCATGAAAAGTAAATGGACTAAATAGTTTTTAATGACATAAAATTCTTAAACAGGTGAATTCTAATTTTTAACTAGAAACCAATCAAATATTGCGTTTTTAGTTCTGTCTTTTTAATCACAATGACTGTCATGTATAGCGAAGATGTTTTGTCTTATCATTTCAATAATTTACATAACCCATGGTAATAAGGAATATTTAACATCGGGTGCACAAGACCCCTATCTCCTGAAGCATCTCAATCTGAGGAGGATCTTATCTCAAATGTTTGCATTTGCCTTCATGTTAACCTCTATGCGAGACTGGACTATCTCAAATTCAGACTCTTACTTCAGCAAAATCTCAATTTGAGTTGAGATTTCTACTTGAGATGCTTTGGTAGATCGGGGCCAGGATGTTGACTATGAATGAAGGTAATGCCAAGTCAATAATTGAAAACTTACCATTTTCACAATTTTCTCCAGTGAAGTCACCGAGACAGATACAAACATAGGAACCAAAGTTGTTGATACACTGGCCACCATTTTGACATGGATTCTGTAGACACTCATTGATATCTGGAAATGGAGTACAATTCATGAATAAAGAATATTATAATTTGAAATGTATGTAAAACAAAGCATCAAACAATACGAAAACTGTTACCAAAGGTGTCCAATATTCTAGCAGTAAGTCACAGAACCAAGGAATGCAAGTCAGACCAATTAATTATCAAGAGCAGTAAAAACAAGAAGTTCGATTTACAGCAACGAAACGATCGTCTATTGGACAAAGGGAGATATTCTACAACTCTTGATTGTTACCCAAGGGAGGTAATAGATGTGATTACCATACAGGGACTTATACGTTGCAGCAAACTATAGATTAAAGCAAACTATATAATCTGTAAGAGCATTACACAAAATGCTGGTTTTCAAACACCAAGGGAGGCAAACCACAATAAATAATAAACCAAGGGAGAGAATCCCTAGAGAAGTCAGTATACCTGCAGAACAGAATGGTCCGGTATAACCTGGTGCACATATACATTCATATCCACCTATAGTGTTTATACATGTAGCACCATTCTCACATCGTGATAGTCCCATCATACATTCATTCACATCTGAAATATAAAACATACCCCAATTGATCCATTAAGTTTATGACCTATACATCTCAATTCATATCAATATTCTAGTTCTTTTTTCAAAAACCCAGTCTTCACGAAAAACTTTTCAAAGTACTAGCCAGTCGGGCTACCAACATGGCAGAACTTACTAGCCGGAGAAGATATTTACTAGTCAGACCATTAAATTATTAAAATTATTTTAAATTTTCACTAGATTTTCGGACTAGTCACCTAGAGACAATAACTAGTCCGACCCAGTTTTCACTAGCCTCGGCTTCGGGCTAGTGGCCAAATTCGAAGACTGAATTAAACCTATGAAGGAAAACCATAGAAAATTATTTTAAACATGTAACTACATGCGCTACATTACTGTTGTTTCAACATTCTTCATCTGATCTAGATTTTCTCAACATTAGAATGGAATAAGTTCAGCAAACATAATGTTGAATTTGAAACACATATTTGCAGTACAACATTTTATTTCCCAAATATCATGCTATTCACGAGTACTACAGAACCAATGATAGAATTTGCTGTCGTCTCTTATTATGATGAATAAAATATGTGAGTGTCACAGGACCAGTATTTGACTGATACAGTTACAATGTACTGTCATCAGCCCTGGTAGCTCAGTTGGTAGAGCACCTGACTTACAAGCAGGAGGTTAAGAGCTTGAGCCCCATCCTGGGTATAAGAATAATGATCCTACAACACGAGTACCTTTGTACATACCTGTTTCGCAATGTTTGCCCGTCCATGCTGGTGGACAGTTACATAGATAGGAACCTTGTGTATTGATACAAACACCACCATTCTTACATACATCCGCTTGTAAACACTCGTCCACTCCTGATTTATACAAAATATTCATTAGTATAGCGCAAAAATTATGAAATCATATTCTATTGCGCTTCACACTTATATACATTCACTTAAAACATTCAATTTAAAACCTGGATTCTAGAAACTAGATTCAGTCATACAACAACTGTATATATAAGCAAATACCGTCCATTCAAAATCAAATGATAACGGTTGTAAATATAATCTTTTCCGTCATTTTCAACTACGTTAATCCAGGTTTAACTCGGTATACTTGAGTTAACGGTAGTCCCAGCTATTGTTTCAAATGGGGTAGTTCCCTCATTAGTATTACTTTTTGAATCAACAGTAGTTACAGTAAAAAAAATGTTTGTAATAAAATGTCTGCCCCCCCATGACATCCCAATAGTGGAACCAACAAACCTCAGAAGAGAAATAAACATTTGTTCAATTGGTTACATTAATAAAGCCTTAACAGTCTGTTCAAAGTTAAATGAGAACGGTTATACACATAACCTCATCCTTCAGGTAAATTATGTTTATCTTGGTTTAACTGTGTGTAACTGTGCCTCTGTAGCTAAGTGATTAGTGCGCTAGCCGTCTAATCTGGCGACCCGGGTTCAAATCCGGGCAGAGGCACATAAATATTATGTGCCTGCCATATTTCAGCAAAAAGTTGACTGACAAAATAAAGGCTACGCTCGGCATTTTTAGAGTGAACTACATGCCCCCATATTTTCCAATGGGATAGTTACCACATTAGAATTACTCATTGAAACAACAGTAGTGTTTTACTTTTCTTACTAAACATATCTACCACTTTGTTAAATCATGCAAACTTACCTCTTTCACAGTTGACGCCAGTACGTCCAGCAATACATTGACATACATAGGAACCAGGTGTATTGATACATGTACCATCAAACAAACATGGATTGGCCAGACATTCATTGATATCTAATATAATAAACAAAGAAAAAAACACAAATTAATTCATACCTGTTTTAGAATGTCACATAAATTATGAACCTGTACCTGGTGGGTGGGATTCGAACCCACAATCCCAATGGTGTGGCCGTCTGAGAGGCAATTCGTTAGTTTCAAATAATATCAGAGATATTTTAGAAAATAGTTGTATTTCAAATGAAAAGATGTTTTACAAAATGTTTGTTTACAAATGCTTGGTTGAGAGTCATCCAATACAAATGTGTTTTACAAATGACTGGCCAAAAGACATTGTGCACATAAAATAAGATTAAAAAAGGCAAGAAAGACTGTCATCAGCAATTAAAGGTGCACCTATGTAGGTGTGGTTGGGCATTAATTTGTTTACCAAGGACAATAGGTAAAGTTCAGTACATATCTATGGAGCCTATGTAGTTATTCACAAAGCACAATCTCACACTGTAAGAGTGGAGGACCAATTTCATTAAAATCAGATCCTAACATTTACTCTGCTTCTTTACACAGTTAGTTATAATGGTTCTGTGGGGTGGTATTCACAAAGAAACTTAAGGGAATACTTAGAATTATGTCAAAATCATACAATTTCCTTAAGTGTATCAGCTAAACAGGAAAACTAAGACTATTAACGTTTTACATTGTTTTGAAGTGTTACGGAAAGAGCTACAATATTTACCAAGAAAACTTTGGCTATACATAGTTTCTAGCAAAATATGTGCAGTTCAATTTTTTAACCTAAGTAAAAATATTTAAGTTTTCACTTAAGATGCTTTGTGAACACTGGCCCTGATTTAAATGAGATTGGGTGTAGGGCCTAAGTAACTAAAAATCTTGTACCTGTTTCAAGTAACTAACAATCTCGTACCTGTTTGACAATTATCTCCGGTATACCCCTCCGGACATCTGCACGTGTATGAGCCGGCGTTGTTGATGCACGTGGCTCCATTCATACATGGCATGTTCAGACATTCATCAATATCTACAATTATAGAAATGTTGATGTTTATAATTATGTGTCTATAAATTGACAGATAGTCAGATGAACAAAATCAATTCAATATATACTCCCACTAACACACTCTTTAAGGTCGATTGTGAAACAATTTTTTCCAACTTATATTAATCACTCTTGACACCTCATTCCAGATGTTATCCATTGCCTCAAGAGTATGAAACAAAAGAAACCAGTTTCCCTTATATGTTGAGAGTCTAGCAAGGGAATTTCTGGTTCCATTTTTATTTCTTCTTATTATATGTGGGTCATAATGCAAATTAGATCGCCAATTATAGTATTCACACACACAATAAAGACATCATTATTATTATAATTGATTGATTCACTGACCTATTTCACAGTTTGGACCGGTCCACCCAGCGGGACAGAAGCATGTATATGATCCCTCATTGTTATAACATGTACCTCCATTAATACATGGACTGAGTGCACACTCATCGTAATCTGTAATCAAAATAAGAAACATAAAAACTCCATGTAATCATGAGATTCAAAGAAATGAAAAGAGCCATAATAAAGTCTGCGAGTAAAAATATGTCATCAAAAAGTTAAAAACAATCGTAACTATCTTATACTTTGACCGATTTTAATGAGATGTTTGGGCGCTCAAGCAGAGAATGATCACTTTTTGTTGACAAATTTTTACTTGCAGACTTAGCCTAAAAGTCATGTGGTATGTCCACCCTGCATAACTACTGTAAAGTCATTTAATTTCGTTGGGACGAAATTTCGTGGTTTTGGTAAAAAGACAATTTCGTTGGGACTTGAATTCGTGGATTTTGAATTTCAGGTAATAAAACAAGGGTCAAAATTAATGTTTGTTGAGATTAAAGTTTGTGGTTGAGGTTAACCACAAAATCCACGAAATTTAGTCCCCAATGAAAATTAATGATTTTGCAGTAAATTAAAATGCTATTCTTATAAAATTAAAATTGTATGGGAGCACAAGTTCACAAGTGGAATAAAAATTCCAAACTTTCTCAACTATTTGAAATCCGAAATTTATGATTAGAATGATCATCAGAAAATCTAAAAAAAAACTAGATGCCCCATTTCTTTCAATCTATAGGGCATATATTGACTGACATGAGACTGTCTAGTCAGGAATACTGTTTCAATACTCACATAGCTTTAATTAAAATTTAAAGAAATAAAAAAATGTTCGCTGCGAGCAGAATTCGAACCTGCGCGGGCAGAGCCCATTTGATTTCGAGTCAAACGCCTTAACCACTCGGCCATCACAGCTCAGTACTATTGAATGGGAAGTATTTGTATTATAAATGAATGACGCAACAGCTGTTCATTGTGTCATTTATCAATTGATAATGTATAAAAATAAACATTTCCAATAAAGACATAATATTAACAGGAAATAGATAAAATCTGGTGACATTAATATTGCTTACAATCGAGCGTGACTGTGTCAACAGATTTATCTATGTACCTATAATGACCAGGCTTGTTCTATACACCTTATTTTATATCTATCCAGTTAATAAACTTCATGTTTATTTTTCAATTGTATAGGTGTACTGTCGATTTAATAAGAAGTGCTAATAAGGGAACTATCCCATTTGAAAGATTAGCAGAGACTACAGCTAACTCAAATATACCAAGTTAAACCTAGATAAATATAGTTTACCTGACAAACAAGCTTATGTTTATAACTGTTATCAATTAACTTTGAATGGACTGTACAATGCTTGTATATACTTATCTATGACTATAAATTTACAACCTTATTTTTCTTCAGAAGTATTAATTTTAACAAAATATAGCATTAAAATTTTAATCTAACTTTTGAACCATAGGTCAATTTCATCTTAATTAGTTTAAATGAATTTCCTAGTCAATTAAGAAATAACTATTTCATCAATCATACTTTTTTCATGAAGGAAAATTTAAAGAAATTATAAAAATAGAACGCTGCGAGCAGGGTTCGAACCTGCGCGGGAAGATCCCATTGGATTTCAAGTCCAACGCCTTAACCACTCGGCCATCACAGCAGATGGTATAATTTGTTCAATAAACTAGACTCATAGTAAGTATATGTAGTATCTAATCTTAAAATCTAGTTTATGATATAACAATAAATTTAAAGTGTTGAAGTATTACAGTACTTAAATTTAAAGTTATTTAAATGTTAAATGAGTCCAAAGTATTAATTTATTGATCAAATAAATAAGTTATGTGACAATAAGCAATAAGCATACAGTCATGATATATTTCTCTATATATCTATCTTTAATACTACAATATTGACAATCATTACCAGCCAGATGTGACACTACAGCTAAAATCAACTATTGTTTGACAATTAGAGTAGTTTATCTTTATCTAGGTCTATAGCAGGAAAAAGCCAATTAGACATTTATAATTCAACAAAACTGGACAAATGGTTATGCCACAAACTGATTTGTCATTCAAAGTAAATTGAACCAATGGTTTAGGGTCTTCAATGGTTTTCATTCTAAGTAAATTGAATCAATTCTAAGGCAATAGACTGGTTCCCATTCTAAGTAAATCAAACCAATGGTAAGGCCATAGAATGGTGTTCATTCTAAGTAAATTGTCCTAATGGTAGGGCCATAGACTGGTTTTCATTATAAGTAAATTGAATAAATAGTAAAGTCAAAGACTGGTTTTCATTCTAAGTAAATTGGTCCAATGGTAAGGCCATAGACTGGTTTCATCTAAATAAATTGGCCCAATGGTAATGCTATATACACTGGTTTTCATCTAAGTAAATTGACCCAATAGTAAGGCCATAGACTGGTTTTAATCTAAGTAAATTGACTCAATGGTAAGGCCAAAGGCTGGTTTTAATCTAAGTAAATTGACTCAATGGTCAGGCCATAGGCTGGTTTTCATCTAAGTAAATTGACTAAATGGTAAGGCCATAGACTGGTTTTCATCTAATTAAATTGACTCAATGGTAAGGCCATAGACTGGTTTTCATCTAAGTAAATTGACCCAATAGTAAGGCCATAGACTGGTTTTCATTTTAAGTAAATTGGTCCAATGGTAAGGCCAAAGACTGGTTTTCATTTTAAGTAAATTGAACCAATAGTAAGGCCATAGACTGGTTTTCATTTTAAGTAAATTGGTCCAATGGTAAGGCCATAGATTGGTTTTCATTTTAAGTAAATTGAACCAATAGTAAGGTCATAGACTGGTTTTTATTTTAAGTAAATTGACCCAATAGTAAGGCCATAGACTGGTTTTCATTTTAAGTAAATTGACCCAATAGTAAGGCCATAGACTGGTTTTCATTTTTAGTAAATTGACCCAATAGTAAGGACATAGACTGGTTTTCATTTTAAGTAAATTGACCCAATAGTAAGGTCATAGACTGGTTTCCATTCTAAGTAAACTGAACCAATAGTAAGGCCATAGATTGGTTTCCATTCCAAGTAAACTGAACCAATAGTAAGGCCATAGACTGGTTTTAATCTAAGTAAATTGACTCAATGGTAAGGCCATAGGCTGGTTTTAATCTAAGTAAATTGACTCAATGGTAAGGCCATAGGCTGGTTTTCATCTAAGTAAATTGACTAAATGGTAAGGCCATAGACTTTTTCATCTAATTAAATTGACCCAATAGTAAGGCCAAAGACTGGTTTTCATTTTAAGTAAATTGGTCCAATGGTAAGGCCATAGACTGGTTTTCATTTTAAGTAAATTGAACCAATAGTAAGGCCATAGACTGGTTTTCATTTTAAGTAAATTGGTCCAATGGTAAGGCCATAGATTGGTTTTCATTTTAAGTAAATTGAACCAATAGTAAGGTCATAGACTGGTTTTCATTTTAAGTAAATTGACCCAATAGTAAGGCCATAGACTGGTTTTCATTTTAAGTAAATTGACCCAATAGTAAGGCCATAGACTGGTTTTCATTTTAAGTAAATTGACCCAATAGTAAGGACATAGACTGGTTTTCATTTTAAGTAAATTGACCCAATAGTAAGGTCATAGACTGGTTTCCATTCTAAGTAAACTGAACCAATAGTAAGGCCATAGATTGGTTTCCATTCCAAGTAAACTGAACCAATAGTAAG
Organism: Spisula subtruncata; assembly: GCA_963678985.1. Classification (NCBI taxonomy): domain Eukaryota; kingdom Metazoa; phylum Mollusca; class Bivalvia; order Venerida; family Mactridae; genus Spisula; species Spisula subtruncata. The sequence continues at coordinate 2,311,859 of OY787671.1, forward strand.
GCCATAGACTGGTTTCCATTCCAAGTAAACTGAACCAATAGTAAGGCCATAGATTGGTTTCCATTCCAAGTAAAGTAAGGCCATAGACTGGTTTCCATTCCAAGTAAACTGAACCAATAGTAAGGCCATAGATTGGTTTCCATTCTAAGTAAAGTAAGGCCATAGACTGGTTTCCATTCCAAGTAAACTAAACCAATAGTAAGGCCGTAGATTGGTTTCCATTCCAAGTAAACTGAACCAATAGTAAGGCCTTAGACTGGTTTCCATTCCAAGTAAACTGAACCAATAGTAAGGCCATAGACTGGTTTCCATTCCAAGTAAATTGAACCAATAGTAAGGCCATAGACTGGTTTCCATAACAAGTAAACTGAACCAATAGTAAGGTCATAGACTAGTTTCCATTCCAAGTAAACTGAACCAATAGTAAGGCCATAGATTGGTTTCCATTCAAAGTAAAGTAAGGCCATAGACTGGTTTCCATTCCAAGTAAACTGAACCAATAGTAAGGCCGTAGATTGGTTTCCATTCTAGGTAAAGTAAGGCCATAGATTGGTTTCCATTCCAAGTAAACTGAACCAATAGTAAGGCCATAGACTGGTTTCCATTCCAAGTAAACTGAACCAATAGTAATGCCGTAGATTGGTTTCCATTCCAAGTAAACTGAACCAATAGTAAGGCCGTAGATTGGTTTCTTTTCCAAGTAAACTGAACCAATAGTAAGGCCATAGATTGGTTTCCATTCCAAGTAAACTGAACCAATAGTAAGGCCATAGACTGGTTTCCATTCTAAGTAAATTAAACCAATAGTAAGGCCATAGACTGGTTTCCATTCTAAGTAAACTGAACCAATAGTAAGGCCATAGATTGGTTTCCATTCCAAGTAAATTAAACCAATAGTAAGGCCATAGACTGGTTTCCATTCCAAGTAAAGTAAGGCCATAGACTGGTTTCCATTCCAAGTAAATTAAACCAATAGTAAGGCCGTAGATTGGTTTTCATTTAAGTAAATTAACCCAATTACATGGTCATAGACTGTTTTATTTTGTTCTTAAAAATTGGACCAACGTCAATGCAATTATAAGACTGGTTTTCATTGGAAGGAAATTAGTCTGATATAAAGTAAAACTTCAAGTACTCACCTCCGGTACAGTTTTGTCCAGATCTACCTGGTGGACAGGTACAGAAATATGAACCCACAGTGTTCACACATGTACCACCAAATTTACATGGATTCATGAAACACTCATTGATATCTGAAATATTCATTATGATAATAGGTTAATATACATGCAGTCTTACATTGCAACTCAATACTCAACTTGAAAAGGTAACAATATCACATTCACAGCCAAAATGCAACAATAAAACATTATATATATACATAGAATTTGGAGAATTTGTAGGTGGTGATATGCTTGCCGACTGGCGACTCAATGACAATGAAAGGGGGTAAATACAGTCAGTCGATCTATTTTAACAATCGGTCTATTTTTCATGATCAAAACTATTTCTTGAATTCAAATTCTTCTGACTGTATAAATAGTGCAAAATCACCAATCTGGGTGGAGGCACTGGCAAATAAAGGCTAGGCTCTGTGATCTCTCTAACCACACCCGCTGCTGTGGTAAATTGAAAAATTAGAATTTCAACACTTTCAGTGCTTTGATTCATACACTAACCTGATTCACAATTGGTTCCAGTAAATCCTGGGGGACATATACATTGATACGATCCTTCGATATTCCTACATGTACCACTGTTCAAACATGGGTTGATCGGGAAACATTCATTTATATCTACAATGATAAAATAACACAATATTGAGTAAAATTTGACATTGATAAAGTAAAATGAACTCTGATACCAAAATCACGAAACTTTGGAAATGGTTAGCTGGGCATTAGTATTCATTGTAATTACACTATAGTAAACAAATATTTTTGGGGAATTCTGAGTTTTTATGTTAACAATTTATCATAACATTTCCTGTTTTAAGTTAAACAAGAATTTAAAAAAAATGTATTTTATTGATGCTGTTAATCAATTGTTCTGCAATTAGCATCCTGAAAGAACAATCATAAAAGTAATAGGATTCCTGATTTTGCTTACGCAAGCTGTGTTAACCCATGTAACTGTGTTCAATTCAGGGTCCTTATTCACCAACGCTGTACGTCTAAAATATAGACTTAGACTTTACATGGTCAAATGTTCTATTTGCTCTCATGTTGTTATAAATGTACCGAGTTTGGTATAAATTGGTATACATGTTTAGTGAGTAACAACAAATAGTCAGATAAAATTTTACATGTTTAAATATAATTTCAAAGGAATGCTCGTGATTATGAATCGTGACATTTTAAGTCTGAGTTTTAGAATTACAACGTTGGTGAATAATGTCCCAGGTCTCTGAATGAGTGTGACACAATAATACCAGATCATTATGAAATATAACCCAATCCATGCCAACATTATTTGATGATGACTAGAAAAACAACGTACCAACAAGACAATTAGGTCCGGTCCATCCAGTAGGGCAGCGACATGTAAATCCTCCTTCAGTGTTTATACATTGTCCACCGTTACCACAAATAGACAAGTCCTGACACTCATTGTAATCTACAAGAGGAGACAATTAAAATACAAACATAAACTGAAGCTAACTTATTAACTGGAAGGTAATTCAGGAACAGTATCAATAATAAATCATTTTTGTAGTTTAAATTATAATTTAAACGTTATAGCTTCAAGCCTTGAAAATATCAAATTAAATATCTGACATAAAGATACAGGCCCAAAGTTGTTTGGTTGAAAAACAGATCGTGTAACTAGGGATTCCTAATTTCTCATTTATTTTGATAGAAAACTAGACATTAATAAGATTACTTATTTTTACAGTTCATATGAAATGGACTTAGAAACACCAAAACCATGTTTTTTAAATGTAATTTGCCTGCATGAACCCCATCCCAACATACATTGAAAGCTCTATCATTAGTAATCGTACATAAGGAACATTCTTGGAAGTAATTAAGAAAGGTGATTGAACATTAATGCGTACCTATTTCACATCTTGGACCAATCCATTCCTTTGGACATTCACAGGAATATGAACCGAGTGTATTAGTACATATACCACCATTGAGACATGGATTCTGTAGACATTCATTTACATCTGAAATATAAACAGGTTTTATTATGTTCGTACAGGTAACTGTATCGTTGAAAAATAAAAAAATAATAAAAAAATATATTTTTCTATAGATCTTAATAGAAAGACAAGAGGGCCATGATGGCCCAATATCGCTCACCTGATTATAAACCCTGCACAATTTTCACCCAAAGGAATAATTTGAACATCTTGGTAGAAAACCACAAGATGATGCTACATACCAATTATCAAAACTCTAGGCAGTGTAGTCTTAGGCAAGAAGATATTAATATGTTTTCCCTATATAAGTCTATGTAAAACGGTGACCCCCCGAGTGGGGCCAATTTTGACCCCAGGGGCATAATTTGAAAAATCTTGGTAGAGGACCACTAGATGAGGCTACATACCAAATATCGAAGCTCTATGCAGTGTAGTTTTAGACAAAAAGATTTTTTATATGTTTTCCCTATATAAGTCTATGTAAAACGGTGACCCCGGGGCTGGGCCAATTTTGACCCCAGGGGCATAATTTGCACAATCTTGGTAGGGGACCACTAGATGATGCTACATACCATATATCAAAGCTCTTAGGCATTGTAGTTTTAGACAAGAAGATTTTTATATGTTTTCCCTATATAAGTCTAAGTAAAATGGTGACCCCCAGGGTGGGGCCAATTTTGACCCCAGGGACATAATTTGAACAATCTTTGTAGTGGACCTCTAGCTGAGTCTACATACCAAATATGAAAGCCCTGGGCCAAGCAATTTCGGAGAAGAAGATTTTTTAAAGTTTTCTCTATATAACTCTATGTAAAACTAAGGGCCCCCGGGGCAGAGCCAATTTTGACGCCAGGGGCATAATTTGAACAATCTTTGTAGAGGACCTCTAGCTTAGTCTACATACCAAATATGAAAGCCCTGGGCCAAGCGGTTTCAGAGAAGAAGATTTTTAAAGGTTTCCCCTATATAACTCTATGTAAAACTAAGGGCCCCCGGGGCGGGGCCAATTTTGACCCCAGGGACATAATTTGAACAATCTTAGTAGAGGACCTCTAGCTGAGTCTACATACCAAATATGAAAGCCCTGGGCCAAGCGGTTTCGGAGAAGAAGATTTTTTAAGGTTTCCCCTATATAACTCTATGTAAAACTAAGGGCCCCCGGGGCGGAGCCAATTTCGACCCCAGGGACATAATTTTAACAATCTTTGTAGAGGACCCCAATGTGATGCTACATACCAAATATGAAAGCTCTAGGCCTTATGGTTTCAGAGAAGAAGATTTTTGAAGTTTCCTTTTTGAAAATCTATTTTTAGCCTGTGTGACCTAGTTATGCGACGGACTGGAATTTTTTTAACAACTTTGGTAGAGGTCCACCCAAGGAACATTCCTGTTAAGTTTTATCAAATTTGGCCAAGCAGTTTAGGAGGAGAAGTTGTTTGAAGAAATTGTTGACGGACGCACGACGCACGCCGCACGACGGACGACGGACATCTCGGTATGACAAAACCTCACCATGACCACATTGTGGTCAGGTGAGCTAAAAAATATAAATTTTAAACAACAAACAGTTTTTTTTAGTTTTCAAAGATACAGTTACCTGTGGTTTGTATTGTTAGTAATACAAATCTATTAGCAAATTGCCCATAAAAATAGAAAATAAGGAAAGATTAATGACCTTCTATGGAACTAGCGATGAACTTTCGATGATAACAACAAGTTTTTGAGGACGTTTCATTCACAAAACTTTGTTTAACGAATACATAAAGTATTCTTACAATTTACATTATGATCAAAGGCGCTTTAGATGAAATCACCAAACATATTTTACCGCTCGTTAATTAGGTAACAGCTTTTCTCGGCATTTAACACCACCCTATGCTACACAGCGTTGAATACATATTTTAATGCATAACACAATAGATTTTTTATTTTTAAATTTTATAACGCGGAGTAATGCGATTATTTTTCTTCTAGATGAATAAGTCTAGATTCGTATATAAATGTGTTATGTAGGTCAAGCCAAACAAGGGCGATTTTAAGAGAACGTTTTGATAAATTTTGCAATTCAGCAACTGGAGTTGAGTCCCTTAAAACTCAATGGATACAACCCGAAGCATGTGAATAGTCCTATCAACACTAGTATGATACAAATATTGTAACACTGTATGTAAAACACAGATTAAGAGACTAACCTTCAGTACAGTTTTGACCAGTCCAGCCTATAGCACACTGACAGGTGTAACCTCCGATAGAGTTAAAACATTGTCCACCATTCTGACAAATACCAAAGTATTCGGAACATTCATTGATATCTGAAAATTTAAACAAAAATGAACAAAATTGTTAAAAAAATATCAAAATTATTCTTTAAATTCAATTAGACTTGTTTGTTATAATTATAGATTTATTTATTTCAACATATTGTTCAGTCTTTATTATGACCTTTTAACAGGCAGACTAGAACTAAATATTAATTGTCAATTAAGAACTAAATTACATGTATACATAAAACTGTGAGGCTTTCGGCTTGGCCGTATGTAGAACAAACCATTCCGTATCCTTAACAAATGAATATGTCAAGCAAGCTGGCATAGAATGACACATTGTAGCTTTTCAATTTTGTGCAAAATTACCCATCTGTAAAATTCAGTCAGATTTCATAGTCAAATCTCATGAAAGTAAGCAAACAAGATACTAACCAATTCCACAAGTATCACCACGGAAACCAGGTGGACATTCACACCGGAATCCACCGACTTCATTGACACACGTTCCACCGTTCAAACAGGAAATACTCAAACATTCGTTGATATCTGAAACATAATACAACAACAACAGTTTTATTTCGAGTTTAAAGACGAATTGATTTATAACGGCCGTATATAGATGGCTTAGAATTAGAAGGTCGTAAGTGCCACTTACAACCTTTTAAGATTCATACATATTTAGAATAAGCATCACAAGGCGCTTCTTATGAGCCCGTTTTCATACACTAAAAATGCAAAAATATGTATATTTCTATAGAAAAAAAGCAGACTCATTTGATGAAATCATTTGAAAGTTATACTACACAGTTGTAGTATAAGAATAAACATACTCGCTATACTTACCCGGAAACAATAAAAGTCATATTATGATATACATGTTTACATTAGGCAATAAAGCTTTCTAAGGAACTTATGTTCATTGTTTTAAAGAGATAATAGTGTGCAGTTAAGTATGCTAGGGGGCAGAAAAGTCAGAAAAAAACAATTACCTATGTTACACAGTTGACCTGTCCAGCCAATATCACAGATACATGTGTATGAGCCTGGAGTATTTATACAGGTACCGCCATTAGCACATTGTAACGCATTACATTCATTCACATCTAGTGCACAGTTTGGTCCGGTCCATCCGTCCGTACATGTACATGTGTATGAACCGTCAGTATTTAAACATGTACCACTGTTCTGGCAAGGCTGCTGGAGACATTCGTTTAGATCTATCAAAATAGAAATCAAAAATTTAAATCATTTAGTTTGTTGATATTCGTACATTTTAACACACAAGATTTTCAAACAACATGTGAACATTCATGATGGCAACTGAAATACTTCTAGAAATGTTTGCAACATAAAACATATTGATGCTAACACATTATGCATGTAAGATATACCTAGATAACCAAGTGAAACACATAGGACAAATAGAACAAAATAGGACTCAATTTAGGACTTAAAATTTTTTAATCAATTCCTTACCAACTTCACAGTTCCTTCCTGTCCAGCCAGCCTGACATTGACACGAGTATGTACCCGCTCCATTATAACATATACCATTGTTGAGACACGGTGCAAATAGATCACATTCGTTCACATCTGAAAGTCATACAATAATATTGTGGTATGTACAGTGTGAATATATATCATTATATTATATAGCTCCACCCCTACTTCAATGACTCATCTGAGAATACTGTAAAATTGACGGGATTGAAGACGAAGGAAGAAGCAAACTCATCAGTGCTATGAGTCAGTACCTAACCAGCACCAAAAGACTGTAAAGAACAGAGCTACCATTTAGCTATGGCAATAGCGTAATAGAAATACAACAACAACAACAAATTATTAAATTTTGGGTGGTTGAATTTTCATTTATTTCATGGTTTAGCACCATCATGAAATATAATCCCTGTGAACAATGAACTTCCCTAATGTGGATCAAGGGTTTCCCAAATCCATAAATAATAAATCAGGAAAATGGCATTTAACAAACTTTATACATTCCAGTTAAATTCCATGACAATATTATGCACAGCCACAGATCAAACTTCTTATGTTTCACGCTCGAAACAGAATTCATCCCATTGGAGTTTGAGACATTTTACACACAGGTAACTGTATCGTTGAAAACGAAAAAAAAAAAAAAAAAAATGGTTTTCATTAGTTTTCAATGATACAGTTACCTGTGGTTTTAGACTGAATACTGGCAGTAATGATGTTTACTTATAAATATAATAAATATAACTACGGTAACTTACCTATTTGACATTGATCGCCCTCCCATCCCTTGTCACATTGACACTCGTATGTACCTGGTAGATTGTTACACGTAGCTCCATGTTGACATGGATACATCAAACATTCATTCTCATCTAAAACAACAAAAATAAAACAGATTTTCTAAATGTTAAACAAATTATTCAGCCATTACTGTAAACCAATTTAATAACTTCCGTTTTTTGCCGATCGTCAGCGTATTCGTGACTACATATTTTGCGGTTTTAAGTTTTCCGTGATGACTATATTAATGATGTGAACACTTTCACAGCTACTTAATTTTGCGAATTCAACCACTCTCAAACTACGCAAAAATGATATCGCAAGAAATAATTTCTTTGTTTGCAGTACACTTCTTACATTTCATTAAAAGTTCAAGCATAGCCTGCAAGAATGATAATTAAATTTATCATGGACAAACTTTGTGACGTCCATCCAGACGTCCAACACAAAGTCAATATGTCTCCCCACTATATAAATAGCAAGCTTCTGAAGGCAGTGAAGAACATCATATTCAAACTGCAGATTTTTTTATTAAAAATTCTGAGAAAAACCTTTATTTGCCACTCAGCTTTCTGCTGAATATGGTACAGGGTAGATTTGAACTCCCAATCAGCTAACCACTGAGCTACAAAGGCCACACCACCACAATGCCATAAAAGATGGAAGAAAAACACAAGAAGAAGATACAGAAACATACCAATGTCACAGATCCTGCCACGCCATCCTGTCATACACTGACAGATGAATGAACCCTTTGTGTTGATACATTTACCATCATGGAGACATGGATTGGTTGTATTTAAACATTCATCAATATCTACAATCAAATATACACTTAGTATAACAGCATTATGATGAAAACAGCCAGATGGAAATCTTGTTTTTCATAAAAGTCAATACCAAAATCTTACTCTGACAAGTATAGTAAGCCAAGTCGAGCATAGCCTTTATTTACTTTAAATCTACTGTAATATGGCAGGCATATATATGTACCTCCATCCGGATTTGAACAAGGGCCGCCAGATTAGACAGCAATAGCACTAACCACTGAGCTACGGAGGCACATTATGCTTTAATGAAAATTAAGTTTTTTTACCTAGACAAACCAACCAAGATTGTATTTGCCCATTAAAAAAAATTATATGGAAAACATCTACATATTGAAAAATTGCAGAATTTGGCAAAAGCAGTAACACTAGTAATAGAAGTAAAGTATATTAGTAAAGTATCAAGTATAATTTGTTTTTAATTTTTGGCCATATTTTTTAACTTTGTGAGAGCTTTGAAATTTTTACACTCATATATTTTATTGAATGTCAAAAACTTTTTCTTCACAATAGAGCTAGATATTATATATATGCATTAAAATTGAGGCAATATGACAAAGATGTTCCACCATTTATTGCTTATTGCACAATTACTGTACCTATTTCACAGAGCTGTCCTAGCCATCCAGCATTACAGTCTACACATTCATAACCTCCGATAAGATTGTTACATCGACCACCGTTCATACACATGATGTCAAAACATTCATTACGATCTGAAAAAGGCCACATACAATACATAATCAATAGGATTAAATTACTCTAAATGTGGCTTGAACTAGACCCTTCACATGAGAGGGGGTCAATGCTTTAATGGAGTTGTTGGCAGCCTGCACATTCAAGATTCTCAACTATGGCCAATCATATTACTAAATAATATTAACAAAACGACAATCACTCAACTTGATTTCAAAACTTTATCAATCAACAGTGTTATAAATAAATATTTTAATACTAAATCATAATGGCTTGGTATCAGACCTTGAGAGGGCAATAGATTGTTGATCTTGCAACCCTATGCTGAATAAGTAAGAGTCAGAAAAGAAAATTTATGGGTTAATACCTTTCTGGCAATCCTGTCCCTCCCAGAATTCATTACACTGACATCTGTATGATCCGTCTGTATTAAAGCATACACCATCATGTAGACATGGTTGCTGCTCACATTCATTCGTGTCTGTGAAAAATAAGACAGGAAATCAACAAAAAGTTCATGTGCAAAGTCACAGTAATCTTAACTTTTTTCTACAAGCCTCAAAGGTAAAGGGGCCACCTACTGGATATAACCAACCTCCATACAAAGTGCCAGCGTTCTATGATAAACTGTTCCTTAGTTACTGACCAGAAACCATTCGGTTAACCATCGGATGGATGCAAGCAAAGTTACATACAGCCACTTCTCTAAAATTAAAAACACTTCTGGTTGTTTTGTTTTCTTTCTGTTTTAATCTTGCCTGCATTTCATTAAATTTTCATCATACACAGCAACAAATTGACCACAGCAATTGTCTTGGAATTATTTATCAACCAGTACAAACACCTCAATCAACCAATCAGACCAACTTTCCCTGTGGATAACATGATTGAAGCCAGTATCATAGAACAAATTAGGCTAGTGGCCAAACCTCAAAAAGGTGCTTAGAAATGGGAGTAACCCCTCCCCATGGTAGAACATTTCACAACCTGTTTTTTATTGAAGGCTGAGGCCTCGGGCGTTGGAAAATGATGGTTGTGAATCTGGGATCAATGTAGGTCATTTTGAAAATCGACGTTTTATGTGTGTTTTTTAGTATTTTGAGAGGCAATTTTACCACGTATTTTGTCTATGTACAGAACAAGGCAGGTACGATTTAGCCAAGGAAAAGCAAACCACAGTCGTTTTTTTTGTAGGATCATATTACATTATGGATGGCTTATAACATCTAAAAAATTCAGCTCTTTAATAGCTTGAGAAATCATACTTTTGGGGTAAAAACATAAAAAAAAATAAACGAAAAGTGCGAATTTTAGGAATCGGTGCACCACAATTTCATATATCAATCTATTCGAAATAAAATCACTTGGGTGGGGAGGTAGTAGTCTGTAGTTTAATATATCAAAAATCTATTGACCAGCTATTACTCAAATTGCGATAATTTTGGGTTAAATTGTTAAAAAAGCATAAACGAAATGTGCGAATTTTAGGAATCGGTGCACCCCAATTTCATATATCAATCTATTCGAAATAAAATCACTTGAGTGTGGAGGTAGTAACCAGTAGTTTAATATATCAAAAATCTATTGACCAGCTATTACTCAAAATGCGATAATTTTGGGTTTAAATTGTTAAAATCATAAACGAAAAGTGCGAATTTTTGGAATCGGTGCACGACCATTCCATATACCAATCTATTCGAAATACAATCACTTTAATGGGGAGGTAGTAACCTGTAGTTTAATATATCAAAAATCTATTGACCAGCTATAACTCAAAATGCGATAATTTTGGGGTGAAATTGTTAAAATTATAAACAAAAAGTGCGAATTTTTGGAATCGGTCGACTACAATGTCATCTTTCATTTTATTTGATAGTTAATGACAGCGATATGTAGGTATGAAGGTAAGGTTTAATACGTCGAGGTTCTACTTGCTGGAATCTGTGTAAAACTCGCTAAATTTGGGTCAAAGTTCACAAAAATAAGCGAAAAATGCATTTTTTTTGGAATCGGTGGATAGCAGTGTCATTTATGATGTAATTTGAAACCAAATCACTTCAAAGAGCACATAATAATATGTAGTTTAAAAATATCTTAAGCCTAGGTACTCTGCAAAATTATGTATTTTGAGGTAAAATATTACGAAATAAGAACCAAAATTGTGAATTTTGAGAATTGGTAGATTTCAATCTCATTAATGATTTTATGTGATGTTGAACAACTGTGACATGTTTGTAATTACATGCAGTTTAAGAGATCAGAAATGTAGTATTCGGCTACTGTTTTAATTGAGATATTGAGAATTGGGATAAAAAAATACAAAAATAAGCTAAGAATGTGAAAATTCGGAATCAGTTGAATACAGTGTCATTGATGATCTGATTTGATAAAATCCACTACAAAATGTGCTAAGTAATATGTAATTTAAGATTTCAAAACTGTTGTCCCATTCTATCGTTCAATATTAGGGTACAGCATCATTCGGTGTAAGCTTCAACCTTATTTATAGTGACATACGAAATATGCCTACATAGTAGACATGTGACGATCTGGTGGAATATTTGGGAGAGGTACTACCTTCAGCCGGGTGAGGGTCGTCTGTGGTATTCACCAAACAGTGAAAACCAGTCCATTGAAATCAGGTGTACTATATGGTGTTGACAAAGCGGACTACCGTAGAAGCTGGGACTGGTTCATAATGGTTCAAGCTCTTTGACACGCCATCCCTACTTCGAATTAACCCAAACAACGCATACAGGCTATTACATATTCATACAATTATAAAAATAACAATTTGGTCAATGTTACATGAAGGAGTTCTGTGTTCGAGAATACCATGCATACGTTCCATGACATGGGCCATGCTCGTTCAAAACGACCTTGGTAGTTTGAGTACTTTTCTACAATGGATGAGTCAACAATTATACATTGACTTCACTGATAGGTCATGCTATGGTGTAACGAAAACGAGGGATCACCAAATCTGAGTATCGCTATTGATGCAGGAAAATTGATGTATGATTGGTTAATTAAATTATACAGTAAGAACATAATTATAGTAAGCTTACTTTATGTTTTATAACCATAGTAACATTATTGTTGGTCACGCGGTTTTTGTAAATATTGTTTACATATGGAAAAATATAGTATGACTTGGAAGGTAGGAGGAAGTGACTTGACCATCATACGAATGGGTATGCAGATGTCATAATGACAACATTAGATGTCACTGGAACAGAAGGTTTAGAGCTTTACTGCTAGCAATAATACAGGTCTGTCAGGATCACCGAGCAACACCGACACTGGGGATTTGAATATACGTTTGTAATTATATCTTGTATGATGTCCGTCATTGCACTGCTCTTGTAATCGACTTTACGGAAAAGGACAGTTATGAAGCTCTCAATTGGCCATCCCACTCTCCCGATTATGCTTGTTAACCGTATGAACACGGCTGATATAAGTTCAGCTTACATAATTTACCCAGCGATTTCAGCCACGAAGTATCTAACAAACTAAAATAGTTCATTAGAATCATGATATGAAGATGTTGGCGAGGAACATGTCGCATAACCGATACTATGTTAAATATTGTAAGTTTTAATCAATATTGATTGTTCTTAATCTACTAAAACACCAATGTTTTCTATTGGCGCCAAATTCAAGGGTAACACATAAAAACATAAAACAATTTAACACCATAACCCCAGCTGAATCATAACACATGATATCAAGCTATAATATACGGAACAAAACAGGACAGAACGAAACAAAGCCGAACCGAATCAAATTAAACAGAACATATCGTGTAGATTGAGACACTCGTTCGATTGTAAAATATTATTTTAAAACAGCTTGTCAACAAATATAATTTATATCCATACATGTATGCAATATGCAGGGTACAATTACGGGGTTATGGTGTTGTGACCAACAACTAGTTTCAATAGCAAATGCATATGTAGGTATTTGTACAGACACAAGACATGCACATGATCTGATTTGGACCACCAGAAAGAGCGCTGGTTATAAGAGCATTAAACCTTGTGGCTATTTCCAACCTGTCTGTCTTACTGAGCAGCTATGCGTGTTATTTAAACCCGCAGTGGTTAAGAAATAACGAGTGTTAATCTCAATTTCCAATCATTCAAAACGATGTACTCTCGATGAAACTAAATGAGCTTCGGGAACAGGATGCTCTGGACTTGGGGAAGCTTCTTGGGAGTTATGAGAAATCTACATTTGCATTTACATCGCGAGTATGCCTACACCGGGAAATTTCAATGAATGCATTATTTTTTCATTCCACATTGCCGATGAGGATTTCTTTTGTGGGACCTAGTCTCCAGTCGTATCCATTAATTAATATATCGTACAATGTAGATAATAATAAGGTTCGATTAAAGTGTTGTAGTCTATAAAAAGTCTTGGTGCGTACCTTTAGTGACATTTGATATTTATAGATGTATTGGCCTAAACGGCATTGGAATTCACAAGAACATATTTCATGTACATGTACGTTTTTAGTGTTGAGCATCCGATAGGACTCATGATGGTTGTAACAATAGGCGATTTGATATCCTTTATCGCTAGGAAGATTAAGCTGCTAATGAAAACACATAGGAACATTTCTGGAAAATTCAAATGTTGGGGTAATATTTCAGCTCAACAGGGCACCAATTGTTCATGATGAGCTTATTTGATTGGCTTTCCTCTGTCGTATACTAGTACATGTATCTTATATTTTGTACGGCTTAACCTCAAAACATTGACTTGTATACAATTTCAAATTCACTTAGTTCAAGATATCTTTAACTGAAGTTACTTTGTTCCAATCAGATTAATAAACTATGAATGAATTAAATTTTGTATTCTGCTGATTCCAAACATCCAGCTTTTCGGTTTAGAGGTTTGGGATAAAATATCTCAATTCCAACAATATCCAGACGCTACATGTTATGTTTCACACTGGACTTTATACATACACGACACGATTGTTCAATATCAAATAAAATCATAAATGACATTGTCGTCTACTAATTCTCAAAATTCACGATTTTGTTCATTTTTCGTGATGTTTTACCTCAAAATATCTCATTTTCCGTGTACCCATGCTTAAGATATTCTAACAGCCTAAACTATATATTATTTTGTACTTGGGGGTGATTTTGTTTCAAATTACTTCATAAATGACTCTGCAATCCACCGATTCCAAAATATCGCATTTTTGCTTATTTTTGCCCCAAATTTATCGAGTTTGCACATAAATTCGGCAAGTAGGACCTCGACGAATTCACCCTGACCTTCATACCCATAATTCGCTGTGATAACCTTTCAAATGAAATGAAAGATGACATTGTAGTCGATCGATTCCCAAAATTCGCACTTTTGATTATAATTTTAACAATTTCACCCCAAAATTATCGCATTTTGAGTAATAGCTGGTCAATAGATTTTTGATATATTAAACTACAGGTTACTACCTCCACACTCAAGTGATTATATTTCGAATAGATTGATATATGGAATTGTCGTGCACCGATTCCAAAAAATTCGCACTTTTCGTTTATAAATTTAACAATTTAAACCCAAAATTATCGCATTTTGAGTAATAGTTGGTTAATAGAATTTTGATATATTAAACTACAGGTTACTACCTCCACACTCAAGTGATTTTATTTCGAATAGATTGATATATGAAATTGGGGTGCACCGATTCCTAAAATTCGCACATTTCGTTTATGTTTTTATGACAATTTAACCCAAAATTATCGCAATTTGAGTAATAGCTGGTCAATAGATTTTTGATATATTAAACTGCAGATTACTACCTCCCCACCCAAGTAATTTTATTTCGAATAGATTGATATATGAAATTGTGGTGCACCGATTCCTAAAATTCGCACTTTTCGTTTATATTTTTTTATGTTTTTACCCCAAAAGTATGATTTCTCATGCTATTAAAGAGATGAATTTTTTAGATGTTATAAGCCATCCATAATGCAATATGATCCTACAATAATAACGAGTGTGGTTTGCTTTTCCTGGGCTAAATCGTACCTGCCTTGTTCTGTACATAGACAAAATATGTCATAAAATTGCCTCTCAAAATACTAAAAAACACACATAAAACGTCGCTTTTCATAATGACCTACATTGATCCCAGATTCACAACCATCGTTTTCCAACGCACAATATCTCCCACTTCAATAAAAAACAGGTTGTGAAATGTTCTACCATGGGGAGGGGTTCCGACCAAAAATCACCCCTCGGCCACTAGCCTAAATGTCTAATTAGACCAGGGGCTTTATTCGCCAAAGTTATAAGTCTAAAACTCAGACTTAGACTTTAAATTGACAACATTTAACTCAGACTTAAAATTGACAACATTTACAATCACGGTCATTTCTTTAAAATTAGTTTTAACCAAGCAAAGTTTTATCTGATTATTTGTTGTTACCCACTGAATATGTATACCAAATTATATCCAAATCGGTACACTTATAACAACATGAGAGAAAATACAACATTTTGGCAATATAAAATCCAAGTCTAAGTTTTAGACTTATAACGTTGGTGAATAAGGACCCAGTGATCAAACTGGAACTGATGGAAATCAAGACCTTTACAGAGTATGCATGGAGTTATACAGGTAAGCATCGCAGAACTTAGCATACTGTAAAATCATTTAATTTCGTTTCGTGGTTTTGGTAAAAAAGACAATTTCGTTGAGACTTGAATTTGTGGATTTTGCATTTCAGGTAATAAAACAAGGGTCAAAATTAGTGTTCGTTGGGATTAAAGTTTGTTGTTGACGTAAACCACGAAATCAACGAAATTTAATCCTTCACGAAAATATATGATTTTAAAGTATGATGGAGTTATACAGGAAAGCATTGCAGAACTTAGCATACTTCTCAAAATGACAGAAGGAAAACATTGAACAAAACATGATTAACATGATAAAACGTTGAACAGAACATGATAAACATGATAAAACATTGAGCTATAATGAAAGTATATGTGTAAATATAACTCACCATTTCTACAGTCTAGTCCGGTTCTGCCAGGAGGACATTCACAATAGAATGAACCTACTGTATTAATACATGTACCACCATACAGACATGTGTGGATATAACTCACCATTTCTACAGTCTAGTCCGGTTCTTCCAAGAGGACATTCACAATAGAATGAACCTACTGTATTAATACATGTACCACCGTATAGACATGTGTGGATATAACTCACCATTTCTACAGTCTAGTCCAGTTCTGCCAGGAGGACATTCACAATAGAATGAACCTACTGTATTAATACATGTACCACCATACAGACATGGATTCATATCACATTCATTCACATCTGAAAGTTAGAGAAACATGACTCACAGTCATAATCTAGCATGCTATCATACGTGTGGATCATTAGCCAACAAGGCTTTTCAGTCAAAATTAGTTTTAAAATTGGTAAACTTCCAGATAATTTGTACTTTTTCTTCTGTCTTTTTTTTCTTGACCTCTCCAGAACACATTTTATGTACTCAATAAATTAATGTTGTTCCTTATTCAATTATTGAACTTTATAAGATACGAGGGTGCTAGTCAAATGAAGTAAATATACGGCAATAAAAAAGAACATACAAATGTAATTTTCTAACACATTCTTAAACACTTTAAGATTTGAAAAAAAAATCAATTTGATTAAGGTACCTAGCATAAAGTTTACAAACCATTTTCACAGTTTTCACCAGTGTATCCCCTGGGACATCGACAGATATAAGATCCTTGTGTATTGTCACAACTACCTCCATTAAGACAAGGTATCTCTAGACACTCATTGATATCTATATAAAATGCAAGACACATGAATATCACAGAATTAGAAACAAGGTCAATATCTCTACTGAAACTTATTCAACAAGAGCACCACCTACAAGTCCTGGACGCATGACTTTCTTGTTTTTGATAAACAAGGGCAGATAACTCAATAAATATAGGTCACAGGGTTATCAGTCTTGTCTGTATGGACTCCTATTGTGATGATGAATAACTATGCTTCAACAATAAACTTAACCAATTCACAACAATAGCTTAACTTTTGCCCTTGAAAAGTCATGCTAAAAATAAAGAACATTTAACAATTTGTATAATATTTGCATACTGTGCATTACGAAGTATTTGAAAATGTAGAAAAGTGCATGGGAGTATGATAAAATAGAATAAGATTTACCGATGAGACAAGTAGGACCGGACCATCCGGTGGCACATCGACAGCTGAATGATCCCACAGTGTTTGTACATAAACCGCCATTGTAACACGGGTTTCTCGCACATTCGTCCACATCTAAAATAAACACAAACACAGGTAAGGAAATATTCTACACAAACATTTTAATGTACAGTGTAGTATTCTAGATTTATGATAATTTAAACCAGAAAAATTTGTCAAAATTATAATCTATTATGAATGCAAAGATTACAGGTACTATCGCATGGAAAACATTTTGGAAACAAGAACTGTAGAATCTGATGTTCTGAAGACTAATATACCCCTATTGCCCCAACCCCTTTGGTGGAAAAAATAATTGCCGCTAAATACTTATCTTCATCAGTTTCTAAATGTTTGAATAGAATATTACAAAACTGCATCAGGAGTGGTGTCCTTAAGATGACAATGATGAAAACAACACTGACCTAATTCACAATGATCTCCGAACCAGCCATCAGGGCACTCACACCTGTATGAACCGATCAGATTACGGCATGTACCTCCATTGCGACATGTATCAGCAGTCAGACATTCATTGACATCTGAAATACATACAACCATTTATCAGTAAAACACACATACCAAATACACATTCATTTAGGCAAAATTTATGGCTCGATCTTTGAAAAAACGTTTTGCCCGATCATAAATGTGCTGCGTTGGCATGGTAACCTAACAGAAGCATTCTAGTGAACACATATCTATATTACAGTATCCACACTTTGTACTGAACAATTTCGGATTGAAGAGGTTCAATTATTGAAAAAGTCTTTAAGTAAGATTTGGCTGTAGAGTTCATTCTATTTAATCAAGGATTTGATTGTACCAAATAATCTGTAACTTTACTTGTTTCTTTGTATGTACCCGCCATGCTATGTTGTTTGTACCTGCCACGCTATGTTGTTTGTACCTGCCGTGCTATGTTGTTTGTGCCCGCCATGCTATGTTGTTTGTACCTGCCATGCTATGTTGTTTGTGCCCGCCGTGCTATGTTGTTTGTGCCTGCCGTGCTATGTTGTTTGTGCCCGCCATGCTATGTTGTATGTGCCTGCCATGCTATGTTGTTTGTGCCTGCCATGCTATGCTGTTTGTGCCCGCCATGCTATGTTGTTTGTACCTGCCACGCTATGTTGTTTGTGCCTGCCATGCTATGTTGTTTGTGCCCGCCGTGCTATGTTGTTTGTGCCTGCCGTGCTATGTTGTTTGTGCCCGCCGTGCTATGTTGTTTGTGCCTGCCGTGCTATGTTGTTTGTACCTGCCATGCTATGTTGTTTGTACCTGCCATGCTATGTTGTTTGTGCCCGCCATGCTATGTTGTATGTGCCTGCCATGCTATGTTGTTTGTGCCTGCCATGCTTTGTTGTATGTGCCTGCCATGCTATGTTGTTTGTGCCTGCCGTGCTATGATGTTTGTATCTGCCGTGCTATGTTGTATGTGCCTGCCGTGCTATGCTGTTTGTGCCTGCCATGCTATGTTGTTTGTGCCTGCCGTGCTATGCTGTTTGTGCCTGCCTGCTATGTTGTTTGTGCCTGCCATGCTATGCTGTATGTGCCTGCCGTGCTATGTTGTTTGTGCCTGTCATGCTATGGTGTTTGTGCCTGCCATGCTATGCTGTTTGTGCTTGTCATGCTATGTTGTTTGTGCCTGTCATGCTATGTTGTTTGTGCCTGCCGTGCTATGTTGTTTGTGCCTGCCGTGCTATGCTGTTTGTGCCTGCCATGCTATGCTGTTTGTGCCTGCCATGCTATGCTGTTTGTGCCTGCCGTGCTATGCTGTTTGTGCCTGCCGTGCTATGCTGTTTGTGCCTGCCATGCTATGTTGTTTGTGCCTGTCATGCTATGTTGTTTGTGCCTGCCGTGCTATGTTGTTTGTGCCTGCCGTGCTATGCTGTTTGTGCCTGCCATGCTATGCTGTTTGTGCCTGCCATGCTATGCTGTTTGTGCCTGCCATGCTACGTTGTTTGTGCCTGCCGTGCTATGCTGTTTGTGCCTGCAGTGCTATGTTGTTTGTGCCTGCCATGCTTTGCTGTTTGTGCCTGCAGTGCTATGTTGTTTGTGCCTGCCGTGCTATGTTGTTTGTGCCTGCCTTGCTAGGCTGTTTGTGCCTGCCGTGCTATGTTGTTTGTGCCTGCCTTGCTAGGCTGTTTGTGCCTGCCATGCTATGTTGTTTGTGCCTGCAGTGCTATGTTGTTTGTGCCTGCCGTGCTATGTTGTTTGTGCCTGCCTTGCTAGGCTGTTTGTGCCTGCCATGCTATGTTGTTTGTGCCTGCCTTGCTAGGCTGTTTGTGCCTGCCATGCTATGTTGTTTGTGCCTGCCGTGCTATGGTGTTTGTGCCTGCCGTGCTATGGTGTTTGTGCCTGCCGTGCTATGTTGTTTGTGCCTGCCATGCTATGTTGTTTGTGCCTGCCGTGCTATGTTGTTTGTGCCTTCCGTGCTATGGTGTTTGTGCCTGCCATGCTATGTTGTTTGTGCCTGCCATGCTATGTTGTTTGTGCCTGCCGTGCTATGCTGTTTGTGCCTGCCGTGCTATGTTGTTTGTGCCTGCCATGCTATGTTGTTTGTGCCTGCCATGCTATGTTGTTTGTGCCTGCCGTGCTATGTTGTTTGTGCCTGCCGTGCTATGCTGTTTGTGCCTGCCATGCTATGTTGTTTGTGCCTGCCATGCTATGTTGTTTGTGCCTGCCGTGCTATGTTGTATGTGCCTGCCGTGCTATGCTGTTTGTGCCTGCGGTGCTATGCTGTTTGTGCCTGCCGTGCTATGCTGTTTGTGGCTGCCAGGCTATGTTGTTTCTGATGAGTGCACATTTTATTTTCTTTCCAAAAATGGTACAGGCAATTATTTAGCTTTGCCAATGTGCACGCACCACTGAAACTGTTAAGAAACATGGGCGAGGGATGGTTCTCCAACCCTCTCTCACCAATGACGGGGACTAATAAATGGGCAAGATCAATATGACAAAGCCGAAAAACAACAACATGCATTTACAAGACAACAAGATACAGAATATTGTCACCTACCTGTTTGACATATATCACCTGTCCATTGTGGTGGACAATCACATTTATACGAGCCGTCAAGATTCATGCAGAAACCTCCGTGTAAACACTCAATCCTAGAGCATTCATTTACATCTGTAAAAAGTATGATACAAAGGTCAGAAATATAGGATCATTTAACATGTAAACACTCAATCTTAGCGCATTCATTTACATCTGTAAAAAGTATGAGAGATAGGTCAGAAATATAGGATCATTTAATGTGTAAACACTCAATCCTAGAGCATTCATTTACATCTGTAAATAGTATAAGAGATAGGTCAGAAATATAGGATCATTTAATGTGTAAACACTCAATCCTAGAGCATTCATTTACATCTGTAAATAGTATAAGAGATAGGTCAGAAATATAGGATCATTTAATGTGTAAACACTCAATCCTAGAGCATTCATTTACATCTGTAAATAGTATAAGAGATAGGTCAGAAAAATTGGATCATTTAACGGAATATCTGCCAAGTTAGTTAAATCCAAAATTGGAGTGGTGAAGCAAAACATGTCGCAAGATGCACTTAAATGTGATTTAAAATGGATTTAGATGTGCATAAACAAGGAATATATTAGGTCTAGTGGTTATAAATATGGGACAAACTATCATAAAATGAACCAAATGTACCTTTGTCTTGAACAAACTAGAAGTACCTAAAAATTGTGATATTGGCAAGCCAAATATGCTACACAACTCAATCTCACTACTGTAAAATCATATAATTTTGATGGGACGAAATTGCGTGGTTTTTTTTGGTAAAAACTAGAGCTATGACAGGAGTGATGAATCATACCCCCGCAGTAAAATCCAGTAAGAAATGACAAAGTTACAGAGTGGACACGATTTGCATGACTATATAACCTTTGACCTGTAAGTGTGACCTTGACCTTTGAGGACGGGACCTGGGTCTTGCGCATGACACACTGTCTTGATGTGGTGAACATTTGTACCAAGCAATTTTAAAATCCAGTAAGAAATTACAAAGTTACAGAGCGGACACGATGCTAACATACCGACAGATAAACTTTGACCTGTAAGTGTGACCTTGACCTTTGAGGTAGGGACCTGGGTCTTGCGCATGACACACCGTCTTGATGTGGTGAACATTTGTACCAAGCAATTTTAAAATCCAGTAAGAAATGACAGAGCGGACACGATGCTAACATACCGACAGACCAACAGACCGACAGACCAACATGGTGACTCCAGTATACCTCCTTCAAACTTAGTTTGCAGGGGTATAAATACCATTTCGGTGGGATGTTAATTCATGGATTTTGCATTCAGTTAATATATACCAGGGTCAAAATTATTGTTTGATGGGATTTAAATTTGTGCATTAAGGTGAACCACAAAATCCACGAAATTTAATCCCGTACGAAAATAAATAATTTTACAGTATATGATATTGGCAAGCCAAATAGGTCGCACAACTGAATTCATCACAATATACCACAATATTCTTAAAGTGTATAGAGCTATATTCTTACAGTCATTTAATGTAAAAATAATTACTTGCATCGTTTTTAGTATGATACTAAACTACCTTAATTGCAAATTAAAACTTTGGATGGGTTCTGTGTACTTTGATTCAATCATCGAAAAATAGACGATTCTTATAATTTCATAGGGTGTTCTAGAACACCTTGGTATGTAAATGGACAGTTTGCATGTCAAATAAATCACAGAGAGAGTTTCTGTTAAAACTGAAGCGAAAAATGATCTTATGGATATGAAAGCATAATTGTTTTTCAGTTTTTGAAACTTTAAAAAAAAATATCGTCCGATATAGCTCTATACACTTTAAAGGATAAACAGAGAAGACCAGGTTTACCTGCAGTGCAGTCCTTGCCGGTCCATGCCGGTGGACATATACATCTGTATGAACCATATACATTCTGACAGGTCCCTCCGTTCTGGCATACTGGTGTAGGATACTCACACTCATTCACATCTGTAATATACAACATAAACCATCTTCATAATAATAAGTAGGAATTGCAAGAAATACAGAAGTCCCCTACCTGGTTTTCAGGTTTTCAATGTTTCTGTTGCCATGGCATCCACAATTTTAGTCGGAATAAAACAAAAATTAGTACAGTGGAACTCACTTATAGCGAACTCGCTTATAACAAAAACTCGGTTATAGCGTAACAAATAAAAATCCCCGACCAAGTCCCTTCTTTATTTAACTGTAACACCACTCGCTTATAACGTAATCGGATATAATGAAAAATCGGTTATAGCGTAATGATTTCTAGGTCCCGATAAAGTATTTTGTGTGCATTCATAATCGGTTATAACAAAGACAATTAAAATGTGACTAGGTGTAACCGAGCGATATGTTTGTGCAAACCATCTTAATAAGGTGTTAAGTGTTTGCGCCGCTGGCATACAAATTTGCGATATAACTTATCTATTAGTATAATCCTTTACATAACCGTCACATTTATTCATCACAGTAACCCAGCTTTCACAATATAATGAACTTAATAATAAATCAACTCACATTACCCTTTAATGATATAATAAACTCCTGAATATATTAAAACTTACACGATGGGGATCATAATTACTCTACAATGTATCATTATTGTGTGTGTAATGCATTCACTTTGGTGTACATGTAAGCGAGTTAACAGGATTGTCACAAAATGGAAAAAAAAAAAACCGAAAAAGGATTTCATATGAAACTTAATTTGAAATTCTGCAAGATATCCAAATGGATGTTTCTTGAAGGGTGCGATGAAATAGAAGGACACGTTTTCTTATCGCTTAATGTCGTGGAACAGAAAAAACACACTCACTTGGATCAAAGCAAGTAAAAATCAGTGATTATTTTAACGTAAAAAACTACATACACTAGTTTCTGTTGAAACTTAATCATAATAATGTGCTACATGTAACATATACTGTTAATCATCATAATATTACATGTACACACTAACTTAAGCGATATATTATATTTCATATTAAAATACTGTTCAACCTCATGTATGTTTGTGTTTAGTACAACATAACTTTGTTCCACGTCAGGCTATACATGTATTCATGGTATAACGAAATACGTTATATCCGTACACATGTAACGAAATTTCGTTGTACTGATATAGCGAAAATCGGATACAGCGTAACAGTTCTCAAGGTCCCGAGGATTTCGTTATAACCGAGTTCCACTGTAGTGCATAATCTCCTAATTGGTCCCTATCCACAAAGAAATTACCAAGTTTCAAAAACCTAGCTTGAAAACTGTTTGAGTTATGGCTGGATCCAGCTTTTTTGACAGACGGACTGGGCAAACCTATAGTCCCCTCTGGTCGAAAACAGGTTGGGGAGTAATAAATTAAGAACATTATATTCAAAGTTCATTGAATTTCTTCTCACTGTGTGTGCTCCTTTATTCAACCTAAATATTGGACCAACTTTGAAGGTGTAGAAGGTATAAATGCAACTCTATAACAAGCAACTCTAGCAAAGTATTCATGCCCACTTACCCTGATCACAGAGTGGTCCAGTCCAACCTTCCAGACAAATACATTGGAATGATCCAAGTGTGTTCTCACATCTGGCACCGTTCATACACGGGCCTCTACTACATTCATTGTCATCAAACGTACACTGTGGTCCCGTCCAACCCTCGGTACATTCACATATATATCCACCTAGAGTATTTCTACATGTAGCACCGTGACTGCACGGGTTGTTGAAACATTCATCAGTATCTGAAATATACATCCATAAACAATGAAGACTTTACTTTTGTAAACTCTCTGAAACAACCCTCTATTAAGATCAACAAACTCTATCAAGCAACATAATAATATTGGTATGGTGGAAAACATTTACAATAAATTTAACCTCTCCAGAGCATCAACATCAGTAGCAACCGAACATCTCAAAGGGTGTTCATACATCGATGGCTTAGAATGAGAAGGTCGTAACTACTACTTACTACCTTATAAGACTCTTACATATTTGAAATCTGCATCATAAAGCACTTCTTATGAGACTATTTTTATGAAAATCGGAACTTGTCATGTTGACCAAAATGAAGTTGTAAAAGCTTGTTTTACCATAAGTAAATAGTAATTTTGAGACAGTTTTTTCTTGTTTTCTGAAAATATCGAATTTGTAGTTACGACCTTCTCGTTCTAAGCAAGCGATATGGTGATTGTGATCTAAGTCATGTATAAACTCTTGAAAAGTGTTAATCCACGAGAATCCATCAAAGACATCTGACTAAAAATAAAATAGTCTCTAAACACATTAATGCTGATTTTTCTAATGATTGAATTCATAGTATGTTTACTTACCATTGTCACAGTTAATTCCCGACCATTGTTCCGGACAGATACATTCGTACGATCCGATTCTGTCTAAACATGTACCACCGTTCTTACACGGGTTTCGTAAACATTCATTCACATCTGTAATACAATATAGAAACACTTTTAATATTCATACAGCAGTAATCATAGTGTGATAAAAAAATAATATAAAAGTGAAAGTACAAAACAAAGTATTTATTTCATAAGGGTTAGAGGAAATAGGTGTGTAGACTTCAACCAAGTTAATTATCATTCAAACAACAGTTGGTTTTTTTACTGCGAAAATTCTCCTGAGGCAATAATTTCTTTAAACAATTCAGGGGCCCAGACGCCCTAGAAGCTAACTTTGCTTTCAATACAATGTCTTGAGATATGGCTCCACAAAGACAGAATGACAGATAAGAGGAAAGCTATACTGCATCATGCACCAAAATAGTTGTGGCAGTACAAAATTGTTTTTAAACAATCACGAGAAATCGTTACTTACTAGTCTGACAATATTCGCCTTCATATCCTGGTAGACACAAACACTTGTATGATCCTCTCATGTTCACACATGTACCATTATTCAAACATGGATTCAGTAGACATTCATCAACATCTGAGAACAAATAAAAAATATATGATTTAAAGTTTATACAGAATCGGGTTCCAGCATGTATTTTATTTAGATTAAAATACATGGTTCCAGTAAACAAAACTGAATAAAACATAATGTCAAGCATGTAGTCACATTGATATTGGTTATTTGGTCAACAGTTTTTGGGGTTGTCGCAATACCAGGGATCAGGCATTATGCTTTTGATGTCCCTCAACATTGGTTTGAATCCCATTTAAGGTGTAAACTCTTTATATATGCTAATATGTCATAATGTTTATAAGAGTCAACAGCATTTTAAATAATTCAGTAGTGATGATATTCACTTACCTTCCCCACAGAATTCTCCAGTAAATCCTGGTGCACAGTCACATAGGTAGGTTCCAGCTCGATTCACACAGGTAGCATTGTTTAAACATTCTATAGCAAGGCATTCATTCACATCTATCAGAAATAAATAACAGATAAAATTTAGAATGATGTCAATTTCAAACAAATTAAGCTAAAATATAAAATCAACTAATAAAGACTTTATATAAATATCCTTTATTCAATTGGTGACAGTAAAGGTAAAATGATAAAATGTATAAGGTCCATAGGGGTCACTATGGGTCATCTGTACTCCTACATCTGTAGGTCTTTCATGTTCATTACTTGAATACCAAGTTTAACGAGTCAAAATCTGTTTTTGACATTTGATGGGCAATACTGTAAAATCATGAATTTTCGTGGAGGATTAAATTTCGTGGATTTCGTTGTACACCTCAACCACAAACTTTTATCCCAACGAACATGAATTTTGACCCTTGTTTTATTACCTGAAATGCAAAATCCACGAATTCAAGTCCCAACGAAATTGTCTTTATACCAAAACCAAGAAATTAAATGATTTACAATAGTTTAGTTGCAAGGTTTTACAGACAGACAAACATAAGCAGAGCAATATAGACATTGCGGCATAAGATATCATAACAGCATAATGCATCATATTTTAAATTACCATTTTCACAGTATTTTCCCGTCCAAGCTGGGGTACATTCACAATTGAATCCTCCAGGCAGGTTCTGACAGATTCCACCATGTAAACATGTAATTGTTAGACATTCATCGGTATCTGTAAATATAGGTACAATAATGTTATAATCTGGTGCAATAATCTTTTTTTCAAACGATCACTCTCAAAGACAGCTTCATTTTGTTACCTTTTTGTTTCAAGCATTGCTAAAGTTGTATCCATTTATTCTACTAACATAATGTTACCTTTCTTCACAGTTTATTCTAGTCAACATGTTTTACAGGGTTCTCAATAACAGCAGGCTAAAAGCCAAATTGACTGGTTAAAATTCATTTTGGGTCGGCTGAAAATGTGAATTTAGTTAAGCATTTTGCCTCTTAGGTTAAAACTTATTGAGAACATTATTTTAGTATAAAACAGTCAAGATAACACATCAATTGATTCATAGAGCCTTTGGCAAGCTTAATAATTTGTTTTCATAATGAGCTCTCCAAGACAATGTGTCCATACCTGTAGCTACATGTATCTGATGTCAACAGTCTGCGAAATAAGCACTTGTCCGGCTGCCAAGACGAGTCATTCTAGCTTGTGCAAGTCACTTGTGCAGGAAATATGTATAGAGTATAGTGGGAAACTATTCATTTTTTCTTATTTGAGGAAGTAGTTTGTAGAAGACAACAAGACAAACTCCAGTTGTTCACAACATTTCAACTTTATTGTCTTCTTCAGGGTACAAATTAAAAGTGTTATGACGTCATATATTAGAGGAAGTAGTTTGAAATCCTAAATTCACTGACTCTTACCTATCTGGTAAAAACAACCTCAGAAATAATAAATTTTAAGCCTTGACATTATATTTTTGTGCCAAGAACTTGGTGGTGTCACAAATTTGTTATCAGAAAACATTGGGGAACACTTATTGTGATTTGCTCACATATGATAGATGAAGGTATTTATGTGATAAAGTCTAATCTTACCATTAGCACAATGTGAGCCAGTCCATCCAATGTCACAGTCACATCTGAAGGAACCAGCCAGTTCTATACATACACCATGACCGTTACATGGGTTCGTTAGTAGAGTACATTCTGGTTTATCTAAAATAACAAACATTATAAAGATATTATTGACTTTGTACATCAGAATCATCACCAACAAGTTACCCATTATTCTATTTAAAATTAATGGTTAGTTAGTAGGATACATTCTGGTTTATCTGAAATAAGAACATCATAAAAGATGATATTGAAGTAGTTTATCATAATCACCATTCTTGTTCAACCAGCATATTTTTCATTTGAAATATAGTGTGGAAACTTGACTAACCACTGATTTAAAGAGGTGTTCCCTTTAACTTTGATGGTTTAAATAGATTCAGGATAGTATACATTAAATGAGAATCATTATTGCTTAAACTCCTCAAATTTTCAACAAAAAGCTCCCATTAATTACCGAGAAAAGAATGAAAACATATTTCCATAACGAGAAAAAATAGTCACGAGTTGTTTCCCTTTGACCACATAATAATAAATCGCTGGAATTAATTATTATTGGTGATTTAAATATATTTTTGACATTATAGAGACATATTTGCGCACACTTTCTTCTGACAAATTATTATAATTGATAGTGCTTTGTACATTGAGCTCATTTAATGTGATAGTAGAGAATAATATGCTAGTTATAGGGAATGCCTCTTTAAGAGGATGAATTATCACCAATTAAACCAATTTACTCTATGAATAATGGTAAGAAGCTGTACTCGTACATTGATTCAGGCTTATTTGAAATTTTAAAATATTATGGCGATTAAATTAATTTTGAGTTTGTCTTCTTTTATTCCTTTTATTATGGAATTGTTTTTATCATATTCCTCACCAACTAACCCTTTGCTTTACGAATATGTATTTTGGTAGATCTACCTAAGCTGGAGATAAAGAGGATCGATCACGAGTTGTCAATTGATATAAATTTATATTAAACGAGTTTTGGAAATTTCATTAAGCGAGCCTCTGTCGAGCTTAATAATATTTCCTGAACGAGTTTAATATAAATATATCAATTGACAACGAGTGATAGATTCTTTATATTATATGACACTAAAAACATAAAATATGCATTGATTTATTGGAAAAACTCACCCATTTATACAACACGTCATACGTATAAAGTTATACATACTCGCTATACTAACCTGGATACAAGGAAAGTCATGTGATATAAAGATCTCTTGACACACGTTTTGTTCCAAATTTGTTTCAGTACCAATTATTTTCTAATATGAAAAATGTAAGTGATATTTATCTCTTTTCTGAATATTATAGGGTAATTGCATCGAAATCTGATGTTTGCATTTAATTGAAAACTTGCAGATTAAAGCATTACCAAACATTACACTAAACAACATACCTTTATCACAAAGATCCCCTTTCCATCCATCCAGACATGAGCAATAGTATGAACCAATCGTATTCACACAAGTGGCTCCATTCAAACATGGGTTACGAAGACATTCATTGCGATCTGCAAACATAATTATTCAAGTTTAAAAAGTCAGAAAAACAAGCATTTAAAACTAGTCTAAAAGAAAGTCAAAGGTATTTTCAGGTTAAACATACATTTGCTGCTAACAATGTTTGTTAAAAAAATGTCTACCCGTCCTCTCATGTAAAATGACCAATGAAAACAGCGGTTGTTAAATTTGCATTTTTTCAATCTTCACATAATATTGGCATGTTAAGTTCTCAACAATCATATTATCAGATGATAAAAGCCTTGATACACAACAGATGTTTGTAAAACATGGCAGCCTAATTGTTGAAAATGATAAATGTCGCTGTGACCTTGACCTTTGTCCTACGGACCTCACAATCAATAGGGGTCATCTTCTGTTGCTGGCCAACATTCATGGAGAGTTTGAAGATTCTAAGGCAAAGTGTTCATGAGTTATTGAACTGAAACCAATTTGGTCTATTGACAGACAGACGAACATACCGACACAGATGCAAAGCAATATATCCCCTCATCAAAGATTGGAGCATAATAAGAATATTTTTCAAAGGCTATTGACATCTACAAATAATTCTCACTCCTTACAGCCCCAATCACTTTGGTGATGGCCAGCTGCCATGTTATACATACCTAGTGTACATGTTTCACCCTCGAATCCAGGTGGACATTGACAATAGAAAGAACCAATCAGGTTTGTACATGTTATACATACCTACAATACATGTTTCTGCCTCGAATCCAGGTGGACATTGACAATAGAAAGAACCAATCAGGTTTGTACATGTTATACATACCTACAATACATGTTTCTGCCGCGAATCCAGGTGGACATTGACAATAGAAAGAACCAATCAGGTTTGTACATGTTATACATACCTACAATACATGTTTCTGCCGCGAATCCAGGTGGACATTGACAATAGAAAGAACCAATCAGGTTTGTACATGTTATACATACCTACAATACATGTTTCTGCCTCGAATCCAGGTGGACATTGACAATAGAAAGAACCAATCAGGTTTGTACATGTTATACATACCTACAATACATGTTTCTGCCGCGAATCCAGGTGGACATTGACAATAGAAAGAACCAATCAGGTTTGTACATGTTATACATACCTACAATACATGTTTCTGCCTCGAATCCAGGTGGACATTGACAATAGAAAGAACCAATCAGGTTTGTACATGTTATACATACCTACAATACATGTTTCTGCCTCGAATCCAGGTGGACATTGACAATAGAAAGAACCAATCAGGTTGGTACAAGTTATACATACCTAAAGTACATGTTTCACCCTCGAATCCTGGTGGACATTGGCAATAGAAAGAACCAATCAGGTTTGTACAAGTCCCACCATTCTGGCATGGATTGTCCTCTAAACATTCGTTTCTGTCTGTAAATATAAGCAGGTATGCTATAAACAACATGCACGCAAATAAATTATTTTTGTAAGGCCTTACTGGCTTCATGATTCAGTACGATGATTTACACTCGCACATAATAGATTCACTAATGATTCTGGAACTGAGGCATTTTCTGTATGATGCACTTACTATTCCAAACATATAAATTGTCTAAACATACTTCTTTTCCAATCTACCTCTTTTATGAACTTTCTATCAACATGACATGGTTATAAAAGGACTTTCTAATCATACAAGCTTGGCCAATGGTTGCATGGTTTCAAAATCCCTTAAGTGGGTACATTATAAGTTAAGTTAGGTTACCAATTTTCAAGGGCTTTTTTCAGCTGTTAAGCCGCTCAAGCACCCTTTGAAATTTTAACTCTCCCTGGTCATTGGGCTACCTATGGAAACCTACGTTTGTGTCCCCCTAAGACTATTGCTATCCTGTGGGTGTGGCAGCCAACATCGATCTGCAGCACCCAGGAATAGACACTGCCCTCACAGGTACCAATTTTAACTTTGGTGGAGTGGAGTGGAGCATTGTGGATAACTCTAGCTCAGAGAAATTAAGTAGTGGTACAGACGGGGGTTGAACCCAAGACCCCTCAATCCTGAAGCGTGCTACCTCTAGGCCACCGCTACCCACTCATTAATTTTACATATCATCAGGAGCGTACCAGTAAACATGCAATGTAACTGATTAAAAGAAAAAAAATTATGTAAAAAAAGAGTCTTGATAAGGTCACAAACCACTAAATAAATTTGTTCTTTCGCTTTGGCATTTTGGCCAAAATCTGAAATATGTGAAACAGTTTCAATACATCACATACATGTATACAAAGCCTGTAAACCCAATCAGATGATTCAAGTTCCACCTTGTCAAAGCATACTACCATTTAAACACAATCACAAGTTTTTTTATGGACTATTTGAGTGTATCCTATTTTGGTTCGCGGAGGCATTTAGTGGTTTGTAACCATAATACAAGATGTAATGATGATCTAGTGTTTACCATATTGACATCTATCACCGGTCCAACCATCTGGACATGTACATGTGAAGTCTCCAGTTTGGTTCTTCTCTATACAATATCCTCCATTCAAACACTGGATTCTCAAACATGGCTCATTATCTGAAATATTCAAATACAAAATGTATTATCCAATCAGATATAAACGTTCTCTGGTACATCTCCATGCAGGCTACCTCAGGTATCTATCAATTGTTTAAAAACACAAAAAGAATTAATAAATTAAAAATAATTAAGTGGTCACAGAATTAATTCAATAGATTTCTGTTGTTTTAGGCTACATCCCCAGCCAACTAACATAGCTTAAAATTGTATGCTTCAAGTTCTTTAAGTGATACTGTTACTAACTAAGTATATTTCTTTCTGTTTTGTAATGCAAATTGTGAGTCCTCATGAAATTATCTAAATGACATTTGGCAATATTTGAGATGAGGTTTAGCTCAGATTGAGATGTTTAAAGAGATCGGGGTCTGCTTAGTTCCCCCTGGCATCGTGTAACACATACCTTCTTCACAATTCTTGCCACCCCAGCCTTGTGTACAATCACACATATATCCACCTTCCTTGTTGATACATGTACCACCGTTCAAGCAGATAAATGGATTCATGATACACTCATTCGTGTCTGAAATATAAGATTTTCAATATTCAAGATATCAAGATTGATTTGATACATCAAAATATATAACAAAACATAAAATTGTGAATTAGGTCAAGGATCACAAGCATATGTATACTGAATGACTAGTAAGGTAATTACAGCAACACTGGCTTTAATACATGGAGAAAACCTATGAAACTTTCAAATGCTGATTAATTATCATTGGTCTGAATTGACAAATTTTGTATCTATTCAATATTTAAAACTATACTTTAATATGAAACAATTAGCAATGTATTATCAAGCTTTGTACACACACCAGTAACACATAGATTCTGTAACTAATTGTTTTGCCCAAAATTGTTGGTCATAGACATACATAGATTTATTTTGACATAAAATAAGCATTTACATGGCATATTATTACAACATACAAATGCAGTAAATGTAGGCATGAAGTAATAAAACAGCCATGTTCAAATCAACATTAAATATCAAGGATAACACAAAAAAGGGTTCAAAAGAATCCTTATTTCCATTGGTCAAGAAGCAATTCGCCGGCTCAGAATGACAAGGTCGTAACTACCACTTACGACCTTATAAGACTCATACATATTTGAAAACTGCTTCACAAGGTGCTTCTTATGAGCCTATTTTCATGAAAATCGCAAATTGTCATGTTGAACAAAATGAAGTTTTAAAAACTTGTTTTTCCAAAGGTAAAGAGTAAATTACAGACAGTTTTCTCTAGTTTTCTCAATATACGAGGGTATATCCAAAAGTAATGTCACTCCTCCCGTGGTTTATTTATTTATAGGCCTATATGCATAAATATGATATCAAAATGTTCAGCAATTCAATTCTGATTAATAAACGACGTGCTCCGTTATTCCATATTCATAATTGGATTATATGTACATTTGAAACATACCTATGACGTCATATCGCCGCACACGAAAATTACGATATTTTTTCATTATCATAACGATTTTCTTTTATGCGTTTTTATAAAAAAATAATTCTCGAAAGCAGACGATACATTCGCGACGTGATGAAACCAATGTGTTGTGCTTGCTGCTAAAAATTCATTGACGTCATTCTATATTGAAACTCGCAATATATTTTCAACGCACTGATTACTTAGCGAAAACACGGCAGCTTTGTGACAAAAAGACGCTGCGCGTAATAATGCACTTTTCCTAAAAGTTATGAAAGTCACCTGCTGAAACTTTAGTTACACACGGTGGCAACATAGTCTCGTGTACCTGTGGTACAAGCTTTTAAGCGGACATGGATCAGCAAACGATTATCGATAGAGAGTCATATGAGCGGTTTGTAGTAGATCCGAAAAGAACACCAAGAGTATTTTTAACGCCGTCCATTCAATTCGACGTTCAAAACTGCGATCATTATGTGGTGAGTTTATTTTTTTGCTGTGTGACTATCTAGAGGACACTTAACAATAATTTGACTTCGCAGAGAGTAAGTGTCGGGTGGGTTGCACATTTTTTAAGGTCGTGGAAATGAATTTATGGTTTATGAGTCGTTAGAAATTACCAGGGATGAACTTCTGCTGGATGAGTTGGTGTCGACAAGTAACGTCATTGTGACGTCGTTGACGTCGGACTTGCGGCGATGTTCGTAAGTATGTCTCATATAAATATTCATATCTCAAGAACTATTTTGTGCATTGTTGTGAAATTTGGTCATCATATTAAAATTGGACTGAAGTTACGGTGTGAAAAAATTCGTGGTTTTACTGCCATTATACACGATTTAACAGCATCAGTGACATTACTTTTGGATATACCCACGTATATATCAATTTTGCAGTTATGACCTTCTCATTCCAAGCCAGCAAATTATTGATAGAGATATGTTTAGAGCATGCCGAGGTATGTTAAGTATGTTATACCATTTCTACATTCGGGTCCGGTCCATGCTGGAGTACATTCACATGTAAAAGATCCGAAACTGTTGAAACATGTTCCACCATTAGCACATGGAGACAATGGACATTCATCAATATCTAAATAGAAAAACGTCAAGTTCATTGTTCATAATTAAACTTTTATTGGGTAAATCAAGTTCATTCAGTTTCCCTAGGTGATATAATAAATAAAGTTTATGTCATTATCAAGACTATTAAATGAATCATTACAGCGTTACATTTGTTTTGGCCGAGCTTAGTCTTTATTTGCCCGTAAGCTTTCTACTGAAATATGGCAGGCATATACACATGTGCTTTCACCCAGATTTGAACTGGGTCACCAGAGTAGACAGCAAGCACACTAACCAGTAAGCTACAGTGAGAACTACCCTTTTAGATGAACGTCACGTTTTCACTGTCATATACCTGAGGGTACTTAAATACTAATTTATCGAAGGTCAATTGCGAAATGCGAAATAAATTTCTCTAACTTGTTTTAATCACCTTTGACACCTCATTCCTGATGTTATCTATCACCACGAGGGTATGAGAGAAGAGAAACCAATTGCCCTTTCATGCTGATCGTCTAGTACCATTATAGTTTGTACCTGGAACCTCTCACATTCAAAACAGACACTGTACCACTGGGCTATCGAAAGCGTGGTAACGAGGATAATGTAGATCAATAAAAATGGGTATTTGTTTATAAAACTAAAGTTCTGTACAGATGAAGATGTGTACTGTATTTACCTAGGTTACAATTTTGACCAGTCCATCCTGGAGGACACTGACACACATAGCCACCAGCTTGATTGATACAGGTACCTCCGTTATTACATGGTTGATACTCGGAACATTCGTCTCTATCTGTAAAACGTGACAAGACATAATGGTTAACCACATGTAAAAGTATTCTTCTTCTTCCCGTGAATGGTCAGGAGTCGTAATTCGACTGTATTATGACCAGTTGCAAAAGGGTGAGACAGCCATCTCCTCCAGATGCAATTTATCAACTATTTACAAGTGTAAAACTATTTACATAATGCTGGAGAATTAGGCTTTGAAGGTGAAGGAACCACCCTTTATTTATTCATCGATGAAGAAATTGATATAGGAAGTGATATAGAGTTTAAATCTATTTAATATACGAATTTAACAAAGAATATTTTACAGGGTACAGTTGTTATAAACTCCTTCCAATTTATTATTTAAAACATATCACAGAATGTTTCTTAATCAAGTATGTGAAATATGGGCGTTACCTTCAGCGCACGTTGGACCCGTCCATTCACTAGGACATCTACATACAAATGATCCATAAGAATTATAACACAAGCCTCCATTCAGACAGATAGGTGACAATCTCTCACATTCATTCACATCTGAAACATCACAACAATACATAGCTTGGCTATATTGAACTGATCCTGACCTTTATACAAGAATATATTACAGGGTTCTTGCTTTGATTATATCAATTTCAGCAAGCAAAGCGTGCGATATCAGTATTTCAAATTTATGTTTGTATTACATCTTGAGCGTCTTCGTGATACTCCCCGACTATGAAAACATACACTCGGTGTTGTAAACGTAGGAAATATATCGACTGTTATATTATGCTAATCAAAAGTTCAGACTCTCGTCAAATTGGCCAAGCTATATCACATTGTTTAACAACATCCTCAATAAAATATGAATATTCAGATTTGGGATATTCTGAAAACTTCAGAACAAAATTCAATAAAAACTGGCAAATTTAATTTTCATACAAAATGCATTTTCTCAAAAGTATGACTTTGTGTAATGACCATAAACCAAATGTCTGAATGACTTATTGGATTACTATCTAATTCAACATGTATCATTTATTGCTGTTGAAAGAACACGTACAATCTGATCACTGTACTCCTTATTGCCGTACTCTAATTCAATGTGTAAGGGAAACGATAAAATTGAGGAGAATTTCAGAGCCATTTTGTTTGCCAAACATGTTTATGTTTAATACTTACCCTGTTCACATATTTCTCCGGTCCATTGTTGCGGACAGAAACATCTATATCCACCGATAGTGTTGGTGCAGGTACCTCCATGTAAACATGGGTTAGTAGCATTACATTCATCGAAATCTGATATATAAAATTTAACAAAATATTCGTCAAACACCATATATATGCAAATTTACCAATGATATCTCCACAGAATGTGCATTAAAATACACATATCGGGGGCTGTCTGGAAGACTGTAGTATGTCCTTCTTTAATCATAAACAATTACTACAGTCCACCCTCGATATGTACAATATATTCTTTGACTTTGACATTGTATTTAAAATAGTAGACTTGGGTATCAAAGTCATGCTTATACAAAAATCAAAAAAAGTTTGCATAAAATGGTAATATATTTAACACTTTTAAATTTCATTCACCAATTAGGTAGAAATAAGCATATGGCAATGTAAGTATTAGTATGAAACAGAGCAGTAAAGAACTGTTGTTCAAGATCGATAGATGATACACAACTGTTTTTAAAAAAAGTGTATAGAGCTATAATCTAACGGTCATTTAATGTCTAGAACACTTTCATATGAAAACGGACAATTTGCATGTCCAATAAATCACAGAGAGTGTTTCTTTTAAAGCTGAAGCGAAGAATGTGCTAATGGATACAAAAGCATAATTGTATTCAGTTTTTTAATTTTTTAAAAAAATATCGTCAGATATAGCTCTATACACATTAATACAATGGAATCCAAACAATGATTGACATCAATTATTTTGTAAATTTTCTGAGCAAGTTTATAGCCGTACCTTGTGTGCATGTTTTACCGCTCCATTGTTGCGGACAGAGACACTGGAAGTCACCACGTATGTTGATACATGTACCACCATTAGCACAGGGACTCAATGTTAGACACTCATTCACATCTAAAATTATATAATCAAAGTATATAATATCACATAACAAATCAAAAATAGTTATGTAAGAGTTGCTATATGGATCAAAAGGAAAAACTGTCTAAGCCAAACGATCATATTACTTACATTGTTTTGGTAAAAATCAAATAATGAATTTTCCACAGTGGTAATTAGCTTCTAATTAAATCTTAATTGATTCTATAAACTGGTCAAAGCACATTATATAAAATAGCAAAACCTGAAAAGTGTGAAGGATGGACAAATGCAGGCTATTTAAAAACTCTGTCCTTCTGTCAAGTTTGATAAATGTTGATTCCAACTGACAGAAACTCCTGTATTTTTGTTTTAAACAAAGAGGAAAATTCACATGTTTTACCAATTCTGACTGACAAGTTTAAAAAACTTTTTGTGGAGCCTGAATTGATCATATATGTAATGTGTGTTGCTCTGTTGAGACACCACAACAACTCAATGCTATTAGGTTATATTAGTCTCGGAACATTTTAAGAATCACACAAAATGATTTTACCTCTTTCACAGTCGTCACCTTGCCATTGTTCTGGACACCGACAGATATAACCACCAGCTATATTAGTACATGCTCCACCATTCAAACATGGTGAGTATAGCAAACACTCATCAACATCTGCAAAACATAAAACAAATTATTAGAGATTCTATGATACATCAAGAACTGTCTGAGAAATGATTCTCATTAAAAAGTAAAAACACTGTAGACAATCAAAAGCTGCTCAGACATGGCAGTAGTGCTTAGCTAACAATGCAATTGTCACACAAAGAATGAACCATCCTTGTCCCAAATTAATGAATTTTAATATTACGCCTCATTTGCATATTCCCTTCTTATTTGATATGATATCAGCCGGTCCATTAATCGCATACTGACCTGTCCATATAATGCATATTGCCCAAGAGCAGAGCACTCTCCTGGCTTAATCTGTTAGGACAGTGAAACAACAACAAAAGTGTCAAAAACCGATTCACTCAACTATCGTGTTAACATGCATCCAGACCGGGGCTCAAACCCTGGACCATTCCCTGTGTCAAGGCTGCTTGGCGAAGGGTTTCAAGTTAATCCATTGGACCATGTGATTATAATTTACCGTTGATTTAAAGGGTATATATTGACATCTGGCGTAATGTCAATTGCTCTACCAACTGAGCTAGCTGGCTGCTTACATCGAGGTGTATCAATGGTTTCTAGAGAGAGTTAAAAGCCAATATGCTGGTGCAATCATCAGATGACTTGTAACTGAATTTACAGTCTGTTAAGTGGATAAATGAGGAGAAGTAGACTTAGACTTGTACAGTTTAACTTTAGTTAGATATAGTAAGCATGTCCTTACCTATGGTACAATCCTTGCCTGACCATTGTTGTGGACATTGACATTGATAACTACCATCCACGTTCACACAGTTACCCCCGTTCCTACATGGATTGAACTCACATTCATTCACATCTGAAATATACAATATTTAGTTACATTACTGTAAAGTCATTAATTTTCGTGGGGGATTAAATTTTAATGATTTCAAGTTTCACCTTCAACCACAAAATCAAATACCATCGAACTATAATTTTAATCCTTGTATTTATTACCCGGAATGCAAAATCCACAAATTAACATCCCTTTGAAATGGTCTTTTTTACCAAAACCACAAAATTTTGTCCCATCGAAATTAAATGATTTTACAGTAAATGCAGTCAATCAGGGACAGTAATTCGGTAGAAATGTTGGATAGTGATACATGGCATTGACAATGTAATTTATGATGATAAACATGTATATAATTATGCCAAGTTTGAAAGGAATGCCTTGATGGACTTATATGGAAATAGTTGAGTTTCAACATCTTTCAATTTTATATTTAACATTTTGTAAGGAACAGATGAACAGATGAACAGAATATGAACTAACATATACACAAATTAAGAATTAACAAACAGATGAACGAATCAATGAGCAGACTGACAAAAAGGACGAACAAATTGACAGGAAATAACAAAAGTAGATACGGGGGCATAAAAACTAAAATATCCTAGCATACCTGTTTCACAGTTATGACCGGTCCATCCAGCTTTACATTGACATCTGTAGGAACCTAGTGTATTTGTACATGTACCACCATTAAAACATGGTACTCCAGGTTCTAGGGCTAT
This sequence comes from Spisula subtruncata, assembly GCA_963678985.1. Taxonomy (NCBI): domain Eukaryota; kingdom Metazoa; phylum Mollusca; class Bivalvia; order Venerida; family Mactridae; genus Spisula; species Spisula subtruncata. Next base: position 2,350,920 of record OY787671.1, read on the forward strand.
CGTACATTCATCTACATCTACAATAAACAATACATAGCAACATTACTTCTATTGATTGGATATATGTGGTAAAACATGGTACTCCAGGTTCTAGGGCTATTGTACATTCATCTACATCTACAATAAACAATACATAGCAACATTACTTCTATTGATTGGATATATGTGGTAAAACATGGTACTCCAGGTTCTAGGGCTATTGTACATTCATCTACATCTACAATAAACAATACATAGCAACATTACTTCTATTGATTGGATATATGTGGTAAAACATGGTACTCCAGGTTCTAGGGCTATTGTACATTCATCTACATCTACAATAAACAATACATAGCAACATTACTTCTATTGATTGGATATATGTGGTAAAACATGGTACTCCAGGTTCTAGGGCTATTGTACATTCATCTACATCTACAATAAACAATACAAACATAGCATCAGTATTTATATTCATTGGGATAAAAAAAATGATATATTTTGGTAAAAAACAAATTTGTTGGGTAACAGTATAGCACACAAATTATTAACAAAGTCAAACAACACAGGGAACACAGTACTCAACAGAAACAGCAGAGCATGAAAGCATGCACAAACACTGCTAGACACTAACTATTTTGGTCACTGGTGCTACAGACAATATTGGCTTAAATTTGTAAACAAAGCAGTTTAATACTGGTCCTTCAAGACTTTCACTGGTCATTCTTGATTTTCACAAGCCTCGGGCCAGCAGACCAGTGTTAGTGTCGAGTCCTGACAAAAAAAGGAACACTTGGTTTCATCTATGCAATTCACTAGGCATAAATAATAAAACACATGTTGACCTGTTCCTCCTAGCCTCCCAGCAATCAATCAGGAAAGAGGGATCTAACTGTTGAGCCGTGACCTTGTAATATTCACTATATAAAGTCTACAGCTTAAAGTGCAGTCATGGCTCAACACTCTATTTCAAGCTATCATAAAGGGTATTAGATAAAGAATCAGAAATAAATGGTTAATTTATGACCACTGGGGCTGGGGTCATGTTTAAATTCATAATAAAAGGACTAAAAGTAGTATGCTTAGTTAACTATCAACCAAATTCAATTTTTCCAGATTTGTCAGAGAAATATCATGGAAGCATACCTTTATCACAGTTTTTACCCATCCATCCAGTTTTACATTCACAGATATATGTACCATACATATCAATACATCTTATAGCATGTAAACATGTTCCAGGCAAATCACATTCATTGATATCTACAAAAAAATTGAACAAAATATATTTACAAAATATGTGTACAAAATATAGCAATGCTTTGACATTACTTTTTTTACAATAGCAAACAACAGGGAAACTCACTTAGAATGAATTTGCTTATAACGAAAACTTGGTTATAGCAAATGAAAAAACATCCTGGTACAAAGTAAACTAGTGTTTTTACCAAATATCTTGTACTTTTTGTATGCCCAATATCTTGTACTTTTTGTTTGCCAAATATCTTGTACTTTTTGTTTGCCAAATATCTTGTACTTTTTGTATGCCCAATATCTTGTACTTTTTGTTTGCCAAATATCTTGTACTTTTTGTATGCCCAATATCTTGTATTTTTTGTTTGCCAAATATCTTGTACTTTTTGTATGCCCAATATCTTGTACTTTTTGTTTGCCAAATATCTTGTACTTTTTGTTTGCCGAATATCTTGTACTTTTTGTTTGCCAAATATCTTGTACTTTTTGTTTGCCCAATATCTTGTACTTTTTGTTTGCCAAATATCTTGTACTTTTTGTATGCCCAATATCTTGTACTTTTTGTTCGCCGAATATCTTGTACTTTTTGTTTGCCCAATATCTTGTACTTTTTGTTTGCCCAATATCTTGTACTTTTTGTTTGCCCAATATCTTGTACTTTTTGTTTGCCCAATATCTTGTACTTTTTGTTTGCCCAATATCTTGTTCTTTTTGTTTGCCAAATATCTTGTACTTTTTGTATGCCCAATATCTTGTACTTTTTGTTTGCTGAATATCTTGTACTTTTTGTTTGCCGAATATCTTGTACTTTTTGTTTGCCGAATATCTTGTACTTTTTGTTTGCCGAATATCTTGTACTTTTTGTTAGCCCAATATCTTGTATTTTTTGTTTGCCAAATATCTTGTACTTTTTCTTTTTGATTGCCGAATATCTTGTACTTTTTGTTTGCCGAATATCTTGTACTTTTTGTTTGCCGAATATCTAGTACATCTTGCATATATTGTAATTTGACAGAGTTAAAAGGGCTAATTATTAGTTATAAGTTAATGACTTACAATAGAATATTTTACACAATACTTACTTTCTTCACAGAACTGTCCCTTTAATCCATCGAGACAAGAACAGAAGAATGATCCAGCCGTATTCTCACATGTAGCATTGTTCATACAGCGATTGAAATCACACTCATTCACATCTGAAAACAGACAATATTAAATGCCAGTAACAAAATTTTAGAATTACAGGTTTAACTTTTTTATTAAATTTATGATAGGGCAAGATGCAGCTAATATAAGTCGCCTCCTTAAAAGTATAGTTGATAGCTGCACTTCATGGAACTTGTAAATTTGGTTAATGCGTAGGTCCAACTGAGCATTTTTGCATTGGCGATGTATTCCGAATTTAATAGTTGGACATCAGAAAATATCGTGAAAAAGGATCCTAGCGGTATAGGGAAAACTTCAGGGAATCATAAGAAAATTTGTGCAATCCCTGTTCCTGATGCCTCCTGAAGCTAACTTATTTAAATTTCGGAGTGCATCGCTGAGGTACCAAATGCTTAGTGGGACCTAGGCTTAACTTTCCAAGACAAGGGACATGAGTATATACCAAGTAACGTCATAGACCGATGTAGATCTGTTGAAAGGACAAATATAATGCCTACCTGTTTCACAATGTTGACCAGTTCTACCAGATGGACACTGACATCTGTATGATCCATGTAGATTGATGCATTCTCCTCCAAATCTACATATGTTAGGGTCCAGACATTCATTCACATCTGTAATACAACAAAACATATAATTAACAAATGTACTTTTTTGCCACTCAGAATGTGCCCCCTTCCTCCAACTCCCCACTTAGGGAGGAGAGGAACGATCATCAATGACTAGAGCCGAGTCTCCCCGAAAGGTGACAGCTCTTGCCTGCTTCGCGCTTAGAAGGGGACACTGTATCTCGTCCTCGTGGTTTTAGGTCCCGTCAGTTTTACCTGACGTCCCGGCAACACTTACTATAGAAATGATCCCTAAGAGTAAGGTACAAATGTACTTATGAGGGGTTTAGTAAAGGCATCATCCCTCATGTTTTTTTGTAAACAAGTGTTGAGTAATTGATTAGTTAAGAAAGGCAGGCGTGTCATGTAACTAAACCGTTATAAGAAGATGTAAGATGTAGACAGATAAAGACCCTGCATGGTGGTTACGGCAGATTGATATTACTACAATATATTGACAAACAAAGCCTGCAACATTTCCAAGAAGTAGTTTAGGGGGAAGATAAAATGTTAAAGGGTTTAAAAGAAGATCCCTAACATCCAAGAAGGTATTCGAGAAGGTAAAATATTAACTAACCTTGTCCACACATTTGTCCAGTCCATCCAGTAGGACAAATACAACTAAATGAACCGTCTCTGTTATTACATGTACCACCATTTAGACACGGATCAACAATACCAACACATTCATCATAGTCTACAATATAACAAAACAAATATGAAATATCCAAGAAAAAAACAATAGATTTGCATGTAACAATATTACCATAAGCTCAGTGACCCTGTACCAAGGTATACAACATCACATAGTGATTTGCATACTGTAAAATCATTAATTTTTGTGGGGGGTAAATTTTGTGGTTACCTTTAACCACAAAATCAAATCCCATCGAACACTAATTTTGGCGCTTATATTTATTACCTGAAATGCAAAACCCAAAAATTAAGGTCCCATTGAAATGGGGTTTTTTTCACAAAAACCATGAAATTCTGTCCCTTCGAAATTAAAGGATTTTACAGTATTCTATATACAAGCCTACCAGGATATAAGATGTACTCAGATAATAAAGAGACAAATTGGGAATTTGGCATACACCTGAATATTTATAAATTGGATTGACTAACAAGGGTATATGCCTAAGTCTGTACAGTTTGTATTCACATAATCTTGATATTAGACAGACGTATATAAGTGATAAACGTCTCAAATCATGTTTGTAACATAGCAACATAAATAAACAGCAACAGAAAACAAAGACAAGTATGGAATACATACCAACAGTACAGTTATCACCGGTCCATCCTACAGGACATCTACAAGCATACGATCCTGGACTATCAACACATGTACCTCCGTTCTTACATGGGGCAAACAACGAACATTCATCCACATCTGTAAAACATTTATAGCCTTCATAGTTTAAAAATGTAAAGTTTTTACAAACCCAATTAATAGTAGAACTTCTGCAGCCTGTTGCATAGCAAAGGCGCAGTGACATGCTACCAGCCACAAGTGTTTGCCAATGGAATACCCTTTCTCAGCACTTTGCTAAGCGAGCGCTACCGTAAGTGTTTTTTGCTGCGCGATGATGCACTTATAGCCACTACACTTTCCATGGTAGACAATCCATACCTTCTTTACTAAATTGAACGGGAGGGAACTGAATGAAGGCGCTCAGTATGAAATAGGGCTTTGCTTAGGCAGCGGACGCCTGATTAGTAGAAGCTATAACAACAAGGGTTTGGAGTCCACTAGGATCAGAGTGGTTTTTTAAAACTGTTTTCCATGTGAAAGTCATCTCTGACGAATTTAGTTTTAAGGATTTATTTTAAAGAAGGGAAAGACCTTATATCAAAATGTTTACATTGACAAAGAGATAAAGAAAGACCAAAATGGCAAATTGTAGATGATAAGTATGTGTACTAGGAATTTACTTTTGCGACAGTTTGTACCAGTCCAGTTAGGTGGACAGTAACATCTATATGAGCCGACAAGATTCTCACAACGTCCTCCATTCGTACAGATGTCAGTAAGACACTCATTCTCATCTGAAAAATACCGTTAATGATAAAAGTTTTAATTGACAGTTTTTCAACAATGGGCCATTATAACTCATGGCAAATATTATGGGACAAGATACTCTTTAACAATCAGCACAACTAGGATAGGCACTAATTTCATCTGAGATTGCATTGAAATCAGGACAACAAGCATTGACTACCATACTTTTTGGGCACCTTTTTGGACTGACACATACAAAGACAGGCAGAAATATAACTCCTTACAAGACTGCGTTCAATAAATGCTTATGCCCCTGTGGAAGCCATTTCAATAAGTCTAAGTCCAAAATTAGGTCAAGGTGAAGGTCAAAATAGAGTAAGGTGATACCGGCTTCCGGAGAGTGGTCATATACAACATCCATGCAAGTTTGAAAGCTTTGTAGCAAGCAATATTAATGCTAGAAGAACTGTCAATTTGGGTTAACCAGGCTGGATGGACGAATCACTATATGCCTCCCGATCTATCGATACGGGGGCATAAAAAGACAAAAGCAATAACTTATACTGAGAAAAACACTATGTACAACAAGGTCAATTACGATCATAAAATCAATGTCCTACAACAACTGACATTATGCCCGCTTTAAACCAATTTTAGCAGTAAATTATAACCGAATGGTACAATGGATTAACCCGGCAACCTTCAATAAACAACAAAGCTGAGCGATCTCTTCTCTGGCATAATGTCAAATAAAATGAAAAGTGTTCAAAAACATGTAAATAAAAATTATAGCACCCTTACCTTCAGTACAGTTTTTACCAGTCCATCCATTAGCACAGAAACATGTGTATGATCCATCAGTGTTCACACATGTTGCTCCGTTACCACATGGTTTAAATAATACACACTCATCCTCATCTGAAATATACAACAATGAATATTCATCAACATTTATAATAAACATAACTATAAATATTCATGAAGTTTTATGAAATGCAAATATATTAATATTCATGAAGTAAGTAAAAATATCAAAAAAATAATTATGGAAGTTTATACAAATGGCAAAAATGAATATTTTGCCTCAGCTAAGAATTTGAAACAATGCTTTTGGGCAAAACAATGACACTTCAAACATCATGAATAAACAATAAATGTGTAAATTTTGAGACCATTTTTAATGTGTAGCAATTTTGTGAATTTCATAATTCATCTATCTATACATACCTAGTCCACAAGTGGGTCCAGTTCTACCAGCCGGACAGATACATTCAAATCCACCAATCAGGTTAATGCATTCCCCACCATATTCACATGCTTGTACAAACTCCTGGCATTCATTCTTATCTAAACAATAGAATGATAAATGTAGAATATATAGCAAGTAAAGTCTTTATTTTACCAGGCTAACATATTTACAATAATGTAATCTTCAATAATGTATTTCCTTGACAAATCATAACTATGTCACTGGGGGTAGGGGAAGAAAAATGCTAAGCTTGCAGGGTAAAAGCTCTCAAAACTGAGATATTCGGCTAGTTACACACACATTTCCTGTATCCAAACACAGAGAATTGAACTTAAGGAACAATGAACAGCCATTAAATTAAGGTCATTCACTTTAATAACATCAGTATAGTATCAATTTAGGACACTATTAAAAGAATCTTTTTGTGCACTGCACTTCAAGTGCACTTCAAGACATTGACATAAACACGCATACCAAATTTGAAGTCATTAGAACCTAAAATGACAAAGTTATATGGCGGACAAGAAATGCCCTAATAAAATCAATCAAAGAGAAGTAATTCAGAAACAGTTCAAGGTAGAGTAACAGTTCTTGTATCAAATAATACAAGTAAAATACTGGCTAGAGAAACAACGTACCTGTGCCACATGTCGGACCCGCCCACTGTGGTGGACATTGACAGACAAACTGACCATCGCTACCATCTAAACATGTAGCACCATTCAGACATGGCTGTGTCAGACATTCACTACTTCCTGAAATAAGACAAGGGGCAGACAACTGTATTGATAGGTATAGGTCAACCATGACCTCTCAGTAATGACCCCTTTAAAGATAGAATACAAGGTCAAGACTCGAAGCTTTTTGTAGATCTATACATACATTTTGGCCGATACCGTAATATCAATTTTTGTGGGGATTAAATTTAATGGATTTCATGGTTTCGACCTTCAACCATGAAATCAAATCCTATCCAACAATGATTTTGACCCTTAATCCATGAATTAACCTCCCGTCGAAATGGTCCTTTTTAACAAAACCACAAAATTAAATGAGTTAATAGTAATTCAGACCCAAAGCTGACAAAATGAGAGCAATACTTATGTCTAGTAAAAAGGTGACCCCTGACTTTATGCCATGCTGTAAATATGTCAAAATCAAGCCCCTATCCCAATTCTAACAGCAATTATTTTCCAATTATGTCCATCTAGGGGAGACAAGTCAATAATTGAGACACCTAATCAAGGGAACTCATTTGACAGTGGTATTTAGTCCCATGAAGTTGCACATGAGTTGTGTATAAGTTATATACAGGGCTCAACACTAACACTAGTGCATTGGACCGAGGCAAGTGAAGCCAAGAAGGACCAGTGGAAGTCTTGGAGAACAAGTAGCAGTTTTCTTTAGAAAGCTTATGCTTATTTTCTGTCAGACCAGTAACCAAAATAGTTAGTGTCAACCCCTGATAACTCTTATCAATAAAAGTGTTTGTATGGAGTAAAGGGTTAAATGGTGATAAATTAATGTCTCACTGTCTTCACAATTAAGTCCCTTCCATCCAGCAGCACATCTACACTGATATCCACCCGCTATATTGATACAGGTACCACCATTCAAACATGGGGCATCAATCAAACACTCGTTCACATCTGTAATATACAAATAGCACACATACAGTATGTTTAAAGTTCAATGACAATGGTTATAAACATAAGCCAGTCCATCAGGTAATCTCAACCCTTTTCAAAGTTCAATGACAATGGTTATAAACATAAGCTAGTCCATCAGGTAATCTCAACCCTTTTCAAAGTTAAATGAGAATGGTTATAAACATAAGCCCATTAGTTACAGCTCACTCACTTAAGTGGTTTGAAACAATTTAAAATATACTTGGTTAAACATTTCATAAATCAGCAAAAAATATTAGAAAAATGTTTACTTACCAATTCTACAGTAAGTTCCGGAGTATCCACGTGGACACTCACACGGTTGATTTGGTAATCCTAAACACGTTCCACCGTTCTCACATGTTACAGACAGACAAATATCCACAGCTGAAATAAGGTACATACAATGACCGTGATAAGATACACAAGAGCATGGCTTTGTTATCAAGATATTCTTGATTTTTTATTTCTAACATTGTTAGATACTAGAATTCTTACTGCTTTTGACAAAAAAGCATTTTATGAAATAAGAGCCATAACTCTGCAAATACAATTTTCACCAAATTGAAAACTCCCATGGGCACAAGTTCGTACTCATATTCCTAGTTTCAACATAATTCACTATGAAATAGTTGATATATTGTTATAGAAGTATGTAAATAGGGCAAAGATGTCACCACTTGCCATTTGAACGTGTCAATGTAAACAGCTCAAATGCACATGCACACTAATATTCCTACAAAATTTGATGACTGTAGCACAAATACTCATAGCCTAATGAGTAACCAAAGGCAAAAAATCATCATTTCAAGGGCCACAACTCTGAAGAAACAAGAAAGCATGAAACAGAACAGAAGCATTATTACTAGTATAAAGTAATATACATACACGTTCCACAGTTGACACCGGACCAACCATATTCACATCTACAGTAGTAACCACCCACAGTATTAATACATGTTCCATTGTTTAAACATGGATCAACACTCGTACATTCGTTGATATCTGAAATATACACAATTTACTGAAATGTAACTATGAGAAAATGTGACATTTAATTGTTGATATCTGGAACTCAGTGCCAGGTCACCAGGATTTCCCCTTAATTTACATGTAGGTACAAACAAATCTGGCCTAGTTAGACAGGTTTTGTATTCATATGCAAACACAAACGACCCCAACTCTATTGTCCAGATATGAATATTCAAGTGACACAAGGATTATTTGTACATTTGTACCTACAGATTAGTGGAGATTCAGATCAGGTCTATTGGAAAAAAATGCTGTGCATAGCCTCTATTAGCCAGTCAGCTTTCCGCTAAAATATGGCAGGCATGTCTATAAGTGCCTCCATCCGGATTTGAACCGAAGTTGCCAGATTGGAAGACAAGCACTCTAACCACAACTGAACTAGAAAATGAAACTTTAAAGTTTTATAAAAACTGAAGTTTATAACCCTTACTATAATTATAAACTTCAGTTTTATTATACGATAATTGGATTTTTTAAAAGTTTTAGCCTGTAAAATATGTTTTCCGGATCCTTTGACTTGAAGTATGAATGTTTATATTTACCTGTACCACAGTCCTTGCCGGTGAATCCAGAGGGACAATTACAGTAATACAAGCCTGGTGTATTAACACATGTTCCACCATTACCACATGGCTGATAACTACATTCATTGAAATCTGCAATATTGATCAGTACAACTGGCATAATTTTCAAAAAAAAAATGGAATTTCAAAGTATCAAGACAGCAAATGCAGCACTCAACCAAACCGCTAAGCTCAGAAAACAAAAGATACACAAACCAGAAGCATGTGGCATAACGTCTAACACAAAGCTGAACAAGTCCTTAGTTTCAGCTGTCAAAAAATCACATTTTGAAAATGAAGGTAACTGGTTATAAGACAGAATAATGCGACAATTAAAAGATCCTGAAATTAACATCGACATACGAACAGAACACGTCCAAATGGCTTTCTAGCTGTATTTCTGACACTTTTTGGACCCAATGATGAACAATAGACTTTAAACATCTTGTGTTGTCGGTTTGTATCTATTTATGCTGGTTGTGATTCATGGTGTATTCTAAACTGCCAAATTACTCTTAAAGTTTAAACTTCTAAGACAACCGAAGTCTAAAATATTTTGCATTAAAAAAGTCCTGTACATACCAACTGTACAGTTGAGTCCCGACCATCCGTCTTTACATACACAGTAGTAAGCACCGTAAGAGTTCATACATGTACCATTGTTCTGACATGGGTTGTTGGCTATAGTGTCATCACACTCATTCAAATCTGAAATCACAAAGTCACAAATAAAAATAGGATGGCAATATGAAATAGAATGAACCAACACTGAATAAAAGTTATAAAGAATATCAAACTACTGTTCCACATTGCAAAACTTGACAGCTAACTGGTGATACAACAGGAACTGTGCCTTGTCTACCTCACATGGAGTAACAAGTTTTACAGGGTTTATTTTGAAAAATTATTTAAACATTGATAAACTTCAGAATTGATGGTAAAGCAAGTATCAACATTAAGAGCACAGCCTATGAGTGCTGGATGCTCGACTCAATAAGGCCTCAGTATGGACTCATCTTGTGATGGGGAATAACTATGCAAAGTTTCAAGTTGATACCTTTGATAGTCTTTGAGAAAATGACTCTGACAATAAACTTAACCAACACACATGCAGACGATCCCGTCACGATAATAGCTTAACTTTTTTTCTTCGAAAATTCAAGCTAAAAATAAGCTATTACAGCCTCACCTGTGCGACAATCAGGTCCAGTAAATCCGACAGGACATACACAATAGTAACTACCCACAGTGTTGATACATCGTGCACCATTTCCACATGGGAATCTTTCACATTCATTGATATCTAAAACAAAAAAAACAAATTTTCTCTTTTAATGATTAATTTTTGCTAGTTATGTGTAATATGTTTGTTTGCCAACTTGAATAGTTGTAGTAAATCAACAGAAATAATACACTTTCTTCATTTTAAAAATTGCGAAACATTGAACTTCGAAAACTAATGAAGAATAACAAATTTCAGACTTTTACCTTACAAACATTTCTGCTTTTACAATATGCAAGTTTATAAATACAAATGTTTAATTTGGTTTTCTACTGTCAATTTTATAAGTAATACTAATGAGGCACTATCCCATTCGAAAGATTAGCAGGGACTACCGTTAACTCAGGTATACCCAGTTAAACCTAGATAAACATAGTTTACCTGAAGGACAAGCTAATATATATACCATTATCAATTTACTTTGAATGGACTGTAATAGTAATATTATTATAATTATTATTACTACATATATATGAACGTACCTGTATCACAATTAGCTCCCGAGAATCCTATAGGACAGTTACACGTATATGATCCTTGTAGCTCCTCGCATGTACCACCATTGAAACATGGATTGGTTGAACACTCTTCTATATCTATATGGTGATAGAGGAATATTATACAACATGTGTTAAAGCTCGATAATGGAATAAACAAACACAAGCAGGACAATACACAGGGCATATAATACTGTAAACCAATTTAATTTCACATTTTGCCAATTATTGGCATCAGCCCTGATTGGCATATTCATGACTACAAATATTCAAGTTTCCTGCAATGTCCATATTAATGTTTTAAACACTTTCGCAGCTATAGAATTTCGCACATTTATACCACTCACAAAATTAAATCAAGGAAACTTATTTCTTGGTTTACAGTAAATCTATTTTCAAACCATTGCATGCTGCAATAAAATCGGCTATTTCATATTAATATTTTGAAAGTGCACGCATAGTATTACTTTATTGCACACATTTCAGACCTTACCCTTATTTATTTAAGAGAGGCTGTTACTATATGGTATTTTACCACAAATTGTCTGTCTGTATTTTATACATGTTTCTTATCTGTTTGAAGGCAACATTAGAAAGAATATTGTATAAATTAGGGGCAATGTGAGGTCACTTACCGATTGTACAGTTTTCACCCGTCCATCCAGGAGGACATAAACATCTGTAGTTACCTACTTCATTAATACATGTAGCACCATTCAAACATGGACTATATATAAAACATTCATCAATATCTGCAAGAAAAAGAAAATAAGAAATATAACTGAATTATGACAATTTCATTTAAATCAGACCCACAATACGCTCTAAAACTTGATCTGACCACACTCTGTATGGGATCATGTCGCTGTAAATTTACATCATCCAATCAAATCGCTACTTTCACAACTCTGAAAGTGCAGAGAATCTCTCTGCTGTACTACCTAGTTTACAGTGAGTGAGATATTTATTCATAGTGTTTATACTAAATTGACTTTAGTACACATACAGGTGAATAGCAATGCTTTAACATAAACTAGAGAGATCAGTAGAATGTGACCTCTTATATAGTGTTGTCAGACATTGAAAATATGAGTGAATTATGATAAATACACCAAGATTTTTTTTTTTAATGATTGAAAATATTAAGATACATAACAAGTCTCTAAAGCGCTTAACACGGGAAAGTCAACTAGTGGACAGTTCATTAAAAGTCTAAAAAAAATTCACTTGATTATCACTGATATGCAAATTTAAACAGATGTGTTTTCGAAGTCTTTTTAAAGACTGCAAGAGAGTCCATGTGCCTCATATCCACAGAAAGACCTTTTCATGAGGTGGCAGCACAGATACTGCTCAACACAGTTACAAACCATGATGACATCAACAGCTAAGTCTAGATTTCGTACTGACAAGTCCAAGTCTTGTTAAATGGCAACTAACAACAAAGACAAAATCCTTATTTATAAATCAAAGGGAAATAACTGCAACATGTACATCTAACCTAAACTGTCGGTGAACTCTGATCAATGTTTATAGAGAAATAGTACAAGTAATGAATTATTGTTAATGCCAAAAATCAAGTGGGAATAACTACCTGAATATTGATGCGACTGATGTATGCAAATGTTGAGCATAAAATTCAAGACATGATACTAATGAGTCTTGCTCATTTTTGCTTGTTTGCCTTTTTGCTATTCAAAGAAAAGCAAGTTGTTATATTTCTATTTGGTTCATACCTTTATCACAATTTGCATCACTATATCCAGTAGGACAAATACACTCGTAGGAACCAGCTAACTCTACACAGCGGGCACCATTCTTACACGGGTTACCATCACATTCTCGGACATCTAAAAGTGATAGCAAAATTGTTTTTGACATAAACATATAACACACACATATACAAATCTAACAGTCTAATAGGGTTCGCACAAATATTCTAATGCAAAATTCCCTGACTTTTCCCTGATTTTTTGCTGAACAGACAGCAGTTTTCCCTGACTTTTCGAGCGAAAAATAGTGCAACAGTAACAGTGGAAAGGAGGTTATTTTTGCATTTTGTGGAACCATTTTGGGGCATTCTCTTCCTTAATCAAGAATTCCCTGACTTTTGCTCAATTTCCTGATTTCCCTGACTAAATTTTAAAATTTCCTGATTTTCCCTGACCATGAAAAAATATGTTTTCCCTGACTTTCCTTGACTGTGGTAACCCTCAGTCTAACTCCCGTGCATGGCCATAATGTTTAAAAATAAAATTAGCCATGCTCCTAGAAGTACGAGAAAAGGATGTGCTTCTAGATTTAGAAATGCTTCTGACTTATTTTTGTATGTTCAAACATAGCTTGGAAACAAAGTACATAACACTGCTGAAACAGGGTTCCAGCTGCGTACTGTTTTATCAACATACTTATGGAAATAATTAACTTACATTGACATTTAAATTCAGTCTAATTCTTTAACAACTGCAAAAGAATTTAAATTTGATAATACGTTTAAAATTTCCGTAACTGCTTTGATAGAACAGTACTCAGGAAACAAGCATTTCAAGACTCAAATCACAGTCAGTGCTGAGGACCTGTGTGAAGTTGGAACTGTTGAACTTTAACTATGATAAAATTCGGGTTTGAGATACCAATTTGGAACTGTTCAATTCTAGACATGAATTCAAATACGTGTGACAACATTTGAGCTCAGATTGAGAGGCCTAAGGAGATTTGTGGTCCGGTTAAATAAGCCACATGGTATATTATGCACTCACCTGTTTCACAATTACGTCCAGTCCATCCTGCAGGACATCGACACATGTAGTCTCCAACAAGATTGAAACAGCTACCACCATTTTTACATATACCAGGCATCGTCAAACACTCATGCACATCTGGCAACAAAATAGATATTTGCAAATTTACTAGATTTATGAACCACAAACAATTGAAAAACAAGCTAAACAAGTCGCTCAATAAGCCAAAACCGCTTTATAAAAATTTGCACCATTAATAGGGACTAAATACTGTAAAATTTATTTAATTTTGATGGGACGAAAATTTAAGGTTTTGGTAAAAATACCATTTTGATGGAATGTCAATACATGAATTTTACATTTCAGGTAATAAGTACTAGGGTCAAAACTATTGTTCTATGGGATTTGATTTGGTGGTTTAAGGTGAACCTTCCTACATGAAAATTAGTGATTTTACAGTAAGCAATTGTATTGCATTATACTCAACATGTGAAATAATTTTCAAGTGGTGGGGTCATATAGGGACCACAGTGTTAGTCATGAAGTATAAGGATTCCTTACCTCTCTCACAGTATGGTCCTTGCCATTGTGGTGGACATGCACACATATAGGATCCCAGATTGTTATAACACGAGCCTCCATGTTGACACGGATTCTTATCACATTCATTGATATCTGTTAACAGAAAATATGACACGTTTAGTGAGGATATAATAGTATTACAACCAGTTCAGATCTTAGTTAAAAAGAAAATATTGATATCAACAAATAAATTTCCGTGAATTATAAATTGGACCATTACAGGCATTTGTTACTATAAAATGTGTATGTAGAACCAAGAAGTATATTGCAAAAGAGCTAGAGTACAGTGCACCGGTTTCTTGTATCACAAATTGCTTCTTTCCTAGAAGTTGGAGACTTTTGGCCAATATGCCAAGGGGAAATCCTAAATGACCACACACTGAAGGTCATCTCAGTAGAAAGTTGATGCCATCTATTAAGAAAGAACAAATTAAAATACATTATATTTGAAACAGTGTCCACGTAATATAATGTATTTCTTTAGCAAATGTCTTACCAACTTCACAGTTTGTTCCGGTCCATCCATTCTCACAAAGACAATAATACGAGCCAGACGTATCAACACATGTACCATTGTTCAAACATATACCTTTCTCCTGACACTCGTATACATCTAGTTATATGGAAAATATAAATAATGCATGGTTGCGAGAAAGAAATTCTGAAAAAACCTGAAATCCTGCAAAATTGTCCTTATATATAGAGAAAATAAAGAAAAACACACATTTGGTACTCGAAAATCTGAAATCACCTTAAATGTGCACCCATGAAATTTTTTATGACACACCTGATACAACCCCTAGTAAATAACGAATAGGTTGACAACTTATTAAATACAGACCTAATTATATATTTATTACTGAATCACAATGTCATAAGCCATAGTCATAAGTGTTCAGACTTAATGAGAAAGTAGGTTGTTTATCAAGCTTACACAAAAAGTAATACCTTTAATTAAGGCAAAACAATATACTAATTATAGAAATATTTGACTTTGGAATCGTATTATACTAGTATACATAACTACCGGTAGGATCAAAGCTGAACAAATGAATATTATGAAATTGTGGTTAATAGTTACACATATAACAAAATGTTTAGAGGATGCTCTGAGGATTGAACTATAAAGTTTCTACTTACTTTCTTCACAGATTTTGCCTGTCCTACCCTGCATACACAGACAGAAGTAATCTCCAAGCGTATTCTGACACGTGCCACCGTACAAACACGGGTTGCCACCATCACATTCATTAATATCTGTAACAATACATATGTAACGGTCTGAACATATTTACTAAAGGGGAAAAACTTGTGTAAGCAGCCGGCTAGCTCAGTCAGTAGAGCATTCGCCCTGTAAGCGAAGGGTCCCGAGATCGAGCCCCGGTCTGGTTGCACATTTTTCTTCCCCTGTTACATTTGGCGCCCTTATACATATCAACATCAAAACTTGTCTAAGGCAATGGCCTAGAGGCAGGGCGTGCTTCGGGATTGAGAGGTTCCAGGTTCAATATCTAATTTCTCTTAAGAAAAATAACCCACAATGCTTGGCCAAGCTGGAAAATACTACCAGAGACAGAACAGTGTATGTACATGTATGAAATTCCTGGGCAACATCTCATTGTTGTTTGCACACAAACCATGAGCAAAACAGTCTCCTCAGGGGACTCCATTGCAGGTTCCCTTAGGTAGCCCAATGAATATTTGAAGTTTTCAAATCTAGGGAGACGTAAGATATAGCCAAAGGCTATATAAACAAATTTAAATCAAAGAAAAATATCACTTTTCAAATCAGTGTATCAATCAAGGGAAATTAAATTATCCCCTGTTCATTAACAAGAAATAAACTATTTTAGTACTAATATGTACAAACCAAATTCACAGTGTTGTCCAGCCCAGCCTTGTGGACATCTACATCTGAAGGATCCGGGTGTGTTCTCACATGTGCCTCCGTTCTTACATCTCTGAATACTGCATTCATCTATATCTATATGAACGATAAAATAATCATATATTTCTCAGTAATTTATTTATAATATAATACAATGTTTAAACAATCAACAAATTCAAACAAACCTATAGGTACACTATTTTTATAAATTGAAATTCAAAATTTGAGGGCATTTTTTACTCAAAAGTCCATATCAGCATTGGTGGAGGCAAGCTTCACAAATCCTTTAATCCTTTTTAAACTTGTCCTCCAAATCAGTATAAGTGAATGTTCCTTTTCGGCTAATAAAAATACAGTATTTCCGGTCAGTCAGAATCAAAATTTGTCATTCAAGACCGAAAGACTGACAGTTTTTGCTGAGCCTGGTCGAGGGCAAATAACTACTGGATGTAGCTGCTTCAAAATTAAGACCCATAGTGTTCAACAAAATATTTCCAATTTTAACACCTACCCACACTACAGTCATGTCCGGTCCATCCCTCAGCACACTGACAATGGTACCCTGTAACTGCTTCAATACATGTAGCCTGGTTTCTGCAAGGGTTAGCCAAACATGCTCGAAATACTGAAAACAGAAAACATAGTGTCATAGTCAACTAGAAAAACTTGGATTCTAGCAAAACTTGAATTCTTGCAAAAACTTTATTATTGAAAAACTAGGATTTTAGCAATACTTGAATTCTAGCCACATCTGGATTCCAGCAAAACTTGGATTCTAGCAAATTTTGTATTCCAGCAAACATGGATTCTAGCAAAAACTTGTATTATTGAAAGAACTTGAGTTCCAGCAAACCTTGGGTTCTAGCAAATCTTGGATTCCAGCAAAACTTGGATTCCAGCAAAACTTGGATTCCAGCAAAACTTGGATTCCAGCAAAACTTGAATTCCAGCAAAACCTGGGTTCTAGCAAGACTTGGGTTCTAGCAAGACTTGGATCCTAGCAAATCTTGGATTCCAGCAAAACTTGGATTCCAGCAAAACTTGGATTCTAGCAAAACTTGAATTCCATCAAAACTTGGATTCTAGCAAAAATTGGATTCCAGCAAAAATTGGATTCTAGAAAATTCTAACAATCTTGATTCTAATGAAACTCTCCAGGGTATACAACTAATACACATGCATGAGGGGTCCAAAGCCATACCTAAAATACTGTTATGACTATTCAACTGAATTTTTTTTTAAAAAGAAAAAAAGTTCAGATATAAATAAATAACCCGTATTTTTATGACACAAAATTTACTTACTAAGAGAAGGTGAGATCACATCAGCTGTGGAGGGTGTGATGGTAGGGAACACAGTGATAGTCTGTGTGTAGTTGACTGGGTATAACGATATGTTACAACTACCGGCTACCAACATCAGATCACCCACTTCAAACATCTCTGTCCTATCAAATACATGTCTCGGTGCATGACGTTCTAACTCTTCTATTATAGAATCCTTCAATGTTGGTGTTAGGATGTCACCAAATATCAGATGGAAGTTGACAGAATTTGGGTCTCGTCTGAAAGAAAAAGAGGGATGTTTTAATACTCCAAAGATACAATAACTGCTCTCTCCTTATCCCTTATCCATTTCCAATTATTATTCAATAATGTGAACTGAAGTGGACAACCCAGTTAAAGAAATGGACTTAACAAGACGACACCTTATCATGGGAGATTATTTTTGGGGGTTTTGGTACTTGTTCCAAAGTGGTGTATATTATAGCACAGGTAACTGTATCAATATATATCTGTATAGTAAAAACAATTAAAAAGTATAAATTTGTAATATCTTAAAGTAATATAAATTTTTGGGGAAAAAAACAACATAAATTTTCAAATTTTTTACTCTTTCAATGATATAGCTCATCTCCTATTAGAGAAGGGTTACAGCTATATGAAGAATAGTATGAAAATCACAAAATGAACAATTTTACCAAACATCAGTCAGTCCTTGTATCACATAGTAAGAAATTTTGTCAAAGCATGCAAAGGAGACCAAGACTAGCAATCAAAACAAAACAAAAAGTTCTATTAAAGGTCATTCTAAATACAATAAACAAAATGTTAAAATTGGAACATCAGAGGGAATATTTACCTGAACTTTACAATGTAACAATTCTTGTAAGTTGCTGCCAATTTTCCAAGACCATAGTAATTACCAATCTGAAATATACAAAGACATAATAAATTTTGATGATTATAATAATCTTACTTGATGTAACAAGAGATGTTTGTAAAACATGTATGCCCCACGGCAGCCTGATTGTCCGAAATGGTAAAGGTCATAGTGACCTTGATCTTTGACCTACTAACCTAAAAATCAATAGGGGTCATCTAATATAGCTGGTCAACCTCCATATTCAGTCTGAATATCCTAGAGCAAAGCGTTCTTGAGTTATTGAACAGTAACTATATTGGTATACCGACAGACAGACCAACAAACAGACGGAAATTACCGAGAAGCAAAAAAATTTTAATGAATATAATCTGGTTTCATGAATATAACATTCAAATGGGAATATTAAGGTGTGGAGGTGTAATGCATAATGATAAATTATAATAAAGTAATTATTTTTTTCAAGATAAGATTCATGTTAGATTCATGAAAAAGTTAGATTTTGCTTTTCAGTAATGGCGCAAACAAATATACATGTGCAAAACAACATTCCCCATCAAAGATGGGGGCTTAATAATCATTGCACAATGTATTATCGGTTAACCTGGAGCTAACACTTACAAAATGATATTTAATTTGAATGATTATGATAAAAAGACCATTTTAAAAAAAAAAAGGACAAAAAAAAAGACCATTTTAATCTAAAATAAACAATTTAGATTTACTTACATCTTCACAGAATTTGCCTTGTTGACGAATAAATCCTACAGATGTTCTGTCGTTCATATTGAATGGTAGAGATCTGTTATACAACTTGCATGTCAGGTCAGCCAATGTTGCAGCTGAAATATATCATTATACATAGTATTGTAACATACATGTATATAGAGGATCTTACATGAGTGTCTTTTCATATTGAATTTATTAAACGGGTTGGATAAAGTGATAAAAAAACGAGGCTCTTCCTCCTTTAATTTGACTTTATTAATTACATTACCTCCCTTTTTATGATATTGCCCCCAAACACATGAGACGTTTTTTTTATCAAAGTGCTATAATAATAATGTTCTATCAAAGCACATTAATACAGGAATCTTTATGCCCCAAGTGTTTGATATGAAGGGTTGACGTATTGTGAATAAATAATTACTTACAATAGACCAGATCTCCGGTATTTGTTGGAATGACTTCGATAGTATTTGTTGGTTGTATAACACCAGTAGCATCACCAGTGAAGTTTGTCACAGAGACAACAAGGTCACGCTCATTCCATATGATTCTGTAAATTATAAATGTAGACTCTAAGATTAATATACATACATTCAGCAGAAAATGTATGGTTTATAAAATTTCATCAATCTTTTACAAGAGTTTTAATCAAAGCATGCAAACATCTTCAATCTTTGTAAAAGGAGTCATGCTGTGGTCAACTGAAGTTGTAAAAATAGTACTGGTACATCATAGTAATGAGTTTCACAAATAGCTCATCGAAATGGGTAAAGGGGAACAGTCAAGATTAATTGAATATGACTTGACTTCACTATTGTTGTTTTGCATGTATTTTCTATTGTTAGTATGTTAGATACGGTAATAGGAAGACAGATAGATATTGAGATAATAGCAAAAATAGCAATAAGTCACTTTCTAGCAAACGACCATAATATTACTGTCAAAAAGAATTGGTTGTACTGTTTACCTTAGATCTCCAATATCCAGTAATTCATATCCACCAAGTTGTTCATGTGGGGCTTGGTTGGCAATAATTGACGTGATATTCTTCTGTAGGTACTCTCCTAATGGAGCCGCAAACGTGAGTCTAAATACCAGTCCGTGCGGTGAGGGTCTGTGAACGAAATATATAAAAGTGTAAACAATGAATATATCAAATTGTCCAAATAAACAGATCTAGTTCACTGAATGAATAGCTTAAAATATATTATACACATTGCTAAAATAAATGAATAAAGAGGTCCAATTTTTTATAAATCCATGGCTTTTGATTCTACAAAGAAGCCAGTAGGGTAAACTACAAAGATGTGATACAGTGAACAAGGCTTGAAGCCAGAACAACATCACATCCGATGTCTACGCGATTCAAACGTCAAGCAAATCCATATCTCAACAGAACATTTTTTAAGAAATTCAAACCAATAAAAAAAAACTTACTTGAAGTTTTCTATAGAACACTGTAGATACACCTCTCTCATATTACTGTTCTTGAAATATCTATCAATCTGAAATGTAAATAATTATGCATGCAATCAATATCATTACTGTATTTCTGCTTGCACTTAACACGATTCAAATTTTTTATTATGCTCACATAGGAACAGGTGTTCTTTGCTTAAGGGAAACGCTTCATAACGCTTTCCAAGGGAGGTAATCCATAAATTATATATTTTAATGAAAGGGATGTAACTGAATGTAGGTGTTAGATAGCAATTGGACCATTGGTTCCTTTTTCATAGATCTTTTTAACAGATAGATCTTCAACTTTCTAATGCCAGCGCCATTTGAGAAAAGAATGAAGATCATTAGATGCATTTGAAAAGCTAATTTCATTGGCAAAACTAATCAAAAGAACTGAATACTCACATCTGTACAAAATCGTTTCTGTAATCTCAAAAACATGGTTGAAGTTTTATCATCTAAATCTGTAGTATATGCAAACCCATACAGCTTTGCATCAACAAACGCATTCGTAGAGTCTGAAAAATAAGAAAAGTCATTAGATGCCATACTTACCGATTGTCAGCACGGGTTCAGGAGAAGACGCAGCTGCGAAACACAGTTACTGACACTGACAAATGAGCTTGTCAAATCCATCGACCGGAGGAAGCAACAATACCTCGCCGTGCTCGACTTCAGCAAAGCGTTCGACCGGGTACAACACAGTCGTCTGCTTGCCAAGCTGCAACACTATGGCATCAGAGGCCATACCCTGAATTGGATCAAGGCTTTCCTAACAGATCGCACACAGCGCGTTGTTGTTGATGGAGCGACGTCCGAGCCAGCACCCGTCATTAGCGGAGTCCCCAGGGAAGTGTCCTCGGACCCATTCTTTTCCTGATCTTCATCAACGACCTGCCACTACAAGTAACATCCAAGACCAGACTATTTGCAGACGATTGTGTGGTATACCGGGAAATCTCTTCTGAACAAGACTGCATAATACTCCAAGATGAGCTGAAGAAACTGGCTGAGTGGGAGAAGCGCTTGGGCATGAGTTTCCACCCAGAAAAGTGCAGCATCCTTAGAGTGCACAGGAAGAGTGCTCCAATAACATATCCATACTCCTTGAAGGGCCACATTCTCGAAACAGATTCGATAACCAAATACCTCGGAGTACACATGTAACAGAACCTCTCCTGGAACCACCACAAAGACAAGACGGCGAAGAAGGGAAACAGCACGCTCGGCTTCCTTCGACGCAACCTGCGCATTAGCAACGAAGAAGTCAAGGGTACAGCCTACAACACACTAGTGCGCCCAGGACTTGAGTACTGTTCCACAGTCTGGAATCCATACACCAAGGACCTAACACACAAACTCGAGATGGTACAGAGGAGAGCTGCTAGGTACGTGACCAACAGATATCACAACACCAGCAGTGTCTCCTCCATGCTTGACCACCTTGGATGGGAGACACTGGAGTCCAGACGCACGAAAGCACAACTGACAATGATGTACAAGATCTCCAACAATCTGGTGGACATCCCAGCCAGCCAGTACCTCATCCAAGCCGCGAAGCGCACTAGAGATGATCACATGAGGAAGTACCACCAACCATCTACATCCACATCGTACCACAAGAACTCATTCTTCCCACGTACTACATCAGTTTAGAACCACCTGCCTGCCATCGTCGCAGAGGCCCCTGACTTGGTATCTTTCAAGCAGGGGCTATCATCCCTCACCTTCTAATCCGATGTTAGGGCCCAGCTATAAGTAACCACTAGTGATTCCCATTGCTGTGCCGGCCGCGGCCACCGTAACCGGAGAGGTTTGGGTTGAAGAGGCGAAAACATAGCTGGACATACTTTGTACTATATATCTATCCTTTTAACTATCCAACCTCTTCTTACTATCTATCATTTCATTATCTTTTTCTTGACCTTGCACCACCCGTCGCATTATAATCAAGTGTGATTGCGTCGACGTATGATGTAGATGTAGATCTACTTCTAATTATACACAGCCAGTAATTGCGAAAATTTGTAAAACCCCTTTAAATTGTCATCCAGTAGCGTAGCTGCCGCTAGGCCATTAGGCCCGGGCCTACACATCATTTCGAGAAAAAATAATATATATTTTTTTAAGTTTAACTTGAAATTTGATCCCCTAAATATACGTCAAAATGCACCAGTACCTTTCAAGGAATAAAAAAATTCCCACCCACTTCTTTCATCTTTACCTACGGGCCTATACATTGCTAAGGTCCTAGCTACGCCCCTGTCATCGTGAGTGTGACTTTTTGTCACTGTTGAAACTGTTATGTATACTGCATGGTTTCAAAACAATAAGTTTAATCAAGAACTTTATACCGCTATCCGTATCAAAACACGTGCATTTGATAAGCAAAAGCACGTGCAACACGGTTTTATAGGCAATTAAAAGCGCACCGGTTACTTCAACCAGGAACGTTAATTAGACTGTTCCTGCATCAATTCAGTGTATTAACATGTATTCCTCACAATATTTTCGTATCGGCATTCTTTATAAAAATAATAATTGTAAGAACAAAGTTAAAATAGTTCCAGGAACACATCAAGATTTCTTGTCTTCTTCTAGTTTTCACAAGCACTATTTGTGGCGTCACGTGGTGGCACAGACAGCAGGAACACAAGGGGA
This sequence comes from Spisula subtruncata, assembly GCA_963678985.1. Classification (NCBI taxonomy): domain Eukaryota; kingdom Metazoa; phylum Mollusca; class Bivalvia; order Venerida; family Mactridae; genus Spisula; species Spisula subtruncata. Next base: position 2,374,448 of record OY787671.1, read on the forward strand.
GGTTACTCTAATCGTATTTTAAAGAATTTTATCCAATCTGAGTTGTTTCCCCTAGACTAAGAAAAGGATCAGATGCGTGTACAATATATTGCAAACAATCTATATGTAGAATAAAAAAAAGGTATTGGAACAAAACTGGTGTACTTACTGTATACAATAACAGTCAATGAACTAGACTGAGGCCATATCATTCCAGGCGTGGATTGTGGCGGCATGAAACTGTAAGACGTGAACTGTGTAGCAAATGTCATGGGCGCGGTTATTGTATCAGTCGATGGTAGCAATGACGTAGCTGTCTCGTAGGGAGTGTATCGTAAAACAAAGCTTCCATCAGCTAAGATCACCAACAAATCTCCGACAAGATAGGTCTTCAGTGGACCATCTGGGTCATCCAGGAACTCGAATTCCTTCCCATACGTCATGATGATATTTTTCAGTGAGTCCGGTTGGTAGATGAATGGATCTGCAACCTTTAGCAATGCTCGCAGTGAAGTGAAACGCTTTCCTTGACCTGGAGGACTGAAAAAGACAATACTGTCGTATTTAACAATGCATTAAATGTACATTTATTTCGTATTTAGAGGAATTTACAGCAACAAATAATACTAAAATTTTAATGTTCTATGGCGCATAGCGCAGATTTAAATAATAGGCATTACAGAACGTTATATTTTAGTTTGAAAGACGCAATTCCCTTGCTCATAGTACCAATTAAAATGTTATATATTGATGTTATTTTGTTTATATCGATGAGCTATATATATGCTTAAGATAAATAAACTTGTTCTGTTCTGTTATTTTCAAACCTGACGGTTACTCTCTATTTAGCTTGACCATGGACTTACAATTTATTTAGATAAACCAGTCCGGTATTATACTTACTAAAACGCTAGGATGCTACAGGAGTAGAAGTAGTCCTTCCATGAACTCTGTTTGATTTGTCTTTCCAACTGAAAATAAATAAACGTTATTAATTCACAAAATCAAGTAATGCGGTACTTGTCAATAGTAATCATAGCAACATTGATTTCCTTGAACATTTATGTTTCCATGGATGTAACAGTTGTTTTAAGAACTTGCTATAAGAAATAATTCCCTTGGGCAACACAACCCATTCCAGGAAAGCATGTCATTTTTAATTCTCCTGTTATGCGTCTAAATAAGGAGTTAGAATGGGTTTGTGTGGACATTGCTCAGGGTAGTTGTGTTGTGGTGTTTCTGATTTCGTTGCTCGGCTGGTTAGGTTGAGTGCTACCTTCCCTGTCGGATTTTCTCATACCTTTTTTAAAAGTCAATTAGCAGAAAAAAGTGACGCGTCCTCACTGTAGTATGTATAAGTATGTACTCCCATGATCACATAACGAGCATTTTAAAAAAAGATAATACATGTACAAATATAACATATCAGAAGATAGAACTTACCAGGGCACAAAATGCGCAAACAAAGAATACTCAAGAAAATTCACATTAACAAGTAAATGTACATCACCTTCGTGTCAAGAAGAAAGATAAAAGAACAAGAAAATGTACTAGATCTTATTTTGATACTTACGTCTTTGCAGAATCGTTGTGAATAATCTTTATACAATACAGATCTACGGTCACCGAGTGCTGGCGTATAAGTGAGATTGTAGATATATAGATACATATCTATGTACGGATTCACATCTGAAAATAGCGCAAATATCAACACAAACGTTATAATTTTATGTTTTAAACAACAATTATTCAGTTCGATCGGAACGCCATGACCATGTCAATACATATCGCAATTAACGATGCCATATATTTTCTCATGATGTATTATACCCTGATTGTCATTTTGGTAAATCAAAAAACGATCGATGTAAGTAAAAATTAAGCATATAATGACATGAATGTGTTAGGATGACGTATCTGGTGGACACTTTTTGCTTTGATTACGTCTGGTTTTGTCTCACAGTTTTGTGGTCAGTTCACCAGCTGTGTTCGTCGAGAATCGTGAATTATGTTTTGACTTCATTCCCATAGTATGTTGAGTATCATACATTAAATTATTATTATTTTAATTGGCATCGGAATATTATTTATGGGGTAAAATTATGTATGTAGAGAGAACTCTAGTTACCAGGGCCTTGTGTAGCTGTTGGTTGTATTGTTGTTGGTCCAGGATTGACAGGGATAGGAACCACGACAATATTGCCTTCACCGTTTGCTGGTGTGATTAGCAGACGACCAAGCATCTTCCTAGGTAGACCATCTACAATAACATTCCTAGCACCTTCCATGATTGTCTTAGCTACTGTTCTTTGTAGATTAGCAATCTCATCTCCAGTAAAACTGACATGCGCAATGGCCACATCCGGATTTTGACTAAAAGCAGACGAGAAGAAAATACATTTTAAGAACGAGACATTTGATCGGCAAAATTCAAAGCATTAAAAGCTAAAGTTATTAATCTATCACGAACGAGTACCTGAACATTTCAGTTGATATTAAAATCGCTTAGAAAGAACGTAGGAAGACATGCAACACTTACTCGAAAGCGAAAACCTCGCAACTATGGTAACGGCTGCTAAGAATGCTGTTCTGTAGGATTTTGTCAATCTGTAAGACACAATTGAAACACAACAATTACACTGTAGTTTCTATGGTAATTTTGAAACAGGTTTTATAGCGATATCAACGAAAACGTGATGCGAAAAATGGGAGCACGTTCAGTTGCTGTTCCATACAGCATAGTTCTTTCGAAAATACTTTGTTAAACGATGAGTACTAATTATCTAGCTGAAGACAATCAACTAAATAACAAATAGCAGATCGTTGAAAATCCCACGTAGATGAACAAAGCTGATGTACCGTTCAACTTCATTTAAACAACCAATCGGAGAAGAACTAATGCTTATATATAAATATCACTTGCAAAATACCAGGTTAAAAGGATCATTGTACGTCAATTAAGAAAAGCAACGACTCTCGTTCATTGATTGCCAGTCATCTTCGTGAGTGACCGCTTTAATCTATTTTAGCACCAAGGTCCCGTTTGCTTTTGGAATTACGCTATACAAGAACAGTAGTGCTTACGCATCCTGTTCAACGATATGATTACTTTTATTTAAAAAGTTGTATGAAAACGTGATCTGTAGGTACTTACGTCATCACAGAACGGAACAGCAAGGTGTGAGAACTCTATGGACATTTTATCACGTAAAATGTTAGAGTATGTTAGATTGTATACCCAGATGGTTAAATTCGCCAACACACCGACTGAAATAACAAGTTAAACAATTTATTATACGCCCTGGTAAATACAATGAACAACACAGTGTAACATTAAGATATATTTCCGTAAGATACACGGACAAAAATGACCGCTTTGAAGTCATTGTACAAGTTTCTTAACTAATAAGTGTTCCAAGTAATTGTATCATTTCACGGAATGTATGATAATAAAACAGAAATGTTGAATTAAAGCCTCTTGTTCCAAACTGACCTTAGCATCTCATTTTAGCAATTATCTCAAATACTCATAGAGTTGTCACCGTCTTGAAAGACGTCTAGCTCTTTACTAGTATATCATCTATATAATTATGATACTTCCAGTACTTTGATGTTTGGAGATAATCAAAGAACTGCAAGTATTTTATAAAATTTCTTACGAAATGAATATTTATCAAATTAAAGGCCAAACCTAGCCTAAAAGGCACAGGACAGTAAATAAACGCAAGTCTTACTCTCAGGATTTATTGGTTTAAATGTTGTCGTTGGTCGGATATTGCTCTTGCTGCGCACATCTACCAGAAAATCTTTCAAAAATAATGCGAAATAGTCGACACCATCTTTCTTATTAGTTTTTTGGTCAATAAGACTTGGAATGTCAACCTTTAGACCATCGATGTTTCCTCTAAATGTCAGATTGAACTTCACGTTGACGGCACCATGTCTGAAATAATGAGACGGTTACATAATGTACTAGTAATAAGAAATTATGTATATCAAAGTATAGCAACGAGTTAGCCGGATTTCATAATCATGGATATTGCATTTAAGTGGTCAGGAAATATGTGATACCGTTTGGTCTCTTCTTGCATAAAATCCTTTGTATTAGGTGATTAAATGTTGGTTTTATTTTCAGCAGTTATTGCTTATGAGTAATATGTTTAATATCCATATAATGTGATGATAGAATCAATGCTAAATGTCCTAATACATTATTTTCTATTATTATATTTGAGTTTCCAAAATATTGACTAAGATTAGACCGTATACTCAGTAGTGCAGCTTTGTGTAGGTAGCAAAATTTCAAAACAAAACAAAAATCATGACCTTTAATCATGAAATACACATTACCAATACCACTTTGATACAGGTATGCACCAAGTCCTAGACATTTGTTAAAGGTCAAAGGCATTTCACATGCCGATTATACCAATAAAACTGTAAACCTGGTTACTTTTCATTTTAATACTTCCAGTGCTTTGATTTACGTAAATAATCAAAGAATTGAAAGTATCATTATTTCATTTTGCAACAGAAGTATCCATACTATACTTACTCTACGTATTCTTGTAGACCACTCTTGTTCCATACACCAGCACATTCACAAACAATTGGTTCCATGGTAGGTCTGTGGAAATAGAAGTAAACATCAACGGTAGAATGTACACGTCTACTTATAAAATACAAGTAAACTCCAGTGGCTAAAATGTACATGTTTTACTTATATTTTACAGAAATTAATACTTGAAAACAAGCTTGTATTTTAATCATACTTGTACGACCACACAACCTTTCATGTGTAACTTGTATTGTAGCTATGTCCGTGTAGTGTAATTTATAAGACAAATAGTGGTTCTAAACGTTAACCATGTCATTGAGCTTATATTTAGAAACACTTCTTGGATACACATGTGTGCATGGTATACTAATATAATTGTCTTTGTTGTTAAAATGTAATTGACAAAGTTATTCTAATCGATGGTCTATTCTATTCGATAATAGGTCCCTAAGGATATGAGGCCGTGGTAATTTTCGCTGTCTATTGTATATACAAAACAACTTACTCCAATTTGGTAACTTTGCAGCCTATGTATTGGTCTTTATACGAACTGTCTTTGAAATACAAACCAAGCTGAAATATGAATAATTAGATATATTTAAAAAACGCTAAAACCACAAACAATATTAACACAGAACTTCTATACGAAATTCTCAACTACTATCGATGGTCAAATGTTCCAGGAAAAGTATCTCGTAATTAATATTGTTGATACTTAGTCAGATACAGACGATGTTGGCAAGCAAACCCACAGGAGAGAAATAGTCTCCACAGTGAGACTCCAATGTAGGTTTCATTTGGTAGCCCAATAGTCAGGGAAATTAAAATGTCTTAGGATTGTTAAGCGACAGAACAGCTGAAAACAGCCCTCGAAATTTGGTAACGTTTAACTTAACTTATACAGTAATAGAACAGAACAGAACAGAACAGAATGCGTCATTTATAAAAGGATAGAAATTACCTCAGTACAGAATGGATCTGCAATGTTTGCGAATTCTGCTGAAGATTTGTTTGCCATGGATGGGTGGTAAGGTACATTTTGTAATCTTATTTCATTGTTGGCGGTAGTTGTTTCTGTAATGATAGAATACAATAATCTGAAGTGATCGTGCAGCATTTAGTAATTTGTTTAACTTCAACTCGGTGTATTTCTATCAAAAGAAAAGCATCAAACTCGGTGCACATGTTTGTTTCAAGTATAATTTTTTTTCAGGACAGATCATATCATTCGTTATGTAAGATAAGATAAAATAAACTTTATTTAACGTCGATTATGATTAACATAGGAAACATAAGCTACGCACTTGTATTTTTGACATGTAACACGTTTAGTACCAACACCGTTACATATATACGTATATTAACTTTGCTCTAAACCAGTAATAAATTTGAGCGCCGAGAACAAAAGTTATGGAACTTTGAGATCCAGCATTAGGCTGTTTTGCCTATGAAAACCGCACAATGCTTCAGCCTAGTGTTGCTTTGTATGGTGTGCTTGTAGTGTGTGGTTGGGAATAGTTCTTGTCTTCTGGTGGCTCTTAATGCAGTTATGTTTATGGATGATTTTGATGATTTACTGTGGGAGTAGGGTGTTATGTTTTTTTAAGTCGTACAAAGCCATTTGCAACAAATTCCGGATGAAGGTAAACAAGTAGGATAATTTCATGACTTGTTTGTGAATTCTCATGGACGGTTTTCAAAAACTAAATACGGATTCATCTATCGTTAAGTTAAATGATATAGTAAATGAATACTCACGGTATTTTGCGAATCCGGGTGCTGAAAATAATAATAAAAATATATATAACATTGTCAAATGGCTCAACTTACATTATAGATAAAACTATGCTAATAGTTATTAAAAGTCAATTATAAAATTAGACAAACATGCCATAAACTCCTTTCTAAACTGAACATCAAGGATGCTGACGATGCATAATATAATACATTGCAGTTTTTCTGCAATTACTTATACATGTACTTTTACACTGTACATATCTTTGTTATACTCATAAATTTAGCAGGCATCAAACATTATGAGCTATACAAATGGTGAGCGACCAGATATCAGTCAATCTAACTCTGTATTCAATGAACACACTGGCACTTCAGATTATGCAAGGAAAGATCGGTATACATTACTGGTTAAGAATGAGAAGGGATCGCAAGTACAAACACAAGATTTTGAGAACACAAGAAAAATCTGTCTGAAAACTACTCTTTAGCTATGGAAAACCAACTGTTTAGACTTCAGTTTGGTTAATATAAATTCCGATTTTCATGAATATAGGCTCATAAGAAGTGCGTTGTAATGCAGATTTCAAATATATATGAGGTCGTAAGCAGTGCTTTCACTAGCCTCCAAAAGTGAAGAGTCAAAATGATTCCTGACACTCAATTATCAAGAGTCATCAAAATATGGTAAAGTTGACTCCTCAGCTTAAACTTTCAAGAGTCAAAATAGGCACCTTTGTCAAAGTCAAGAGTCAAAATGCAGGTTCAATAGTCAAATGAAAGCAACTGTCGTAAGTAGTACATACGCATTTCTTAATCTAAGCCAGCTATTCGAACTTTGATATCATTGGATAAAATGAGAAGCACTTACATGACAGTAATAAGAAGTAGACAAGTAGTCCGAGCCCTATGGCAAGTAGGATGGCCCCTAATATCAGGAGACATATCAGACCACATGTGCGCGCGCCCATACCACGCGAGGATTTCATTGATTTGAAAGATGTTGATGGACTTCCATTTGCTTCGGCTAATGTCCCTGACGAGTCACCATAGTCATAATTTCGGTGACTCCAACCGTGCGTATAACCTCCTCCGCCACCACTGCCGCCACCGCCACCGCTTCCACCATAGTCACCGCCATGAAAACGTCGCGGCACCTGAAAATATACACAGAAAGTAATGATATAATGCACTAGTATATGTTTGTAATTATATCAGAGAGGGGATGTGTCCCTTTTTTACTTTTACTGCATAGACGGAATAATCAAAGATAAAATTATCATATAATCGCCTGTGTAATTAGCTGGATTACGATGAACTTCAGAATAATATTTTCATGTTATGCATGATTTGAGAGAATTAACAGGTGGTGGCTGTTGTTGTTATTGTTGTTGTTGGAATTAACCATTGGTAGCCCTTTTGTAGTATTTAAGTTAAACAATTTGGTGATATCCGTCATTATTTACCTATTGGACTAATTTCATAACGAATCATAAACTAGTATGGCATAAAATGTAATGCATATCACGATGCAAATGTGTCGTTTATCATAGAAGCACAATTAACAATTGAGCACAGCAGATGCCCGGAAGTTTCGTGCAATTAGCGACACTAATCAAGACGTAAAGGTTGCCTTTGGGAATAAGGTAACCACATTAATCGTGATGACATTCACGTCAGAATCTACTCCCAACTTGTAATTGTTCGAAAGTTACGTAATAATTCATCAGACTAAAGATTAAGTGAAAAGTCAGAGAGTTGATATATGTAAACAGTGAAGAGCTTGTGAGTAAATATTTATCTTCATACGGTACTTATGTAAGTGTCACAACCGATTCAAGAATGTCAACGCAACTCTCGTGCCGAAGTACAACAGACTGGCATTCGGAAACAATCGTGAAAGTTCGGCCATTTCCGTTTATCTCCGGCAAATGTTGCATTGCATAATCGCCGATGTGATCCGAATGCGTTCGGAAAATGAAAGAATTTGCTAAAAATGCATTGTCATTGTCGCTGCTTACTATTTTTCTTTACGAATTACAGTGACAAAGTGATGAACTGGAATCTATTAGAAAAACGTACTTTCTGGTTATGTACTTTGTGACGTATAATATGTCAAACTATATTTAAGTAAATGCAATGTGTCTATCATTTATAACTTGGTTATCATTCACGTAATGCATCCCAGTATTTCAAGCTAACAATGTGTTTGTTTTAATTAAATTGCGCTCATCCTTATATTGGTCTTTTCCTAGAATGAACCAGTACTTGTTTGTACCTCCACGAGAACCCTGACTTGGACCACATACAACCAATGTCACCGAATGCATTATGCTTGCCAGTCATTAAGGGTGTCGGCAGCATTGGATACCCACGGTGCATTATATTAATCATTCTCGACACCTCAATTTCTGATGTTATCCATCGCCAAGATGGTACGAGAGAATAGAATCCCGTTTCTCTTTTATGCTGAACATCTAGCAAGGAAATGACTGGTACTATGTTTTCGACTTTGGTATGATAACCCGGGACCCCAAAACTTGATAAATAATATCGCCTCGAGAGACTGATTTCGAATGAACATCCTCAATTTAGGACAAGACGTCGAACAATTGTTATCGAAGCAATCCAAGCAACAGTAGGTATCCCAAAATACGAATTTAAGTTATCGAATATGATTCATTAATGTTGTAGTCATTCTAAGGGAAAAACATGTACGTGTACATATCGTATTTGGTTTGTAAGTCAAACAAAGTATATTTCAAGTCTTTCTATTGGTAATATCACTGATATACAGGGTGTCTCAAAATACATGTCCGCTTGTTGAAGGGTCATTACTTTGCCAAATGAGTTAGTAAATTCATAATCATAGTCTCATATGAAAGCTTAATTTAAAACTTGTGTGGTGAATTATATCATGTGTCAATACTCGAACAGTTGATGACGTCATATACGTTATACTAACGTCATTAGCAACGGACGTTCTAAAATGTCCGAAAAGGCAGATAACATAGTTTGTACGGTAACATGGGTAAAATGTATATCATATGTGGGCATAGTAATAGTCAGTCGTATCCTACTATACACACACTGGCTGAGAAACTGATCAGAGGTCATTAGAAAATGAAATCAGAAAATCGGACGTATTTAAGGGAGGAACATATTTTAAAAACAATTAGGACTGAACATTTGATATTCACACATTTCTAGGCATATCATATTCATAAAGATGCACAAATCGCCTCGAATGAACATACTGGGTTGAATTTTTAGCAGTATATCAAGCTTATCTCCAACAGCCCAAACATAGTCATATAATGTAACTTGAAAGTATAAAATAGTACTTTATGAAGTATCAATCACCAAAAACTGCCTTGGTAGGAGAATCAATTTGGTTATGCTACTTTAATTGAAATCAGGAAAAAATAACCAAAACATCCTAAATATTGATTTCTTTTTATACTATCTGAAAGTTAAATAATACAGTTCACGATATGTAACTGAATCGAAACTCAAAATATCAATTTGTGGAGAAAATGGAAACATCACATCCGACCCAAAGGTATGTTAACGTCATTAAAATCGTCAAACGACGTCAAACACAGGTTTTTACCGAATTGGAGTTAGCTACTAAAAATGCCTTCTATAGGTTTCGTATGCATTGTTTTGGATAATTGTTTCGTAATTTCTACATTGATTTGAATGCCCTTTGATCATACATATAAATCAAATATGTAAAGCAATACATTACGGAGTGATACGTCCTCAACAAGCGGACATGTATTTTGAGACACCCTGTATATGGTCTGTTTTACAATCTGGACAAACCATGTTTAACATCATCTTGATTTCTTCACAAATAATGCTGACCTCATCAGAGAAAACGAAACGTATAAATTGTTATTTATCAGGAAATGAATTTATGATGGTTTGTGTTCAACATGAGCATTTTTATAAACACCCATGTTATGGTCTTGTGTTTGTCATATTTTGGGTGTATTTCCAATGATGTCCCCAACTATTATTTTTGTACTAGTTGATTGCGTAAAAGTATTAGATAAATAAAAAGTATTAATAAATCAGAATCTCAGTGATGTATAATAAATGGGTGGCTGTGATTATGAACTCGTATGACAAGAATGTTTTACGCAATATGAACAAAGCGATTAAACCTGTCTCTTCTATTTTATTTCATCGTGTCAAAATATGATATACGGTTTTTATTTATTCTCGACACCGGTGGATCCCAAGTTATCAACGGTCACTGGCAGACTATAAGTATTAAAGTGTATAGAGGTATATCGGAAGATTTTTTAAAAAAAGTTTCAAAAACTGAAAAATAATTATGCTTTCATATCCATTAGATCATTTTTCGCTTCAGTTTTAACAGAAACTCTCTCTCTTTGTGATTTATTGGACATGCGAACTATCCATTTTCATACGAAAGTGTTCTAGAACACCCTATGAAACTATAAGAATCGTCTATTGTTCGACAATTAAATCCAAGTTCACGAAACCCATCCAAAGTTCTAATGTGCAATTACGGTAGTCTAGTATAATACTAAAAACGATGCAAGTAAATATTTTGACATTGAATGACTGTTATAATATATTAGAGCTCTAGACACTTTAATATAGTTCTTGATACCATAACTAAGTACAGGTAGCAGTATCATTGAAACAGAAATTTAAAAAAAAAATGAAATTTAAAAATGGTATTTTTCTCGAAATTTAGGTTCTCTTTAGACTCTACCTAAATTTCGCGAAAAAATGCCTGTTTTTCAATTTTATTTTTTTAAATTTCTTTTTCATTGATACTGTTGCAACTTAGTGACCTTTTATTAATACTGACGTCATGAATGAAAAGGAAGGATCATTGTCAAAGACCTTAGACTAGTAGTTCTAGTTAGGATAATATATGATATAACACATCCGTAAAGTTATAATAACATAACTGAGTGACATTATGTTATAATGTTGTGTTATATTTTATAATAAAAATGTCTCTCCCGAACCCGGGCCAAAATTTGTCTGACGCTTTACACACATAAACGATTTCTCTATGTTTGATATTATATAATATGAATACTTTCTCGCCATTTAACACCATGCTATTTAATCAGTTGTATCATTGTTGTTTTGTAAAAAGTCCTTTTCAGGACTAAATATGCAAATAAAATCTATTCTATTCTATGATACAGACAAATGTCTTAATAAAATGACTACAGTTCCAAGCCGTTTTCATGAAATATTGAAATAGTTCGTTTAGTTTGAACACGCGTCTTGGTGTCCAGGAACAGAGCTTACATACCCTATGTTTGTATTGACCAATTCGCTACTGATTTCTTCAAAACATCGTTTTGACCATTCTGCTGTATCCATTTTACGTTTGGCTATGAAATGGTCAGTGACTTCAGTTGCAAAACCACCAACATTGCCCTTGACATATTGCTCCTAGTTTGAGAATGAAAACACGTTGCTATACCGTAACCCACTATGCACCCACTATGCACCAACATGACCAAAGTAAGTAATTTTACGCATAAATATAGTTGCCTGTGATTGTGCTTTCCATATTTAGTGACACTGGCGTTATCTACTAACCTTCTCTTCAAAAGTCGTTGTATAGTAACAAATATATTATATTCATAATAGTTCGCACGTGCGTTTCAGGTAAAATGCATAAATAAAGTATTATGGACAGAAAAACGTAATTCAAGGACACCGATCGTTCGTCATGAAAAAAAAACACATTGTCCGTTACAAAAAAATACTGCGAAGATGAAAGGTGATAACATCTGAATTCATGCTAAAAGTGCTGTACAATCGGACATTAAATCTTGTGTAATGTATGGTCATAAAATAATGATATCATTGTCGGGCGCAATAATATTTATATTGTGTCAAAAGTACTTTAAGAAAAAGGTACAACGCATTCGCCCTAAGGAGAAAACGTCCCTTCATAAAAAAAAACTTTAGCTATTCTGTCCTGCTGCGGGCCGAATAACGTGGTTGCCAAGGTGATTTATAATACAGCATCTTAATTGACGTGGTTAATTAAAGCCACGAGGGTGGACAAACCTATGTTATAATGAGTGCTATTAATCAAGCCATGTATACTGTAGGTGACTAACAAACAGACAATATATAGGCCTAACTGAGTGGTTGGTGTAAGATGACAAATGGTCAAATATTGGCATTGCGTGTTATAATACGGTCTGACGGGAGGGCGTTAAAATTTCGTATTTTGTCACAATTTTCTATTTCAGTCTCGCATTATATGACACGTTTATTGTGATACTAAGAAATTACAATATTGAATCGATACCTGAATCACCCCCAGTGAGTCGATTTTCAGGCCGTTTACCAGGGGTAACCCACTAGAATAAGCATATCTAAACGGTACAAAAAGTTCTATAGTGGAGCAATTGAACATGGTATTTTAAGAAAATGTTATAAAAATGCAGCACACATGTAAATCAGTGGTTAGTCAAGTTTCCAGACTATGATGATTTAGGATGAGAAATGCACAGCTGAACGAGTGAATCATATACGTAAGACAGTAAATGTTTAAGGGGCAAATACGATCTCTAATATAAACGTGGGAATCGGTTTGGTTCCCCATCAACGCCATTGCTTAAATTTCTCAGCAAGAATAACACACATAGTTCCACAAGCCGATAGCCTTTGTAGGTAAGAAATAATTGAAGTTTTCCTTAGCCTATTGATAGCTTACAATAACGGCGGCCATCTTTAAAGATGGTCACCAAAAGGTCATTTGGCAAAGTGGCCCGCAAGTTCATCAACTGCTTTTTGACTGTTTAGACAATAATGATAGTAGCCGACTTACGAATCATGTCGAACAATAGCTACATATCTAATGTTATTTGTTGTTAATGAAATCCGACTTAAAATAAAGATCCACGAGCGGGCATGTGTAAAGCTGAACGGACGTATGTGAGCTGTTCAAAGTTTGGACGTTCAACGTTAAATACAAATGTATGTTCAGTATTGTTTTCCAAAACAACATTCAAAATTTGAATGCACAATATTATTTTCCACAACTACATTGGACAATTTGTTGTTCTATGGCACTACGAGGCCATGATCATACATTTTATACAACTTTCAATAATCTGAATGAGCAATAAACTGTTATTTCTATAACATTGTTTTTCTAATTGATCATCGCATTTCATCTGCGTCATTCAACTGTTCACCCCGGCACATGGCCTCAGTAATCCTTCTACATGCTTATATCTCATGATTTCATTGTTTCATACGAGTGACTGTGTCGTTCCTCGAGTATGACCAATCCAGTAAAGTCAATAACTTATCACAATGATGCGTATATGATATCCCTATGCCTCACCTAACTGGTTGCCTTTATGTTAACAATGGTTAATGGCCACAAATTGTTTTAGCACTATCGGACTCTATCATCAAGGTCACTGTTGGTCAGTACTGGGCTTCGGGTCATTTGTTTCATCCTGTTTACACTTAAATACCCATATAATGTTAGATATATGAAATCTACCCCCGCCCTGAGGACAGATTCATCAAGGCCATACCTAACTACCGTCGTCGCGCAAAAGTACAACTGCCGGAGTGCCGGTCTGTGACGTATCGCGTCCATGCCGTGTGTGATGATGAAAACCAACGATAATAGTTCATTTACATGTTTTATAAACAATAATTATATTTGTTGTTCAATGTTGGTGACATGGAAAGTTCACACTAAACATCCATGTGTCGCTAATGGTTTTATGAAGATTGTGCGTAAACAAACCGAGTCATTTAACTACTCAATATTGTATATCAGTCAAATGGAATGGTTGATCATTGAAGATATATAATAAACAAAAACTTTTCTTCTTCTTCCAATTAATTTGCAGGGCCCACTCTGGGGCATCAATCAAATGAATAGATGTACTAGTTTGTGAACAAAACACTACTCGGGTGCCCAGTGGGATGCTCCTGTATATTTCAGAGAATGATCAAATATGGGACAATTCATGACCTTGCTTACTCGGGAATATAGTCTAGGTAGTTCCATTCTCTCTCGTGCTGTATTCATCAGACACCCGTACATGTACAGTTCAATTAGGATCCTGTGAGAATAACGTTGCCGTTTGTGTGTATACATCATATTACCACCGTTGTCTGAACATGTAGAACGAATTTAGTATTGCAATTATAGCTGCACATTAACCTTTAGGATTGCTTTTACACCATGATGCAAGTGGATTCGACCACTCTAGTATTTCCCGAACTGGATTGATACTTAGTTACTTCTAAGTGGTCATAATTTTACGCGGAGTCGACGTTACATACAAACCGACCTTTCGAAAGGCATACTACATGTACAAATGTACTAGTATTTGGGTTTCAAAGCTGTAAGGCTTGCGGCAGGAATTACAACATGTTTTCATATCAAAATAACTGCACCTATTTCTAGACCTGACACTTCAAAAACATATTTGGCTGTTCCTCGACCACAAACGATGTTTACTAGTACATGTATTCAAACTTTCCAGCTTTATACTGACTAAACCGTTAAATCATCAGGGTGTGATATATGTATAACCTTATCCACAAATGTGAAGCGTGTGTCTACCATAGACTTGATGGGATCAGTCAATCTAAAGATTAATGGATTAAATGCAACGAAGTAATATCATAATTAATATGAATGTGCGAGGCGTTTTAACAATTGTGGTTAATTCACAGACCATGGTGACATCACCTTGTTATCAATTCGCTTCTATATAAAGATGAAATCGTTTATACGTGAAGTTCTAAACGTAGTTCAAATCTTTACTCTGGTTGTATTCCATTGAGAAAAGTTATTTTAACACGAGTATAGTTTTAACTCTTTTATGCCGAAAGGTTAATAAACGTAGTCGTTCAAATGGTTTAAGCGAAACGAGATAGAAGTATATCGGACAAGGAAGGCAGTGATCAGCGCAAACTGTCGAACACGGGAAACAAATTCACATCACATATAAGTTGTAGTGTTGTAATGATGTGTATGGGGAGCGGTGGCCTAGAGGTAGGACGCGCGCTTCGGGATCGAGAGGTCCCGGGTTCGATCCCCCTCTGGACCACTGGTTAATTTCTCTGACCAAGACCCACATGCTCCACTCAACCATGGTGTAAAATGGTACCTGCGAGGACAGTGTCTATTCCTGGGCGCCACAAATCGATGAACGATGCCACACCCACAGGAGAAAAATAGTCTCCCCGGGGAGACACGTGTAGGTTTCCATATGTAGACCAATGACCAGGGGAGTTTAAATGTCAAATGGGTGCTTGAGCGGCCTAAGAGCCCTTAGCTAGAAAATTGGTAACTTAACTTTTTTATGTATTTTATCAACCATCACCATCATCAAGTGATTCAATAAAGATGCACATTGTACACATTGTGAAGTTACATGAATTGTACTGTGCTATCAAAATGCATTGCTTTTGTATTCTTAAGCTGCGTATGGCGTTCAAATGTGATGTAGTTTCAAAACTTTCAACTTTCTATGTATTACATCTATATTGTATCATAGTAAAACTGTTGTGAAGTACGACATTAAACAACATTTACAAGAACTGTTTACAAAATGTAAGTTCAGAAATGCAATTTAGGTTGATACATGTATATCTCTTTTCTTAAGCTAATGGCAAAATGTTGAGAATGATCTTACGAACATACATGAGTATATAATTATAATTGCCTTGCTGGTCATCCTATATTTCACGTGCTGTATCAACTAATGGGTATAAATGAGGTATAAACAGTTGGATGACTCCATATTTCATATGTATTTCATTTGTATGACAGTATGGATATACATTGTGCAGATTACTACGAATAGATCTCCTTTAAAAACCACATTGGTACGTACGACCACTCCAATAGTAAAGGTACATTCTTGTCCACACTAATTCTCTACATACAGCCTCGATATTAAGACCAGCTCAAGATCAAGATCAGTTCAAAAGGGTCCAAATAAGGATAATATCTTTCTGTTTTAACATTGTTTAACTGAATGTATCCATTAGAAACCAATTTTGGTGAGACAGATAGTTAATACCCAAGAATGGTGCTGTTGTATAATGACATGGCGTACATAACAACACCACCCCCATAATCCGGTGGTAAGTCAAGTCCCGAGACTATATTTCAGATGAAACATACACTGTTCGTACGAGAATGACCAATACGGACAAACACAGAATAAACTAACGTTTCCAATTATGACAGAATTTCAAGCATCAGACCATCGTATTATCCTGACACCTTATCTGGAGAAAGAACCGGTTTGGTATCAACCACCAGACAAATGTGATAGCACCGTATAAGTCGGACACCTAGACATAGTTCAAGACACCATGGCTCTTTATAACTATTTGTGTTAGTAATAACCCCGTGTATTTCAGCCTTGTGTCCCAATGGGGAACGAAGGGGATTCAGCAAGTAAGTAAGCATTATCCCTGCGACTGAAGTCTTCATTTACCACATGTTTTCTGAGTATAATACTATAGTACACAAGCAAGGCGATGACGTATGAAAGTCTGTGATAGGCCAAAGTCACAGTGCTGTCTGCCTAGACAGGAATCTTAACAAATATTTAAAAAATATATATAAAAAATATCGATTTATGATCAAGCATGCGTAAAATTCGCGATCGAATATGTACGGACAGTTTATGGTCAATGTTCGGCCGTTATCATGATCGGTGCATTCCGTAGATCTATCCGCCAGATCGTGAGGACGTACGCTTTAATGATTCGGTCTGCGTATTGCGTACCCTTCGGCGTGTCCATTTGATCTACATGATAATCATAAATATAATACACGTCCGTTCACATTTCATTACCCGTATTTTTCTATAGTTTACAAAGATCTGTCGCATTTAAAAGCTTGATTATACAGATAGAAGATTTGTTTGTTTTAGATTGTGGTAGGAGGAATGCGGGAACAAAAACAACAACAACTAGCACGTGTTGCTGGCCTACATTCTGATCACCTCGGCCGTTATGCATGTTTGTATATGTACCGGAGACAAACGGAAATGGCCGAAATTTTTGCAAACATGTTTTGTAATTATTATCTTCGTTTGCAATTCATGTGGCATATCACAGATCTAGCTTGTTGGATAGCATGTAAGATTTCTAGAAGTTGAATAACTTTGTCTCAGTGCTAAGTCAGTATTCGGAATGGTTCTTGAAATTAATGTACCAACCAGCAATAAGCATGCTTTCGCACTTTCCCAATAAAAAACGTCGTTTTGTAACATCATCAAACCTGTTTACATTGTATTACCATTTAGAGAAAGATATTCAATATGCAACAACGACTGCACTTAATAGATCAAAATTTCATGTTATAAAAGTTTAACAATTCTTTTTTCACCTGATCCATTCACGCTTATGAAAGAAAGTTCACGTTTTTAACATTAAAAGCGTCTTGTCAAACTTACGTAAAATGTTAACAATATGTTATACAAGGCATAAATCGACATACAGTGTATTAAATCAGAAATACTGTCAAATAGCATTAAGCTGACGAGCGTAATGACATGCGTGTCTATGTATTACCTACTTGTAATCAGTATTATTTAATAAACCACGCCCATAAATACCGACACATTGTTCACAATTAATAAACAAATACATTTGTCTTCAAGTAGAACCTCAATTTCAATTGATCTGTTATGCCTTGGTTCGTTTACCTTCTTTTTTTCAAATCCTTTCACTGACACTCTTTTATGAATTTTTCAACTTATATTGTGAGACATCATAGGGGCCAAAATATCAAAATTCAAATATCATTGTTTTCTTGGCATAGTTATTTTTCTAGTTCATTATTCATTGTTGAGGATCTTATGGAAGATTGATTGTTTCGTATATTGTCAAATAAGTTTCCTCGTAAAATAAAGTCTTTATTATTATTATTATTATTATTATTATTATTATTGTTCCAATAAAATTGTTTTGCCTCGATGAGTTACTCCCGATCTAATAAATGGGAGTCGGACGGCACCGGGAATGGCTCCTTGTGGTCTATGGGAAACTTCGAGGTAATCATCAGAAAAAGTGTTATATCCCTGTTCGCGATGCCTTACAAAGCTAATTTATATAAATCGGGGTATACCGCCGATGCGAAAAAATGCTCAGTATGATCAAGGCACAATGTGGGAAGTTCTTGCATGTAAAGTTACACTAGCCATGCGGCTAAGTATAATTCTTACTCTCACACATGGTCCCAATAACGTTCTAGTTGCATGATTCCGGTGGTAACCGAGAGGGGAACATAAAACGACGTCACCCAAACTCAACTTGAAGACGCAACACGTTGCTGTAATAGTAGTAATAGTTCTTAGGAGAGCTAGCCTGATGGAAATAAAAGCATAAGGCAGAGAAGAGTAAACAACATGGATCAGATTATGTCGGTGGGTTCTACATGTACATGGCTTTAGTTGTGGCTTTTTCAACGATGTAGCCCTGTAATTTTGATGACTACCTGATTTAGCACTTTGATAACACGAATGCCTGATGCTGTAATTTTTTATTGGAAAACTGAATTATTCCTAAGATTTGTTTTCCTGAGGAGGGAATCTTATAGTATGTACACGAATATTGCCTACTTAATCAAGTATGATAAGAAGGACACTTACAAACTTCAATAAATTACGGGCTTACTATTGTACCGAGTGTCCTAAGAACACCATGGCAACAATACTTGTTTCACGACGGTGATGGATACTGAAAGACTATCGTATTAATTGTTTGTTGTTGATTAGTGGTTGGTGAGGGCGATTTGTATCTTCCAATGAACTGTAAGCAAATAATTGTCCACGCGAGCCCAATATTAACAAACAAATGACTAACTTTAACCAAACATCCCTCATTAAATAAGAGCCATAACTCTGCTGTTGAAACATTTTGCCGAACATAGCCTTTCTTGTTTGATATATGCTGAATTATGCGAGGCATAAATATAGTGTTTGCTTCCACACAGATTTGAACCCGGATCGCCAGATTAGACGGCAAGCGCACTAACTACTGGAATACGGGGGGGGGGGGGGTTACTGTTGCCTCTTGCTCAGTTCAGAGTGACACCCGGATTTTGCATGAATGAAAATATTGAAGCGTCTGTTCACTTGCAAGGGTAGTTTTCAATAAATGACTCCACCATAGTGTCGCATGAGGCACAAAGAGGTGTCCGTTCGAAATCATACTAAATCTCTATATACCTTATACCCATGTACCAATTCGTATACTAGTACTTATAAAGTTATAATTCATTGCTTGTACATAGAGTTTAGTTCAACAACACTGTTCATTTACTATTTAAGCCTCGCATTACTGAGAAACGGTTAGGACGAAACATTTCAGAAAAGACAACAACAGTTTGTCTGTGCAACATCATAATGCACATTTAGTGACAATGCAAATAAAAATCACTACATATATCAATGTTTGCGACGTTTGTGGACAACCCTCGTACAGCGTTTAGTTGTACATTTGTATTTTATAGTGGTATTGGTCGTTGTTGTTCTTTTGATAGGGTTGTAAACTAATTAAAAATTAGGGGTTACCTCTGATGTCGCTTACAACACGATGTTTTACTTCAGTTATAAAATTCATGTTTTTCTTGTTTCCTTATTGCGGACTGGCTAACGAACAAGACAAGCAAACATATGTATAACATTCTGATAACGCCCGTTTATAGTATTTATAAGTTGAAACTCATCGTGAAAACACGTTTTAAAGTTTAAAAATATGTTTTCTAAGGACCTGTTTATAGAATTATAAAAAATGAACATTACGCTAGATTGCTAAAGAGTTTTAGTTGTTGTTGTTTAATAGCAGGGTTCGGCAACGACTTTATAGCTTTTCTTTGCATTTGATCAGTAGAGTTCTTGAAATCAAGATACATATATCAACTCCATAAAGCTGTCTTTAATTCATAACAATCGCACGTACCCATATAGCATTAATGAATACTGTTCGTTGTTATGTAATTCATGGCATATTCGACAAATATAGAACTTTCCGCTGTGGCATTAGGTGAATGAAATAAAACTCGGTGCGTACTAACGTTATCTATCAATTACGCTTCGTTCTAAAATGAAATGAAATAACATTACGTTTCGTCTTCAGTCTATTCACCTTAGAGGTTACTGAATCGAAATGTATAGAGTACAGTATTTGAAAGCATGTGTATACACGCTACAATACTTAAATTTTAAGTGCCTAATTTTGATTGAGTAACAATTATGTTGAATTCATTTAGGCTCCAAATTACAGCTTCAATTATATAATGTGGAAGAAATTTACTGAAAAGACATTTTTACGAAGGCATAACATTTATTTATCCTGAAATACCGTTTCCATAGCTATTATGTGAGTTAAAGAATAATGCTTTAAATTGGTCGCTTATTACCCTTACAAAGAAATATTGCATAATATTAATCTAACCTGAATTAAAACATATTATATCAAAGAAATCTAAATAATATTATATTTTATTCACTTACCGACTGTGTAGATTTCCAATAGTCATCACCATTACTTCTCGAGGAAGCCCTAGGGATCGTGTCCCCTTTCATATGTTCTACCCACTCAGGGGTCTCACGAGTCATATTTCAATCCCTTTTTCTTGAATTAAGTTTAATAATAAAAAAACGCACAATTGAAGTAATCTCACAATCCAGTACTAGTATATATCCATTCTAGTGGAAGTGTTTCAGCACATATAATGTAATAGCCTTTTTAACTTGTTGCGAATGCGTATATAAAATCCGGACTCGACCAATTCCGGACCGAGCGACAGTACATCGATGACACCAACTGAAAAGTATAAATGAGTCGCTCCCTACAACTGTCGTAAACTTAAACAGACAGACCTAGGCCTGTCATATCGAACAATCAATTACATACGATGACCGCCGACTTAAGACAGCATCCACATCAGTTGTTGCACACCCTTTTAGATAATTAATTAACACCTCATAAATTCAGCGTATGACTGAAAAATGATGTTATTTTTCTAAATTAAAAATCGACATATGACAAAATACGCAAAACACCATTCAGAAACTGCGCAGTAAGTTCACCTCAGTGTACATGCAATAATGTATAAATGTTTTCATGTAGCACTTGTCAATTTAATTAATGTCGCAAAATTCTTCAAACGCTACTTAGACAAAATTCGAAACAGGTGCATCACGAGTTGCCGACATTCACTGGACGCGCGCCCGATGCGATTACCCGATACACTTCGGCTATTTCCGTAAAGTCACGGATAAGTTTCTGATTCATCAAGCAGTAACCACAGGATCCCCGATTCGTTATTCAACGCAAACGCACCCGGGAACCAGATTGGATTTTTTAAAACAATGTTACCTTAGATACGTACGTAAGATAATGTTGACAAGCCTGTACCCTGGGGGTTGGGCAGTAAACAGTATCTTCATCATCGTCAAAATTCTCCACTAGGCGAGGATAGACAACTATAATCACGACATTTACTTCATCACAGAAACCACTGAACGCCTACATTGTCCGCTTATATAAAATATTATTTTATTTGGTAAGTTTTCGTTACTAACACAAGCTTGATACTGCGCATTATACATAATTATATAAACTTGAGATACATACATGCACCCGTAGTAATATATTTTAAATCTACTAGATTTTGCGAAAAAATATTTAGTTAACATTTATTCACCACTTCCAATGACTGAATACAGAGACGTAATTAGAGATAAATTATAAGTATTATTATAATTCATATCCAACTATTTGTCCCATTTGTATTGAATCCTTATTGAACACAAAATACCTTTTTGGCTTATTTTGGGTAATAACATTTTCCAAGGGTTATGAGATGCGCTCTATTTAACTAGAAGGACCAATTTTTGCTTATCGAAAGCAATTATTACCTAAACTGTTTCCTTGGAATAAATTGATTGCTGTTTTACAAACACGACCGGCATGACTTGTTCTGAACAAACAGGAGTTTCAACAAAAATACACAAGTTGACAGCCCAAGTATCAAACATTTCGCTGGCTTTGTATCTGACTCTGACTCTGGCTATGTATGTATATATTATGCATTATGCTAAATAAAGTATGTTATGATATAAACTTATGTTATGAATGAGACGGTCGTAAGTAAAAAATCGATACAAATTGTATTTTGAGAAAACAATAAAAGAGACTGTCTGAAATTTACTCAATTTACAAAAAACAAGCTTTTACAACTTTCATTTCATATATGAATCAGTCTAATAAGGTCGTAAGTAGTAGTTACGACCTTCTTATTCTAAGCCAGCGATATACCCAATGATATTGCCTCTATGCAGTACGCTATCAACGTGAATATGTGGAGTTAGTTCGGGTTCGGACCCCTCTGAACAGATGATTTCAAAATGGATAGATAAGTGACTCTTATCATTTTTAAATTGACAAGTCGTTTACAAACATGAGAACCTGGTTGACAGTGTAAACATCCATTAAGATGTAATTTATCACCAAAACGTGTACATTACGTAACAAAACGGGTAAAAGTTTGTATATTGTGTCATGCTTGTCAATAAAATTTGTACTGCATCTTGTCAATGTATTGTTTCATTGACAGCTAGTATGTTATCGCATCAACACGTCTTCATTCAGCCAATTTAAGGATCATGTGTCAACACAAAAGTATAGTATTTCTTTTATAAATATCTAAATAGAAATATATTTATGCACTTTTATTGAGAGGTTTAAAAGAAAATATGAACTAAAAACATGCGAGCATGCATTAAGATATACACTTGTAAGTCTTCTTTCCAAAGTTTGTTTGTTGCCCCGAAAATGACGATATAAATTATTTCAATAGTACATTAACTTACTTGTTTGTATTCTTATGAAACTTATGTAGATGGACAACGGTACCCCATAAAAACAATATAACTCGAACTGAGAGGTTATTTTCAGCACACGTGACAAATAATTGGAAACACTCAAAACACTGGAATCCGTCACGTGTGTTTCCAATCTCAAAATGAGAAAAATAAAGTTGAGCATTGTTTTACACTTACTCGAATTTAGGGACACAAACAGTAAATGTGTATAATTGAAACATGAGGGAAGCTTCAATGACCACGTAATCTGTATCATCAATGGTACATTGAAGCTCTGCATGCATATGAATAACTACTATTGGTATATTAGAGTGAACAATTGACTATTTGAAAGAATGTTTAAAACCAAATATAATGTATGTACTTATAAACGTACCAAGAAGCATTTTAGACACTTTATGTAAGCAATTAGTACGGTCAGTTCACGTTCTGTCCAAACCAATGGTAGGCCTGCCTGTGGGGTTCCGTTTGATTCCTGTATTTTACAAGTAACGAATTTTTTTCATGAATAGAGTCCTAAAAACGGTCCATGGTTTGGCTCCCAAAAATACGTTTATGGACGTATGTCGTTCACTCCTGAATACAAATGTACATAATTATACTCTGAGATAGTGTCCCTTGTAATTTGTTATACATTTGTATTACTCGCCTTTTACCTCAAGGATAACAAATAAACCGTACTATAGTAAGTCACTTCAAACATATATTATATGAGTGTACATTTGTACTGGCAAAGTATGATACATGTAATAGATCTGAGGTTTGTTCAGGTTAAAGTTCTCATTGTTTATGTCCAGTATTTGTAGATAAATGTCAAGAATGTCACCAAAAAAAAAAATCACCATGAAACACTTTAAGTCTACAAAATATCTAAATCCAAAATGTATTTGCTTTCAATTAGTATATCTGTAATTATAGAAGTTTCTACAATTCTGCAAAGTAGAACTTACGGTGTCGGCGTTCAGGAAGTTAAACACCAACATTTGCCCATCGTTGTTTCTGTGCCAGAAAAGAGAACAACAGGCCCGTGCTCGCAAAGAATGGGTTTTCAGGATCTGATGATTTCAATTCTTTGTCTGTCCATTTTTTTGGAGTATTTGATAAAGATGTGGCAAAGGTATATTCACACGATATTCAAGCACATGAAACAAGAACGTGTACATTTCAGATATGTTTGTCTATTCGACTGATATTTTGCATATACAAATGTAATGTTACACTTTGTGAAAATGTGTATTTTGTTGTTGTTCTAGACCTCACACAGATATCTTACACCCTGTACATGGTGTACACGAGATGTATTTCATAAATATTGCTATACCAAATGTATATGGCGTAATTATTTATTTACTACATTTTACTTCATTTACTTTACTCTTTCATCCGATGCATTTCTTCCTTTTGAACTATTCAATTCTCATTTCCCGTTCTGACACCGTTGTCATGATATTTCATAATTATAAAGCACTTTTTAAGAATTTGCTCCCAATTCTTATGTACAAGCAAAACCCATATTTTAAGGTTTTTTTTGTGAACCTCAAATCCTCGTACGAGCATTGTGACCATAGCATAAATGAACGGTCTTAAATTGCCGAGCTGCTTTACTACATTTGTACCAGTATTCGTACTCGTGACTAGTATTGTAATTTTGTATGTACCCCATTGCGAACAATACACTGACAAGAACAATCGGTGTTATTAGATAATGTTTCCAGAAAGTTGTCAGTATATATACGGTCAAAATCGATGTGTTGTCAGTTTGTTGCCCGCATGATATAAGACAATCTTTGCCAATGGTCAGGAGGTGTGCTTACACTAAGAAGAGACTAGAAAGTTTTTGATACAGAAACCACGGACCATAACCTGCTGGGATAATCGCATACACATACCTACATACTATATGTATATCAAAGCTTCAAAGTTTCAGCTGGTTATGTGAAGTTTTATTGAAATCGGATCAATGGTGAAACATGGACAAACTTTGTGTTATTTCTGGTGTCATTTTGGAACCTCTTGGTCGACTTACATGAGACAGTTGTCTCCCTTTGTGTAAGTGAAGCTTTACCCGATATGTCAGCCTCTTTGCTTACATGCGTCTTTAAGGGATAACTAGAAATGTGCCCATACAGTAGACACAGTTGCCCCCATTAGGGTATATAATAAAATTAACAAAGGACTATAACTCAGGTAAAATTGCTGCAGCAAGAAATTCATCGATTACAGTCAAATACACAGCAATGTTGTTAATCTGTGAAAGTTTGAAGAAATTCTGCCCAATAGTTTGTGAGGAGTTCAAGATACAATATTTGCATTACGGACGGACAGCACATGCTATATACCCCCACTTATAAATAAGTGAGGGGGGGACAAAAAGGGGTCAAGAATAACAATAATCAAAGTTGATTACAATAATTTTATTCAAAAAAAAGATAATTTTCTCATACATGATAAAAAATCATAGTTTACAATGAAGCACCAATATGAAATTAAAGCAATCTATATTCATCATGGCATGATTTCTGCAAGGCTCTTAGTAGTGTTTGTCATTTTGAAGTAATCATGTGACCACAAGTATATACTTCAGATAGAATAGAACACAAATTCTCATTGATTGAAAACATAAAGAAATGATAATTCCCTAAAAATATAGTTTTAAAACAATGAGCTTAATCAACATTATCACGATTCCAGCAAAATCACAGACCCCATTGAGCATAACTGCACATGCTGATATGCTACTGTAAAATCGTTTAATTTCGATGGCACAAAATTTCATGGGTTTGGTGAAAAAGACAATATCGATGGGAGGTTAATTCATGAATTTTGAATTTAAGGTAATAAATACAAGGGTCAAAATTATTGTTCGATGGGATTTGATTTCATGGTTGAAGGTGAATCCCAAAATTTAGTCCACCACGAAAATTAATGATTTTACAGTAACCATGCTGATCAAGTTTCATCTTCAGAGAAACATGCATCACAAGAGAGGTAGTTTACCTTTGCCTACACAGTCAATGTAATACAGTAAAATCATTAATTTTCGTGTGGGGTAAAATTTTGTGGATTTTGTGGTTCACTTTCAACCACAAATCCCATCAAACGATAATTTTGACTAACATATTTATTAGGTACCTGAAATGCAAAATCCACAATGTCCCATCGAAATGGTACTTTTACCAAAACCACAAAATTTTGTCCCATTGAAATTTAAATGGTTTTACAGTAACAAGAAAACCTTGGTTACATGTAACATACTGATTCTAGATTATCAATATACAAAATAACCTCAACCATATTATTTTATATAACATGCTTAGTTCAACATAACAAGCTCCACAGTTTGTTTTCAATGCATCATTCT
This sequence comes from Spisula subtruncata, assembly GCA_963678985.1. Taxonomy (NCBI): domain Eukaryota; kingdom Metazoa; phylum Mollusca; class Bivalvia; order Venerida; family Mactridae; genus Spisula; species Spisula subtruncata. The sequence goes on from OY787671.1 coordinate 2,400,993, forward strand.
CCTGGACAAAGTACATACATGCATACTAAACAAGAAGTGATTGTAAAACATGTATAGTATGCCCCATGCAGAACGTCCATGGTTTATAGTTTTGTCACAAGCAACAGTCTCATCAACAGTTAGGACAGCTCTATAGTCAGAAACGGTAAAGGTCATAGTGAACTTAACTGTGACCTGATAACCCTAAAAGCAAAAAGGGGTCATCTACTGTTGCTAGCCAATCTCCATGTTAAGTTTGAAGATCCTGGGGCAAAGCATTCTTCAGTTATTTAATGGAAACTATTTGGTCTACCGACCAACTAACCGACATGTACAAAGCAATATACCCCCTCATCAAAGATGGGGGGGATAATATCTGGTCCATAATAAGAAATAATACACATTTAGTCCAAATTATATCATGAAAAACAAATAAAAGTACAAAACACTGGAAATCTCATTCCTTATTACATCGTTCATATACCAAAAATCATGGCACACAAATTTGGCACTTTCAACAAAACTATAGTTCAGAATGATTACATGTACAAATAGTAGTAAATTGCGACAAGAACTGCACCAAGAACTGCCCATGTATAATATTTAAGATTAAAACTTCAGTAAAATGAAGTTAACATCTCCAAAGCAAAAAACTGTCACAGACAATTCAAGTTATAAATAAGTGTACAAGTATCAAGCCTTACAAATTCCCCTTTTTACGTCTAAGACTCTCGCATAGGGAAGGCCTACTGCCAGTGAGTAAAACTAGTTGGCTAAAGGCCAGGCTTTACAATAATGCTCCAAATAACAATATTTGCCCAAATACTTGTTAATAACGGTTAAGCTTTCGGTTGCAAGTATGTTGCTCAACTAATTTAGTGTCACAGTATTTAGTTGGACTAGTTTGGGTTTTAAGCACGTCTAGACGACAACGATACAACAACATTGTTAGTCGTAATAACTGATTCGATTCCACACACAATTTTGAGCCTGACAGTGGATGAAATGTAGTGAATAAGGCCACAGCACTTTACTGAGGTTCTTTTGATTTGCATTAAAACATAAATGTACAAGATACAACAAACAATAACAACAAACATTACTGAAATAATTGATTAATATACAAACACACATGTAAGTAAGGACCCTGCCCAACCTTCACATATAAGCAAAAACATAAATCAATTTTGAGCATCTTTGGTTGAATTTTTCTCTTTTACTAACAACATATTTAAAATTCCCAAAAGCCAATATTTACAATAAAATTAACCTCAGTAGAGCCCAAGCCTTTATAATGGCCAATATCTGCAGCTCCCAGAGTGTTGCTCTAGAGAGGTCTTTTTATATCAGAAAACTGTATGTAAATACATACATAAATCATATTTTTGTTGAGACAAAAAACAAAACACTCGAAAACAAGACTGCGTTCAATAAACGCTTATGCCCCTGTGGAAGCCATTTCAATAAGTCTAAGTCCAAAATTAGGTCAAGGTGAAGGTCAAAATGGAGTCGGGTGATACAGGCATGTGGAGAGAGGTCATATACAACATCCATACAAGTATGGAAGCTTTGTAGCAAGCCGTATTAATGCTAGAAGAACGGCCAATTTGAGTTAATCAAAAATTTGGCCTTTCAATAAGTTTAAGTCCAAACTTAGGTCAAGGTGAAGGTCAAAATGGAGTCAGGACTGAGGTGATACAGGTGTGTGGAGAGTGGTCATATACAACATCCATGCAAGTTTGAAAGCTTTGTAGCAAGCCATATTAATGCTAGAAGAAACGGTCAATTTGGGTTAACCAGAATGAACGGACAGACGAACGGAAGGACAGGTGAATCACTAAATGCCTCCTGATCTATCGATACGGGGGCATAAAAACAAGTGATTAAGATTTCTTTCCTCATCATTATATGACTAACAAATATAGCTTACAAGTATTGTCAATCGAAAGAACTTACTGAAATAACTAAAAACCTGTTTGTGTGAAGACTACTGCTGTTTAGAGGTTAGTGATTAGGACAGGATGGTGAACAAGTATGAATGCAATAATTTAAGTGATTTTGAAGAGGTTACAGACTTGGTGTTGGTTTTATGATGTAATTTTCCATGATTTTTTTACTTTGTGAACTTTTATTTGGCACCTGACTGTATAAATATCAATGACATACAAATTAAAGCTGCAGCAATATTAAAATTATTTACAATAATTCTCATTTCTACACGAGATCAATCAACCTTAAAGCTTATAATGTAACAAAGGACTAATCATTCACCATATCATGCTCAGGCAAGCTAAAAATGAATACTGTAGAATCTGAAAAGTAAGTGCATTCGCTAACATAAATCTTAGCGACACTTTTATCAGCTTTTACTGTAAAATCATTTAATTTCAATGTGACAAAATTGAGTGGTTTGGGTAAAAAGATCATTTCAATTCATGGATTTTGCATTTCAGATAACAAACACAAGAGTCAAAATCAATCATTGGTCAATGGGATTTGATTTCGTGTTTGAAGGTGAACCATGAAATTCACAAAATTTAAGCCCCACGAAAATTAATGATTTACAATATGTGCCTACGTTAGATCCATATAATTTTTCTTCCATTTTGTAAACTGAGACAATATTACTGTCAGGACATAATATGCGCATATAATCCAATATGTATAGATGGTAAGGCCGTAAGTGCTTTAAGCCTTACTTTTGATATGCGCTTATATTCAAATATGCGCACGGTTTCCAGATTCTACAGTAAATGAATATCTGTTTCCAGAACAAGGCAACGCAACAGTATGAACTAGTGAACTACTTCATTTTAGCTGTCCATAATGTTATCATATTATTTACTCTTGTCAAGGCTAATATGGCTAGAATGACTACACCAAACACGGTGAAACTTGACATAGCCTGATACACAAATCTTGGTGCAAAGATCTTCCAAACCATTAAATGTCGTTTGTGAAGACCCGCAGCTAGTATGCTGCCTAATAACTTTAAGCCATTATATAAGTAGATAGACAAAAACATTTTCATTTGCAGAAATTTAAATATTGGCAAATTTTCATGCATTACAAAGTCTCCTTTCCACTGGCTATCTTTTCCTTCCTTCCATACTGGAGAGTTACTGGCAAGAATGCCTTTAGTACAAGGCCACAGGATGAGTAATGGGGTTATAAATGTGAAGAATATTTCTGCCGCGAACATGTTTAAGTGAATCATCGCCGCCGGAATCAGCTTATTGTTCCAGTCACCATGGAAACCAACAAACGCTGCTTCAAATCGTATCGCCGGAATCGTCGCCTGATGCCCGAAACTGTAGAAAAAATTTGATGTGATAATACTGAACGATAGTATGCCATAAAACAGCATATCATCCTGACGACATAATCGTACCGCCAGTATAAACAATTCCAGGTAGCAGAATATGGCACAAACAGCGGATAGTACACACGGGGAGTACTCTTCACCAAGGAGGAGAGAAAGTAACAACAACAACAACATTCCATTGTAAACGATGGCGGATGAAAATATGGTCCCTAACCCGAATACTTTGGGTATTTCTGATGTATTGTCTGAAGGCGTGCCATCATGATTCCAATTCGACTTCACATATTTGAATACTTTATGGAAAAGGTCCTGACCTTGAATTTGAGGGTCAACAGAAATTGACCTTGGGTCTTCATGTTTTGATTGGGGTAAAATGTACATGAACAATGGAGATATGATAAATGCAATTAATGATATTGCTATGGCAACATACGCAACCTGAGGCAAGAAAACTTGCTGCCATATTGGTAAAGAGTCCAATACCTTATTTGGTAATTTTTGCAATGCCCAGTACAAAATAGTTGCTAAGCAACCAAAAGGTATCATATAGCGTGCACATAATGTTGCTGCATTACCACTATTGAGATTCCCACTAATTTTTAGCCATTTTCTCGGCAGGTAAATACTGAACGCTAAACATGCCGACCTAATGAAGTAAGCCACATTCTGATTGGTCAGAAATTTGTCCTCATTTTCCTCTCCTAACAGTTCCTTCTCGCTCATCTGTTCCTCACGTTTCGATCGGAAATTGGCCGAAAATCTAATACAAGCGCTACAAACTAATGTTACACAGAACACTATCAACAAGGTCTCGTACGATCCTTTCCTAAATTCTCCTTTAAAAAGTTTGGATTTATTCTTCGCAGACTCTTTCATGATCTTCACATCCTTGGCTAGTTGCCAAGCAATTTTAGCAAATAAATACCATACACATGTCTGGGATAGAAACTGAGCAATACTATCCTCATAAACTACGAAACTATTCGAAAAGTAAGTCACCACGGTAACGAACACAATGACACACGTTAGCACTTTATCTGGCGAAATATTTTTAATTCCTGATAGTAAACTTGTAAACAGTGACACTTTCGCAGCTGAAGGATTATCTTTGGCTTTCTTCCCACTTCTTGTCATTTGCACAATGATCGCTAAAGCAATGAAGTCAAACAGTCCGAAAATAAACGCCATAATATTGACGGCGCGATCGTTCAGGTAGAAGGACTGGAACACGGAGAAGAGGACGAATACAAGGGAGAGAATTAGTACAATTACTGTAATACCATTATCACTGTCACTCTCCTGTCTCGAGTCGGACGTCAAGCTCAGTAGATAAACATTCACCAGTAACGCCACCGCAAGAATCAGAGCACCTAACATCATTGATGCCATATCAAATTTAGCCCATACTTCCTTGCATAATTCCCGAACACCGTCCATGAAGATTTTATACTCTTTCTCCAGATAGTGCATGACCTCGTGCGCATTATCAACATTATTATGCACGAACATGTTGGTTACTAGAGATTGGAGCTGGTCCTCGGCAGCGTGTAGCCTATCTTGTAAGGGGACCAGTTTGTGTACCGGTAAATCTGTAGATGATAACATGTACTGTGTTATATACTCATTAATCTGGTGTGCATTCACTCTCAGAGCCTCAATACTGTGGTAGACTTCCTTGATGTGAGAATCCAGCGACCAGCTACAGTGGTTGATCAGGTCTGAAATTAAATTATAAATACATAAATGCCATATTTTCGTGAAGCCGATGCAGGAGATTGGTGATGAAAATGCAGGAGATTTCAATGAAATGCAGGAGATTTTTCTAGCTCAAACTTTAAACTTAAATAAATGAAGTTAATATGTAGTTTTCACTAATTTTACTGGTAAGACATTACCATGCATGCTTCATCAGCTAATCAAATTAATATTTGTTATCATTTTCATCATGCAAACCAAAAATGTCAAGGTTTCAGTATTCCAAGAAATGCAGGAGATTTGATAAATTTGCCGAAAATCATGCAGGAGTAGAGTCTCAAATGCAGGAGAATCCTGCATGATGCAGGAGATCTGGCATGTATGTAAATAAAATACTCTGGAATAATCAACAATACAGTAACACTTTTTAAACTTTGGATTAATTTATCTCAGTCCAATGTAAACAAATATTTTAAGCCATTAATTTAGTAATGGGTTACAAACATTTATATTTATACACAAACAGGACACCGAAAATAGCACATATTAGCCGTCCAGTATTCAAATGCCTTTAATATTTAATTTGAATTCCGTAGGAAGTTCTTAAACTAAGCTGATTTTAAATTTGGGATTTGCGTGTATAAAGCCTGACAAGATTGTCAATAATAGAACAAAGCAATCAAACAGAAAAATAACTCCTAAGAAAGACAACTTTGCAACCTTTATACAATTGACACAATACAAGTTACTTCCCTTGGAAACAATGAAAATTCTATAATTCATGGTTACCTCCCTTGATAAATAGGGAAAATACTTTCAGTGCAGAACTTAAGATTGTGTAGTAAATGGACAATAACATGAGAATGTACATACATGTACAGACATCTCACATTAAATGGACTGCAATAACTGCCCAGTTCTTTTACTGACCCGAACACTTGAACCTTACACATTTGTTGAGAAGGGGTCTTAGCAAAAGGGCCAATTACCATACTGTAAACTCATTAATTTCCATGAGGGATTCCAATTTCGGTGATTTCGTGGTTCAACTTCGACCACAAAATCAAATCCCATCTAACAATTTTTTTGACCTGACATTTATTACCTGAAATGCAAAATCCACGAATTAACATTCTGTCAAAATGGTCTCATTAACCCAAACCACGAAACTTTGTCCCATCGAAATTAAATGATTTTACAGTATATATAAAATTCCAGACTTACCTGTTATGACAGTACCGAGATTAGAGAAGGGAACAGGAGCCCCTAGAAGTAGCGATATAGTCGGTACAAGATCTATTTGAGACACAGTCTTATATCTATCTGGTTCAGGCTTGGAGGCTGTTATCTGAAAAAACAAACACAAATATAACTATATTTATAAAGAAATGAAATTCTGACAGGATGGCTTTCTTTTTTTATGATGAAATTAAATAAAGGGAAACAATGCAAGAATAGTAAATACTATCAGATAGAGTTATGGTTCTGAGTCACTGCAGTTCTCCTATTATATAATTTATGTCATATAATGAAAGCCTATATACAATATACTTCTATCTTATGTTTGGTCAGGCACTTGTTTTATTTTGGACTTATGCTCCAGACAAAAAAATCAAGTAAAAATAAGCAAAGGGAGATAATCACTAATTGGACAAAGTTTATAGTCAGGCTTTTGATAAAAAAGTACAACAAAGAAGCTCTCCTAGCTACCACAATTGAATATGTCATATTTCAAGTCAATTACAGATATTTTTTGTTATTAATTACATGCTAGGGACAAAAAATATGAGACAGAAGGACCAAGCAGATCAAGAAGTTGGGATAATTATCAAATCTTGGATACTAGACCTGTTAACTTTAATTTGCTAAAACATCAGTCAATATTGAATTAATGACAAATACATGTTATTGACAGTTGATATAATAATTATATCAACTTTCAATCACATGCATTTTAGATTTATTATCACACATAAATGCAATAAAAATATCCCCAAGGCTGTGCATCCCACACTGCATTGACAAGTAAATAATAATTTTTCAACTGTCACATCAATAATGAAATTGTCATACACAGTGACAATCTGTCATGTTTTACTGTACCCAAAGCTGAAGATTGCACACACAAAACAATACCCCCATACCTCCCACTTGTCACATTTTGTCAACAATTGAACATTAAATAACAATAACCTAAACACTGAAATTTGACTTGGCATCTTGGGTTTTGACCCTTTAAATTTCTACAAAGCTACATTTTGACCCTCAATGTTTTGATTTGAAGAATCATTTTCTCTTGAAAGTGTGAGTACTTTGTCTATAAAATCAGGGCTTTCCACTAGGCTCCAAAAGTGAAAAGTCAAAATGACTCAGTCATGACTATAAATTTTTCAAGAGTCATCAAAATTATGAAAATATTGACAGAAAATTTGTATAAAAAGTATAGTAAATTTGACTCTTCAACTTGAATTTTCAAGAGTCAAAATAGGCACTTTTGTTAAATTCAAGAGTCAAAATAGGCACTTTTGTCAAATTCAAGAGTCAAAATAGGCACTTTTGTCAAATTCAAGAGTCAAAATAGGCACTTTTGTCAAATTCAAGAGTCAAAATAGGCACTTTTGTCAAATTCAAGAGTCAAATGAAAGCCCTGAAAATTGTAAAATTTAGTCAAATGTATCAAAAAGACCCTTTAAATTCAGAAGCTAGTGGAATCCCAGAAATAAGATACATGCAAGTTGAGATATTTATATTACAATTATACAACAGTACATTGTTTTTAATTATTGCCTAAAGACCATATTAAGTAATCAAAATTTCCCAATGTTACAAAAATAGAAAATTCTAAAACTGAAAATTGGGACGAGCTTTCGGAAGGAGATGAGGTCCCCTCCAGTGCTTTAAATGCTAGTGTGTGGTACCTTTTAATCAAAGTACTTGTTGAAATTTTTGGTTTGTGTTGCATAACTATTCAACTTACTAATATTTAAGAGATTAGAGATTAGAGCTTAGTATTATGTTAAAAGCACTTAATCATCAGTATAAAATAATTTGTCAGTCTTGAATTATACTGGGTTACAATACAGGTTTTTCTTGAAAACACTTTTAATTACATCCTTCTTAATATTAAGCATAAAATCCAGCATGTCAAACTTCTAGGGACCAGCAGCATCATCAACTCAAGTATTATTATTTCAAAGAATTTTATAATGATACAACTCATGCTGATATGATACTGTAAGGCCATTAATTCGATGGGACGAAATTTCGTGGTTTTGGTAAAAAAGATCATACCAATGGAGCGTTAATTTGTGGATTTTGCATTTCAGGTAAGTAATTGGTACATCTTGGGTCAAAATCATTGTTCAATGGGATTTGATTTCGTTGAAGTAGATGAACCACGAAAACCACAAAATTTAACCAGCCACAAAATTAATGACTATAAAGTATGTACCCTACTATTATGATAACCAACCTGTGAGGAGCTGTATACAAAGAGAGCAGCATCTAGTTCTTCCTCACTGTCGCCACCATGATCCCCTGATGATGTCATCCCATGATCCCCTAGTACAATCAATACCGTATCTTTATCCAGTCTCTGTGTAATGTTCTTGATCACTTCATCCATCTGTGTAAGCTTCTCAGACATTGCTGGATGATTGGGACCGTATCTATGTCCACAATGGTCGACGCCAAGAAAGTGTCCGATCGTGACATCCCAGTCTTTCCGTCTTAGCTCTCCATAAATATTCTGTAGTATTCCATTATCCACTGTATGCAAGTCTTTCACATTGAACGATGGATAGGGATACTGGCGATTAAAACGTCCGGGGAATAAACTAGTCCATGTATCATCGCCGAGAAAAGTTATCCTTTTTCCCTTTTTCACCAGTTGATCAATGAAATTGTCCTCAGTGACTTCTGTGCTAGCAAAATTAGACCCAGCATCGACAAATGTGGGTAAACTACCAGTAGTTAGTCCCTTCAATCTTTGTAAAGTTGTTGTAGGTGGATCAGCCACAAATCTATAAAGTCTGGCATTCTTAGGTTTATGTTTAACCAAGTCATGAACAGTTTTCATTTTATTAAGGTATGGTTTATCTTTTCCAGGCATCGGTGCAACAAAGTCAAACCTCAAGGCATCAATCAAGATGATCACAGCTTTATCAAATCTTCTGTGTAACCAACAACCCTGAAATGTACAAATTACAATCAAACATAACAAAAAAACCAGTTCTTTAAATTTTTCAACATGATTATTAAAAATTTTGCTATACTCGAACATCAAATGTCACACACAGTAAGAAGTTTTATCATTTTCTGAAACTTTTTGATAGGGTGGACTGCATTGAAGAAAGCAGAATTACATAAAATTTCTTGATTAATATGTGAATATGAATCTATGTGGCTATAATATATATATTGCATATCTATTGCATTTCAGCCTCGTCACATATATAAATACTGCACAAACTGAACAGCTAACAGTGGACATTTGAAACAGAAGAAATTTGATAAACCATCACAATGCCAATGAATTGTCCAAAATATTCGAAATTCGCCCAAGAAGAAGCACAGCCATTATTCTATAAATGTGCATTTTCTTGACCAAATCTGACCAATGTTTCCATCCATGTAAGTTCGGACCAGCACTATTTCGCCACATGCAATAAATTTCCATAACCACTGAATCAAAAGGAAGCCATTGATTTATTGGAATAAGACATAACGATTGCCATTTACACAGACGACAATGTATAAAATTAATCCCATTTATCGTTCGTTTCAGTATACTTAAATTGTTATTATCGCATTCAATTAAATGGTGACTGCAAAGGAAAACTGTGAAATGCATGGATACTGCTTTGAAATGATTGACAGAATTGATGGTACTTCATGCAAAACATTTTGTTTTATGGTGTACGCTGGTGGAACTTGCATAATTATGGCAGTCTTCACGAAAAACTTTTCAAAGTGCTAGCCAGTCGGGGTACCAACAAGGCAAAACTTACTAGCCGGGTAGCCCGAGGAGAAATTTACTAGGCTGACCATTAGATTATTAAAATTATTACAATTTACACTAGCCTTTCAGACTAGTCACCTAGAGAAAATTACTAGCCTGACTCAGTTGTTACTAGCCTCAGGCTTCGGGCTAGTGGCCAAATTCGAAGACTGTTATGGTCCAACAGATATTGGTGCAGATGATTTTTTTGCTGAAAAGTGTTTTGTCATAATTTGATGAAACGAACGCAACTCAATCTGAGCCATCCAGCTGTTAGGTTTAAAGAAGAAACAGCTTTGAGGGTTAAAAGGAATGATCATCATCAAAAAGTTTGGACTAGTTAGTAATATACTGAACTAATTTTTGTCAAAAACCTAAATTACATGTTAAATAAATGCATCATTCAGTTGCATCCACGCCCCTCACACGCTCGGGTTGGGCGGGACTTACTTTGGGTTGTCAACCCCCTCCTTCATTCCCCGCCCTGCCGGAGACAGCGGAGTCTGATGGTAAAATCTCTGTTTTTTCCCTGGCTCCAGTTGTCCCGCACAGTGCGGCGGAAGCTGGAAGGTAAAACAATGCCATTTCCCCGGCTATCCACCACCCATCTCCGGGGCTTTGAGCTGTGGTTGCAACTGACTGAGTCTGATGCATTTATTATTTTATAGGTCTTTGTTTTTGTGCAGGCCATCCCGGTGGCCACGAGAATTAAGTTTGTGCCAAGCCCAGGTTGTGACATGCATAATGAGTACAAAGATATTATTAAGCGGCATCGACTTATTAATTCTCCACTGACAATCACTTTCAAATTATATTGCAGAATTTGAGTTTCTAATAATAAAGTAATCCGTCTAAACTGGTCTCATCCGAAAATAGGGTTACTAAAACACCGCTTACCTCTGCTCCATGTTTTTGCCCGTCCCAATACTGTGCGAAATCCACGCGACAGCTACTGTTCATTGATATAACATCACGCTTCAACAAAAACCCTTTTGTAAAGATGATACTTCCGACAAAATACATGAAAAACAGGTAAATTAACATGCACACAAATTTCGTTGTGGAAACCTCCATTTTGGAAATCATCTGAGTTAAAAATACTGACCAATCAACGTTGCTTTACCTTGAGAAAATATTTATCGGAAAGATACATAAATTACCAAAAGGATTAAAATCTCCTTGCAGAGTTGTCGTTAGTTTCTCTAATCGTGGTGGTATTTGAGATGGACAGAAAGAATCATTTTAGCTATAATCTGACTGGGTTTAAATGAGATTTTTTTTTCTCAGAATATGTCTACTATTGAAAGAGATATTTTTCCCAACACATGCTCCTCAATGTCCCAACACATGACCCAATTTATCCCAACACATGGCCCTCTTTGTCCCAACACATGGACCTGTTTGTCCTAACACATGGCAAATTAGGTAAATTACGCACTTATGCTTTGTTTAAGAACATTTTCGAACATGAATTATACCTTGATGTTATAAAAGTACCTGAAATAAGATCTTGCTACACTAAATTTAGAATTAGTGCACATAAATTGGTAGATACAACAATACATCTGTTTCACAGAGATTATGCAGGATTTGTGATCTAGGGGAAGTGAAAGATGAACTTCACTTCATGTTTGTATGCCCTAAGTATCAGTCTTTAAGGAACATATATTTGGACGAAACATCACAGATTTGTAAAAACCTTAACTCTCTATCATTAAAAGACAAATTTATATTCTTATTAAGTAATGAAAATCATGAAATTATTAAAAGAACAGCTGAATATATTTGGTCCTGCTACAACTCCAGGCTAAACCAGCTTAATAGTGCTGCGTGATGTACATTTCAATTCAATTGTGTATTTTGATAATGTTTGTTTATATAATTATAACATTATGTTTGTCATTTGCCTATTTTACTTTACTGTTATACTAGTCCTTAGTTAATTGTTTTACTACTAATCAGAATCAAGCCTGTGTTACTTTATATATCTTATGTTCTTGTACATTCTACATCTGTTAATATGAACTAAGGCACCGCCTAAATGAGGGATTAAATACACATTGGATATCTGCTAAGCTATGTTTCAGATAGAAACTGACTAAATATGAGTTGAATTTAGATGTTATACAATAGGCCTATACAAAGATAATTATTGATCAGCAACTGATCACTTTTCCTCTTTAAATTTATTTTAAGACCAGAAATAATAATTATTCAAAATTTCAGATTGGCTATGTATCTGTGGTTTATGTTTGGAATAAGTGTAGGCATCCCAAACCTGGAGTTTTACCTATATTATACTGATTTGTTATACATTGCAACTTAACGTCATGAGTCTTTTTGGCGTACTTTTGGTATGACGTCATTGCCTGTTATTTGTGACGTCATGACATCACGTCTTGTATTGGCGCCGTGTATCCAGTACAGTAGCGTATTTCTTACTTCCCTATGCTTATTTAAATAGTTTGTTTTATTTATTGAATATTTTTAAAGATGGTTTTAGTTCGAAAGAAAATGATAGGGGGCAACCGTTTACAGATTACTATTTTTTTATTTTCAAAGGACCATTCACCTCGGAAAACTGCCTGAAATTTTTGACCGGAAATAACTTTTTCTGAAAGCATTAGTACCTGCAAAGACTCGACGAAGATAAGCACGTGGACATTATTGATATGGGTATTTACAATAGCCAGCTTCGCTGGCTATTTAATCCCCTATTATGTGATTTATATGCCCGAGAGGGCCCATAATTGGTAATACAATTTATTCTATTCTATTCTATTCATGGTCCTCTTTGTCCCAACACATGGTCCTATTTGTTCTAACACATGTTACTATTTGTCCCAACACATGCTCCTCTTTGTCCCAACACACATGGTCCTATTTGTCCCAACACATGGTCCTCTTTGTCCTAATACATGGTCCTCTTTGTCCTAATACATGGTCCTCATTGTCCCAACACATGGTCCTCTTTGTCCTAATACATGGTCCTCATTGTCCTAACACATGGTACTATTTTTAAGGTGTATCAGCCTGATATAAGGATGTGTCAAGGTATGATTGTGTATGTGTATTCATTTTCTTGTGAAGTTACCAGACAGAAGTATGTTGATGGTCTGGTAAGTATACATGTTCATTGTGGATCTTGGTTTTTAATGTTTATATTTTCATGAAACATATACCAAAGACCTAAATTACATGAAAGTTAGGTCTTTGCATATACAATACAATATAATAATAATTTATTATTATATTTGCATATCAAAGACGTGTTTAGACGTCTTCGTTGCATATGAATACGTATTTCTTCATTTAGAGCCCTAGCTAGCTAAAACATAATTCAGGTTATACTAGTATACATTTATTATATACATTAGGCCTATTACATATTCACAGTTTATTTCGGACCTGATACTGTCGAATATGAACTAATTGTATATACGTGTAGCTTGTTTATTGGCACTGAATGAAGGAATATAATGCATGATGTGTTGATGTTAGGTTTGGTAGCAATGAAATGCAGCAGAATTAGTTATATAAAAGCATTATTCTCGTCAAAATATAACATAATCGAAATGAAGTTACATTGAGGCTGGAGCTCTTCTATATATATTTATAGTGAAGATCCTGATCTGAATCTTTTCGCTGTTTAAATCTCTTTCCTGTATTTAAAACTCTGATTCATGACAGCTGTTTCCTTTTCCTCCCTTAATCGCGCTCTGAGTCGTTTTATTGTGTAGTTTTCCCTTTTTCTTGAAGGACAGTCTTATTCCGAGTTGCACTGATTTTTATTATGCACGATTTTTTAACCGGTCAAGAAATCCCCAGATTGTTTTTAATTCGACGCCCACGATTGCACTTCATCGCCGCGGGAGGTCAGCGGAACAGCCACAATACACAATTAGTTGCCTTTGTGGATTGAGACTCGACTGTTCGTGCGACGGTACACCGAACTCATTTTAAGAGTATTTTAAATATTCACGATGTGTGAATATCGGATTTTCTTTTGATGATGTCAAATAAGGATGGATTTACCTAGTTTTCGTTCAATTGCCTTTCTCGGATGATTTTTGTGACTATTATTTAAGTTTTATTTCAAGAACCAAAAATGGCCGACTCTCGCCCAAGTTCCTTCGTACTGTTTTGTGTATTCGTTGTTTGTCTGTCTAATTTATGTTATTTCGCTCAAAGTTTGGACTTATCGTGTATCGAAGTAAAGAAAGAATATCTTGGACTCGGATTCAAAGATGAAAACAGCGTGCCTATATCCCCTACATCAGGTAAATGTTGCATATTCTTGTAACTTTTTCAATTTGTAAATCGCTCATTGATGAACTTCATTCATTTACCTATGTTTTCTGGTGTTGTCTGATTCCAACTGGGGGTCATGACCTGGAGTTTTAGAAACCTTCTGGTAGCCAGAAAATACTGGCTAATGTTTGAAATGTCTAGAAAATACAGAAGATGAATAAATAATTGGTTACTAATTGAAAAATATTTTCTGATTTTGGCATGTGCATGAGACTATTTTGAGGGTTCTATTTTGATATTCTCAGTCATAATAGATGCCATGTGTTTGTAAGCAGCGATAGTTTTTACGAACTTGTATATTTTATCATTCTGATCTTCTTGAAAAAGTTTTCTGCGACTAATTCCATTTTGACCAGATTCCTTCTTGTTCAATATAAACTTTATAATAAAGATAATTTATCATTTTATGAAGTACTATTACTTTGATAAATAAAAACAATTCATACTATTATTTACATGACTGTGTGAATTGTGCCCTTTGGGTTTTCTAAAAAGGCATGTCGATTCGCCACTTCTTATCTATTTAATAGTATAGTATTAACTGAAAGATGAATATCAAAATAGAATCTACAAAATATTTCACAACAATTGTGAAACAAAAATGTTTTCAACTTGGTGTTTTACATTATAAGTGTATTGTGTTTTATTCCAGCTAATACTTTACAAATAATTATTACAATGAAATACATTCAATTGGTTATTCAAACCTACACAAATGGAACATGCACACATGTAATTATAAAAATGGTAACTACTTATTTATTACTATCTTTATTATATAGACTTTAAGAAAGTATCATTTACTGTACACAAAAGTACCACATTCAAATCACACAGTAGTAACAACACATAAAGCAACCTAACTTCTTAAACATGGTAATTAACTGTATGGCCAGTGGTCATAATTTATTTATGTACAGCCCAATTACTATTGAATCAGAATGTGTCAATTTATTCTCCAAGTAGCAATTACTTGTCACCTTGAGCATATGCCCATTACAGGGTATAAAACCGTATTCCCCAAAACAGCCAAAGGTAAAGCTAAGGGCAGATTTTATCTATGTTGTTAAATATTAGTCAATGTTACAACACTACATTATTCTGAAATGTTAACTTTATTGACTATGTGTATATACAATATATACCCGAGATAAAAACATGTGTTATATACTGTCACTAATTTGACTGAAATTTCAATAAAGTTTGAGTCGCTGACACATTGCTGCACATTGGGACACTTGACTAGATTATGCTGTACAAATAAACAAGTATAATAAACAGCATAATATTTTTTCACAACAAAAGTAACAGCGTAACTAATCCATATTTAAGACCATTTGTGAAGAAACAACATAACAATTGGTAAGTACAACAAATAAGAAGGCTTGATCAAAGGGTTTAAGATATAGCTTGAAGCCCAAATTGACAAGAAAGGTGTCAAAAGATTAATGATAGTGGTAAAAAGTCAGTTTTTACCCCCATGTCAGTGGTAAAAAGTCAGTTTTTACCCCCATGTCACCTTTGAGTTTGTCTCAATCATGTCTCTCGGCCATACGAAATTTTAATCTCAGTTCAACTACTTCATTTCTAAAGAAAAAATTCACATTTATGCCAAATATTTCCATCACTTCTAATGGAGTTCAGAAGCTTCTCTCCAATTTGAAACCTGAAAAGGCAGCTGGCCCTGACAATATTAAACCTCTTGTTCTGAAAACCCTTAGTCAGCAGATTGCACCAATCATAACCCTGATTTTTCAGAAATCCCTTGATACAGGTATTCTTCCAAAAATATGGACGTCGGCAAATGTGGTCCCACTTTTCAAAAAGGGAGACAAGGAAGACCCAGCAAACTATAGGCCCATATCCTTAACATGTATTTTATGCAAAGTTCTAGAACATATTGTAGCTTCCAACCTTACTGCCCACTTTAATAGAAATAACATCCTCTATGATCTACAGCATGGTTTTAGGGCATTTCGATCCTGTGAGACACAGCTTCTGCAACTTGTTGATAACATAGCTAATAATATGACCAATAGTCAACAGACAGATATGATTTTATTAGATTTTAGTAAAGCCTTTGATAAAGTTAGCCATCTTAAACTTCTATACAAATTACAAGAACATGGTGTAAATAATACAGTAATCTTATGGATTAAGTCATTTTTAATTGGTAGAACACAAACAGTAGTTCTGGAAGGTGATTCATCCTCAGAGGTCCCTGTTACGTCTGGGGTGCCCCAAGGATCGGTACTCGGCCCATTACTGTTTCTTTTATACATAAATGATTTACCAGACCACATAACTTCACAAGTCCGCTTATTTGCTGATGACACTGCCGTATATTTAGCTGTCAATAACACTCAAGACTGCCAAACTCTTCAAAATGATCTAAATAAACTGATGAAATGGGAAGAAATATGGGAAATGGAGTTCAATCCTAGTAAATGTGTTGTCCTAAATATTACAAAAAAGAGAAATCCTATTACCTATAACTATGTATTGCATGGCCATATTTTAGAATCAGTTGACAGTGCCAAATACCTTGGAGTAAATATATCAAATGACCTCTCATGGAATAAACACATAAATCAAATAACAAATAATGCTGCTAAAACTCTTGGATTCCTTCGCAGAAATATAATTACAAAAAATCAAAAAATTAAAGAAGTAGCATATAAAACACTGGTAAGACCCCAGGTGGAATATGCATCATCTGTGTGGAGCCCCCATACCCAAACATATATTAATAAAATAGAAAAAGTGCAACGTAGAGCCATAAGATGGGTAAAAAACAACTACTCCCCGTATGAAAGTGTCACAAAAATGCAGAATGAACTTGGATGGCAGACCCTACGTGACAGAAGAGACCTCACCAGACTGACTATGTTCTATAAAATAGTGTATGGCTTAGTGGCAGTGCCAGTTCCAACATATCTTGTAGCACCTATGAGAATGACACGCCACATGCACCCCCTTTCATACAGGCAAATACACACAACAGCTAGCTATTTTAAATACTCCTTCTTCCCATATACCGTTGTGCTTTGGAATAGTTTACCTAGCAACATAGTCCTCCAGCCAGACCTAGAGGGGTTTAAGACTCATCTTAGCCCCTCTCTCATTTCAAATCGCCCCTGAGTAGCCAAAACAGTGTTTTTATCAGCTTTTAAACTATAAATATTTCACCTTTTATCTAACACTATCACACTTTATTCTTCTCACTTTCTCACTTTGAAGTCTTCTTTCATCACTTTTTATTACTTTTATCTTGCACTGACGCGCACCTGCTAGTTTACCCGAAAGGGGCTTAAGCAGTATACAAAGATAGAAAAGCATCACTGGTCACATGTGGTGGTTGTTAATATTAAACAGCATATTTGGCACATGTATGTCCCTGGATCAATATATTTATGATCAATGTCTATGTGACAATGTTTTACGAATTTGAGAATTTAGACGAATACGAAAATTTATTTTGCATGTATAATGAAATTAGACGAATACACAGTGTATGTAGTCCTTCAGAAATGCCAGCATAGATGTTATAAAAAATTGTGACATGCTTGAAATTAGAAATTATGTGTTTTGTTTCAAAAGATTTTTTTCACCAATTTAAACAACTATTAGAAGAAAGTCTAAAATTGTTTCAATAATTATAAAAAGTATGATTATATTCGTGAAAACAATTTGTAAAAAATAAAGACTTTTACTCATTAAATTTAGTGAGATACTTTTGCGAAATAGTTTATACAGATTGTGAATACTGTGTTACATCTGTCTTCCTATAAGACAGTTTTCATATCCTGTGACCTCAGCATTTCTGTAAAATAGTTGAGTAACCTGGTTACTGCTTTATGTTACCAATTTTCCCAGTAGCTATATTTGTGTATGACACCATCTAACTGAACATTAGGTGATAAGAAAATTGTTGTTCGTGGCAAGTGAGACACTGTTTCCCTTGTTACGCCTTCAAGTTTTATACGTCAACGTTTGCCAGATCGGTGAGATCGTTGCAAGATCGCACAATCGTTTTACAGTATTTTTTTGATAACCCCTGACCCATGGTAAACATTTTGTGATGGCATTGTATGTTTTTGAATGTAGAGTATTGATTATCAGTTTAAATTTTCTGATATAAATTTTAAAATCAGGTCAGGTTAGATAAACTGCATGTTTGTTAAAGTGCCATTTAGTTGAAATATCGGGTAAAAAATGCCTTGCAATTTATCCAATTTTCAAGTTTTGTCTGACTTATGCATACGTACATGTACAATATTATAGTAAATTCGGGAACTAGAAATCTGGTCCTCACCCGGGATAGAACCCTAGACCCTTAGCCCTGAAGGTGGACACTCAACCACATCGCTAAAGAGTTAAAACTCAACAGCAAGGCTGTTGGATGTGTTGGTGGCCATATCCCTACATTGAATCACAACAATATTCATGTTACTGTATATATACATAAACATGAACAATATTGTTAATATGGCACCAATTTACATATAATTATATTGTATGAACAGCTGAGTTGCATACATATATGTTGATTAGCTAGATTTGTGGCCAACACCTATAATAATGTAAACACAAGGTTTGCTAAACTGCATTTAACTTGGAAGTATTATTAAATCACTAGTCTATTATATGACCACTTAATCATGAATATAAAAGTTAATTTTCTCCACTTATTGGCTGTATCAATATAGTTGTTGTTGTTGTCTTAGCAACTCTAAATGTTTGCATTGTTAGTCTGGTCAAAAGGCTATTTAAAATAATTGATTACCGAATTTCATGATCATCTCCTGGATTTTTTGTCCAAATCACAAGAATAAAACCATGGCAGTATTTGGAATGATAGTTTTATTTTAGCCCTGCATTTAGCTTGTCTGCCTCCGTAAGCTCCATCCTGTCTGAGATACTGACATATTTCATAATGCAACTTTACAAATTCTTAAAGTTGACACTTGTCATCATAACTTGTAATATATTGATCTAACTGCCTGTATTAATTGGATTAGTGATGCCTCTTTGATCTGAAATATAATTATACTAAATAGTGATGGTAGAAAGAATGTATTGGCAACATAATTTGACACGTTTGTAGTCGGCATACCTTTTATTGAAGTGTCAATCAGAGAATGGTAATAGGTGATAATAGGTAGCAATTAAAATGATGAACTAGCTTCCATCAGTCACTGTTAGTGTATGTAGACTCTGCATAGTCTGAAACTGTAAAAGCAATGCATTAATAGATCAACCAACTGACCTTCATATAAATTTTTTTTCTAATTTATTAGACTTATATTTTGATTATTTAATATGGAATTGATAATTTGTAAGCATTATGTGGTCAAGAAAACTGTTAGAGTCAGACTGGGATGTTAGACTCATAGACTTGAAGTTGAAGTTGTCAACTTGAAATCATTTGTTCTTCAATCCATTTGAAAAAGTACTAACAATTTAATGACTAAAGTCAGTTCTTTGTATTTGATTCACAATGGTCAAATATAGAACTCCCAAATTTTGTCGTAAATTGCTCTATTTTTAAATGAAAAACTTGAAATATTCATTTGGTATTTAAATGCTGAAAGTACTCTGTCAGGTATGGATACTTGTTTGAACAAATGATCACATCCTTGCTATTCTATTTAATCACAAGTGTCCTGTGTATGTCTCTATATTTATACAAAGATAAAAACATCCTGGCTTAGAAGTTACCACCAAGTACTCTGATTATTTCATTGTATTGTAAGACTGTTATTTATTCATGATTGAGGAATGAAACAGTTTGTGTTTGCTTAAAATCTTAATGTCATTCTTCTCAACTCTGTGCTAACATCATGGCATTAAACAAGGGGCAAACATTTAGTGTACAAATCATAAATTCATAATGTTAAGTAAGTTGTTAAGTGTCACAACAACATGATTTCATTACGTAATGCCTCTTGGACTTCGAGACCACCATTAGTATTGGGTTTGCTTAGCCAAATTGACAAAATACCTTGTTGATTATTGTGAGGCACAGGTTGGCTGATACAAAGATACAATGCCACTGGCAGCCACTGCACAATGGTAGAAAGAAGTCTGGCCTCTGAATTACTACCATGTCCTAACGTGCCTGACTTAAACCATATATCTGCTCCCCATGTATTGATGTTTTAATTGATAATTTCTATCCGGATGAACTGCATAAAAAACCGGACAAACTTCCATTTTGACTTTTACTTAGGCTTCCCTCCCTGGAAGACAAGATCCTGTACAAACTACAATATAACGAAATAGTGAGTTGAACAGTTCACATGTTGTTGCTGTGTGTAACTATGTACATTTGTACTTAGAACATAAAACATGGTGTGATGTTTTCTATTTAAGGTGTTACTTCATTATGTATACATGATGTACAATGTTTCAGCCTAAAGACATTGTTTTTACTTGTCCTTGGTGTGTGTTAATGCATTTTTCTACCTAGCTACATTGTATGTTACATGAATACAACAACAGAAAACTCCCCTCAAACTGTATGCTGGTCAGTAAAAAATCCTGTGTATTATTCAACAATATTAATTTTAAGACCATCCCAGTTAAAATGTTTGTGCAACATATTGTTATCCTGCCTTGTCTTCTGAACAATTGGCCCTTTTTTGGCCCCTACTTCAATATTTAAGGAGCTATGAGTGTGGGGACAGTCCTCTTTTTCCTTTCTTTCCACTTTGCATCCCGAAACTCTGTAGACAATTTTAGCAATTCACACATCAGCTGAGCTGAAGTCTGAGTCTGTATTTTAAGCTATTATTCCATCAAATAAGTAAATATTGCCTATTATAGTATAATGTAGACGTATATACCCATTGTTTGAAGTTTGACATTAATGAAAAAAAAATTACAAAAAAAACTGGTGGTTCTGACCTACAATGATTTGGATCTAAATGAGTTTGTGCTGAGCTTGATTGGATGATGACAGGTTGATCATTATCAGATATAGTGCATGAAAGAGCATGTCTGTGTTAGGTGTGTGTTAGGGCCGTGTGTGCAGTTAGGTAAAAGATAGCAGTCTGACTACCGGGTCTAAGATAACGCTAACCAAATAAATATTAAAATGGTAGTTACATTTTTTATATGTATAATTTCCATGTATTTACGTAATCTGAAGAAAAGCATGTAAAAAAATGCAGGCTAAATGGACTAAAGTATCAAGAACACGATTGTTGTACAAAAGTGACTTTTGAAATAAATTCATCTGACCGACATTGGAATGGCTAGGATTCCCCCAAATTAGGGAACCCACCAGGTGATTCCTCTGGGATTCCCCATCAGTTGTTAACTAACATTTATTCTTTATCTCAAATAATCTGTATAAACTTTAATTATATGATCTGATAATTAACCTTTAATATTTTATTTACATTATAATTTAAATTAATGGTTGCAAATTTTATCAACATACTTCCAATTTGTCTGTCAATTTTAAAATAAAAGTTCAATTTATAAGAATTTTTAATAAATTTTATCAAATACCATACAAATCTAGCCACCTGAATCTTTACAATATCTTCAGCCACAGTCTTGTTTGGCAAAAATATATTGTTAGGTAATAAAAAACCTGTCTAGCTGTGTGATGTTATGAATTTAATATCACCCAAGCACCTGTATATATATTAGTTCTTTGATCTTCTGTCTGCGTTTGGCTACTTCATGCAGTTATTTGATACGGAAGTCGTACATAGATCAAGTATTATTGGTGGTCAGGGAATTGTTATTCGACTTTGTTGAAAGACCAGGTTGAAAAAAACATTTGAATTATTTTTAGTTTAATCATGAAATTCTGATTATTCAATGTGAAAAAGACGAAATTCAATCTTAAAGACGAAAATAAATATATTGCAGTATCCTGTCCATAATACTGGTAAAAGACGAAAATAAATATATTGCAGTATCCTGTCCATAATACTGGTATATTATGTAAATTTACCATTTCTTAGCTCAACTGTAACGCAGTAAGGTATAATAGTGTTATGCGGTACTGTTAGTCACCCAGGTTATAAATTATTAGTAGAGAAACATTATGAAAGTTGTTTTTATTGGTGTTTCAAAGATATTATGATGTATTGTTGTACAGTATTGGTGTTGTAACTCGTTCATGCTTGGTTTTGCATAAACTCACTATATGCCCATCCCGATGTGATCGCAAATACTGATTAAACTGCCTAAAACGTGAATGAACGTTGTTTTGCTGTTTTGAATTTTAAATTGGGGTTTTTGATGTACTCTTATCTGCGTGGTTATTAATTGTTTGGTATACAGCAGTTTTATTATGACTTGCAAGTGTATGAAGTATTTTTTATCATTTTCATCATTTTCAATGTAACTATTGATAAAAAAATATTGGTGATAAATATAATAATTATGTAACATTTTGTAATATTTATTAAAGTATCGAGTTTCGCTATGATTCTAAGATTGTCGCTGATGATTGTAAACTAAGTACATCAGTGTCACTCATTGATGTATCATTATATTATATAGTCAATGGTAGTAATATTTTGTGTCGTAAAGCTTGGGTATGTTAGATAATCATATAATTCACTGGCTTACGGCTAAGAATGAGAAGGTTGTTACTACTATTTACAAAGGTGTACATATTTGAAATCTGCATTTAATTTACAAGGTGCTTCTTCTGTTCTTCAACTTCAACTTCAATGTGGATACTCGTCAAAATCTGCAAGCAGACATTTAATAAAAAAACACACACAGTTGATTGTATCATTGAAATGTTTTTTTTGAAAATTTAGAAAAATAAAAAAAAATTGTTTTCAAATTATCTTTTTCAATGATACAGTTACCTGTGAAAAAGTTGGCAATTGGGTCACATTTGGGTCAAAAGAACTGGTTCACAGTCTTGCAAGGTATTCTCAGGTGAGCACTTTTAGTGCCAATGGAGCTCTTGTTTACTCTAAAAAACTGGGGAGATACAATTTGGCTGTATTTAAGATTAGATCGCAAATGTTATAAGTTTTCATAGAGATATAAACCGGTTATGTAATGGGTTTTTAATGTATTTTCTGAATTTTTGAAGTGTTGCTAGAGTTATGATAAAAATTACTGATATCTCACACAGAATTGAAATTTGTATGTGTTCCATACTTGCGAGTTAGAGCACATAATGCATTTAATTTGCTGTCGAAATTTTGGCAGGTTTCAACGACCATGTTACATTTTTATGTGTGTATTAAGAAATCCAAATGATATACTGTAAGTGATTCTTTACCTTTGTTCACTTACCATTGTTTCGCGCCAAATCCTTGTTTAATTTTTTTGGAAAATGTTGGCTTTTGCGTAGGATGGTAATCTTCTCATTTTCAACTGTGTCAACAGTTTAACCCTCGTTTTTTGACACTTATATAAATTGTGTGGAATTTGTGAGTTTTTTGCAGATGTTTCTGTTAGTTTTGCCACTGTTGTTGTTGTTGTTGAATCTTTCGTCTATCCCAAGTTAAATAGAGAACAGTGTTCACTTTCGTAAGTCAGATAAACACACACAACCACATGAACTACAATATGAAAGTCCATCTTGTTAGGATATATAAAAGTGATGCACTGGGTCAAATCATTCCTGGTTTTGTTTCCTGAATGTCATAATTGCTAGGTTACATGTTTTCTTCATTGACATTGGCAATAGGCACAATCCGGAATGTACAATGCAAATTTGCATGCGGTACAAATAATGTTGACCTCAATCCTTTGCTAATGCTATTGTGATTTAAATAAGCATCGCTCATTTCAATGGTTCATACATGAATATTTATCGAACGAAAACGGTAAAAGTTGTTTGTACCGCGGGAATAGTGTGGAAAAACCAGATTGCATTGAATTCCGGAGTATATCTATTGGCAAGGACTGAAGGAGTGGTCTGTGCTTCAAGTCTAGATTTGTGGACCTTACATTTACCTAGAGCTATCTGACTCATATTTTTCTTACAAGTGTGCTATTTAAACTTCTGTTTGGACAAAATTTAGTTAGATATGATTTTTCTCAGAAATCACAAGTTCATGAAGAGTCTCAAAGGGAGATAATAATCCAATGTTATAATACTATAAGATAGTTTGCATCATGTCTATATCATGCATCACTAGTCCAAAGTATTTTCCTGTTACAAAAACTTTTGTTTTTTACGCCTTTCACATAGTGATACCTATCTTATATCAGTTTTTCTGAAGTCACACTAAGTCTTTCCATGGTTTTTGTTTAGATGGTATTTTATTTTGATAATGGTCTTAATTCATTCTTTCATTTTGCTGAGATTTAGGTTCCTAGAAGTCTAGCAACTGCTTAATGCCTTGGCATAACATGTCGAAATGACTTCTTTTTGATGTATCCAATGTCATGAATTTCCCAAGTTTTTCTTTCTTGACTTCTGTGCATGCATTTAAAGCTATGTTTGAGAAAACATTCCTTTTCCTCTCCGAACATATGCCTTAAATGTGTTCAATCCTGATGAAATTAGCATAGAAAAGAAATTCTTGTTACAGAGTTTTTGTTGTAAACCATCGGTCATGAATACAAAAGGGCATCCCAGCTTCTTAAACGGGTCTCCGTATCCAATGGCAACAGCCAAATATGTGTGTGATGTATCTCGCTTTGATAGAGAAATATTGTGATGCATGTGATGTTAGGCTGTATGATGTAATAGACGTGGAAAATAAATGGGGTTACCCTCGTGTGCCCGAAAAAAAGAGATGTAAATTAAAAATTTCGAGGGCTCAGTGCTAAACTATGGTAACTACTTTGATTTATAGAGGCACATACAATAGTTACTCTGTGAGCCCTCTTAATATTGTTATTTGTTGGTGATAATATAACGAATAAAGGGTCAAATTGCCCAGGCCCCTAAGTTGAGGCCTTTCATTGACATTGTCTGAAAAATGCTTTGTCAGCATAATATTTGTAAACTATAACATAATGTGTGTTCCAGCTGAAGATGAAGTCACCATTTAGTTAACACTGAGTATTGTATACATTATCTAGCAAGAAACATGCCTATAGGGCAACGAGAGTCCGAAAAGGTAGATTGTGCTGACAAATACATTTACCACATTGTCTGCTTACTTAATTGTATAGGAAATTGTATGTCAATGTTGTTACTGTTGTATTACAGCAAGTGGCTATAAAAATGTAATGAAAGTCGACAAACAAGGCAAGTTATACTGAAACAAGATTTGCTGCCATGTACGAAGCAATTAATTTCTTGTAGTCAGTGTTCAATTTTAAGATTAACTTAGTCCGAATTGTTGGTTTTGTTTGCAGGGCTAAGAATTTGAATTATTTTATTGTGTTTTAATGTCAATTTGATTTATCTCTATATGTATTGGGTAATTTTAAAATTAAATTACATATGTACTTGTACCAAAATCCTGTTTAGTCATTGTATTTATATCCAGTTTCAAATTGTCCTTAATATAAAAATAATATTTTCGTACACCAATTATACAGTTGACCAACGTTTATATTACATGGTATATTACATGGTATATTTAGTTTAAATGTACTGGATATGTTATGATAATGACATTGTATTATATATATAACTGGAAAACGAAAAAATGGAGATTCATTGTTGTTGACAGGGTTTTCATCATTATTATATTACTTGATAACCGATCAGCAGCAAAACAAATGATTTGCAAGGTCAGGACCCTTTGTATAGTAACAATTGTTGGTAGAACAAAACATCTGTTCTGAAGTGCTTATTATTAAAATATTTTAGAGTTAAAAAAAAACAACCAACAATCCAAACATAATTTTTAAACAATGTTTTTAATTGACAATCCACTAATAATGAAAACCCTGTCTCTATGACAGAACGGGTCAACAATTATATGACTGTATAAAAAAATGAAAGTAAAAAAAATCAATTTATAATTTTCGAACCCAAGGACTGGCAGGAGTGCGTCATAATTCAAATATAAGATTGTTATCTTCAATGTTGTGAATATTTTGCTCATTATACATTCATTAATTTCAATATATACATAGTTTACACAATGTTACCTGTCAACAGTGTTTGCCAATGACTCATAGATCTACCAGATCCATGCATGTTTTATCTAACATAGATTGTTATACTCACCATTATAAAACATAATACCAGTCTTACCTCAAATTGTTAAGTTATACCTTAATTTTGCCCTTTCACTCGCCCGTAAAATTACACGACACCGGCCTGTCTTTTCGTTCATTTCATTTCAGATGCAAAATATACTGTGCAGGATAAGTTGTATGATTTTGCGGTCATATATTTTAACAGTATAAATGTATAAAATATGGTAAAAAAAGTAATACAATGATTATGGTATAAGAAACGGATCCTTCATGCTTTAATGAAATGTATAATAAATGTATATAGATGGTATTTCAGTTTAATTATTTGGAAATAATACCACCGATACGGTGTTACACAATTTTTTTCCATTTAATTGCGATACACTTTGGCCACCCAGTATGTTTGGTATTGTAGCTTAAGCGTAATATTTGAATTTAAGTACCCTGAAGTTTTTTATGTACCTGTATGCTTCAGTGAATTGTAGAAGGGATTTGCTTTGGGTCAGTAATTCAAAGAATGCATGTTGTGAAGTATACAATTCAGTATATTTTATCATTATAAATGTAAATCGTTATCATTTCATGTAGGCTTTAATTGTCCACCTAAGTAAAAGCCTTGTGGTTACAGAAGCGCACCCACATGTAGTCTGAGGGGTTTTGCTTTGATCCTAGTTGCTGCCAATTTATACCAAAAAATAACCATGCTGAAAGCTATTATAATGATACTCGGGTTAATTGCCCTAATTGTTAAAAATGATGCTGACTGACAACATAGCTATAAGTTGGAGGTAACTGCAACTTCCTCCAGGGCAGGATAAAGTAGTCACCATATGACTGAAGCACTGTTGACCAGTGTGGATAAAAGTGGTGCAATTGAGTGAATTCTTAAATAACTTAATTGGTGCCAATTTGATTAATGACAGAATTGTTTTAACACAGCAGTTGATACTATCAAGCCTGCTGGTTCTTGTCAAACTTAGCCTATCGAACTTCAATATTCCTATGATAAGCTTACCGGTGAAATCAACCACCCCTGACAATTATAAATGGACATAATTTGATAAATTGGCATATCAGGGAGAAAATTATGCAATTAAGTGTGTAATTAAACTCTCTGCGATCCACCCCACTTATCTCTATTCCTTGATTAGGACACCTTGTGTCTCTGGCCACTATCTGCCCCTTTGACATCTACCTTTTCAGTCAGCCTGGTCAAAGAATGGCGGGCGGGGGGGGGGGGGGGAATAAGCTGAAAAAGTGCACATGTTCTTTGCGATCCTCAATTATCCCTAATTCTCCATTTAATTGACTACTGAGTATACTTATTAAAGTCATTCAGTGAATTGTGCTTCTTCTAGAATCAGCTGATCTATTGCTTCAATCAATTTCTTGGGTTTCTACTTGATAAAATACTTGTTACATGGTCCATTATACCATACAAGGAAGGCTGCCTAGTGATCTAGAACTCGACAGAAATAAAACACAGAAGTTTTGAACATTCATTGAACCACTCAGAAGCCCTTGAACCCAACCAAACAGCTAGTTACTGGCTACCTATCCTGATTCAGAAAGTAAAGTACTTCATGTTGTTACTTGTCCTAACGGTTAATCATTATTGTTTATATAACGGTCTTTGTTGAGTCAAGCCTTCTAGACAGTTCTGTTAATCATTGTGTATTGTCTTACAAACACTTATCCCATATCTCTAAGAGGTCTAAACAAAGTAACTTTTCTGATATTACATTTGATTAGAGTACAGTGACTCTTATCTGAGATACCTGATAATATCTGAACTCTTCAGATAGGAGGTGCTCCTCATTGACTCTTCAATATGAAGGTATTTCTACTCATGTCCAGCTGAAGATTGTAAGATAAAGTACTGTCAGATAATACAGTGAAATATGTTGTTGACATACTGTGGGAAATAACAAATGGTTGTTGCATCATGGGGTACTTCATGCAAAATGTTTCAATAATTTTATCAAAAAGTTGGATATGTGAGGTCATTCAATTCTTAATTTTAATCAACTGAGACTAGGTGCATGGTCATTTGTTTCCACCCCGTCAATATTGGCCATTGACCAGTCACCTGTTTGCCATTGAAAAGGCTTTTATCCTGGTCTATTTCTGAATAGTCTCCTTGCATGGAGCATGCTGTACTGCTATCTGCACTGATACACATGAAAGTGCATCAGAATGTATGAAAACCTTGTTCATGAAATCCTGAGAACTCTGAATTTAACTAAATCATGTATCATCATGGTGGTACCATAATGACTTGCTCTACCACTCTCCAACATGTTCCAATGCCTGTAGGCAGTGTTCCACAGGATATCAGGTTTATTATGATGACCAGCCAACTAAGTTGTTCACAAACTTTCTTGTTTTGTTTGTGTGTCAGAGATTGAGGTCAAATGTAAAATAATACTATTGAGATGTGACTTTTCTGCTTCAGATAATTCCCCATAGGAGCTCAAATTAGCTTTTCTAACTCGGCTGATAGGTACAGTACATCAACTAGTCAGAACTTTGACTTGTTGGTTGAGCGGCATTGAGCGGACAAGTTGCTCAAATTAACAATAAAATGAGCTTTTTTTGCAAAAAAACCCTGTTAATATTGAGTTTCAAAATTGCCTTTTTGAAAATAAATTTGATATAAATAAATATTTTTCATCAACTGCATTATAAACTATTGCGTTATCATGAAAATCTTGATCATTAGTCGTTTATTTATTTGACACCTTTTCAATTAAGTAGTACATCAACCGCTGGTTAGTGCAGTCATTTAATAGAAGTTTTATGCTAGTACTTACGAAATCATCAAACGAAATATGATACCGCAGTAAATTAGACTGCAAAACAGGCAAGAGAATGATATTTTATTTCCCCTATTAACTACGACACTATTTGAGATGGTATGTTCGGATGTCGCGGGGACTTCCGCAGAATGTCGTATATTTTGATGACCTGTTTGTAATTATGAAACCTGTTTGTATAGGGTTTCTTTAATATGCCTTCCATCATTAAAGTATCTGTCATTTGAAACTCACTGTGACATTTTTGCTGTCTCGGCATTATAATATGAACATATTTCATAAAATAGTAGGTCTTCATCTTACACATGACAAGATTTTACGTAAACATTTGAAGAACTCCAAGTACAAATGTACTATCAAATTGTGTCTGTAGTTTAAGACAAATTTGTGTTTATAATGTAAATTGGGCCAATTGAGAATCAATGATATAAGCTGCTTAAAACTGGTGAATGATTTAACTTAAGATACCACTTAAGCACAGGAGAGAAGTGGCTATGATGATAATTGGAGTTGCTAAGCTACAATTTAGTTGTTTACCTTATGCCATTTAGTAAAATTAAAATGCAGCAGTTTCATTTCATTGTGTCTCTTAAAGTTTACAAAATATGCACCTCAGTTAAAGGACCAACTTATTTCAGCTAGATATATTATTTACAGTATTATATGATAATTGATATGCTGACACTTACAGTGCTTTGATTACCATCTTTTCCTGAAATCTCTATGCAGTACATAGATAAAGTCTCTGGACAGTGTTATTATGAAAGGTAGGTCTGATAAAAATCTACATAACTCACTCAGACCTTGTTCTAAATGATATGTACACAGCATACCACATACAGACACCTGGTCTTACTTCCAGTATATTTTATATTTCGGGCAGGTGGAATAAATTTCATCAGCGTCCATTTTGGCATGGTGCCTGGCTTTATGATCAGCTCTGTGTGTGTGTAGATGCTACTAGATCTCCTGCTGAGAATGTTTTAGATTTTTTGCTGTAATTCGAAATAGATGAAAATTTTCTGGGTTTTGTTTTGCACAGATACATTGGAGCATGAAGATAGTAGATCTAGCTGCAGATCATTGATATGAAAAGTATGGCAAAAATGGCAGTGATTTCTGATACCTTAAGTTTGTGGGTCACTCTTTGTTCCTTGTCTTATTTCTCTCACCTGCTTATTCGGCAGTACAGCCACTTTATTGTCATTTAACTTAGAATAAGAATTTCAGATGTCCAGTCCTGGTCATTCTAAAAGTATTGCATTATTTCAGTGTGAGCATTTTGTTCAAGTTAATTTTTTTCTACAATTTATTTGTATTGTTCAAAATATTTGGGTCACACCAATGGGGCAGCATCATCTACAGTCACCGCAATCACAATATCGAAGACAGGCTTGATTGATTTAAGGCAGTAAGACCTTTCCTCCCTTTCTGCCTTTCATTTTGGTTTGTTTTATTTTGCCCACATTCCCTAAACCTTCTCCACAATGTAACAGCATCGTCTGTAATACACAAACTTTGTTCTAAAAATCCTCTAGCTTTGTCCATATCAATACTTCAATAAAGTGATTGACGAAATGTTTGTGGCAGAAAAACGGAATTTAAACAAATTCTCACTGCTTTTTCCGACTATAAAATTGATCCGTAGGGACTTACAGGGTTTCATGAATATTCATGCCGTGAAATAGATTTTCCCTGCGAGGAAAAATATGTCATGTAACTATTTGGGAAGAATTAGAGATTCAATAATTTTCCGAATGCAAATGATGTTTCCGTTTCATGTTGTTTTATTTATGTATAATTATGTGTACATTTATAGGCACATAATCGAACTTCGGCTCAATTTCGTCACAGAATTGTCTAATTAATGTCTGAAGATAATTAATTAAGTGATGGTTAATCCATACAATTATGCGATTTGTATTCCATTTCATGTGGTAAATGTACTTAGTATATTGATGCAAATTAAATTGTTAGGAAAACTGTGTAACTGCTGTTTTACCAATAATTGAGTTACGTCGGTCTTCCAGTGAACCTATATATAGTTCACTTAGTATATTGTTGGTTAATTGGGATAAATTATGTTATAATTGTTCCTTCATTACCATCTCTAATTGAACTACAGCAGTCTCACAATGAACCCTGGTGCATAATGTTATATCATTCAGATTTATCGCTGTACAAAGTGGTGGAGTTGGGATCGGCAATTTCTTGGGATAATAATTTTTTTCCATTTCTTAATCAAATTATTCAGTTTCATTAAGTTTAGTATATAGTAATAACTAAAAGTAATATTAAATGTGCATAAATTAATTTTTCTCCAAATTGTTTTGAATTGAAGTTGAATAGTATTCGGACACACACATTTTGGACATTTATCAAATTTAATCATTTTCTCAGTTTGTATTAAACAACCATTTTGTTTAATTTAACATCTTCGGTCACTCCCATGGGTGGTCACCTAATACAGGTAGTTGTTTTATTGACTTGACTCAGCAATGCTGCCAGAGGTTAAACTGTAAGATCAAACACAAGTGCTAGAATATTCATTTTATGTACTTGACTGGATCCGTTCTGACAAGCAGTTTGTTCAGATTTGCATCATTTTGCACCAAAGTCTTTAAATTATTCAATATGCAATTATTATCAGACTGATTGTAATTATACAGTGCAGTCTTATTAAGCAGTTAATGTGTTGCCGAACATGAACATATTACATTGTGATGAACTTGCTTCTAGTTTTGTGGCGTTCATGCACTTGATACCAGGGTGACGTAAATTCAAAGTTGCTCTGAGTTTATTTCAATATTTACTACCATAATTGAGGAGTGAAGTTTTGATGGTTTTTTGTGTGTGTTTTAATAAGTCTTGCTTGAATTTGTAGCACTGTAGGGCAGGTTTATTGGTGTATGGTGTGTCTTACTAGGGCAGATAACATATTATGATTCAAGTGCAAAATACTGTCATGTACTATAGCTTTCACAACCTTTGAAGTGGGATGATATACGGGGATGATATACCGTTCAATGGAATGTTTATGAAGATGGGGCATCAAATTTATCATTTTATTCCCTTTTATCAAACATTTTGTCACCTATTTTACTTAAAAGTTTATTACGAATTGCACCTAGTGTAACTTTTGATTGAGGTGTACAACTTTATGGTGGTGTAAATTTTTTATCGCCCCCCCCCTTCCTTGTGTTTATTATGACTCTCTCTTAACTGATGTTTTATGTATGATTTAATTGATGACTGTCATACTTTAATTTGACACTGGTGTGTCTCATACAAACACATCAATTTAATCCTGATTCAGACCACCATTGCACCAATGTGTCTCTGTAGTTCAGCAGTTTAAGTGTGCTTGCTGTCTAATCTGTTGCGTTGGGTTCAAATCCAGGTGGAGGCACATGTATATATGCCTGCCATATTTCAGCAAAAAGCTGACTGGCAAATAAAGGCTATGATTGGCAAGTCAATGTTTTCTACAATTTTACACATTTTGGTATTGAAAAGAATAATTAAAACTCTTGAAGATCAGCATACAGTACTCAGGACCCATAGTTAAACGCCATGGACTTATAACAAGGACAACCTATTCAAAGTGTTAAGTATTAAAGTGGTAGTACTCCCACTTAACAGCAAGTTGTGAAGAGTTATCTGCTCTTAAAGATAATCTTCTTTTTGATGTACCCTTTTGTTATTTTTATTGCCCTGCTTACTTTAAAGTCATTCACACCTTGATTGGTAGGCTTATCCATTGACCCCTAATCCCATGTTCCTTACTGCCATGGACATTAAATATAATTTTATGATTTATTGCCAGAAATGGATAATACAAACATTTTAACAGATTATTCCCCTTTTTCTGTGTGTACCGTATTTATTGCATTATGTAACGTTAGGTAACTCTTAGTGGATTTATATATCTAAAGGTAACATTCAATATCAGTTCAAAGATAAATCCGAGATATGCAAAAACATTGCACCATGGGTAAAGTACAATACTGCCTTAACTCGTTATTTAAATTCAAGAGAGTTGCTGCACTTTAATTCTTGCTCAGAAATTTGAAATTTGTTGAAGTGTGCCAGACATTCAAATCTCGTAAGTTACCATTAGTAACAAATGCTTGATGTTGGTAAACTGTTTATAATAGTGTACACAAAATCAGAAACACAAATTAGATCTGTTGCGATGATGACATTATCCAGAGTTTTGTTTATTGATATACCAGTATGAATCCCTAGGATCTTCAAAAATTTCATTCTAAATTTTGCAAACTGGTTTTTTTCCCCAAAAAAGTGAATATAAAAGATTTTTTGTGAATAGGTTATTTTGGAGCCCAGGACTAATGTTTTCTTTTCAATACAGTTTATACTAAACATTTTTGCTTACAGAATACAGAAGTGGTTGTATGAGTTATACCATCTATTTGTATGGTAATATATTTCATAAATTTTGAAAAGAAATTGTTGATCTACATATGAATGTCTATATACATATAATATATGTATCAACTATCAAGACATTTTCAAAAAGGCCATACATATGCAAAAAAATGTTATATCAGGCCATGGCATCAGTAAAATCACAGTACTGAAAGCATTGTTTCTTACTAAAAGTGCTTTAGTATGGGGGGATTGTATAATTTGTACTTGACCTAAATCGGCCTAACATGCAATTAGTGCTGCTATATTTGTTCTAACAATTTTTTCGGAGAAAAGTTACAAAAACATTGGTTAAGTAGTGTAGTATATTATGCTACCCCTCAAACTGGAATTTAACCAAATTAGTATTAAAATGAGTAATTACTGCAGCCTGATTACCTCTTGATTAGTTTTAAACTCGTTGATTGAATTATTTAAATCAATTAAGCTAAGACCAGTGCTTGTTCAAGAATGGCCTAAAGATCTAAGATAAGTTACAATTATTAAGTTACGTTTAACTGTGAATTTGAGGAAAAAATCTTACGTATGCATCTTTTGGTTGATCATTTGTATAATCTGTCATTCCAAGATTATTCCGACCCCCACAAAACCAACAGACGGGGACTATGAATGGGGTTACCCTTGTGGGCCCAAAACCGAAATAAAAAAAAAATTATTCCTGGTGATCTCAATTAATTCTTACAAGATTAACTCTGGAAATAAAATTTAAGATTAAGTTAAATGTAGAGTATTTTATGAGGTACAAACGTTATCAGAAATTATATCTAATTTTGTCAAAAATGTTGTATAATTGCAAAAAATTGTTATTAACTTATTTCGTCATTATGTTTAACTATTATCTACTGATGTATCCATTATATATATGATAGTTTGTAGGGGGTACGGAAAAACGATCTAGTGATATTTAGTAATTTACCCAGGGTTCATTGCTGTATCATCCTAACGGCTCGTAAATATGTTAACATAATTACTGTATACATTCTGCTGAGTATGTACAAAAAATTTAGAGGTCTGATGTAAAACATTTGTCCTTGGAAAAAAAGATGAAAAATTAGTTGTCGTTTATGCTCATAATAAGCCTACTTGGTCCAAACTGCTTGGTCATTTATGGTATATACAAAAAATAGTATAAAATGAAAAACATAGTATGAAATATATTTATTGCTAAGGGCTATACAAATTAATATCAATAATTTCTAGACACATAGTCTGACAATCCATTGAACCTTTGTTAAACTTAAGTAAAGGTATATATCAGTCCTAAAAATATTTCATACGATCGGAGACAGAAATTGATTTTATGACTACGTCAACTAGATTAGTCGTGTATGTTATGAAAAGCGATTAACGTTTATATAAAGATTAAACATTATAACAATGAGTTGGCAAATTTGATCTTCCGTGATAATGTGAGAACTGCCATTTAACTGGTTAGATTGACCGTTCCTTTTCTATGACAGTCTAGGTCACTCCCGTTTGACCAATGTCCGGTTCATTGAGGACCAAGACTTACCATTGTCCGATAAAAATATCAGGAAATTGGCTTAATGTTTGTTCTTTTTACTCCATTTACATACTTTAATAGACTTACATGTACTGCTTAATACATAATGTTATGTTGATTCTTGTTCGGCTTATTTAAGTCTTTTAATTACATAGATTTGTAGATTAAACATGACTTCAATACGTACCACCCGCATGCAACGTGACCTGCATTGTCGGGTCATCTTGTCATGTCGGGAAACCGAACAATATCGTGTCGGAAACCGAACAACGTGACGTGGATTGAATAAAAAATGTTATTCTTACGGTTATCATATAATGTTTGAAGTATTTGTTTACAGAAGATCAAGACGATTTACTAACAATTTTGAAAAGTAATCTCAAAATGTATTAAATTTTGGAAAAAAATTTGGATAGCTAAAATTATCTAAAAACTGCTCTTCAATTTGAAGCGTAGTTATGGCTTATATCTCTCTAATCTTATCGGGAAGGGTCTTAAGGGGTTCAGAATGAGATCATAAATAAATGTTATTTTATGGGTTGGTTTTTTTATCCCTTATTTAGTGTCATACTGAATTTCCTATCCGCGGTAATTACACGTCTACCCTCAATACCCATAAGCAGGTGCTACCGTTGAAATCTTTTGTTCCTGTCTTATTGATTTATCAATAGTGAACTGTCTATTAACTTCTCCCTTCCTATTGAAATTTATTGTACCTGAAAATGATTGATCCCCTGTTTATCTTGTATGTTTTACAAAATACAATTATGATCTGGGACAGAAACAAATTCTCAAATTCACGATGATCCGATAACTGAGGACAGTATTTCCATTCATCCTTTGGTTACTGTTAAATGTTAATACCGGTTCATTGCCTCTCATCTGTTTCTTCACTCACAAAGTTTTTCTCTCTGGCTCATTTCCTAATTTAATTTTTGGTTAACAAAGCTTTAAGTTTCTAGTTCATTGCAATATAATGGTTTCTGGTTGCCCTATATTGGGAGTGTATGGAGTTAGCTATAACACTGTTACACACTTGCTTCTGTTAATTATATTTCAATGACCCCGGGATCAGCTGTCATATAGTTTGTTATTTTGTGGTTAAATATGTAAGTTTGTTGCATTTGGTGACTCTAATAGAACTTTACTGAAGTTTAAAATTGCACTGTAAAAGTACATTTATGTTATATATAGTCTTTTTGTGGGATAACTTCTGGGCTGTTTTGTGGGTTCCCTTAAAGAATATCCTCCCTACTATTAAAGTACATGTGAACTAAAATTATGTTTATGGTACCCTAATGCGAGATTGAGGGCATGCCACTTGTGCTTGATAACCCAAATTATGCTCATTTAAGATCGCTAAATTTAAAGAATAGTTTTCTTTGGACTGTTGAATTATGGGTCAAGAAAGCCCACTCTGGGTGCTAATGTGCGACGGGCTGTATGCACAATGAAGACATTATGTGCAGTGTGTGTCCCACAATGATCCCTTGCTGTTTGAGGGATAGGAAATTTAATGCGCATCATTTTATCATTCTGGAGTGGATTATTTTCTGTGCGATATGCGTCTCTATACGTCTCTATACCATACTGGTGAAACATATTGTCAACTTGTTTTGTTATGTGTAACGTTAGATGCGCGGTGAATGTAATTGTACGCGACAGGCAAAGCTTTTGATGTTGTAACAAATACTTATACTTGGGAGGCGACTCTTTGAATAATTACAGCTTGTTTTATTGTGTGCGTTTTAAGGTATGCAACCATTTGCATGGTAATAAAAACTGCCCGTAACTTCTTGCATTTTTTACACGTATTAATGATACGTTGACAAAACTTTAAGTGTTCTGTCCATGTTGTTTATGTGAATTTTTGTGTGGGTTACGTGTGCATGTGTGCAGAAGATTTAACATGGTTATAATAATAAGTTCTCAGTGTTCATTATGTTACTCATTTTAAGCTTCTTTAATGGCTGATTGCTTAAAACACATACACGGCACATAAAATTTAAAAACTAATAAAGCGGGAAATACATCCTATTATAATTCCCAGCTGTTTAAAATATGATTCGTTTCTTTGAAGTTTTATATATATCTATATGACCTTAATTTTTTAGTTTCGTTTTTACTCATAAATAGATACAAAAATTCACATTAACTTACAAAAATCATTGTATAAGAAACATTCAGTACTCATCTATACTAGTACTTAAAACTCCGATATCTATACTGTTGATTTACTGGACTGATATAAGACCGTGATTTTAACTAACAGGTGTTCAATGTGATATTTATTGTATATCTCAATATTTATTGCATTTAGTTGCAGTGTGTTTTAATCGATAATTCTAACATATAATTTTACTACCGATGGAAGCTTATCTTTACCCGTCAATTTGTCTGTGAAATTCTGATTTCTATGCACGGTTTAATGAAATTGTTTTCCGATAAAAGTTGTATGTATCAATTATAGAAACAGTGAATACCTGGCATAAAAACACAAACAGTTGATATGCATGTTTGAAGTAAATGCATAAAAAGTAGATAAACTTCAAAGATTAAGTTTTGACATTGTTTGTTTGTAAGTTTGTGTGTTTCGCAACTTTAAAAATTAATTTCGCATTTTGATCAATTATTTTCCCCATTAAAAAGTACAGTGTTTGAAAGTTTCATAGTCGTATTCGTTTCTTCTTTTCAAACTTATGTACCAAATAAACAAAATTGATTTCAGTGTAACATGTGACGGTA
Organism: Spisula subtruncata; assembly: GCA_963678985.1. NCBI lineage: Eukaryota > Metazoa > Mollusca > Bivalvia > Venerida > Mactridae > Spisula > Spisula subtruncata. The sequence continues at coordinate 2,438,915 of OY787671.1, forward strand.
CTGAACATTAATTGATTGCAGAGGAATGTCCTGTTCAAAAATGAAAAAAGATAATAGATTTTAATGATAGGGTTTAAGTTTTCAAAATTACTTGTGTGAAATTATAATTGGTCAAATGTAAAATTTCGATGCCATGTTTGATTGACTTTAAATGCGAACGCTTTTGTTCACTTGTTCAAATTCTTTTTCGTTAGATAAAAATCTGTTACATTGGGTTTAGATCTCGCTGATAACGGAAACAAAATGGCTGCCGTGACCTTTCAATTAGGGTGTGCTCCGACAGCCAATACATGCAAGAACGTGTTCGGATCACAAAACTAATCACAAGATATTTTTAGAGTATGTGTAATACCCATTTTGTTGAAAACCATGACCCAAAATCTTTAATTATTGTGTGTTTTAAATATTTTTACCTTATGAATGTATCAACATATCAATTAAACTAGGTTTCTGCTATTGGTGACGATTTTAATGTATTAGATGATGCTTATTATAAGGTTAAGTGTTGGTTGCCTGACCATATTTAAGCGTCTAATCTGATTTGTTACATTAAGTAACATCTGCAATTTGTATCTTCCTATGACACATATTGTTATGATTTATCGTGCTGCTTTAAGTACTCCCCGTACAAAAAACTCGACACAGAATTCAGCTCTCAGTGATAATAGTATCATTTCAAGCATGAATATCGTTACATGTAATGGACCGCTCATTGATTGATTTCTTCGGAAATATTTCTCTGTATTTGATTTGGTAACAATTTACAATTTACCGGAATGTCAATGAATAAGAAAACCTATCAAAATGTCCTAGTAGCAAGTGCCATCCAGTGTTTCCTATTGAATAATCCCTTGTTGCTCTTATAGGTTTATGTGTTATCTGTCAAAGACACGATTTCCTTGTCACATTGACGGTCCCTCAATCTCATCAATAATGTCCGAGACTATCTGTTCATATTTTCTGGAAAAGCGATACATGCTGCCAGTATGGTTGACACAAATGGTGTTAATGTTGCATTACATCGTGTCCCTTGTGTGTTTGCACAATACTGCAATAGGGGCTTCCTTACGCCCATAAAATGATATCATTTGCATAATTGAGAAGTTGTTGGATGACTCATAAACTGTTATAAAAGTACTGTAACCAATCGACTGGTTCCGAAATCATGATGTCATTTTCACTGATTTTCTCTGAGTAATACACTGTGACACAGTCTGTTTACAAAAACTGTTTTGAGTTGATTATAGTGTGCTTCATTAAGACTCATTGTAATTTAAGATACAAGCGGGTCATGTATGCTGTATTTAAGATCCGATCAATCACTTATTGTTAGTAGAATAAACCCCTGGGAAACCTCGTAATCTTGTATAAGAACAAAAATAATGCATGAATCCTGCTAATTTGACTTTATGAATCATCTGATACTTCAGAATCAGTCACATTAGCCCTAGCTAGCACTCAGACCCCCTCCCCCTGTACCAATCCACAATTTCTTTTCTCTAAAGTTATTTTATTCCAGACTTGAAGCATATCCTCTAGGAGTTATTAATTAACTCACATCATGCTAAATATCTTATTCTTAAACGTTTCTGTTTCTCATCATTGGGTTTGATACCATATTTGAATTACAATTTGCATCTCTCAGATGAAACTGTTATCCTCAAACGGTGGCTGTAACATCCAGTGGTTAGTGCACTGAATTAGTACCTGAACAATCCTGGCTGAGGTACAATTCCTTGTTGCGCTGGATCATACCCCTTCTTTTACTGCTGTTATTGATCTAGCATGTCGAGGGCTCAGTGCAACCTCTATATTGAGTACGAAAACACCACAGTTTTTTCTGCTTTTGCACTGAGCCCTCAGTTTGGTACTCCATTTCAAATCCACTTTGCATCTCAGCTGTAACTCTTAACCCTCTACCCCATGTAACACTTTAATGCTGAGTAACGGAGGATCACACCAAACATTTTCCAATAAACCAGAGATGGTGTTCATCATTATATCTCAACTCTCTACACAGGATTATGTGAGATGGGGGGGGGGTAACTGGAGGTTAATGAATTAGGTGTCTTACTGGAGGTTAATGAATTAGGTGTCTTATAATGGATTGCGGTAATTTGCTGAAACAATGCAATGTGCCAAAACCTTGAGCTGTAAACTGAAGTGTTGATACTGGTGCTGCTGATAGACATGTTGTCGTGGTGCCCAGTTTGGAACCTTTGTTGCCTAGTAACTCAGTATATGAAAAGATGTAAAAAAATCCCATTTGAAATAGGCCCTTCCCTACTGGCCCTTCCTGAAACACAAACAGAAGTGTTGATATTCATGTTGTTGAGGTGCTCATGGGTTTGGAACCAATCGCCTAACTCGGCATATAAGAAAATGTAAACAAAACGAATTGAAGCAGCACATAAAACTTAAGGTTTTCCTTATAGATTTTGCATTCTTTTTCTAAAAATATAGGTGTGTTTTTGTTTGGGTATTCTATAATGTCGGTCTATCCCCTCTCCATTTGATTCAACTCAGTTGAGTTAATAATAAACGTTAAGTTACAGTAATAATTAAAGCTGTGGGTTATTGGTATTTTTGTTGCTGGTATGCCTTCTTTCAATGGAATATTCAGTAAGTTTAGGTACTTAGAATACTAATGTTGAATGCTGGTTTAATGCCCATGGCATATTTTATTACCAGAGTTCAGGTTTTATTACTCGTTTAATTACAGACTAGAAACAAAATATAGCCAGCCGTTGATACTCCCTAATATTGGTTTTTGCAGTTTGACCTTATCATAATCAAGCAGTGAACCTGACAGATTGTGTCCAAAACAATGAACTCAGGTTTTAATGGTAACCTGAACATTGCTGGTGAACCTGACAGATTGTGTCCAAAACAATGAACTCACGTTTTAATGGTTAACCTGAACATTGTTGGTGGAGTCTGTATAATTGTTGATGTTAACAAAAAATGCAATAAAATGTGAGGTTTTATGAGTGGTGTTCGCTAATGTTAGTTACTTACATTGTGATGTGTTACGCTTCAAACAACATGCATCAACAGTATGTGTGTACTGGATTAGGCCTCATCAACAGTATGTGTGTACTGGATTAGGCCTCGGAGAAAAATGTTAGTTTACTGTTACCCCACCCACTGTGGTCGGAGCGAATTACTCTGCAGTAGTATTACAGCCAAATATGTTACAAAGATAAAAGTCAGAATTATAAATAAAAACAGTCCTTCGTATATGATTATGAATAACATGAAAAAGCAAGAATCCACCTGTACTCTGCTGCATAATTATCAACTTATATAAAAAGCCAAGTATTTCAAAGGTTAAATTGCATTGTCAGATATATGAAAAACCGTCCTTAGTGGAATATGATTATGAATTACATGAAATAGTCAGAATCCTTCTTGGCTCTCATGAGCAATGCCATTATCAACTTATATTAAGCACGCTGGAAGAAGAAACAAAGTATTTACTTATAAGCCTTCCTTTGCATCTGACATGGATATTTGAAATTTGGCATCCTGGAGTGGCATTCGGTTTCAACATTATGACTTTTGCATGTGGAGCATTTTCCAAGAAGACTGGTATTGCCTATTTAAAAGCCGTCAAAAGCGTGCCTTTTTCTTGTAAACATTGCTATTTCTGAATGCTGCTCATAGAAAAAGTCATTTGCACTTTGGAATAAGTGAAATATCTGACTTGTTGTGTTGATTGAGGGTGACCAGAGGTTGCCAAACACTGTAGTGATGAATGTAGAAATAATATGTTCACCTATCAAAAAGATAATATCTTATCATTATCTTTTCGGACATGGAATTTGAAGCCAGCAAATTTTCAACCGAAACAGCATGCAGAGTTTGAAAACCCATTATTAAAAGAACACACTGATTGCAAGTTAAAGTCTCATAAAACCCTTCTGCTGCATTTATGGTTATCATTTTAATGGTTGCATGTAAGCATACAGATTATAAGTAACTATTTTGCTCATTTGTGTGACAGTAAAGAAGCATAAAATTTGTAATGGAAACAGCTACTGGTCTTTCAAGCCTTTCACTGGTCCTTCTAAATTTTTACTGGCTGTTAGAGAAAATTTAGAAGGACCAGTGAAAGTCTTGAAGGCTCCGGCAAGCGGACCAGTGTTAATGGCAAGCCCTGACAAATTGGACTGGTAAGGAAACAATTTTGAAGGCACAGAAAAGAACGACATGTATTGAACAAATATTCTGGTTAGAAAGTCTGATGAAGATTATGATGTTGGATTGTAGCACATTACTGTACCCATAATGTACTGCTCACCAACATGCATAGTTATCTGCAGAACTGAGTGAATACAACAAACTATTCATCAGTTATAATTGCAGTCTGTAAAATATAGATTGTATGTACCATGCACAGCTGTTGGATTTCTGCCTAATAAATAAAATCTGAAAATAGATGGTGGCGGATCATCCAAACATCTGTTAGTCCTAGTGTAATTCTCAAATCTGCTATAAACTCTATACATCTTGGCAAGAGTTCTAGATGCCTAATGAGTTATCTATGCTCTGAGACTACCCATTTCCAAGTTTCTTGTGTAAAGCTATAATATTTGTTCTAGTTTTTACAGAATTATCTATCTTTTCTGGTTTTCTTCAAATCATTAGGCCCTATTGTCTGTGCATATAAAAACTAACAGTTACTGTTCTTGTGTACTGTAACTTCCAATTGGGAGGCTCATTGTTGTGGTGCTTTGGAGTACCACTGGTGTTTTGAGTGACTCAGATTTCGTTATAGTTCTCTAATTTTGGACTTCACACTGAGTTATTGAGAGAATTGATACATTAGAGAGCTGAAATGATCACCTAATACTCTTAAAGGAATGTGAGAGGCGAAAGTGTAACACTGTTCCAAATGTGCATATAAACAAAGGATAAAATGTCTGTTTGGTTAATCAGTCCGAGAATTTCGTCAATTCCTTAAAATTTCCTCCTTCAAATCCTCCCTTTGAAGCTACAAGGTTGTGTCTCTCTGTATACATTATAGTTAGGTACAATATTGTTGTTCCAAGGGCATGATAAGCGTTTCTGCGATTACACAGGCTCTGAAAGATATTGATGAGTTGCAATACAGAGGTAGAGGCATTATGAGCCGTGATTACATTATGCCATCATGTTTTGTCACCTGGTCTCTTGAGTTACATCATATTACGTCTTAATATTGTCTACTTCATCATTTCATTAGATCTTTTAATTGCATGCTCGTATTGATTAATGGCTTCTGAAGAGCACTTTCATCATGTTTATTCTTTCATAATAGATCTTGATAGAGCATCAGAAAATACATACATAACAATATATAAGTTGTGTGTAAATTACAAGTACCACTGAGACTTTGTAGATGTGAGTTTCAGCATGTTAGAACATTGAGTCAATGTTCTTTTAATAAATTCCCAAAGTTATCGCATTGTCATGTTTGGCGATCCGGACTTATCGAAGCATCTTCTTGCTGCTTCGGGTATTATGATATAGGTCATGACATTGTTCTCTTTGCACCGTTTTGCCTGCTCTTTAGCAACTGCACAAGTTTTGGTAAATATCAAGTGTTGTTGTTAATTATTTGTCAGCTGATTTCTCAGTGTCACATTATGTTCTGTATGTGCTCCTTGTGCTCTTGTTGACACAAAAATTTGTTCTTCACGTGACATTTACGAATTAATGCCAAGTCCAAATACTAGCTCAAAGATACATGGAGACGTTTATTTTGTATTGCATGAAAGTGTAAAAGACATCATCAATGCTATCCTCTTCGGTGTCTAAAACCTTGCAACATCATCTCACAACAAAAACACCATTTAGATACATATGTTGAAATTTTGTTTGATCTAGTCACCTTAAAGTACTGTGAGATCCTTTGAGGAAACCATCAGATCTGCTCCCATTTCTAACACCATTTACATGTATGTTCTGATGATGGTAGGTAGAAGTGGAGATGCATGTTGTCCATCTTGAGGCTATATTGGTATGGGCAATGGGCTGTTGGCATTTGGTTGAAACTTGTATTGGATACAGGACATTAGGAAATGTCTGCTTGACTGACAACTGAACGGAGCAGATCAGGAACATTTCCCACTTGTGTTTTTCAAATAAATAACAATCTGGTTTCCTCTAGATTGGACTGGTGTATTATAAAGCTATCAGTGAAGTGAGGCTGAAAATGGGAGAGGAATATTTAACCACCAGTAATTGTCAAATCTGAAATTTTGCGGCAGATTTTTTTTTGTCTTACATTTGTGAAATTGATAAGCTTGCAAAAATTTCTACTTGTGAATACACATAAACAACAGCAATTAAATGCAGGACATCGTTCTTTCTGATTTCTGAATTTAAAAAATCGCAAATAGTTATATTGAAGAGGCAAACTTACTTCAGAATGGCAAATTGCGAAAATTTGTCCTTGTGTAAATATATGATTTTATTGTATTCTTTACGGTATTCACTCCTGAATTATAAGTGGTTTACAGCCAGGGGTATATCGGCAGAAGTCTTATCCTTGTTACTTGTTATAATAGAAGCATTACCAATATACCCTGAAAACACAATGGATAATTACTTCTGCACATGGCTGAAAGGTCTGATGTTATTTCCGTTGGAAAGTCTGGAGGTTGCCCGCTCTATTAAAGAAAGATTTATAAAGTGAAAAACTTCCAAGAATTTTTTCTGTTCTTTCATTTTGCCCGAAATATCATCAGAGCTTGTGTGTATAAGTTGAGTTATTACTGATGTTGTTAATGAATAAAAATATTTGAAAGATTACAGTGTTAAATAAGTCAATATAGAAATTGCATAGAGAATGGTAGGATATACTTATACATTATATAAGGGCAGTGGTTTCATTTTACCTTTGAAATGGTCTCTTTGACTCCTGAAATTACCACAAAGGTCCATTTTGACACTTCAGAGATTAAATTGATATTTGAACAATATTATTTGTCATTTCAAAAATTAAGCTCTCATCACTTAAATTGTGCATAGTTAAGGGGCCAAATAATTTTACATTTTTTCTCAAAAAATAAGTGCTCTGAACTAAATATGGGTTTCCCAAAAAACAAGATTTTATCAAGCGGCTTGAAAGCGCACAGCAGAGCTCATAATTATGCTCTTGTATAAAAAGAATTCCATAAACATTTATTGTACATGTATGTAATTGTTAAGTAACTTGCTAAGTGGAATATGTTGATGGTAGAACTGAGTGGAATGTGTATGTATCAACTCAAAATATGTTCTATAGTTTGTTGACTCAGCTATATTATATATTATATTTATTGGTATCTTCTGATATAAGTGGGTTTTTGTCAGTGACATATTAAATGCTCCTCTGCATTTCGACTTGAGTGCTCTATTGTAATGTAGTCTCTGTTCTCAGCAGGTATTTAATTGGCAATTACTGGTTGGATATATCTTTATATGAGTTAATAGGTTATAAAACAATAAGGTTTGTCTGATAATGTTAGGTTTGTTGGTTTTAGATTTCTGTCTACTTTCTACATAGTTAAGGTGTCGGTTGTCACTGTTGTGTATTGTATGTTGTTGGGTGTGTACTTTAGTTGTAGTAATTACTTTTTCATCATCTTATTTTCATTTTATCAAAAGTGACCTAGAAACTTTTTTTATGCAAGTGATATATTTATACAAATATGTACATATAGTCAGCTGGGTCTTGATACAAAGACGAAGGTACAAAATTTGAAATGATGTTTATCAGAAATAAGATTTATTTGTGTGTATAGATATATACAAACTAGGATCCAGGCTTGCGAAGTTACAGGAAGTTGGTGTGAGTCCTGAGGGCTACCAATTAGTACAAACCTAAATTGGAAGCAATTAACACTGATAGTTATATTATACAAACTCTCAGTAGTTTATGATCCTGCAGGTCTTGTAACAATCATCACTGTTACTATTCTCCAAGTTAACTTATATGAACTATATATACAGTGAAAATAACATGTATTAGATTTAATAGTCAACATTGTCAATCTTTTTTTTTTCAAAAGTGCAATGAAATATGCTCTTTAACATTAATTAATCTATAAAATAAAATCTTATAAAAAGTGCATTAATTAAAAATCATATTTAGGTTACATGGGTTATAAGAACTGCAATAATGTTTACGGGGATCTGATTGTCCTCTTTGGCTGGCTGTTTCCATTTCGCTATTAAATGATTGTGTGTAGTTCAAACATTTTTGAAACACTTAAATGTTTATTCAGTATAACGTAAGGTGATTTTATCAATTATACGATAATAAAATAGAGTCACAATGGATAATAAAGACTGCTTTCAATCTTTAATTTATTTGCTATACTTTGAGGTCACAAAGATTTCTGTGCAATTATGATCATAAAGTGAAAGATTTTCTTTGTGTATGAATAAAAAAATTCAGGCTAATATTTGGAGTGTTGAACTCAAGATTGATGTAAATAGCTATGACAAGAGAAGGATTTAACCTTCTTTTTGCGTTGAATCGTTACTTATGGAGTTCTCTACTTTTGATATAAGATTACACAATATCGTCAATTGATCCAAATTAGACAATTTTAACGCAGCATTGAAAAGTTGCGTGCTTAAGATGTATTTTAGGTTTAGATAAAATTTAATCTTTTTTGTTGAGGATTGTTTACATAACTGCGTTGTTACCCCATTTTCTGTCACAAAGACAGGACCATTTTTCATATCTTGAAAATATCTGAAAGATAATTTCAATTTTACATTGATTTCGGTGTGATTTTACACTGAACTCATTCATAGGAGGTAGGGCCGAGATGAAAAGAGATTTAAATAAACCTTGAAGACAACATTATTCAAATTTTTGCTTCAGTGGTGAATCATTTAACATTTTGAGAATTCTGGCAGCTGCCGTGCACGTGGCTTGAACATTTGAATAGATTATATTATATATGTATTGGTTACCCATTTCATGGTTATACTGATGTTTTCATCTACCGTATTACCGCGTATAAATACCCCTGTGGTACATATACGATTTTTCGAAAAACAAAAGACAAATTTTCTCAAAAAAGGGGGCAGGGTTTTTATTAGGGGGAGCTGTTATTTGGGGTAATACGGTACTTATCATTATGTATGTTGACTTTCAGGGTTTGAACTTCACCCTAAATTCATTTTGGCCAAAAAATAAATGCTATGGTTCAGGTAACTATTGCTGAAAAAGAATTGTTTAGGTAGATTTATACTAAAGGAAAAAAATTGAAACAATTGATGAATTTTGAAATTATTTTGTTGATTTTATGCACTGGAAAATCTTTAATCTGTGGTGTTTTCCAGCAAAGTGCCAATAAAATGTTAAAGGTAGGGGAAAAAATAAGAGTAAGTTACGGGTTATTAGAACTACAATATTTTTTGAGGTCTTTCAATTAGGTCAAAAAATGTTAATTATGAATTTTTCAATGCATATATATACCTAATTGGCTTTTAATGATAGCCTTCACTGTAAGACACAGACAGCTTGGTTAATTTATGTGTCCGAGAGGAAGTCTGCTTTAATAAATTCAAGCTAATTAAGGTGAAATTCTATGCTAATTAATTTATAATAAGTACTACTATATGCTTATAAATTTTAATGTGAAATACTATATGCTTATTAGCTTTTACATTCTTGACTGTCGGTAGAAAGTTTTGATATGAATTAAGTTATGAACACAATTATAATGAGTCAATGACTGATACGTTGGTCTCCAGAGATTTCCCCAGGGCGTTTTAATGTCTGGGCCCAGTGCGCTTTGATTCCAAAATCCAGTTTGCCAGTGCGCTTACAATTTGAATTGCACTTAAAATTGCGCTTAAAAAGTCATAATTAAATATGTCTTCCAAACAATGCATCACATTCAAGAATGTGTTAATTGGCTTTTATTTTATGAGGAAAAGTTGGTATCTGATTACTTTTGTTGTATCTTTGATATGGCCCCTAAAACCTCCCAAATTTGCACCATTTCATCCCCCAAATTGATTTTTGTTTTCAAAATATAGGACACCCCTCTCGTTCCCACCCCAATTGCGCTTAGAAAATATTCTGGGGAAATCCCTGGTCTCATTATGACATGAAGATGTGTTTACATCTCGTTAAAATTTCCAAGATTAAAATACCTTCAGTGCTTTAATTTAGTTGATATGGTATATATTATTATAATTCTCGTGTTATGAAATCGACTGTCTAGCAAAGATTAGATGTAAAGTTGATCCCAGGTTGATGCCTCCCATTTATAATCCTCTCAAAAGTTGCTTGCTACATTTTATGTGGTTGGTATAAACGTTTATCGTTTGAAGTTCGCAGGTATGTCAACAATTCCTGTGTGTATCTTCAACCTGAACTCTTGCTGGGTAATTTACATAAATCTGAATATCATTATTTCAGGTGATTATGATTTACTGGCCGTATATATAACACATTGGTTTATATATTTGCATGTTGGATGTGTTATGAACTTTGTATGTATAGATACATCCTGATGAATCAGTGGTTAGTCAAGTCCCCAGATTTCGTATGAAAAATACACTTGTTGAAAGAGAATGTATAGATATGTATTGGTATATGGTATTCTTGAATGGTCAAAGGCATTCAACATGCCGATTATACCAATAAAACTGTTATTCTTGAATTTGGTTCTGTATTTAGTTCTCTAATTTCTGGGTTATATCATCGTTAAGCTGCCTTGTGACAGACTAGGCTTTGAAAACACTGTTTATTAGGAATATAAGATTCTAGTTGTATAGGAAGAAGGGGTTTCGATCACTAAACGAACGCAGAGAAATTCATAAGTCAACAACACATTTTATCAAGCTATATTTCACTCAATGGTCGCTTATTTATGGTGGATTTCTTTTATGCTTGAAAAATTAACTTTCAGCTGTCTGATGGGAGTAACAAGACACTGGTTTTGTAATAAGCTCTGTTTGCATAATAATGTTCCTCCTCAAGTGCTTGAATATTTTTAAACAGGAGTGTTAAGTGTGTTTTAGTTGGCAGTCTATGTTAATTAGTCATACAGTACCGTATGTTAGAAATTGAGTACTATGTATGCAAAGAGGTTTAAACAGTATTTGCACTGAATGGCAGTAAGTTTATAAAACAGACAATTTTGAAGAAATCTATGTGATGAATTATATTATTATAAGTGCCACATTTCCTATATTGTATTAAAATGTGAGCGTTTTACAGTCATTTTAGTCTCTATCTGTCTGATGAAAATGTCATTTAATGAAAATGTCATTGAGAGCCATTTTCTGAAGATCATAAATTGAATTTGGCATTATGAGTGTATGACCCATTTACAACTTCTTCTTCTGAGCCTAAATGGTTTTCTCGTAGAGTCATCAAAAGATTGACTACTGTATCCCCCCCCCCCCCTGTCATGACGGGGCAACTAAATTCCCTGAGTTAAAAGCTTCTATAAGTTCTATCAACTGGTTGTTTATTGGCTTCCTATCACCCTATGCCTGGACAGAAGATTTGTATGGCTTTGTACCGCTTTGTTCAGTAAGCCTGCTGTTATAATTGTATTTGACTGGGCCAAGTTTGGTCATTCTCGTATAATTGACCACTGAAATTGACACCTTGTGTCCGAATGACCATATAATCACCTTTTGTAATTTGAGCATGGAGTAATTTACATTCCTATAGTTGACCAATGTGAAATTGACCATTGCGGTCATAAGATCAACGGCCAGTTTGTTCAAACACCCATTATCATCAATAGGTAGCGACTCACTCCGGGGCCGTGCGGGCACCCTGTTTATTTCAGTAGTCAAAAAAGTGACACAGTTTTTAATGAATGATTTAGTTTGCATTGCATCAAAGATTTGTAGTTTTTTTTGTGAAGAGAGTAGTTTATGTGCATGGTATTTAAATTGACAATGTGTGGGCTTCTGTTGACATTTCACTCCTCTGTTTGCATAGCTTTGATTTAAACAGTAACATACCTTATACTTAAATGTCAGTGAAATCAGTTAAACTTGGTTGTGTTATTGTGGCTTTAGTGTCATTGCTAATGTTTTGAATAACAGTTACTGTTTTTTTTTAAAACATGACTTGTTTGGAATGAGATTTCTCTCAGTTGTCATGGTAATACTGGGTGACAATAGGATTTGATTTCTTTCAATTGCTCTCTGAGAAACTCTTGTTGTGAATGAACGTGGAAACAGTATCATTTCTGCATGGTTGTGCATCTCAGAGCTTCTTATCACCCTTAGCTTGATTTGATTGTAAAACCTTGTATGGGTTTGGTCGGCTTAATAAAGCCACACAAATTTTCAGAAATTTCCTCTTTATATGTTACAAAAACTGCATGTTGCATTTGGCATTCAGAGAAGTTGAGATCAGTTAATTGCCATATGAGCTGCCATACAAGATTAAACTTACCGGTAAGTCTGAATGGTTGACATTGACTGCACGCGCCACAGACTCTTGATATACTAGTATATAAAGTAGCAACAAGTAGATCAGCTGATCCTGTCTCACATACCTTATGTTGACCCCTTTTCACCCCACTTATTTAATCAATTTGGAATTTCTTAATCGGAATGCTTGCTAAATTTAGTCTCAGAGGCTGATTAGCTGTGACATAGCTGAAACTTTGAACTTTTCCAGCATCAGGCTGGCTTGATCAATTATAAACATTGGAAACTCAAGGACTTCATTGATTCAATTAGGGAAACAGTTTCTGTAATTATCTTACATTTAGTTTATATCAAGATGCATTGTTTAAATTTTCTATCATTTAATTGTTTGTCTGTCTGGCTTGCATTGATGTAATAATCTGGTGTAACACGTCTCCCAGGCAACATTCATGTGGGAACATTGCCTATCTGCTTTCAAGTGAAATTATCCAATTAATACAAAGCACCTTGCAATGCTTGTGCATGGTGAGTTTTATGAGCTGTTCCATCTGGTTGTGGTAATGTATTGATCTGCTCTACAAGTTACACAACTAGATCAGGGGTGGTATTTACAAAGCATCTTAAGTGAAAACTTAAATATTTTGACTTAAGTTAAAATTTTGAGCCATGTAAAGAATTGGTAATCTTGCTTTTCCTGTTCAGCTGATCAATACACTTAAGGAAAATTTGAGATTTTAGAAAAATTCTAAGTTTTCACTTAAGATGCTTTGTGAATACCACCCATGCTATTCAGTTTACTCAAGTTACTCAACTGTGAGCATAATGATATTGCCGGCTTAGAATGAGAAGATTGTGAGTACTACTTACGACCTTATAAGACTCATACATATTTAATATCAGCATCACAAGGCACTTCTTATGAGCCTATTTTCATGAATATTGGAACTTTTCATGTTGACCAAACTGAATTTGAAACAGTTTGTTTTACCATAAGTAAAGAGTAATTTTCGGACAGTTTTTTCTTGTTTTCTCATAATATCGATTTTGTACTTACGACCTTCTCATTCTATGCCAAATGATATACTGAAAAGTACTTCACATTAGTTGAATTTGGACTGGAGAGGAAAATTGTTGCTATAAATGTAGCATATTGTTGTCAGATTCTGAGTGTTTGAATAATTAAGGCAGCAGGTGCTATGATGTACTGCAGTAACTGAATAGTAATTGTCATAAGTATACTGCGTTTTCTATCATTGCCTGATGTTGGCTATCTGATCATAATTAGTCATTGACACTAAGTTCAAACATCTGCTAGGAAATCTTAGTAATGTGCAAAAATGTCTTAATGGAGATCTTGTAAATGTGTCGGAATCGTGTCTCCATCGATAACAAGGGATAAGGCAATATCTTACTTGAAGTACAAACTGGTTAAACTTTAATACCCGGAATTGCCTTTGGGCTTGGAAAATTGTTTGAGTCATCTTCTCATAATTGAAGTTTCAGCATCTACTGTATTAACAGACCTAATTAGTACATCATCGTTTTAATCGATGTTTCAAGAACTTCAACATTTCTAGCTCCATTGGTGTTTGAGGCAAAACTGTTGTAGGCATCAAACTTTGCCTGCTGGTGTTAAACATGAAAATTCAACTTTGGATCTGTGTTTGCTGGACACACCATCACACTTTCCATGTTGAAACATGTTTTACATGATAATAAAGATAAACATCAGCACAATGTCCAGAGCGCTATTAAAGTGAAATCCAATACAACAGTAAACCACAGTACTTAAAGTCTTGTTGTTATTTTAACATGAGGATAAAATTACACTTTTTATCTCAGTGTTAAAAAACTTATTATATTAATGTAGTAGGCAAATAATATGATAAATTAAGTTATCACATGGTATTTCAGTTAAGGCCAAGACAAAATAATGTTGTGGTTCAGGTTACAGGCCCAAAACAATTAGGGTAGGTAGGTAGGGGAAACATTTTATTTTTTAATATTATTTTATTTAGTTTTTGTCAATACTTACTTACGATTGTTTTCTTTTGGCTTCTAATTTTCGATAAAATGTTGTAGGGTAGCAGCAAAATAATAGGGTAGGTAGGGAACCTTAACCACAACATTATTTTGTTTTGGCCTAACATAGGTCAGTGTCCGGTATGTGGGTAATGGTTTTGACAGGTACCATAGTGTGCTAGGTGGCCTCATGTTTCACTTCACTCATACTATATTATACCTATCTGGATGCTATGTGTGAAAGTAAGAGCCATTAATGACTTAATGTTGTTGTGTAAAAAACATGGTCTGTCAGTATTTATAATGTATATACTGGTATATATTAATGCCCTGATGGAGGTAGAGAATTTTAAGTGCAATGATGTTGTTAAGTCACGATGAAAATGTTGGTTCAAGTTTCGAAAAATGTTCCTTAATTCTTACATTAATAAAAAATATCTCCCAACAAAAAATGTGAATATGTGAGCAATAATTAAATCTAAACCACAAAAACACTAAAACACAGAAGTAATATATTAATGATACTTAAAACATGAAGATAGATACAAATTCATCAACATTATATAAGAACCCTGCAGGGTAATTTTCAACACAAATACAAACACTAAAAAAATGCTAAAAAAACTTGCATAAATGTGCTTTTGGGGAATGGGTCAAAACTGTTTGACATAATTATTGTAGGTGAGGAAAAAGCGCAGTGGGACCAACTTTAGTATACTATCATACTTATAGTTACCTATGTATTCTCTATCTATTTTCAGGTGATCATTTACAAGTATGTCCGCAGGGAAGTACATGTTGTACATCAGACATGGAGTCAAAACTCAAGTCTCTAAGTATGAAACAGTTTGAAAATGTAGAAAACGAGGCATTTAAATTTATCAGATCTACATTCGTTTCACGAACAAAAAAATTTGATGGTAAGTTTAATCTTGTTTATTTTTATTGTCCCTGAGTGTAAATCATGTAATCCACACACAATCTGTGAGTGTTATCACTTTTACTCACTGATACAACAGGGTGTCGCCATTACGAAATCTTTGTGCTCATTTGTAGTCACATTATGACCAGAAATGTCATTATGTATGTGCCATAAAACAAATCACTGTCCATAAGACTTTCTAACAAATTTGAGGAATTGTTTTTGTATCTATTTAGAGAAATGAAATCTTATACTCTGTTGATTGATCTGCCACATCGATTGAGGTTTAGAATGATCAGGCTTTAAGTTTGTGAATAAAAGGATCCTGAAAAATCACTGGAATATTATCTATCAGCAGCAAGGTTTTGGCTGGTTAAGTGCTGCTTTCTCGTCCAATTTCCTCATGAATTTATTTTTTCAGAGGGTTGGGGACATAACACACGTTTATGATATAAACACTCACTGAACTAATTTAGTAACATTGCACTATGTTATTGTGGTAGTGTGTTGAATTGTTTGCGTACAAAAAAAAATTGATGTGATCATTTACAAAAATATTTTTGGCATTTGGGCGTGTTTTGTTTTTACTGTTGTAAGGCATCTGTTATATAACTTCACTAGGCGTTGATCCCGATAGGATATGGATATAGGTAGTAAGTACATGATCATAAATACCCAAACAACAACGCTTCTATCTCTGTTACTCTGCAAGTACACTATTTTTATGCCAATAACTCTTTGATTATTCTATTATGAGTTTTTGCCGTAGGATTCTAGTTCAGCCTTCAGTCTCTTGAACTAGTTTTGGAACTGTTCTGAAATTATAACCAAGCTTTTTATACTTTATGTTTGGCCTGTTTGATAGTTTTGAACACAGTTCTTGTACAGTTTAATATTGAATTGGACTCTTAGAATTGGACTCAAAAACCAACAGGATTTTTTTGTTTTTACTTCAGTGGCAAAGTATTTGTGACAATAATTCTGCAGTGTCAACATTGATAAAGCAACTAAAAGTCCCATGTGCAGATTTAGATATCAAATATTGAGTTTCTGAGTGAAGAAATGAACAAATGCAGTTAGCAGTAATTGCATTATATAAACTGGTTAAAGTTAATTGTCTTGTGCTGTCTTTAAACTGTTAGTAGCATTTAATAGATTAAGGCATTGGCACTGGTATAAATCATGAGTTAATTCGGGCGTTAATGTTTCTATCACTGTTTAGGTAAAACTATACTGTCTGCATTTACTCTGCCAAGCCCCCAATTTACAATAAATTTTAATTAGGGTGGAAACTATTAACTGTATACAGAACTTTGTATCTGTGTCTATTATTAATTAAATTATTGGAAATAGGAAGAAGTTGCATCAGGAGTCATTAAGAACAAGTTTACTGAAGACTTCTAGTACATTGAGGGATCGAGTACATTAAGGGATCGGCTGGTATTTTGATTATGATATTTACAAGAGCCATGTTTACATATAATAAATCAGTGGAGTACAGATCAATGATAAAATGATGCCAGAAAGTTCACCTGTATAAGCATTGTATACCAATTTTATTGTATGTCTAATATCAAAATAATAACAGAGACTACCCTTAACTCAGTACACCCAGTTAAACCTTGATAAACATAGTTTACCTAGTGGACAAGCCAATGTTTACAACCATTATCATTAAACTTTAACAGACTTTAACGTCTGTCAATCAATTGTCTGTTTCAATCATTTTGATATTTATTTTGTTGCGTTGTCATATAAACAAATTGTTTTAGCCAAAAGTAATACCTATAATGTATTATTAAGACTTTTAATTGATGCTTCAGGTTAGAAATTATTTGGGTCCAAATGTTAGTAAACTTTAGGGATCTCCTCTGGGGCCAATTTAACTTCCAATTTCTTGGCAGATTCTTTTCTTACATAGACATCATTGATACAGGATACATAATAAAAATCATTGAATGATTGATTAAATAACTCCGGGATTTTCTTGTAAATTGTATTAAACGTTGAACACATAAAAGCATATTAATTCTGAAAAATATCTTATGATTGCCAGCATAGCTAGAAGCTGTTTACACTAGCTTACAGACAACTGCCAATAGTGAAGTGGATTCCCTAAAAATGTGTGTCAATTTTGTCTGAACATATTAGTTCATTGCATGTTAACTTGCAGTGAGTGTCTACATTTTCCCCTGAATTTTGACCATTTTCACGCAAAATTCTCAGTTTTATGGGTTTTCTTCATATTCCCCATGCTGCAGTAATGAAACGTATATACCATGTAGTGGCAGGCATTGTAAAACAGGAGATTTGCTTGTAAAGTATGGGTGCATAAATACTTCAAAATTTGAGAGAAGATGCTAGATCATGCCTCTTCCTTGGAAGATCTACTACTCTCTAGAGAAAGGAGGAGAGAACATCATCTCAAAGATGATCAGTTTTATAATCCAAGAATTAACCTAAAATATCTGGCAGCTCTACGAGATACACTGCCTTGATCAATCCAGAAAAGAGTTACTATCTAACATATCAATCGGGATCTATACTATAGGAATGTTTTGATGCTGGAATTTTTTTATGCAATATCGAGGATTGAAGGGAAATAAGCAAGTAGCATGATTACCAGTATGATTAAATTTTCTAAATAAATATAGTGTTATTTGTATTAGATTGGTATATTTCATTTTGATCAAAGCAACAACATTTTCATGTTTGTTTGAAGTTTTGAGTCTATTAGAACTCTTCGATTAATCACTATGATTTTGTTTAAATGTTTAAAAGCGATAAAATAGTTTTGATATGTCTAATATATAATATAATATGCTACAATGAATCCATGAAAGAAGTTGATGTTCTGGTGCCATTTAAATACAGATTGACTGCCTTAAGTTTACAAGCAATTGTCTAGTTCATCGCCAACCAAGTCGCCAAACAACACCAGTCAAGTTTTATGCTGTCTTTTATCATGCTGTCTACGACTATTCTTGTTATGATATTAAAAACAAAATCAAGATTTCTTACTGGGATTGCCTTTTACTGTCTGTCATAGTTGAAATGTCCCATAGTATGATTGGTATCAATATGTCAATCTTCAAGGAAGGACCGAGGAAAGATATTTGATAAAAAATTAACTTCTTAAATTTTATTAGGGCATCGAGATATGATTCCCACTGCAAATAGCTTACATAATTGTATCATTTTTACACATAGCTTATTAAAACAAATGGGAAATTTATCAGATTCTCATTAATTATTTATGGTACTTTTGTGGCATACTAATTAAGCAAATCGTTTATCTCAAGGAACATTCCTGTGCTTGAATTATTTAATTGGCTCGTTAGGGTGGGTTGTACGATGTAATGTTCAATCTATATGACTGATGATATCACTAATACCAAGACTAGTTGAAGAGTTGTAGGTATTTGTAAAATGTCTCCTATGTGTGTATCAGGAGGAAGAATATCATTTTTGTGGAGCAAAAAAACAAATACAGTTGCTTTTCTCTAATGTTTTTTCCTTGTCCCTCAAATTATTAATGTCACAGCATTGCAGGGTAACCTCTCTCAATTACAGTATAAATGTTCAATTGCATGAAGGCATTTCTGTATTAATGTAATATTGTCATAGCGTGTTCCTTAATTTTGCATTAATACCAATTAAAAGCCTTTGTTATATCATGTGGCTATGTTTTTAGGTCTAGGTCATCTAGCTGTCATGTGACTGTGTTTTATGATCTGATTGGTCATTTAGGTGTCATGTGACTCCATGGTGAAAATCTTATTGGTCATCTAGGTGTCATGTGACTCCATGGTGAAAATCTAATCGGTCATTTTGTACATGACTCCTGTTGAAAATTTGTCTGTGACATGTGACTTGGTGGTAAAAGCTAATTCTATAATCTTGCAGTGGCTATGATTAAATGTCTGATTGCTCATGATTGTATTGAAAGAACTTTGTTAGCTAATGCCTTGAAATGGACATGATGTCTGCTAGATAAACACTCTCATTGGAACAGATAATGCAAACATTTACTAAAACAAATCTAAGTGCATAATTTACATTGGATACACAGTTGCTATAATAATAACTATCCTATGACATGTGATAAACAATTTGATCAGCAATCGATGAATTGAAAATTTGACAGGACTAGATATATCTGGTTTTATCCTGTCTGTCGGTGATCTATCGGCTGAAGGTATTAACAGTTTTCAGACGAGATGTTATCAGCATGCAAGCATAAAGATTTAATGGAATGGGCCTGAAAATAACTGCAGCATCCATGTGTGAGATACTGAGCTAACAAGAATCACAACTTCTAATCAATGTTGTATTGATCAGTGAATCGTGGTGACTCAACATTTTGAAATGAAGTACTGTCGAGCCTCCATGTTAGCAATCTGTACTGAGACCAACGTAGTGGAGACTTTTGTATAAACGATTATTTCACAAACAAATCGACAGAAATCATTTAAGAAAATAAATGAAAAGACCAGCTTGAATCCTGGAAGTTGTTTTCTGTGGACAATTGTCTGTATGCATGCAGGCTCTAAATATAAGGGAAAGTATTGATCCAGTCTCTGTGAAAATTGTGCTGTAAATTATTGGTTTGAGCCTGTTTGCAACGTTGTCGTTATTCTCATGTGAAATTTGAATAAGTTTATGATCTGATATATGAATCATTAATAGGATATTAATTAATTGCTCACAATGATTAAAAGATGATGAAGTTGGGTTTAATTGACACGAGTCTCCAGTTTCTCCTATTAATGATTTTAACTGCTTAATTGAATTTGCTGACAATTAGGTTGCAATGAGAGTTTATTATGATATATTATAACGTCATTTGGATACTAGGCTAACTTGTCCAGACTGATTCATGTAGTGGCAACAGGGGAGGCAATTAGGGGATTCATTCAGCATAAAACAAGGGAAGTAATAAAGGGATTTATTCAAAATAAACAGGGTAGCTAATTAAGGAATTTGTTCATCATAAACAGGGGAGGTAATTAAGGGATTCATTCATAATAAACCGGGGAGGTAATGGAGGGATTCATTCATCATAAACAGGGGAGGTAATTGAGGGATTCATTCATCATAAACAGGGGAGGTAATTAAGGGATCAATACAACTGCATCAGGGGAGGTAATTAAGGGATCCATACAACTGCAACAGGGGAGGTAATTAAGGGATCCATACAACTGCACCAGGGGAGGTAATTAAGGGATCCATACAACTGCATCAGGGGAGGTAATTAAGGGATCCATACAACTGCACCAGGGGAGGTAATTAAGGGATCCATACAACTGCATCAGGGGAGGTAATTAAGGGATCCATACAACTGCATCAGGGGAGGTAATTAAGGGATCCATACAACTGCATCAGGGGAGGTAATTAAGGGATCCATACAACTGCACCAGGGGAGGTAATTAAG
Source organism: Spisula subtruncata (assembly GCA_963678985.1). Classification (NCBI taxonomy): domain Eukaryota; kingdom Metazoa; phylum Mollusca; class Bivalvia; order Venerida; family Mactridae; genus Spisula; species Spisula subtruncata. Next base: position 2,459,689 of record OY787671.1, read on the forward strand.
GGATCCATACAACTGCACCAGGGGAGGTAATTAAGGGATCCATACAACTGCACCAGGGGAGGTAATTAAGGGATCCATACAACTGCATCAGGGGAGGTAATTAAGGGATCCATACAACTGCATCAGGGGAGGTAATTAAGGGATCCATACAACTGCATCAGGGGAGGTAATTAAGGGATCAATACAACTGCATCAGGGGAGGTAATTAAGGGATCCATACAACTGCATCAGGGGAGGTAATTAAGGGATCCATACAACTGCAACAGGGGAGGTAATTAAGGGATCAATACAACTGCATCAGGGGAGGTAATTAAGGGATCCATACAACTGCATCAGGGGAGGTAATTAAGGGATCCATACAACTGCATCAGGGGAGGTAATTAAGGGATCCATACAACTGCACCAGGGGAGGTAATTAAGGGATCCATACAACTGCACCAGGGGAGGTAATTAAGGGATCCATACAACTGCATCAGGGGAGGTAATTAAGGGATCCATACAACTGCAACAGGGGAGGTTATTAAGGGATCCATACAACTGCAACAGGGGAGGTAATTAAGGGATCCATACAACTGCAACAGGGGAGGTAATTAAGGGATCCATACAACTGCACCAGGGGAGGTAATTAAGGGATCCATACAACTGCACCAGGGGAGGTAATTAAGGGATCCATACAACTGCAACAGGGGAGGTAATTAAGGGATCCATACAACTGCATCAGGGGAGGTAATTAAGGGATCCATACAACTGCACCAGGGGAGGTAATTAAGGGATCCATACAACTGCACCAGGGGAGGTAATTAAGGGATCCATACAACTGCACCAGGGGAGGTAATTAAGGGATCCATACAACTGCACCAGGGGAGGTAATTAAGGGATCCATACAACTGCACCAGGGGAGGTAATTAAGGGATCCATACAACTGCACCAGGGGAGGTAATTAAGGGATCCATACAACTGCACCAGGGGAGGTAATTAAGGGATCCATACAACTGCACCAGGGGAGGTAATTAAGGGATCCATACAACTGCACCAGGGGAGGTAATTAAGGGATCCATACAACTGCACCAGGGGAGGTAATTAAGGGATCCATACAACTGCAACAGGGGAAGTAATTAAGGGATTTATTCAAAATAAACAAGGGAGGTAAGTAAGGGATTCATACAGCTGCAACAGGGGAGGTAAGTAAGGGATTCATTCATCATGAACAGGGGAGGTAATTAAGGGATTCATTCATCATAAACAGGGGAGGTAATTAAGGGATTCATTCATCATAAACAGGGGAGGTAATTAAGGGATCCATACAACTGCTACAGGGGAGGTAAGTTCATCATAAACAGGGGAGGTAATTAAGGGATCCATACAACTGCACCAGGGGAGGTAATTAAGGGATCCATACAACTGCACCAGGGGAGGTAATTAAGGGATCCATACAACTGCACCAGGGGAGGTAATTAAGGGATCCATACAAATGCACCAGGGGAGGTAATTAAGGGATCCATAGAGGGTAAACATCTACAAAAACACATTCAGTGACTTGGATTTGTAGTTATAATTACTGACAGAAAAACATATGTTGCTCATTTGTGTCTTTTCCATTAGGTGTTCAATGTAAGTATGGCAAACTACAGTGAAAATAGCATTCTCTGTCATCACAGTACAAGAAACAAATCTGTTATATCTCCCCTTGCCAGACATGTTACATACTGTACCCTACTAAACGGAACATGTGTAAAATGTCAGGAAATATTCCTAGCCTCCATTGAGAAGATTCTTGTGTTGATTCCCGACAGCTGAGTGTGTGTAGTTTGTTTATTTTGGTCCTAATGGACTAGATCTAGCTACACCGTACACTTCTAGGCTTTGGAGTATGTTATAGTATTCTGTGAGGACCGAGGAGTTAATGAACTAATGTTCAATAGTTCATGTTTACCTGGACAGAAATATTAGTTTCTTGTTTATTGTCAAAGTTCTTACTTTCTAACTCCTTCTGATTGAGTGGAGTTTAAAGCCACAAAGTAATGCATAACCACCAGAAAGATTCAATTTTGTCAAGATACTGTAAGTGAATGAACTCTGTTCATGTCAGCCATTTTGTTGTTGTAATTTCTGCGCTGGCCCAACACAATTAATTGACATAAATACTGTTGTTGTGTTTATTATCAAATTAAATACCATCTTTCAGATACTCTTTCCATTTGAAAGGTTGCATGTTAGGTGATAATAAAAACATATTGTCCAATTAAGAATGGTCCTTTACCAATTATGTCAGTGCCCCAATGTTTAATATCCTCGGCCAATTATATTATAATGCTAACATCAGCAACAAAAAAATAGTGAGCGAAGCACCCATTCATGTATTACGGTACACCCAATGGCTGTTACTAAACTGGTTACAGTAATTTGTCACTACGTATACAAGCCCGATGACTCCCTGCAGACTTGGTTACAATTATCCTGTCTAAGGACACAGGTGTAGGTAGACCACTAGATGTGAGCGCGACCATTAAATCCCCGTCATTGTATGTATGGTCACATGGTCACTGGTCTATGAGGTAAATTATGACACTCACTTATGCAAATAAAACATATCCATAAGTTAGATAAAACACCTGTTACACAATAAAATATTCATAACCACATACCAGTAATATTTTTATCTACATATCCATAATGAATTAAAACATGCCGGTAACATTGAAAAACTTTATAGTTATTGAATGCACATCTGTTGCACAAAATTACATAACAATAAAATGATGAAGTTGAACGAACTGAGAAAATCTCAATGCTTTCTTGTTAAAATGTGCCCTTGACTGTAAATCACACACATTTGAGCCAAAAAGACCTCCACAATCTTGGATGTCCTTAACCATGGGAACGCAATTCCATAACAACTTGAAGTTAATGTCCAGTATTAAAACAAACAAAATCAGTGTCTATTTATACCAAAGGAAACATGTTCATAATCACATTGAAACATCTCCATAAAGAAATGAAACTCATATTTTTTTGTCGCTTCATTTGGTTGGCTTAATAAACTGTACGAAAAAATCCTGGTTATTAGATTGGGGTATGGCGGCCTGGATGGGGGGGGGGTGGGCGGCAATTACAAACAGGGGGTTCCAGTCATTGGATTGACACATCTTTGTGAAACTTTGTATACAGCAAGCTTGCATGGAGACCTTAGCTTGGGATTGTCTTAGGGGTCAGTGGGGCACTGTTACTCAAAATAGAAAAAAGTAATGGTGGAAAGTACACAGAATATATAACTTACTGTAACAACAGTTTCTGTTGTGCAAATATTGCCTGTTAGGCTGTTACAATTATTCAGTTGCCCTTTAGATATTTTCTTTTTGAGTGTTATGTCATAATATGGTAATAAACTTTCGTTAAAATTATTATAGCTCACAATAAAAAACTTACTGCAGACAAGTGACCTGGTTTTTGAAGTGCATGTTTTTTTAGACAGGATATAAGATAAGTTTCAGCTAGCGAAATTAAATGTCAAATCTCATTATCTGTTGCAGTTTTCTGGTGTTTTTTTTCTTCCACAGTGCATTATGGGAAACTGTTCTCCGTTGTTTTTTTGATGATTCTAAAATGTGATAAGATAATTATTGCAGAGGTTTATTATTATACCATATTTTTCTTTGTTGCATGTTTAGTGCACATTTAACTTGTTTGAGCATTTCTAGGAGTGTTGATGTCTGCAACACGACTCCAAAATGGTGAAAATTGATGCATGTGGAAAACATTTAGCAGGGCAATGTGAAATTCACCCAGGACCCTACATAAAAATACTTGTTTCTCAGCAATTGACAAAATTGCAAATTTCTTAAAAAATTCTTGTTTGTTCTCAGCAAGTGACAAAATTGCAAATTTCAAAAGTCAAATCTTTATTGTAATAATTTTCTGTATTTTAATTTTTTTCTACCACTTAAAAATCATTGACACCAGTCACCTTGTTCTGATGGTATAATACACTTCTATATAAGACAAGAAACCGGCCTCCCCTCTTCCAAGAAATCAAAAACAACCAAAATCAGACCCCTAACACCTCATTTCTGACAGAATCTAATGCATCAAGGGTACTTGAAAAGAGAGTTAATTAGCATGGCTTTGAGTTCCAAATCAAAAACATAAAAATCAGACCCCTAACAACTAATTTCGGATGGCATCCATTGCAACAAAGGTATTTGAGACTACAAGCCTGAGATCGCCGTTTTGGTTATTTCCTTATGGTCATTGCTCCGTGTAGTTGTGTTGTGATGTTACTATTTTCTGTCCTTGCTGGTTAAGTTGAGTACTACCTTCCCTGTCCGATTTCCTCATTTCTTTTTTGAGTGCCAAACAAAGGAAAACACAGGTCCACTCATAATATAGCCAGCGATGGTGATGAGAGGCATACGTCTATCAACACATCAGGATTGCAGTTGAAAGAAGCATTTCCCATGTTTCCATTTCATAATTCGTGCTGGCGGTTTGAAGAGAAATTGATAAACCACTTGCAAACTGTGTGCACTTCATTGTGGCAAGTCTCATATTTCCCTACACAGCATTGAAAACTTGAAACATTTGATTGAGAGCTGCATTTGCCAGATGTGCAGTTAATAATTAATGCTGCATATTTGTAGGAATGTTAAGATATCATGCATAACATTTATTTCTTCCAGACGATTTCAACTCTGCTTCATTTCATAGAATTAAGCTAATCTTTCTTCATATCTTGCCTCCAGGCTGATCAGATGTCGCATATTTACTGGGTATAAATGATAGACTAAGTCATGTATGCAGCTTGAAAGACTCTACAATTCTTGAATTTTCAAATAAGACTTGATCAACTCTTTACCCCCTTGAATTTTCAAATAAGACTTGATCAATTCTTTAACCCCTTGAATTTTCATATCAGCCTTGATCATTTCTTTGGGTTGTGTGGGTAGCATGATGATTGCTCCATGTAGTTGTGTTGGGTTATTACCGTTTTCTGTGCTCGGCTGGTTAAGTTGAGTGCTGCCTTCCCCGTCAGTTTTCCTCATATCTTTTCGGACTGCAATTCTCTGCTTTGCTAGATCTCTAATTTCTCAGAGAAAAAATTGACATTATTAAGCCCTGTCAGTCATCCAATCATGTACTCGCTGACAGTTGACCAATATCAGTTATAGGATTATATGTAAGCGGTAAAACATAATGCTTCTATCAGTAGTCGTATCATCCAATGAATTCCCTTGAATTTGCCGCCGTCATCTCCGTCAAGTCTGAGGAAAAATACCCAGAGAAATCTCATCACTTCACGTTGTAATATCAGTTGTCTGGCTAAGACGAGGCTTGTGGGCGTACCTCAGGGTGCCCCCATAATTATGACCAATATATGCACTAAATAACGGAATCTGGGGTACCATGCGTCACCATATATAATGTAACCCACACACCAGTATTAGTCTTACTCTTAGTCATTTAAGGTAGTTATGGTGACTGGCAATTAACGTACAATTAAAGACAAAAATAGTTAGATCTTATAGCGTATATCTGTCCAGCGGGGTAATAAATCTAGACCTCTACCTGACAACTATGAAATGTATTCTGTGGCCAACCTTTGTCCTTAAAGTCACCTTGTATAAACAAATGTCTTAAGTTGCTTTTTCTGTAATAAGCTGTTTATCTGGTTGACCTTACGAAACCTTCTTGTTCATTCCTCAGTCGTATGAAAGGCTGTTTGAACTTGAATTTCTACCTTAAACCATAATACTGTATATGGGTACCAGTATGTGTAGAAAGATTGATGTTAGCGATAAGGTGGCAGTCGCTCAAAGTTGCAGGTTATATTATGTTTTAATTTTTAGCCCTCAGCTTAGATTGAGGTCAGTATTATCAACTTTTACTTCAAGTAGATTCTACTCAGCCCCCATAGTATTCCATGCAAGCACCCCACTCGCTTGTGAATGGTTCTAAAATTCTCATCTACCAGTAGCTTGAGGCTAATAATAGGGACCTTAATCCAAAATAACATGACTAATGGTTAGTATAAGACATCATTCTCCAGGAACTCTTGCAATATATTGCAAGATCATGGCCACTCTCTGAAACAGTATATTGAATAATTAAAAAAAAGTTCAATTCACAACTGTTAAAAAATGTTCGGTTCCAAATTCACAAGATTCCAAAACAAAGAAAACATAACTGCACGATTTAATACATTATCATATAGTTTGGAGTTGGCTTCAAAATAAATGGTTTTATAACATGATTTTGCATCCTTTTGAAAGCTTTGCATGCCGGATTTAGAGGTGGTTGCACTATTGGAAGATCGTGATAAGTGATTGTTTGGAGAATCTGCAGATTCCTGGATGAAATAATGTTGCAGCAGACTTTCAGTCATGCATACAGTTAAACCAGTATTGTCATGAATGTTTCGAGGGTTGTCTACAAGACTGTTGTATGTCCTTCTTTAATTATAAGCAGTTACGGCAGTTTTGCAGGCAACCCTCGCAATGTCTAAATGGAAGTGTGAAATTGTTCAAAAGTGAATTCATGCAATTGACAGGTTATAAATGGATTATATTGTAATCCTCTTTCTGGTTCATATTATATCTCTTTCATTCCTTATAAACTAATGCATTGTACAAATGCATCAACACGCTAGTATTGGAAGATGTGTCAGGGATAGATGCAAACTCTGCGATTTTAGCTCGTTTTTCCATTAGTATGTTCCGAGTTACATGCGTTAAGCAAACATAATTGAGAAAACGAGATATCGGAATAGGTTGTATTACTTCGCTCGTTGAACATCTCACTGATGCAAAATTGATTTTAATGAAATGTTATGGGTTGTTGCAAAAGTTACAAGTATGCTACTGTCAGTCAAGTTTGGTTTAAGCACAGTCATGTCCCTTTGAATTAACAATACATCCCTCACATTGATTGATTGATTGATTGATTGATTGATTGATTGATTGATTGATCACAGATAAAAATACTATACATAGGTAATTAAAATATGAAAGTAAATGAACAAAAAATGAGAAAAAAACAGAACAGAACAGAACAGAACATACCTTTTATTAACCCAAATCGTAACTACGACACATGAGTATACTGTACATAATGCATAAATAAACAAACTTATGTTTGTAAAGTAAGGCAAAAAAACCCATTAACTTTGATGTTGACTTAATGGTATGTTAGTTCTAATCTGTGTGCATATTTTGGAGTCTAAATGCAAGTTGATAGCGAAGATAGACAATTTTAATTGTTTTATGCTTCACCCCAAAGTCAGACTTATTCATGTCTTGCATAAAATATGAAACAAAAGTTACAAAATACTGTGTGTTTTGTAGTTAATAATACTATTATGTTCCTAGGGGATTTTTTGTGAAAAGCGTATATCGTGTCTAAATTTGACTGTTACCTACTTTGATGTCTCACGATCTGCATGTTTGTTATTTATGAAGTGTCCTTGTTACATGCAAGAATGTGTCCCGGCTGGTCTGTCATGTGACCACACTTTTAAGCCTTTACTCATACCTGAATTCCTGTTTGATAATTTTTGTACTTTTTTTTCCAAAAGAAGTGTACTTTAAATTATGCAAGTGTGAGCATAGCCTTTATTTGTTGATCAGTTTTCTGCTGAAATATGGCATGCATGTGAATGTCTCCATCCAAAAAACTGATGATGTAAATGCGGTTATTCAGGTCTAGGTTATGAATGCACATTTAGAATGATGTAATTCAGGTCAAGACTTAATTCAAATTTTGAATGCTGTAAATCCGCTAAGTTGAGGCTCAAGTTCAATTCTTCATGTTGTAAATCAAGTTGGTGCTAAATTCCTGAGAATAAATTCAAATGGTTTATGTTGTTTACATGTAGGATAAAGTACATTCTAGGTTAGAGTAGTTTTATCAATGACAGAGATGTGTTTATGTTGAGTGTCTATGATATTTACATTAATTCACATGATCGTGATCTCATCAAAATACCAGCGTAATTTGTGCTATAAATTTGATATAAATTGGTTTCAATATCTCAGGGGAATTCAGTCAATTTGTTCAGATGATCGTTTTTCAAAAAAAAAAAAAAAAAAAAAAAATTGAGATAATGATCCGTAGAACTTCAATATAAGACTTCATTGAAACTGTCCAATACATCTCCCTGCACTCTCGTGATCTGATCTGGCTGATTTTTATGGAAAATGCTTCATTAATGCATGCCATTATCGGTAAAATAAAGTAAAATAAAGCCGAATGATCGGATTAGCTGGGCAATTTCACGGGTCTCCGATCAAATAAAATGTTTGTATTGGTATAAACTAGTGTTTGAATTTTTTTTACCGAAATGCTTAGTGATTTTATAAAATTTATGAAGGTGTATAAAATAAGATATTGAAAATCCTTTGTGTGAAGGTTTTATTCAATTTTGTTCCCTTGATATGGGTTATTGAACTCGGTAATTGGTTTATAGTAACTTTGACTCTGACCTGTTTATCCCTGTTGTATACATATGGATCCATATTTCTATTCAAATTTTCGTTTTAAGAAAATTGAAATTTAATTGATTTGTGATGGTTAGGTGCTTGTAAAGTTTTAAGTCACAAAGATAATAACAGACAAAATGTGGTGAGCTATAATCTGTCTACTCATCATAACGTTTTTTGATAAAATATGATATTACGCAAATTGGCAAAAAAAGTTTCCTAAAGTCCTTGAGTTGAATGTGGAATTTCCCAGAAGCCATTTTGAAAATAGACAGATGCAAATTAGTTCTGATTTAGCCAAAAATCTATTTTAGGCTTAATCTTGACTATTTTTTATAGGTTTCAATACTCTCTTTCATTTCTCTGAGATAACAGCAAAAAAGCTGCATTGTTCGGTCACTGGCACTCTATGCAAGAAATGACAGCAACATCATCAAGCAAAAAATCTGTAACTTTTAGGTGCATAGGTCATGTTTCCCAAACATCCATATTGCTCCTGTTTGATTGAAAATTGTAAATTTTTGTTTTTACACTTCATAATATATTATTCTGTAATTGAAATTTAATTGGCACTGTGTCATGCTGATTTTTAGGCTGGCGATTTGCGCCAGACTATTACAATCCTAAAAAATGAAATCCACTAAGATGAATTTACTCCCGAAACTGACAACACAGAATCTATACACCAAATGAAAATAGTTCCTCCTCGTTAATCAGTTTTGCAAGATAAGAAAATTCAACTTTCCTTGTTTCATTTATTCTGTTCGATTGTAATATTGAAATGGAAGGAAATTGTATGAAATTAAAAGAAAAGGTGTTTAAAGGCGTTGATAATTATTACTACGCGTTCGTATACTACGCGTTACGTTGAACGCGATATAGCGCGCGCATAAATGATTTTCTTATGTTAAATTATTTAGGTCAATATTCTCTAACGAGATCGTGGTCGAGTGGATGAGCAACTCGCTTAGTAATTTTCTGATGCTAAGGTCCAGCGATCGAATCACGGCGGCTCCAAAAAAAATTTTTTTTAATTTTTTTTTTTTGTTGAGTCCAGCACTTACCTCTCTTTCGACTTAGAAAATCACTTGATGTTATATTACTTGAAAAGCTATTGTTCCTTAGCAGTTCGCCAGCCTGTCAGTACTTTCAGTACTTTGATTAAATCTGGGATACAGCCTGGGATTGGGGTGTTAGTTTCATAGGGAAGTAATCTTGAGACTTCAATCATATTTTCATTATAAATTCTGTAATTCTTTGTTTTTCATACTTCAAAGATCTAGATGCTCTATTTGGGAAAAAGTTATATTTTAATTTCGATAGAAAAAGTGATTTTAGAATACTTCTTGGTGAAAACTAAATTGTTTCAAAAGGAATTTACAGTATTATATTTATTTGTCAATCATCACTCTTATGATTCTCATTTGTAAACTCAAATTATATTTTCTCATTTCAGATTTTTTCACAGAACTATTGGATAATGCCAAAAATGATTTACACGAGATGTTCGTGCGGACATATGGGCTGTTATATCAGCAAAATGCTGAAGTGTTTTCCCATCTTTTCCAAGACTTAAAACTTTATTACAAAGGTAATAACATGAACTTGGTGAACATTTTAAACAACTTTTTCATAGATCTTCTACAAAGGATGTTTCAGTTATTGAATGGTCAATATGAATTCGAACAAGATTATTTGAACTGTGTAACTAAACATATGGATGAATTGAAGCCGTTTGGTGATGTACCGCAAAAATTGAAATTACAAGTGAAAAGAGCATTTATCGCAGCAAGAACTTTTGTGCAAGGATTAGCTATTGGCAGAGACGTGATACTCTCAATGGAAAGGGTAAGTGTACTCATTTATATTTTACATTATTTTGTTACATTTCATGGACATGTATTGTTGTTACTAAGCTTCGTCAAATTGTAAAATTGCCCTTCAACACCAACAAGCCCGGCCCTGTAACAAATCCTTCATGATTTCATACAACACAGGAGCTGAGAATATGGTAGCAGATCATTCATTATTCTAGAAACTACAAAAATGAATTGCAGTTAATTTTTATTAACATACCATGTGTAAAACCCGGAAGAAACATTGATGGCAAAGCAGTAAAGTGTATATGATTTCGGATATACATTATTTCGGATACCTTGGTTTAGTTGTTGATTAAGTAACTGGAAACTTATGGAGAATATATGACAATTTTCTTTAATTCAAAGGAAATGAATTTGAGAATTATTATATTAGCAATTACTGAAACATCATGAAACATTCCGGACTCAATTTACGATATCCTACCAAGAATTTGGGAAATCATGAAATATATAAATAGGATGTATATACTGAATTTCTTTAACTTTTGTCTGCTGAGGGACATTCCATGCATTTTGGTTCATTATTTGGAGTTTATTGTGGCATTCCACTATTTTATGCTGCTGCAACAATTCTGTTTCATCAGTGCTCGGGGGCCACAGAATGAAGAACTGTGATAAAAATATATGCTACCAGTAGCAAAACCTTGTGTAAGATGTATTATTCATCCGTGATGGATGCCACAAAAATGTAGAACGGTAATTTGTAAATATTTGCTACCAGTATTAGAACTTTGTCTTAGGTTTATTTTGCTCCATACAAAATTGTCATGATTGTATAATGTTCTGCAATGCCTCCAGGTATAATGGATTTTGCTGAGACTCATGTATCCCCACTGATCCTACCTGAGCAGTTTTTGGCATAGTGAGGTTACATGGTCATCTGTCTCATCAAGCCTTGTACATATTGGATCATTCTTTTAATAGTCATTATTGGACAATTAATATGTCCATGTTTAAATTTACAAAGATGGACTTTCAAACAGAATTCCAACGTTTGCTTTGGAACAAAGCATGCTTTGAATATTCTACTTTTGTCAACTGAGACTTGTTTATAAAATTATGTGAATTGCCCACTTCATGTTTGAGACCTGTATCTAGATTTATAAACTTTAAAAATGAGTAAAAAATATTGCCCGATTGATTGTTTTGTTTCATCATCATGTCATAAAATCACAATGCTTGAAATTTGTCAAATATCTAAGAGACCTTGTGTGACTTCTTGGATAGGTAATGGACCCATAGACAGTGAAATAACATGTTTACATCATTATACCTATCTGTAGATGTGTTATATATTGTCTGAAAACTTACTTAGATAGGGTTGTTTATTCTGAAGCCATTAATAGTTTGGGAGAAGCCATTAATAGTTGGGAACAACATGATTAAAAAACAATAAATCCGGTCTTAACTGGAACAGTTCCCGCAAGTGATTGATCTTATTTTGATGGTGATTGGTATCCCAGTGTCCTCTTAATGCCTGTTTACTGTACAGAGACACTAGATTAGTTTAGATGTCTCGAAAAAGTCTTAATCAATGCAATAATGGAAGTCTGGGGGCAAATATAGTCAGCTTAATTGGATTTTGTGAGGTGATTTAGGACCACAATGCTGTATTTACTGTATCCACCCATTTGTCAATAGATTGGTGTGCCGTACTCTTGCTACATGGCTGTTGGTTAAGCCTATAGTTCTAAGTAAATTAGGTGTGAATGATATTCGTCATCAATTTCCCTCATGTGACAGAATAGACAGAAAAATTATTATTGTAGTTTAGGTCTAATACCTAATTAATGTCACATTTGTGTGTGAACTTTGCTGAACTTGAGAGTTATTATGTTTATATATAGGGAGACTATTTTCTAACCTGTCTTTAGCAGCCACTCTCGGAATATGTCATTTATAATTCTCAAACCTTTAAGCATTCTCACTCTCTAGCGTTTAATTTGCGCTTTTGCAAATTTCATTAAAATTCTTTCAGTAAACAGAACATTTTGTAAACTAATTTTGTTTATCCTGTATACAGCTGTAGATATTTTATTAACCGGGTTCTGGTAATTTTAGACTGATTTTTTTGTGATGCAGAATGATATGTTTCATGCAGGCTATCAAAATTGCACAAGAAATTCTGAATTAATAATGAAAGTTTGCCAACCCTACAGACTGGTACTGTGTTTTTTGTTTTTCATAATCTTTCCAACATAAGTAAAACATCATGAAACGCTCATGTGAAACTTTTCAAACTGATCTTGCATACATCAACCCTGCCTCGAAATGAAGATAAAAATGTCTCATATGTTAACTGAAATCTGATAAACAGTTTTATTACACTTTTAAAAAATTTCAATATTTCCAGAAAAATGATACTGAAGGGATAGGTTATCAAAATTTAAAAACAAGATGGCTGACAAAGTATTTGAGCTTGATAATGTGGTGGGTTACAGCTTGTTAGTGCTTGAAAGAATGTATGCAGCCGTGATATCTCCCATGACTTATAAGATTTCAGTATCATTTCCTCAGGCAGTATTGTATTTCTACAATCTTGTTTATGTAATTATAGCATTTTACAACTGGTTTTGTTTAAATTTCCCCTATATAACTACATTGTATACATTGTGGTTATGCTGTTATATTCTTTATCGCCTTTATTGCCTTTATTGCATTGGCCTGGGGGTAAAAGATTTCATAGACAAAATAAATTGCCCCATTTTGTTGTTCATGTTTTTGCATTATGATGTTTTATGTCCTTGCAGACTTTCTTCCCATTAATGCTTTGGCCTGAAGTAGGGAATTTGTGGAATTCAAATTTATAGAGAAAATAAATTGCCTCATTTGTTGGTCATGTTTCTGCATTAATGTTTTATTTCCTCTAAGCTCTTCCACAGGGAGACATATTATAGTAATCTCTTGTTTATCTGTCGCTGAACATTTCTGTAAGAAATTCCTCATGTATCTGCCCTTACTTATAGTATGTCATATGTTTTTCCAACCCGCTAACCCAAAACTATGTCTTGGCCCTTACTATATACCATATATATGTATTTCTCTCACAACTTTTAGTTGTAAAAAGGCAAGGTTGCCACAAGTCCTAAAATTATCAAAGTCTCTTGGGCACTGCTCATCTGAGGCATGTGAATATGTTAGGTCATACAGGCTAGAAAAAACATACATGTTCAAGGATTTGTTTGATGACAGAACTTTATACTATACATGCATAGAATTAAATTATGTGTTTGAGTTACCTGTTCATCTTAGGTTACGTGATCAACTTTCAACATTATGCAACATTATGCAATTTAACTGTTGTCCGGATTGAATGTCAATCCCACTTAGGTTAAAACTGACTTGCATATTAAATTAAATACTTGATTGAAATTGTAACAAGTGGGGGTATGCATGTATTTGCATAGAATTATGTTACTGCAGGTAATCGTTTGTACAGTTTATGTAATCAGTTCACTTCAGTAACTATCTAACTGTTGGCTGAGTTTGTTATTTTAATTGAATTCCAGAGACTTGTATTTCTAAGGAGGACATGCCAGTATTTTGATTATTAAGTTTCTCAGTTTTTGTTTTCAAAGTTAATGGCAGGACATCGTGAATAAATGTAGATCAAATTCAATTCCTTTGCTATTCAATCAGAAAATTGCTATTTCGTGTCAATCGAGACTGGATTTACCTCATGTTGCCCTGAATTGGTTGTTCAATCAAATAGCGTTCCAGAAAATACAATTACTCTAGAAACAATAAACTTGAAGATCTATACAATATCTTACACAAGATATAAAATTAATCAAGGGAAGTGTAAGTAGTAAAGGGCATTGCAGTTTCTGAAGATACAAGCCTGCCATATCAACTGGTTTGAAACTATATTGTTAACTAGGTATCAGATACTTGTATAAATTTATAATTACTTCACAACTTGGTTTGGTATAGGTAAGCATTCTGAAAATCCCCTTGAATATACTTGTATCCCATTGACTATTTTCTATAGGGATGAAATGGTTGGAAGCTGCATGTAAACGATATAATGCTTTTATAAATTTATAATTGCTATGGTAACTCTGGTAGGTAGGCACATGTGCATAACCATTATTCAACAACACTAACAGACCATATGTAACAGAATAGACACCTACTGAGATTTGAACATTCAACCCTCTTGCTCCTAAATCGCTTGCCCACACGAGACAGTAACAAGACTTAGTACTCATAACAAAAGAATTGTTTACGTATAAATTTTTTTATTGTCCTTTCACACAGTTGGTATATTGTTTATCACTAACACTGATAGAACAAACACATAACTCGTCAACCATTATGTATATAACTGTGTACTTTTGACACATATTGCATAAAACTGTACCACAGCCACACCATATGTGAATAAAACCGTCTAGCAAGCCTAGTATGTTGGTCATACGGTCAGACTAAGGTAGCTTAGATCATTTATATCAATAAAACAATGTAATTTGACAGACCGAAACCAATTACTGGATCACTTATATTGTTTATCCTAGGTTTCTGGTGTATTGTATCAAGTCTGTCAATCTTCAATGTTCGATCTTATACTTGTCTGTCATCATTTGATTAATTACCCCAAGGATAACCGGGTAAAGTTTTTATGATTTTCCTGATTCAATTATTGGATATATCCTCCTTCCCTACTGCTGTATTGTGATGTGAGGGTTTGTTGTTACACGCTATTGTATGTCTGAGACTGGTATATATAGGAATGTCTACAATTTGCTGTCAACACTTGGCTCACACCACACCATTGTTTGTGCCCAGTGGTTTAAGTGTTGTTACTGTCTAATCTAGTGACCCAGGTTCAAATCCGAGTGGAGGCAGATAATTATATATGCCAGCCATATTTCAGTAAAAATAAAGCAAATAAAGGTTATGCTTGAAAAAGAAATTTGGTCCGAGTACATTCAAGTTGTCCGATCTCTCCCTTGACCCTTGCTAAACTAATTGTCTGTTCACATGACCATGCTCAATGTCTCAAAAAAGCGGTTAATTTTAACTTTTTGTTGACAAGATTTTTATTTGCATTCTTAGTAAAAAATTGTGTTATTCATTACTTCATTAAGTCATACATACATGCCGGGGGCATAACATGGGCAACAATTGTACATGACCTTGAACTATTTTACTACCATGGGCAATGAATAACTGGCTGCTTAATTAATAAAATTGGTTATAAACAGTATGGGAAATAGGAAATACAAATATACTGAAACACACAGTTTTACTATCATACAATCAAAAGTCACTGGACTGTTCTGAATCATTCCATTTAACCCACTTAACAGCTCCTTTGATTCATTGACTACCTTATAGATTCCCCCCCCCATGTATAAATGGTGACTTATTTCAGCTAGTACATGACTTACTTCAGCTAACAAAATTCGAGGGTTGCCTGCAAGACTGTCGTAACTGCTTATAATTAAAGAAGGAAATACGACAGTCTTGTAGACAACTCTCGAAATGTTGAAAATCCCTTATTAAATCTGTATATATATGCACGAATAAGCATATTAAGTCCAATTTGAAAGTAGCAATTATGGAATTATGATACATAAATACTCATATTTAGTTCTGAATCATTTTAAGCTCAAATCAATTTTCAGATGACCATGTACTTGTAAGTGTTTGATGGCAGAAAAATAATTACTTGATCACTTACTTAGTTTCTCTAAGTGATGTAGCAGTTTATGTGTTTAAGCTCTCCCCATATTGACCCCCTACCTCCGTATACCAGGACTTTGAACTACTCTGTAACCTTCCATTAACCAGCTGGGTTATATGGAATTTCAACATTTTGGACATTCATGAAGTGTAAATTGTTTGCAATCACATTTATTTTATGAAATTTCATATATTTCAGATTAAGCCAACTGAAGCATGTACCCTTGGTATGACACGTATGATGTCTTGTCCGCTATGCCGAGGTTTGACACGGACCAAACCATGCAACAACTACTGTCTGAACACAATGAAAGGATGCTTGGCTCATCATTCAGAACTCAATGTCGTCTGGAATGAGTATATCGGTAAGTCAAATACTGTAAAATCATAAATTTTCGTGGGGGATTAAATTTCGTGGATTTCGTGGTTCACTTCAACCACGAACTTTAATCCCAACGAACATTGATTTTGACCCTGGTTTTGTTACCTGAAATGCAAAATCCACGAATTCAAGTGCCAACGAAATTGTCTTTTTTACCAAAACCACGAAATTTCGTCCCAACGAAATTAAATGATTTTACAGTAATGTGATTGCTGTAAACCCATGACAAAATATGTCATCCTTTCTGTGAAGGTTTGTTCCCTTTAGTGGTTTCAGCTAGTATTTGTTCCCTTGAAGTCAAATGCCATTGGCCAATTAGGCAGTGATAAAATCAAATGGCTAGACACTTATAAGTCCTGTCTTAGGCAGACCCAAAAAGAAGTCGCGTATTTAGGTTCTGACAATTTTGAGAAGGCATTTTAACATCTCTTCCGTGGATTGTACAGTGGTTTCTGCTTTGACTGTGCACAGGGCTGATATCATGTAGTGAGAATTAATATTCAGGCACCACCTACATTAGACATGAATGAGTCTCAACCATGGGAACATAGAAAATTGAAATAATGTCATAATTAAATCAAGAGCCTAAAGTTAAATAACAGGGGATCTTCTGTGCTATGAGAGCTTCCTACAGTTACAACCTCCACATGTTATTTTAACACTACAAAAAATTCTATGTTCTGTTTTCATATTTATGAGATCTTGACTTTTCACCTATATATCCACTTTGTGACAGGTCTAGACATAATGGAAAGGTTAGTCTTGTTGCTTGTCAGCATATCTGTACTGAGAGCATGTCCAAACAGCGGCCCAACTGGACCCATTGTAGCATTTGAGGTTTTAAGAATTAGTTGCCTGGTTAGTTTCCAATAATGGCCGCCACTAACAAAGTGAATAGTGAATAGGCTTTATTCATATTTATCATTGAGGTTCTTCAGTCAAGTAATAATTTAGTTAAAGCTATTGGCCAGTGTTTACATTTCCCCAATAATACCCCTACCATAGTGTTCAAATGAAGCTCAAATGGAGCTCCTTTGTCAATGATTATTTTCGAGTGGGCTCTGGAATGTGTATCTCCCTTTTTATCTGTCGCTGAATTGAAATAAATTTGAAATGTTTGGTGTTTAAATCATGATTAAAGGGCTCCCGTTAGGGGCCATAATTCATTCTTAATGGACAAATACTGAATTAGTATTCTGACCATTTGTGTAAACTTTGACGTTTGATAGCCTTTGAAATGATTCAAGTCGCCTCTGATCTAAAAGTTTCTTTGTTGCTTATTAAAAGTAAATTTATTTTTGTAATGGTTCAGCAGTTATTATTGAATCAGTTTAACTTGTGTACAATTCATGTATATAAATATGTGCATAATGGCAACATATTTTTATTTGGATCTTGGATAGATAATCAAACCATTGACTTATTGAATTTTGCCATTTTCAAATCCTTTGGAGTTGAAAGTGCATTCACTAAAAATATTATGATAATTCGTATGAATGAAAGCAATTTGTCTGTAAGTGTAAAGGTCTATTATGTACATTGTATATCCCAGGATATTAAGTTTACTGTAAGGTCAAAGGTTCATTTGATGTCAAATCTTTATTTATTGAGTTCAATGTTTTTGTTTTTGATATTCAATGTATTATACATTGAACTATGTGATTATGATGATAGGAAACTTGATGACATGTTTGTGCAAGGCTGACTAGGACACACCATCTGTTTAGTGAGTGATTAATCATGAGGTACTCACAGTGACTTCCAAAGGCGAAGTTGCTTGAGGAGTCTATGCATGCATATAAAGGAGTTGAACCATGCTGAACAAGCCAGAGCATTCAAATACTTAAAGGCATTTATCCACTTTTGGCATAGGATCTTTGGTTTGATTAAAACCTGGGGATGTGTCAACTGTCTCACCTGAGTTTGTCTTCTGAACCATCTTGTACCCACCAAAGCCATTAAGACATTAATCTACTATTGGTATAGCCTAGGATAGGCAGTTTAAACAAGAATTATAGTCTACTCACTTTCTAGTTACTCCATCTTTCTTTGGATCTAGTACCACAGGGCATGTCCAACTATTTCTCTTAAAAATCTAAAGTAAAAAGAGCTTGGTTTATGATCAGTACACCACCAGGTTTTTGACAGGACATAAAAAATATTCATACAAACTACTTGGTGGATATATCAGGTAGTAAAAATGGCCTCAACAGAGCTTCAAAACTTGGTAATCTTCGAGCCGAATCTTCCTGATTCCCAACCAAGAACAGCAAAGTGCCACTGGGGCGCTCATTGGCCATCTTTTTGTCCATATCTTGTTGGTAACAAGCTGACTGACTTATAATATATGATAGACATATATTTGGCAATTTATAGTAACTGTTATTCTTGTGATTAATAATCCACCAACTGTTGAATCATGACCTTCAGGTATTGGACTAAAAAGCACTGGCTTGGTGATGACAAACCCCTACCTTTACTTATGGTATCTTCTAGTTTATAATATGATATTATTATTAAATTTTATGACAGTTCATCATTGTTTGAATGATTAGTGTTCGGAGCTCTACCATCAATCTTCTTGTAGAGTGTACTGGGTACATGAACCTCTCACATGGTTTCTATAGGAAAATTCATACACACGTCATGCTGCGATTCTTATAGTGTGTTTGGGATGATCCTCTTACTCCTTGCTTCCCCCCCCACACACGCACACTTGAAGTTGAAGTGCTCTTGCAGTCTGGTACATGTCTGTTCAATTATTTTGTTACAATAATACTTGTGTGCCTGGCTGCAGTTCTCCTGAGTACACACTGACACCCATTCATAAGAACCATCTACATAATATGAGTCTATATCCTAACCCGAAACCTCAAGTGCCCTAACATTCAAAGCAGCCCAATCACTCCCTTGTCCCAGGCTGTTAAAAGTGGTATATTTAAATAAATTATATTTGGCTCATACGTTGTTTCACCGAACCTGTTCCGTTCTAAACCATTTTAAAACCTTTGCTAAAAGCTAATATTATACTCTGCTAATGATAACATTGGTGGTTATATTTCGTCATCTTATTTCACATCATTATAATGATCTTGTTGAAATCAAAGCATTTTCAGGAAAGCAACTATGTAATATTAAGCCTCCATCTTAAGCCCCGTTCTCACTGTCCCGGTTTGACACCCAGGTTGAGCCCTGGTTTGCTGCTTGCCTCAACCCGGAGTAACCGGGACTTACTGGGACAGTGAGAACGGGGCTTTATATAAGTGATATGTTTTGATGTAACCCATCTGTAACACCTGAATGTATTGAAACACATATTTTACAGAAAAAGCTATTTATTACTGTGATACTATCCTATCAAATTGAACGCAGACATTATAAGATATGGCGGCTGTTAAAAACAAGTAAAATGGTGCAACATTCCATGATGAATGTGATAAAATACAGTATTATGGTTGAGAATTATCACAAGTTATTCAGATGAAAATGTTGAACAGTTGGATTCAAGGGAAGATCTCCAGGGGATATCACCAGATTTCCTGGTGCCAAAATGTATGTACAAGTGTAAGGGTTACCAGATAATCATGTCTACTATTGGCCTGATTTATGTTATATTTCGTTAAAATAAAGCTCCGCACAAAACTACGGTAACTATATTATTATACATACGTTGTTACCATAGTTTTGTACTGAGCTTTCGAAAAAAACAACTTCTTGTCTTGCACTCATATTGAATCTAAAAAAATTGAATTTTTTAAAAAAATTTCAACAAAAAACAAAAACTGTAACCATGTTGAGCGAACTAGTGGGTTACTTTTGTACTCATTACGTAATGCTGTGTCTTATGGATATGCTTTTAGCAACTGCTCGTATATCATCAAGTTAGATAGGTATAACATGTCAAACACTGTTATGTTATTAAAAGGCATGTGTTTCTCAAAGTTCACAAATCACCAAATTTCTCTCTGCATTGTTTGATATTAAATGCGTAGATTTCAGGGGAAATTGGAAATCACATTTTAAAACATCTCACATGCAATGTTTGTTGGCTAGTTTTCAAATTTTAAAGTAAATGCCATTAACTTGGGAGTTATGGTGTTGTTGTTTCGTGTGTACTTATTGTGGTATTTAAACTGACCTTTAAAATGTGATGACTGGTTGTTGGGTTGGCCTTTCTACAGGAATAAATCCTTGTTGGGAGAATGACAGTTCAATTATGGACGAATATTTGTAAAGATTATTATTTAAAGTTGACCTTATTTGTCCAACTGATTGCTCCATTATAATTATGTCTGAGAGTATGGTTGTTGTCACATAATTTAAAGAAAAGGTTTAAGAAATCAAAAGCGGGGTTCAACACTAACACAGGTCTGCTGGCCCGAGGACTGTTAAAATCGAGAAGCACCAGTAAAGATCTTTGTAGGACCAGGGACTGTTTCATTTACAAATTGTATGCACCTTTTCTGTCAGACCAGTGACCAAAATAAATATGTGTCGAGCCCAGAAAAGTGCTGTTTTATTTTATCCCTTTGCTAGAAGAATAGTGACAGTAGATAAGGACAAATGTTATTATGCAAAAATATAATTCAAAGATCCTTTGGGTCCAGCTGAATATACTTGTCAAATTTCTAAGAGTATGACACTTGTTCACAGCTGTCTACCCTATATCATTTTAAACAAGGTTTAGTGCTGTTAAAATTTCTTAGTTATTCTCTATGTTGGCGCTAATTTGTGAGGGTGTTAACGTTTTCAAAATTGCTTGATCTTGACTTCTGTCACCTTATGAAGCAATATGATATGTAAATAAGCTTATTATTATGAACGACCCCTTCAGGTTTCCCTTAAAGGTTATTGACTAGTGGTATTGCCTTCCTTTATTTATGTGGTCTGACAGTTTCCTATAGGTGAGTAATGAATGGTCGGGTCTGGTATTGGGTACCTCACACTGTGTGCCCAGTAGAAACATAAATTCTATCATTTATCTTAAATGACAAGTTTCGTCAAAATCCCAGCAGGTCATTTATGGATTGGTTCACAGTTATGGCTGAAAAAATAAAACTATCTATGTAAGCCATTAGAATTTCACTAGACTGGTGATATGAATTTGCTGCGTGGACTTTTTCTCATAATAGAACCATTCATGAATGATAGCATTTGACTTTTTGACATGCTGTGCATTGAGACAGAAATTGATTGATAGGTTTTTGGTACAGATTATTCATGGATTATAAGTCTCAATGACTCATATTGTTTGCAGATAACCTCCCTTTGCACTTTATAGCCTTCCACTGCACCAAATTACCTCCCTTGAATTTTGTGGCATATTTCAAATTTGATGTCCAAGTTTTTTCGTTTTAAAATTCTCTACAGCAATCTTCATATCCAAGGTTTGTTTCATTCATATGTCAAAGCATATAAAATTCTTATTCAATGAATTATGATCAAGTGGACCACATGAGTATGAAAATTTACCATTATCAAATTTTCTTGATTCTTCATGTCAGCCATGCTTTTCAGTCATCGTGAATCCTTCTCAGATAGCTCATTATTCTATCCAACAGCTCTAAAGTGAATCCTGAAATGAAGTAGACTAGTTAAGTGTCAGTTGTCTGACTTTGACCTGAAAATAAAAGCTCAGGGAAGGAAGAAAGTTAAGTGTATAAATACTTATTGTATCTAGTTGAAGGTTTTGATCTGACAGGATTCTAACACCTGTTAACTTTGAACTTCTTGCCAGGAATGATGTGCCTAATTTACTGTATTGTTCTACAAAAACCTTACAGCCGAGGTGTGCGTGTTCAGAAGCTTCAACTTGAACTTTAAGATAATTACTGTTCTTATATCTGATCAGCACATTGCCATATTCTTGTTTTTTAACACCCCCACAGGGAGCTATTAGTACCACAAGTTCATCTGTTCGGTCTAATAATTTGTTTCCAAAATTTTCTCTTCTGGATCAGCCAAATTTACTGTTTCTGTTAATCTTCTATTTCGAGGGGCGCCTGCAAGACTGTAGTAACTACATGTAATTAAAGAAGGACTTACTACAGTCTTGAGGGCACCCCTCGATTTGTAACCTTGCTATAATTATGTGACCTTTTTCTGGTACTCACTGAACAAGTGTTGTTCCGTCTTGATCCTGTTTTAGTTCGATTTCGAGCATTGAGCCGTGACTGCACTTTTAAAGTTTAATCAATTCGCCGATAAAGCTTGTTACGGCATTGCCTAACTGTGTTAAATTGCCAATTGATAAATTACACATATTAGTAACTATCATATCTTAAAACCATGACTATTGAAATCAATAAATCACGGGTTACCCGCCCAAATAGAATCGTCTTTAGAAAAGGTCATGGCTCAGGGTTCAAAATTGAACTATAGTGACCTTGCTGGTGACTTCTGAATTTGCAATTCTGAATTTGCAAGTTCCCTGTCTGTGTTCATGCTGGTATCTAGCCTCCTCTGGATTCCTGGTTCCATGCACATGACCTTGTTGGTTACCCCAGTGATTTCAAATTGTATGTGTCAGTGACTGATTAATCATGCTGGTACCCTGTCTCTGCATTGCAGGTACCAGACTTGCAGTCTCTGGGTAATGCTTGTCCATGTCTGTGATCTTGCTCGTACTCTGTACCCTTGCTGGTGCATTGTCTCTCAGACAAGCTGATATACTGTCTCAAATATGGCCTTGCTGGACAGTGGTACCAGCACTAACTGTCTCTGAATTTCTGGCCTTACTGGAAGCATGTCTGCTGAAGTGCTGGTTCCCTGGTATCTCTTGATTGTTGGTGACAGTATCACTGAATGTTGTGTTGCTGGTACAAATGTCTCTCAGTAATTATGGTGTCTTAATTGTCTTTATAATCGAAGGATTGTCTCTAATTCTGAACCTTAATTCAATATATCATGATTGGGTAACTGAGTTCAAAGTAATTTACAAACCAAACATGCAAATGTCTATAGATATGTGTGTTTTTGACTCATTATGCGTGACAGTAATTAATCAATCAATGAGTATTATCCGTTTGTAGGCTATTGGCTATTTGTAGTTCAATTAGGTTGTTACATAGGGCATATAGAAAACCAGGGAAAACCATGGGAAAGTCTGTACTGTAAAATCATCAAATTTCAATGGGATGAAATTTTAGTGGTTTCGGTTAAAAATACCATTTACATGGGACGTTGTTTCATGGAATTTGCATTTCAGGTAATAAATGCAAGGATTAAAATTATTGTTAAATGGGATTTGATTTCTTGGTAGATGGGAACAAACGAAATCCATGAAATTTAGTCCCTGTATGAAAATAAATGACTTGACAGTAGGTGCTGACAGATTAGTCAGCCTTTGACAAAAACAGATGAGTGGGAAATCATTGGCACCCACATATAGTACTGGTGTCAATCATGTGCATGAAATAGTGTGAGAATGTCAATGCACCCGCATATTTACTTTGAAGCTCGTAAACATTGAAACAACCATTTAATGGCAGGCAATTGAGCAGCCATTTAACTGTTTGTTTTATAGGGTTCTTTGGTATACTACTGTTAAGCATTATGGGAACATTGACAGTGTTAGGCAAATTTTTTAATTCACTCATGTTTTTCCTCAAGCATAAATATTTGTGACCATATATAGAACTCTTAGTTATAACTTAGAAATTATAAAATACCCTAATATTCATTTGAGCCTATTTATGTTTGAAATTCAGTATTTGTTAACTTTTTGACTCTTAAATAAATTATACACAGTCTCCTTAAAAATTTAAAAACTTTCTTTTAATATGATCTAACGTACAGCTTAGCAGCAGTGAGCTTACTCTATATGAAGAACTTTCTAAATATCTTGTTTTCGAATTGATTACATCTTGAGTATAAACACATTAATTTGGCACCATTCCTGCACAGATTATCCATTTTCATATGTTTCCAGCCGAGAGAAACATATACAATTATTTCATTATGTCTGTATTCCCCCAGAGTTAATGGAATCTTGTTTCATTAGAATGAAGTCTAAATTGAGCTAATTTTAATATATTGAAAGATTATCTTTCAAAAGATATATATTTTAGCAAGTTTTTTTGATACCTATTGCAGCAATTTTGTGGAATACTTTTTATGTGAGGCAAAGTTTATGCAATGAAATGAATGTAGTGATATCCACATATCACATACACTATGATCACTGATTCAGTCATTTTAAGCAGTTTGAATCACAGGACCTGGTGTGGCAGTATCAATGTTTGGAACAAAAAAATGAAAAAAAATCTGTCACTGAGCTAATGCACTATCAAGGTATAAAGCATACTATATTTCTTTTTCCAAAGATTGTGGAACACCGCATCTAAAAATATTGTTTGCGGACCAATCACTGATACTGCCACCCGTGGTTTAAATAAGAATGATTTTACATCCAAATACAGGTTCCGTAACAACTTATGTCTCATGAGTTTGGTGCAACAAGGTTGTATCTCACAATTTAGGATATAGAAAAATACCACCTTAATTGTTGCATCAAAGGGAGGTAATTTAATATTACTCTTCTCTGCTGTCTGTATCCCTGAGTTAATTAAGGGAGCCAACCATTACCCCCCTCACTGCCCTGAGTCGGACATACTTAATTGTCGTGTTATAGTGGTAAAATTCCAATTTTAGGGAAAGTGCAAATAGTACTAAGCTCGTTTAAATGAAATAATTTTTGGAAATATGGGGTAAGGTCAATGCCTACATGCTTGGGTGTGCTTGTATAATTGAATCCCAAAAAAAATCTGCCAAAAAAATTAAAATGATGAAACTCGAGCATAACAAAAGATGAAGCATGGTTATAAGTCTATTATGTGCATCTTTATGAGATTTTTATGGCCTGGTGCAGCAATAACTAGACATATGATCTGATTGTTCCAGACAGGGATCAATATAGTATTCACAACTAGCTATACTTGTTCTGTCAAATTATCACATTGTTTGAGGTAGAACTTTTCCCTGAGGTGTATTCAGTACACAGTCTATAATTTGAAGACTCGGTGCAACACTATGGTAACTACATCAATTTATATAGGCATGTGCCATAGTTTTGGACTAAATCCTTGGTATGGTATGATGGTAAGACTTTTCTGATAGCTAAAATCACTAGTTTTGTCTAATCAAAGTTGAGAGAGACTTTCATTATTTTATCTTGCTGGGGGTCCCTAAGTTTTATTGAATTCACCAAAAACAGATTTTCATTGCAGGGAGTTTTTCGTAAATTGAGTACATGAAAGTTCTTGAATAATTTAGATCTATCTATCGTAGGTGTATGTTTTAACATTAATTTACAACTTGACATTATTCAATACCAGTAGAAATCTGTTATATTGTTCCCATAATGCAACATAATGGCGGTATGATGCGGTGTTATACTGACTGATCCCTGTTGTGATACGGGAGCAGTTGTTGTATTTTTACACCGAATCCAATCTGGAAATTTTCTGGAAAACATTATCATGTACTATATGTAAGTGTTAGGTATTGTTTATTAAGGCACCATGTGTTATTCGAGCTGAACTTATAGAATTTCTTGTTCCATCAACATATGAAAACAAATAATCTGAAGGAGTCTGTAAATATTGGTTCAATAAATCTCTTACAGGATGGATGCAACAGCCAAGGTGGTAAAAATTAAGTCAATATGATTCACTAATAAAGGCACCTTTACAATGGTACTATCATTCCATTTGATTTATGCAAATCAAAGTACATTTGATTGAAGACAAAATGATGCAGGATTTAGCTGATGCAGAAAATGCTTGATGAGTTAATATCATGAACTATGATTATGCCTGTACACTTTCCAAATTGTTTTGGTATTATAAAATGGCATGTCTGTAAAGTTCCTTTAACAAGAAAACCCCTAAAGTTCTTCTCAGGGTTTGCTTGGACAATATACAATATATTTTGTAAATAGATATTGTCAAGAACGCATTTAGTTATTGATTAGTGCAAGAGTGCCTTTTGTCTCTTATCAGTGTAAAAGTACTTTAAATTGTTAGTTAGTGTAAGAGTGCCTTAAATTTTTAGTTAATGTAAGAATGCCTTTTGTCAGTTAGTGTAAGAGTGCCTTTTGTCAGTTAGTGTAAGAGTTCCTTTTGTCAGTTAGTGTAAGAGTGCCTTTAGTCAGTTAGTGTAAGAGTGCCTTAACTATCTTACCGTTCCCGGATGCAGTCATATATTACATGATGAGTGGAATAACGTGGAGTGCTATAAGCTTTGAAGCAGTGAAGATTTTTGTTGTCTTACCATAAAACATTGCAAGCAGCTGAACACATTAAGTGGAAGGTGTTATAAACAGGTACTTGATCACTGACCCACCTTAGCCTGATGAGATGAACCTCGGAGAGAATTTATGAAGGATAGGAGATCATGTAGTTAAAATATAAGATTATTCTTGTACATTGAAATTGTCCAGTAGCTTATCAAATAATAATAAGATTTCATAATTGTCATTATTAATCTAACTAGTAACAGTGCAACACTTACGCAATAACGAAGTCACTTATTATCCACCCCACCCGTCCCCAACCGTACTGGGAGAAGATGTCACTGAATGGCTTAGTTGCTCTGACTCACGACTTCATTTAATTCTTTAATGCTCTTTACTGGTCCTCTGAATGTGTAACAACACCACAACTTGTGCAAAAAGCCAACTTAGTGGCGCTTATATAACTGACAGTCAGTTGATTTCCAAGATTCAGTTGATCATGCTAAGATACTGTATACATGGTAAAATATTTCATCCAAGCTGCCCCCTGATAATGATCCGTCTGTGAGACTTGCTACCACTTTGGTCCAGACACAATGATTTAGTATAAGCTTGCGCACAACCTATTTTCAGATCAAGGTTCAACGTGGTCTCATTGCAATAAAAGTATAGTCGGCCTATATTTCAGTAATATCTAAATATCGCTAAATAATATTTCATTTACAAGTTTAATAAACGAATATATCAATTGACAAAGAGTGGTAGATTCTTTATATCATAATTATGACACTAAAAACGCAAAATATGCATCCAATTATTGGAAAAACACGCCCATGTAGCATAAACTTATATCACACATGTTACGTATAAGATTATACGTACTCGCTATACTAACCCGGATACAAGGAAATTCCTGTGATATAATGTTGTTACATGCTTTCTTACATCACTTATCTGATAATAATGTAGCCTACATGTGATGTATCCTCAGGATAAGTACAGGGCTTTCACTATCCTCCAAAAGTGAAAAGTCAAAATGACTCCTGACTCTCAATTTTCAAGATTTGTCATAATATTGCAAGACAATTTGTATTATAAGTAGAGTAAATTTGACTCTTTGACTTAAATTTCCAAGAGTCAAAACAGGCACTTCTGTCAAATTCAAGAGTCAAAATGCAATTTCAAGAGTCAAATAAAAGCCCTGTGATATAATTAAGTATTACACAAACTCATAATTTTGGTCATTAAAATGATAGCACAAAATAATAATTATATAGATGTTGAACCTATCTGGGTTATAATATATTCATGTAGATCTATGTGTGTATGACATTCCTGTCTGACAGCCATGAAAATATGGGCCGCCATAATATTGTGTTATAAATCCAATGAAACAAGAGCTGTTCTGTGTGTATCTTATATCGGTCATTAATAATTTTATGTCATATAACATAGATCAGACAGGGAATTTCGACAAGATTTGGTCATATCTGTTCCCTCCATCACTGTTGTATATTTCCTATAATGGAATATATATATGTTGATAAATGGTTGTACAAGACCGTATTCTGTTTCCTTCGTAGTAAAATGTTTTCTGTCTGTGTGGTATTGTTATGGTACTTATTCTCTTTAATATCATTTTATGCTCCAGCATCTACTGATGCAGAGGCATATAGCGGTGCACCTGTCCTTCTGTTCGTTCATCACAAAATAAAATGTTGATACTCAAATATTTTTAAAGTCCACATCAATGCATTGCATTCAAACTTGGCATACATGTTTGCAACCATGAACTTATAACATTGTCAAAGGCATGTAACACTATCCAACATTTCTCAAGAATTATTACCCCTTAATGACTTAGCTATTTTTTATGGACAAGGCTTCCACTCGGGCATAAGCGTATACTGAATGCAGTCTTGTTTTTCGCTGAATTTTGTTTGGGGGGGGGGGTGCTACTCCAATGGCAGTTTGGTACAATTATACTCAGGAATTATTTTATTTATGGTTTATTTTATCCACCATTTGTTACAATTCTTATCTCACAAACAAAATATTCAAACCAGACACAGTCTTAAACATAATAACTATTACAAATGTAAAACTGCTATCAACCCTATAACTCATGTAACCAACGAATGTGTTTCTGCTCCAAATTGCAACCTCTGTTTTTGATTCACTGCATGTGTTGTGTTCTGTCTTCAATGTTTAATTACATGCTACATTTTTCTTGGCTTTACCTGTTTCCGAAGTTTCCCAAAATCGTAAACATTATACAGACTGAGTCTGTAAACACAATTTCTCCTCGGAAATGTTTTGAATACTCGGCAATCGGGAAGATGGAATTCTTCCTTGATACAGAATGATAGGATATTTTTTTCAGATTAGGTAATCAATTTATTTAGTGTTGATTACATCTTACAAAATCACTGGAATCGTTTACACAATCTTTCTCCATTCTTTTCTGCCATCTGATTGGCCGATTTCGTCGATATTGCCAGAATTTTTGTTCTTGTTTTTGTCGAACCCACTCTCCCATTTAAAACTCAATTCATTAAACATTTTTAAAGAATTTTATTTTGATCTTAGAAGAGTCTATTCATAACTATTAACAGTCATTTTACCTCCTTAAGAAAGAGCTTTAATAGGAGTTCTGAATCTCCTTATTGAAGAGCTTAGTAAGTTGCTGATAAAACAACCAATTTTTATTTGAGCGATATTGATTGCGGCTGCCTGTAAAAGCTCTGATTATTAAAGTTCAAATTGAAATATAACCTGGATCTTTACTTCTATTGCCCTGTGGAAAATTTAGTCAGCCTGGTCTTTCAATTATAAAATGCACTTTGCATGTCCCCTTTGTTGTACTGCTTAATTGTGACGGAGTCAGGTGTCTGGTACTTTTAGATGAGGTACCGTAGTACCAGGATACCTGTGATGGTCTTAATACAACACCACACTTAGTCTGTAATAAACATTCAATGCACATGTGCATCACAGAGCATGTAATTACGCTAGCTTCTGGCTTGTTGGGCACTGCGTAAACATGCGGAGAAAAATATCTGAAAATTACACGCTGATCGTTAAACTCTAAGAAAAAATCTTAAACAGTTCTCACCTTAATTAAAACAGAAGAGAGAAAAATGCAGTGATCAACTGAAGCAGACGTCAAAGAACGTTTCACTTCCTGGTTACCCCTAGCAACACTGGAACATAATGATGGCAGCCATTGTTGAAGAGTTAGACTAAACCTATCATTAATTGAATCCTTCCTGACTCATACTGGAAAAACTCCGGTAAAACTATTGCAAATCATCATTGGAGATAGATGATGTCTTATACAGATCTATCTAGCTTCCACATATATTCTAGGTGATATCAACCATTAAACATTTATGAAGTGAGAGATGTGAGGAAGTGAGGGAGAGTGATACCTGCCACTACAGGACATGACAATGTTTTCCCTCTCTAGTGTTACCACTAATAAATTATACACTAGCTAGAGTTATCTGATTTCAAAAAGCATCTCATACTGATCTATGCATGCAATCATGTTATGATTTTTGTGAGGTGTTGAAAATCAAGGCTTCACATGTCCCTGATGTGCTTGTGTTTGGGTTTGATCAGTTTGGGTTTTGCAAAGATATATATCACGAATAATCTCCCTTGATGGTATTGCTTGATAAGTTTATTTCTGTGATTGAGTTGTCTCCCCTCAATATTTATTAGTGGAAATTAATTGGTGCTGTACTCTTAAAGGGAATATGGGTTGATTTAAGGTTTCTATGGATTAAGGGTTTGATAACAAAAACATTGATGGTAAAACTTTGTATTTTGACAAGTAGTCCTGGTGTCAATTGTCTTAGCAAGGCGCTACCGAGTGCCTTCATTCAGTAACCTCTCGTTCAATTAAATGTAGAAGGCATGGATTACCTTCTGTGGAAAACCTTATGAACGTATATCGCTTTGCTTATGCAACGGCCACCTGATGAGCTAGTATTGAATTTAATGAGACTTTCATACTCAGCACTTCTAAGGTACCGGTAGATATGACTTACATTTTAGTGTGTTTTTCGGATACCAAGTCGAGAATTTGCATAATGAGGGGCGAAAACTGGTCTGGCTGATAGCTTTATGTCAGATTTAACCAGAAAACTCCTGAAAATACTGAGAATTTGGCAGTTATTGGTACTGAAATGATACAAACTCGTCTATTTTCCTGGCACACTCAGTGGTAGTATTCCATGATAGATTTGCTTATGGATTCGGAGTTCAATTGGTGGTATTTAATGATTAAGCCATGTTTGGATGACAGCAATAGATCTGAATATATCGTTGTTTGAAAATTAAAGCTTGCCGACTCTCTTAAAAAATACCTAAAAATGTCAGTATGAATCCACTCGAGGATAAGAATTGTGGGCTGACTGACGTTTCTAATTTAGTTCTTGAAAATTTCTAACCTCACTTATCCGAAAACTTTGAAATGGGAAAACGGTGTCACTAAGATTGTCTTTAAATTTAAAACCTGAGGGAAAATACACATTCATTGCATGGGGGTTAGGGTTAGGGTTCATTGTTATAATGACAAAATATTTGGTTTTGTTAGAAGTTAGAATTTTGTATTTTTCGACTATTTATGTTTTTCAATTTCATTGTTATTGTGAAAATTAATGTAAAGGGTATCTAATTTAACAGGGTGGACATACCATGTGACTTTTTGGGTAAGTCTACAAGTAAAAATATGTAAACAAAAAATAAAAATTTGCAGAATTGATTTTGAACAGTTTATGTGTTTAAACTTAGTTGATAGCTTAAAAAACCCGTAGGCAATTGTGGTAAGCAGATCAAGTAGGCCTATAATTGGTTAAACAATTGTTGTGGTTGGGAGATGAGTCAAATGTTGTCGGTGATTAATGCACTAATGTGTTTCTACATTTAACACCTGATCTAGACTGATGGCATTGTTTCAACACATTTTAAGGGAAGAACAAAGTTACAAGTTCCCATTGATAAGTCTGGGCTGTTTGTTGATAATATCAGTATGTTATGTATAGTTTGAATAGAATGCAACATTTCAGATTCAAAAGTGTCAAAAACTTGTGTCCAAATAACAATCAAAATCAAATTTCTGTTATCTTCAAACAATTTTTGGTGAGTAATTTGATAGAATATTTCCGGTTATCAAGTTCGTTTAAAGAATGGTTGACGTTTTTAATGTCGTGTACGCATCAATGAGGCTAAGTTTGAGATAGCATTCCAACTATGCTGCATGATCAGATACTATAGCATTAGGTAATCTTCCCTTTGGCGCAATAAGGTTGTATCTTTCTATGGATTATATAGTGAGATACGACCTTGTTGCACTAAAGGGACATAATTCTTTTCTTCTCTTTGAAGCCGATCACGTCATGTAAGTTAAAGCCTCAAAGTACAAATCATTACGAGTGTCGACAGTCCATGTTAAAACTCAATTCTCAAGTAGGATAGATTTTCATCAAATATAATTATTACAAAATACTTTCATAAATAAAGTCTACAAGATTATTCTTACGACAGTATAAGTATAAGCACGCCAGGTATAGAATTTCAGGACACTTAACTGCGTATGAAATTTTTGTGGATTAATAGAGCCCATATTAGGAGTTCAATCGTGTAATTGTACCCTTGTGTAAAGAAATCTAATCACAGGACGGTTTTTAAGATTTTTTTTCATTGAAATTAGTTTGTCATTCGTTTAACAATTTTGACAGGAAAAGATTAGTTGAAAGTCAGCACAAAGAATACTTGGTTGATATCAACGAATATTGTATAATCTACAGATTTAAATAAAATTTTATCGGCATCCATAATGACTTTTTTATCTTTGACAGTATGGAGGTACCAAAAAACCTGTGAACTTTGACCTTTGACACCATATACGACACTGTAGCCTTACTGATCCAGCTTGCAGTTATATGCTCAATTGATACAAATCCCATACTTGTTGTTAGTATACAAATTCCAAACTTGTTGTTAGAAACTTGATAAATGCATTTATTTGAACTTTGTTCCATTGTGATTGTCACATAGATATTGGTCTTTATGAACTCATTGGTGGTTGGTTATGTAAAAAGTTTTCTCTAAATATGATTATTAAAACATTTTCTTGTCATTATGAAATATTTACATTACTTTGTGCACTGTTATTATAGGCTTGTGAATCAATAAATTTGTCATCAGTTTCTGATCTTGTTGTAGATTCATCTTCAAAGTAAAATGAAATTGATATTGCTTCATGAATCATGTCTTGAATGTCTTGATTATGCCCTTGCATCAGCATGTGATTCAAATAGTCACCAAGACCAGCCCTAACACATTTAGCCTGATTAGCGGGCTCGGCTGATAAAGCTTTTCATTTTATTCTGTGTTCATTCGGCTAACTCCCTATCATTAAACAAAGAGTTGTGTGACTCTTCTTGCAGTGTATAATGGAGAAACAGATGGTCACTAACATACTGGATACCCCTGAATGGCCGTGTGTGTTCTCCGCCTCCTCCCCTTTTCACTTTCTACTTTTCATTTCATAATCACTCCCTGATCCTGTGATGTTAATATATTAAATGATGTATTTATTCAACCATCAGGTTTGTGTGTCTGTTAAAGCCTGATTGTCAAGTTTATTGGTTCCATAACCTTTTTCCCCTATACAGTATAGTAACTTCTGTATGTTTTGGATTGGTTCCCAGAATATTTTGCTAAGATTGTTACTTTGGTTCCTGGCTTGTAAATAAATTGGTTCCCCCAAACTACATTGCCATTTGCTGGTTCCTGAGATTATTGAAATTATCTGTGATAACAATACATTGGTCCAGTTACAATTTGTAAATTTAACTGATGTTTGCGGCACTTAATACCGTCTATGGCAAACTTACAAACCTAAATATATTGTCAACTGATTTTTAACATGTTTTAGTCTAATATACCATAGTAGAGTATCGGTGAACAATAAAACTCAGTCATAATGATTAATCATAAAATACTTATTTCTATCATCTCGTAAAACCATTATCTATAATGTATCCTTGTATTTTGACCTTAAGTTTCATTTTACGCCTGTTAAAGAAATCTTGTTCATCTTAACAATGGATTTTAAGACGTCTCTATTCCCGCGATCAATTGTACAATGATGATTCGTCTTTTGTGTCGAAACGCTATTCCGGCTGTAGAACACCCATGTAAATAGATTTGGTGATAATTTAAGTGTACCCTACCACCCATTCCTATCATGACAAAGATGGCTTTAAAAGGCTTTGTCCTCGTTCATTTTATAACAGTGTTTAAGTGAGATAGTACAATACGTCTAGAGATTTGATATAGCTATGCTCTAAACAGGATTAGGACTTGGATGATTGTTTCGTTTGACAATTATTGAAACATGATACCATCCCGTACCTTGATTTGTAGAAAATTTGTGTCTCATTATTATTATATACTAAAGTGTATATATATAGCCAATGATTCTTTTATTGTGTACTTAGCATTCAGTCTGCGAATTTGGAATTTCAAACTGTAACTTGCCCGAATCGGTAAAATTTAACAGTTTCCCTATGTACTCTATACATAATTACTGCAAAAATTACTTGCCCAAATCAACTATTACGTGTCCCAGACAACTGGACAAGTACTTATTTCTCAGACTGAGCATTTTGTAAAAGAAAGAGCGGCCCTGATTCCTGAGTCAAATATTTTGAGTTGGATTCTCACCTTGGCTTGGTTGAACTTGAAATATTATAACAATTTGTGGTCTAGTATACAATAGTTGTGGTTTTCGTCATGCAATTTAATACACTTGTAAACACTTGATTAAGCAACAAAAACTTGAAACAACAACTTGAAGAAACAATTGAGGTTTAGTAAGATTGTATTGATTGACATCCTGTATACTTCCTGTTGTACTGGAGATAGTGAAGTGGACACTGAGGGATTCAAGTCGGTATACTGGCCCCTACTTATAGTATGGACATAACTGAACATGTCATCTTTTTAAGCCTGATAGTCATTGAGTCCCAGGGTTTTTTGTCAGACCTGAGTTTGGCCTGGTAATCTGTACCTTGTTTTGATTGTTTAATTTAAATGAAATTTCAAGTCATTAATTGCATTACACTAACCCCTACATAGTATACATATTATAGTGAACTCAATGATTATGTCATCTCCTGAAGTCAAATACTCTCTTAGAGTCCTAGTTTGATTATACCTGCATTTAGACTGGTCATCATGGTCCTACTTGGTGGTTTGGTTTAAATGTTGACCTTAGGAATACATGTCGTTGGTTCAATCCCTAAAGGCAGCTTGAAGCATACAAAGACTGTAAACAATTCAACATGTATTAAGCTCCCTTGCTTGGCAGTATACTAATAGTAAATAGTAGGGCACAAACCAAAGCCACCCAGCTACGGCGGCAGCGCCTAGCCACAAAGGCATGAGTCAGACATGGTACAAGCCATCCACATCCCCAAAAATGGATGCTTCAAGCTAGCCTTATATGCTCACTCCGCAATGAATGACACACTGTGGACTTCGAATGTTGTTAGACTTGCGTCATATAAGCCTAGCATTTCAGTGTTGGTTGAATAATTGTCCAGTGTTTCAGTTTGGATTATGATGTGCTCTGGTTTAAACAATCTGGATCCCATGCCCACTGTACCATATCCAATGAAGGAATAATTGAGTGGTTAAAGTTTAGTTTTGAATAATTGAATTGTTGTTGTTATTTAACACGTTGACCCACTTAAATTTGATACTTGAAATGGAGAAGTGTTTTGTAAGATTAACCATGAGAAATCTTATGGTCTACAAACTCTCACGGTCCTCTTTAAATTAACAGATAATTGCTTTAATTAAAGATTTGGTGTTATTAACGAGATAGTTAACATATAGGTAACATACTCTGTTGCATGATCAGTTACTTTGAGTTGAAATTACCAAAGTTCTAATAAACAACCTGGCTGGTGTTGTTCTCTATTATGTTTCGAGGGTGGTTTAGTTTCTTCGGCTGTTTTCTTGTGGGTGTTTGCCATTGGTAACCATTTTGTTATAATTACCTGCACAATTCAATGGATGAAACAAAAGAGAACATCACAAATTACAAGGACCAACATAAGAATTAAGAAAATGAAATGGAATAGGTACAGATTATCGGCACCTAAGTAACAGACCCACTGACTGTGGCTAAAACAGTTAGTAAAATGCTCATAAAATTGGGCAAGAAAAAATTGAGTTCTCTGGTAGAGGATTTGAAGTTCTATAACTTTTCTGTCTATGCCTGACCTGACCTGCTTTTCTCTATGAATGATAAAATTTGTATGAAAATTATAAATTTATCTTGACATTTATTTTGAAATTTCTTCAAATGTCGGTTAAATCAGATGCACTACATCGCGTACAATCAGATATTGTTGTCTGATGTTGACGTATATACGTAAACAAGTTATCATACTTGAGAAAAAAAACTACGAAATCGTCTCCACTGCTTGTGAGAGCAGCAGTTTTATACAACATTTACATTCAGCATTCTGTATACTCTATCAGATGCTTAATTTTTTTCTTGAAATTCCAAGAAAATGTGATATTTTGAGATAAATTAATTTTTTTGCTGTGAATGAAATTTTTTTGAAGTTTTTATGTTTATTACATCGGATCTTTCATTGAGAATTTTACTCTTTCATTTCATTGGTATGCTTAAATGTATTGAGGCCCTTATCTAAATTTCTAAGGCAGTGGCTGGGATTATGGTACCTTAATATCCAAGCCACTGCCAATTTCTAAATCATAGTAATGTTGTACTGTTAGTCCCTTATGGTGTGATTTAGTTGCATCTTAATAAAATGTTTTACTCTGAATTTGTACGTAGTTTTAGAGAGGCCCTCAGAATAAGATATTTTGTGTCTTTTGTATATCTCTTTATTATTTGCAGAGGCCCTGAAGATGGTTGCCCAGCGATTAGAAGGTCCTTTCAATATTGAGACAGTGGTTGATCCAATAGATGTGAAGATATCAGAAGCTATCATGAACTTTCAGGAAGACAGCCAGGAAGTCACTGAGAGGGTAAGATATGGTATTTTTTGCTCATTATGTAGGTCAGTGGTTAGTGCCTAATTTGGCAATAGCAGTCAGTTTCCCCGACCCCTCCAATGGGGGATTCCGGGTTCAAATCATGGGTAGGCACTGATATATGCCTAACATGTTTCAGCAGAAAGCTGATTAAAGCAAAAAAGGCTAATATGCTCAGCATTTTAACAAAAAAAACCCATTATTTCTTGTTAGCCGTTTAGCTTGTGTTCCGTCCAATCTGACAACCAAGGTTCAAACCCTGCTGGAGGCACACATATTGCTTGCCATGTTTTAGCAGAATACTGATAAGCAAACAAAGGTTTATACATTTGTATATGCCCGGCACTTTATAACCTAAATGGAGCCATATTCTGAAATAACTGAGACTGGGATTGAATCCCCAAATTCCTATGGCTTTACTAACCTCTAGACCACTCCATGCAGGGGGTCAGTATAGTAAATGAAAGTCTACTGTACAATATCCCATTCTTATATAACTTTAGAAGTTAAAAGGTATTTTTAGCTCACCTGACCACAATGTGGTCATGGTGAGGTTTTGTCATACCGAGATGTCCGTCGTCCGTCGTCCGTCGTGCGTCGTGCGTCGTGCGGCGTGCGTCGTGCGTCGTGCGTCCGTCAACAATTTCTTCAAACGACTTCTCCTCCTAAACCGCTTGGCCAAATTTGATAAAACTTAACAGGAATGTTCCTTGGGTGGACCTCTACCAAAGTTGTTAAAAAAATTCCAGTCCGTCGCATAACTAGGTCACACAGGCTAAAAATAGATTTTCAAAAAGGAAACTTCAAAAATCTTCTTCTCTGAAACCGTAAGGCCTAGAGCTTTCATATTTGGTATGTAGCATCACCTTGGGGTCCTCTACAAAGATTGTTAAAATTATGTCCCTGGGGTCAAAATTGGCCCCGCCCCAGGGGCCCTTAGTTTTACATAGAGTTATATAGGGGAAACCTTAAAAAATCTTCTTCTCCAAAACCGCTTGGCCCAGGGCTTTTATATTTGGTATGTAGACTCAGCTAGAGGTCCTCTACAAAGATTGTTCAAATTATGTCCCTGGGGTCAAAATTGGCCCCGTCCCGTGGGCCCTTAGTTTTACATAGAGTTATATAGGGGAAACCTTTAAAAATCTTCTTCTCCGAAACCGCTTGGCCCAGGGCTTTCATATTTGGTATGTAGACTCAGCTAGAGGTCCTCTACAAAGATTGTTCAAATTATGCCCCTGGGGTCAAAATTGGCCCCGCCCCGGGGGCCCTTAGTTTTACATAGAGTTATATAGAGAAAACTTAAAAAAATCTTCTTCTTCGAAATTGCTTGGCCCAGGGCTTTCATATTTGGTATGTAGACTCAGCAAGAGGTCCACTACAAAGATTGTTCAAATTATGTCCCTGGGGTCTTAATTGGCCCCTCCCCGGGGGCCCTTAGTTTTACATAGAGTTATATAGGGGAAACCTTTAAAAATCTTCTTCTCCGAAACCGCTTGGCCCAGGGCTTTCATATTTGGTATGTAGACTCAGCTAGAGGTCCTCTATAAAGATTGTTCAAATTATGCCCCTGGGGTTAAAATTGGCCCCGTCCCGTGGGCCCTTAGTTTTACATAGAGTTATATAGGGGAAACCTTAAAAAATCTTCTTCTCCGAAATTGCTTGGCCCAGGGCTTTCATATTTGGTATGTAGACTCAGCTAGAGGTCCTCTACAAAGAATTTTCAAATTATGCCCCTGGGGTCAAAATTGGCCCCACCCTGGGGGTCACCATTTTACTTAGACTTATATAGGGAAAACATATAAAAATCTTCTTGTCTAAAACTACAATGCTTAAGAGCTTTGATATTTGGTATGTAGCATCATCTAGTGGTCCCCTACCAAGATTGTGCAAATTATGCCCCTGGGGTCAAAATTGGCCCAGCCCCAGGGGTCACCATTTTACATAGACTTATATAGGGAAAACATATAAAATCTTCTTGTCTAAAACTACACTGCACAGAGCTTTGATATTTAGTATGTAGCATCATCTAGTGGTCCTCTACCAAGATTTTTCAAATTATGCCCCTGGGGTCAAAATTGGCCCCACTCGGGGGTCACCGTTTTATATAGACTTATATAGGGAAAACATATTAATATCTTCTTGCCTAAAACTACACTGCCTAGAGTTTTGATAATTGGTATGTAGCATCATCTTGTGGTTTTCTACCAAGATGTTCAAATTATTCCTTTGGGTGAAAATTGTGCAGGGTTTATTATCAGGTGAGCGATATTGGGCCATCATGGCCCTCTTGTTTATAATAAAAAACATGAATATGTCCATCACTAGCTAACAAAAATATTTAATTAGTTTGGGGGACCTAATCATATAAAATGTCTTCTGGTGTACATCAGATACTGTGAAAAGACAAGAACATCTCATTCTAAACTTTTTGTGCTTCAGTCATTGTGTGTCTTGATCTCTCTCATAAAATGTTTTTGTGATAACAAATCTGTACAGATTTTGTCTTCATTCATCATGTAGCTAATTTTCTGGATGTGTTGAGATGTATCTTTATTGTAAAACCTTCAGCTGCAACAGAGGTTCAACAAATGAAAATGTAAAAAATTACGTTAAAAGTGAAGTTTTCTTTCTTAATCTTCACTGGATATCTAGAAAAGTCACGCAGATTTTTTGGTTCATGCTACCAACAGTTGTTGTTAATACAGTACAGAGTTGTCAGCAATCGTAGCGTTTTATTTTGCTTCCACAAAAACCTCAGTCTGAGAATAGAGAACGGAATTTCGTGTATGTTATCAGAAAATGAGTTTATCAGTTGAAAAATGCAACGTTGCATCTATCGAAAACCATCTAAACCGTTTCCAACGTCATATTTGATGGATTCACATGTGTTCCTTCAGTCACAACAGGGGTAAAAAATATATGTGCGGTAA
This sequence comes from Spisula subtruncata, assembly GCA_963678985.1. Lineage (NCBI taxonomy): Eukaryota > Metazoa > Mollusca > Bivalvia > Venerida > Mactridae > Spisula > Spisula subtruncata. The sequence goes on from OY787671.1 coordinate 2,499,363, forward strand.
GGTTATGTGAAAAAAATATGTGGCGGGGGGGGGGGGGTAGAATATTGTAGAAAATGGTAAACAGGATGATTCTAAGTCTGTTATTACACAAAGATTTTCTGGCAGATATATCTTGTACTCTTAAAAGAAGAACATTCTTCTCGCATGATAAGATCTGATTATGGGGATAATGTGTAAGAATTTTAATTTAGTGTAAAGTGTCTTTACTAGATTGAGTTTTGCTCATAATCGTGTTTCTCAAAATGTTATTTAATATGTGCATTGCATTGAGGGCTATATACGGTTAAACCATGGTAATTTATTGTAAAGAAATTGTCAAATTTACCAAGCTTGATTAACATTGCACTTATGGGTCATGGGATCTACAATTCCAGAATAATCTGGAAATACAGATAAAAGTGATGTGATGAAAAAGTTCAAAGTGATAACAAAGTTACAGTAATTTGAAATTTCATAAGCCTGAATTCAAGGAAACATAGTTATATGATTTAGGGACGTGTGCTAATGGCACCCAAAACAAATGTGTTTCTTGCTGTCAGGATTGGGTATCATTGCCTCGGTAGAACCTCGGTATACTAAGATAGTTTTACTCCCTAGCCCTTAAATCTATTTACCTTCAGTTACTGGTTGATCACTGTAACACCATTCTGGTGATTTAATGCTAATTGGTTATTTATTGACACCCCATAAAAAATTTGGTTGAAATCCGGTAAATACATCATGAAATGTGTGTATGGAGGTTGGAAAGATACTTTGATACTAAGTAGATACGGATTATAGGATTTACATGTGCATCTGTGCCCAGTTTGTGATTCTGTTGAAAATAAATAACTAAGCAGTTTTCGATTTCTTACCCCAAAAGTTAATGACATATGATCCAGGGAAGGCAGCACTCAACTGAAACACCCTGGCACAGATTATCAAAGTTTGATGATAATTTACTACATTATTGAACACACTGGGAGAAACAGACTTGTTGTAGGGGGTGAATTATGGTCACTGCCAATCTCTATCAAAATAGACTCCGATAATAAGGCCATCTTTATAAATGTTTGTTTATCCCTATCATACCATACTAAACATTTGTATATTAATTGTTAGTCCAATAGGCATGTTAGTGTTATATCTATGCTTCAATGTGAATACATAAAACATGTGATGTAAGTTGTATTTGTATCTGTCACTGGCCAGAAATATACCTACTCCTGGTTACCTGGGCACTGTTTTACTAACAATGGGTAAATGTCGCGCAAATCCGTAAGTGTGTTTTACTAAACGATCACAAGTACTAGCATACATTTACGCAAAAATATTGCAGATTGAACGCAAGTCGGGACACAATATAACCAATATAGCCAATATAACGGGTACCAGAATGAATATATGTACATAAACGGTCGCTAAGATTTGATGATTATTCACGGTCTAAACCAGCAAGTGACGGTCTAAAACAACAAACGACAGTCTAAAATAACATGCGACGGCCAAAAATCAACAGTGTGTGTTAAAAACTCTTCACTTACGTTCATATTTGCCATTTAGGGTTGCCCAGCCTTGGCGTAGAAATAAGCCAAAACTTACGACAGAAAGTGAACTCAAATATCTTTGTAAAACGCATTTACACAAATATTATCGACATACGCAATATTTTTGGAAAACTTAGGTTTATGCTAGCTACATGCTTTGATAAACAGTGCCTTAACACTGATTAGATATAGTCTTTATCAGCTGTCTGACAGATTCCTTAAAAATAGGAATCCCTTTTCTAAGGGTAACTATGGCACATGTGGCTATGTAGAACAAACATTTTATGTCAGCCTGGCCTGAATTTTGATTTATAGGAGGTTATTATTTATTGGGAGAAGAAATTCATTGTCTCAAGTATTTTGGTAGATTTTCTATGATGTTAGTTTATTGTTCCAGTAAATTACATGTCATATATTCTTGTTAGAGATATGACGCGTAATAAATTGAAAATCAAAGATGTCTTATGTGAGATCATGTTTGTTGTTCGGGTTTATTTTTACAAATAATAAGATACAAGATAGTATGTTTCTGGATGTTCTCATCTATTACTTCTCATTCAGAATGATCAGAACTTCATGAAAAATGACTTGACCTCAATTTTCAGGATTTTTCATTTTCTTTTGATCAATGATGTAAGCTTGGTTAGCGAAATTGTTTGACAATATCCTGAGTCCTATACCGAGTATCACCCCAACTCAAACATTGTCTTCATCATGTCTTTTCCTGACTTTCCTGAAAATATTTGATATACCAAAATGGACAATGAATTGCCCTAAACTGCCCATGCAAAATCATACCTAAAACATAATGAAATTATTATGTTCACAAAATTTAATTTCATTATTAAGTTAGGCCTTGACATTCTAACTCTATCAGTGATACTCATAAGCAATGGGTTTGTGGTCTATTCCTTCATAGAGAAGGTGTGGCATGCTCAATATTTAGTTAACTGCTGATTGTCTTTCCTGATCTTAAAATTCTTATTATTTGTATTTTCCTATTCTTCAGATATTCAAAGGATGTGGTGATCCTCGTAAAGACTCTAGCTACAGATACAAACGTCAAGCATCAACGAAATATGAAGACTATGCATACGGCAAGGAGTTTATATCTTACACACGTAATGGTGGGGCAAGTAACGAGCGCCCAACTACTGCCGCTGGTACAAATCTCGACAGACTGGTTAAAGACATCAAAGACAAGGTACTCAATGTTTATAGTCATAGATTGGCACACAGTCTGATAAACACTGCCCTCCCAAAAGTTCCATCTCACTCCTTAAATTATACAATTTACTTAAATTGACAAAAAAATTATGTAAAATTTACCTTTTTTGCAGTTAAATAGTTATTCATAGTAAACACCAAACAAGAAAAATATGAAAGCAAATTTTTCAAATGAAAATGTGAAAGAACTTATGGAGGGCAGTGTAGTTTGCTTCTTCCTGTTTCATGTCATTGGTTACTCAAATGGATCTCGTGTCATCCACATGTGGAGAAGTTTTAGTTTCTTTTTAATGCTCCGGTATCTACTGATGCAGACTCACAGAGGCTTATAGTGATCTTCCTGCTTGTTTGTTTGTCTCTTTCTTTGTCCGTCTGTCCATCCATTCTTTCAAGTTGATTGACTTAGCTAGTTATTATGGACTTGTCTTCTATCGAGGCATAAGCGTTTACTGAACAGTCTTGTATACAAAGACCAATTTCTAGTTGATTAATAATCCCTAGAAAATAGGCTAGGTTAAGCACTTGCCATTAATGACTGAATAAGTGTTATACCGGAGTGTGGTTGAGTCCTCTATGCTACCCATGAGTATCAATAGAACAATTGCGAAGACAAGTTTTGTATGCTGTAGCACTAAATATAGAACATTTTGGCTCGGCATAAACTGTGTCTATAGTTGATATGTTAAATTCCTGAGAAAAGTCTTTAAATTCCCAGCAACATTGTAAGTTTAATTGAATGTTTTTTACTCCCATCAAATTTTTTTTTGGAGAATTTTTTTTAAAACTGGAATTACAAAAATGCTTGTATAATTATTTTGGTGAGTTATATATGTTGATGTTTGCTATAATTGATAGGTCGAGGAAGCCAGGAATTTCTGGGTGCAGTTACCTTACTACATCTGTAACGGCGATATTGCTGCACAACCAGGGGAAGATGACGATTGCTGGAACGGCCAGGATCGTGCCAGGTTAGAATATATATTAAATTTTGTCTCATTGAAATTTTAGATAAATTACAGTATATGTTAAACAATTTATTTTAATTAGCTAAAATCTGTTACTGCATGGCATCAAAGCATTCTAATGTTAAGATTGGGACTAAATGTTAATTGGTTCTCAATCAGCACCAATCAGATGCAAGGGTGTTTAGTGGTGTTTATTGGACAGTTGCATTAGTGTCTGGTGGTACTTGTTTTAATTGAAAATATCTTGAAAAATACTGGATTTTAAAATAATGATTCCTCCAAATTTTATGATAGGAGCATAGGTCTGTCATTGCAGAATTAATGGCTGATTTCTGTAAAGCATTATAAATTTTTATTTCAAACTGGTAGTCATTGGAATTGTCATAACTAAACTGTTGTTGGTAGGTTTTGGTTGTTTCTATGTGCCTTTGTTTATGTCTGTTTATAAAATGACAATGATAAATAACGGGTTGGTGGTTGGTCTAATTTAATGTCAATCTTTAGCCAGCTTTTCGAACTGGGAAAAGTTTGAATCCTTATTGAATTAAATGGCCTTAACATCTGAATTGTTTTCTTAATTGTAAACACCGAGAAAGAACATACTGTAAAATCATTAATTTTCGTGGGGGATTAAATTTCGTGGATTTCGTGGTTCACCTCAGCCACAAACTTTAATCCCAACAATCATTAATTTTGACCATAGTTTTATTACCTGAAATGCAAAATCCACGAATTCAAGTCCCAACAAAATTGTCTTTTTTACCAAAACCACGAAATTTCGTCCCAACGAAATTAAATGATTTTACAGTATATAATATATATTTTAAATGTCTTCCACATACAATATATATCTGTCATTATGGGAGATTGGTTCCAACTCATATAGCTCAGAAGTAGCATGATTATATAGGTTTTATTTATGGACATAAACATCTGATTGTCTGGTTGTAGGACTGATTTAGGCAAATTTCCTGTCTTCAGTGTTTCCATGACAGGAAAATTGTCTACAACCATTGATATAACCCATCCGTCATTCTGAAGTAGTGTATGCTGGAAATCTCTTGAAATATTTAACCATTACTTATACCATTACACAATGCTGCAAAATTCCATAATTCAAGGAACTCCTTGACAGTAATTTGTGATGTTTGAGTCTTGAATTGAATAAAAATATCTGTATTTCAAACGAAATGTCTGCATTTACATGCTTCTAACACAATGTTTGTGCTTTGCTCGTTTCAAACAAGATATCTTTGCACAAAAGTTGAGTATGATGCTCATATACTTAATATACATGAAAATATTTAAGAGTTCCTGAGGTTACTTACTTACTTAGGCCCTTTGCTCCGCTGGGGAGCATAGGCCATTGACGAATTACCTCCATCTGACTCTGTTTCCAGCAGTTCTTTCCAGGTGTTTCCATTTTCTTTAATTTCTGCCTTGCCATTTCTTCGCCAGGTGTTACGTGGGCGTCTCCTTTTCCTTCTACTTTGAGGGTTCCATTTTAGAGTTCCATCTAGGTAGATATAAAAAAAGGAATAAAAAAAACCATCAGACAGAGAGGACAGCACCCAACAGAAACAACAGAGCATGAAAGACACAATTCTCAGCAAAACTCAGTTTCCTTATCTCAATACTTGTAAAATTGAGCTTTTTAAATTAATGGAGAATAATTGACTTATTTCAGATATGTTCCCGAGGTACAGAAAGATGGTAGAATTTACCAGTTGAACAATCCAGAAGTTACAGTGAATATACAAGAAGATAATGGAATCATCTCATTACAAATTAACAACCTCAAGCTTATCACAACAAAGTTACACAATGCTTATCATGGTGTAGACGTCGAATGGAATGTACCTAATATTGGTAGGTTTGGGTTTTGAACTTTTCATTCTTTGGGTTTGTTCTATGTTTAATTTTTGCATGAGTGGCTTGGTGATTGGCGATGTCATCCTTTCTAGGTGGCTTTGGATTGTATGTGGGCTACATCATTTGGTTAAAAGAATCCATTGAGGCATTCCAGTTTAAATTTATCAATAAGTAACATGCATAGTTCTTGTGCTTGTGAGTTTTGACTAATAATGAATCTTCATGATTATCACAATGTTGAGTTTACTTAACAAGCATAATTCTAAAATTCTCATAGTGCTGGTTCCATGTCCGATTTCCTCATAACTTTTATGCATAGTTCTTCCTCTAGACGATGATGCCTTTCGGTGCCCATTTATTAAATCGCAAGACCATCGCAGATGCATTCTGTAAAATCATTAATTTTCGTGGGGATTAAATTTCATGGATTTCGTGGTTCACCTCAACCACGAACTTGAATCCCAACAAACATAAATTTTGACCCATGTTTTATTACTTGAAATGCAAAATCCACGAATTCAAGTCCCAACGAAATAAAATGATTTTACAGTAACTGCTCAGTGGGACCTAGGCATAACATGCATAGTTTGATGACTGTATAGTTTGGTATTGATAGGATGTATCGTACTTACAGATATTGCTGGAAGTGGAGAGGATCTAGATGGGAGTGGTCACGGTAGAACCGGAGGTAAATATGCATCTAGTGGAGATAAGGATGATACCGATGATGCTGCATACAGTGGGTCCGGCTCGGGAGACTTTGATGATGAAGATTATGGCTATCCATCAAGCTATCCAACGGGGGGTGGCAAGCAACGTCCAGGAAAAGGCAAGCCAAACAAAAAGCCTGGACAAACAGTTCGACCGTTTCAACCGAAACCACAACCTGACCCTGATATTGGATTCCCCAACCCAAACAATCCAAAATATAACATTGAAGACGATGAAAAAAATACAGACGGTTCAGGGGTTTCTTCCTTGCGATTGTCATCAAGTGCTTTAATTATTTTGTCAGTGTTTTACGTGGTTCGTCGTATAGTCTTGTAATATCTACGGAATATTCAAATGTGCAAGATTGTGAATTCCGCCAAACGACATACCTGATTTCAAACAATATACGGAATTATTTACTTTTCGTGATAAAACTTTATTTTCTTACTCCTAATTGTTTCGTTTTGAAGGTTCGAATGACCTATGCACGTACATGTGCTTATAATATCATATGAAGAATTTTACTTTAGAGAATGAGAATGGCGGAAATAATATCCATGTGTGCTGAAAGCGTACAGACTTTCCTTGGAATTATTTCGTCGTATGTTGGAACGGAAAAAAGACATTTCACAGGAACTAAAGCTACCATGTGATAATGTCTGGTATTACCCTGGTTTCTATATATTACATAGTGATAGGAAATGTCGATGTTAGAATGCTGCAGCAGGAAGGGAATATTGAAACACCTGCAGACAATGTTGTTGTTGTGCAGCAGCTGTGAACGTAGAGAGATCAGCTGTTATCACTTCTCTGTATATTGTACTTGTGTTATTCTAATGTATAAACTAAGTAATTTGGACTTTGTAATCCTTTCTGAATTATCACATTATTATAGTATTGCAGGAAGTTATTTAACCTTTCTGTAACGTTTTGAGTGCGCATCCATTTGTTGTGTTATGTGCAGAAGGCCAAATTGCATCATTTTTCTGAGGAGAACAAAAACATGGATAAAGAATAATTATGTTCACATCTCAATACTTTGATAGTTTAACGATATTGTTTTATAAAGCATATAAATTACAGAAACTGTGACCATATCAACCAAGTTTCATTGCCTGTTTTTGTTGGTTTTCACCGTTAAATGTATGTAATAAGGAACTTTTCAGATTCGTCCATTCTAATATTAAGCTGTGCATCTTTGTACAGCTCTCCAAAATCTCTAACATCATTTCTATCCATGGTTTTGCCAAAATATAGTTACAAGCTAAAAACGAGTCAGGGATTTTTATGATGCGATCTTTCTTGCTTTATGAATGTACCATGTATATTGTCCTACTGATTGTTACTGTGTTATACAATGATAATTGTCTACATATAAGACTGGTCCATTACCAGTGTATCACACACAAACTCTCATTATGTGTATGTTAAAATCATGTAGATATCATTAAACAGTCATTTGCTATAATTAGGCTTACCTGCATTTTGTGTTAATAGAATACATTTCATGTAATGAAATATACAATAGGGGTAAGTAGGTGTCAAATAAATCTGATGATATAGCATTTAGCATGTAAGGTCCTTGTTCGAGTACCATTTCTTATGTGCATGGTCTTTGCATTACTTTTCACAGATATGTTTTTAATGTTTTACCTTGAATCTTTTACCATAAAACTCCATGGAAAGTAACACTTTGTAGATTTGAGACAAAACTTTAACTTATAAGTTAAGTACAAATATACAGACAAATACAATACATCCTCAAAATTAAGGCATCTCATTGGAACCTTTTAAAGTTTCATCGAATTTGTGTGATAATATGGTTAATTCAAGTGTAAAATAGTGAAAATGTTGGTTGTTTTCTTTCTTCATGTTGAGATGAGTCTAAGTGAGGTTTTGCTATCAGTGTATGTTGAGTTCAACAATAACGTTGGTCACTTTGTTCGTGGAGGTCATACTGTGAGCATGCAGTAATTACATGAATGTTAATATATTAAATCAAGCACTTAGTGACTGTACTATATTATTGTATAATATTTGTCAAGCCGTAGTAGAGAAGCAACACACTGTGTGATTAAATATCTATGGTATGTACAGCTCTGTTTCTATAATTATTTGATGTTGTTTAATATAAGTCTAATGCTGAAAGCATGATTGTATAAATGTTATAATTATTTTTGTGAATGCTAGATTATTTTTTTAAATGTTGTGTGTTGTATTCAGCCATTTGTGTTTGTAGTGAAACATAATGCATTTTAAAGATGTCGCGGCACGAATTCAGGTTTATCCACAATTTTATTATGAAACTAGAGTTCCCTTTTGTTCGACAATAATACGAATCACTTGAAATAAGGACCAGCTTGGTTTTATGATTCTCCTGTTTATTTTTTATTCCATGAAATCTATGGAAATATAATTGTAAATTTTGCCTAAGACAATTGTACTTCATAACTTTGTTTTGAAATATGGCTTTAATTCATGATAATATTTACATGTAGTGTGTTCAGTTTCGAACTGCCTTATTATCACATTTTAGTTACAATTGTTATCACATTTTCAGTATAAATTGTTGCTTCGTTTTAAGTATCCCAACTTGTATATGTAGTCATTATTTCTTCAATGTTTATCTTTTTGAGATACATTCATTTTAGCTAGGTTTTAATCACTACCAAAGTTACAAGAAAGATCTGCTTAATAAGTTTGTTCTCCCTCTGTCCTTTGTTCCCCATCCAGTGAACAGAATTTTAGTCAAAGGGAAGTAACCCAATCTGACATATCTTGAGAAACAAAACAGGGGAGGTAACTACTTATATAAAGAAATTACCTCAGTTCATGTGCTACAAATATAGTAGATGTTTAAGCTTCATAGTTTTAATCTGAATTCATTATGAATATCATTACATTATTTTAAGAGACATTTTGTTTTAAATTTTGGGCCTTTAATCAGGCTTTTATCAACAACTTTAAAATTTATTTTTAGATTTTCAGGTAGTTATTTACATAATTATTTACAATGTGCCATTTTTCATATTCAACAGTTTTAATGTACATGTGTATTATTTGCTCTGTAAGTGTAAATGAACATGCTATGATTTTGGACCATACCATGAATTACAGTAAACTGATGGCCTGTATTGATAGTATACAAGTTCATAATTCTTGTTTCTGGTATATGACATAACTTGGGCAAACTTCGTTATTTGTTCTTAGTTGCCAAAATTGGTTATAGAAGTATCAAGAGCCACATATGCTGCATCTGTACAGTCAACAAGGCGATTTTATTGTAACATAAAAATTGCATATTTTAGATCTTCATTGATCGAGCGTGTTTTCTATCTCCATGTGTAAACTTGATGTTTCATATCTTCTACAGTGTATGTACATACAGATTAAACATAGAACTATATATTTGTTGATATGTACGTGTACACCGTTTTTTAATTGCATCGTTGTCATCATTATTTTGTTTACAAGCATCCACAATAGACTTTAGACTGGAAGCTTCTGGTGTTTGACTCCTCCGTAGATTTGTCACATTCTGCTGTCACCCTTGTGAAGTATGTCCGTGTATGAAATAATCTGCTGGTCTATGCACTTATTACAGTATTTGAACAATTCATACAAGTTGAGTTACCTTAAATATTTGTTATAATTATATTTACACAACTCATGAACAGATGTTTGTCCGAACAGATTGAATGCCTGGTTGAATTCCTTTGATAATTTATTTTACCATTTCGTCTGGCCTATTAAACTAGTAATAGTTTCTTATTCATCAGCATTATAGAACTCATTTTGTGGTACAGTTTGATCATACAAAACAATAATAAAGCCTTACATCAGACTGTTAAGTCGTTGATCATCAGTGTCGTTAATAAAACTGCCAAAAAGTACATTTTGAAGTTGTGAAACATCTAAAATCATCGAATTAACATCATCGAACTAGGCGTCACTGTTGAGTTGATGTAATTATTAATTTAATGTTGTATGAATATAATCTAACAGTTACCTGAATGTATATATACATGTAATGATGTGATGAACAATTTCACATTGTTGATATGTCTACACTTCCTTACGACTTCATTCTCTCCAGCCTCTTTGTCATATAAACTGTTCTCAAGTCACCACTGCCTTGAAAGCGGCGTCATGTGTTACATATTCTCATTACTGTTTGGCCATTCTGAACTACCGGAAGAGCTGTACTTTTACAGAAAGACTTTGGACAAATGTACAGAACGTCTATGTCAATGAAAAAAGTATTTCATAATTGTAGGAATGAAGAAGTTATTGACATTGTCGCGAGTAATAATATAAAAGCATTTCATATATTCTGTGTTATTTTGAAAATTAAATGGCTTCTAGTTGTTGTATTTTGTGTTCGTTTCACCTCGACAATGACTTCGGTGAATCAATTAGCATAATATGAGACAGCGTAAAAATTTTGTTTACCAGTCCTAGATGATGTTTGCCTGTGTATTTCCTCCAAATAACACTTTACTACATAACAAAGCATTTTGACTCATCTTCTGTGTTTCAAGCAGATGAATTTCAATGCAGTTACATTATTTCAATACAGATATGTTATGGTTGTTAATCATCAGTTGTTTTGATAAACAGATTATGTACACACTATATATGACGCATTTTCTCTTATCAGAATAATGAACTTTATTGTAAGTAATGTTGGTGAATTGTTTATGGAGTAAAGGGTTAAATGTTACCATACAGACTGTCTGTTGTGAGTATCATAGCGAGATAAGGTTCTTGTAAACATTTCTATTATATTTTGATCATCGTCGTACATGTAATACTATGTTAGTTGATTGATCGAGGTCGTGCGTGGTGGAAGTATTGATCAGATGTCTAGAGACATGTTCTGTTTATATTTCACACTGTTGTTTTAATTCATAATTATTCAGTTTAGTAAACATACGTACTTCAGACTTATTTTAACTGAATAAAGATTTATAATTACATATGCTTTATGTTGTTTATTATGACCCCGATGTCGGTTGCATAACATAAATGTATCTGAATACAAGATGTGCATCCGTTTAAACAGCTGACAACAGCATGTGTGGCTGCCTCAGTCTACCGATTGTCACATAAGATGCTCCTCTCCGCTGGAAAAATTGTCTATTGACTATTGTGGAGGAGCAGGCAAGTACTTATTGGTGGTTATTTCCAATAAAGTTTAAGCCCGGTAACTTTCTGCGACTTTGACTTGATTATGTTGAACACATCATATTATATGTACACTCCAATGCATCAAGCCAGGAAAATACAAACACTACCATGTGTACACAAATCGCACATCGGGAGAAATATATACGAACTAAAATGCAGTTTTTTAATTCTATCCATTTGCACACACCGCCGCTAACTACATGTATCGCACACTGAAGCTTGCAATCTCAACGTTACATGTTCCAGACGGTACTTGCATGTGACTGACGGCACTTGCTTAGCACTTAACACAGTGTACCAACGACCGCAAAACTACATGCTATATGTGTTAGATGTAAACAACTACTAAAATGTAGAATCTTTGAAGGACATCAGAATTAAATAGCCGCAACTTATATAGTTACGTTGGTGATAAAGTGCGAAGTCTTGTTTTGGGCGAATATACTGAGGACGAAAGGGGCAATAATGACGTACACGAACGTTACGTAGTAGTCTGGTTGCCGATCTTAGTTTCGTATTCTTCCAACATTTCAAACATGTAGTTATTCAAGATGTTAACGCAAAACTCACTTGGGTTATTCTTAGTTATGATTAGATGACACAGAAACACAACATTTGACCTTCATTTACATTTTTCTACATGGCCAATTCGAATATTTGGCTACTTTTATCATGCCCAATCACGGTACGGTTGTTTGGGTTTTACTCATTCCCCGTACTTTCGTTTTCCTTATTGTGCGGCATGTCATCGTAATCATAATATCCATGTGTGCGTACATACTTTCCTTGGAATTATTTCGTCGTATGTTGGAACAGAAAAAAGACATTTCACAGGAACTAAAGCTACCGTGTGATAATGTCTGGTATTACCATGGTTTCTATATATTATATAGTGATAGGAAATGTCGGTGTTTGAATGCTGCAGCAGGAAGGGAATATTGAGACACCTGCAGACAATGTTGTTGTTGTTGTGCCGTTGTAGAGAGATCAGCTGTTATCACTTCTCTGTATATTGTACTTGTGTTATTCTAATGTATAAACTAAGTAATTTGGACTTTGTAATCCTTTCTGAATTATCACATTATAGTATTGCAGGAAGTTATTTAACCTTTCTGTAACGTTTTGAGTGCGCATCCATTTGTTGTGTTATGTGCAGAAGGCCAAATTGCATCATTTTTCAGAGGAGAACAAAAGCATGGATAAAAGAATACTTATGTTCACATCTCAATACTTTGATAGTTTAACGATATTGTTTTATAAAGCATATAAATTACAGAAAATGTGACCATATCAACCAAGTTTCATTGCGTGTTTTTGTTGGTTTTCACCGTTAAATGTATGTAATAAGGAACTTTTCAGATTCGTTCATTCTAATATTTAGCTGTGCATCTTTGTACAGCTCTCCAAAATCTCTAACATCATTTCTATCCATGGTTTTGCCAAAATATAGTTACAAGCTAAAAACGAGTCAGGGATTTTTATGATGCGATCTTTCTTGCTTTATGAATGTACCGTGTATATTGTCATACTGATAGTTACTGTGTTATACAATGATAATTGTCTACATATTAGACTGGTCCATTACCAGTGTATTACACACAAACTCTCATTATGTGTATGTTAAAATCATGTAGATATCATTAAACAGTCATTTGCTATAATTAGGCTTACCTGCATTTTGTGTTAATAGAATACATTTCATGTTATGAAATATACAATAGGGATAAGTATGTGTCAAATAAATCTGAAGAGGTAGCATTTAGCATGTAAGGACCTTGTTCGAGAACCTTTTCTTATGTGCATGGTCTTTGCATTACTTTTTACAGATATGTGTTTAATGATTTATCTTGAATCTTTTACCATACAGCAGCAACTCCATGGGCAATAACTCTAGGTAGATTTGAGACAAAACTTTAACTTATCAGTTCATTCATTGTTCCGTGATATTTCATCAACTTTGAGAAATATAGGGACAAATAAAATATAACCTCAAAAATAAGGCATCTCTTTGGACCCTTTAAAATTTGTCATTAATTTGAGGCGATAATATGGTTAATTCAAGTGTAAAATAGTGAAAATGTTGGTTGTTTTCTTTCTTAATGTTGAGATGAGTCTAAGTGAGGTTTTGCTGTAAGTTTATGTTGAGTTCAACAATAACGTTGGTCACTTTGTTCGTGGAGGCCATACTGTGAGCATGCAGTAATTACATGAATGTTAATATATTAAATCAAGCACTTAGTGACTGTACTATATTATTGTATAATATTTGTCAAGCCGTAGTAGAGAAGCAACACACTATGTGATTAAATATCTATGGTATGTACAGCTCTGTTTCTATAATTATTTGATGTTGTTTAATATAAGTCTAATGCTGAAAGCATGATTGTATAAATGTTATAATTATTTTTGTGAATGCTAGATTATTTTTTTAAATGTTGTGTGTTGTATTCAGCCATTTGTGTTTGTAGTGAAACATAATGCATTTTTAAGATGTTGCGGCAAGAATTCAGGTTTATCCACAATTTTATTATGAAACTAGAGTTCCCTATTGTTCGACATTAATACGAATTTTATGATTCTCCTGTTTATTTTTTATTCCATGAAATCTATGGATATATAATTGTAAATTTTGCCTAAGACAATTTTACTTCATAACTTTATTTTGAAATATGGCTTTAATTCGTGATAATATTTACATGTAGTGTGTTAGGTTTCGAACTGCCTTATTATCACATTTTCAGTTACAATTGTTATCACATTTTCAGTATAAATTGTTGCTACGTTTTAAGTATCCCAACTTGTATATGTAGTCATTATTTCTTCAATGTTTATCTTTTTGAGACACATTCATTTTTGTCTAGGTTTTTATTACTACCAAAGTTACAAGAAAGATCTGCTTAATAAGTTTGTCCTCCCTCTGTCCTTTGTTCCCCATCCAGTGAACAGAACTTTAGTCAAAGGGAAGTAACTCAATCTGACATATCTTGAGAAACAAAACAGGGGAGGTAACTACTTATATAAAGAAATTACCTCAGTTCATGAACTACAAATATAGTAGATGTTTAAGCTTCATAGTTTTAATCTGAATTCATTATGAATATCATTACATTATTTTAAGAGACATTTTGTTTTAAATTTTGGGCCTTTAATCAGGCTTTTATCAACAACATTTTAAAATTGATTTTTAGATTTTCAGATAGTTATTTACATAATTATTTACAATGTGCCATTTTTCATATTCAACAGTTTTAATGTACATGTTTAGTATTTGCCCTGTAAGTGTAAATGAACAAGCTATGATTTTGGATCATACCACGAATGGATAGTTTTGATTACAGTAAACTGATTGCCTGTATTGGTAGTATACAAGTTCATAATTCTTGTTTCTGTTATATGACATAACTTGGGCAAACTTTGTTAATTGTTCTAAGTCGCCAAAATTGGTTATAGAAGTATCAAGAGCCACATATGCTGCATCTGTACAGTCAACAAGGCGATTTTATTGTAACATAAAAATTGCACATTTTAGATCTTCATTGATTGAGCGTGTTTTCTATCTCCATGTGTAAACTTGATGTTTCATATCTTCTACAGTGTATGTACATACAGATTGAACATAGAACTATATATTTGTTGATATGTACGTGTACACCGTTTTTTAATTGCATCGTTGTCATCATTATTGTGTTTACAAGCATCCACAATAGACTTTAGACTCGTAACTTCTGGTGTTTGACTCCACCGTAGATTTGTAACATTCTGCTGTCACCCGTGTGAAGTATGTCCATGTATGAAATAATCTGCTGGTCTATGCACTTATTACAGTATTTGAACAATTCATACAAGTTGAGTTACCTTAAATATTTGTTATAATTTCATTTACACAACTGAACAGATGTTTGCCCAAGCAGATTGAATGCCTGGTTGAATTTCGTTCATAATTTCTTTTACCATTTCGTCTGGCCTATTAAACTAGTAATAGTTTTGTTCTTATTCATCAGCATTATAGAACTCATTTTGTCTTACAGTTTGTTCATACAAAACAATAATAACGTCTCGGATCAGACTGATAAGTCCTTGATCATCAGTGAGGTTGATAAAACTGCCAAAAAGTACATTTCGAAGTTGTGAAACATCTAAAACCATCGAATTAATATCATCGAACTAGGCGTCAATGTTGAGTTGATGTAATTATTAATTTAATGTTGTATTAATATAATGTATCGGCTACTTGAAGGTGTATAAACATGTAATGATGTGATGAACAGTTTCACATTGTTGATATGTCTACACTTCCTTACCCGTTCATTCTTTCCAGCCTCTTTCATCATATAAACTGTTCTCAAGTCACACTGCCTTGAAAGCGGCGTCATGTGTTACATATTCTCATTACTGTTTGGCCATTATGAACTACCGGAAAAGCTGCACTTTTACAGAAAGACTTTGGACAAATGTACAGAATGTCTTCGTCAGTGGAAAAGTATTTCATAGCTGTAGGAATGAAGAAGTTATTGACATTGTCGCAAGTAATAATATAAAAGCATTTCATATATTCTGTGTTATTTTGAAAATTAAATGGCTTCTAGTTGTTGTATTTTGTGTTCGTTTCACCTCGACAATGATTTCGGTAAATCAATTAGCATAATATTAGACGAGGTAAAAATTGTGTTTACCAGTCCGAGATGGTGTTTGCCTGATTAGATTATTTCCTCCAAATAACACTTTACTACATAACAAAGCATTTTGACTCATCTTCTGTGTTTCAAGCAGATGGATTTTAATGCAGTTACATTATTTCAATACAGATATGTTATGGTTGCCAATCATCAGTTGTTTTGATATATAGATTATGTACACACTATATATGACACATTTTCTCTTATCAGAATAATGAACTTTATTGTAAATAATGTAGGTGGATTGTTTATGGAGTAAAGGATTAAATGTTACCATACAGACTGTCTGTTGTGAGTATCATAGCGAGATAAGGTTCTTGTAAACATTTCTATTATATTTGATCATCGTCGTACATGTAATACTATGTTAGTTGATTGATCGAGGTCGTGCGTGGTGGAAGTATTGATCAGATGTCTAGAGACATGTTCTGTTTATATTTCACACTGTTGTTTTAATTCATAATTATTCAGTTTAGTAAACATACGTACTTCAGACTTATTTTAACTGAATAAAGATTTATAATTACATATGCTTTATGTTGTTTATTATGTCCCCGATGTCGGTTGCATAACAGAAATGTATCAGAATAGAAGATGTGTATCTGTTTTTAAAAGCAGCTGAAAACAGCATGTGTGACTGCCTCAGTCTGCCAACTGTCACATAAGATGCTCCTCTCCGCTGGAAAAATTGTCTGTTGACTATTGTGGAGGAGCAGGCAAGTACTTATTGGTGGTTATTTCCAATAAAATGTTAGCCCGGTAACTTTACGCGATGTTTGACCTGATTATGTTGAACACATCATATTATATGTACACTCCAATGCACCATGCCAGGAAAATACAAACACTACCATGTGTACACAAATCGCACATCGGGAGAAATATATACGAACTAAAATGTAGTTTGCATTTACGCAATTCAATTGCACATCGCTGCAAACTACATGTATATGTACCGCACACTGAAGCTTGCAATCTCAACGTTACATGTACCAGACGGTACTTGCATGTGACTGACGGCACTTGCTTAGCACTGACGAAGCTTATTTAACACAGTGTACCAACGACCGCAAAACTACATGCTATATGTGTTAGATGTAAACAACTACTAAAATGTAGAATCTTTGAAGGACATCAGAATTAAATAGCCGCAACTTATATAGTTACGTTGGTGATAAAGTGCGAAGTCTTGTTTTGGGCGAATATACTGAGGACGAAAGGGGCAATAATGACGTACACGAACGTTACGTAGTAGTCTGGTTGCCGATCTTAGTTTCGTATTCTTCCAACATTTCAAACATGTAGTTATTCAAGATGTTAACGCAAAACTCACTTGGGTTATTCTTAGTTATGATTAGATGACACAGAAACACAACATTTGACCTTCATTTACATTTTTCTACATGGCCAATTCGAATATTTGGCTACTTTTATCATGCCCAATCACGGTACGGTTGTTTGGGTTTTACTCATTCCCCGTACTTTCGTTTTCCTTATTGTGCGGCATGTCATCGTAATCATAATATCCATGTGTGCGTACATACTTTCCTTGGAATTATTTCGTCGTATGTTGGAACAGAAAAAAGACATTTCACAGGAACTAAAGCTACCGTGTGATAATGTCTGGTATTACCATGGTTTCTATATATTATATAGTGATAGGAAATGTCGGTGTTTGAATGCTGCAGCAGGAAGGGAATATTGAGACACCTGCAGACAATGTTGTTGTTGTTGTGCCGTTGTAGAGAGATCAGCTGTTATCACTTCTCTGTATATTGTACTTGTGTTATTCTAATGTATAAACTAAGTAATTTGGACTTTGTAATCCTTTCTGAATTATCACATTATAGTATTGCAGGAAGTTATTTAACCTTTCTGTAACGTTTTGAGTGCGCATCCATTTGTTGTGTTATGTGCAGAAGGCCAAATTGCATCATTTTTCAGAGGAGAACAAAAGCATGGATAAAAGAATACTTATGTTCACATCTCAATACTTTGATAGTTTAACGATATTGTTTTATAAAGCATATAAATTACAGAAAATGTGACCATATCAACCAAGTTTCATTGCGTGTTTTTGTTGGTTTTCACCGTTAAATGTATGTAATAAGGAACTTTTCAGATTCGTTCATTCTAATATTTAGCTGTGCATCTTTGTACAGCTCTCCAAAATCTCTAACATCATTTCTATCCATGGTTTTGCCAAAATATAGTTACAAGCTAAAAACGAGTCAGGGATTTTTATGATGCGATCTTTCTTGCTTTATGAATGTACCGTGTATATTGTCATACTGATAGTTACTGTGTTATACAATGATAATTGTCTACATATTAGACTGGTCCATTACCAGTGTATTACACACAAACTCTCATTATGTGTATGTTAAAATCATGTAGATATCATTAAACAGTCATTTGCTATAATTAGGCTTACCTGCATTTTGTGTTAATAGAATACATTTCATGTTATGAAATATACAATAGGGATAAGTATGTGTCAAATAAATCTGAAGAGGTAGCATTTAGCATGTAAGGACCTTGTTCGAGAACCTTTTCTTATGTGCATGGTCTTTGCATTACTTTTTACAGATATGTGTTTAATGATTTATCTTGAATCTTTTACCATACAGCAGCAACTCCATGGGCAATAACTCTAGGTAGATTTGAGACAAAACTTTAACTTATCAGTTCATTCATTGTTCCGTGATATTTCATCAACTTTGAGAAATATAGGGACAAATAAAATATAACCTCAAAAATAAGGCATCTCTTTGGACCCTTTAAAATTTGTCATTAATTTGAGGCGATAATATGGTTAATTCAAGTGTAAAATAGTGAAAATGTTGGTTGTTTTCTTTCTTAATGTTGAGATGAGTCTAAGTGAGGTTTTGCTGTAAGTTTATGTTGAGTTCAACAATAACGTTGGTCACTTTGTTCGTGGAGGCCATACTGTGAGCATGCAGTAATTACATGAATGTTAATATATTAAATCAAGCACTTAGTGACTGTACTATATTATTGTATAATATTTGTCAAGCCGTAGTAGAGAAGCAACACACTATGTGATTAAATATCTATGGTATGTACAGCTCTGTTTCTATAATTATTTGATGTTGTTTAATATAAGTCTAATGCTGAAAGCATGATTGTATAAATGTTATAATTATTTTTGTGAATGCTAGATTATTTTTTTAAATGTTGTGTGTTGTATTCAGCCATTTGTGTTTGTAGTGAAACATAATGCATTTTTAAGATGTTGCGGCAAGAATTCAGGTTTATCCACAATTTTATTATGAAACTAGAGTTCCCTATTGTTCGACATTAATACGAATTTTATGATTCTCCTGTTTATTTTTTATTCCATGAAATCTATGGATATATAATTGTAAATTTTGCCTAAGACAATTTTACTTCATAACTTTATTTTGAAATATGGCTTTAATTCGTGATAATATTTACATGTAGTGTGTTAGGTTTCGAACTGCCTTATTATCACATTTTCAGTTACAATTGTTATCACATTTTCAGTATAAATTGTTGCTACGTTTTAAGTATCCCAACTTGTATATGTAGTCATTATTTCTTCAATGTTTATCTTTTTGAGACACATTCATTTTTGTCTAGGTTTTTATTACTACCAAAGTTACAAGAAAGATCTGCTTAATAAGTTTGTCCTCCCTCTGTCCTTTGTTCCCCATCCAGTGAACAGAACTTTAGTCAAAGGGAAGTAACTCAATCTGACATATCTTGAGAAACAAAACAGGGGAGGTAACTACTTATATAAAGAAATTACCTCAGTTCATGAACTACAAATATAGTAGATGTTTAAGCTTCATAGTTTTAATCTGAATTCATTATGAATATCATTACATTATTTTAAGAGACATTTTGTTTTAAATTTTGGGCCTTTAATCAGGCTTTTATCAACAACATTTTAAAATTGATTTTTAGATTTTCAGATAGTTATTTACATAATTATTTACAATGTGCCATTTTTCATATTCAACAGTTTTAATGTACATGTTTAGTATTTGCCCTGTAAGTGTAAATGAACAAGCTATGATTTTGGATCATACCACGAATGGATAGTTTTGATTACAGTAAACTGATTGCCTGTATTGGTAGTATACAAGTTCATAATTCTTGTTTCTGTTATATGACATAACTTGGGCAAACTTTGTTAATTGTTCTAAGTCGCCAAAATTGGTTATAGAAGTATCAAGAGCCACATATGCTGCATCTGTACAGTCAACAAGGCGATTTTATTGTAACATAAAAATTGCACATTTTAGATCTTCATTGATTGAGCGTGTTTTCTATCTCCATGTGTAAACTTGATGTTTCATATCTTCTACAGTGTATGTACATACAGATTGAACATAGAACTATATATTTGTTGATATGTACGTGTACACCGTTTTTTAATTGCATCGTTGTCATCATTATTGTGTTTACAAGCATCCACAATAGACTTTAGACTCGTAACTTCTGGTGTTTGACTCCACCGTAGATTTGTAACATTCTGCTGTCACCCGTGTGAAGTATGTCCATGTATGAAATAATCTGCTGGTCTATGCACTTATTACAGTATTTGAACAATTCATACAAGTTGAGTTACCTTAAATATTTGTTATAATTTCATTTACACAACTGAACAGATGTTTGCCCAAGCAGATTGAATGCCTGGTTGAATTTCGTTCATAATTTCTTTTACCATTTCGTCTGGCCTATTAAACTAGTAATAGTTTTGTTCTTATTCATCAGCATTATAGAACTCATTTTGTCTTACAGTTTGTTCATACAAAACAATAATAACGTCTCGGATCAGACTGATAAGTCCTTGATCATCAGTGAGGTTGATAAAACTGCCAAAAAGTACATTTCGAAGTTGTGAAACATCTAAAACCATCGAATTAATATCATCGAACTAGGCGTCAATGTTGAGTTGATGTAATTATTAATTTAATGTTGTATTAATATAATGTATCGGCTACTTGAAGGTGTATAAACATGTAATGATGTGATGAACAGTTTCACATTGTTGATATGTCTACACTTCCTTACCCGTTCATTCTTTCCAGCCTCTTTCATCATATAAACTGTTCTCAAGTCACACTGCCTTGAAAGCGGCGTCATGTGTTACATATTCTCATTACTGTTTGGCCATTATGAACTACCGGAAAAGCTGCACTTTTACAGAAAGACTTTGGACAAATGTACAGAATGTCTTCGTCAGTGGAAAAGTATTTCATAGCTGTAGGAATGAAGAAGTTATTGACATTGTCGCAAGTAATAATATAAAAGCATTTCATATATTCTGTGTTATTTTGAAAATTAAATGGCTTCTAGTTGTTGTATTTTGTGTTCGTTTCACCTCGACAATGATTTCGGTAAATCAATTAGCATAATATTAGACGAGGTAAAAATTGTGTTTACCAGTCCGAGATGGTGTTTGCCTGATTAGATTATTTCCTCCAAATAACACTTTACTACATAACAAAGCATTTTGACTCATCTTCTTTGTTTCAAGCAGATGGATTTTAATGCAGTTACATTATTTCAATACAGATATGTTATGGTTGCCAATCATCAGTTGTTTTGATATATAGATTATGTACACACTATATATGACACATTTTCTCTTATCAGAATAATGAACTTTATTGTAAATAATGTAGGTGGATTGTTTATGGAGTAAAGGATTAAATGTTACCATACAGACTGTCTGTTGTGAGTATCATAGCGAGATAAGGTTCTTGTAAACATTTCTATTATATTTGATCATCGTCGTACATGTAATACTATGTTAGTTGATTGATCGAGGTCGTGCGTGGTGGAAGTATTGATCAGATGTCTAGAGACATGTTCTGTTTATATTTCACACTGTTGTTTTAATTCATAATTATTCAGTTTAGTAAACATACGTACTTCAGACTTATTTTAACTGAATAAAGATTTATAATTACATATGCTTTATGTTGTTTATTATGTCCCCGATGTCGGTTGCATAACAGAAATGTATCAGAATAGAAGATGTGTATCTGTTTTTAAAAGCAGCTGAAAACAGCATGTGTGACTGCCTCAGTCTGCCAACTGTCACATAAGATGCTCCTCTCCGCTGGAAAAATTGTCTGTTGACTATTGTGGAGGAGCAGGCAAGTACTTATTGGTGGTTATTTCCAATAAAATGTTAGCCCGGTAACTTTACGCGATGTTTGACCTGATTATGTTGAACACATCATATTATATGTACACTCCAATGCACCATGCCAGGAAAATACAAACACTACCATGTGTACACAAATCGCACATCGGGAGAAATATATACGAACTAAAATGTAGTTTGCATTTACGCAATTCAATTGCACATCGCTGCAAACTACATGTATATGTACCGCACACTGAAGCTTGCAATCTCAACGTTACATGTACCAGACGGTACTTGCATGTGACTGACGGCACTTGCTTAGCACTGACGAAGCTTATTTAACACAGTGTACCAACGACCGCAAAACTACATGCTATATGTGTTAGATGTAAACAACTACTAAAATGTAGAATCTTTGAAGGACATCAGAATTAAATAGCCGCAACTTATATAGTTACGTTGGTGATAAAGTGCGAAGTCTTGTTTTGGGCGAATATACTGAGGACGAAAGGGGCAATAATGACGTACACGAACGTTACGTAGTAGTCTGGTTGCCGATCTTAGTTTCGTATTCTTCCAACATTTCAAACATGTAGTTATTCAAGATGTTAACGCAAAACTCACTTGGGTTATTCTTAGTTATGATTAGATGACACAGAAACACAACATTTGACCTTCATTTACATTTTTCTACATGGCCAATTCGAATATTTGGCTACTTTTATCATGCCCAATCACGGTACGGTTGTTTGGGTTTTACTCATTCCCCGTACTTTCGTTTTCCTTATTGTGCGGCATGTCATCGTAATCATAATATCCATGTGTGCGTACATACTTTCCTTGGAATTATTTCGTCGTATGTTGGAACAGAAAAAAGACATTTCACAGGAACTAAAGCTACCGTGTGATAATGTCTGGTATTACCATGGTTTCTATATATTATATAGTGATAGGAAATGTCGGTGTTTGAATGCTGCAGCAGGAAGGGAATATTGAGACACCTGCAGACAATGTTGTTGTTGTTGTGCCGTTGTAGAGAGATCAGCTGTTATCACTTCTCTGTATATTGTACTTGTGTTATTCTAATGTATAAACTAAGTAATTTGGACTTTGTAATCCTTTCTGAATTATCACATTATAGTATTGCAGGAAGTTATTTAACCTTTCTGTAACGTTTTGAGTGCGCATCCATTTGTTGTGTTATGTGCAGAAGGCCAAATTGCATCATTTTTCAGAGGAGAACAAAAGCATGGATAAAAGAATACTTATGTTCACATCTCAATACTTTGATAGTTTAACGATATTGTTTTATAAAGCATATAAATTACAGAAAATGTGACCATATCAACCAAGTTTCATTGCGTGTTTTTGTTGGTTTTCACCGTTAAATGTATGTAATAAGGAACTTTTCAGATTCGTTCATTCTAATATTTAGCTGTGCATCTTTGTACAGCTCTCCAAAATCTCTAACATCATTTCTATCCATGGTTTTGCCAAAATATAGTTACAAGCTAAAAACGAGTCAGGGATTTTTATGATGCGATCTTTCTTGCTTTATGAATGTACCGTGTATATTGTCATACTGATAGTTACTGTGTTATACAATGATAATTGTCTACATATTAGACTGGTCCATTACCAGTGTATTACACACAAACTCTCATTATGTGTATGTTAAAATCATGTAGATATCATTAAACAGTCATTTGCTATAATTAGGCTTACCTGCATTTTGTGTTAATAGAATACATTTCATGTTATGAAATATACAATAGGGATAAGTATGTGTCAAATAAATCTGAAGAGGTAGCATTTAGCATGTAAGGACCTTGTTCGAGAACCTTTTCTTATGTGCATGGTCTTTGCATTACTTTTTACAGATATGTGTTTAATGATTTATCTTGAATCTTTTACCATACAGCAGCAACTCCATGGGCAATAACTCTAGGTAGATTTGAGACAAAACTTTAACTTATCAGTTCATTCATTGTTCCGTGATATTTCATCAACTTTGAGAAATATAGGGACAAATAAAATATAACCTCAAAAATAAGGCATCTCTTTGGACCCTTTAAAATTTGTCATTAATTTGAGGCGATAATATGGTTAATTCAAGTGTAAAATAGTGAAAATGTTGGTTGTTTTCTTTCTTAATGTTGAGATGAGTCTAAGTGAGGTTTTGCTGTAAGTTTATGTTGAGTTCAACAATAACGTTGGTCACTTTGTTCGTGGAGGCCATACTGTGAGCATGCAGTAATTACATGAATGTTAATATATTAAATCAAGCACTTAGTGACTGTACTATATTATTGTATAATATTTGTCAAGCCGTAGTAGAGAAGCAACACACTATGTGATTAAATATCTATGGTATGTACAGCTCTGTTTCTATAATTATTTGATGTTGTTTAATATAAGTCTAATGCTGAAAGCATGATTGTATAAATGTTATAATTATTTTTGTGAATGCTAGATTATTTTTTTAAATGTTGTGTGTTGTATTCAGCCATTTGTGTTTGTAGTGAAACATAATGCATTTTTAAGATGTTGCGGCAAGAATTCAGGTTTATCCACAATTTTATTATGAAACTAGAGTTCCCTATTGTTCGACATTAATACGAATTTTATGATTCTCCTGTTTATTTTTTATTCCATGAAATCTATGGATATATAATTGTAAATTTTGCCTAAGACAATTTTACTTCATAACTTTATTTTGAAATATGGCTTTAATTCGTGATAATATTTACATGTAGTGTGTTAGGTTTCGAACTGCCTTATTATCACATTTTCAGTTACAATTGTTATCACATTTTCAGTATAAATTGTTGCTACGTTTTAAGTATCCCAACTTGTATATGTAGTCATTATTTCTTCAATGTTTATCTTTTTGAGACACATTCATTTTTGTCTAGGTTTTTATTACTACCAAAGTTACAAGAAAGATCTGCTTAATAAGTTTGTCCTCCCTCTGTCCTTTGTTCCCCATCCAGTGAACAGAACTTTAGTCAAAGGGAAGTAACTCAATCTGACATATCTTGAGAAACAAAACAGGGGAGGTAACTACTTATATAAAGAAATTACCTCAGTTCATGAACTACAAATATAGTAGATGTTTAAGCTTCATAGTTTTAATCTGAATTCATTATGAATATCATTACATTATTTTAAGAGACATTTTGTTTTAAATTTTGGGCCTTTAATCAGGCTTTTATCAACAACATTTTAAAATTGATTTTTAGATTTTCAGATAGTTATTTACATAATTATTTACAATGTGCCATTTTTCATATTCAACAGTTTTAATGTACATGTTTAGTATTTGCCCTGTAAGTGTAAATGAACAAGCTATGATTTTGGATCATACCACGAATGGATAGTTTTGATTACAGTAAACTGATTGCCTGTATTGGTAGTATACAAGTTCATAATTCTTGTTTCTGTTATATGACATAACTTGGGCAAACTTTGTTAATTGTTCTAAGTCGCCAAAATTGGTTATAGAAGTATCAAGAGCCACATATGCTGCATCTGTACAGTCAACAAGGCGATTTTATTGTAACATAAAAATTGCACATTTTAGATCTTCATTGATTGAGCGTGTTTTCTATCTCCATGTGTAAACTTGATGTTTCATATCTTCTACAGTGTATGTACATACAGATTGAACATAGAACTATATATTTGTTGATATGTACGTGTACACCGTTTTTTAATTGCATCGTTGTCATCATTATTGTGTTTACAAGCATCCACAATAGACTTTAGACTCGTAACTTCTGGTGTTTGACTCCACCGTAGATTTGTAACATTCTGCTGTCACCCGTGTGAAGTATGTCCATGTATGAAATAATCTGCTGGTCTATGCACTTATTACAGTATTTGAACAATTCATACAAGTTGAGTTACCTTAAATATTTGTTATAATTTCATTTACACAACTGAACAGATGTTTGCCCAAGCAGATTGAATGCCTGGTTGAATTTCGTTCATAATTTCTTTTACCATTTCGTCTGGCCTATTAAACTAGTAATAGTTTTGTTCTTATTCATCAGCATTATAGAACTCATTTTGTCTTACAGTTTGTTCATACAAAACAATAATAACGTCTCGGATCAGACTGATAAGTCCTTGATCATCAGTGAGGTTGATAAAACTGCCAAAAAGTACATTTCGAAGTTGTGAAACATCTAAAACCATCGAATTAATATCATCGAACTAGGCGTCAATGTTGAGTTGATGTAATTATTAATTTAATGTTGTATTAATATAATGTATCGGCTACTTGAAGGTGTATAAACATGTAATGATGTGATGAACAGTTTCACATTGTTGATATGTCTACACTTCCTTACCCGTTCATTCTTTCCAGCCTCTTTCATCATATAAACTGTTCTCAAGTCACACTGCCTTGAAAGCGGCGTCATGTGTTACATATTCTCATTACTGTTTGGCCATTATGAACTACCGGAAAAGCTGCACTTTTACAGAAAGACTTTGGACAAATGTACAGAATGTCTTCGTCAGTGGAAAAGTATTTCATAGCTGTAGGAATGAAGAAGTTATTGACATTGTCGCAAGTAATAATATAAAAGCATTTCATATATTCTGTGTTATTTTGAAAATTAAATGGCTTCTAGTTGTTGTATTTTGTGTTCGTTTCACCTCGACAATGATTTCGGTAAATCAATTAGCATAATATTAGACGAGGTAAAAATTGTGTTTACCAGTCCGAGATGGTGTTTGCCTGATTAGATTATTTCCTCCAAATAACACTTTACTACATAACAAAGCATTTTGACTCATCTTCTGTGTTTCAAGCAGATGGATTTTAATGCAGTTACATTATTTCAATACAGATATGTTATGGTTGCCAATCATCAGTTGTTTTGATATATAGATTATGTACACACTATATATGACACATTTTCTCTTATCAGAATAATGAACTTTATTGTAAATAATGTAGGTGGATTGTTTATGGAGTAAAGGATTAAATGTTACCATACAGACTGTCTGTTGTGAGTATCATAGCGAGATAAGGTTCTTGTAAACATTTCTATTATATTTGATCATCGTCGTACATGTAATACTATGTTAGTTGATTGATCGAGGTCGTGCGTGGTGGAAGTATTGATCAGATGTCTAGAGACATGTTCTGTTTATATTTCACACTGTTGTTTTAATTCATAATTATTCAGTTTAGTAAACATACGTACTTCAGACTTATTTTAACTGAATAAAGATTTATAATTACATATGCTTTATGTTGTTTATTATGTCCCCGATGTCGGTTGCATAACAGAAATGTATCAGAATAGAAGATGTGTATCTGTTTTTAAAAGCAGCTGAAAACAGCATGTGTGACTGCCTCAGTCTGCCAACTGTCACATAAGATGCTCCTCTCCGCTGGAAAAATTGTCTGTTGACTATTGTGGAGGAGCAGGCAAGTACTTATTGGTGGTTATTTCCAATAAAATGTTAGCCCGGTAACTTTACGCGATGTTTGACCTGATTATGTTGAACACATCATATTATATGTACACTCCAATGCACCATGCCAGGAAAATACAAACACTACCATGTGTACACAAATCGCACATCGGGAGAAATATATACGAACTAAAATGTAGTTTGCATTTACGCAATTCAATTGCACATCGCTGCAAACTACATGTATATGTACCGCACACTGAAGCTTGCAATCTCAACGTTACATGTACCAGACGGTACTTGCATGTGACTGACGGCACTTGCTTAGCACTGACGAAGCTTATTTAACACAGTGTACCAACGACCGCAAAACTACATGCTATATGTGTTAGATGTAAACAACTACTAAAATGTAGAATCTTTGAAGGACATCAGAATTAAATAGCCGCAACTTATATAGTTACGTTGGTGATAAAGTGCGAAGTCTTGTTTTGGGCGAATATACTGAGGACGAAAGGGGCAATAATGACGTACACGAACGTTACGTAGTAGTCTGGTTGCCGATCTTAGTTTCGTATTCTTCCAACATTTCAAACATGTAGTTATTCAAGATGTTAACGCAAAACTCACTTGGGTTATTCTTAGTTATGATTAGATGACACAGAAACACAACATTTGACCTTCATTTACATTTTTCTACATGGCCAATTCGAATATTTGGCTACTTTTATCATGCCCAATCACGGTACGGTTGTTTGGGTTTTACTCATTCCCCGTACTTTCGTTTTCCTTATTGTGCGGCATGTCATCGTAATCATAATATCCATGTGTGCGTACATACTTTCCTTGGAATTATTTCGTCGTATGTTGGAACAGAAAAAAGACATTTCACAGGAACTAAAGCTACCGTGTGATAATGTCTGGTATTACCATGGTTTCTATATATTATATAGTGATAGGAAATGTCGGTGTTTGAATGCTGCAGCAGGAAGGGAATATTGAGACACCTGCAGACAATGTTGTTGTTGTTGTGCCGTTGTAGAGAGATCAGCTGTTATCACTTCTCTGTATATTGTACTTGTGTTATTCTAATGTATAAACTAAGTAATTTGGACTTTGTAATCCTTTCTGAATTATCACATTATAGTATTGCAGGAAGTTATTTAACCTTTCTGTAACGTTTTGAGTGCGCATCCATTTGTTGTGTTATGTGCAGAAGGCCAAATTGCATCATTTTTCAGAGGAGAACAAAAGCATGGATAAAAGAATACTTATGTTCACATCTCAATACTTTGATAGTTTAACGATATTGTTTTATAAAGCATATAAATTACAGAAAATGTGACCATATCAACCAAGTTTCATTGCGTGTTTTTGTTGGTTTTCACCGTTAAATGTATGTAATAAGGAACTTTTCAGATTCGTTCATTCTAATATTTAGCTGTGCATCTTTGTACAGCTCTCCAAAATCTCTAACATCATTTCTATCCATGGTTTTGCCAAAATATAGTTACAAGCTAAAAACGAGTCAGGGATTTTTATGATGCGATCTTTCTTGCTTTATGAATGTACCGTGTATATTGTCATACTGATAGTTACTGTGTTATACAATGATAATTGTCTACATATTAGACTGGTCCATTACCAGTGTATTACACACAAACTCTCATTATGTGTATGTTAAAATCATGTAGATATCATTAAACAGTCATTTGCTATAATTAGGCTTACCTGCATTTTGTGTTAATAGAATACATTTCATGTTATGAAATATACAATAGGGATAAGTATGTGTCAAATAAATCTGAAGAGGTAGCATTTAGCATGTAAGGACCTTGTTCGAGAACCTTTTCTTATGTGCATGGTCTTTGCATTACTTTTTACAGATATGTGTTTAATGATTTATCTTGAATCTTTTACCATACAGCAGCAACTCCATGGGCAATAACTCTAGGTAGATTTGAGACAAAACTTTAACTTATCAGTTCATTCATTGTTCCGTGATATTTCATCAACTTTGAGAAATATAGGGACAAATAAAATATAACCTCAAAAATAAGGCATCTCTTTGGACCCTTTAAAATTTGTCATTAATTTGAGGCGATAATATGGTTAATTCAAGTGTAAAATAGTGAAAATGTTGGTTGTTTTCTTTCTTAATGTTGAGATGAGTCTAAGTGAGGTTTTGCTGTAAGTTTATGTTGAGTTCAACAATAACGTTGGTCACTTTGTTCGTGGAGGCCATACTGTGAGCATGCAGTAATTACATGAATGTTAATATATTAAATCAAGCACTTAGTGACTGTACTATATTATTGTATAATATTTGTCAAGCCGTAGTAGAGAAGCAACACACTATGTGATTAAATATCTATGGTATGTACAGCTCTGTTTCTATAATTATTTGATGTTGTTTAATATAAGTCTAATGCTGAAAGCATGATTGTATAAATGTTATAATTATTTTTGTGAATGCTAGATTATTTTTTTAAATGTTGTGTGTTGTATTCAGCCATTTGTGTTTGTAGTGAAACATAATGCATTTTTAAGATGTTGCGGCAAGAATTCAGGTTTATCCACAATTTTATTATGAAACTAGAGTTCCCTATTGTTCGACATTAATACGAATTTTATGATTCTCCTGTTTATTTTTTATTCCATGAAATCTATGGATATATAATTGTAAATTTTGCCTAAGACAATTTTACTTCATAACTTTATTTTGAAATATGGCTTTAATTCGTGATAATATTTACATGTAGTGTGTTAGGTTTCGAACTGCCTTATTATCACATTTTCAGTTACAATTGTTATCACATTTTCAGTATAAATTGTTGCTACGTTTTAAGTATCCCAACTTGTATATGTAGTCATTATTTCTTCAATGTTTATCTTTTTGAGACACATTCATTTTTGTCTAGGTTTTTATTACTACCAAAGTTACAAGAAAGATCTGCTTAATAAGTTTGTCCTCCCTCTGTCCTTTGTTCCCCATCCAGTGAACAGAACTTTAGTCAAAGGGAAGTAACTCAATCTGACATATCTTGAGAAACAAAACAGGGGAGGTAACTACTTATATAAAGAAATTACCTCAGTTCATGAACTACAAATATAGTAGATGTTTAAGCTTCATAGTTTTAATCTGAATTCATTATGAATATCATTACATTATTTTAAGAGACATTTTGTTTTAAATTTTGGGCCTTTAATCAGGCTTTTATCAACAACATTTTAAAATTGATTTTTAGATTTTCAGATAGTTATTTACATAATTATTTACAATGTGCCATTTTTCATATTCAACAGTTTTAATGTACATGTTTAGTATTTGCCCTGTAAGTGTAAATGAACAAGCTATGATTTTGGATCATACCACGAATGGATAGTTTTGATTACAGTAAACTGATTGCCTGTATTGGTAGTATACAAGTTCATAATTCTTGTTTCTGTTATATGACATAACTTGGGCAAACTTTGTTAATTGTTCTAAGTCGCCAAAATTGGTTATAGAAGTATCAAGAGCCACATATGCTGCATCTGTACAGTCAACAAGGCGATTTTATTGTAACATAAAAATTGCACATTTTAGATCTTCATTGATTGAGCGTGTTTTCTATCTCCATGTGTAAACTTGATGTTTCATATCTTCTACAGTGTATGTACATACAGATTGAACATAGAACTATATATTTGTTGATATGTACGTGTACACCGTTTTTTAATTGCATCGTTGTCATCATTATTGTGTTTACAAGCATCCACAATAGACTTTAGACTCGTAACTTCTGGTGTTTGACTCCACCGTAGATTTGTAACATTCTGCTGTCACCCGTGTGAAGTATGTCCATGTATGAAATAATCTGCTGGTCTATGCACTTATTACAGTATTTGAACAATTCATACAAGTTGAGTTACCTTAAATATTTGTTATAATTTCATTTACACAACTGAACAGATGTTTGCCCAAGCAGATTGAATGCCTGGTTGAATTTCGTTCATAATTTCTTTTACCATTTCGTCTGGCCTATTAAACTAGTAATAGTTTTGTTCTTATTCATCAGCATTATAGAACTCATTTTGTCTTACAGTTTGTTCATACAAAACAATAATAACGTCTCGGATCAGACTGATAAGTCCTTGATCATCAGTGAGGTTGATAAAACTGCCAAAAAGTACATTTCGAAGTTGTGAAACATCTAAAACCATCGAATTAATATCATCGAACTAGGCGTCAATGTTGAGTTGATGTAATTATTAATTTAATGTTGTATTAATATAATGTATCGGCTACTTGAAGGTGTATAAACATGTAATGATGTGATGAACAGTTTCACATTGTTGATATGTCTACACTTCCTTACCCGTTCATTCTTTCCAGCCTCTTTCATCATATAAACTGTTCTCAAGTCACACTGCCTTGAAAGCGGCGTCATGTGTTACATATTCTCATTACTGTTTGGCCATTATGAACTACCGGAAAAGCTGCACTTTTACAGAAAGACTTTGGACAAATGTACAGAATGTCTTCGTCAGTGGAAAAGTATTTCATAGCTGTAGGAATGAAGAAGTTATTGACATTGTCGCAAGTAATAATATAAAAGCATTTCATATATTCTGTGTTATTTTGAAAATTAAATGGCTTCTAGTTGTTGTATTTTGTGTTCGTTTCACCTCGACAATGATTTCGGTAAATCAATTAGCATAATATTAGACGAGGTAAAAATTGTGTTTACCAGTCCGAGATGGTGTTTGCCTGATTAGATTATTTCCTCCAAATAACACTTTACTACATAACAAAGCATTTTGACTCATCTTCTGTGTTTCAAGCAGATGGATTTTAATGCAGTTACATTATTTCAATACAGATATGTTATGGTTGCCAATCATCAGTTGTTTTGATATATAGATTATGTACACACTATATATGACACATTTTCTCTTATCAGAATAATGAACTTTATTGTAAATAATGTAGGTGGATTGTTTATGGAGTAAAGGATTAAATGTTACCATACAGACTGTCTGTTGTGAGTATCATAGCGAGATAAGGTTCTTGTAAACATTTCTATTATATTTGATCATCGTCGTACATGTAATACTATGTTAGTTGATTGATCGAGGTCGTGCGTGGTGGAAGTATTGATCAGATGTCTAGAGACATGTTCTGTTTATATTTCACACTGTTGTTTTAATTCATAATTATTCAGTTTAGTAAACATACGTACTTCAGACTTATTTTAACTGAATAAAGATTTATAATTACATATGCTTTATGTTGTTTATTATGTCCCCGATGTCGGTTGCATAACAGAAATGTATCAGAATAGAAGATGTGTATCTGTTTTTAAAAGCAGCTGAAAACAGCATGTGTGACTGCCTCAGTCTGCCAACTGTCACATAAGATGCTCCTCTCCGCTGGAAAAATTGTCTGTTGACTATTGTGGAGGAGCAGGCAAGTACTTATTGGTGGTTATTTCCAATAAAATGTTAGCCCGGTAACTTTACGCGATGTTTGACCTGATTATGTTGAACACATCATATTATATGTACACTCCAATGCACCATGCCAGGAAAATACAAACACTACCATGTGTACACAAATCGCACATCGGGAGAAATATATACGAACTAAAATGTAGTTTGCATTTACGCAATTCAATTGCACATCGCTGCAAACTACATGTATATGTACCGCACACTGAAGCTTGCAATCTCAACGTTACATGTACCAGACGGTACTTGCATGTGACTGACGGCACTTGCTTAGCACTGACGAAGCTTATTTAACACAGTGTACCAACGACCGCAAAACTACATGCTATATGTGTTAGATGTAAACAACTACTAAAATGTAGAATCTTTGAAGGACATCAGAATTAAATAGCCGCAACTTATATAGTTACGTTGGTGATAAAGTGCGAAGTCTTGTTTTGGGCGAATATACTGAGGACGAAAGGGGCAATAATGACGTACACGAACGTTACGTAGTAGTCTGGTTGCCGATCTTAGTTTCGTATTCTTCCAACATTTCAAACATGTAGTTATTCAAGATGTTAACGCAAAACTCACTTGGGTTATTCTTAGTTATGATTAGATGACACAGAAACACAACATTTGACCTTCATTTACATTTTTCTACATGGCCAATTCGAATATTTGGCTACTTTTATCATGCCCAATCACGGTACGGTTGTTTGGGTTTTACTCATTCCCCGTACTTTCGTTTTCCTTATTGTGCGGCATGTCATCGTAATCATAATATCCATGTGTGCGTACATACTTTCCTTGGAATTATTTCGTCGTATGTTGGAACAGAAAAAAGACATTTCACAGGAACTAAAGCTACCGTGTGATAATGTCTGGTATTACCATGGTTTCTATATATTATATAGTGATAGGAAATGTCGGTGTTTGAATGCTGCAGCAGGAAGGGAATATTGAGACACCTGCAGACAATGTTGTTGTTGTTGTGCCGTTGTAGAGAGATCAGCTGTTATCACTTCTCTGTATATTGTACTTGTGTTATTCTAATGTATAAACTAAGTAATTTGGACTTTGTAATCCTTTCTGAATTATCACATTATAGTATTGCAGGAAGTTATTTAACCTTTCTGTAACGTTTTGAGTGCGCATCCATTTGTTGTGTTATGTGCAGAAGGCCAAATTGCATCATTTTTCAGAGGAGAACAAAAGCATGGATAAAAGAATACTTATGTTCACATCTCAATACTTTGATAGTTTAACGATATTGTTTTATAAAGCATATAAATTACAGAAAATGTGACCATATCAACCAAGTTTCATTGCGTGTTTTTGTTGGTTTTCACCGTTAAATGTATGTAATAAGGAACTTTTCAGATTCGTTCATTCTAATATTTAGCTGTGCATCTTTGTACAGCTCTCCAAAATCTCTAACATCATTTCTATCCATGGTTTTGCCAAAATATAGTTACAAGCTAAAAACGAGTCAGGGATTTTTATGATGCGATCTTTCTTGCTTTATGAATGTACCGTGTATATTGTCATACTGATAGTTACTGTGTTATACAATGATAATTGTCTACATATTAGACTGGTCCATTACCAGTGTATTACACACAAACTCTCATTATGTGTATGTTAAAATCATGTAGATATCATTAAACAGTCATTTGCTATAATTAGGCTTACCTGCATTTTGTGTTAATAGAATACATTTCATGTTATGAAATATACAATAGGGATAAGTATGTGTCAAATAAATCTGAAGAGGTAGCATTTAGCATGTAAGGACCTTGTTCGAGAACCTTTTCTTATGTGCATGGTCTTTGCATTACTTTTTACAGATATGTGTTTAATGATTTATCTTGAATCTTTTACCATACAGCAGCAACTCCATGGGCAATAACTCTAGGTAGATTTGAGACAAAACTTTAACTTATCAGTTCATTCATTGTTCCGTGATATTTCATCAACTTTGAGAAATATAGGGACAAATAAAATATAACCTCAAAAATAAGGCATCTCTTTGGACCCTTTAAAATTTGTCATTAATTTGAGGCGATAATATGGTTAATTCAAGTGTAAAATAGTGAAAATGTTGGTTGTTTTCTTTCTTAATGTTGAGATGAGTCTAAGTGAGGTTTTGCTGTAAGTTTATGTTGAGTTCAACAATAACGTTGGTCACTTTGTTCGTGGAGGCCATACTGTGAGCATGCAGTAATTACATGAATGTTAATATATTAAATCAAGCACTTAGTGACTGTACTATATTATTGTATAATATTTGTCAAGCCGTAGTAGAGAAGCAACACACTATGTGATTAAATATCTATGGTATGTACAGCTCTGTTTCTATAATTATTTGATGTTGTTTAATATAAGTCTAATGCTGAAAGCATGATTGTATAAATGTTATAATTATTTTTGTGAATGCTAGATTATTTTTTTAAATGTTGTGTGTTGTATTCAGCCATTTGTGTTTGTAGTGAAACATAATGCATTTTTAAGATGTTGCGGCAAGAATTCAGGTTTATCCACAATTTTATTATGAAACTAGAGTTCCCTATTGTTCGACATTAATACGAATTTTATGATTCTCCTGTTTATTTTTTATTCCATGAAATCTATGGATATATAATTGTAAATTTTGCCTAAGACAATTTTACTTCATAACTTTATTTTGAAATATGGCTTTAATTCGTGATAATATTTACATGTAGTGTGTTAGGTTTCGAACTGCCTTATTATCACATTTTCAGTTACAATTGTTATCACATTTTCAGTATAAATTGTTGCTACGTTTTAAGTATCCCAACTTGTATATGTAGTCATTATTTCTTCAATGTTTATCTTTTTGAGACACATTCATTTTTGTCTAGGTTTTTATTACTACCAAAGTTACAAGAAAGATCTGCTTAATAAGTTTGTCCTCCCTCTGTCCTTTGTTCCCCATCCAGTGAACAGAACTTTAGTCAAAGGGAAGTAACTCAATCTGACATATCTTGAGAAACAAAACAGGGGAGGTAACTACTTATATAAAGAAATTACCTCAGTTCATGAACTACAAATATAGTAGATGTTTAAGCTTCATAGTTTTAATCTGAATTCATTATGAATATCATTACATTATTTTAAGAGACATTTTGTTTTAAATTTTGGGCCTTTAATCAGGCTTTTATCAACAACATTTTAAAATTGATTTTTAGATTTTCAGATAGTTATTTACATAATTATTTACAATGTGCCATTTTTCATATTCAACAGTTTTAATGTACATGTTTAGTATTTGCCCTGTAAGTGTAAATGAACAAGCTATGATTTTGGATCATACCACGAATGGATAGTTTTGATTACAGTAAACTGATTGCCTGTATTGGTAGTATACAAGTTCATAATTCTTGTTTCTGTTATATGACATAACTTGGGCAAACTTTGTTAATTGTTCTAAGTCGCCAAAATTGGTTATAGAAGTATCAAGAGCCACATATGCTGCATCTGTACAGTCAACAAGGCGATTTTATTGTAACATAAAAATTGCACATTTTAGATCTTCATTGATTGAGCGTGTTTTCTATCTCCATGTGTAAACTTGATGTTTCATATCTTCTACAGTGTATGTACATACAGATTGAACATAGAACTATATATTTGTTGATATGTACGTGTACACCGTTTTTTAATTGCATCGTTGTCATCATTATTGTGTTTACAAGCATCCACAATAGACTTTAGACTCGTAACTTCTGGTGTTTGACTCCACCGTAGATTTGTAACATTCTGCTGTCACCCGTGTGAAGTATGTCCATGTATGAAATAATCTGCTGGTCTATGCACTTATTACAGTATTTGAACAATTCATACAAGTTGAGTTACCTTAAATATTTGTTATAATTTCATTTACACAACTGAACAGATGTTTGCCCAAGCAGATTGAATGCCTGGTTGAATTTCGTTCATAATTTCTTTTACCATTTCGTCTGGCCTATTAAACTAGTAATAGTTTTGTTCTTATTCATCAGCATTATAGAACTCATTTTGTCTTACAGTTTGTTCATACAAAACAATAATAACGTCTCGGATCAGACTGATAAGTCCTTGATCATCAGTGAGGTTGATAAAACTGCCAAAAAGTACATTTCGAAGTTGTGAAACATCTAAAACCATCGAATTAATATCATCGAACTAGGCGTCAATGTTGAGTTGATGTAATTATTAATTTAATGTTGTATTAATATAATGTATCGGCTACTTGAAGGTGTATAAACATGTAATGATGTGATGAACAGTTTCACATTGTTGATATGTCTACACTTCCTTACCCGTTCATTCTTTCCAGCCTCTTTCATCATATAAACTGTTCTCAAGTCACACTGCCTTGAAAGCGGCGTCATGTGTTACATATTCTCATTACTGTTTGGCCATTATGAACTACCGGAAAAGCTGCACTTTTACAGAAAGACTTTGGACAAATGTACAGAATGTCTTCGTCAGTGGAAAAGTATTTCATAGCTGTAGGAATGAAGAAGTTATTGACATTGTCGCAAGTAATAATATAAAAGCATTTCATATATTCTGTGTTATTTTGAAAATTAAATGGCTTCTAGTTGTTGTATTTTGTGTTCGTTTCACCTCGACAATGATTTCGGTAAATCAATTAGCATAATATTAGACGAGGTAAAAATTGTGTTTACCAGTCCGAGATGGTGTTTGCCTGATTAGATTATTTCCTCCAAATAACACTTTACTACATAACAAAGCATTTTGACTCATCTTCTGTGTTTCAAGCAGATGGATTTTAATGCAGTTACATTATTTCAATACAGATATGTTATGGTTGCCAATCATCAGTTGTTTTGATATATAGATTATGTACACACTATATATGACACATTTTCTCTTATCAGAATAATGAACTTTATTGTAAATAATGTAG
Source organism: Spisula subtruncata (assembly GCA_963678985.1). Lineage (NCBI taxonomy): Eukaryota > Metazoa > Mollusca > Bivalvia > Venerida > Mactridae > Spisula > Spisula subtruncata. The sequence continues at coordinate 2,537,525 of OY787671.1, forward strand.
GTGGATTGTTTATGGAGTAAAGGATTAAATGTTACCATACAGACTGTCTGTTGTGAGTATCATAGCGAGATAAGGTTCTTGTAAACATTTCTATTATATTTGATCATCGTCGTACATGTAATACTATGTTAGTTGATTGATCGAGGTCGTGCGTGGTGGAAGTATTGATCAGATGTCTAGAGACATGTTCTGTTTATATTTCACACTGTTGTTTTAATTCATAATTATTCAGTTTAGTAAACATACGTACTTCAGACTTATTTTAACTGAATAAAGATTTATAATTACATATGCTTTATGTTGTTTATTATGTCCCCGATGTCGGTTGCATAACAGAAATGTATCAGAATAGAAGATGTGTATCTGTTTTTAAAAGCAGCTGAAAACAGCATGTGTGACTGCCTCAGTCTGCCAACTGTCACATAAGATGCTCCTCTCCGCTGGAAAAATTGTCTGTTGACTATTGTGGAGGAGCAGGCAAGTACTTATTGGTGGTTATTTCCAATAAAATGTTAGCCCGGTAACTTTACGCGATGTTTGACCTGATTATGTTGAACACATCATATTATATGTACACTCCAATGCACCATGCCAGGAAAATACAAACACTACCATGTGTACACAAATCGCACATCGGGAGAAATATATACGAACTAAAATGTAGTTTGCATTTACGCAATTCAATTGCACATCGCTGCAAACTACATGTATATGTACCGCACACTGAAGCTTGCAATCTCAACGTTACATGTACCAGACGGTACTTGCATGTGACTGACGGCACTTGCTTAGCACTGACGAAGCTTATTTAACACAGTGTACCAACGACCGCAAAACTACATGCTATATGTGTTAGATGTAAACAACTACTAAAATGTAGAATCTTTGAAGGACATCAGAATTAAATAGCCGCAACTTATATAGTTACGTTGGTGATAAAGTGCGAAGTCTTGTTTTGGGCGAATATACTGAGGACGAAAGGGGCAATAATGACGTACACGAACGTTACGTAGTAGTCTGGTTGCCGATCTTAGTTTCGTATTCTTCCAACATTTCAAACATGTAGTTATTCAAGATGTTAACGCAAAACTCACTTGGGTTATTCTTAGTTATGATTAGATGACACAGAAACACAACATTTGACCTTCATTTACATTTTTCTACATGGCCAATTCGAATATTTGGCTACTTTTATCATGCCCAATCACGGTACGGTTGTTTGGGTTTTACTCATTCCCCGTACTTTCGTTTTCCTTATTGTGCGGCATGTCATCGTAATCATAATATCCATGTGTGCGTACATACTTTCCTTGGAATTATTTCGTCGTATGTTGGAACAGAAAAAAGACATTTCACAGGAACTAAAGCTACCGTGTGATAATGTCTGGTATTACCATGGTTTCTATATATTATATAGTGATAGGAAATGTCGGTGTTTGAATGCTGCAGCAGGAAGGGAATATTGAGACACCTGCAGACAATGTTGTTGTTGTTGTGCCGTTGTAGAGAGATCAGCTGTTATCACTTCTCTGTATATTGTACTTGTGTTATTCTAATGTATAAACTAAGTAATTTGGACTTTGTAATCCTTTCTGAATTATCACATTATAGTATTGCAGGAAGTTATTTAACCTTTCTGTAACGTTTTGAGTGCGCATCCATTTGTTGTGTTATGTGCAGAAGGCCAAATTGCATCATTTTTCAGAGGAGAACAAAAGCATGGATAAAAGAATACTTATGTTCACATCTCAATACTTTGATAGTTTAACGATATTGTTTTATAAAGCATATAAATTACAGAAAATGTGACCATATCAACCAAGTTTCATTGCGTGTTTTTGTTGGTTTTCACCGTTAAATGTATGTAATAAGGAACTTTTCAGATTCGTTCATTCTAATATTTAGCTGTGCATCTTTGTACAGCTCTCCAAAATCTCTAACATCATTTCTATCCATGGTTTTGCCAAAATATAGTTACAAGCTAAAAACGAGTCAGGGATTTTTATGATGCGATCTTTCTTGCTTTATGAATGTACCGTGTATATTGTCATACTGATAGTTACTGTGTTATACAATGATAATTGTCTACATATTAGACTGGTCCATTACCAGTGTATTACACACAAACTCTCATTATGTGTATGTTAAAATCATGTAGATATCATTAAACAGTCATTTGCTATAATTAGGCTTACCTGCATTTTGTGTTAATAGAATACATTTCATGTTATGAAATATACAATAGGGATAAGTATGTGTCAAATAAATCTGAAGAGGTAGCATTTAGCATGTAAGGACCTTGTTCGAGAACCTTTTCTTATGTGCATGGTCTTTGCATTACTTTTTACAGATATGTGTTTAATGATTTATCTTGAATCTTTTACCATACAGCAGCAACTCCATGGGCAATAACTCTAGGTAGATTTGAGACAAAACTTTAACTTATCAGTTCATTCATTGTTCCGTGATATTTCATCAACTTTGAGAAATATAGGGACAAATAAAATATAACCTCAAAAATAAGGCATCTCTTTGGACCCTTTAAAATTTGTCATTAATTTGAGGCGATAATATGGTTAATTCAAGTGTAAAATAGTGAAAATGTTGGTTGTTTTCTTTCTTAATGTTGAGATGAGTCTAAGTGAGGTTTTGCTGTAAGTTTATGTTGAGTTCAACAATAACGTTGGTCACTTTGTTCGTGGAGGCCATACTGTGAGCATGCAGTAATTACATGAATGTTAATATATTAAATCAAGCACTTAGTGACTGTACTATATTATTGTATAATATTTGTCAAGCCGTAGTAGAGAAGCAACACACTATGTGATTAAATATCTATGGTATGTACAGCTCTGTTTCTATAATTATTTGATGTTGTTTAATATAAGTCTAATGCTGAAAGCATGATTGTATAAATGTTATAATTATTTTTGTGAATGCTAGATTATTTTTTTAAATGTTGTGTGTTGTATTCAGCCATTTGTGTTTGTAGTGAAACATAATGCATTTTTAAGATGTTGCGGCAAGAATTCAGGTTTATCCACAATTTTATTATGAAACTAGAGTTCCCTATTGTTCGACATTAATACGAATTTTATGATTCTCCTGTTTATTTTTTATTCCATGAAATCTATGGATATATAATTGTAAATTTTGCCTAAGACAATTTTACTTCATAACTTTATTTTGAAATATGGCTTTAATTCGTGATAATATTTACATGTAGTGTGTTAGGTTTCGAACTGCCTTATTATCACATTTTCAGTTACAATTGTTATCACATTTTCAGTATAAATTGTTGCTACGTTTTAAGTATCCCAACTTGTATATGTAGTCATTATTTCTTCAATGTTTATCTTTTTGAGACACATTCATTTTTGTCGAGGTTTTTATTACTACCAAAGTTACAAGAAAGATCTGCTTAATAAGTTTGTCCTCCCTCTGTCCTTTGTTCCCCATCCAGTGAACAGAACTTTAGTCAAAGGGAAGTAACTCAATCTGACATATCTTGAGAAACAAAACAGGGGAGGTAACTACTTATATAAAGAAATTACCTCAGTTCATGAACTACAAATATAGTAGATGTTTAAGCTTCATAGTTTTAATCTGAATTCATTATGAATATCATTACATTATTTTAAGAGACATTTTGTTTTAAATTTTGGGCCTTTAATCAGGCTTTTATCAACAACATTTTAAAATTGATTTTTAGATTTTCAGATAGTTATTTACATAATTATTTACAATGTGCCATTTTTCATATTCAACAGTTTTAATGTACATGTTTAGTATTTGCCCTGTAAGTGTAAATGAACAAGCTATGATTTTGGATCATACCACGAATGGATAGTTTTGATTACAGTAAACTGATTGCCTGTATTGGTAGTATACAAGTTCATAATTCTTGTTTCTGTTATATGACATAACTTGGGCAAACTTTGTTAATTGTTCTAAGTCGCCAAAATTGGTTATAGAAGTATCAAGAGCCACATATGCTGCATCTGTACAGTCAACAAGGCGATTTTATTGTAACATAAAAATTGCACATTTTAGATCTTCATTGATTGAGCGTGTTTTCTATCTCCATGTGTAAACTTGATGTTTCATATCTTCTACAGTGTATGTACATACAGATTGAACATAGAACTATATATTTGTTGATATGTACGTGTACACCGTTTTTTAATTGCATCGTTGTCATCATTATTGTGTTTACAAGCATCCACAATAGACTTTAGACTCGTAACTTCTGGTGTTTGACTCCACCGTAGATTTGTAACATTCTGCTGTCACCCGTGTGAAGTATGTCCATGTATGAAATAATCTGCTGGTCTATGCACTTATTACAGTATTTGAACAATTCATACAAGTTGAGTTACCTTAAATATTTGTTATAATTTCATTTACACAACTGAACAGATGTTTGCCCAAGCAGATTGAATGCCTGGTTGAATTTCGTTCATAATTTCTTTTACCATTTCGTCTGGCCTATTAAACTAGTAATAGTTTTGTTCTTATTCATCAGCATTATAGAACTCATTTTGTCTTACAGTTTGTTCATACAAAACAATAATAACGTCTCGGATCAGACTGATAAGTCCTTGATCATCAGTGAGGTTGATAAAACTGCCAAAAAGTACATTTCGAAGTTGTGAAACATCTAAAACCATCGAATTAATATCATCGAACTAGGCGTCAATGTTGAGTTGATGTAATTATTAATTTAATGTTGTATTAATATAATGTATCGGCTACTTGAAGGTGTATAAACATGTAATGATGTGATGAACAGTTTCACATTGTTGATATGTCTACACTTCCTTACCCGTTCATTCTTTCCAGCCTCTTTCATCATATAAACTGTTCTCAAGTCACACTGCCTTGAAAGCGGCGTCATGTGTTACATATTCTCATTACTGTTTGGCCATTATGAACTACCGGAAAAGCTGCACTTTTACAGAAAGACTTTGGACAAATGTACAGAATGTCTTCGTCAGTGGAAAAGTATTTCATAGCTGTAGGAATGAAGAAGTTATTGACATTGTCGCAAGTAATAATATAAAAGCATTTCATATATTCTGTGTTATTTTGAAAATTAAATGGCTTCTAGTTGTTGTATTTTGTGTTCGTTTCACCTCGACAATGATTTCGGTAAATCAATTAGCATAATATTAGACGAGGTAAAAATTGTGTTTACCAGTCCGAGATGGTGTTTGCCTGATTAGATTATTTCCTCCAAATAACACTTTACTACATAACAAAGCATTTTGACTCATCTTCTGTGTTTCAAGCAGATGGATTTTAATGCAGTTACATTATTTCAATACAGATATGTTATGGTTGCCAATCATCAGTTGTTTTGATATATAGATTATGTACACACTATATATGACACATTTTCTCTTATCAGAATAATGAACTTTATTGTAAATAATGTAGGTGGATTGTTTATGGAGTAAAGGATTAAATGTTACCATACAGACTGTCTGTTGTGAGTATCATAGCGAGATAAGGTTCTTGTAAACATTTCTATTATATTTGATCATCGTCGTACATGTAATACTATGTTAGTTGATTGATCGAGGTCGTGCGTGGTGGAAGTATTGATCAGATGTCTAGAGACATGTTCTGTTTATATTTCACACTGTTGTTTTAATTCATAATTATTCAGTTTAGTAAACATACGTACTTCAGACTTATTTTAACTGAATAAAGATTTATAATTACATATGCTTTATGTTGTTTATTATGTCCCCGATGTCGGTTGCATAACAGAAATGTATCAGAATAGAAGATGTGTATCTGTTTTTAAAAGCAGCTGAAAACAGCATGTGTGACTGCCTCAGTCTGCCAACTGTCACATAAGATGCTCCTCTCCGCTGGAAAAATTGTCTGTTGACTATTGTGGAGGAGCAGGCAAGTACTTATTGGTGGTTATTTCCAATAAAATGTTAGCCCGGTAACTTTACGCGATGTTTGACCTGATTATGTTGAACACATCATATTATATGTACACTCCAATGCACCATGCCAGGAAAATACAAACACTACCATGTGTACACAAATCGCACATCGGGAGAAATATATACGAACTAAAATGTAGTTTGCATTTACGCAATTCAATTGCACATCGCTGCAAACTACATGTATATGTACCGCACACTGAAGCTTGCAATCTCAACGTTACATGTACCAGACGGTACTTGCATGTGACTGACGGCACTTGCTTAGCACTGACGAAGCTTATTTAACACAGTGTACCAACGACCGCAAAACTACATGCTATATGTGTTAGATGTAAACAACTACTAAAATGTAGAATCTTTGAAGGACATCAGAATTAAATAGCCGCAACTTATATAGTTACGTTGGTGATAAAGTGCGAAGTCTTGTTTTGGGCGAATATACTGAGGACGAAAGGGGCAATAATGACGTACACGAACGTTACGTAGTAGTCTGGTTGCCGATCTTAGTTTCGTATTCTTCCAACATTTCAAACATGTAGTTATTCAAGATGTTAACGCAAAACTCACTTGGGTTATTCTTAGTTATGATTAGATGACACAGAAACACAACATTTGACCTTCATTTACATTTTTCTACATGGCCAATTCGAATATTTGGCTACTTTTATCATGCCCAATCACGGTACGGTTGTTTGGGTTTTACTCATTCCCCGTACTTTCGTTTTCCTTATTGTGCGGCATGTCATCGTAATCATAATATCCATGTGTGCGTACATACTTTCCTTGGAATTATTTCGTCGTATGTTGGAACAGAAAAAAGACATTTCACAGGAACTAAAGCTACCGTGTGATAATGTCTGGTATTACCATGGTTTCTATATATTATATAGTGATAGGAAATGTCGGTGTTTGAATGCTGCAGCAGGAAGGGAATATTGAGACACCTGCAGACAATGTTGTTGTTGTTGTGCCGTTGTAGAGAGATCAGCTGTTATCACTTCTCTGTATATTGTACTTGTGTTATTCTAATGTATAAACTAAGTAATTTGGACTTTGTAATCCTTTCTGAATTATCACATTATAGTATTGCAGGAAGTTATTTAACCTTTCTGTAACGTTTTGAGTGCGCATCCATTTGTTGTGTTATGTGCAGAAGGCCAAATTGCATCATTTTTCAGAGGAGAACAAAAGCATGGATAAAAGAATACTTATGTTCACATCTCAATACTTTGATAGTTTAACGATATTGTTTTATAAAGCATATAAATTACAGAAAATGTGACCATATCAACCAAGTTTCATTGCGTGTTTTTGTTGGTTTTCACCGTTAAATGTATGTAATAAGGAACTTTTCAGATTCGTTCATTCTAATATTTAGCTGTGCATCTTTGTACAGCTCTCCAAAATCTCTAACATCATTTCTATCCATGGTTTTGCCAAAATATAGTTACAAGCTAAAAACGAGTCAGGGATTTTTATGATGCGATCTTTCTTGCTTTATGAATGTACCGTGTATATTGTCATACTGATAGTTACTGTGTTATACAATGATAATTGTCTACATATTAGACTGGTCCATTACCAGTGTATTACACACAAACTCTCATTATGTGTATGTTAAAATCATGTAGATATCATTAAACAGTCATTTGCTATAATTAGGCTTACCTGCATTTTGTGTTAATAGAATACATTTCATGTTATGAAATATACAATAGGGATAAGTATGTGTCAAATAAATCTGAAGAGGTAGCATTTAGCATGTAAGGACCTTGTTCGAGAACCTTTTCTTATGTGCATGGTCTTTGCATTACTTTTTACAGATATGTGTTTAATGATTTATCTTGAATCTTTTACCATACAGCAGCAACTCCATGGGCAATAACTCTAGGTAGATTTGAGACAAAACTTTAACTTATCAGTTCATTCATTGTTCCGTGATATTTCATCAACTTTGAGAAATATAGGGACAAATAAAATATAACCTCAAAAATAAGGCATCTCTTTGGACCCTTTAAAATTTGTCATTAATTTGAGGCGATAATATGGTTAATTCAAGTGTAAAATAGTGAAAATGTTGGTTGTTTTCTTTCTTAATGTTGAGATGAGTCTAAGTGAGGTTTTGCTGTAAGTTTATGTTGAGTTCAACAATAACGTTGGTCACTTTGTTCGTGGAGGCCATACTGTGAGCATGCAGTAATTACATGAATGTTAATATATTAAATCAAGCACTTAGTGACTGTACTATATTATTGTATAATATTTGTCAAGCCGTAGTAGAGAAGCAACACACTATGTGATTAAATATCTATGGTATGTACAGCTCTGTTTCTATAATTATTTGATGTTGTTTAATATAAGTCTAATGCTGAAAGCATGATTGTATAAATGTTATAATTATTTTTGTGAATGCTAGATTATTTTTTTAAATGTTGTGTGTTGTATTCAGCCATTTGTGTTTGTAGTGAAACATAATGCATTTTTAAGATGTTGCGGCAAGAATTCAGGTTTATCCACAATTTTATTATGAAACTAGAGTTCCCTATTGTTCGACATTAATACGAATTTTATGATTCTCCTGTTTATTTTTTATTCCATGAAATCTATGGATATATAATTGTAAATTTTGCCTAAGACAATTTTACTTCATAACTTTATTTTGAAATATGGCTTTAATTCGTGATAATATTTACATGTAGTGTGTTAGGTTTCGAACTGCCTTATTATCACATTTTCAGTTACAATTGTTATCACATTTTCAGTATAAATTGTTGCTACGTTTTAAGTATCCCAACTTGTATATGTAGTCATTATTTCTTCAATGTTTATCTTTTTGAGACACATTCATTTTTGTCGAGGTTTTTATTACTACCAAAGTTACAAGAAAGATCTGCTTAATAAGTTTGTCCTCCCTCTGTCCTTTGTTCCCCATCCAGTGAACAGAACTTTAGTCAAAGGGAAGTAACTCAATCTGACATATCTTGAGAAACAAAACAGGGGAGGTAACTACTTATATAAAGAAATTACCTCAGTTCATGAACTACAAATATAGTAGATGTTTAAGCTTCATAGTTTTAATCTGAATTCATTATGAATATCATTACATTATTTTAAGAGACATTTTGTTTTAAATTTTGGGCCTTTAATCAGGCTTTTATCAACAACATTTTAAAATTGATTTTTAGATTTTCAGATAGTTATTTACATAATTATTTACAATGTGCCATTTTTCATATTCAACAGTTTTAATGTACATGTTTAGTATTTGCCCTGTAAGTGTAAATGAACAAGCTATGATTTTGGATCATACCACGAATGGATAGTTTTGATTACAGTAAACTGATTGCCTGTATTGGTAGTATACAAGTTCATAATTCTTGTTTCTGTTATATGACATAACTTGGGCAAACTTTGTTAATTGTTCTAAGTCGCCAAAATTGGTTATAGAAGTATCAAGAGCCACATATGCTGCATCTGTACAGTCAACAAGGCGATTTTATTGTAACATAAAAATTGCACATTTTAGATCTTCATTGATTGAGCGTGTTTTCTATCTCCATGTGTAAACTTGATGTTTCATATCTTCTACAGTGTATGTACATACAGATTGAACATAGAACTATATATTTGTTGATATGTACGTGTACACCGTTTTTTAATTGCATCGTTGTCATCATTATTGTGTTTACAAGCATCCACAATAGACTTTAGACTCGTAACTTCTGGTGTTTGACTCCACCGTAGATTTGTAACATTCTGCTGTCACCCGTGTGAAGTATGTCCATGTATGAAATAATCTGCTGGTCTATGCACTTATTACAGTATTTGAACAATTCATACAAGTTGAGTTACCTTAAATATTTGTTATAATTTCATTTACACAACTGAACAGATGTTTGCCCAAGCAGATTGAATGCCTGGTTGAATTTCGTTCATAATTTCTTTTACCATTTCGTCTGGCCTATTAAACTAGTAATAGTTTTGTTCTTATTCATCAGCATTATAGAACTCATTTTGTCTTACAGTTTGTTCATACAAAACAATAATAACGTCTCGGATCAGACTGATAAGTCCTTGATCATCAGTGAGGTTGATAAAACTGCCAAAAAGTACATTTCGAAGTTGTGAAACATCTAAAACCATCGAATTAATATCATCGAACTAGGCGTCAATGTTGAGTTGATGTAATTATTAATTTAATGTTGTATTAATATAATGTATCGGCTACTTGAAGGTGTATAAACATGTAATGATGTGATGAACAGTTTCACATTGTTGATATGTCTACACTTCCTTACCCGTTCATTCTTTCCAGCCTCTTTCATCATATAAACTGTTCTCAAGTCACACTGCCTTGAAAGCGGCGTCATGTGTTACATATTCTCATTACTGTTTGGCCATTATGAACTACCGGAAAAGCTGCACTTTTACAGAAAGACTTTGGACAAATGTACAGAATGTCTTCGTCAGTGGAAAAGTATTTCATAGCTGTAGGAATGAAGAAGTTATTGACATTGTCGCAAGTAATAATATAAAAGCATTTCATATATTCTGTGTTATTTTGAAAATTAAATGGCTTCTAGTTGTTGTATTTTGTGTTCGTTTCACCTCGACAATGATTTCGGTAAATCAATTAGCATAATATTAGACGAGGTAAAAATTGTGTTTACCAGTCCGAGATGGTGTTTGCCTGATTAGATTATTTCCTCCAAATAACACTTTACTACATAACAAAGCATTTTGACTCATCTTCTGTGTTTCAAGCAGATGGATTTTAATGCAGTTACATTATTTCAATACAGATATGTTATGGTTGCCAATCATCAGTTGTTTTGATATATAGATTATGTACACACTATATATGACACATTTTCTCTTATCAGAATAATGAACTTTATTGTAAATAATGTAGGTGGATTGTTTATGGAGTAAAGGATTAAATGTTACCATACAGACTGTCTGTTGTGAGTATCATAGCGAGATAAGGTTCTTGTAAACATTTCTATTATATTTGATCATCGTCGTACATGTAATACTATGTTAGTTGATTGATCGAGGTCGTGCGTGGTGGAAGTATTGATCAGATGTCTAGAGACATGTTCTGTTTATATTTCACACTGTTGTTTTAATTCATAATTATTCAGTTTAGTAAACATACGTACTTCAGACTTATTTTAACTGAATAAAGATTTATAATTACATATGCTTTATGTTGTTTATTATGTCCCCGATGTCGGTTGCATAACAGAAATGTATCAGAATAGAAGATGTGTATCTGTTTTTAAAAGCAGCTGAAAACAGCATGTGTGACTGCCTCAGTCTGCCAACTGTCACATAAGATGCTCCTCTCCGCTGGAAAAATTGTCTGTTGACTATTGTGGAGGAGCAGGCAAGTACTTATTGGTGGTTATTTCCAATAAAATGTTAGCCCGGTAACTTTACGCGATGTTTGACCTGATTATGTTGAACACATCATATTATATGTACACTCCAATGCACCATGCCAGGAAAATACAAACACTACCATGTGTACACAAATCGCACATCGGGAGAAATATATACGAACTAAAATGTAGTTTGCATTTACGCAATTCAATTGCACATCGCTGCAAACTACATGTATATGTACCGCACACTGAAGCTTGCAATCTCAACGTTACATGTACCAGACGGTACTTGCATGTGACTGACGGCACTTGCTTAGCACTGACGAAGCTTATTTAACACAGTGTACCAACGACCGCAAAACTACATGCTATATGTGTTAGATGTAAACAACTACTAAAATGTAGAATCTTTGAAGGACATCAGAATTAAATAGCCGCAACTTATATAGTTACGTTGGTGATAAAGTGCGAAGTCTTGTTTTGGGCGAATATACTGAGGACGAAAGGGGCAATAATGACGTACACGAACGTTACGTAGTAGTCTGGTTGCCGATCTTAGTTTCGTATTCTTCCAACATTTCAAACATGTAGAAATTCAAGATGTTAACACAAAACTCACTTGGGTTATTCTTAGTTATGATTAGATGACACAGAAACACAACATTTGACCTTCATTTACATTTTTCTACATGGCCAATTCGAATATTTGGCTACTTTTATCATGCCCAATCACGGTACGGTTGTTTGGGTTTTACTCATTCCCCGTACTTTCGTTTTCCTTATTGTGCGGCATGTCATCGAATAATATCCATGTGTGCGTACATACTTTCCTTGGAATTATTTCGTCGTATGTTGGAACGGAAAAAAGACATTTCACAGGAACTAAAGCTACCGTGTGATAATGTCTGGTATTACCCTTGTTTCTATATATTATATAGTGATAGGAAATGTCAATGTTAGAATGCTGCAGCAGGAAGGGAATATTGAAACACCTGCAGACAATGTTGTTGTTGTTGTGCAGCAGCTGTGAATGTAGAGAGATCAGCTGTTATCACTTCTATGTATATTGTACTTGTGTTATTCTAATGTATAAACTAAGTAATTTGGACTTTGTAATCCTTTCTGAATTATCACATTATAGTATTGCAGGAAGTTATTTAACCTTTCTGTAACGTTTTGAGTGCGCATCCATTTGTTGTGTTATGTGCAGGAGGCCAAATTGCATCATTTTTCAGAGGAGAACAAAACATGGATAAAAGAGTAATTATGTTCACATCTCAATACTTTGATAGTTTAACGATATTGTTTTATAAAGCATATAAATTACAGAAACTGTGACCATATCAACCAAATTTCATTGCCTGTTTTTGTTGGTTTTCACCGTTAAATGTATGTAATAAGGAACGTTTCAGATTCGTTCATTCTAATATTTAGCTGTGCATCTTAGTACAGCTCTCCAAAATCTCTTACATCATTTCTATCCATGGTTTTGCCAAAATATAGTTACAAGCTAAAAACGAGTCAGGGATTTTTATGATGCGATCTTTCTTGCTTTATGAATGTACCATGTATATTGTCATACTGATAGTTACTGTGTTATACAATGATAATTGTCTACATATAAGACTGGTCCATTACCAGTGTATCACACACAAACTCTCATTATGTGTATGTTAAAATCATGTAGATATCATTAAACAGTCATTTGCTATAATTAGGCTTACCTGCATTTTGTGTTAATAGAATACATTTCATGTAATGAAATATACAATAGGGATAAGTATGTGTCAAATAAATCTGAAGATGTAGCATTTAGCACGTAAGGACCTTGTTCGAGTACCTTTTCTTATGTGCATGGTCTTTGCATTACTTTTCACAGATATGTGTTTAATGATTTATCTTGGATATTTTACCATACAGCAGCAACTCCATGGACACTCCATGGACAGTAACTCTTGGTAGATTTGAGACAAAACTTTAACTTATCAGTTCATTCATTGTTCCGTGATATTTCATCAACTTTGAGAAATATAGGGACAAATAAAATATAACCTCAAAAAACAAGGCATCTCTTTGGACCCTTTTAAATTTGTCATTAAATTGAGGCGATAATATGGTTAATTCAAGTGTAAAATAGTGAAAATGTTGGTTGTTTTCTTTCTTAATGTTGAGATGAGTCTAAGTGAGGTTTTGCTGTAAGTTTATGTTGAGTTCAACAATAACGTTGGTCACTTTGTTCGTGGAGGCCATACTGTGAGCATGCAGTAATTACATGAATGTTGATATATTAAATCAAGCACTTAGTGACTGTACTATATTATTGTATAATATTTGTCAAGCCGTAGTAGAGAAGCAACACACTATGTGATTAAATATCTATGGTATGTACAGCTCTGTTTCTATAATTATTTGATGTTGTTTAATATAAGTCTAATGCTGAAAGCATGATTGTATAAATGTTATAATTATTTTTGTGAATGCTAGATTATTTTTTTAAATGTTGTGTGTTGTATTCATCCATTTGTTTTTGTAGTGAAACATAATGCATTTTAAAGATGTCGCCGCAAGAATTCAGGTTTATCCACAATTTTAGTATGAAACTAGAGTTCCCTATTGTTCGACATTAATAGAATCGCTTGAAACAAGTACCAGCTTGGTTTTATGATTCTCCTATTCATTTTTTATTCCATGAAATCTATGGAAATATAATTGTAAATTTTGCCTTAGAAAATTTTACTTCATAACTTTATTTTGAAATATGGCTTTAATTCGTGATAATATTTACATGTAGTGTGTTCAGTTTCGAACTGCCTTATTATCACATTTTCAGTTAAAATTGTTATCACATTTTCGGTATAAATTGTTGCTACGTTTTAAGTATCCCAACTTGTATATGTAGTCATTATTTCTTCAATTTTTATCTTTTTGAGACACATTCATTTTTATATAAGTTTTTATCACTACCAAAGTTACAAGAAAGATCTGCTTAATAAGTTTGTCCTCCCTCTGTCCTTTGTTCCCCATCCAGTGAACAGAATTTTAGTCAAAGGGAAGTAACTCAATCTGACATATCTTGAGAAACAAAACAGGGGAGGTAACTACTTATATAAAGAAATTACCTCAGTTCATGTGCTACAAATATAGTAGATGTTTAAGCTTCATAGTTTTAATCTGAATTCATTATGAATATCATTACATTATTTTAAGAGACATTTTGTGTTTTAAATTTTGGGCCTTTAATCTGGCTGTTATCAAGAACTTTAACATTTATTTTTAGATTTTCAGGTAGTTATTTACATAATTATTTACAATGTGCCATTTTTCATATTCAACAGTTTTAATGTACATGTGTAGTATTTGCTCTGTAAGTGTAAATGAACATCCTATGAATTTGGACCATAACATGAATGGATAGTTTTGATTACAGTACACGGATGGCGGCATATTGATAGTATACAAGTTCATAATTCTTGCTTCTGGTATATGACATAACTTGGGCAAACTTCGTTAATTGTTCTAAGTCGCCAAAATTGGTTATAGAAGTATCAAGAGCCACATATGCTGCATCTGTACAGTCAACAAGGCGATTTTATTGTAACATAAAAATTGCACATTTTAGATCTTCATTGATTGAGCGTGTTTTCTATCTCCATGTGTAAACTTGATGTTTCATATCTTCTACAGTGTATGTACATACAGATTGAACATAGAACTATATATTTGTTGATATGTACGTGTACACCGTTTTTTAATTGCATCGTTGTCATCATTATTGTGTTTACAAGCATCCACAATAGACTTTAGACTCGTAACTTCTGGTGTTTGACTCCACCGTAGATTTGTAACATTCTGCTGTCACCCGTGTGAAGTATGTCCATGTATGAAATAATCTGCTGGTCTATGCACTTATTACAGTATTTGAACAATTCATACAAGTTGAGTTACCTTAAATATTTGTTATAATTTCATTTACACAACTGAACAGATGTTTGCCCAAGCAGATTGAATGCCTGGTTGAATTTCGTTCATAATTTCTTTTACCATTTCGTCTGGCCTATTAAACTAGTAATAGTTTTGTTCTTATTCATCAGCATTATAGAACTCATTTTGTCTTACAGTTTGTTCATACAAAACAATAATAACGTCTCGGATCAGACTGATAAGTCCTTGATCATCAGTGAGGTTGATAAAACTGCCAAAAAGTACATTTCGAAGTTGTGAAACATCTAAAACCATCGAATTAATATCATCGAACTAGGCGTCAATGTTGAGTTGATGTAATTATTAATTTAATGTTGTATTAATATAATGTATCGGCTACTTGAAGGTGTATAAACATGTAATGATGTGATGAACAGTTTCACATTGTTGATATGTCTACACTTCCTTACCCGTTCATTCTTTCCAGCCTCTTTCATCATATAAACTGTTCTCAAGTCACACTGCCTTGAAAGCGGCGTCATGTGTTACATATTCTCATTACTGTTTGGCCATTATGAACTACCGGAAAAGCTGCACTTTTACAGAAAGACTTTGGACAAATGTACAGAATGTCTTCGTCAGTGGAAAAGTATTTCATAGCTGTAGGAATGAAGAAGTTATTGACATTGTCGCAAGTAATAATATAAAAGCATTTCATATATTCTGTGTTATTTTGAAAATTAAATGGCTTCTAGTTGTTGTATTTTGTGTTCGTTTCACCTCGACAATGATTTCGGTAAATCAATTAGCATAATATTAGACGAGGTAAAAATTGTGTTTACCAGTCCGAGATGGTGTTTGCCTGATTAGATTATTTCCTCCAAATAACACTTTACTACATAACAAAGCATTTTGACTCATCTTGTGTGTTTCAAGCAGATGGATTTTAATGCAGTTACATTATTTCAATACAGATATGTTATGGTTGCCAATCATCAGTTGTTTTGATATATAGATTATGTACACACTATATATGACACATTTTCTCTTATCAGAATAATGAACTTTATTGTAAATAATGTAGGTGGATTGTTTATGGAGTAAAGGATTAAATGTTACCATACAGACTGTCTGTTGTGAGTATCATAGCGAGATAAGGTTCTTGTAAACATTTCTATTATATTTGATCATCGTCGTACATGTAATACTATGTTAGTTGATTGATCGAGGTCGTGCGTGGTGGAAGTATTGATCAGATGTCTAGAGACATGTTCTGTTTATATTTCACACTGTTGTTTTAATTCATAATTATTCAGTTTAGTAAACATACGTACTTCAGACTTATTTTAACTGAATAAAGATTTATAATTACATATGCTTTATGTTGTTTATTATGTCCCCGATGTCGGTTGCATAACAGAAATGTATCAGAATAGAAGATGTGTATCTGTTTTTAAAAGCAGCTGAAAACAGCATGTGTGACTGCCTCAGTCTGCCAACTGTCACATAAGATGCTCCTCTCCGCTGGAAAAATTGTCTGTTGACTATTGTGGAGGAGCAGGCAAGTACTTATTGGTGGTTATTTCCAATAAAATGTTAGCCCGGTAACTTTACGCGATGTTTGACCTGATTATGTTGAACACATCATATTATATGTACACTCCAATGCACCATGCCAGGAAAATACAAACACTACCATGTGTACACAAATCGCACATCGGGAGAAATATATACGAACTAAAATGTAGTTTGCATTTACGCAATTCAATTGCACATCGCTGCAAACTACATGTATATGTACCGCACACTGAAGCTTGCAATCTCAACGTTACATGTACCAGACGGTACTTGCATGTGACTGACGGCACTTGCTTAGCACTGACGAAGCTTATTTAACACAGTGTACCAACGACCGCAAAACTACATGCTATATGTGTTAGATGTAAACAACTACTAAAATGTAGAATCTTTGAAGGACATCAGAATTAAATAGCCGCAACTTATATAGTTACGTTGGTGATAAAGTGCGAAGTCTTGTTTTGGGCGAATATACTGAGGACGAAAGGGGCAATAATGACGTACACGAACGTTACGTAGTAGTCTGGTTGCCGATCTTAGTTTCGTATTCTTCCAACATTTCAAACATGTAGAAATTCAAGATGTTAACACAAAACTCACTTGGGTTATTCTTAGTTATGATTAGATGACACAGAAACACAACATTTGACCTTCATTTACATTTTTCTACATGGCCAATTCGAATATTTGGCTACTTTTATCATGCCCAATCACGGTACGGTTGTTTGGGTTTTACTCATTCCCCGTACTTTCGTTTTCCTTATTGTGCGGCATGTCATCGAATAATATCCATGTGTGCGTACATACTTTCCTTGGAATTATTTCGTCGTATGTTGGAACGGAAAAAAGACATTTCACAGGAACTAAAGCTACCGTGTGATAATGTCTGGTATTATCCTGGTTTCTATATATTATATAGTGATAGGAAATGTGGGTGTTTGAATGCTGCAGCAGGAAGGGAATATTGAAACACCTGCAGACAATGTTGTTGTTGTTGTGCAGCAGCTGTGAATGTAGAGAGATCAGCTGTTATCACTTCTATGTATATTGTACTTGTGTTATTCTAATGTATAAACTAAGTAATTTGGACTTTGTAATCCTTTCTGAATTATCACATTATAGTATTGCAGGAAGTTATTTAACCTTTCTGTAACGTTTTGAGTGCGCATCCATTTGTTGTGTTATGTGCAGGAGGCCAAATTGCATCATTTTTCAGAGGAGAACAAAACATGGATAAAAGAGTAATTATGTTCACATCTCAATACTTTGATAGTTTAACGATATTGTTTTATAAAGCATATAAATTACAGAAACTGTGACCATATCAACCAAATTTCATTGCCTGTTTTTGTTGGTTTTCACCGTTAAATGTATGTAATAAGGAACGTTTCAGATTCGTTCATTCTAATATTTAGCTGTGCATCTTAGTACAGCTCTCCAAAATCTCTTACATCATTTCTATCCATGGTTTTGCCAAAATATAGTTACAAGCTAAAAACGAGTCAGGGATTTTTATGATGCGATCTTTCTTGCTTTATGAATGTACCATGTATATTGTCATACTGATAGTTACTGTGTTATACAATGATAATTGTCTACATATAAGACTGGTCCATTACCAGTGTATCACACACAAACTCTCATTATGTGTATGTTAAAATCATGTAGATATCATTAAACAGTCATTTGCTATAATTAGGCTTACCTGCATTTTGTGTTAATAGAATACATTTCATGTAATGAAATATACAATAGGGATAAGTATGTGTCAAATAAATCTGAAGATGTAGCATTTAGCACGTAAGGACCTTGTTCGAGTACCTTTTCTTATGTGCATGGTCTTTGCATTACTTTTCACAGATATGTGTTTAATGATTTATCTTGGATATT
The DNA here is from genome assembly GCA_963678985.1 of Spisula subtruncata. Classification (NCBI taxonomy): domain Eukaryota; kingdom Metazoa; phylum Mollusca; class Bivalvia; order Venerida; family Mactridae; genus Spisula; species Spisula subtruncata. The sequence goes on from OY787671.1 coordinate 2,556,267, forward strand.
TTACCATACAGCAGCAACTCCATGGACACTCCATGGACAGTAACTCTTGGTAGATTTGAGACAAAACTTTAACTTATCAGTTCATTCATTGTTCCGTGATATTTCATCAACTTTGAGAAATATAGGGACAAATAAAATATAACCTCAAAAAACAAGGCATCTCTTTGGACCCTTTTAAATTTGTCATTAAATTGAGGCGATAATATGGTTAATTCAAGTGTAAAATAGTGAAAATGTTGGTTGTTTTCTTTCTTAATGTTGAGATGAGTCTAAGTGAGGTTTTGCTGTAAGTTTATGTTGAGTTCAACAATAACGTTGGTCACTTTGTTCGTGGAGGCCATACTGTGAGCATGCAGTAATTACATGAATGTTGATATATTAAATCAAGCACTTAGTGACTGTACTATATTATTGTATAATATTTGTCAAGCCGTAGTAGAGAAGCAACACACTATGTGATTAAATATCTATGGTATGTACAGCTCTGTTTCTATAATTATTTGATGTTGTTTAATATAAGTCTAATGCTGAAAGCATGATTGTATAAATGTTATAATTATTTTTGTGAATGCTAGATTATTTTTTTAAATGTTGTGTGTTGTATTCATCCATTTGTTTTTGTAGTGAAACATAATGCATTTTAAAGATGTCGCCGCAAGAATTCAGGTTTATCCACAATTTTAGTATGAAACTAGAGTTCCCTATTGTTCGACATTAATAGAATCGCTTGAAACAAGTACCAGCTTGGTTTTATGATTCTCCTATTCATTTTTTATTCCATGAAATCTATGGAAATATAATTGTAAATTTTGCCTTAGAAAATTTTACTTCATAACTTTATTTTGAAATATGGCTTTAATTCGTGATAATATTTACATGTAGTGTGTTCAGTTTCGAACTGCCTTATTATCACATTTTCAGTTAAAATTGTTATCACATTTTCGGTATAAATTGTTGCTACGTTTTAAGTATCCCAACTTGTATATGTAGTCATTATTTCTTCAATTTTTATCTTTTTGAGACACATTCATTTTTATATAAGTTTTTATCACTACCAAAGTTACAAGAAAGATCTGCTTAATAAGTTTGTCCTCCCTCTGTCCTTTGTTCCCCATCCAGTGAACAGAATTTTAGTCAAAGGGAAGTAACTCAATCTGACATATCTTGAGAAACAAAACAGGGGAGGTAACTACTTATATAAAGAAATTACCTCAGTTCATGTGCTACAAATATAGTAGATGTTTAAGCTTCATATTTTTAATCTGAATTCATTATGAATATCATTACATTATTTTAAGAGACATTTTGTGTTTTAAATTTTGGGCCTTTAATCTGGCTGTTATCAAGAACTTTAACATTTATTTTTAGATTTTCAGGTAGTTATTTACATAATTATTTACAATGTGCCATTTTTCATATTCAACAGTTTTAATGTACATGTGTAGTATTTGCTCTGTAAGTGTAAATGAACATCCTATGAATTTGGACCATAACATGAATGGATAGTTTTGATTACAGTAAACGGATGGCGGCATATTGATAGTATACAAGTTCATAATTCTTGCTTCTGGTATATGACATAACTTGGGCAAACTTCGTTAATTGTTCTAAGTCGCCAAAATTGGTTATAGAAGTATCAAGAGCCACATATGCTGCATCTGTACAGTCAACAAGGCGATTTTATTGTAACATAAAAATTGCACATTTTAGATCTTCATTGATTGAGCGTGTTTTCTATCTCCATGTGTAAACTTGATGTTTCATATCTTCTACAGTGTATGTACATACAGATTGAACATAGAACTATATATTTGTTGATATGTACGTGTACACCGTTTTTTAATTGCATCGTTGTCATCATTATTGTGTTTACAAGCATCCACAATAGACTTTAGACTCGTAACTTCTGGTGTTTGACTCCACCGTAGATTTGTAACATTCTGCTGTCACCCGTGTGAAGTATGTCCATGTATGAAATAATCTGCTGGTCTATGCACTTATTACAGTATTTGAACAATTCATACAAGTTGAGTTACCTTAAATATTTGTTATAATTTCATTTACACAACTGAACAGATGTTTGCCCAAGCAGATTGAATGCCTGGTTGAATTTCGTTCATAATTTCTTTTACCATTTCGTCTGGCCTATTAAACTAGTAATAGTTTTGTTCTTATTCATCAGCATTATAGAACTCATTTTGTCTTACAGTTTGTTCATACAAAACAATAATAACGTCTCGGATCAGACTGATAAGTCCTTGATCATCAGTGAGGTTGATAAAACTGCCAAAAAGTACATTTCGAAGTTGTGAAACATCTAAAACCATCGAATTAATATCATCGAACTAGGCGTCAATGTTGAGTTGATGTAATTATTAATTTAATGTTGTATTAATATAATGTATCGGCTACTTGAAGGTGTATAAACATGTAATGATGTGATGAACAGTTTCACATTGTTGATATGTCTACACTTCCTTACCCGTTCATTCTTTCCAGCCTCTTTCATCATATAAACTGTTCTCAAGTCACACTGCCTTGAAAGCGGCGTCATGTGTTACATATTCTCATTACTGTTTGGCCATTATGAACTACCGGAAAAGCTGCACTTTTACAGAAAGACTTTGGACAAATGTACAGAATGTCTTCGTCAGTGGAAAAGTATTTCATAGCTGTAGGAATGAAGAAGTTATTGACATTGTCGCAAGTAATAATATAAAAGCATTTCATATATTCTGTGTTATTTTGAAAATTAAATGGCTTCTAGTTGTTGTATTTTGTGTTCGTTTCACCTCGACAATGATTTCGGTAAATCAATTAGCATAATATTAGACGAGGTAAAAATTGTGTTTACCAGTCCGAGATGGTGTTTGCCTGATTAGATTATTTCCTCCAAATAACACTTTACTACATAACAAAGCATTTTGACTCATCTTCTGTGTTTCAAGCAGATGGATTTTAATGCAGTTACATTATTTCAATACAGATATGTTATGGTTGCCAATCATCAGTTGTTTTGATATATAGATTATGTACACACTATATATGACACATTTTCTCTTATCAGAATAATGAACTTTATTGTAAATAATGTAGGTGGATTGTTTATGGAGTAAAGGATTAAATGTTACCATACAGACTGTCTGTTGTGAGTATCATAGCGAGATAAGGTTCTTGTAAACATTTCTATTATATTTGATCATCGTCGTACATGTAATACTATGTTAGTTGATTGATCGAGGTCGTGCGTGGTGGAAGTATTGATCAGATGTCTAGAGACATGTTCTGTTTATATTTCACACTGTTGTTTTAATTCATAATTATTCAGTTTAGTAAACATACGTACTTCAGACTTATTTTAACTGAATAAAGATTTATAATTACATATGCTTTATGTTGTTTATTATGTCCCCGATGTCGGTTGCATAACAGAAATGTATCAGAATAGAAGATGTGTATCTGTTTTTAAAAGCAGCTGAAAACAGCATGTGTGACTGCCTCAGTCTGCCAACTGTCACATAAGATGCTCCTCTCCGCTGGAAAAATTGTCTGTTGACTATTGTGGAGGAGCAGGCAAGTACTTATTGGTGGTTATTTCCAATAAAATGTTAGCCCGGTAACTTTACGCGATGTTTGACCTGATTATGTTGAACACATCATATTATATGTACACTCCAATGCACCATGCCAGGAAAATACAAACACTACCATGTGTACACAAATCGCACATCGGGAGAAATATATACGAACTAAAATGTAGTTTGCATTTACGCAATTCAATTGCACATCGCTGCAAACTACATGTATATGTACCGCACACTGAAGCTTGCAATCTCAACGTTACATGTACCAGACGGTACTTGCATGTGACTGACGGCACTTGCTTAGCACTGACGAAGCTTATTTAACACAGTGTACCAACGACCGCAAAACTACATGCTATATGTGTTAGATGTAAACAACTACTAAAATGTAGAATCTTTGAAGGACATCAGAATTAAATAGCCGCAACTTATATAGTTACGTTGGTGATAAAGTGCGAAGTCTTGTTTTGGGCGAATATACTGAGGACGAAAGGGGCAATAATGACGTACACGAACGTTACGTAGTAGTCTGGTTGCCGATCTTAGTTTCGTATTCTTCCAACATTTCAAACATGTAGTTATTCAAGATGTTAACGCAAAACTCACTTGGGTTATTCTTAGTTATGATTAGATGACACAGAAACACAACATTTGACCTTCATTTACATTTTTCTACATGGCCAATTCGAATATTTGGCTACTTTTATCATGCCCAATCACGGTACGGTTGTTTGGGTTTTACTCATTCCCCGTACTTTCGTTTTCCTTATTGTGCGGCATGTCATCGTAATCATAATATCCATGTGTGCGTACATACTTTCCTTGGAATTATTTCGTCGTATGTTGGAACAGAAAAAAGACATTTCACAGGAACTAAAGCTACCGTGTGATAATGTCTGGTATTACCATGGTTTCTATATATTATATAGTGATAGGAAATGTCGGTGTTTGAATGCTGCAGCAGGAAGGGAATATTGAGACACCTGCAGACAATGTTGTTGTTGTTGTGCCGTTGTAGAGAGATCAGCTGTTATCACTTCTCTGTATATTGTACTTGTGTTATTCTAATGTATAAACTAAGTAATTTGGACTTTGTAATCCTTTCTGAATTATCACATTATAGTATTGCAGGAAGTTATTTAACCTTTCTGTAACGTTTTGAGTGCGCATCCATTTGTTGTGTTATGTGCAGAAGGCCAAATTGCATCATTTTTCAGAGGAGAACAAAAGCATGGATAAAAGAATACTTATGTTCACATCTCAATACTTTGATAGTTTAACGATATTGTTTTATAAAGCATATAAATTACAGAAAATGTGACCATATCAACCAAGTTTCATTGCGTGTTTTTGTTGGTTTTCACCGTTAAATGTATGTAATAAGGAACTTTTCAGATTCGTTCATTCTAATATTTAGCTGTGCATCTTTGTACAGCTCTCCAAAATCTCTAACATCATTTCTATCCATGATTTTGCCAAAATATAGTTACAAGCTAAAAACGAGTCAGGGATTTTTATGATGCGATCTTTCTTGCTTTATGAATGTACCGTGTATATTGTCATACTGATAGTTACTGTGTTATACAATGATAATTGTCTACATATTAGACTGGTCCATTACCAGTGTATTACACACAAACTCTCATTATGTGTATGTTAAAATCATGTAGATATCATTAAACAGTCATTTGCTATAATTAGGCTTACCTGCATTTTGTGTTAATAGAATACATTTCATGTTATGAAATATACAATAGGGATAAGTATGTGTCAAATAAATCTGAAGAGGTAGCATTTAGCATGTAAGGACCTTGTTCGAGAACCTTTTCTTATGTGCATGGTCTTTGCATTACTTTTTACAGATATGTGTTTAATGATTTATCTTGAATCTTTTACCATACAGCAGCAACTCCATGGGCAATAACTCTAGGTAGATTTGAGACAAAACTTTAACTTATCAGTTCATTCATTGTTCCGTGATATTTCATCAACTTTGAGAAATATAGGGACAAATAAAATATAACCTCAAAAATAAGGCATCTCTTTGGACCCTTTAAAATTTGTCATTAATTTGAGGCGATAATATGGTTAATTCAAGTGTAAAATAGTGAAAATGTTGGTTGTTTTCTTTCTTAATGTTGAGATGAGTCTAAGTGAGGTTTTGCTGTAAGTTTATGTTGAGTTCAACAATAACGTTGGTCACTTTGTTCGTGGAGGCCATACTGTGAGCATGCAGTAATTACATGAATGTTAATATATTAAATCAAGCACTTAGTGACTGTACTATATTATTGTATAATATTTGTCAAGCCGTAGTAGAGAAGCAACACACTATGTGATTAAATATCTATGGTATGTACAGCTCTGTTTCTATAATTATTTGATGTTGTTTAATATAAGTCTAATGCTGAAAGCATGATTGTATAAATGTTATAATTATTTTTGTGAATGCTAGATTATTTTTTTAAATGTTGTGTGTTGTATTCAGCCATTTGTGTTTGTAGTGAAACATAATGCATTTTTAAGATGTTGCGGCAAGAATTCAGGTTTATCCACAATTTTATTATGAAACTAGAGTTCCCTATTGTTCGACATTAATACGAATTTTATGATTCTCCTGTTTATTTTTTATTCCATGAAATCTATGGATATATAATTGTAAATTTTGCCTAAGACAATTTTACTTCATAACTTTATTTTGAAATATGGCTTTAATTCGTGATAATATTTACATGTAGTGTGTTAGGTTTCGAACTGCCTTATTATCACATTTTCAGTTACAATTGTTATCACATTTTCAGTATAAATTGTTGCTACGTTTTAAGTATCCCAACTTGTATATGTAGTCATTATTTCTTCAATGTTTATCTTTTTGAGACACATTCATTTTTGTCTAGGTTTTTATTACTACCAAAGTTACAAGAAAGATCTGCTTAATAAGTTTGTCCTCCCTCTGTCCTTTGTTCCCCATCCAGTGAACAGAACTTTAGTCAAAGGGAAGTAACTCAATCTGACATATCTTGAGAAACAAAACAGGGGAGGTAACTACTTATATAAAGAAATTACCTCAGTTCATGAACTACAAATATAGTAGATGTTTAAGCTTCATAGTTTTAATCTGAATTCATTATGAATATCATTACATTATTTTAAGAGACATTTTGTTTTAAATTTTGGGCCTTTAATCAGGCTTTTATCAACAACATTTTAAAATTGATTTTTAGATTTTCAGATAGTTATTTACATAATTATTTACAATGTGCCATTTTTCATATTCAACAGTTTTAATGTACATGTTTAGTATTTGCCCTGTAAGTGTAAATGAACAAGCTATGATTTTGGATCATACCACGAATGGATAGTTTTGATTACAGTAAACTGATTGCCTGTATTGGTAGTATACAAGTTCATAATTCTTGTTTCTGTTATATGACATAACTTGGGCAAACTTTGTTAATTGTTCTAAGTCGCCAAAATTGGTTATAGAAGTATCAAGAGCCACATATGCTGCATCTGTACAGTCAACAAGGCGATTTTATTGTAACATAAAAATTGCACATTTTAGATCTTCATTGATTGAGCGTGTTTTCTATCTCCATGTGTAAACTTGATGTTTCATATCTTCTACAGTGTATGTACATACAGATTGAACATAGAACTATATATTTGTTGATATGTACGTGTACACCGTTTTTTAATTGCATCGTTGTCATCATTATTGTGTTTACAAGCATCCACAATAGACTTTAGACTCGTAACTTCTGGTGTTTGACTCCACCGTAGATTTGTAACATTCTGCTGTCACCCGTGTGAAGTATGTCCATGTATGAAATAATCTGCTGGTCTATGCACTTATTACAGTATTTGAACAATTCATACAAGTTGAGTTACCTTAAATATTTGTTATAATTTCATTTACACAACTGAACAGATGTTTGCCCAAGCAGATTGAATGCCTGGTTGAATTTCGTTCATAATTTCTTTTACCATTTCGTCTGGCCTATTAAACTAGTAATAGTTTTGTTCTTATTCATCAGCATTATAGAACTCATTTTGTCTTACAGTTTGTTCATACAAAACAATAATAACGTCTCGGATCAGACTGATAAGTCCTTGATCATCAGTGAGGTTGATAAAACTGCCAAAAAGTACATTTCGAAGTTGTGAAACATCTAAAACCATCGAATTAATATCATCGAACTAGGCGTCAATGTTGAGTTGATGTAATTATTAATTTAATGTTGTATTAATATAATGTATCGGCTACTTGAAGGTGTATAAACATGTAATGATGTGATGAACAGTTTCACATTGTTGATATGTCTACACTTCCTTACCCGTTCATTCTTTCCAGCCTCTTTCATCATATAAACTGTTCTCAAGTCACACTGCCTTGAAAGCGGCGTCATGTGTTACATATTCTCATTACTGTTTGGCCATTATGAACTACCGGAAAAGCTGCACTTTTACAGAAAGACTTTGGACAAATGTACAGAATGTCTTCGTCAGTGGAAAAGTATTTCATAGCTGTAGGAATGAAGAAGTTATTGACATTGTCGCAAGTAATAATATAAAAGCATTTCATATATTCTGTGTTATTTTGAAAATTAAATGGCTTCTAGTTGTTGTATTTTGTGTTCGTTTCACCTCGACAATGATTTCGGTAAATCAATTAGCATAATATTAGACGAGGTAAAAATTGTGTTTACCAGTCCGAGATGGTGTTTGCCTGATTAGATTATTTCCTCCAAATAACACTTTACTACATAACAAAGCATTTTGACTCATCTTCTGTGTTTCAAGCAGATGGATTTTAATGCAGTTACATTATTTCAATACAGATATGTTATGGTTGCCAATCATCAGTTGTTTTGATATATAGATTATGTACACACTATATATGACACATTTTCTCTTATCAGAATAATGAACTTTATTGTAAATAATGTAGGTGGATTGTTTATGGAGTAAAGGATTAAATGTTACCATACAGACTGTCTGTTGTGAGTATCATAGCGAGATAAGGTTCTTGTAAACATTTCTATTATATTTGATCATCGTCGTACATGTAATACTATGTTAGTTGATTGATCGAGGTCGTGCGTGGTGGAAGTATTGATCAGATGTCTAGAGACATGTTCTGTTTATATTTCACACTGTTGTTTTAATTCATAATTATTCAGTTTAGTAAACATACGTACTTCAGACTTATTTTAACTGAATAAAGATTTATAATTACATATGCTTTATGTTGTTTATTATGTCCCCGATGTCGGTTGCATAACAGAAATGTATCAGAATAGAAGATGTGTATCTGTTTTTAAAAGCAGCTGAAAACAGCATGTGTGACTGCCTCAGTCTGCCAACTGTCACATAAGATGCTCCTCTCCGCTGGAAAAATTGTCTGTTGACTATTGTGGAGGAGCAGGCAAGTACTTATTGGTGGTTATTTCCAATAAAATGTTAGCCCGGTAACTTTACGCGATGTTTGACCTGATTATGTTGAACACATCATATTATATGTACACTCCAATGCACCATGCCAGGAAAATACAAACACTACCATGTGTACACAAATCGCACATCGGGAGAAATATATACGAACTAAAATGTAGTTTGCATTTACGCAATTCAATTGCACATCGCTGCAAACTACATGTATATGTACCGCACACTGAAGCTTGCAATCTCAACGTTACATGTACCAGACGGTACTTGCATGTGACTGACGGCACTTGCTTAGCACTGACGAAGCTTATTTAACACAGTGTACCAACGACCGCAAAACTACATGCTATATGTGTTAGATGTAAACAACTACTAAAATGTAGAATCTTTGAAGGACATCAGAATTAAATAGCCGCAACTTATATAGTTACGTTGGTGATAAAGTGCGAAGTCTTGTTTTGGGCGAATATACTGAGGACGAAAGGGGCAATAATGACGTACACGAACGTTACGTAGTAGTCTGGTTGCCGATCTTAGTTTCGTATTCTTCCAACATTTCAAACATGTAGTTATTCAAGATGTTAACGCAAAACTCACTTGGGTTATTCTTAGTTATGATTAGATGACACAGAAACACAACATTTGACCTTCATTTACATTTTTCTACATGGCCAATTCGAATATTTGGCTACTTTTATCATGCCCAATCACGGTACGGTTGTTTGGGTTTTACTCATTCCCCGTACTTTCGTTTTCCTTATTGTGCGGCATGTCATCGTAATCATAATATCCATGTGTGCGTACATACTTTCCTTGGAATTATTTCGTCGTATGTTGGAACAGAAAAAAGACATTTCACAGGAACTAAAGCTACCGTGTGATAATGTCTGGTATTACCATGGTTTCTATATATTATATAGTGATAGGAAATGTCGGTGTTTGAATGCTGCAGCAGGAAGGGAATATTGAGACACCTGCAGACAATGTTGTTGTTGTTGTGCCGTTGTAGAGAGATCAGCTGTTATCACTTCTCTGTATATTGTACTTGTGTTATTCTAATGTATAAACTAAGTAATTTGGACTTTGTAATCCTTTCTGAATTATCACATTATAGTATTGCAGGAAGTTATTTAACCTTTCTGTAACGTTTTGAGTGCGCATCCATTTGTTGTGTTATGTGCAGAAGGCCAAATTGCATCATTTTTCAGAGGAGAACAAAAGCATGGATAAAAGAATACTTATGTTCACATCTCAATACTTTGATAGTTTAACGATATTGTTTTATAAAGCATATAAATTACAGAAAATGTGACCATATCAACCAAGTTTCATTGCGTGTTTTTGTTGGTTTTCACCGTTAAATGTATGTAATAAGGAACTTTTCAGATTCGTTCATTCTAATATTTAGCTGTGCATCTTTGTACAGCTCTCCAAAATCTCTAACATCATTTCTATCCATGGTTTTGCCAAAATATAGTTACAAGCTAAAAACGAGTCAGGGATTTTTATGATGCGATCTTTCTTGCTTTATGAATGTACCGTGTATATTGTCATACTGATAGTTACTGTGTTATACAATGATAATTGTCTACATATTAGACTGGTCCATTACCAGTGTATTACACACAAACTCTCATTATGTGTATGTTAAAATCATGTAGATATCATTAAACAGTCATTTGCTATAATTAGGCTTACCTGCATTTTGTGTTAATAGAATACATTTCATGTTATGAAATATACAATAGGGATAAGTATGTGTCAAATAAATCTGAAGAGGTAGCATTTAGCATGTAAGGACCTTGTTCGAGAACCTTTTCTTATGTGCATGGTCTTTGCATTACTTTTTACAGATATGTGTTTAATGATTTATCTTGAATCTTTTACCATACAGCAGCAACTCCATGGGCAATAACTCTAGGTAGATTTGAGACAAAACTTTAACTTATCAGTTCATTCATTGTTCCGTGATATTTCATCAACTTTGAGAAATATAGGGACAAATAAAATATAACCTCAAAAATAAGGCATCTCTTTGGACCCTTTAAAATTTGTCATTAATTTGAGGCGATAATATGGTTAATTCAAGTGTAAAATAGTGAAAATGTTGGTTGTTTTCTTTCTTAATGTTGAGATGAGTCTAAGTGAGGTTTTGCTGTAAGTTTATGTTGAGTTCAACAATAACGTTGGTCACTTTGTTCGTGGAGGCCATACTGTGAGCATGCAGTAATTACATGAATGTTAATATATTAAATCAAGCACTTAGTGACTGTACTATATTATTGTATAATATTTGTCAAGCCGTAGTAGAGAAGCAACACACTATGTGATTAAATATCTATGGTATGTACAGCTCTGTTTCTATAATTATTTGATGTTGTTTAATATAAGTCTAATGCTGAAAGCATGATTGTATAAATGTTATAATTATTTTTGTGAATGCTAGATTATTTTTTTAAATGTTGTGTGTTGTATTCAGCCATTTGTGTTTGTAGTGAAACATAATGCATTTTTAAGATGTTGCGGCAAGAATTCAGGTTTATCCACAATTTTATTATGAAACTAGAGTTCCCTATTGTTCGACATTAATACGAATTTTATGATTCTCCTGTTTATTTTTTATTCCATGAAATCTATGGATATATAATTGTAAATTTTGCCTAAGACAATTTTACTTCATAACTTTATTTTGAAATATGGCTTTAATTCGTGATAATATTTACATGTAGTGTGTTAGGTTTCGAACTGCCTTATTATCACATTTTCAGTTACAATTGTTATCACATTTTCAGTATAAATTGTTGCTACGTTTTAAGTATCCCAACTTGTATATGTAGTCATTATTTCTTCAATGTTTATCTTTTTGAGACACATTCATTTTTGTCTAGGTTTTTATTACTACCAAAGTTACAAGAAAGATCTGCTTAATAAGTTTGTCCTCCCTCTGTCCTTTGTTCCCCATCCAGTGAACAGAACTTTAGTCAAAGGGAAGTAACTCAATCTGACATATCTTGAGAAACAAAACAGGGGAGGTAACTACTTATATAAAGAAATTACCTCAGTTCATGAACTACAAATATAGTAGATGTTTAAGCTTCATAGTTTTAATCTGAATTCATTATGAATATCATTACATTATTTTAAGAGACATTTTGTTTTAAATTTTGGGCCTTTAATCAGGCTTTTATCAACAACATTTTAAAATTGATTTTTAGATTTTCAGATAGTTATTTACATAATTATTTACAATGTGCCATTTTTCATATTCAACAGTTTTAATGTACATGTTTAGTATTTGCCCTGTAAGTGTAAATGAACAAGCTATGATTTTGGATCATACCACGAATGGATAGTTTTGATTACAGTAAACTGATTGCCTGTATTGGTAGTATACAAGTTCATAATTCTTGTTTCTGTTATATGACATAACTTGGGCAAACTTTGTTAATTGTTCTAAGTCGCCAAAATTGGTTATAGAAGTATCAAGAGCCACATATGCTGCATCTGTACAGTCAACAAGGCGATTTTATTGTAACATAAAAATTGCACATTTTAGATCTTCATTGATTGAGCGTGTTTTCTATCTCCATGTGTAAACTTGATGTTTCATATCTTCTACAGTGTATGTACATACAGATTGAACATAGAACTATATATTTGTTGATATGTACGTGTACACCGTTTTTTAATTGCATCGTTGTCATCATTATTGTGTTTACAAGCATCCACAATAGACTTTAGACTCGTAACTTCTGGTGTTTGACTCCACCGTAGATTTGTAACATTCTGCTGTCACCCGTGTGAAGTATGTCCATGTATGAAATAATCTGCTGGTCTATGCACTTATTACAGTATTTGAACAATTCATACAAGTTGAGTTACCTTAAATATTTGTTATAATTTCATTTACACAACTGAACAGATGTTTGCCCAAGCAGATTGAATGCCTGGTTGAATTTCGTTCATAATTTCTTTTACCATTTCGTCTGGCCTATTAAACTAGTAATAGTTTTGTTCTTATTCATCAGCATTATAGAACTCATTTTGTCTTACAGTTTGTTCATACAAAACAATAATAACGTCTCGGATCAGACTGATAAGTCCTTGATCATCAGTGAGGTTGATAAAACTGCCAAAAAGTACATTTCGAAGTTGTGAAACATCTAAAACCATCGAATTAATATCATCGAACTAGGCGTCAATGTTGAGTTGATGTAATTATTAATTTAATGTTGTATTAATATAATGTATCGGCTACTTGAAGGTGTATAAACATGTAATGATGTGATGAACAGTTTCACATTGTTGATATGTCTACACTTCCTTACCCGTTCATTCTTTCCAGCCTCTTTCATCATATAAACTGTTCTCAAGTCACACTGCCTTGAAAGCGGCGTCATGTGTTACATATTCTCATTACTGTTTGGCCATTATGAACTACCGGAAAAGCTGCACTTTTACAGAAAGACTTTGGACAAATGTACAGAATGTCTTCGTCAGTGGAAAAGTATTTCATAGCTGTAGGAATGAAGAAGTTATTGACATTGTCGCGAGTAATAATATAAAAGCATTTCATATATTCTGTGTTATTTTGAAAATTAAATGGCCTCTAGTTGTTGTATTTTGTGTTCGTTTCACCTCGACAATGACCTCGGTGAATCAATTAGCATAATATTACACAATGTAAAAATTATGTTTACCAGTCCGAGATGGCGTTTGCCGGCTTATTTCCTCCAAATAACACTTTACTACGTAACAAAGCATTTTGACTCATCTTCTGTGTTGCAAGCAGATGAATTTCAATGCAGTTACATTATTTCAATACAGATATGTTATGGTTGTCAATCATCAGTTGTTTTGATATATAGATTATGTACACACTATATATGACACATTTTCTCTTATCAGAATAATGAACTTTATTGTAAGTAATGTTGGTGAATTGTTTATGGAGTAAAGGGTTAAACGTTACCATACAGACTGTCTGTTGTGAGTATCATAGCGAGATAAAGTTCTTGTAAACATTTCTATTACATTTGATCATCGTCGTACATGTAATACTATCTTAGTTGATTGATCGAGGTCGTGCGTGGTGGAAGTATTGATCAGATGTCTAGAGACATGTTCTGTTTATATTTCACACTGTTGTTTTAATTCATAATTATTCAGTTTAGTAAACATACGTACTTCAGACTTATTTTAACTGAATAAAGATTTATAATTACATATGCTTTATGTTGTTTATTATGACCCCGATGTCGGTTGCATAACAGAAATGTATCAGAGTACAAGATGTGCATCTGTTTAAACAGCTGACAACAGCATGTGTGACTGCCTCAGTCTACCGACTGTCACATAAGATGCCCCTCTCCGCTGGAAAAATTGTCTGTTGACTATTGTGGAGGAGCAGGCAAGTACTTATTGGTAGTTATTTCCAATAACATTTTAGCCCGATAACTTTCTGCGACGTTTGACTTGATTATGTTGAACACATCATATTATATGTACACTCCAATGCATCAAGCCAGGAAAATACAAACACTACCATGTGTACACAAATCGCACATCGGGAGAAATATATACGAACTAAAATGTAGTTTGCATTTAATCAATTCAATTGCACATCACTGCGAACTACATGTACATGTACCGCACACTGAAGCTTGCAATCCCAACGTTACATGTACCAGACGGTACTTGCATGTGACTGACGGCACTTGCTTAGCACTGACGAAGCTTATTTAACACAGTGTACCAACGACTGCAAAACTACATGCTATATGTGTTAGATGTAAACAACTACTAGAATGTAGAATCTTTGAACGACATCAGAATTAAATAGCCGCAACTCATATAGTTACGTTTGTCATAAAGTGCGAAGTCTTGTTTTGGGCGAATATACTGAGGACGAAAGGGGCAATAATGACGTGCACGAACGTCACGTAGTAGTCAGGTTGTCGATCTTAGTTTCGTATTTTTCCAACATTTCAAACATGTAGTAATTCAAGATTTTAACACAAAACTCACTTGGGTTATTCTAAGTTATGATTAGATGACACAGAAACACAACATTTGACCTTCATTTACATTTTTCTACATGGCCAATTCGAATATTTGGCTACTTTTATCATGCCCAATCACGGTACGGTTGTTTGGGTTTTACTCATTCCCCGTACTTTCGTTTTCCTTATTGTGCGGCATGTCATCGAATAATATCCATGTGTGCGTACATACTTTCCTTGGAATTATTTCGTCGTATGTTGGAACGGAAAAAAGACATTTCACAGGAACTAAAGCTACCGTGTGATAATGTCTGGTATTATCCTGGTTTCTATATATTATATAGTGATAGGAAATGTGGGTGTTTGAATGCTGCAGCAGGAAGGGAATATTGAAACACCTGCAGACAATGTTGTTGTTGTTGTGCAGCAGCTGTGAATGTAAAGAGATCAGCTGTTATCACTTCTATGTATATTGTACTTGTGTTATTCTAATGTATAAACTAAGTAATTTGGACTTTGTAATCCTTTCTGAATTATCACATTATAGTATTGCAGGAAGTTATTTAACCTTTCTGTAACGTTTTGAGTGCGCATCCATTTGTTGTGTTATGTGCAGGAGGCCAAATTGCATCATTTTTCAGAGGAGAACAAAACATGGATAAAAGAGTAATTATGTTCACATCTCAATACTTTGATAGTTTAACGATATTGTTTTATAAAGCATATAAATTACAGAAACTGTGACCATATCAACCAAATTTCATTGCCTGTTTTTGTTGGTTTTCACCGTTAAATGTATGTAATAAGGAACGTTTCAGATTCGTTCATTCTAATATTTAGCTGTGCATCTTAGTACAGCTCTCCAAAATCTCTTACATCATTTCTATCCATGGTTTTGCCAAAATATAGTTACAAGCTAAAAACGAGTCAGGGATTTTTATGATGCGATCTTTCTTGCTTTATGAATGTACCATGTATATTGTCATACTGATAGTTACTGTGTTATACAATGATAATTGTCTACATATAAGACTGGTCCATTACCAGTGTATCACACACAAACTCTCATTATGTGTATGTTAAAATCATGTAGATATCATTAAACAGTCATTTGCTATAATTAGGCTTACCTGCATTTTGTGTTAATAGAATACATTTCATGTAATGAAATATACAATAGGGATAAGTATGTGTCAAATAAATCTGAAGATGTAGCATTTAGCACGTAAGGACCTTGTTCGAGTACCTTTTCTTATGTGCATGGTCTTTGCATTACTTTTCACAGATATGTGTTTAATGATTTATCTTGGATATTTTACCATACAGCAGCAACTCCATGGACACTCCATGGACAGTAACTCTTGGTAGATTTGAGACAAAACTTTAACTTATCAGTTCATTCATTGTTCCGTGATATTTCATCAACTTTGAGAAATATAGGGACAAATAAAATATAACCTCAAAAAACAAGGCATCTCTTTGGACCCTTTTAAATTTGTCATTAAATTGAGGCGATAATATGGTTAATTCAAGTGTAAAATAGTGAAAATGTTGGTTGTTTTCTTTCTTAATGTTGAGATGAGTCTAAGTGAGGTTTTGCTGTAAGTTTATGTTGAGTTCAACAATAACGTTGGTCACTTTGTTCGTGGAGGCCATACTGTGAGCATGCAGTAATTACATGAATGTTGATATATTAAATCAAGCACTTAGTGACTGTACTATATTATTGTATAATATTTGTCAAGCCGTAGTAGAGAAGCAACACACTATGTGATTAAATATCTATGGTATGTACAGCTCTGTTTCTATAATTATTTGATGTTGTTCAATATAAGTCTAATGCTGAAAGCATGATTGTATAAATGTTATAATTATTTTTGTGAATGCTAGATTATTTTTTTAAATGTTGTGTGTTGTATTCATCCATTTGTTTTTGTAGTGAAACATAATGCATTTTAAAGATGTCGCCGCAAGAATTCAGGTTTATCCACAATTTTAGTATGAAACTAGAGTTCCCTATTGTTCGACATTAATAGAATCGCTTGAAACAAGAAACAGCTTGGTTTTATGATTCTCCTATTCATTTTTTATTCCATGAAATCTATGGAAATATAATTGTAAATTTTGCCTTAGAAAATTTTACTTCATAACTTTATTTTGAAATATGGCTTTAATTCGTGATAATATTTACATGTAGTGTGTTCAGTTTCGAACTGCCTTATTATCACATTTTCAGTTAAAATTGTTATCACATTTTCGGTATAAATTGTTGCTACGTTTTAAGTATCCCAACTTGTATATGTAGTCATTATTTCTTCAATTTTTATCTTTTTGAGACACATTCATTTTTATATAAGTTTTTATCACTACCAAAGTTACAAGAAAGATCTGCTTAATAAGTTTGTCCTCCCTCTGTCCTTTGTTCCCCATCCAGTGAACAGAATTTTAGTCAAAGGGAAGTAACTCAATCTGACATATCTTGAGAAACAAAACAGGGGAGGTAACTACTTATATAAAGAAATTACCTCAGTTCATGTGCTACAAATATAGTAGATGTTTAAGCTTCATAGTTTTAATCTGAATTCATTATGAATATCATTACATTATTTTAAGAGACATTTTGTGTTTTAAATTTTGGGCCTTTAATCTGGCTGTTATCAAGAACTTTAACATTTATTTTTAGATTTTCAGGTAGTTATTTACATAATTATTTACAATGTGCCATTTTTCATATTCAACAGTTTTAATGTACATGTGTAGTATTTGCTCTGTAAGTGTAAATGAACATCCTATGAATTTGGACCATAACATGAATGGATAGTTTTGATTACAGTAAACGGATGGCGGCATATTGATAGTATACAAGTTCATAATTCTTGCTTCTGGTATATGACATAACTTGGGCAAACTTCGTTAATTGTTCTAAGTCGCCAAAATTGGTTATAGAAGTATCAAGAGCCACATATGCTGCATCTGTACAGTCAACAAGGCGATTTTATTGTAACATAAAAATTGCACATTTTAGATCTTCATTGATTGAGCGTGTTTTCTATCTCCATGTGTAAACTTGATGTTTCATATCTTCTACAGTGTATGTACATACAGATTGAACATAGAACTATATATTTGTTGATATGTACGTGTACACCGTTTTTTAATTGCATCGTTGTCATCATTATTGTGTTTACAAGCATCCACAATAGACTTTAGACTCGTAACTTCTGGTGTTTGACTCCACCGTAGATTTGTAACATTCTGCTGTCACCCGTGTGAAGTATGTCCATGTATGAAATAATCTGCTGGTCTATGCACTTATTACAGTATTTGAACAATTCATACAAGTTGAGTTACCTTAAATATTTGTTATAATTTCATTTACACAACTGAACAGATGTTTGCCCAAGCAGATTGAATGCCTGGTTGAATTTCGTTCATAATTTCTTTTACCATTTCGTCTGGCCTATTAAACTAGTAATAGTTTTGTTCTTATTCATCAGCATTATAGAACTCATTTTGTCTTACAGTTTGTTCATACAAAACAATAATAACGTCTCGGATCAGACTGATAAGTCCTTGATCATCAGTGAGGTTGATAAAACTGCCAAAAAGTACATTTCGAAGTTGTGAAACATCTAAAACCATCGAATTAATATCATCGAACTAGGCGTCAATGTTGAGTTGATGTAATTATTAATTTAATGTTGTATTAATATAATGTATCGGCTACTTGAAGGTGTATAAACATGTAATGATGTGATGAACAGTTTCACATTGTTGATATGTCTACACTTCCTTACCCGTTCATTCTTTCCAGCCTCTTTCATCATATAAACTGTTCTCAAGTCACACTGCCTTGAAAGCGGCGTCATGTGTTACATATTCTCATTACTGTTTGGCCATTATGAACTACCGGAAAAGCTGCACTTTTACAGAAAGACTTTGGACAAATGTACAGAATGTCTTCGTCAGTGGAAAAGTATTTCATAGCTGTAGGAATGAAGAAGTTATTGACATTGTCGCGAGTAATAATATAAAAGCATTTCATATATTCTGTGTTATTTTGAAAATTAAATGGCCTCTAGTTGTTGTATTTTGTGTTCGTTTCACCTCGACAATGACCTCGGTGAATCAATTAGCATAATATTACACAATGTAAAAATTATGTTTACCAGTCCGAGATGGCGTTTGCCGGCTTATTTCCTCCAAATAACACTTTACTACGTAACAAAGCATTTTGACTCATCTTCTGTGTTGCAAGCAGATGAATTTCAATGCAGTTACATTATTTCAATACAGATATGTTATGGTTGTCAATCATCAGTTGTTTTGATATATAGATTATGTACACACTATATATGACACATTTTCTCTTATCAGAATAATGAACTTTATTGTAAGTAATGTTGGTGAATTGTTTATGGAGTAAAGGGTTAAACGTTACCATACAGACTGTCTGTTGTGAGTATCATAGCGAGATAAAGTTCTTGTAAACATTTCTATTACATTTGATCATCGTCGTACATGTAATACTATCTTAGTTGATTGATCGAGGTCGTGCGTGGTGGAAGTATTGATCAGATGTCTAGAGACATGTTCTGTTTATATTTCACACTGTTGTTTTAATTCATAATTATTCAGTTTAGTAAACATACGTACTTCAGACTTATTTTAACTGAATAAAGATTTATAATTACATATGCTTTATGTTGTTTATTATGACCCCGATGTCGGTTGCATAACAGAAATGTATCAGAGTACAAGATGTGCATCTGTTTAAACAGCTGACAACAGCATGTGTGACTGCCTCAGTCTACCGACTGTCACATAAGATGCCCCTCTCCGCTGGAAAAATTGTCTGTTGACTATTGTGGAGGAGCAGGCAAGTACTTATTGGTAGTTATTTCCAATAACATTTTAGCCCGATAACTTTCTGCGACGTTTGACTTGATTATGTTGAACACATCATATTATATGTACACTCCAATGCATCAAGCCAGGAAAATACAAACACTACCATGTGTACACAAATCGCACATCGGGAGAAATATATACGAACTAAAATGTAGTTTGCATTTAATCAATTCAATTGCACATCACTGCGAACTACATGTACATGTACCGCACACTGAAGCTTGCAATCCCAACGTTACATGTACCAGACGGTACTTGCATGTGACTGACGGCACTTGCTTAGCACTGACGAAGCTTATTTAACACAGTGTACCAACGACTGCAAAACTACATGCTATATGTGTTAGATGTAAACAACTACTAGAATGTAGAATCTTTGAACGACATCAGAATTAAATAGCCGCAACTCATATAGTTACGTTTGTCATAAAGTGCGAAGTCTTGTTTTGGGCGAATATACTGAGGACGAAAGGGGCAATAATGACGTGCACGAACGTCACGTAGTAGTCAGGTTGTCGATCTTAGTTTCGTATTTTTCCAACATTTCAAACATGTAGTAATTCAAGATTTTAACACAAAACTCACTTGGGTTATTCTAAGTTATGATTAGATGACACAGAAACACAACATTTGACCTTCATTTACATTTTTCTACATGGCCAATTCGAATATTTGGCTACTTTTATCATGCCCAATCACGGTACGGTTGTTTGGGTTTTACTCATTCCCCGTACTTTCGTTTTCCTTATTGTGCGGCATGTCATCGAATAATATCCATGTGTGCGTACATACTTTCCTTGGAATTATTTCGTCGTATGTTGGAACGGAAAAAAGACATTTCACAGGAACTAAAGCTACCGTGTGATAATGTCTGGTATTATCCTGGTTTCTATATATTATATAGTGATAGGAAATGTGGGTGTTTGAATGCTGCAGCAGGAAGGGAATATTGAAACACCTGCAGACAATGTTGTTGTTGTTGTGCAGCAGCTGTGAATGTAGAGAGATCAGCTGTTATCACTTCTATGTATATTGTACTTGTGTTATTCTAATGTATAAACTAAGTAATTTGGACTTTGTAATCCTTTCTGAATTATCACATTATAGTATTGCAGGAAGTTATTTAACCTTTCTGTAACGTTTTGAGTGCGCATCCATTTGTTGTGTTATGTGCAGGAGGCCAAATTGCATCATTTTTCAGAGGAGAACAAAACATGGATAAAAGAGTAATTATGTTCACATCTCAATACTTTGATAGTTTAACGATATTGTTTTATAAAGCATATAAATTACAGAAACTGTGACCATATCAACCAAATTTCATTGCCTGTTTTTGTTGGTTTTCACCGTTAAATGTATGTAATAAGGAACGTTTCAGATTCGTTCATTCTAATATTTAGCTGTGCATCTTAGTACAGCTCTCCAAAATCTCTTACATCATTTCTATCCATGGTTTTGCCAAAATATAGTTACAAGCTAAAAACGAGTCAGGGATTTTTATGATGCGATCTTTCTTGCTTTATGAATGTACCATGTATATTGTCATACTGATAGTTACTGTGTTATACAATGATAATTGTCTACATATAAGACTGGTCCATTACCAGTGTATCACACACAAACTCTCATTATGTGTATGTTAAAATCATGTAGATATCATTAAACAGTCATTTGCTATAATTAGGCTTACCTGCATTTTGTGTTAATAGAATACATTTCATGTAATGAAATATACAATAGGGATAAGTATGTGTCAAATAAATCTGAAGATGTAGCATTTAGCACGTAAGGACCTTGTTCGAGTACCTTTTCTTATGTGCATGGTCTTTGCATTACTTTTCACAGATATGTGTTTAATGATTTATCTTGGATATTTTACCATACAGCAGCAACTCCATGGACACTCCATGGACAGTAACTCTTGGTAGATTTGAGACAAAACTTTAACTTATCAGTTCATTCATTGTTCCGTGATATTTCATCAACTTTGAGAAATATAGGGACAAATAAAATATAACCTCAAAAAACAAGGCATCTCTTTGGACCCTTTTAAATTTGTCATTAAATTGAGGCGATAATATGGTTAATTCAAGTGTAAAATAGTGAAAATGTTGGTTGTTTTCTTTCTTAATGTTGAGATGAGTCTAAGTGAGGTTTTGCTGTAAGTTTATGTTGAGTTCAACAATAACGTTGGTCACTTTGTTCGTGGAGGCCATACTGTGAGCATGCAGTAATTACATGAATGTTGATATATTAAATCAAGCACTTAGTGACTGTACTATATTATTGTATAATATTTGTCAAGCCGTAGTAGAGAAGCAACACACTATGTGATTAAATATCTATGGTATGTACAGCTCTGTTTCTATAATTATTTGATGTTGTTTAATATAAGTCTAATGCTGAAAGCATGATTGTATAAATGTTATAATTATTTTTGTGAATGCTAGATTATTTTTTTAAATGTTGTGTGTTGTATTCATCCATTTGTTTTTGTAGTGAAACATAATGCATTTTAAAGATGTCGCCGCAAGAATTCAGGTTTATCCACAATTTTAGTATGAAACTAGAGTTCCCTATTGTTCGACATTAATAGAATCGCTTGAAACAAGAAACAGCTTGGTTTTATGATTCTCCTATTCATTTTTTATTCCATGAAATCTATGGAAATATAATTGTAAATTTTGCCTTAGAAAATTTTACTTCATAACTTTATTTTGAAATATGGCTTTAATTCGTGATAATATTTACATGTAGTGTGTTCAGTTTCGAACTGCCTTATTATCACATTTTCAGTTAAAATTGTTATCACATTTTCGGTATAAATTGTTGCTACGTTTTAAGTATCCCAACTTGTATATGTAGTCATTATTTCTTCAATTTTTATCTTTTTGAGACACATTCATTTTTATATAAGTTTTTATCACTACCAAAGTTACAAGAAAGATCTGCTTAATAAGTTTGTCCTCCCTCTGTCCTTTGTTCCCCATCCAGTGAACAGAATTTTAGTCAAAGGGAAGTAACTCAATCTGACATATCTTGAGAAACAAAACAGGGGAGGTAACTACTTATATAAAGAAATTACCTCAGTTCATGTGCTACAAATATAGTAGATGTTTAAGCTTCATAGTTTTAATCTGAATTCATTATGAATATCATTACATTATTTTAAGAGACATTTTGTGTTTTAAATTTTGGGCCTTTAATCTGGCTGTTATCAAGAACTTTAACATTTATTTTTAGATTTTCAGGTAGTTATTTACATAATTATTTACAATGTGCCATTTTTCATATTCAACAGTTTTAATGTACATGTGTAGTATTTGCTCTGTAAGTGTAAATGAACATCCTATGAATTTGGACCATAACATGAATGGATAGTTTTGATTACAGTAAACGGATGGCGGCATATTGATAGTATACAAGTTCATAATTCTTGCTTCTGGTATATGACATAACTTGGGCAAACTTCGTTAATTGTTCTAAGTCGCCAAAATTGGTTATAGAAGTATCAAGAGCCACATATGCTGCATCTGTACAGTCAACAAGGCGATTTTATTGTAACATAAAAATTGCACATTTTAGATCTTCATTGATTGAGCGTGTTTTCTATCTCCATGTGTAAACTTGATGTTTCATATCTTCTACAGTGTATGTACATACAGATTGAACATAGAACTATATATTTGTTGATATGTACGTGTACACCGTTTTTTAATTGCATCGTTGTCATCATTATTGTGTTTACAAGCATCCACAATAGACTTTAGACTCGTAACTTCTGGTGTTTGACTCCACCGTAGATTTGTAACATTCTGCTGTCACCCGTGTGAAGTATGTCCATGTATGAAATAATCTGCTGGTCTATGCACTTATTACAGTATTTGAACAATTCATACAAGTTGAGTTACCTTAAATATTTGTTATAATTTCATTTACACAACTGAACAGATGTTTGCCCAAGCAGATTGAATGCCTGGTTGAATTTCGTTCATAATTTCTTTTACCATTTCGTCTGGCCTATTAAACTAGTAATAGTTTTGTTCTTATTCATCAGCATTATAGAACTCATTTTGTCTTACAGTTTGTTCATACAAAACAATAATAACGTCTCGGATCAGACTGATAAGTCCTTGATCATCAGTGAGGTTGATAAAACTGCCAAAAAGTACATTTCGAAGTTGTGAAACATCTAAAACCATCGAATTAATATCATCGAACTAGGCGTCAATGTTGAGTTGATGTAATTATTAATTTAATGTTGTATTAATATAATGTATCGGCTACTTGAAGGTGTATAAACATGTAATGATGTGATGAACAGTTTCACATTGTTGATATGTCTACACTTCCTTACCCGTTCATTCTTTCCAGCCTCTTTCATCATATAAACTGTTCTCAAGTCACACTGCCTTGAAAGCGGCGTCATGTGTTACATATTCTCATTACTGTTTGGCCATTATGAACTACCGGAAAAGCTGCACTTTTACAGAAAGACTTTGGACAAATGTACAGAATGTCTTCGTCAGTGGAAAAGTATTTCATAGCTGTAGGAATGAAGAAGTTATTGACATTGTCGCGAGTAATAATATAAAAGCATTTCATATATTCTGTGTTATTTTGAAAATTAAATGGCCTCTAGTTGTTGTATTTTGTGTTCGTTTCACCTCGACAATGACCTCGGTGAATCAATTAGCATAATATTACACAATGTAAAAATTATGTTTACCAGTCCGAGATGGCGTTTGCCGGCTTATTTCCTCCAAATAACACTTTACTACGTAACAAAGCATTTTGACTCATCTTCTGTGTTGCAAGCAGATGAATTTCAATGCAGTTACATTATTTCAATACAGATATGTTATGGTTGTCAATCATCAGTTGTTTTGATATATAGATTATGTACACACTATATATGACACATTTTCTCTTATCAGAATAATGAACTTTATTGTAAGTAATGTTGGTGAATTGTTTATGGAGTAAAGGGTTAAACGTTACCATACAGACTGTCTGTTGTGAGTATCATAGCGAGATAAAGTTCTTGTAAACATTTCTATTACATTTGATCATCGTCGTACATGTAATACTATCTTAGTTGATTGATCGAGGTCGTGCGTGGTGGAAGTATTGATCAGATGTCTAGAGACATGTTCTGTTTATATTTCACACTGTTGTTTTAATTCATAATTATTCAGTTTAGTAAACATACGTACTTCAGACTTATTTTAACTGAATAAAGATTTATAATTACATATGCTTTATGTTGTTTATTATGACCCCGATGTCGGTTGCATAACAGAAATGTATCAGAGTACAAGATGTGCATCTGTTTAAACAGCTGACAACAGCATGTGTGACTGCCTCAGTCTACCGACTGTCACATAAGATGCCCCTCTCCGCTGGAAAAATTGTCTGTTGACTATTGTGGAGGAGCAGGCAAGTACTTATTGGTAGTTATTTCCAATAACATTTTATCCCGATAACTTTCTGCGACGTTTGACTTGATTATGTTGAACACATCATATTATATGTACACTCCAATGCATCAAGCCAGGAAAATACAAACACTACCATGTGTACACAAATCGCACATCGGGAGAAATATATACGAACTAAAATGTAGTTTGCATTTAATCAATTCAATTGCACATCACTGCGAACTACATGTACATGTACCGCACACTGAAGCTTGCAATCCCAACGTTACATGTACCAGACGGTACTTGCATGTGACTGACGGCACTTGCTTAGCACTGACGAAGCTTATTTAACACAGTGTACCAACGACTGCAAAACTACATGCTATATGTGTTAGATGTAAACAACTACTAGAATGTAGAATCTTTGAACGACATCAGAATTAAATAGCCGCAACTCATATAGTTACGTTTGTCATAAAGTGCGAAGTCTTGTTTTGGGCGAATATACTGAGGACGAAAGGGGCAATAATGACGTGCACGAACGTCACGTAGTAGTCAGGTTGTCGATCTTAGTTTCGTATTTTTCCAACATTTCAAACTTGTAGTAATTCAAGATTTTAACACAAAACTCACTTGGGTTATTCTAAGTTATGATTAGATGACACAGAAACACAACATTTGACCTTCATTTACATTTTTCTACATGGCCAATTCGAATATTTGGCTACTTTTATCATGCCCAATCACGGTACGGTTGTTTGGGTTTTACTCATTCCCCGTACTTTCGTTTTCCTTATTGTGCGGCATGTCATCGAATAATATCCATGTGTGCGTACATACTTTCCTTGGAATTATTTCGTCGTATGTTGGAACGGAAAAAAGACATTTCACAGGAACTAAAGCTACCGTGTGATAATGTCTGGTATTATCCTGGTTTCTATATATTATATAGTGATAGGAAATGTCGATGTTAGAATGCTGCAGCAGGAAGGGAATATTGAAACACCTGCAGACAATGTTGTTGTTGTTGTGCAGCAGCTGTGAATGTAAAGAGATCAGCTGTTATCACTTCTATGTATATTGTACTTGTGTTATTCTAATGTATAAACTAAGTAATTTGGACTTTGTAATCCTTTCTGAATTATCACATTATTATAGTATTGCAGGAAGTTATTTAACCTTTCTGTAACGTTTTGAGTGCGCATCCATTTGTTGTGTTATGTGCAGAAGGCCAAATTGCATCATTTTTCTGAGGAGAACAAAAACATGGATAAAGAATAATTATGTTCACATCTCAATACTTTGATAGTTTAACGATATTGTTTTATAAAGCATATAAATTACAGAAACTGTGACCATATCAACCAAGTTTCATTGCCTGTTTTTGTTGGTTTTCACCGTTAAATGTATGTAATAAGGAACTTTTCAGATTCGTCCATTCTAATATTAAGCTGTGCATCTTTGTACAGCTCTCCAAAATCTCTAACATCATTTCTATCCATGGTTTTGCCAAAATATAGTTACAAGCTAAAAACGAGTCAGGGATTTTTATGATGCGATCTTTCTTGCTTTATGAATGTACCATGTATATTGTCCTACTGATTGTTACTGTGTTATACAATGATAATTGTCTACATATAAGACTGGTCCATTACCAGTGTATCACACACAAACTCTCATTATGTGTATGTTAAAATCATGTAGATATCATTAAACAGTCATTTGCTATAATTAGGCTTACCTGCATTTTGTGTTAATAGAATACATTTCATGTAATGAAATATACAATAGGGGTAAGTAGGTGTCAAATAAATCTGATGATATAGCATTTAGCATGTAAGGTCCTTGTTCGAGTACCATTTCTTATGTGCATGGTCTTTGCATTACTTTTCACAGATATGTTTTTAATGTTTTACCTTGAATCTTTTACCATAAAACTCCATGGAAAGTAACACTTTGTAGATTTGAGACAAAACTTTAACTTATAAGTTAAGTACAAATATACAGACAAATACAATACATCCTCAAAATTAAGGCATCTCATTGGAACCTTTTAAATTTTTCATCGAATTTGTGTGATAATATGGTTAATTCAAGTGTAAAATAGTGAAAATGTTGGTTGTTTTCTTTCTTCATGTTGAGATGAGTCTAAGTGAGGTTTTGCTATCAGTGTATGTTGAGTTCAACAATAACGTTGGTCACTTTGTTCGTGGAGGTCATACTGTGAGCATGCAGTAATTACATGAATGTTAATATATTAAATCAAGCACTTAGTGACTGTACTATATTATTGTATAATATTTGTCAAGCCGTAGTAGAGAAGCAACACACTGTGTGATTAAATATCTATGGTATGTACAGCTCTGTTTCTATAATTATTTGATGTTGTTTAATATAAGTCTAATGCTGAAAGCATGATTGTATAAATGTTATAATTATTTTTGTGAATGCTGGATTATTTTTTTAAATGTTGTGTGTTGTATTCAGCCATTTGTGTTTGTAGTGAAACATAATGCATTTTTAAGATGTTGCGGCAAGAATTCAGGGTTATCCACAATTTTGATATGAAACTAGAGTTCCCTATTGTTCGACATTAATACGAATCGCTTGAAACAAGAACCAGCTTGGTTTGATTATTCTCCTGTTTATTTTTTATTCCATGAAATTTATGGAAATATCATTGTAAATTGTGCCTAAGACAATTGTACTTCATAACTTTATTTTGAAATATGGCTTTAATTCGTGATAATATTTACATGTAGTGTGTTCAGTTTCGAACTGCCTTATTATCACATTTTCAGTTAAAATTGTTATCACATTTTCGGCATAAATTGTTGCTACGTTTTAAGTATCCCAGCTTGTATATGTAGTCATTATTTCTTCAATTTTTATCTTTTTGAGACACATTCATTATTATCTAGGTTTTTATCACTACCAAACTTACAACAAAGATCTGCTTAATAAGTTTGCCCCCCCCCTCTGTCCTTTGTTCCCCATCCAGTGAACACAATTTTAGTCAAAGGGAAGTAACTCAATCTGTCATATCTTGAGAAACAAAACAGGGGAGGTAACTACTTATATAAAGAAATTACCTCAGTTCATGTGCTACAAATATAGTAGATGTTTAAGCTTCATAGTTTTAATCTGAATTCATTATGAATATCATTACATTATTTTAAGAGACATTTTGTTTTAAATTTTGGGCCTTTAATCAGGCTTTTATCAACAACTTTAACATTTATTTTTAGATTTTCAGGTAGTTATTTACATAATTATTTACAATGTGCCATTTTTCATATTCAACAGTTTTAATGTACATGTGTAGTATTTGCTCTGTAAGTGTAAATGAACATGCTATGATTTTGGACCATACCATGAATGGATAGTTTTGATTACAGTAAACTAATGGCGGCATATTGATAGTATACAAGTTCATAATTCTTGCTTCTGGTATATGACATAACTTGGGCAAACTTTGTTAATTGTTCTAAGTCGCCAAAATTGGTTATAGTAGTATCAAGAGCCGCATATGCTGCATCTGTACAGTCAACAAGGCGATTTTATTGTAACATAAAAAATGCATGTTTTAGATCTTCATTGATTGAGCGTGTTTTCTATCTCCATGTGTAAACTTGATGTTTCATATCTTCTACAGTGTATGTACATACAGATTGAACATAGAACTATATATTTTAGGTTGATATGTACGTGTACACATTTTTCAATTGCATCGTTGTCATCATTATTGTGTTTACAAGCATCCACAATAGACTTTAGACTCGTAGCTTCTGGTGTTTGACTCCATCGTAGATTTGTAACATTCTGCTGTCACCCGTGTGAAGTATGTCCATGTATGAAATAATCTGCTGGTCTACGCACTTATTACAGTATTTGAACAATTCATACAAGTTGAGTTATCTTAAATATTTGTTATAATTTCATTTACACAACTGAACAGATGTTAGTCCGTCGAGCACATTGAATGCCTGGTTGAATTCCTTTGATAATATCTTTTACCATTTTGTATGGCCTATTAAACAAGTAATAGTTTTGTTTCTTATTCATCAGCATTATAGAACTCATTTTGTCGTACAGTTTGATCATACCAAACAATAAAAACGCCTTAGATCAGACTGTTAAGTCGTTGATCCTCAGTGTCGTTGATAAAACTGCCAAAAGTTACATTTTGAAGTAGTGAAACATCTGAAATCATCGAATTAACATCATCGAACTAGGCGTCAATGTTGTATGAATATAATGTATCAGCTATCTGAAGGTAAATATACATGTAATGATGTGATGAACAGTTTCACATTGTTGATATGTCCACACTTCCTTACAGGTGCATTCTCTCTAGCCTCTCCATCATATAAGCTGTTCTCAAGTCACACTGCCTTGAAAGCGGCGTCATGTGTTACATATTCTCATTACTGTTTGGCCATTAGGAACTACCGGAAA
Source organism: Spisula subtruncata (assembly GCA_963678985.1). NCBI lineage: Eukaryota > Metazoa > Mollusca > Bivalvia > Venerida > Mactridae > Spisula > Spisula subtruncata. The sequence goes on from OY787671.1 coordinate 2,586,093, forward strand.
AGCTGTACTTTTACAGAAAGACTTGGGACAAATGTACAGAATGTCTTCGTCAGTGAAAAAGTATTTCATAGTTGTAGGAATGAAGAAGTTATTGACATTGTCGCGAGTAATAATATAAAAGCATTTCATATATTCTGTGTTATTTTGAAAATTAAATGGCTTCTAGTTGTTGTATTTTGTGTTCGTTTCACCTCGACAATGATTTCGGTGAATCAATTAGCATAATATTGGACGAGGTAAAAATTGTGTTTACCAGTCCGAGATGGTGTTTGCCTGATTAGATTATTTCCTCCAAATAACCTGTTACTACATAACAAAGCTTTTTGACTCATCTTCTGTGTTTCAAGCAGATGAATTTCAATGCAGTTACATTATTTCAATACAGATATGTTATGGTTATCAATCATCAGTTGTTTTGATATATAGATTATGTACACACTATATATGACACATTTTCTCTTATCATAATAATGAACTTTATTGTAAGTAATGTTGGTGAATTGTATATGGAGTAAAGGGTTAAATGTTACCATACAGACTGTCTGTTGTGAGTATCATAGCGAGATAAGGTTCTTGTAAACATTTCTATCATATTTGATCATCGTCGTACATGTTATACTATGTTAGTTGATTGATCGAGGTCGTGCGTGGTGGAAGTATTGATCAGATGTCTAGAGACATGTTCTGTTTATATTTCACACTGTTGTTTTAATTCATAATTATTCAGTTTAGTAAACATACGTACTTCAGACTTATTTTAACTGAATAAAGATTTATAATTACATATGCTTTATGTTGTTTATTATGACCCCAATGTCGGTTGCAAAACAGAAATGTATCAGAATACAAGATGTGCATCTGTTTAAACAGCTGACAACAGCATGTGTGACTGCCTCAGTCTGACGACTGTAACCTAAGATGCCCCTCTCTGCTGAAAAGGAGGAGCACGCAAGTACTTATTGGTAGTTATTTCCAATAAAATTTAGCCCGGTAACTTTCTGCGATGTTTGACTTGATTATGTTGAACACATTATATTATATGTACACTCCAATGCATCAAGCCAGGAAAATACAAACACTACCATGTGTACACAGTCGCACATCGGGAGAAATATATACAAACTAAAATGTAGTTTGCATTTAATCAATTCAATTGCACATCGCTGCGAACTACATGTACATGTACCGCACACTGAAGCTTGCAAACCCAACGTTACAAGTACCAGACGATACTTGCATGTGACTGACGGCACTTGCTTAGCACTGACGAAGCTTATTTAACACAGTGTACCAACGACCGCAAAACTACATGCTATATGTGTTAGATGTAAACAACTACTAAAATGTAGAATCTTTGAATGACATCAGAATTAAATAGCCGCAACTCATATAGTTACGTTTGTCATAAAGTTCGAAGTCTTGTTTTGGGCGAATATACTGAGGACGAAAGGGGCAATTATGACGTACACGAACGTTACGTAGTAGTCTGGTTGTCGACCTTAGTTTCGTATTTTTCCAACATTTCAAACATGTAGTAATTCAAGATTTTAACACAAAATTCACTTGGGTTATTCTTAGTAATGATTAGATGACACAGAAACACAATATTTGTCCTTTATTTATAATTTTCTACATGGCCAATTCGAATATTTGGCTACTTTTATCATGCCCAATCACGGTACCGTTGTTTGGGTTTTACTCATTCCCCGTACTTTCGTTTTCCTTATTGTGCGGCATGTCATCTAATAATATCCATGTGTGCGTACATACTTTCCGTGGAATTATTTCGTCGTATGTTGGAACGGTAAAAAGACATTTCACAGGAACTAAAGCTACCGTGTGATAATGTCTGGTATTACCCTGGTTTCTATATGTATTATATAGTGATAGGAAATGTCGATGTTAGAATGCTGCAGCAGGAAGGGAATATTGAAACACCTGCAGACAATGTTGTTGTTGTTGTGCAGCAGCTGTGAATGTAGAGAGATCAGCTGTTATCACTTCTATGTATATTGTACTTGTGTTATTCTTATGTATAAACTAAGTAATTTGGACTTTGTAATCCTTTCTGAATTATCACATTATAGTATTGCAGGAACTTATGTAACCTTTCTGTAACATTTTGAGTGCGCATCCATTTGTTGTGTTATGTGCAGAAGGCCAAATTGCATCATTTTTCAGAGGAGAACAAAAGCATGGATAAAAGAATAATTATGTTCACATCTTAATACTTTGATAGTTGAACGATATTGTTTTATAAAGCATATAAATTACAGAAACTGTGACCATATCAACCAAGTTTCATTGCCTGTTTTTGTTGGTTTTCACCGTTAAATGTATGTAATAAGGAACTTTTCAGATTCGTTCATTCTAATATTTAGCTGTGCATCTTTGTACAGCTCTCCAAAATCTCTAACATCATTTCTATCCATGGTTTTGCCAAAATGTAGTTACAAGCTAAAAACGAGTCAGGGATTTTTATGATGCGATCTTTCTTGCTTTATGAATGTACCATGTATATTGTCATACTGATAGTTACTGTGTTATACAATGATAATTGTCTACATATTAGACTGGTCCATTACCAGTGTATTACACACAAACTCTCACTATGTGTATGTTAAAATCATGTAGATATCATTAAACAGTCATTTGCTATAATTAGGCTTACCTGCATTTTGTGTTAATAGAATACATTTCATGTAATGAAATATACAATAGGGATAAGTATGTGTCAAATAAATCTGAAGATGTAGCATTTAGCATGTAAGGACCTTGTTCGAGTACCTTTTCTTATGTGCATGGTCTTTGCATTACTTTTCACAGATATGTGTTTAATGTTTTATCTTGGATATTTTACCATGCAGCAGCAACTCCATGGACAGCAACTCTTGGTAGATTTGAGACAAAACTTTAACTTATCAGTTCATTCATTGTTCCGTGATATTTCATCAACGTTGAGAAATATAGGGACAAATAAAAAAATAACCTCAAAAATAAGGCATCTCGTTGGACCGTTTTAAATTTGTCATCAAATTGAGGCGATAATATGGTTAATTCAAGTGTAAAATAATGAAAATGTTGGTTGTTTTCTTTCTTAATGTTGAGATGAGTCTAAGTGAGGTTTTATTATAAGTGTATGTGGAGTTCAACAATAACGTTGGTCACTTTGTTCGTGGAGGCCATACTGTGAGCATGCAGTAATGACATGAATGTTAATATATTAAATCAAGCACTTAGTGACTGTACTATATTATTGTATAATATTTGTCAAGCCGTAGTAGAGAAGCAACACACTATGTGATTAAATATCTATGGTATGTACAGCTCTGTTTCTATAATTATTTGATGTTGTTTAATATAAGTCTAATGCTGAAAGCATGATTGTATAAATGTTATAATTATTTTTGTGAATGCTAGATTATTTTTTTAAATGTTGTGTGTTGTATTCAGCCATTTGTGTTTGTAGTGAAACATAATGCATTTTAAAGATGTCGCGGCACGAATTCAGGTTTATCCACAATTTTATTATGAAACTAGAGTTCCCTATTGTTCGACATTATTACGAATCGCTTGAAACAAGTACCAGCTTGATTTTATGATTCTCCTATTTATGTTTTATTCCATGAAATCTATGGAAATATAATTGTAAATTTTGCCTAAGACAATTTTACTTCATAACTTTGTTTTGAAATATGGCTTTAATTCGTGATAATATTTACATGTAGTGTGTTCAGTTTCGAACTGCCTTATTATCACATTTTCAGTTACAATTGTTATCACATTTTCAGTATAAATTGTTGCTACGTTATAAGTATCCCAACTTGTATATGTAGTCAATATTTCTTCAATGTTTATCTTTTTCAGACACATTTATTTTTGTCTAGGTTTTTATCACTACCAAAGTTACAAGAAAGATCTGCTTAATAAGTTTGTCCTCCCTCTGTCCTTTGTTCCCCATCCAGTGAACAGAATTTTAGTCAAAGGGAAGTAACTCAATCTGACATATCTTGAGAAACAAAACAGGGGAGGTAACTACTTATATAAAGAAATTACCTCAGTTCATGTACTACAAATATAGTAGATGTTTAAGCTTCATAGTTTTAATCTGAATTCATTATGAATATCATTACATTATTTTAAGAGACATTTTGTTTTAAATTTTGGGCCTTTAATCAGGCTTTTATCAACAACTTTAAAATTTATGTTTTAGATTTTCAGGTAGTTATTTACATAATTATTTACAATGTGCCATTTTCAATATTCAATTCATATGTTCATATTCAACAGTTTTAATGTACATGTGTAGTATTTGCTCTGTAAGTGTAAATGAACATGCTATGATTTTGGACCATACCATGAATTACAGTAAACTGATGGCCTGTGTTGATAGTATACAAGTTCATAATTCTTGTTTCTGGTATATGACATAACTTGGGCAAACTTCGTTATTTGTTCTAAGTCCCTTAATTTGGTTATAGAAGTATCAAGAGCCACATATGCTTCATCTGTACAGTCAACAAGGCGATTTTATTGTAACATGAAAATTGCATATTTTAGATCTTCATTGATTGAGCGTGTTTTCTATCTCCATGTGTAAACTTAATGCTTCATATCTTCTACAGTGTATGTACATACAGATTGAACATAGAACTATATATTTGTTGATATGTACGTGTACACAGTTTTCAATTGCATCGTTGTCATCATTATTGTGTTTACAAGCATCCACAATAGACTTTAGACTGGTAGCTTCTGGTGTTTGACTCCATCGTGGATTTGTAACATTCTGCTGTCACCCGTGTGAAGTATGTCCATGTATGAAATAATCTGCTGGTCTATGCACTTATTACAGTATTTGAACAATTCATACAAGTTGAGTTACCTTAAATATTTGATATAATTTCATTTACACAACTGAACAGATGTTTGTCCGCCGAGCAGATTGAATGCCTGGTTGAATTATGTTCAAAATTTCTTTTACCATTTCGTCTGGCCTATTAAACTAGTAATAGTTTCTTATTCATCAGCATTATAGAACTCATTTTGTCATACAGTTTGATCATACAAAACAATAATAAAGCCTTAGATCAGACTGTTAAGTCGTTGACCACCAGTGTCGTTGATAAAACTGCCAAAAAGTACATTTCGAAGTTGTGAAACATCTAAAACCATCGAATTAACATCATCGAACTAGGCATCAATGTTGAGTTGATGTAATTAGTAATGTAATGGTGTATGAATATAATCTATCAGCTATCTGAAGGTAAATATACATGTAATGATGTGATGAACAGTTTCACATTGTTGATATGTCCACACTTCCTTACACGTTCATTCTCTCCAGCCTTCTTATCATATAAACTGTTCTCAAGTCATGTTGCCATGAAAGCGGCGTTATGTGTTACATGTTCTCATTACTGTTTTGCCATTTTGAACTACTTGAAAAGCTGCATTTTTATACAAAGACTTTGGACAAATGTACAGAACGTCTATGTCAATGAAAAAAGTATTTCATAGTTGTAGGAATGAAGAAGTTATTGACATTGTCGCGAGTAATAATATAAAAGCATTTCATATATTCTGTGTTATTTTGAACATTAAATGGCTTCTAGTTGTTGTATTTTGTGTTCGTTTCACCTCGACAATGATTTCGGTGAATCAATTAGCATAATATTAGACAGCGTAAAAATTATTTTGTTTACCAGTCCTAGATGATGGTTGCCTATGTATTTCCTCCAAATAACACTTTACTACATAACAAAGCATTTTGACTCATCTTCTGTGTTTCAAGCAGATGAATTTCAATGCAGTTACATTATTTCAATACAGATATGTTATGGTTGTCAATCATCAGTTGTTTTGATATATAGATTATGTACACATTATATATGACACATTTTCTCTTATCAGAATAATGAACTTTATTGTAAGTAATGTTGGTGAATTGTTTATGGAGTAAAGGGTTAAATGTTACCATACAGACTGTCTGTTGTGAGTATCATAGCGAGATAAGGTTCTTGTAAACATTTCTATTATATTTGATCATCGTCGTACATGTAATACTATGTTAGTTGATTGATCGAGGTCGTGCGTGGTGGAAGTATTGATCAGATGTCTAGAGACATGTTCTGTTTATATTTCACACTGTTGTTTTAATTCATAATTATTCAGTTTAGTAAACATACGTACTTCAGACTTATTTTAACTGAATAAAGATTTATAATTACATATGCTTCATGTTGTTTATTATGACCCCGATGTCGATTGCATAACAGAAATGTACCAGGATACAAGATGTGCATCTGTTTAAACAGCTGACAACAGCATGTGTGACTGTCTCAGTCTACCGACTGTCACCTAAGATGCTTCTCTCTTCTGGAAAAATGGTCTGCTGACTATTGTGGAGGAGCAGGCAAGTACTTATTGGTAGTTATTTCCAATAACAATTTAGCCCGATAACTTTCTGCGACGTTTGCCTTGATTATGTTTAACACATCATATTATAGGTAAACTCCAATGCATCAAGCCAGGAAAATACAAACACTACCATGTGTACACAAATCGCACATCGGGAGAAATATATACAAACTAAAATGCAGTTTTTTAATTCTATCCATTTGCACACACCGCCGCTAACTACATGTATCGCACACTGAAGCTTGCAATCTCAACGTTACATGTTCCAGACGGTACTTGCATGTGACTGACGGCACTTGCTTAGCACTGACGAAGCTTATTTAACACAGTGTACCAACGACCGCAAAACAAACTACACGCTATATGTGTTAGATGTAAACAACTACTAAAATGTAGAATCTTTGAACGACATCAGAATTAAATAGCCGCAACTTATATAGTTACGTTTGTCATAAAGTGCGAAGTCTTGTTTTGGGCGAATATACTGAGGACGAAAGGGGCAATAATGACGTGCACGAACGTTACGTAGTAGTCTGGTTGCCGATCTTAGTTTCGTATTGTTCCAACATTTCAAACATGTAGAAATTCAAGATGTTAACACAAAACTCACTTGGGTTATTCTTAGTCATGATTAGATGACACAGAAACACAACATTTGTCCTTTATTTATAATTTTCTACATGGCCAATTCGAATATTTGGCTACTTTTATCATACCCAATCACGGTACGGTTGTTTGGGTTTTACTCATTCCCCGTACTTTCGTTTTCCTCATTGTGCGGCATGTCATCAAATAATAACCATGTGTGCTGAAAGCGTACATACTCTCCTTGGAATTATTTCGTCGTATGTTGGAACGGAAAAAAGACATTTCACAGGAACTAAAGCTACCGTGTGATAATGTCTGGTATTACCCTGGTTTCTATATATATTATATAGTGATAGGAAATGTCAATGTTAGAATGCTGCAGCAGGAAGGGAATATTGAAACACCTGCAGACAATGTTGTTGTTGTTGTGCAGCAGCTGTGAATGTAGAGAGATCAGCTGTTATCACTTCTATGTATATTGTACTTGTGTTATTCTAATGTATAAACTAAGTAATTTGGACTTTGTAATCCTTTCTGAATTATCACATTATAGTATTGCAGGAACTTATGTAACCTTTCTGTAACATTTTGAGTGCGCATCCATTTGTTGTGTTATGTGCAGAAGGCCAAATTGCATCATTTTTCAGAGGAGAACAAAAGCATGGATAAAAGAATAATTATGTTCACATCTTAATACTTTGATAGTTGAACGATATTGTTTTATAAAGCATATAAATTACAGAAACTGTGACCATATCAACCAAGTTTCATTGCCTGTTTTTGTTGGTTTTCACCGTTAAATGTATGTAATAAGGAACTTTTCAGATTCGTTCATTCTAATATTTAGCTGTGCATCTTTGTACAGCTCTCCAAAATCTCTAACATCATTTCTATCCATGGTTTTGCCAAAATGTAGTTACAAGCTAAAAACGAGTCAGGGATTTTTATGATGCGATCTTTCTTGCTTTATGAATGTACCATGTATATTGTCATACTGATAGTTACTGTGTTATACAATGATAATTGTCTACATATTAGACTGGTCCATTACCAGTGTATCACACACAAACTCTCATTATGTGTATGTTAAAATCATGTAGATATCATTAAACAGTCATTTGCTATAATTAGGCTTACCTGCATTTTGTGTTAATAGAATACATTTCATGTAATGAAATATACAATAGGGATAAGTATGTGTCAAATAAATCTGAAGATGTAGCATTTAGCATGTAAGGACCTTGTTCGAGAACCTTTTCTTATGTGCATGGTCTTTGCATTACTTTTCACAGATATGTGTTTAATGTTTTATCTTGGATATTTTACCATGCAGCAGCAACTCCATGGACAGCAACTCTTGGTAGATTTGAGACAAAACTTTAACTTATCAGATCATTCATTGTTCCGTGATATTTCATCAACGTTGAGAAATATAGGGACAAATAAAAAAATAACCTCAAAAATAAGGCATCTCGTTGGACCGTTTTAAATTTGTCATCAAATTGAGGCGATAATATGGTTAATTCAAGTGTAAAATAATGAAAATGTTGGTTGTTTTCTTTCTTAATGTTGAGATGAGTCTAAGTGAGGTTTTATTATAAGTGTATGTTGAGTTCAACAATAACGTTGGTCACTTTGTTCGTGGAGGCCATACTGTGAGCATGCAGTAATGACATGAATGTTAATATATTAAATCAAGCACTTAGTGACTGTACTATATTATTGTATAATATTTGTCAAGCCGTAGTAGAGAAGCAACACACTATGTGATTAAATATCTATGGTATGTACAGCTCTGTTTCTATAATTATTTGATGTTGTTTAATATAAGTCTAATGCTGAAAGCATGATTGTATAAATGTTATAATTATTTTTGTGAATGCTAGATTATTTTTTTAAATGTTGTGTGTTGTATTCAGCCATTTGTGTTTGTAGTGAAACATAATGCATTTTAAAGATGTCGCGGCACGAATTCAGGTTTATCCACAATTTTATTATGAAACTAGAGTTCCCTATTGTTCGACATTATTACGAATCGCTTGAAACAAGTACCAGCTTGATTTTATGATTCTCCTATTTATGTTTTATTCCATGAAATCTATGGAAATATAATTGTAAATTTTGCCTAAGACAATTTTACTTCATAACTTTGTTTTGAAATATGGCTTTAATTCGTGATAATATTTACATGTAGTGTGTTCAGTTTCGAACTGCCTTATTATCACATTTTCAGTTACAATTGTTATCACATTTTCAGTATAAATTGTTGCTACGTTATAAGTATCCCAACTTGTATATGTAGTCATTATTTCTTCAATGTTTATCTTTTTCAGACACATTTATTTTTGTCTAGGTTTTTATCACTACCAAAGTTACAAGAAAGATCTGCTTAATAAGTTTGTCCTCCCTCTGTCCTTTGTTCCCCATCCAGTGAACAGAATTTTAGTCAAAGGGAAGTAACTCAATCTGACATATCTTGAGAAACAAAACAGGGGAGGTAACTACTTATATAAAGAAATTACCTCAGTTCATGTACTACAAATATAGTAGATGTTTAAGCTTCATAGTTTTAATCTGAATTCATTATGAATATCATTACATTATTTTAAGAGACATTTTGTTTTAAATTTTGGGCCTTTAATCAGGCTTTTATCAACAACTTTAAAATTTATGTTTTAGATTTTCAGGTAGTTATTTACATAATTATTTACAATGTGCCATTTTCAATATTCAATTCATATGTTCATATTCAACAGTTTTAATGTACATGTGTAGTATTTGCTCTGTAAGTGTAAATGAACATGCTATGATTTTGGACCATACCATGAATTACAGTAAACTGATGGCCTGTGTTGATAGTATACAAGTTCATAATTCTTGTTTCTGGTATATGACATAACTTGGGCAAACTTCGTTATTTGTTCTAAGTCCCTTAATTTGGTTATAGAAGTATCAAGAGCCACATATGCTTCATCTGTACAGTCAACAAGGCGATTTTATTGTAACATGAAAATTGCATATTTTAGATCTTCATTGATTGAGCGTGTTTTCTATCTCCATGTGTAAACTTAATGCTTCATATCTTCTACAGTGTATGTACATACAGATTGAACATAGAACTATATATTTGTTGATATGTACGTGTACACAGTTTTCAATTGCATCGTTGTCATCATTATTGTGTTTACAAGCATCCACAATAGACTTTAGACTGGTAGCTTCTGGTGTTTGACTCCATCGTGGATTTGTAACATTCTGCTGTCACCCGTGTGAAGTATGTCCATGTATGAAATAATCTGCTGGTCTATGCACTTATTACAGTATTTGAACAATTCATACAAGTTGAGTTACCTTAAATATTTGATATAATTTCATTTACACAACTGAACAGATGTTTGTCCGCCGAGCAGATTGAATGCCTGGTTGAATTATGTTCAAAATTTCTTTTACCATTTCGTCTGGCCTATTAAACTAGTAATAGTTTCTTATTCATCAGCATTATAGAACTCATTTTGTCATACAGTTTGATCATACAAAACAATAATAAAGCCTTAGATCAGACTGTTAAGTCGTTGACCACCAGTGTCGTTGATAAAACTGCCAAAAAGTACATTTCGAAGTTGTGAAACATCTAAAACCATCGAATTAACATCATCGAACTAGGCATCAATGTTGAGTTGATGTAATTAGTAATGTAATGTTGTATGAATATAATCTATCAGCTATCTGAAGGTAAATATACATGTAATGATGTGATGAACAGTTTCACATTGTTGATATGTCCACACTTCCTTACACGTTCATTCTCTCCAGCCTTCTTATCATATAAACTGTTCTCAAGTCATGTTGCCATGAAAGCGGCGTTATGTGTTACATGTTCTCATTACTGTTTTGCCATTTTGAACTACTGGAAAAGCTGCATTTTTATACAAAGACTTTGGACAAATGTACAGAACGTCTATGTCAATGAAAAAAGTATTTCATAGTTGTAGGAATGAAGAAGTTATTGACATTGTCGCGAGTAATGATATAAAAGCATTTCATATATTCTGTGTTATTTTGAAAATTAAATGGCTTCTAGTTGTTGTATTTTGTGTTCGTTTCACCTCGACAATGATTTCGGTGAATCAATTAGCATAATATTAGACAGCGTAAAAATTATTTTGTTTACCAGTCCTAGATGATGGTTGCCTATGTATTTCCTCCAAATAACACTTTACTACATAACAAAGCATTTTGACTCATCTTCTGTGTTTCAAGCAGATGAATTTCAATGCAGTTACATTATTTCAATACAGATATGTTATGGTTGTCAATCATCAGTTGTTTTGATATATAGATTATGTACACATTATATATGACACATTTTCTCTTATCAGAATAATGAACTTTATTGTAAGTAATGTTGGTGAATTGTTTATGGAGTAAAGGGTTAAATGTTACCATACAGACTGTCTGTTGTGAGTATCATAGCGAGATAAGGTTCTTGTAAACATTTCTATTATATTTGATCATCGTCGTACATGTAATACTATGTTAGTTGATTGATCGAGGTCGTGCGTGGTGGAAGTATTGATCAGATGTCTAGAGACATGTTCTGTTTATATTTCACACTGTTGTTTTAATTCATAATTATTCAGTTTAGTAAACATACGTACTTCAGACTTATTTTAACTGAATAAAGATTTATAATTACATATGCTTCATGTTGTTTATTATGACCCCGATGTCGATTGCATAACAGAAATGTACCAGGATACAAGATGTGCATCTGTTTAAACAGCTGACAACAGCATGTGTGACTGTCTCAGTCTACCGACTGTCACCTAAGATGCTTCTCTCTTCTGGAAAAATGGTCTGCTGACTATTGTGGAGGAGCAGGCAAGTACTTATTGGTAGTTATTTCCAATAACAATTTAGCCCGATAACTTTCTGCGACGTTTGCCTTGATTATGTTTAACACATCATATTATAGGTAAACTCCAATGCATCAAGCCAGGAAAATACAAACACTACCATGTGTACACAAATCGCACATCGGGAGAAATATATACAAACTAAAATGCAGTTTTTTAATTCTATCCATTTGCACACACCGCCGCTAACTACATGTATCGCACACTGAAGCTTGCAATCTCAACGTTACATGTTCCAGACGGTACTTGCATGTGACTGACGGCACTTGCTTAGCACTGACGAAGCTTATTTAACACAGTGTACCAACGACCGCAAAACAAACTACACGCTATATGTGTTAGATGTAAACAACTACTAAAATGTAGAATCTTTGAACGACATCAGAATTAAATAGCCGCAACTTATATAGTTACGTTTGTCATAAAGTGCGAAGTCTTGTTTTGGGCGAATATACTGAGGACGAAAGGGGCAATAATGACGTGCACGAACGTTACGTAGTAGTCTGGTTGCCGATCTTAGTTTCGTATTGTTCCAACATTTCAAACATGTAGAAATTCAAGATGTTAACACAAAACTCACTTGGGTTATTCTTAGTTATGATTAGATGACACAGAAACACAACATTTGTCCTTTATTTATAATTTTCTACATGGCCAATTCGAATATTTGGCTACTTTTATCATACCCAATCACGGTACGGTTGTTTGGGTTTTACTCATTCCCCGTACTTTCGTTTTCCTCATTGTGCGGCATGTCATCAAATAATAACCATGTGTGCTGAAAGCGTACATACTCTCCTTGGAATTATTTCGTCGTATGTTGGAACGGAAAAAAGACATTTCACAGGAACTAAAGCTACCGTGTGATAATGTCTGGTATTACCCTGGTTTCTATATATATTATATAGTGATAGGAAATGTCAATGTTAGAATGCTGCAGCAGGAAGGGAATATTGAAACACCTGCAGACAATGTTGTTGTTGTTGTGCAGCAGCTGTGAATGTAGAGACATCAGCTGTTATCACTTCTATGTATATTGTACTTGTGTTATTCTAATGTATAAACTAAGTAATTTGGACTTTGTAATCCTTTCTGAATTATCACATTATAGTATTGCAGGAACTTATGTAACCTTTCTGTAACGTTTTTGAGTGCGCATCCATTTGTTGTGTTATGTGCAGAAGGCCAAATTGCATCATTTTTCAGAGGAGAACAAAAACATGGATAAAAGAATAATTATGTTCACATCTCAATACTTTGATAGTTTAACAATATTGTTTTATAAAGCATATAAATTACAGAAACTGTGACCATATCAACCAAGTTTCATTGCCTGTTTTTGTTGGTTTTCACCGTTAAATGTATGTAATAAGGAACTTTTCAGATTCGTTCATTCTAATACTTAGCTGTGCATCTTTGTACAGCTCTCCAAAATCTCTAACATCATTTCTATCCATGGTTTCGCCAAAATATAGTTACAAGCTAAAAACGAGTCAGGGATTTTTATGATGCGATCTTTCTTGCTTTATGAATGTACCATGTATATTGTCATACTGATAGTTACTGTGTTATACAATGATAATTGTCTACATATTAGACTGGTCCATTACCAGTGTATTACACACAAACTCTCATTATGTGTATGTTAAAATCATGTAGATATCATTAAACAGTCATTTGCTATAATTAGGCTTACCTGCCTTTTGTGTTAATAGAATACATTTCATGTAATGAAATATACAATAGGGATAAGTATGTGTCAAATAAATCTGAAGATGTAGCATTTAGTATGTAAGGACCTTGTTCGAGTACCTTTTCTTATGTGCATGGTCTTTGCATTACTTTTCACAGATATGTGTTTAATGTTTTACCATGAATCTTTTACCATAAAGCAGCAACTCCATGGAAAGTAACACTATGTAGATGTGAGAAAAAACTTTAACATAGAAGTTAAGTACAACTATACGGACAAATACAATACAACCTCAAAAATAAGGCATCTCGTTTGACCGTTTTAAATTTGTCATCAAATTGAGGCGATAATATGGTTAATTCAAGTGTAAAATAATGAAAATGTTGGTTGTTTTCTTTCTTAATGTTGAGATGAGTCTAAGTGAGGTTTTGCTATAAGTGTATGTTGAGTTCAACAATAACGTTGGCCACTTTGTTCGTAGAGGCCATACTGTGAGCATGCAGTAATTACATGAATGTTAATATATTATATCAAGCACTTAGTGACTGTACTATATTATTGTATAATATTTGTCAAGCCGTAGTAGAGAAGCAACACACTGTGTGATTAAATATCTATGGTATGTACAGCTCTGTTTCTATAATTATTTGATGTTGTTTAATATAAGTCTAATGCTGAAAGCATGATTGTATAAATGTTATAATTATTTTTGTGAATGCTAGATTATTTTTTTAAATGTTGTGTGTTGTATTCAGCCATTTGTGTTTGTAGTGAAACATAATGCATGTTTAAGAATTCAGGTTTATCCACAATTTTATTATGAAACTAGAGTTCCCTATTGTTCGACATTTATATGAATCGCTTGAAACAAGTACCAGCTTGGTTTTATGATTCTCCTATTTATTTTTTATTCCATGAAATCTATGGAAATATAATTGTAAATTTTGCCTAAGACAATTTTACTTCATAACTTTATTTTGAAATATGGCTTTAATTCGTGATAATATTTACATGTAGTGTGTTCAGTTTCGAACTGCCTTATTATCACATTTTCAGTTACAATTGTTATCACATTTTCAGTATAAATTGTTGCTACGTTTTAGGTATCCCAACTTGTATATGTAGTCATTATTTCTTCAATTTTTATCTTTTTGAGACACATTCATTTTTGTCTAGGTTTTTATCACTACCAAAGTTACAAGAAAGATCTGCTTAATAAGTGTGTCCTCCCCCTGTCCTTTGTTCCCCATCTTGTAGTCAAAGGGAAGTAACTCAATCTGACATATCTTGAGAAACAAAACAGGGGAGGTAACTACTTATATAAAGAAGTTACCTCAGTTCATGTACTACAAATATAGTAGATGTTTAAGCTTCATAGTTTTAATCTGAATTCATTATGAGTATCATTACTTTATTTAAAGAGACATTTTGTTTTAAATTTTGGGCCTTTAATCAGGCTTTTATCAACAACTTTAAAATTTATTTTTTAGATTTTCAGGTAGTTATTTACATAATTATTTACGATGTGCCATTTTTCATATTCAACAGTTTTAATGTACATGTGTAGTATTTGCTCTGTAAGTGTAAATGAACATGCTATGATTTTGGACCATACCATGAATGGATAGTTTTGATTACAGTAAACGGATGGCGGCATATTCATAGTATACAAGTTCATAATTCTTGCTTCTGGTATATATGACATAACTTGGGCAAACTTCGTTATTTGTTCTAAGTCGCAAAAATTGGTTATAGTAGTATCAAGAGCCACATATGCTGCATCTGTACAGTCAACAATGCGATTTTATTGTAACATAAAAATTGCATATTTTAGATCTTCATTGATTGAGCGTGTTTTCTATCTCCATGTGTAAACTTGATGTTTCATATCTTCTACAGTGTATGTACATACAGATTGAACATAGAACTATATATTTGTTGATATGTACGTGTACACAGTTTTTTAATTGCATCGTTTTCATCATTATTGTGTTTACAAGCATCCACAATAGACTTTAGACTGGAAGCTTCTGGTGTTTGACCCCTCCGTAGATTTGTCACATTCTGCTGTCACCCTGGTGAAGTATGTCCGTGTATGAAATAATCTGCTGGTCTGTGCACTTATTACAGTATTTGAACAATTCATCCAAGTTGAGTTACCTTAATTATTTGTTATAATTTCATTTACATAACTGATGAACAGATGTTTGTCCGCCGTGCAGATTAAATTCCTGGTTGAATTCCGTTCATAATCTCTTTTACCATCTCGTATGGCCTATTAAACTAGAAATAGTTTTTTTCTTATTCATCAGCATTATAGAACTCATTTTGTCTTACCGTGTGATCATACAAAACAATAATAACGCCTTAGATCAGACTGTGAAGTCGTTGATCATCAGTGTCGTTGATAAAACTGCCAAAAAGTATATTTTGAAGTTGTGAAACATCTAAAATCATCGAATTAACATCATCGAACTAGGCGTCACTGTTGAGTTGATGTAATTTATTAATGTAATGTTGTATGAATATAATCTATCAGTTATCTGAAGGTATATATACATGTAATGATGGGATGAACAGTTTCACATTGTTGATATGTCTACACTTCCTACATTTAATGATGTGATGAACAGTTCCACATGTCTACACTTCCTTACACGTTCATTCTCTCTAGCCTCTTCATCATATAAACTGTCCACAAGTCATATTGCCATGAAAGCGGCGTTATGTGTTACATGTTCTCATTACTGTTTGGCCAATATGAACTACAGGAAAAGTTGTATTTTTATAGAAAGACTTTGGACAAATGTACAGAACGTCTTTGTCAGTGAAAAAGTATTTCATAGTTGTAGGAATGAAGAAGTTATTGACATTGTCGCGAGTAATGATATAAAAGCATTTCATATATTCTGTGTTATTTTGAAAATTGAATGGCTTCTAGTTGTTGTATTTTGTGTTCGTTTCACCTCGAAAATGACCTCGGTGAATCAATTAGCATAATATTAGACAACCTAAAAATTGTGTTTACCAGTCCGAGATGGCGTTTGCCTGATTAGATTATTTCCTCCAAATAACACTTTACTACATAACAAAGCATTTTGACTCATCTTCTGTGTTGCAAGCAGATGCATTTCAATGCAGTTACATTATTTCAATACAGATATGTTATGGTTGCCAATCATCAGTTGTTTTGATATATAGATTATGTACACACTATATATGACACATTTTCTCTTATCAGAATTATGAACTTTATTGTAAGTAATGTTGGTGGATTGTTTATGGAGTAAAGGGTTAAATGTTACCATACAGACTGTCTGTTGTGAGTATCATAGCGAGATAAGGTTCTTGTAAACATTTCTATTATATTTGATCATCTTCGTACATGTAATACTATGTTAGTTGATTGATCGAGGTCGTGCGTGGTGGAAGTATTGATCAGATGTCTAGAGACATGTTCTGTTTATATTTCACACTGTTGTTTTAATTCATAATTATTCAGTTTAGTAAACATACGTACTTCAGACTTATTTTAACTGAATAAAGATTTATAATTACATATGCTTTATGTTGTTTATTATGACCCCGATGTCGTTTGCATAACAGATATGTATCTGAATACAAGATGTGCATCTGTTTAAACAGCTGACAACAGCATGTGTGACTGCCTCAGTCTACCGACTGGCACCTAAGATGCCCCTCTCCGCTGGAAAAATTGTCTGTTGACTATTGTGGAGGAGCAGGCAAGTACTTATTGGTAGTTATTTCCAATAACATTTTAGCCCGATAACTTTCTGCGACGTTTGACTTGATTATGTTTAACACATCATATTATATGTACACTCCAATGCACCAAGCCAGGAAAATACAAACACTACCATGTGTACACAAATCGAACATCGGGAGAAATATATACAAACTAAAATGCAGTTTTTTAATTCTATCCATTTGCACACACCGCCGCTAACTACATGTATCGCACACTGAAGCTTGCAATCTCAACGTTACATGTTCCAGACGGTACTTGCATGTGACTGACGGCACTTGCTTAGCACTGACGAAGCTTATTTAACACAGCGCACCAACGATTGCAAAACTACATGCTATATGTGTTAGATGTAAACAACTACTAAAATGTAGAATCTTTGAAGGACATCAGAATTAAATAGCCGCAACTTATATAGTTACGTTGGTGATAAAGTGCGAAGTCTTGTTTTGGGCGAATATACTGAGGACGAAAGGGGCAATAATGACGTGCACGAACGTTACGTAGTAGTCTGGTTGCAGTTCTTAGTTTCGTATTCTTCCAACATTTCAAACATGTAGAAAAATTCAAGATGTTAACACAAAACTCACTTGGGTTCTTCTTAGTTATGATTAACTGACACAGAAACACAACATTTGACCTTCATTTACATTTTTCTACATGGCCAATTCGAATATTTGGCTACTTTTATCATGCCCAATCACGGTACGGTTGTTTGGGTTTTACTCATTCCCCGTACTTTCGTTTTCCTTATTGTGCGGCATGTCATCGAATAATATCCATGCGTGCGTACATACTTTCCTTGGAATTATTTCGTCGTATGTTGGAACGGAAAAAAGACATTTCACAGGAACTAAAGCTACCGTGTGATAATGTCTGGTATTACCCTGGTTTCTATATATTATATAGTGATAGGAAATGTCGATGTTAGAATGCTGCAGCAGGAAAGGAATATTGAAACACCTGCAGACAATGTTGTTGTTGTTGTGCTGCAGCTGTGAATGTAGAGAGATCAGCTGTTATCACTTCTATGTATATTGTACTTGTGTTATTCTAATGTATAAACTAAGTAATTTGGACTTTGTAATCCTTTCTGAATTATCACATTATTATAGTATTGCAGGAAGTTATTTAACCTTTCTGTAACGTTTTGAGTGCGCATCCATTTGTTGTGTTATGTGCAGAAGGCCAAATTGCATCATTTTTCAGAGGAGAACAAAAGCATGGATAAAGAATAATTATGTTCACATCTCAAAACTTTGATAGTTTAACGATATTGTTTTATAAAGCATATAAATTACAGAAAATGTGACCATATGAACCAAGTTTCATTGCATGTTTTTGCTGGTTTTCACCGTTAAATGTATGTAATAAGGATTTTTTCCGACTCGTTCATTCTAATATTTAGCTGTGCATCTGAGTACAGCTCTCCAAAATCTCTTACATCATTTCTATCCATGGTTTTGCCAAAATATAGTTACAAGCTAAAAACGAGTCAGGGATTTTTATGATGCGTTCTTTCTTGCTTTATGAATGTACCATGTATATTGTCATACTGATTGTTACTGTGTTATACAATGATAATTGTCTACATATTAGACTGGTCCATTACCAGTGTATCACACACAAACTCTCATTATGTGTATGTTAAAAGCATGTAGATATCATTAAACAGTCATTTGCTATAATTAGGCTTACCTGCATTTTGTGTTAATAGAATACATTTCATGTAATGAAATATACAATAGGGATAAGTATGTGTCAAATAAATCTGAAGATGTAGCATTTAGCATGTAAGGACCTTGTTCGAGTACCTTTTCTTATGTGCATGATCTTTGCATTACTTTTCACAGATATGTGTTTAATGTCTTATCTTGGATATTTTACCATACAGCAGCAACTCCATGGAAAGTAACATTTGGTAGATTTGAGACAAAACTTTAACTTATCAGTTCATTCATTGTTCTGTGATGTTTCATCAACTTTGAGAAGTATACGGACAAATACAATGCAACCTCAAAAATAAGGCATCTCGTTGGAACCTTTTAAATTTGTCATCAAATTGAGGCGATAATATGGTTAATTTAAGTGTTAAATAGTGAAAATGTTGGTTGTTTTCTTTCTTAATGTTGAGATGAGTCTAAGTGAGGTTTTGCTATAAGTGTATGTTGAGTTTAACAATAATGTTGGTCACTTTGTTCGTGGAGGCCATACTGTGAGCATGCAGTAATTACTTGAATGTTAATATATTAAATCAAGCACTTAGTGACTGTACTATATTATTATATAATATTTGTCAAGCCGTAGTAGAGAAGCAACACACTGTGTGATTAAATATCTATGGTATGTACAGCTCTGTTTCTATAATTATTTGATGTTGTTTAATACAAGTCTAATGCTGAAAGCATGATTGTATAAATGTTATAATTATTTTTGTGAATGCTAGATTATTTTTTAAAATGTTGTGTGTTGTATTCAGCCATTTGTGTTTGTAGTGAAACATAATGTATTTTGAAGATGTCGCTGCAAGAATTCAGGTTTATCCACAATTTTATTATGAAACTAGAGTTCCCTATTGTTCGACATTAATACGAATCGCTTGAAACAAGTACCAGCTCGGTTTTATGATTCTCCTGTTTATTTTTTATTCCATGAAATTTATGGAAATATAATTGTAAATTTTGCCTAGGACAATTTTACTTCATAACTTTATTTTGAAATATGGCTTTAATTCGTGATAATATTTACATGTAGTGTGTTCCGTTTCGAACTGCCTTATTATCACATTTTAGTTACAATTGTTATCACATTTTCAGTATAAATTGTTGCTACGTTTTAAGTATCCCAACTTGTACATGTAGTCATTATTTCTTCAATGTTTATCTTTTTGAGACACATTCATTTTTATCAAGGTTTTTATCACTACCAAAGTTACAAGAAAGATCTGCTTAATAAGTTTGTCCTCGCTCTGTCCTTTGTTCCCCATCCTGTGAATAGAATTTTAGTCAAAGGGAAGTAACTCAATCTGATATATCTTGAGAAACAAAACAGGGGAGGTAACTACTTATATAAAGAAATTACCTCAGTTCATGTGCTACAAATAAAGTAGATGTTTAAGCTTCATAGTTTTAATCTGAATTCATTATGAATATCATTACATTATTTTAAGAGACATTTTGTTTTAAATTTTGGGCCTATAATCAGGCTTTTATCAACAACTTTAAAATTTATTTTTAGATTTTCAGGTAGTTATTTACATAATTATTTACAATGTGCCATTTTTTCATATTTAACAGTTTTAATGTACATGTGTAGTATTTGCTCTGTAAGTGTAAATGAGCATGCTATGATTTCGGACCATACCATGAATGGATAGTTTTGATTACAGTAAACTGATGGCGGCATATTGATAGTATACATGTTCATAATTCTTGCTTCTGGTATATGACATAACTTGGGCAAACTTTGTTAATTGTTCTAAGTCGCCAAAATTGGTTATAGTAGTATCAAGAGCCACATATGCTGCATCTGTACAGTCAACAAGGCGATTTTATTGTAACATAAAAATTGCATATTTTAGATCTTCATTGATTGAGCGTGTTTTCTATCTCCATGTGTAAACTTGATGTTTCATATCTTCTACAGTGTATGTACATACAGATTGAACATAGAACTATATATTTGTTGATATGTACGTGTACACAGTTTTTTAATTGCATCGTTTTCATCATTATTGTGTTTACAAGCATCGACAATAGACTTTAGACTGGAAGCTTCTGGTGTTTGACCCCTCCGTAGATTTGTCACATTCTGCTGTCACCCTGGTGAAGTATGTCCGTGTATGAAATAATCTGCTGGTCTATGCACTTATTACAGTATTTGAACAATTCATCCAAGTTGAGTTACCTTAATTATTTGTTATAATTTCATTTACATAACTGATGAACAGATGTTTGTCCGCCGTGCAGATTAAATTCCTGGTTGAATTCCGTTCATAATCTCTTTTACCATCTCGTATGGCCTATTAAACTAGAAATAGTTTTTTTCTTATTCATCAGCATTATAGAACTCATTTTGTCTTACCGTGTGATCATACAAAACAATAATAACGCCTTAGATCAGACTGTGAAGTCGTTGATCATCAGTGTCGTTGATAAAACTGCCAAAAAGTATATTTTGAAGTTGTGAAACATCTAAAATCATCGAATTAACATCATCGAACTAGGCGTCACTGTTGAGTTGATGTAATTTATTAATGTAATGTTGTATGAATATAATCTATCAGTTATCTGAAGGTATATATACATGTAATGATGGGATGAACAGTTTCACATTGTTGATATGTCTACACTTCCTACATTTAATGATGTGATGAACAGTTCCACATGTCTACACTTCCTTACACGTTCATTCTCTCTAGCCTCTTCATCATATAAACTGTCCACAAGTCATATTGCCATGAAAGCGGCGTTATGTGTTACATGTTCTCATTACTGTTTGGCCAATATGAACTACAGGAAAAGTTGTATTTTTATAGAAAGACTTTGGACAAATGTACAGAACGTCTTTGTCAGTGAAAAAGTATTTCATAGTTGTAGGAATGAAGAAGTTATTGACATTGTCGCGAGTAATGATATAAAAGCATTTCATATATTCTGTGTTATTTTGAAAATTAAATGGCTTCTAGTTGTTGTATTTTGTGTTCGTTTCACCTCGAAAATGATTTCGGTGAATCAATTAGCATAATATTAGACAGCGTAAAAATTGTGTTTACCAGTCCGAGATGGCGTTTGCCTGATTAGATTATTTCCTCCAAATAACACTTTACTACATAACAAAGCATTTTGACTCATCTTCTGTGTTGCAAGCAGATGCATTTCAATGCAGTTACATTATTTCAATACAGATATGTTATGGTTGCCAATCATCAGTTGTTTTGATATATAGATTATGTACACACTATATATGACACATTTTCTCTTATCAGAATTATGAACTTTATTGTAAGTAATGTTGGTGGATTGTTTATGGAGTAAAGGGTTAAATGTTACCATACAGACTGTCTGTTGTGAGTATCATAGCGAGATAAGGTTCTTGTAAACATTTCTATTATATTTGATCATCGTCGTACATGTAATACTATGTTAGTTGATTGATCGAGGTCGTGCGTGGTGGAAGTATTGATCAGATGTCTAGAGACATGTTCTGTTTATATTTCACACTGTTGTTTAATTCATAATTATTCAGTTTAGTAAACATACGTACTTCAGACTTATTTTAACTGAATAAAGATTTATAATTACATATGCTTTATGTTGTTTATTATGACCCCGATGTCGTTTGCATAACAGATATGTATCTGAATACAAGATGTGCATCTGTTTAAACAGCTGACAACAGCATGTGTGACTGCCTCAGTCTACCGACTGGCACCTAAGATGCCCCTCTCCGCTGGAAAAATTGTCTGTTGACTATTGTGGAGGAGCAGGCAAGTACTTATTGGTAGTTATTTCCAATAACATTTTAGCCCGATAACTTTCTGCGACGTTTGACTTGATTATGTTTAACACATCATATTATATGTACACTCCAATGCACCAAGCCAGGAAAATACAAACACTACCATGTGTACACAAATCGAACATCGGGAGAAATATATACAAACTAAAATGCAGTTTTTTAATTCTATCCATTTGCACACACCGCCGCTAACTACATGTATCGCACACTGAAGCTTGCAATCTCAACGTTACATGTTCCAGACGGTACTTGCATGTGACTGACGGCACTTGCTTAGCACTGACGAAGCTTATTTAACACAGCGCACCAACGATTGCAAAACTACATGCTATATGTGTTAGATGTAAACAACTACTAAAATGTAGAATCTTTGAAGGACATCAGAATTAAATAGCCGCAACTTATATAGTTACGTTGGTGATAAAGTGCGAAGTCTTGTTTTGGGCGAATATACTGAGGACGAAAGGGGCAATAATGACGTGCACGAACGTTACGTAGTAGTCTGGTTGCCGATCTTAGTTTCGTATTCTTCCAACATTTCAAACATGTAGAAAAATTCAAGATGTTAACACAAAACTCACTTGGGTTCTTCTTAGTTATGATTAGATGACACAGAAACACAACATTTGACCTTCATTTACATTTTTCTACATGGCCAATTCGAATATTTGGCTACTTTTATCATGCCCAATCACGGTACGGTTGTTTGGGTTTTACTCATTCCCCGTACTTTCGTTTTCCTTATTGTGCGGCATGTCATCGAATAATATCCATGCGTACGTACATACTTTCCTTGGAATTATTTCGTCGTATGTTGGAACGGAAAAAAGACATTTCACAGGAACTAAAGCTACCGTGTGATAATGTCTGGTATTACCCTGGTTTCTATATATTATATAGTGATAGGAAATGTCGATGTTAGAATGCTGCAGCAGGAAAGGAATATTGAAACACCTGCAGACAATGTTGTTGTTGTTGTGCTGCAGCTGTGAATGTAGAGAGATCAGCTGTTATCACTTCTATGTATATTGTACTTGTGTTATTCTAATGTATAAACTAAGTAATTTGGACTTTGTAATCCTTTCTGAATTATCACATTATTATAGTATTGCAGGAAGTTATTTAACCTTTCTGTAACGTTTTGAGTGCGCATCCATTTGTTGTGTTATGTGCAGAAGGCCAAATTGCATCATATTTCAGAGGAGAACAAAAGCATGGATAAAGAATAATTATGTTCACATCTCAAAACTTTGATAGTTTAACGATA
Organism: Spisula subtruncata; assembly: GCA_963678985.1. Classification (NCBI taxonomy): domain Eukaryota; kingdom Metazoa; phylum Mollusca; class Bivalvia; order Venerida; family Mactridae; genus Spisula; species Spisula subtruncata. Next base: position 2,610,263 of record OY787671.1, read on the forward strand.
TTGTTTTATAAAGCATATAAATTACAGAAAATGTGACCATATGAACCAAGTTTCATTGCATGTTTTTGCTGGTTTTCACCGTTAAATGTATGTAATAAGGATTTTTTCCGACTCGTTCATTCTAATATTTAGCTGTGCATCTGAGTACAGCTCTCCAAAATCTCTTACATCATTTCTATCCATGGTTTTGCCAAAATATAGTTACAAGCTAAAAACGAGTCAGGGATTTTTATGATGCGTTCTTTCTTGCTTTATGAATGTACCATGTATATTGTCATACTGATTGTTACTGTGTTATACAATGATAATTGTCTACATATTAGACTGGTCCATTACCAGTGTATCACACACAAACTCTCATTATGTGTATGTTAAAAGCATGTAGATATCATTAAACAGTCATTTGCTATAATTAGGCTTACCTGCATTTTGTGTTAATAGAATACATTTCATGTAATGAAATATACAATAGGGATAAGTATGTGTCAAATAAATCTGAAGATGTAGCATTTAGCATGTAAGGACCTTGTTCGAGTACCTTTTCTTATGTGCATGATCTTTGCATTACTTTTCACAGATATGTGTTTAATGTCTTGTCTTGGATATTTTACCATACAGCAGCAACTCCATGGAAAGTAACATTTGGTAGATTTGAGACAAAACTTTAACTTATCAGTTCATTCATTGTTCTGTGATGTTTCATCAACTTTGAGAAGTATACGGACAAATACAATGCAACCTCAAAAATAAGGCATCTCGTTGGAACCTTTTAAATTTGTCATCAAATTGAGGCGATAATATGGTTAATTCAAGTGTAAAATAGTGAAAATGTTGGTTGTTTTCTTTCTTAATGTTGAGATGAGTCTAAGTGAGGTTTTGCTATAAGTGTATGTTGAGTTTAACAATAATGTTGGTCACTTTGTTCGTGGAGGCCATACTGTGAGCATGCAGTAATTACATGAATGTTAATATATTAAATCCAGCACTTAGTGACTGTACTATATTATTATATAATATTTGTCAAGCCGTAGTAGAGAAGCAACACACTGTGTGATTAAATATCTATGGTATGTACAGCTCTGTTTCTATAATTATTTGATGTTGTTTAATACAAGTCTAATGCTGAAAGCATGATTGTATAAATGTTATAATTATTTTTGTGAATGCTAGATTATTTTTTAAAATGTTGTGTGTTGTATTCAGCCATTTGTGTTTGTAGTGAAACATAATGTATTTTGAAGATGTCGCTGCAAGAATTCAGGTTTATCCACAATTTTATTATGAAACTAGAGTTCCCTATTGTTCGACATTAATACGAATCGCTTGAAACAAGTACCAGCTCGGTTTTATGATTCTCCTGTTTATTTTTTATTCCATGAAATTTATGGAAATATAATTGTAAATTTTGCCTAGGACAATTTTACTTCATAACTTTATTTTGAAATATGGCTTTAATTCGTGATAATATTTACATGTAGTGTGTTCCGTTTCGAACTGCCTTATTATCACATTTTAGTTACAATTGTTATCACATTTTCAGTATAAATTGTTGCTACGTTTTAAGTATCCCAACTTGTACATGTAGTCATTATTTCTTCAATGTTTATCTTTTTGAGACACATTCATTTTTATCTAGGTTTTTATCACTACCAAAGTTACAAGAAAGATCTGCTTAATAAGTTTGTCCTCGCTCTGTCCTTTGTTCCCCATCCTGTGAATAGAATTTTAGTCAAAGGGAAGTAACTCAATCTGATATATCTTGAGAAACAAAACAGGGGAGGTAACTACTTATATAAAGAAATTACCTCAGTTCATGTGCTACAAATATAGTAGATGTTTAAGCTTCATAGTTTTAATCTGAATTCATTATGAATATCATTACATTATTTTAAGAGACATTTTGTTTTAAATTTTGGGCCTATAATCAGGCTTTTATCAACAACTTTAAAATTTATTTTTAGATTTTCAGGTAGTTATTTACATAATTATTTACAATGTGCCATTTTTTCATATTTAACAGTTTTAATGTACATGTGTAGTATTTGCTCTGTAAGTGTAAATGAGCATGCTATGATTTCGGACCATACCATGAATGGATAGTTTTGATTACAGTAAACTGATGGCGGCATATTGATAGTATACATGTTCATAATTCTTGCTTCTGGTATATGACATAACTTGGGCAAACTTTGTTAATTGTTCTAAGTCGCCAAAATTGGTTATAGTAGTATCAAGAGCCACATATGCTGCATCTGTACAGTCAACAAGGCGATTTTATTGTAACATAAAAATTGCATATTTTAGATCTTCATTGATTGAGCGTGTTTTCTATCTCCATGTGTAAACTTGATGTTTCATATCTTCTACAGTGTATGTACATACAGATTGAACATAGAACTATATATTTGTTGATATGTACGTGTACACAGTTTTTTAATTGCATCGTTTTCATCATTATTGTGTTTACAAGCATCCACAATAGACTTTAGACTGGTAGCTTCTGGTGTTTGACCCCTCCGTAGATTTGTCACATTCTGCTGTCACCCTGGTGAAGTATGTCCGTGTATGAAATAATCTGCTGGTCTATGCACTTATTACAGTATTTGAACAATTCATCCAAGTTGAGTTACCTTAATTATTTGTTATAATTTCATTTACATAACTGATGAACAGATGTTTGTCCGCCGTGCAGATTAAATTCCTGGTTGAATTCCGTTCATAATCTCTTTTACCATCTCGTATGGCCTATTAAACTAGAAATAGTTTTTTTCTTATTCATCAGCATTATAGAACTCATTTTGTCTTACCGTGTGATCATACAAAACAATAATAACGCCTTAGATCAGACTGTGAAGTCGTTGATCATCAGTGTCGTTGATAAAACTGCCAAAAAGTATATTTTGAAGTTGTGAAACATCTAAAATCATCGAATTAACATCATCGAACTAGGCGTCACTGTTGAGTTGATGTAATTTATTAATGTAATGTTGTATGAATATAATCTATCAGTTATCTGAAGGTATATATACATGTAATGATGGGATGAACAGTTTCACATTGTTGATATGTCTACACTTCCTACATTTAATGATGTGATGAACAGTTCCACATGTCTACACTTCCTTACACGTTCATTCTCTCTAGCCTCTTCATCATATAAACTGTCCACAAGTCATATTGCCATGAAAGCGGCGTTATGTGTTACATGTTCTCATTACTGTTTGGCCAATATGAACTACAGGAAAAGTTGTATTTTTATAGAAAGACTTTGGACAAATGTACAGAACGTCTTTGTCAGTGAAAAAGTATTTCATAGTTGTAGGAATGAAGAAGTTATTGACATTGTCGCGAGTAATGATATAAAAGCATTTCATATATTCTGTGTTATTTTGAAAATTAAATGGCTTCTAGTTGTTGTATTTTGTGTTCGTTTCACCTCGAAAATGACCTCGGTGAATCAATTAGCATAATATTAGACAACCTAAAAATTGTGTTTACCAGTCCGAGATGGCGTTTGCCTGATTAGATTATTTCCTCCAAATAACACTTTACTACATAACAAAGCATTTTGACTCATCTTCTGTGTTGCAAGCAGATGCATTTCAATGCAGTTACATTATTTCAATACAGATATGTTATGGTTGCCAATCATCAGTTGTTTTGATATATAGATTATGTACACACTATATATGACACATTTTCTCTTATCAGAATTATGAACTTTATTGTAAGTAATGTTGGTGGATTGCTTATGGAGTAAAGGGTTAAATGTTACCATACAGACTGTCTGTTGTGAGTATCATAGCGAGATAAGGTTCTTGTAAACATTTCTATTATATTTGATCATCGTCGTACATGTAATACTATGTAAGTTGATTGATCGAGGTCGTGCTTGGTGGAAGTATTGATCAGATGTCTAGAGACATGTTCTGTTTATATTTCACACTGTTGTTTTAATTCATAATTATTCAGTTTAGTAAACATACGTACTTCAGACTTATTTTAACTGAATAAAGATTTATAATTACATATGCTTTATGTTGTTTATTATGACCCCGATGTCGTTTGCATAACAGATATGTATCTGAATACAAGATGTGCATCTGTTTAAACAGCTGACAACAGCATGTGTGACTGCCTCAGTCTACCGACTGGCACCTAAGATGCCCCTCTCCGCTGGAAAAATTGTCTGTTGACTATTGTGGAGGAGCAGGCAAGTACTTATTGGTAGTTATTTCCAATAACATTTTAGCCCGATAACTTTCTGCGACGTTTGACTTGATTATGTTTAACACATCATATTATATGTACACTCCAATGCACCAAGCCAGGAAAATACAAACACTACCTTGTGTACACAAATCGAACATCGGGAGAAATATATACAAACTAAAATGCAGTTTTTTAATTCTATCCATTTGCACACACCGCCGCTAACTACATGTATCGCACACTGAAGCTTGCAATCTCAACGTTACATGTTCCAGACGGTACTTGCATGTGACTGACGGCACTTGCTTAGCACTGACGAAGCTTATTTAACACAGCGCACCAACGATTGCAAAACTACATGCTATATGTGTTAGATGTAAACAACTACTAAAATGTAGAATCTTTGAAGGACATCAGAATTAAATAGCCGCAACTTATATAGTTACGTTGGTGATAAAGTGCGAAGTCTTGTTTTGGGCGAATATACTGAGGACGAAAGGGGCAATAATGACGTGCACGAACGTTACGTAGTAGTCTGGTTGCCGATCTTAGTTTCGTATTCTTCCAACATTTCAAACATGTAGAAAAATTCAAGATGTTAACACAAAACTCACTTGGGTTCTTCTTAGTTATGATTAGATGACACAGAAACACAACATTTGACCTTCATTTACATTTTTCTACATGGCCAATTCGAATATTTGGCTACTTTTATCATGCCCAATCACGGTACGGTTGTTTGGGTTTTACTCATTCCCCGTACTTTCGTTTTCCTTATTGTGCGGCATGTCATCGAATAATATCCATGCGTGCGTACATACTTTCCTTGGAATTATTTCGTCGTATGTTGGAACGGAAAAAAGACATTTCACAGGAACTAAAGCTACCGTGTGATAATGTCTGGTATTACCCTGGTTTCTATATATTATATAGTGATAGGAAATGTCGATGTTAGAATGCTGCAGCAGGAAAGGAATATTGAAACACCTGCAGACAATGTTGTTGTTGTTGTGCTGCAGCTGTGAATGTAGAGAGATCAGCTGTTATCACTTCTATGTATATTGTACTTGTGTTATTCTAATGTATAAACTAAGTAATTTGGACTTTGTAATCCTTTCTGAATTATCACATTATTATAGTATTGCAGGAAGTTATTTAACCTTTCTGTAACGTTTTGAGTGCGCATCCATTTGTTGTGTTATGTGCAGAAGGCCAAATTGCATCATTTTTCAGAGGAGAACAAAAGCATGGATAAAGAATAATTATGTTCACATCTCAAAACTTTGATAGTTTAACGATATTGTTTTATAAAGCATATAAATTACAGAAAATGTGACCATATGAACCAAGTTTCATTGCATGTTTTTGCTGGTTTTCACCGTTAAATGTATGTAATAAGGATTTTTTCCGACTCGTTCATTCTAATATTTAGCTGTGCATCTGAGTACAGCTCTCCAAAATCTCTTACATCATTTCTATCCATGGTTTTGCCAAAATATAGTTACAAGCTAAAAACGAGTCAGGGATTTTTATGATGCGTTCTTTCTTGCTTTATGAATGTACCATGTATATTGTCATACTGATTGTTACTGTGTTATACAATGATAATTGTCTACATATTAGACTGGTCCATTACCAGTGTATCACACACAAACTCTCATTATGTGTATGTTAAAAGCATGTAGATATCATTAAACAGTCATTTGCTATAATTAGGCTTACCTGCATTTTGTGTTAATAGAATACATTTCATGTAATGAAATATACAATAGGGATAAGTATGTGTCAAATAAATCTGAAGATGTAGCATTTAGCATGTAAGGACCTTGTTCGAGTACCTTTTCTTATGTGCATGATCTTTGCATTACTTTTCACAGATATGTGTTTAATGTCTTATCTTGGATATTTTACCATACAGCAGCAACTCCATGGAAAGTAACATTTGGTAGATTTGAGACAAAACTTTAACTTATCAGTTCATTCATTGTTCTGTGATGTTTCATCAACTTTGAGAAGTATACGGACAAATACAATGCAACCTCAAAAATAAGGCATCTCTTTGGAACCTTTTAAATTTGTCATCAAATTGAGGCGATAATATGGTTAATTCAAGTGTAAAATAGTGAAAATGTTGGTTGTTTTCTTTCTTAATGTTGAGATGAGTCTAAGTGAGGTTTTGCTATAAGTGTATGTTGAGTTTAACAATAATGTTGGTCACTTTGTTCGTGGAGGCCATACTGTGAGCATGCAGTAATTACATGAATGTTAATATATTAAATCAAGCACTTAGTGACTGTACTATATTATTATATAATATTTGTCAAGCCGTAGTAGAGAAGCAACACACTGTGTGATTAAATATCTATGGTATGTACAGCTCTGTTTCTATAATTATTTGATGTTGTTTAATACAAGTCTAATGCTGAAAGCATGATTGTATAAATGTTATAATTATTTTTGTGAATGCTAGATTATTTTTTAAAATGTTGTGTGTTGTATTCAGCCATTTGTGTTTGTAGTGAAACATAATGTATTTTGAAGATGTCGCTGCAAGAATTCAGGTTTATCCACAATTTTATTATGAAACTAGAGTTCCCTATTGTTCGACATTAATACGAATCGCTTGAAACAAGTACCAGCTCGGTTTTATGATTCTCCTGTTTATTTTTTATTCCATGAAATTTATGGAAATATAATTGTAAATTTTGCCTAGGACAATTTTACTTCATAACTTTATTTTGAAATATGGCTTTAATTCGTGATAATATTTACATGTAGTGTGTTCCGTTTCGAACTGCCTTATTATCACATTTTAGTTACAATTGTTATCACATTTTCAGTATAAATTGTTGCTACGTTTTAAGTATCCCAACTTGTACATGTAGTCATTATTTCTTCAATGTTTATCTTTTTGAGACACATTCATTTTTATCTAGGTTTTTATCACTACCAAAGTTACAAGAAAGATCTGCTTAATAAGTTTGTCCTCGCTCTGTCCTTTGTTCCCCATCCTGTGAATAGAATTTTAGTCAAAGGGAAGTAACTCAATCTGATATATCTTGAGAAACAAAACAGGGGAGGTAACTACTTATATAAAGAAATTACCTCAGTTCATGTGCTACAAATATAGTAGATGTTTAAGCTTCATAGTTTTAATCTGAATTCATTATGAATATCATTACATTATTTTAAGAGACATTTTGTTTTAAATTTTGGGCCTATAATCAGGCTTTTATCAACAACTTTAAAATTTATTTTTAGATTTTCAGGTAGTTATTTACATAATTATTTACAATGTGCCATTTTTTCATATTTAACAGTTTTAATGTACATGTGTAGTATTTGCTCTGTAAGTGTAAATGAGCATGCTATGATTTCGGACCATACCATGAATGGATAGTTTTGATTACAGTAAACTGATGGCGGCATATTGATAGTATACATGTTCATAATTCTTGCTTCTGGTATATGACATAACTTGGGCAAACTTTGTTAATTGTTCTAAGTCGCCAAAATTGGTTATAGTAGTATCAAGAGCCACATATGCTGCATCTGTACAGTCAACAAGGCGATTTTATTGTAACATAAAAATTGCATATTTTAGATCTTCATTGATTGAGCGTGTTTTCTATCTCCATGTGTAAACTTGATGTTTCATATCTTCTACAGTGTATGTACATACAGATTGAACATAGAACTATATATTTGTTGATATGTACGTGTACACAGTTTTTTAATTGCATCGTTTTCATCATTATTGTGTTTACAAGCATCGACAATAGACTTTAGACTGGAAGCTTCTGGTGTTTGACCCCTCCGTAGATTTGTCACATTCTGCTGTCACCCTGGTGAAGTATGTCCGTGTATGAAATAATCTGCTGGTCTATGCACTTATTACAGTATTTGAACAATTCATCCAAGTTGAGTTACCTTAATTATTTGTTATAATTTCATTTACATAACTGATGAACAGATGTTTGTCCGCCGTGCAGATTAAATTCCTGGTTGAATTCCGTTCATAATCTCTTTTACCATCTCGTATGGCCTATTAAACTAGAAATAGTTTTTTTCTTATTCATCAGCATTATAGAACTCATTTTGTCTTACCGTGTGATCATACAAAACAATAATAACGCCTTAGATCAGACTGTGAAGTCGTTGATCATCAGTGTCGTTGATAAAACTGCCAAAAAGTATATTTTGAAGTTGTGAAACATCTAAAATCATCGAATTAACATCATCGAACTAGGCGTCACTGTTGAGTTGATGTAATTTATTAATGTAATGTTGTATGAATATAATCTATCAGTTATCTGAAGGTATATATACATGTAATGATGGGATGAACAGTTTCACATTGTTGATATGTCTACACTTCCTACATTTAATGATGTGATGAACAGTTCCACATGTCTACACTTCCTTACACGTTCATTCTCTCTAGCCTCTTCATCATATAAACTGTCCACAAGTCATATTGCCATGAAAGCGGCGTTATGTGTTACATGTTCTCATTACTGTTTGGCCAATATGAACTACAGGAAAAGTTGTATTTTTATAGAAAGACTTTGGACAAATGTACAGAACGTCTTTGTCAGTGAAAAAGTATTTCATAGTTGTAGGAATGAAGAAGTTATTGACATTGTCGCGAGTAATGATATAAAAGCATTTCATATATTCTGTGTTATTTTGAAAATTAAATGGCTTCTAGTTGTTGTATTTTGTGTTCGTTTCACCTCGAAAATGACCTCGGTGAATCAATTAGCATAATATTAGACAACCTAAAAATTGTGTTTACCAGTCCGAGATGGCGTTTGCCTGATTAGATTATTTCCTCCAAATAACACTTTACTACATAACAAAGCATTTTGACTCATCTTCTGTGTTGCAAGCAGATGCATTTCAATGCAGTTACATTATTTCAATACAGATATGTTATGGTTGCCAATCATCAGTTGTTTTGATATATAGATTATGTACACACTATATATGACACATTTTCTCTTATCAGAATTATGAACTTTATTGTAAGTAATGTTGGTGGATTGCTTATGGAGTAAAGGGTTAAATGTTACCATACAGACTGTCTGTTGTGAGTATCATAGCGAGATAAGGTTCTTGTAAACATTTCTATTATATTTGATCATCGTCGTACATGTAATACTATGTAAGTTGATTGATCGAGGTCGTGCTTGGTGGAAGTATTGATCAGATGTCTAGAGACATGTTCTGTTTATATTTCACACTGTTGTTTTAATTCATAATTATTCAGTTTAGTAAACATACGTACTTCAGACTTATTTTAACTGAATAAAGATTTATAATTACATATGCTTTATGTTGTTTATTATGACCCCGATGTCGTTTGCATAACAGATATGTATCTGAATACAAGATGTGCATCTGTTTAAACAGCTGACAACAGCATGTGTGACTGCCTCAGTCTACCGACTGGCACCTAAGATGCCCCTCTCCGCTGGAAAAATTGTCTGTTGACTATTGTGGAGGAGCAGGCAAGTACTTATTGGTAGTTATTTCCAATAACATTTTAGCCCGATAACTTTCTGCGACGTTTGACTTGATTATGTTTAACACATCATATTATATGTACACTCCAATGCACCAAGCCAGGAAAATACAAACACTACCATGTGTACACAAATCGAACATCGGGAGAAATATATACAAACTAAAATGCAGTTTTTTAATTCTATCCATTTGCACACACCGCCGCTAACTACATGTATCGCACACTGAAGCTTGCAATCTCAACGTTACATGTTCCAGACGGTACTTGCATGTGACTGACGGCACTTGCTTAGCACTGACGAAGCTTATTTAACACAGCGCACCAACGATTGCAAAACTACATGCTATATGTGTTAGATGTAAACAACTACTAAAATGTAGAATCTTTGAAGGACATCAGAATTAAATAGCCGCAACTTATATAGTTACGTTGGTGATAAAGTGCGAAGTCTTGTTTTGGGCGAATATACTGAGGACGAAAGGGGCAATAATGACGTGCACGAACGTTACGTAGTAGTCTGGTTGCCGATCTTAGTTTCGTATTCTTCCAACATTTCAAACATGTAGAAAAATTCAAGATGTTAACACAAAACTCACTTGGGTTCTTCTTAGTTATGATTAGATGACACAGAAACACAACATTTGACCTTCATTTACATTTTTCTACATGGCCAATTCGAATATTTGGCTACTTTTATCATGCCCAATCACGGTACGGTTGTTTGGGTTTTACTCATTCCCCGTACTTTCGTTTTCCTTATTGTGCGGCATGTCATCGAATAATATCCATGCGTGCGTACATACTTTCCTTGGAATTATTTCGTCGTATGTTGGAACGGAAAAAAGACATTTCACAGGAACTAAAGCTACCGTGTGATAATGTCTGGTATTACCCTGGTTTCTATATATTATATAGTGATAGGAAATGTCGATGTTAGAATGCTGCAGCAGGAAAGGAATATTGAAACACCTGCAGACAATGTTGTTGTTGTTGTGCTGCAGCTGTGAATGTAGAGAGATCAGCTGTTATCACTGCTATGTATATTGTACTTGTGTTATTCTAATGTATAAACTAAGTAATTTGGACTTTGTAATCCTTTCTGAATTATCACATTATTATAGTATTGCAGGAAGTTATTTAACCTTTCTGTAACGTTTTGAGTGCGCATCCATTTGTTGTGTTATGTGCAGAAGGCCAAATTGCATCATTTTTCAGAGGAGAACAAAAGCATGGATAAAGAATAATTATGTTCACATCTCAAAACTTTGATAGTTTAACGATATTGTTTTATAAAGCATATAAATTACAGAAAATGTGACCATATGAACCAAGTTTCATTGCATGTTTTTGCTGGTTTTCACCGTTAAATGTATGTAATAAGGATTTTTTCCGACTCGTTCATTCTAATATTTAGCTGTGCATCTGAGTACAGCTCTCCAAAATCTCTTACATCATTTCTATCCATGGTTTTGCCAAAATATAGTTACAAGCTAAAAACGAGTCAGGGATTTTTATGATGCGTTCTTTCTTGCTTTATGAATGTACCATGTATATTGTCATACTGATTGTTACTGTGTTATACAATGATAATTGTCTACATATTAGACTGGTCCATTACCAGTGTATCACACACAAACTCTCATTATGTGTATGTTAAAAGCATGTAGATATCATTAAACAGTCATTTGCTATAATTAGGCTTACCTGCATTTTGTGTTAATAGAATACATTTCATGTAATGAAATATACAATAGGGATAAGTATGTGTCAAATAAATCTGAAGATGTAGCATTTAGCATGTAAGGACCTTGTTCGAGTACCTTTTCTTATGTGCATGATCTTTGCATTACTTTTCACAGATATGTGTTTAATGTCTTATCTTGGATATTTTACCATACAGCAGCAACTCCATGGAAAGTAACATTTGGTAGATTTGAGACAAAACTTTAACTTATCAGTTCATTCATTGTTCTGTGATGTTTCATCAACTTTGGGAAGTATACGGACAAATACAATGCAACCTCAAAAATAAGGCATCTCGTTGGAACCTTTTAAATTTGTCATCAAATTGAGGCGATAATATGGTTAATTCAAGTGTAAAATAGTGAAAATGTTGGTTGTTTTCTTTCTTAATGTTGAGATGAGTCTAAGTGAGGTTTTGCTATAAGTGTATGTTGAGTTTAACAATAATGTTGGTCACTTTGTTCGTGGAGGCCATACTGTGAGCATGCAGTAATTACATGAATGTTAATATATTAAATCAAGCACTTAGTGACTGTACTATATTATTATATAATATTTGTCAAGCCGTAGTAGAGAAGCAACACACTGTGTGATTAAATATCTATGGTATGTACAGCTCTGTTTCTATAATTATTTGATGTTGTTTAATACAAGTCTAATGCTGAAAGCATGATTGTATAAATGTTATAATTATTTTTGTGAATGCTAGATTATTTTTTAAAATGTTGTGTGTTGTATTCAGCCATTTGTGTTTGTAGTGAAACATAATGTATTTTGAAGATGTCGCTGCAAGAATTCAGGTTTATCCACAATTTTATTATGAAACTAGAGTTCCCTATTGTTCGACATTAATACGAATCGCTTGAAACAAGTACCAGCTCGGTTTTATGATTCTCCTGTTTATTTTTTATTCCATGAAATTTATGGAAATATAATTGTAAATTTTGCCTAGGACAATTTTACTTCATAACTTTATTTTGAAATATGGCTTTAATTCGTGATAATATTTACATGTAGTGTGTTCCGTTTCGAACTGCCTTATTATCACATTTTAGTTACAATTGTTATCACATTTTCAGTATAAATTGTTGCTACGTTTTAAGTATCCCAACTTGTACATGTAGTCATTATTTCTTCAATGTTTATCTTTTTGAGACACATTCATTTTTATCTAGGTTTTTATCACTACCAAAGTTACAAGAAAGATCTGCTTAATAAGTTTGTCCTCGCTCTGTCCTTTGTTCCCCATCCTGTGAATAGAATTTAAGTCAAAGGGAAGTAACTCAATCTGATATATCTTGAGAAACAAAACAGGGGAGGTAACTACTTATATAAAGAAATTACCTCAGTTCATGTGCTACAAATATAGTAGATGTTTAAGCTTCATAGTTTTAATCTGAATTCATTATGAATATCATTACATTATTTTAAGAGACATTTTGTTTTAAATTTTGGGCCTATAATCAGGCTTTTATCAACAACTTTAAAATTTATTTTTAGATTTTCAGGTAGTTATTTACATAATTATTTACAATGTGCCATTTTTTCATATTTAACAGTTTTAATGTACATGTGTAGTATTTGCTCTGTAAGTGTAAATGAGCATGCTATGATTTCGGACCATACCATGAATGGATAGTTTTGATTACAGTAAACTGATGGCGGCATATTGATAGTATACATGTTCATAATTCTTGCTTCTGGTATATGACATAACTTGGGCAAACTTTGTTAATTGTTCTAAGTCGCCAGAATTGGTTATAGTAGTATCAAGAGCCACATATGCTGCATCTGTACAGTCAACAAGGCGATTTTATTGTAACATAAAAATTGCATATTTTAGATCTTCATTGATTGAGCGTGTTTTCTATCTCCATGTGTAAACTTGATGTTTCATATCTTCTACAGTGTATGTACATACAGATTGAACATAGAACTATATATTTGTTGATATGTACGTGTACACAGTTTTTTAATTGCATCGTTTTCATCATTATTGTGTTAACAAGCATCCACAATAGACTTTAGACTGGAAGCTTCTGGTGTTTGACCCCTCCGTAGATTTGTCACATTCTGCTGTCACCCTGGTGAAGTATGTCCGTGTATGAAATAATCTGCTGGTCTATGCACTTATTACAGTATTTGAACAATTCATCCAAGTTGAGTTACCTTAATTATTTGTTATAATTTCATTTACATAACTGATGAACAGATGTTTGTCCGCCGTGCAGATTAAATTCCTGGTTGAATTCCGTTCATAATCTCTTTTACCATCTCGTATGGCCTATTAAACTAGAAATAGTTTTTTTCTTATTCATCAGCATTATAGAACTCATTTTGTCTTACCGTGTGATCATACAAAACAATAATAACGCCTTAGATCAGACTGTGAAGTCGTTGATCATCAGTGTCGTTGATAAAACTGCCAAAAAGTATATTTTGAAGTTGTGAAACATCTAAAATCATCGAATTAACATCATCGAACTAGGCGTCACTGTTGAGTTGATGTAATTTATTAATGTAATGTTGTATGAATATAATCTATCAGTTATCTGAAGGTATATATACATGTAATGATGGGATGAACAGTTTCACATTGTTGATATGTCTACACTTCCTACATTTAATGATGTGATGAACAGTTCCACATGTCTACACTTCCTTACACGTTCATTCTCTCTAGCCTCTTCATCATATAAACTGTCCACAAGTCATATTGCCATGAAAGCGGCGTTATGTGTTACATGTTCTCATTACTGTTTGGCCAATATGAACTACAGGAAAAGTTGTATTTTTATAGAAAGACTTTGGACAAATGTACAGAACGTCTTTGTCAGTGAAAAAGTATTTCATAGTTGTAGGAATGAAGAAGTTATTGACATTGTCGCGAGTAATGATATAAAAGCATTTCATATATTCTGTGTTATTTTGAAAATTAAATGGCTTCTAGTTGTTGTATTTTGTGTTCGTTTCACCTCGAAAATGACCTCGGTGAATCAATTAGCATAATATTAGACAACCTAAAGAATCTTTGAAGGACATCAGAATTAAATAGCCGCAACTTATATAGTTACGTTGGTGATAAAGTGCGAAGTCTTGTTTTGGGCGAATATACTGAGGACGAAAGGGGCAATAATGACGTGCACGAACGTTACGTTGTAGTCTGGTTGCCGATCTTAGTTTCGTATTCTTCCAACATTTCAAACATGTAGAAAAATTCAAGATGTTAACACAAAACTCACTTGGGTTCTTCTTAGTTATGATTAGATGACACAGAAACACAACATTTGACCTTCATTTACATTTTTCTACATGGCCAATTCGAATATTTGGCTACTTTTATCATGCCCAATCACGGTACGGTTGTTTGGGTTTTACTCATTCCCCGTACTTTCGTTTTCCTTATTGTGCGGCATGTCATCGAATAATATCCATGCGTGCGTACATACTTTCCTTGGAATTATTTCGTCGTATGTTGGAACGGAAAAAAGACATTTCACAGGAACTAAAGCTACCGTGTGATAATGTCTGGTATTACCCTGGTTTCTATATATTATATAGTGATAGGAAATGTCGATGTTAGAATGCTGCAGCAGGAAAGGAATATTGAAACACCTGCAGACAATGTTGTTGTTGTTGTGCTGCAGCTGTGAATGTAGAGAGATCAGCTGTTATCACTTCTATGTATATTGTACTTGTGTTATTCTAATGTATAAACTAAGTAATTTGGACTTTGTAATCCTTTCTGAATTATTACATTATTATAGTATTGCAGGAAGTTATTTAACCTTTCTGTAACGTTTTGAGTGCGCATCCATTTGTTGTGTTATGTGCAGAAGGCCAAATTGCATCATTTTTCAGAGGAGAACAAAAGCATGGATAAAGAATAATTATGTTCACATCTCAAAACTTTGATAGTTTAACGATATTGTTTTATAAAGCATATAAATTACAGAAAATGTGACCATATGAACCAAGTTTCATTGCATGTTTTTGCTGGTTTTCACCGTTAAATGTATGTAATAAGGATTTTTTCCGACTCGTTCATTCTAATATTTAGCTGTGCATCTGAGTACAGCTCTCCAAAATCTCTTACATCATTTCTATCCATGGTTTTGCCAAAATATAGTTACAAGCTAAAAACGAGTCAGGGATTTTTATGATGCGTTCTTTCTTGCTTTATGAATGTACCATGTATATTGTCATACTGATTGTTACTGTGTTATACAATGATAATTGTCTACATATTAGACTGGTCCATTACCAGTGTATCACACACAAACTCTCATTATGTGTATGTTAAAAGCATGTAGATATCATTAAACAGTCATTTGCTATAATTAGGCTTACCTGCATTTTGTGTTAATAGAATACATTTCATGTAATGAAATATACAATAGGGATAAGTATGTGTCAAATAAATCTGAAGATGTAGCATTTAGCATGTAAGGACCTTGTTCGAGTACCTTTTCTTATGTGCATGATCTTTGCATTACTTTTCACAGATATGTGTTTAATGTCTTATCTTGGATATTTTACCATACAGCAGCAACTCCATGGAAAGTAACATTTGGTAGATTTGAGACAAAACTTTAACTTATCAGTTCATTCATTGTTCTGTGATGTTTCATCAACTTTGAGAAGTATACGGACAAATACAATGCAACCTCAAAAATAAGGCATCTCGTTGGAACCTTTTAAATTTGTCATCAAATTGAGGCGATAATATGGTTAATTCAAGTGTAAAATAGTGAAAATGTTGGTTGTTTTCTTTCTTAATGTTGAGATGAGTCTAAGTGAGGTTTTGCTATAAGTGTATGTTGAGTTTAACAATAATGTTGGTCACTTTGTTCGTGGAGGCCATACTGTGAGCATGCAGTAATTACATGAATGTTAATATATTAAATCAAGCACTTAGTGACTGTACTATATTATTATATAATATTTGTCAAGCCGTAGTAGAGAAGCAACACACTGTGTGATTAAATATCTATGGTATGTACAGCTCTGTTTCTATAATTATTTGATGTTGTTTAATACAAGTCTAATGCTGAAAGCATGATTGTATAAATGTTATAATTATTTTTGTGAATGCTAGATTATTTTTTAAAATGTTGTGTGTTGTATTCAGCCATTTGTGTTTGTAGTGAAACATAATGTATTTTGAAGATGTCGCTGCAAGAATTCAGGTTTATCCACAATTTTATTATGAAACTAGAGTTCCCTATTGTTCGACATTAATACGAATCGCTTGAAACAAGTACCAGCTCGGTTTTATGATTCTCCTGTTTATTTTTTATTCCATGAAATTTATGGAAATATAATTGTAAATTTTGCCTAGGACAATTTTACTTCATAACTTTATTTTGAAATATGGCTTTAATTCGTGATAATATTTACATGTAGTGTGTTCCGTTTCGAACTGCCTTATTATCACATTTTAGTTACAATTGTTATCACATTTTCAGTATAAATTGTTGCTACGTTTTAAGTATCCCAACTTGTACATGTAGTCATTATTTCTTCAATGTTTATCTTTTTGAGACACATTCATTTTTATCTAGGTTTATATCACTACCAAAGTTACAAGAAAGATCTGCTTAATAAGCTTGTCCTCGCTCTGTCCTTTGTTCCCCATCCTGTGAATAGAATTTTAGTCAAAGGGAAGTAACTCAATCTGATATATCTTGAGAAACAAAACAGGGGAGGTAACTACTTATATAAAGAAATTACCTCAGTTCATGTGCTACAAATATAGTAGATGTTTAAGCTTCATAGTTTTAATCTGAATTCATTATGAATATCATTACATTATTTTAAGAGACATTTTGTTTTAAATTTTGGGCCTATAATCAGGCTTTTATCAACAACTTTAAAATTTATTTTTAGATTTTCAGGTAGTTATTTACATAATTATTTACAATGTGCCATTTTTTCATATTTAACAGTTTTAATGTACATGTGTAGTATTTGCTCTGTAAGTGTAAATGAGCATGCTATGATTTCGGACCATACCATGAATGGATAGTTTTGATTACAGTAAACTGATGGCGGCATATTGATAGTATACATGTTCATAATTCTTGCTTCTGGTATATGACATAACTTGGGCAAACTTTGTTAATTGTTCTAAGTCGCCAAAATTGGTTATAGTAGTATCAAGAGCCACATATGCTGCATCTGTACAGTCAACAAGGCGATTTTATTGTAACATAAAAATTGCATATTTTAGATCTTCATTGATTGAGCGTGTTTTCTATCTCCATGTGTAAACTTGATGTTTCATATCTTCTACAGTGTATGTACATACAGATTGAACATAGAACTATATATTTGTTGATATGTACGTGTACACAGTTTTTTAATTGCATCGTTTTCATCATTATTGTGTTTACAAGCATCCACAATAGACTTTAGACTGGAAGCTTCTGGTGTTTGACCCCTCTGTAGATTTGTCACATTCTGCTGTCACCCTGGTGAAGTATGTCCGTGTATGAAATAATCTGCTGGTCTATGCACTTATTACAGTATTTGAACAATTCATCCAAGTTGAGTTACCTTAATTATTTGTTATAATTTCATTTACATAACTGATGAACAGATGTTTGTCCGCCGTGCAGATTAAATTCCTGGTTGAATTCCGTTCATAATCTCTTTTACCATCTCGTATGGCCTATTAAACTAGAAATAGTTTTTTTCTTATTCATCAGCATTATAGAACTCATTTTGTCTTACCGTGTGATCATACAAAACAATAATAACGCCTTAGATCAGACTGTGAAGTCGTTGATCATCAGTGTCGTTGATAAAACTGCCAAAAAGTATATTTTGAAGTTGTGAAACATCTAAAATCATCGAATTAACATCATCGAACTAGGCGTCACTGTTGAGTTGATGTAATTTATTAAAGTAATGTTGTATGAATATAATCTATCAGTTATCTGAAGGTATATATACATGTAATGATGGGATGAACAGTTTCACATTGTTGATATGCCTACACTTCCTACATTTAATGATGTGATGAACAGTTCCACATGTCTACACTTCCTTACACGTTCATTCTCTCTAGCCTCTTCATCATATAAACTGTCCACAAGTCATATTGCCATGAAAGCGGCGTTATGTGTTACATGTTCTCATTACTGTTTGGCCAATATGAACTACAGGAAAAGTTGTATTTTTATAGAAAGACTTTGGACAAATGTACAGAACGTCTTTGTCAGTGAAAAAGTATTTCATAGTTGTAGGAATGAAGAAGTTATTGACATTGTCGCGAGTAATGATATAAAAGCATTTCATATATTCTGTGTTATTTTGAAAATTAAATGGCTTCTAGTTGTTGTATTTTGTGTTCGTTTCACCTCGACAATGACCTCGGTGAATCAATTAGCATAATATTAGACAACCTAAAAATTGTGTTTACCAGTCCGAGATGGCGTTTGCCTGATTAGATTATTTCCTCCAAATAACACTTTACTACATAACAAAGCATTTTGACTCATCTTCTGTGTTGCAAGCAGATGCATTTCAATGCAGTTACATTATTTCAATACAGATATGTTATGGTTGCCAATCATCAGTTGTTTTGATATATAGATTATGTACACACTATATATGACACATTTTCTCTTATCAGAATTATGAACTTTATTGTAAGTAATGTTGGTGGATTGTTTATGGAGTAAAGGGTTAAATGTTACCATACAGACTGTCTGTTGTGAGTATCATAGCGAGATAAGGTTCTTGTAAACATTTCTATTATATTTGATCATCGTTGTACATGTAATACTATGTTAGTTGATTGATCGAGGTCGTGCGTGGTGGAAGTATTGATCAGATGTCTAGAGACATGTTCTGTTTATATTTCACACTGTTGTTTTATTTCATAATTATTCAGTTTAGTAAACATACGTACTTCAGACTTATTTTAACTGAATAAAGATTTATAATTACATATGCTTTATGTTGTTTATTATGACCCCGATGTCGGTTGCATAACAGAAATGTATCAGAGTACAAGATGTGCATCTGTTTAAACAGCTGACAACAGCATGTGTGACTGTCTCAGTCGTCTACCTTAGATGCTCCTCTCTGCTGAAGAAAATTGTCTGTTGGCTATTGTGGAGGAACAGGTAAGTACTTATTGGTGGTTATTTAAATACAAGCACTACCATGTGTACACAAATCACACATAGCGAGAAAGAAATATATACGATCTAAAAAGTAGTCTGTATTTATTCAATTCATTTGCACACCGCCACCAACTGCATGTACCGCACACTGTATCTCGTAATCTCAACGTTACATGTACAAGACGGTACCTGCATGTGACTGACGGCACTTGCTTAGCACTGACGAAGCTTATTTAACACAGTGTACCAGCGACTGCAAAACTACATGCTATATGTGTTAGACGTAAACAACTACTAAAATGTAGTATCTTTGAACGACATCAGAATTAAATAGCCGCAACTTATATAGTTACGTTGGTGATAAAATGCGAAGTCTTGTTTTGGGCGAATATACCGAGGACGAAAGGGGCAACAATGACGTGCACGAACGTTACGTAGTAGTCTGGTTGCCGATCTTAGTTTCGTATTCTTCCAACATTTCAAACATGTAGAAATTCAAGATGTTAACACAAAACTCACTTGGGTTATTCTTAGTTGTGATTAGATGACACAGAAACACAACATTTGACCTTCATTTACATTTTTCTACATGGCCAATTCGAATATTTGGCTACTTTTATCATGCTCAATCACGGTACGGTTGTTTGGGTTTTACTCATTCCCCGTACTTTCGTTTTCCTTATTGTGCGGCATGTCATCGAATAATATCCATGCGTGCGTACATACTTTCCTTGGAATTATTTCGTCGTATGTTGGAACGGAAAAAAGACATTTCACAGGAACTAAAGCTACCGTGTGATAATGTCTGGTATTACCCTGGTTTCTATATATTATATAGTGATAGGAAATGTCGATGTTAGAATGCTGCAGCAGGAAAGGAATATTGAAACACCTGCAGACAATGTTGTTGTTGTTGTGCTGCAGCTGTGAATGTAGAGAGATCAGCTGTTATCACTTCTATGTATATTGTACTTGTGTTATTCTAATGTATAAACTAAGTAATTTGGACTTTGTAATCCTTTCTGAATTATTACATTATTATAGTATTGCAGGAAGTTATTTAACCTTTCTGTAACGTTTTGAGTGCGCATCCATTTGTTGTGTTATGTGCAGAAGGCCAAATTGCATCATTTTTCAGAGGAGAACAAAAGCATGGATAAAGAATAATTATGTTCACATCTCAAAACTTTGATAGTTTAACGATATTGTTTTATAAAGCATATAAATTACAGAAAATGTGACCATATGAACCAAGTTTCATTGCATGTTTTTGCTGGTTTTCACCGTTAAATGTATGTAATAAGGATTTTTTCCGACTCGTTCATTCTAATATTTAGCTGTGCATCTGAGTACAGCTCTCCAAAATCTCTTACATCATTTCTATCCATGGTTTTGCCAAAATATAGTTACAAGCTAAAAACGAGTCAGGGATTTTTATGATGCGTTCTTTCTTGCTTTATGAATGTACCATGTATATTGTCATACTGATTGTTACTGTGTTATACAATGATAATTGTCTACATATTAGACTGGTCCATTACCAGTGTATCACACACAAACTCTCATTATGTGTATGTTAAAAGCATGTAGATATCATTAAACAGTCATTTGCTATAATTAGGCTTACCTGCATTTTGTGTTAATAGAATACATTTCATGTAATGAAATATACAATAGGGATAAGTATGTGTCAAATAAATCTGAAGATGTAGCATTTAGCATGTAAGGACCTTGTTCGAGTACCTTTTCTTATGTGCATGATCTTTGCATTACTTTTCACAGATATGTGTTTAATGTCTTATCTTGGATATTTTACCATACAGCAGCAACTCCATGGAAAGTAACATTTGGTAGATTTGAGACAAAACTTTAACTTATCAGTTCATTCATTGTTCTGTGATGTTTCATCAACTTTGAGAAGTATACGGACAAATACAATGCAACCTCAAAAATAAGGCATCTCGTTGGAACCTTTTAAATTTGTCATCAAATTGAGGCGATAATATGGTTAATTCAAGTGTAAAATAGTGAAAATGTTGGTTGTTTTCTTTCTTAATGTTGAGATGAGTCTAAGTGAGGTTTTGCTATAAGTGTATGTTGAGTTTAACAATAATGTTGGTCACTTTGTTCGTGGAGGCCATACTGTGAGCATGCAGTAATTACATGAATGTTAATATATTAAATCAAGCACTTAGTGACTGTACTATATTATTATATAATATTTGTCAAGCCGTAGTAGAGAAGCAACACACTGTGTGATTAAATATCTATGGTATGTACAGCTCTGTTTCTATAATTATTTGATGTTGTTTAATACAAGTCTAATGCTGAAAGCATGATTGTATAAATGTTATAATTATTTTTGTGAATGCTAGATTATTTTTTAAAATGTTGTGTGTTGTATTCAGCCATTTGTGTTTGTAGTGAAACATAATGTATTTTGAAGATGTCGCTGCAAGAATTCAGGTTTATCCACAATTTTATTATGAAACTAGAGTTCCCTATTGTTCGACATTAATACGAATCGCTTGAAACAAGTACCAGCTCGGTTTTATGATTCTCCTGTTTATTTTTTATTCCATGAAATTTATGGAAATATAATTGTAAATTTTGCCTAGGACAATTTTACTTCATAACTTTATTTTGAAATATGGCTTTAATTCGTGATAATATTTACATGTAGTGTGTTCCGTTTCGAACTGCCTTATTATCACATTTTAGTTACAATTGTTATCACATTTTCAGTATAAATTGTTGCTACGTTTTAAGTATCCCAACTTGTACATGTAGTCATTATTTCTTCAATGTTTATCTTTTTGAGACACATTCATTTTTATCTAGGTTTATATCACTACCAAAGTTACAAGAAAGATCTGCTTAATAAGCTTGTCCTCGCTCTGTCCTTTGTTCCCCATCCTGTGAATAGAATTTTAGTCAAAGGGAAGTAACTCAATCTGATATATCTTGAGAAACAAAACAGGGGAGGTAACTACTTATATAAAGAAATTACCTCAGTTCATGTGCTACAAATATAGTAGATGTTTAAGCTTCATAGTTTTAATCTGAATTCATTATGAATATCATTACATTATTTTAAGAGACATTTTGTTTTAAATTTTGGGCCTATAATCAGGCTTTTATCAACAACTTTAAAATTTATTTTTAGATTTTCAGGTAGTTATTTACATAATTATTTACAATGTGCCATTTTTTCATATTTAACAGTTTTAATGTACATGTGTAGTATTTGCTCTGTAAGTGTAAATGAGCATGCTATGATTTCGGACCATACCATGAATGGATAGTTTTGATTACAGTAAACTGATGGCGGCATATTGATAGTATACATGTTCATAATTCTTGCTTCTGGTATATGACATAACTTGGGCAAACTTTGTTAATTGTTCTAAGTCGCCAAAATTGGTTATAGTAGTATCAAGAGCCACATATGCTGCATCTGTACAGTCAACAAGGCGATTTTATTGTAACATAAAAATTGCATATTTTAGATCTTCATTGATTGAGCGTGTTTTCTATCTCCATGTGTAAACTTGATGTTTCATATCTTCTACAGTGTATGTACATACAGATTGAACATAGAACTATATATTTGTTGATATGTACGTGTACACAGTTTTTTAATTGCATCGTTTTCATCATTATTGTGTTTACAAGCATCCACAATAGACTTTAGACTGGAAGCTTCTGGTGTTTGACCCCTCTGTAGATTTGTCACATTCTGCTGTCACCCTGGTGAAGTATGTCCGTGTATGAAATAATCTGCTGGTCTGTGCACTTATTACAGTATTTGAACAATTCATCCAAGTTGAGTTACCTTAATTATTTGTTATAATTTCATTTACATAACTGATGAACAGATGTTTGTCCGCCGTGCAGATTAAATTCCTGGTTGAATTCCGTTCATAATCTCTTTTACCATCTCGTATGGCCTATTAAACTAGAAATAGTTTTTTTCTTATTCATCAGCATTATAGAACTCATTTTGTCTTACCGTGTGATCATACAAAACAATAATAACGCCTTAGATCAGACTGTGAAGTCGTTGATCATCAGTGTCGTTGATAAAACTGCCAAAAAGTATATTTTGAAGTTGTGAAACATCTAAAATCATCGAATTAACATCATCGAACTAGGCGTCACTGTTGAGTTGATGTAATTTATTAAAGTAATGTTGTATGAATATAATCTATCAGTTATCTGAAGGTATATATACATGTAATGATGGGATGAACAGTTTCACATTGTTGATATGCCTACACTTCCTACATTTAATGATGTGATGAACAGTTCCACATGTCTACACTTCCTTACACGTTCATTCTCTCTAGCCTCTTCATCATATAAACTGTCCACAAGTCATATTGCCATGAAAGCGGCGTTATGTGTTACATGTTCTCATTACTGTTTGGCCAATATGAACTACAGGAAAAGTTGTATTTTTATAGAAAGACTTTGGACAAATGTACAGAACGTCTTTGTCAGTGAAAAAGTATTTCATAGTTGTAGGAATGAAGAAGTTATTGACATTGTCGCGAGTAATGATATAAAAGCATTTCATATATTCTGTGTTATTTTGAAAATTAAATGGCTTCTAGTTGTTGTATTTTGTGTTCGTTTCACCTCGACAATGACCTCGGTGAATCAATTAGCATAATATTAGACAACCTAAAAATTGTGTTTACCAGTCCGAGATGGCGTTTGCCTGATTAGATTATTTCCTCCAAATAACACTTTACTACATAACAAAGCATTTTGACTCATCTTCTGTGTTGCAAGCAGATGCATTTCAATGCAGTTACATTATTTCAATACAGATATGTTATGGTTGCCAATCATCAGTTGTTTTGATATATAGATTATGTACACACTATATATGACACATTTTCTCTTATCAGAATTATGAACTTTATTGTAAGTAATGTTGGTGGATTGTTTATGGAGTAAAGGGTTAAATGTTACCATACAGACTGTCTGTTGTGAGTATCATAGCGAGATAAGGTTCTTGTAAACATTTCTATTATATTTGATCATCGTTGTACATGTAATACTATGTTAGTTGATTGATCGAGGTCGTGCGTGGTGGAAGTATTGATCAGATGTCTAGAGACATGTTCTGTTTATATTTCACACTGTTGTTTTATTTCATAATTATTCAGTTTAGTAAACATACGTACTTCAGACTTATTTTAACTGAATAAAGATTTATAATTACATATGCTTTATGTTGTTTATTATGACCCCGATGTCGGTTGCATAACAGAAATGTATCAGAGTACAAGATGTGCATCTGTTTAAACAGCTGACAACAGCATGTGTGACTGTCTCAGTCGTCTACCTTAGATGCTCCTCTCTGCTGAAGAAAATTGTCTGTTGGCTATTTTGGAGGAACAGGTAAGTACTTATTGGTGGTTATTTAAATACAAACACTACCATGTGTACACAAATCACACATAGCGAGAAAGAAATATATACGATCTAAAAAGTAGTCTGTATTTATTCAATTCATTTGCACACCGCCACCAACTGCATGTACCGCACACTGTATCTCGTAATCTCAACGTTACATGTACAAGACGGTACCTGCATGTGACTGACGGCACTTGCTTAGCACTGACGAAGCTTATTTAACACAGTGTACCAGCGACTGCAAAACTACATGCTATATGTGTTAGACGTAAACAACTACTAAAATGTAGTATCTTTGAACGACATCAGAATTAAATAGCCGCAACTTATATAGTTACGTTGGTGATAAAATGCGAAGTCTTGTTTTGGGCGAATATACCGAGGACGAAAGGGGCAACAATGACGTGCACGAACGTTACGTAGTAGTCTGGTTGCCGATCTTAGTTTCGTATTCTTCCAACATTTCAAACATGTAGAAATTCAAGATGTTAACACAAAACTCACTTGGGTTATTCTTAGTTGTGATTAGATGACACAGAAACACAACATTTGACCTTCATTTACATTTTTCTACATGGCCAATTCGAATATTTGGCTACTTTTATCATGCTCAATCACGGTACGGTTGTTTGGGTTTTACTCATTCCCCGTACTTTCGTTTTCCTTATTGTGCGGCATGTCATCGAATAATATCCATGCGTGCGTACATACTTTCCTTGGAATTATTTCGTCGTATGTTGGAACGGAAAAAAGACATTTCACAGGAACTAAAGCTACCGTGTGATAATGTCTGGTATTACCCTGGTTTCTATATATTATATAGTGATAGGAAATGTCGATGTTAGAATGCTGCAGCAGGAAAGGAATATTGAAACACCTGCAGACAATGTTGTTGTTGTTGTGCTGCAGCTGTGAATGTAGAGAGATCAGCTGTTATCACTTCTATGTATATTGTACTTGTGTTATTCTAATGTATAAACTAAG
The DNA here is from genome assembly GCA_963678985.1 of Spisula subtruncata. NCBI lineage: Eukaryota > Metazoa > Mollusca > Bivalvia > Venerida > Mactridae > Spisula > Spisula subtruncata. The sequence continues at coordinate 2,636,294 of OY787671.1, forward strand.
TAATTTGGACTTTGTAATCCTTAGTGAATTATCGCATTATAGTATTGCAGGAAGTTATTTAACCTTTCTGTAACGTCTTGGGTGCGCATCCATTTGTTGTGTTATGTGCAGAAGGCCAAATTGCATCATTTATCAGAGGAGAACAAAAGCATGGATAAAAGAATAATTATGTTCACATCTCAATACTTTGATAGTTTAACGATATTGTTTTATAAAGCATATAAATAACAGAAACTGTGACCATATCAACCAAGTTTCATTGCCTGTTTTTTGTTGGTTTTCACCGTTAAATGTATGTAATAAGGAACTTTTCAGATTCGTTCATTCTAATATTTAGCTGTGCATCTTTGTACAGCTCTCCAAAATCTCTAACATTATTTCTATCCATGGTTTTGCCAAAATATAGTTACAAGCTAAAAACGAGTCAGGGATTTTTATGATGCGATCTTTCTTGCTTTATGAATGTACCATGTATATTGTCATACTGATAGTTACTGTGTTATACAATGATAATTGTCTACATATTAGACTGGTCCATTACCAGTGTATCACACACAAACTCTCATTATGTGTATGTTAAAATCATGTAGATATCATTTAACAGTCATTTGCTATAATTAGGCTTACCTGCATTTTGTGTTAATAGAATACATTTCATGTAATGAAATATACAATATGGATCATTTTGTGTCAAATAAATCTGAAGATGTAGCATTTAGCATGTAAGGGCCTTGTTCCAGTACCTTTTCTTATGTGCATGTTCTTCGCATTACTTTTGACGGATATGTGTTTAATGTTTTATCCATAAAGCAGATACTGCATGGAAAGTAACACTTGGTAGATTTGAGACAAAACTTTAACTTATCAGTTCATTCATTGTTCCGTGATATTTCATCAACTTTGAGAAATATAGGGACAAATACAATATAACCTCAAAAATAAGGGATCTCTTTGGACCCTTTTAAGTTTGTCATTAAATTGAGGTGATAATATGGTTAAGATAAGTGTAAAATAGTGAAAATGTTGGTTGTTTTCTTTCTTAATGTTGAGATGAGTCTAAGTGAGGTTTTGCTATAAGTGTATGTTGAGTTTAACAATAACGTTGGTCACTTTGTTCGTGGAGGCCATACTGTGAGCATGCAGTAATGACATGAATGTTAATATATTAAATCAAGCACTTAGTGACTGTACTATATTATTGTATAATATTTGTCAAGCCGTAGTAGAGAAGCAACACACTGTGTGATTAAATATCTATGGTATGTACAGCTCTGTTTCTATAATTATTTGATGTTGTTAAATATAAGTCTAATGCTGAAAGCATGATTGTATAAATGTTATAATTATTTTTGTGAATGCTAGATTATTTTTTTAAATGTTGTGTGTTGTAATCAGCCATTTGTGTTTGTAGTGAAACATGATGCATTTTTAAGATGTTGCGGCAAGAATTCAGGTTTATCCACAATTTTATTATGAAACTAAAGTTCCCTATTGTTTGACATTAATATGAATCGCTTGAAACAAGGACCAGCTTGGTTTTATGATTCTCCTATTTATTTTTTATTCCATAAAATCTATGGAAATATAATTGTAAATTTTGCCTAAGACAATTTTATTTCATAACTTTATTTTGAAATATGGCTTTAATTCGTGATAATATTTACATGTAGTGTGTTCAGTTTCGAACTGCCTTATTATCACATTTTCAGTTACAACTGTTATCACATTTTCAGTATAAATTGTTGCTACGTTTTAAGTATCCCAACTTGTATATGTAGTCATTATTTCTTCAATGTTTATCTTTTTGAGACACATTCATATTTGTCTAGGTTTTTATCACTACCAAAGTTACAAGAAAGATCTGCTTAATAAGTTTGTCCTCCCTCTGTCCTTTGTTCCCCATCCAGTGAACAGAATTTTAGTCAAAGGGAAGTAACTCAATCTGACATATCTTGAGAAACAAAACAGGGGAGGTAACTACTTATATAAAGACATTACCTCAGTTCATGTGCTACAAATATAGTAGATGTTTAAGCTTCATAGTTTTAATCTGAATTCATTATGAATATCATTACATTATTTTAAGAGACATTTTGTTTTAAATTTTGGGCCTTTAATCAGGCTTTTATCAACAACTTTAAAATTTATTTTTAGATTTTCAGGTAGTTATTTACAGAATTATTTACAATGTGCCATTTTTCATATTCAACAGTTTTAATGTTCATGTGTAGTATTTGCTCTGTAAGTGTAAATGAACATGCTATGATTTTGGACCATACCATGAATGGATAGTTTTGATTACAGTAGACTGATGGCGGCATATTCATAGTATACAAGTTCATAATTCTTGCTTCTGGTATATGACATAACTTGGGCAAACTTCGTTAATTGTTCTAAGTCGCCAAAATTGGTTATAGTAGTATCAAGAGCCACATATGCTGCATCTGTACAGTCAACAAGGCGATTTTATTGTAACATAAAAATTGCATATTTTAGATCTTCATTGATTGAGCGTGTTTTCTATCTCCATGTGTAAACTTGATGTTTCATATCTTCTCCAGTGTATGTACATACAGATTGAACATAGAACTATATATTTGTTGATATGAACGTGTACACATTTTTTAATTGCATCGTTGTCATCATAATTGTGTTTACAAGCATCCACAATGGACTTTAGACTGGTAGCTTCTGGTGTTTTGACTCCTCCGTAGATTTGTCACATTCTGCTGTCACCCTGGTGAAGTATGTCGGTGTATGAAACAGTCTGCTGGTCTATGCACTTATTACAGTATTTGAACAATTCATCCCAGTTGAGTTACCTTAGATATTTGTTATACTTTCATTTACACAACTGAACAGATGTTTGTCCGCTGAGCAGATTGAATGCCTGGTTGAAGTCCGTTCATAATTCATTTTACCATTTCGTCTGGCCTATTAAACTAGTAATAGTATTGTTCTTATTCATCAGCATTATAGAACTTATTTGGTGGTACAGTTTCATCCTACAAAAAAATAAAGCCTTACATCAGACTGTTAAGTCGTTGATCATCAGTGTCGTTGATAAAACTGCCAAAAAGTACATTTCGAAGTGGTGACTGTTAACACAGTGTACCAACGACCGCAAAACTACATGCTATATGTGTAAGATGTAAACAACTACTAAATTGTAGAATCTTTGAACGACATCAGAATTAAATAGCCGCAACTTATATAGTTACGTTGGTCATAAAGTGCGAAACTCTTGTTTTGGGCGAATATACTGAGGACGAAAGGGGCAATAATGACGTGCACGAACGTTACGTAGTAGTCTGGTTGCCGATCTTAGTTTCGTATTCTTCCAACATTTCAAACATGTAGTAATTCAAGCGTTTAACACAAAACTCACTTGGGTTATTCTTAGTAATGATTAGATGACTCAGAAACACAACATTTGTCCTTCATTTACATTTAAACAGCTGACAACAGCATGTGTGACTGCCTCAGTCTACCAACTGTCACCTAAGACGCCCCTCTGCTGGAAAAAATTGTCTGTTGACTATTATGGAGGAGCAGGCAAGTACTTATTGGTTATGTTTTATGTTGTTTGTAATGATCTCGATGTTGGTTGTATAATAGAAGAGTGTCTGAATACAATATATGTCACAATAAGACAAAATAACTAAATAGCTAAAAAATTCAATTATATTTTACACATGTGAAATACATTTTCAGAACAAGAATGTACACAAATCAATCTTTTGCATTTGAACAACATTTTGGTTACATACATTTTGTTCATTGTTCCCTATCCTGGCCCTATCTCTACAACAATTCTATAAATGAGCCGTTCTCCAGGAAAAATGCAATTATAGAAAATAGTTTGACATCATGAGTTTTTAGGAAATTACAGCTGTTTTTGTACAGTAAATTTTTTTGTCTGACGTCGCAAACATCATTCAAACATAATTTGACGTTACTCTAACAAGTATTTGATAACTGCACTAGTTAATCAATTTTTTATATAAATTGTTCCAAATGAAATAAAAAATTAGAATTAAGTCTTAATTTTCAAAAGATGTTTTTTCTTGATTATAATGATACCCGACAAGTACCGAGTTTGCTTAACCATAAGCTGTTTTTAATCGATACTCGACCAAATGCAGTTTCCAACCGAGTGTAATAATTTGGTTGAGCATCAGTTAACAACAGCTAAAGATAGAGCAAAATTGGTAATTGTCTAGTGTTCTTACATAAATAAGATGTTCTTTAGGCTGTATAATATATTCATATAAAGTGCACGATCGCTATAATAAAGAAAAAACTTACCGTTAGCACACAAAATCGCAAATGTTTTGAGTGTAAAACAGTATTCATTTCAAATAATTTGATCACGTGATTCTACACACTGATATTGCACTATATGGGAAGATTACTTCAAAAAGAATGCATTTATGTGCATTTTTTTCATATTTTGGAACTTTTTAAAACCTTGTTTTATATAGTAATTTCATAATGTCAACTTAGCAGGTTTTCCTGAAGAACGGCCTATATATACTTGCAAACGAATATGAAGCATAGAAAAATACAGACACTACCCATTATCCAAAAACAAAATATAAATTTTATTACTAATCTAAACTACATAATACAAGTAAATAATGTGCAAATTTATATTAATTTAAAAGTCCATGTTAGCACTTCATTCATAGACTATGTGATAGTTCCACGGTAAACAAGTGAGATATTGTCCCCCCTATCCCATCACCCTTGCCAAAACAATTTTATTATGAAGTTATTAAGACCAAAAAAGGAAATCCGGCTAAGAGAATCAAAGACATGTAGAAATCTATTCATTACAATTAAAACTTACCATTTATTATGGAAACAAGCTAGGGTATCTCACTTCTGTTTCTTCATTGATAGTATGTTGGCCATTGCCAGACACTGCCAATAATACTCGAAAAGAGGCGTTCAGCAGTATAAATAGATAGATAGATACAAATGTAACCATTTTCATTCAGTCTTATTCCTATCTGCTTACACAAATTTCATGCTTTCAAGCATATGCCCGTCCAACAGTCACACCTTTACAAGCATCATGTGAACCCTGACAAATTGTTGATCCAAGCAAGAAAGCATACAATGATGACATGTGCCTCCGTAGCTCAGTGGTTAGTGCACTTGCTGTCTAATCTGGCGACCCGGTTGGAGGCACATATATATGCCTGCCATATTTCAGTAGAAATAAAGCAAATAAAAGCTATGTTCGTCATTACAACAGAAATGTACATTTCACTTCAAATTCAAACAGCTAGATGTAATACATTGAACGAATACTAGTACATGTTCATTGAACGAATGGGTAACAACAATATTGCACAATATACTCTTTATATACAATCAATCACTGATAATTTCATACTACATTTGCACCACATGCACATGAGATTCAGAAGTAAAATAATGGACGGTCGACCACCAAACCATCTGGTCTAATTTACAATGTACATTTTAAGCATGTTGCCCTCAATATTAACAATACTATTTATTTTAAATACAAATACAATGTGTTGATAAGTAGCTACTTTTTAACTGCCAAAATGATTGACAATACACTGTTTCACTAAAAACATTCAATGATATAAAATGTTTGGTTAAAGTAGAATGCTATGCAATGTATAATCAACAATCAAGCATGTAATGATTTGTCACTAAAATATCAAATATGTGTGCCATATATTCATTTATATAATGGGAAAACTATACAAGTTTAAAACACTGTTCAGTTTTATAGCACTTATAATTTGCCGTCCAAGCATCAGTGTATTGTTCTTAAAACATCTTTGTATTATATACACAATTACTTAGGCTGTGAAATACATAATACCATGTTAATTTACACTATATGATCTTGATTTATAGAAACAATCTGTTTTATGTTTTAAATGTACAAGGCATGGAAATGTTGTTGGCTGACCTTAAAAATGTCTTAGTCTTGAGTAACCCTACACAGAAGCTTTTAGGGTATATTAAGTAGGTAGAGATTTGTTCAATAACTTTGCTCTATGTTTACAATTACATAGTTCCTGATGTATGCTAAAAGAGCAAAAATGAAACAAACATTGGGTCATTATGATTTTGGTGAGTAGGTCAGATAACTCTATACAAACAATTTATTAAGGTCAGTCTTTGTACCGTAAACCAAATTACTTTCGCAAATACTAACTAGTCTCCCACAATATTCACATTAATATTTTGAGCACTTTCGCAGCTACTTAATTTCAACAACTGGCAAACTCTGCAAAGTTAAATCACACCGCATAATTTCACTGTTCATAAAACTGAAGCAGTTCTAAAACATGGCACGATTCTGTGTGTAACTGTGTTGTTGAGATTGCACTTGTTGTGGAGGCATGTTGGAGTATCCGGAGCTCACAGGATGATTATATGAGGACGTCCTTGACCTTCCTGGGAGATTTCCCGATTGTGACCTTGACCTTTGTTGAACTTGCTGATTAAGAACAGGTAAACCCTGTTCCTGAACCAGTTTTTCCAATGCACCAAAATGAACTTTCGTGATGAGTTGAAGTTCTTCGAACACTGGAATATGACACAAAAGTATTCAGTAACAAATGGCGATTTGAACAACACTGCAGTTATGCCCCAGTGGAAGCCTTATCTGTACCAAATCTATTTCAGTTTTAAAATATAGTTAGATCACCTGCAATTAACATTTTGTGAACAATATCTACAAATCAAAAGTTCCTCAGATATTAGACAGGACATAAGATAGGACACTCACAAGTATATGCATAGAAATAGACGATAATTAACCCTCACACAGTGGGTGGGATTCAAACCATTACCCCACAGTGCCTTGCACTGAAGTAACCAAGACCATACCCACTTCCTGTGGCCTAAACAACTCGAACAATGATGCTGACATGGTAATTGTCAGTTCAGTACATGAGGTAAAAGGGTGGAAATATTGTATTATCTCTGCTGACTGCAACTAATTACAAGAGGGCCATGATGGCCCAATATCGCTCACCTGATTATAAACCCTGCACAATTTTCACCCAAAGGAATAATTTGAACATCTTGGTAGAAAACCACAAGATGATGCTACATACCAATTATCAAAACTCTAGGCAGTCTAGTTTTAGGCAAGAAGATATTAATATGTTTTCCCTATATAAGTCTATGTAAAACAGTGACCCCCCGAGTGGGGCCAATTTTGACCCCAGGGGCATAATTTGAAAAATCTTGGTAGAGGACCACTAGATGATGCTACATACCAAATATCAAAGCTCTATGCAGTGTAGTTTTAGACAAGAAGATTTTTATATGTTTTCCCTATATAAGTCTATGTAAGACGGTGACCCCCGGGGCTGGGCCAATTTTGACCCCAGGGGCATAATTTGCACAATCTTGGTAGGGGACCACTAGATGATGCTACATACCAAATATCAAAGCTCTTAGGCATTGTAGTTATAGACAAGAAGATTTTTATATGTTTTCCCTATATAAGTCTAAGTAAAATGGTGACCCGCAGGGTGGGGCAAATTTTGACCCGAGGGGAATAATTTGAACAATCTTTGAAGAGGACCTCTAGCTGAGTCTACATACCAAATATGAAAGCCCTGGGCCAAGCAATTTCGGAGAAGAAGATTTTTTAAAGTTTTCTCTATAATAACTCTATGTAAAACTAAGGGCCCCCGGGGCGGGGCCAATTTTGACCCCAGGGGCATAATTTGAACAATCTTTGTAGAGGACCTCTAGCTGAGTCTACATACCAAATATGAAAGCCCTGGGCCAAGCGGTTTCGGAGAAGAAGATTTTTTAAAGGTTTCCCCTATATAACTCTATGTAAAACTAAGGGCTCCCGGGGCGGGGCCAATTTTGACCCCAGGGACATAATTTGAACAATCTTTGTAGAAGACCTCTAGCTGAGTCTACATACCAAATATGAAAGCCCTGGGCCAAGCAATTTCGGAGAAGAAGACTTTTTAAAGTTTTCTCTATATAACTCTATGTAAAACTAAGGGCCCCCGGGGCGGGGCCAATTTTTACCCCTGGGGCATAATTTGAACAATCTTTGTAGAGGACCTCTAGCTGAGTCTACATACCAAATATGAAAGCCCTGGGCCAAGCGGTTTCGGAGAAGAAGATTTTTAAAGGTTTCCCCTATATAACTCTATGTAAAACTAAGGGCCCCCGGGGCAGGGCCAATTTTGACCCCAGGGACATAATTTGAACAATCTTTGTAGAGGACCTCTAGCTGAGTCTACATAACAAATATGAAAGCCCTGTGCCAAGCGGTTTCGGAGAAGAAGATTTTTAAAGGTTTCCCCTATATAACTCTATGTAAAACTAAGGGCCCCCGGGGCGGGGCCAATTTTGACCCCAGGGACATAATTTTAACAATCTTTGTAGAGGACCTCTAGCTGAGTCTACATACTAAATATGAAAGCCCTGGGCCAAGCGTTTTCGGAGAAGAAGATTTTTTAAGGTTTCCCCTATATAACTCTATGTAAAACTAAGGGCCCCCGGGGCGGGGCTAATTTTGACCCCAGGGACATAATTTTAACAAACTTTGTAGAGGACCCCAAGGTGATGCTACATACCAAATATGAAAGCTCTAGGCCTTACGGTTTCAGAGAAGAAGATTTTTGAAGTTTCCTTTTTGAAAATCTATTTTTAGCCTGTGTGACCTAGTTATACAACGGACTGGAATTTTTTTAACAACTTTGGTAGAGGTCCACCCAAGGAACATTCCTCTTAAGTTTTATCAAATTTGGCCAAGCGGTTTAGGAGGAGAAGTCGTTTGAAGAAATTGTTGACGGACGCACGACGCACGCCGCACGACGGACGACGGACGACGGACATCTCGGTATGACAAAACCTCACCATGACCACATTGTGGTCAGGTGAGCTAAAAACCGCGTCTTTTCAGCAAGTTTTTTTCACATGACAAATGTAAGTAATTTATAAAATAGTACAGAGGGAGACAATTCTTACCTAAACCAGAGTATTGTTTGTGATCCGGGGTATGTATAAGTATTTTCTGTAGCATGTTCACCATGGCAGCAGATGCTAAAACTTTCTCTGAGAGTGGGAGCATAGAGAAATACTCAAAGTCAATCTCAAATGGATTCCTAGGCGCAGGATATGTGCATAGTTTCACCAACTCAGCAATCAAATCCCATACATAAATATCTGAAAAATAAAGACATGTATAACTTTGGTTTATTCAATGCTTCCATTCGCGGATAAAATTTATACATCATTTCTATGATAATTTGTACCGGAGTTGACTATTTTAGCCAAAATACCTTTTATTTATCATAATGCGAAATCTGATTCACGTGTGTTGTCACTTGTGTGTACTGAATTTATATGGCATTATTTTGCAAATAATTAATATACAAATTTGTGAAAAGGCATGAAACATAATGGGTCATTATTGTGAATTGATTTTAGCATCAACTGGTTTTATGAAGTGAAAAAATTTTCTTTACCATTGTTTTTCCATTTTAAAGTTGATTTTAATTTTAGTGGACAATCTTTTTCTCTTGACTCTCCAGTAAGTTTCACTAATCGTTCATGATTGGATCGTACCCAGACATAGGGACAATTGTACCGACCGTAACCAGCTATCAGAAACAGTGTAGACTTGTCATCCTGAAACAGATATAAATAATACTATAAATACGTTCAACGGGACGGGGTGCCTCCATTTGGGGATATAGTAAAAGTAACAAAAGGGTCGTAAATCTGTAAAAAATTGACCCAGTAAAAATTACATGTATCCTTTACGGTCAACTACACATGATGCAATGGATGCTCTACCTGACTTAGCTAATAAGTATTAATTTCAATGTTAAGAGAACTTACAGTAGGTAATGTTAAGAGAACTTACAGTAGGTAATGTTAAGAGAACTTACAGTAGGTAATGTTTAGAGAACTTACAGTAGGTAATGTTAAGAGAACTTACAGTAGGTAATGTTTAGAGAACTTACAGTAGGTAATGTTAAGAGAACTTACAGTAGGTAATGTTAAAAGAACTTACAGTAGGTAATGTTAAGAGAACTTACAGTAGGTAATGTTAAGAGAACTTACAGTAGGTAATGTTAAGAGAACTTACAGTAGGTAATGTTTCTCCTTCGCTAGGTGAGGCCGGTGGTAAACCTACATCTTTCACTCCATGTGTACTCAGGATCATCTGTGATCTCACCGATAACATCAGAGATCGTCTGTAATACAATGTGATAGACATTAACATTGATACAACTATACAAGACAAATTAACCATTTATTTAAAGTCAATCTTCAAATAAATTTACCTTGAGCCTTTTTACATAAATCCAAAATGCTTGAAATATACCATTGAATGTAAAATCATTTAATTTTGATGGGACGAAATTTTGTGGTTATTGGTAAAAAGACCATTTCGATGGGACGTTAATTTGTGGATTTTGCATTTCAGGTAATAAATACAAGGGTCAAATTTATTTTTTGATGGGATTAAATTTTATGGCAGAATATGAACCACGAAATCCATGAAATTTAATCCCCCACAAAAATGAATGATTTTACAGTATTTGGCATAATAGATCAAACAAGTTTTTGTTAAGTTAACTGTTGCATGCAACTGTAAGAGTAGAGTTGTATGACAGCATGAGAATAAAATGCTACTAATGAGAAATCACACCCGACCCAAATGACTCAATAGTAAAGAAAGTTAGCTCAGGTAGAAAAGGAAGCTGTTCTTCTAGAATGTAAGTTTTTGTTCACTAGTATGTCTACAAGAGGTAAAAACAACTAAAATAACAAATAACACTCTATAAACAAACTAAGTTAAGCTTTTATGAAAATTGTATACAAATACATCTAGAACACTTACTGGTCATAAGGTAGATTGTTGGAACTGAAACTCTCAGATTTGGAGATAGAAATCTTCTTTCGTTCTTCTTGTGACATACCAGATTTACCATGAATGGGACTTGATATGCTCTGTAACAAAACATGTATGTCATTCTTAAATTATGTGAAAACGTAAAAATATGATTATTACGAAAAGTAAAGAGAGACATAGTTACAGTGGAACTCGGTTATAACGAAATCCTCGGGACCTTGAAAATTGTTACGCTATATCCGATTTTCGCTATATCAGTACAAAGAAATTTCGTTATATTTGTACGGATATAACGTATTTCGTTATACCATGTATACATGTATAGCCTGTCGTAGAACAAAGTTATGTTGGTCTAAACACATACATTCATGAGTTTGAACAGTATCTCAATTTGAAGTACATATTGCATATAGTTAGTGTGTACATGTAATATTATGTTGATTAACAGTATAAAAAGCACACTTTTATAATTAAGTTTCGAAAGAAACTAGTGTATCTAGTTTCTACGTTCAAAAAGTCTCTGATTTTCATTTGTTTTGATCCAAGTGAGTGTGTATCTTGCAGAATTCCAAATTTAGTTTCCTATGAAATCGCTTTTTGTTTTTTATTTTCCATTTTGTTATAATCATGTTAACTAGCTTACATGTACACCAACGTGAATGAATTAAACACACAATAATGATAGTGAAACTATATTCCCCATCGTGTAAGTATTAATATATATCCAGGAGCGGGTAATGTTGAGTTGATTTGTTATTTAAGTTCATTTTATTGTAAAAGCTGTGTAACTCTGATGAATAATTTTAAGGATTATAATAATGGGTAAGTTATATCGCAAATTTGTATGTCAACGGCGCAAACACTTAAAACACCTCATTAAGATGGTTTGCACAAACACATCGATCGGTTACACCTAGTCACAAAATTTTAATTGCCTTCCTTATAACCGTGCATGAATGCACCTAAATTACTTTATCGGTCCCTAGAAATAATTACGCTATAACCAATTTTTCATTATATCCGATTACGTTATAAGCAAGTGGTGTAACAGTTAAATAAAGAAGGGACTCGGTCGGGGATTTTTTTTTGTTACGCTATAACAGAGTTTTCATTATAAGCGAGTTCGCTATAAGTGAGTTCCACTGTACTTGCATAGGAGATGAATCCTAAATTTAAAATACTAGAAGCTTAGAATGAAAAGCTTGTAAGTACTTATGACCTTATGATACATATATAAAATCAGCATCATTCGGCGCTTCTTATGAGCCTATTTTCATGAAACTTTCCATGTTGATCAAACTTAAGTTGAATCAGCTTGTTTTACCGTAAGTAAAGAGCATTTTTTAGACATTTTTTTCTTGCTTTCTCAAAATATGAATTTTGTACTTATTTACGACTTTCTCATTCTAAACCAGCGATATGTCAGTCTAACACACATTGCCCATTTAATTCTATAATGCATGCATGTCCCATTTACAGTTTGAAAGTATCGTTTCAATATACCTGTGGATGGTTCAAAACACTGAGCACCATTTCTTCTCTCCCTCTCATGTACATTGCAAAGTATTTGAAACCTTTCACCGTACCAAACTTCAGCATTTCTGACAAAAATGACTGTAGTTTCTTTTTCAAAAGTGCTTCTTGAGCCTGGAAAGAAAAAAATCAAAGTTAAAAATTAATGGTACACTACAATGTTGATCAATGATACGGTCGCTGTAACTTATTACTTAAGGGACATATGCCCCCAATGTGCAATGTTGACAGTAAGTATGACTACCAAGAGTTATATTACAACATAATTGAAAGTAAAAAGAATAATGAACTTTAAAAAAGCATTACCGAAATGTTTCAGTTAAAAGGATCATAACTCCTTACAAAAATTAACTTCAACATATAAAGTTGTGCCACTTGTCAAGTAGGTTTGACTATAAATTATAATAATCTAATAATAATTAAACCTATGGCATCAATTTCCAATACATTTGTTTTGATAGCAAACAAAATATTAAACTTTAAGTTTAACCAAATGGCTATATTAAAAAGGGCAATAACTCCTTAAAAATGACACTTGTTTAGTAGGGTTGACTTAATGGCAGTAAGCAAGCAAGTAAAGTGTCAATACAATAATTAGCTATGATAGTAAACAAATATTAAACTTTCTTTAAAACGTAAAAACCAAATGTCTTAGTTAAAAAGGAAAATAACTCTTTAAAAGATCAAATTCGAGTTATGTCACTTGCGTAGTAGGGTTGACCAAGGATTTAAATACATATATTTCTATACCTCCGTGGGTTGACAAATGACAATTTAATTATGTATAAGTAAGTCAACCTGTTTCAATGCAAAAGTTTTCATACTAAATAGTAAACAAATATTGAACTTCAAAAGATCACCTAAAATGTCTTAGTTAAAAAGGACCATAGCAAAATCAACCTAAACTTTAGTAAAGGGGTTTGACAAAATCGGTAGAAAGAAACGAAAGTTGCAATATTGGACTTTTAAAGTTAAACTGTTTTAATAATAAACTTTAACCTGAAGTCTGGACAAACAGTCCAATTTTAGTATGCCACACTGCAGTGGCATGAAAATAATTACAAGACACCAGTTAGGTAGTGTCTACGACCACGGGCATATATACCAAGCCAAAGCTTCAAACACTGCAATGCCTGCCAGATAGCCGAAATTAGATTCATCCGAAAATGTGATAAAATTACTAGCAGTGATTTCTGCCAATGAAAGCAAACTTAGCACATGCCAACACAACACACTTAAAGTATAAGTTTACAATACATGATCGAAAGAAAATACTCACCGCAGAATCCATTTTGTAAACGTAGAATGGCCACGAGAAATAACAAATCTAAATAATTGATTTTCGATAGACGCTTGGATTCGTTAAACAAGCGCTTGTGTGACACTGTAAGTGTAGGAGGAGGAAACTCTGTACCAATATTTTTCCAATATTTTTAAACGGGGTGGTCTCCCTTCCCACGACACTGGTTGCCACAATCTTCTGCAGTTCATCCGCCAAGATCATTCTATACATGGCGTTACATAGACAAAGTTCATATACGGTCCATGATCTAGATTAATAGATTTTGCTGATGTTCAACTGATCAATTGTCATGGATCAAAAGTGTTTTCATGACAAACATGTATTATCAGTCAAGATGTTACATAACATATTCTAGACAATCTGGCAGTATATAATTACAAAAATATTTTTTGGTAAAATGAAATCGTGTAGGTCGACGAAACAAAAATTGTAATTTTTATTAATTATCTGTTTCATATTTCTTGAAGATAATGAAGATAAGATATATTTTCCAATTTGGGGCCCACATATGGTCATACAATTTTGAAATATACATGGCATAAAGTTTGAAATATAGGCTACATTAACAAATAACAAATTCTTACACTACTAAACAACACTAATAACTACAACTAAGAACATATATAGAACAATAAACACATAAATGTTAAAATCCAAAGCAGTCTAAATTATCCAGCATATATATTGATAAACAATCATATATATAATAAAAAAGTGTTTAGCAATTAATGAATAGGGAAAATCGTGACCATATGCTATACATATGTTATTTATAATAGACCCCTAGATCTATATAGATTTACTATCATTGATACCCATATTTTTCCTGATTAGTACGTCCTCGGTTACTTTAATATTAAATTAAAGCCTAAGTAAGACTTAAACCAACCTGTTGTTACAACATCAATATAATAATTGTTACAAATTACGCTTTTGCGATTTAATAAATTGATCAATATCTTTGAATCACGTGATTTTGAATTTTGGCATCAATTTTACTTTCCAACTTTATGTTGTAACTGGGTCATGTGATATTCCGATCGTCATTAAAACATAAACAACTACACACATGTCATATAAGTACGTGTATTTGGTACTCTTTTAGCTGCTCGTTTTAACCATCAACAACGTGTTCTTAATCAATACTGTATCTTTGGTCTTGTCTTGGACTTCTATTCTATAGGAATACAAAAATACCGAGCATAGCCTTTATTTGCCAGTCAGCTTTCTGCTGAAATATGAGGGCATGCTGAATATATGTGCCTCAATCCGGATTTGAACCCGAGTCGCCAGATTAAAATATTCCTTGTTTGAAAAAATATTGACAGTGTGTTAGAGTAACACATAGTTTGTGACTGACTTGATCCACATCGAACTCAAAGGAATTTACGATACCAACGTCACAGAGGGATTTCTAGAAGGAGCGATACAGACTAATACAAGAGGACATAATCTGAAACTTAAGAAAAAACAATGTAAGACCAACAAAAGAAAATTCTACTTCACCAAAAGGAGTGTAGATGCATGGAATAGCCATCCACAAACTATAGTGTCTGCTGAGAAAGTGATACATTTTGAAATTAGATAAGATAAACACTGGGGGACCAAGAACTGAAATTTAATCCTAAAGCGGACCTTAAATTCATAAGTGCAAGAGGAGACAAGATGACACAAGAAGAAGAGGTGGATATAGACGTTTTATAACCTGCGTCTACAGACATTCTAAGGTATCCTAAGGTAATTCCAACTGAGCACTCGTAACTTACTGATGACATAACATTTGCTTTGGTGCCTTTTGTATCTCGACATACTGCCACTGATATTTTAATAAGCAAATGTTATGTCACCAGTTAGTTTTGACCTTAAAATTGAATTATCAAGTTATGAAATTTATTAAATACAACTTTTGTAAGGGGACGGGAGAGAACTCGTGAAATCTCGTTGTACGTATCTTCCGAAAACTCTTCACACGGATTACGCCCCTTTACTTTAAGCGCAGTTTATATTCTTTAAGTATACAGTGCTACGTTAATGAATACGACAATCAGTCTTAGCATTCCATGATTATGTCTGTTGAAAATCATATTTGCAAAAACAAACATGAACACAATGTATGACTACGATCTGTTTGAAGTTTGTGATCAATTTGTATAGCTTGGCTATTTGACGTGAGCCTGACCGTTATGCAAGAATATATTACAAGGTCCTTGTTTTGAACATATAAATTTCCGCAAGCAAATCGTGTGGTATCGGTATTCAAATTTGTGTTTGTATTACATCTCGAGCGTCTTCGTGATACTCCCCAATTATGAAAACATACACTCGGTGTTGTAAACGTAGGCAATATATCGACTGTTAAATTATGCTAATCAAAAGGTCAGGCTCATGTCAAATTGGCCGAGCTATAAATTGACATGCCATGCCATGCGCTGCATCGGGGTCTACCCTGGAATAGTTGAATAATTAGGTTAATGTATGTGTTTATATAGTTTGCTAGGGACAGATCTCATCAAGACACCTCTTAGCCATATAATAAAAGGCTGGGACTCGTTTGAGGGAAATGCTTGCCGAACCTCTTCCTTGAGGACAATTGACCGCACCTCTGTAAGCAAGAGTTGTTGCCCCTGTGAAAAAAATCTGCACCACTTTCAGATCTTGCATCCACCTTTTTCTGAAGCTTGTATGTATGTAAGTATTATTAGAAAAAAACCAATGGGCTTTTTCTACCAGATTGGGTAAGTAAATGAATTTCTGGTCACCAGCTCCTAGACTAAAGACAAATGCTGGATTGACACATACCAGCCACCACATCGATCGTGTGTTTTGGATAACGATACACATCTACAGTGACGGAATGGACGTATTTGTACCTTCTTCGTAAGTCACCGTTATAGCCACGGGTTGATCAGGTTATATGCTAAAGGATAAAACTAAAATATACAGAAAACGTCACTGCTAACGTGTGGTTTCACAACGATCATGTTTGCTGCACAATAACGTTGGCGTAAGACTGGTATTGTGGTTACTAAGGTTCCATGCAATCTGAGCCAATGTGAATCCAATTTGAAGCTTCCCAACTGTGCACAAGCGTTCAGCATACATAATTGTGTGTAATAATGACTCGTACTTTATTTAGATGTACTTTTGTCTGTTTGACAATGGTACGTTTTTGTTGAATGGAAAACAAGCTGTTGCTTCACCAGCGGGCTGCAGCTTTGTTGTTCATTTGTACCATTATTTATCAATATGTCGATTATCCTTTTAAGATAGTTGACCCCATCCACATGAGATTGTCATATCCTATGCATATACAGTTCTGCATCATGATATAGAATTTATTAGTCGGTAGGACAATGAACAATTGGAAGTGACTGTTACGTGTTCGAGGCTCAGAATGTCATCTATTCCCACAACCTACATCGCTTATGTAACGTATTTAATTTCAATGGCACTTCAATTTATAGTTCGAGCCAAGCAGCCAGCGCACCAAGAGAAACATTTTAAAGAATACAAGTGTAACACCTGTAATCTACATCACTCGATTGGAGTTTGCAGATGCTGTAGTAGTCTGTCTAACATACCTTATGTTAAAAAAGACAGCTTCTCAAACATAATCAAGCCCAAAATAAAATATAGCAAAAATTGAAAACGGTGTGCTATTTGATTGATAAAATATATTATCTATTCGGGTAGCCAGACTAAATGCCGTAGGTTAGTACCAGCTTGTGCATGCATACATCAAGTACATCTCGGGATTATTGTTACATAAAGGTGTCTATGTACATGAATGTGTAGAATATAGCCACCTTAACTTGGCTGACTGACTCAATACAGCGTGATTTCAATGTTACTCCGCATGAAAGTGATTAAATATTGAAGGCATTAGCTACATATTCAGTAAGACTAATGGTGGTCGAATGCGGCCTAATAAACCTTTACAAAATTGTCGAGGCAAGTATGATGAGCTTACTGTCAGTGGAATTAAAACGGTAATTACCACCATTACTGATAGCCGTCTATTGTTGCCGATTCTTAGAATATAAAAGAAGCGCGCAATAAAACGCTGAAGCTTTTATCCATGCCGCTTTTGATCGGCGGAGTAATATCTGAAGCTATACATATGTACTTCCGCGATGACAATAAGTCCCGAAAGGATTTTCAGTCTGATTCTGACTCTTTCTAATAAGATGATACCATTAATCTAGCCACCTCATTGTCGGCATTGTGCTGTTTGTCGTTAAAATCAGCGATTCATTGAAATCCAGCTACAAGCGTATTCAAAGACGTTATTGTTCTTGTAACTAGACTGAGACCCTTAAAATGAGAATAAAAACCTGCATCCTTTGGAGTATACACAATAGAATGGAATACTAGGCATGGTGTATAGATGAATCGTGTTTTATAGAATCGTTATCCATGCGAAGATTTCGGCTTCTATTTCACTCTGAAATATGAGCAACATTATATCGCGGTCTGTTTGTTTCATTTAGCGTAATTAATTTTTGCAAAACACAATTTCATATTCTGCTACATACTAGTATTTGATATCTGCTATGATACTGCTTTCTTTCAATAAACAACGATGAAATATTGTCCATAATATAGTCAAGTTAGAATATATTGACAGTGACGTCATCGTTTATGTGTACCCAAAAGATTAAATCCATTGCTTAAATAGGTAGAGTTTTGTGTGGTATTGAACTGTTTGTATAAGCCTTTATACTTGTTTTACACCGTACTAGTGGATTGTTCCAATGTATCACTGTATTCTTATCCTAACTAACATGTACATGCTCAATACCTTAACGAATAACTCTGACACTGTCACTTCACTATACCTTTTTCTTCTTCTTCCATGTAACTTGCAGGGCCCACTCTGGGGGCATTATCGCAAATGTAAGAAATAAAAGTGAGATACAAGGATCTGTATACTTTTATGTTTTATTTGCACTTTCAGATACATGTACAATTTTAAATGTAAAAGTTTTAAGTTATAAATGGAACTATGTTTGTAGATTGTGTAGCCAACATAATCTCATTCGTAGGGGAGAAGGGGGGGGGGTATGTTCATTAGGCACAAGAACATCCACAAGGAGACTATATGCAAGACTCCGAGTATCCCCATTTGTGAAGAGAACATAAGACGTATTTAGGAGCACGCAGACACTACGTAGCACTTTTCTTCTTTGAAGATCAGTCGCTGCGTTCGGGCTATGCATTAGTCCCCGTAAAGACCTGGGTCCGGAATTATAACCAATACTTACACTCAGTACTTGTCATATAATGAGCTATTATTTGTTCTTGGTTGCTAATCTAGGTGGGGAAAATGTATAGAATGGTTATTTGTATGTTGAAAACAATATTTGATAAATTTTCTTTGCCATTTTGTACTATATATGAGGTAAAACGTATTGGTTGAATCTGAGTGCCACATTCTGTACATAAATTACACATATAGCTTATAAGTACACTAAATTACATCATTAAATAATATTTAGTACCTGAGTTAACACAAAAATGGTGACTATTAACCCCAAAATGATTAAATTCAATATTTGAGTGCTGAGTGCAGAGTGTAAGTATTGGTCATAATTCCGGGCCCTGGTCAGAACCAAACGTGTTTGTGTTTTTACGGCCGCTACGATTTTTCGAAAACGCAAGTTGCTTTCTCTGACCGTAAGTGACAGCGCGCATCGTGCGTTGTGCACTTAGCAAGTGAGTTGTACGTGCTAAGAGCGTGCGCATAGCGTATGACCTCCGGACTTTTGTCAAGTTATGGTACAGAGATAAAACTTGCACGTACAGCTTACGTGCGTTATCCGTGCGTTGTCCATGAGTTGTAAGTTGGCAGTAGATGGCACGCACGTCGCACGCTTGTCGCACGTACAGGACGAACACGTAGCCCGAGCACAGCGAAACTCCTCATACACGAAACATGCTGCCCGAAAAACGTACGGAGGCGGCTCTGACCACGTACGAATGTCTACGTTTCACCTTCGTTTTTGCACGAACGGTGTGTTGTGACCGCTTATCACATTGCGGTGCCTACATGTACATACACATATCTACTAGCATCACCGTGCCTAATGATTGAATTCAACCATATCCCATTCCATGTATAGAAACTTTGAATTGTGGTTTTCATTAATCATCTATTTGCTCATATATCGAGAATTGTTTAATTACAATAATGCCAGGGAATACAATGTTTGTTCCATACTTTATTCCAACAATTGTGCCTGAAATACCAGGGACATATTAGCTGTTTCACCGTGTGTTTGCACAATACGTGTACAATGCATAACAAAACATCCTTTCTTATTACAACATTGTACTTACAGAGACTCTCAAATCTCCGGCAGTTTCCTATGACAAGAAAACACAGCTCAAAAAGTTTGTTAGATTTTCAAAAGATATTTATTCTGTGATATTCGAATACAATAGCCACAATAATTCTGGATAATATCAAAGTCTATAGCGCATCTGCGTCGCTATTCCTTGTATAGAATCTCGAACAATGTCGCTTCATAGAACAAGTTCTTTCTCTTTGAATTTGCCCATTTCATACATTGGAATTTCATTTCCGTCGGCAGATGAGTTTATTCAGGAGCTGAACAATGGTACCCTTTCTCTCTTCTACTTGTGTTAGGCCAAGTTTTTAATCCTGGCCATTTTCAAGCGCCTTTAATTGACGGGGGGATGACCACTTGAATAGAGCGATGGACAAATACGCTATAGAAATAGTTCTCGGCTTCAATGCGCTGAATAGAGCTGCAGGCACACAACTGATTCTGGCTCCGTAATCTTATTGCGTGTAAATGAAAATGCTTTGTTGTCCATTGAAATTGTATGTGACAAGATTATCTCGATAATTTACTGGTTTATTAACATGTTTGGTTGAAGCTATGGTCTGTAGTCTAATTATAGAATACCATACAGTCTCCCTCGGCTGTAGTTGTAGTTACGTCTTTAAGGACGAGAAAATAAAATATTAACATAAGACCAACGACGTTCTACAAACTGTACTGAATATTACCACCATCTTGTGGACAACATTTAATTATTTCTCGTTTTTGTCATTTCCTTAAACATAATTTACTCGTCCTTCGCTGGTTAAGCGTTAGTCTGGCCACCCGACTAATCAAACAAATACTAATAGCATAACTTTTTTAAAATTTTGCTAGATTTTATTCTGGGCTTGATTATCTATGTTTGAGGATGCAAAGGGAAATAATTTCATGAAAAATGAGTAGATTGAGGAGTTGTCTTTCTAAATCTAGGGTATGTAAGACAGACTAGTTAAGCATGTACGTCTTAATTTCGTTCCACTAGTGGAGAAGAACATACCCACTATACTATTAGACTGCTTTTATGTGTTGCTCGACACACTTTCGTGTAAAGGTGGTTATTTTATATAGAAAAGAATCAACTACAATATTAGCTCCGAGAAGTTAGCAGCAAGGTCCAAGTTCGTAGTTCGAAATTCATTTCGATCTGCAGGCGAATAATGAGCTAGCAGTGAGTTTTTTATTATGCCCTCCCCCCATATTTGATGATGGGGTATATTGCTTTGCACACGTCTGTCGGTTTGTCGGTCTGCCTGTCGGTAGACCAAATGGTTTCCTGTTCAATAACTCAAGAACACATTGTCCTGTTATCATTAAACTTGACATGGAGGTTGGTCAAGGTCAAGATCAATGTGACCAAATGGTTTACGTTCAATTACTCAAAGATCAAGGTCACTATAGGTTTTACCATTTTGTGAACCAAATGGTATCCGTTTAATTACTCAAGAATGCTTAAGCCTAAGATTTTCAAAATATACACGGATTATATTTATTGATCGAAGGTCAAGGTAACTTTGGTCTTTACCACTTTTGACTATTTAACTTCCAAATGGGAGCATACATGTTTACAAAAATCTCTGGTTCAACATCGTTTCGACAATTTCGAGCTGGTGTCTAGTATCGTACTTGATGAGAAGTCGAATTTCGCGCTAGGTTCGAATTTCGTGTCAGCTACGACTGCTAACTTCTCGCCAACTTATAATATTATTGAAGGGTAAGACCACTGCGGTATAACGTACACCGGATATTGCTTGTAAAGGGAGTAATATTATGTATTTTAAGTACATGAAATGGAGACCAGGGTGAGTTTAGAGACAAAATTTTCCAAATTACTGACTTCTTATGCATATCCCAATTGAGTTTTAACTTCTTCGGGCATTTTGGTAACTTTATAGCACACTTTCGTATATCAGATATTCACAGAAAGGTTAAAATGAACCAGTATTATGCCGTTACTCACTGGCAAATATTGACAGCAGTACTTTACAAGCTTCTGGAGTTGGTATTACCAAATTGTAGATTTTTTGAACTGGCCATTTTGTTAATATTGAACCCCAAAATGTCGTGACTAAATTTCATAAATATTGTTCGAAAAACAACTAAGATACATCCAAAAACAGATACGCGTGCGTGTACGGAGTATTGCTGTTTAGTGTACGGAGTATTGTACATCAGCGCAACGTTAGTGTACGGAGAGTATGGCTTAATAAAATTAGTAAATAAAGTATGTAAATGGACAATTTTATCGTATTATTTAGCTTGTATCTATGCAATTCTTTGAGAGTCATGCTTATGGTTAAATGGTAACTAATGGCATTCACATCCATATACACACCAAGGTTTATTTCTTAATCTCTCAACTATTTCAGATGCTGCAATGAGGTTCCTTTGATATGACTTACATTCAACGTTGCTAATTCAAAGTATTGGACACTGTAGTAGTTTTGTGTTTGTCTAATGCAGTTGCTCAGCTATGACCCTTTACTGTTTGTGAAATACACAGTTACTAAAGAAGTTTCCCATAAAATTCAGGGAGAACTTGGAGCTAGGATTAGCTTGTTACATTAATTGCTTCATGTGGTCCATACAATCCAATCGTAAATAAATAGGTACATATTTATATAAGTTATTTTTACAAAATAACGCTGATTATACCTTTTATTTATTCAATTTGTGTGACAAATAGTGACTGCAAGTAAAAGCAATACTCTGTACACAATACAGTAATACTCCGTACACCAGAGAGCAACTATATAGCAATACTCTGTACACTAACACCTGCATTTATTCTCGCAATGCGCCGTCATTTTCGATTAGTTTCGGATACTACATTTGCAATATATCTTTGTAACAAGAATGACAATTCGCTCGATTCAAGTTGAGTATTTTAACGAAAAATATATACAAAAACATCTAATTTCGACAGATCGAGCTTACTTTCTGCGTGAGTAACGATACGAGTTTGGTCTTTTAATCACGCTTTTAAGAAATTTCCTAGCAATTTACTGGTTGCACAGGCTAGGAAAATTTATTGAGGAGATATTTTTGTATAAAATGTACATTAAACACACTCATAAAAAACTAAAATTCATCTCTGAACTTACCCTTGTCAATACAAGAATGTCGCGAAAATTGATAATATTACTCATCTTGCTAGCAATATCCGGTGTACGTTATACCACAGTGAAGACGTAACGCACACATGTGTAACGCTTCTGAAGTCGAACAGCCTTTTGTTAAAAACGCCACTACTATCAGTAATAAGTACAATGGATAAAACTCTGCACCAAATAAAAATAGTAATTTTAAGTTGTGAATATCTAGGTACGACACTCTCAAGATTGTATGTGTTTTTAACAGAGGAAAACAGAAAAAGACACTATAGTTACATATAAAGTAAGATTATGGAATATTTGATTACTGTAAATCATTTAATTTCGATTGTACGAAATTTCGTGGTTTTGGTAATTGCATATATTTGCATATAGTTGCATATGTTACATACTAACGTGCGTAATAGTTTCTTAAAATGATACAACATGGTTAATTACCCACTTGGCAGACATAAAAAATACCATTTTCAATGGGACGTGATTCGTGGATTTTGCATTTCAGGTAATGAATACAAGGGTCAAAACTATTAGGCTAGTGGCCGAGGGGTGATTTTTGGTCGGAACCCCTCCCCATGGTAGAACATTTCACAACCTGTTTTTTATTAAAGCGGGAGACATTGTGCGTTGGAAAACGATGGTTGTGAATCTGGGATCAATGTAGGTCATTGTGAAAATCGACGTTTTATGTGTGTTTTTTAGTATTTTGAGAGGCAATTTTATGACGTATTTTGTCTATGTACAGAACAAGGCAGGTACGATTAAGCCCAGGAAAAGCAAACCACACTCGTTATTATTGTAGGATCATATTGCATTATGGATGGCTTATAACATCTAAAAAATCAGCTCTTTAATAGCATGAGAAATCATACTTTTGGGGTAAAAACATAAAAAAATATAAACGAAAAGTGCGAATTTTAGGAATCGGTGCACCACAATTTCATATATCAATCTATTCGAAATAAAATTACTTGGGTGGGGAGGTAGTAATCTGCAGTTTAATATATCAAAAATCTATTGACCAGCTATTACTCAAATTGCGATAATTTTGGGTTAAATTGTCATAAAAACATAAACTAAATGTGCGAATTTTAGGAATCGGTGCACCCCAATTTCATATATCAATCTATTCGAAATAAAATCACTTGAGTGTGGAGGTAGTAACCTGTAGTTTAATATGTCAAAATTCTATTAACCAACTATTACTCAAAACGCGATAATTTTGGGTTAAAATTGTTAAATTTATAAACGAAAAGTGCGAATTTTTGGAATCGGTGCACGACAATTCCATATATCAATCCATTCGAAATATAATCACTTGAGTGTGGAGGTAGTAACCTGTAGTTTAATATATAAAAAATCTATTGACCAGCTATTACTCAAAATGCGATAATTTTGGGGTGAAATTGTTAAAATTATAATCAAAAGTGCGAATTTTGGGAATCGATCGACTACAATGTCATCTTTCATTTCATTTGAAAGGTTATCACAGCGAATTATGGGTATGAAGGTCAGGGTGAATACGTCGAGGTCCTACTTGCCGAATTTATGTGCAAACTCGCTAAATTTGGGGCAAAAAATAAGCAAAAATGCGATTTTTTGGAATCGGTGGATTGCAGAGTCATTTACGAAGTAATTTGAAACAAAATCACCCCAATGAGTACATAATAATATATAGTTTAGGCTGTTAGAATATCTTAAGCATGGGTACACGGAAAATGAGATATTTTGAGGTAAAACATCACGAAAAATGAACAAAATCGTGAATTTTGAGAATTAGTAGACGACAATGTCATTTATGATTTTATTTGATATTGAACAATCGTGTCGTGTATGTATAAAGTCAAATGTGAAACATAACATGTAGCGTCTGGATATTGTTGGAATTGAGATATTTTATCCCAAACCTCTAAACCGAAAAGCTGGATGTTTGGAATCAGCAGAATACAAAATTTAATTCATTCATAGTTTATTAATCTAATTGGAACAAAGTAACGTCAGTTAAAGATATCTTGAACTAAGTGAATTTGAAATTGTATACAATTCAATGTTTTGAGGTTAAGCCGTACAAAATATAAGATACATGTACTAGTATACGACAGAGGAAAGCCAATCAAATAAGCTCATCATGAACAATTGGTGCCCTGTTGAGCTGAAATATTACCCCAACATTTGAATTTTCCAGAAATGTTCCTATGTGTTTTCATTAGCAGATTAATCTTCCTAGCGATAAAGGATATCAAATCGCCTATTGTTACAACCATCATGAGTCCTATCGGATGCTCAACACTAAAAACGTACATGTACATGAAATATGTTCTTGTGAATTCCAATGCCGTTTAAGCCAATACATCTATAAATATCAAATGTCACTAAAGGTACGCACCAAGACTTTTTATAGACTGCAACACTTTAATCGAACCTTATTAGTATCTACATTGTACGATATATTAATTAATGGATACGACTGGAGACTAGGTCCCACTGAAGAAATCCCCATCGGCGATGTGGAATGAAAAAATAATGCATTCATTGAAATTTCCCGGTGTAGGCATACTCGCGATGTAAATGCAAATGTAGATTTCTCATAACTCCCAAGAAGCTTCCCCAAGTCCAGAGCATCCTGTTCCCGAAGCTCATTTAGTTTCATCGAGAGTGCATCTTTTTGAATGATTGGAAATTGAGATTAACACTCGTTATTTCTTAACCACTGCGGGTTTGAATAACACGCATAGCTGCTCAGTAAGATAGACAGGTTGGAAATAGCCACTAGGTTTAATGCTCTTATAACCAGCGCTTTTTCTGGTGGTCAAAATCAGATCATGTGCATGTCTTATGTCTGTACAAATACCTACATATTCATGTACAACTCAACGTTTGTCCAGAGTAATGCTATTGAAACTAGTTGTTGGTCACAACACCATTACCCCGTAATTGTACCCCGCCATATTGCATACATGTATGGATATAAATTATATTTGTTGTTTTAAAATAATATTTTACAATCGAACGAGTGTCTCAATCTACACGATATGTTCTGTTTAATTTGATTCGGTTCGGCTTTGTTTCGTTCTGTCCTGTTTTGTTCCGTATATAATAGCTTGGTATCATGTGTTATGATTCAGCTGGGGTTATGGTGTTAAATTGTTTTATGTTTTTATGTGTTACCCTTGAATACGGCGCCAATAGAAAGCATTGGTGTTTTAGTAGATTAAGAACAATCAATATTGATTAAAACTTACAATATTTAACATAGTATCGGGTATGCGACATGTTCCTCGCCAACGTCTTCATATCATGATTCTAATGAACTATTTTAGTTTGTTAGACACTTCGTGGCTGAAATCGCTGGGTAAATTATGTATGCTGAACTTATATCAGCCGTGTTCATACGGTTAACAAGCATAATCGGGAGAGTGGGATGGCCAATTGAGAGCTTCATAACTGTCCTTTTCCGTAAAGTCGATTACAAGAGCAGTGCAATGACGGACATCATACAAGATATAATTACAAACGTATATTCAAAGCCCCAGTGTCGGTGTTGCTCGGTGATCCTGGCAGACCTGTATTATTGCTAGCAGTAAAGCTCTAAACCTTCTGTTCCAGTGACATCTAATGTTGTCATTATGACATCTGCATACCCATTCGTATGATGGTCAAGTTCGCTTCCTCCTACCTTCCAAGTCATACTATATTTTTCCATATATAAACAATATTTACAAAAACCGCGTGACCAAGATTAATGTTACTATGGTTATAAAACATAAAGTAAGCTTACTATAATTATGTTCTTACTGTATAATTTAATTAACCAATCATACATCAATTTCCTGCATCAATAGCGATACTCAGATTTGGTGATCCCTCGTTTTCGTTACACCATAGCATGACCTATCAGTGAAGTCAATGTATAATTGTTGACTCATCCATTGTAGAAAAGTACTCAAACTACCAAGGTCGTTTTGAACGAGCATGGCCCATGTCATGGAGCGTATGCATGGTATTCTCGAACACAGAACTCCTTCATGTAACATTGACCAAATTATTATTTTTATAATTGTATGAATATGTATCCTGTATGCGTTGTTTGAGTTAATTCGAAGTAGGGATGGCGTGTCAAAGAGCTTGAACCATTATGAACCAGTCACAGCTTCAATGGTAGTCCGCTTTGTCAACACCATGTAGTACACCTGATTTCAATGGACTGGTTTTCACTGTTTGGTGAATACCACAGACGACCCTCACCCGGCTGTAGGTAGTACCTCTCCCAAATATTCCACCAGATCGTCACATGTCTACTATGTAGGCATATTTCGTATGTCACTATAAATAAGGTTGAAGCTAACACCGAATGATGCTGTACCCTAATATTGAACGATAGAATGGGACAACAGTTTTGAAATCTTAAATAACATATTATTTACCACATTTTGTAGTGGATTTTATCAAATCAGATCATCAATGACACTGTATTCAACTGATTCCGAATTTTCACATTCTTAGCTTATTTTTGTATTTTTTTATCCCAAATATCTCAATTAAAACAGTAGCCGAATACTACATTTCTGATCTCTTAAACTGCATGTAATTACAAACATGTCACAGTTGTTCAACATCACATAAAATCATTAATGAGATTGAAATCTACCGATTCTCAAAATTCACAATTTTGGTTCTTATTTCGTAATATTTTACCTCAAAATACATAATTTTGCAGAGTACCTAGGCTTAAGATATTTTTAAACTACATATTATTATGTGCTCTTTGAAGTGATTTGGTTTCAAATTACATCATAAATGACACTGCTGTCCACCGATTCCAAAAAAAATGCTTTTTTCGCTTATTTTTGTGAACTTTTACCCAAATTTACCGAGTTTTACACAGATTCCAGCAAGTAGAGCCTCGACGTATTAAATCTTACCTTCATACCTACATATCGCTGTCATTAACTATCAAATAAAATGAAAGATGACATTGTAGTCGACCGATTCCAAAAGTTCGCACTTTTTGTTTATAATTTTAACGATTTCACCCCAAAATTATCGCATTTTGAGTAATAGCTGGTCAATAGATTTTTGATATATTAAACTACAGGTTACTACCTCCCCATTAAGGTGATTGCATTTCGAATAGATTGATATATTGAATGGTCGTGCACCGATTCCAAAAATTCGCACTTTTCGCTTATGATTTTAACAATTTAAACCCAAAATTATCGCATTTTGAGTAATAGCTGGTCAATAGATTTTTGATATATTAAACTACAGGTTACTACCTCCCCATTAAGGTGATTGCATTTCGAATAGATTGATATATGGAATGGTCGTGCACCGATTCCAAAAATTCGCACTTTTCGCTTATGATTTTAACAATTTAAACCCAAAATTATCGCATTTTGAGTAATAGCTGGTCAATAGATTTTTGATATATTAAACTACAGGTTACTACCTCCACACTCAAGTGATTTTATTTCGAATAGATTGATATATGAAATTGGGGTGCACCGATTCCTAAAATTCGCACATTTCGTTTATGCTTTTTTAACAATTTAACCCAAAATTATCGCAATTTGAGTAATAGCTGGTCAATAGATTTTTGATATATTAAACTACAGATTACTACCTCCCCACCCAAGTGATTTTATTTCTAATAGATTGATATATGAAATTGTGGTGCACCGATTCCTAAAATTCGCACTTTTCGTTTATTTTTTTTTATGTTTTTACCCCAAAAGTATGATTTCTCAAGCTATTAAAGAGCTGAATTTTTTACATGTTATAAGCCATCCATAATGTAATATGATCCTACAAAAAAACGACTGTGGTTTGCTTTTCCTTGGCTAAATCGTACCTGCCTTGTTCTGTACATAGACAAAATACGTCGTAAAATTGCCTCTCAAAATACTAAAAAACACACATAAAACGTCGATTTTCAAAATGACCTACATTGATCCCAGATTCACAACCATCATTTTCCAACGCCCAAGGCCTCAGCCTTCAATAAAAAACAGGTTGTGAAATGTTCTACCATGGGGAGGGGTTACTCCCATTTCTAAGCACCTTTTTGAGGTTTGGCCACTAGCCTATATTGTTCGATGGAATTTAATTTCATAAGAAGATGAACCACGAAATCCACGAAATTTAATTCCCCACGAAAATTAATGATTTTACCGTATTATCAAAACTGAAGTTGGGGCGCGAATTTTATGAAGGGTTGATTGTGTTCTTGCAGTTTCTTACCTTTAAAGGATTGCCAATTTTCAGAGCATGTTGTAACACAGTAATGCTACGGTCACAATGCTCGTACGATGTCCGCACGGATTTACCAACTCGTACGAGTCTGAAATATTTTAATCCTAACGGTATTTGCATCTGGTCACAGCTCGTACGGATTTCGTACGAGTTGTACTGAGAATGTTTAGTTTTCAACAGATCACCGAGTCCTCTACGAGTTGTGAAAATCCGTACGAAGTTCGTACGAGTCTCGATATCCGTACGGGCTCCGTACGCACGTCGCGCGAGTTCAGAAAAATCAACTAGTACGGAGCTCGTACGGAGCTCGTCAGGCAAATGTGACTAGGGTATACGGTGACCAGACCACGCTATATGGCAATGTATAAGCAACAACTGATTCTTTATCAAATAATTCATTATGTCTGATATTTCTGATATTTCTGATATTTCTAACTAGCTTATTTGCCTCCAAGTCGGAATGGTCGAGGTCACTACAGTGATTGGTGCCGGTCAAATAGCTGACCGATAACCTTTTGAGGCATGTGATGCCTTTCCATGAACATTTTGTAATTATTATCATGTTCAAAATTGTATAACCACTTATTACTCTGTTACTTTGTACATATTTTGTTCAATATCCTCTTCACGGAGGGAAATAAAGAATTGAATTGTCATTTGGACAATCCATTTTTCATTTAAGTGCAATATATATACATTGTATACATATATAATATAAAAACGACTAAAGAAAAATAATCTAATTTTTGATTTTTTAAATGAATGAAAAATCTTTTGTATGAGGGATTTAATTTTTTCATTGAGTTGTGGACTTTGCATAATGCAGAGTTATACGGATATTGTTTAGAGATTGAATCATTGAACAATGGACTTCGTTTTATCCATTTGGTCCAACAAAGCTTACGTACAGCCGCTATTATAAGTATAACAAAAGCGTATTGCCAGTTGTGAATGGGGCTTTCGCATTTCATTTTGCTACAAATTCGATATGTTTTGTTCCATTTCTTTATAATAAATAGTACTAGTTCGCTTTATTAAACGTTTTCACAAAGACTCTTTTCTCCTGATATAGGTTTCCGTATTGACTACGTTAAAAGGCCAAACAGAGCTGGCTAATATCTCGACCGTTTCAGTGTAACATTATTTTCTAAACATTTGGTATATACAATATACAGTAGCCGGGGAGCAAAAGGAATTAATCAATTTCAATTGTGACTGTAGAAAATAGAATAATAGACTAATAATTGTTGGCAATACAGTGAACCTACGGAGGCTGGTGATTTGATTGTGGAGAATTCAAATGACCGGGTAAGTTAAGACTTTTCAATTTTCATAAAGTAGTTTCAATTATTTATAATGATATGATGTAGTATTGTTCTACGTAATTACCATATTGTATTGTTGTTTGTATTGTTGTTTACCAAAATGGCACTTTATTCATGCTTATATGAATATTAAACGAAATTGGTATTTTATTATAAAAGCCAACGCTTGCCTCATAAAAAACTTTCGTGGTACATGTACGTGATATTTAATGACAAATTACGTTGAAACTTAGAAGCATTTATATTGTTGTTTAACTAAATGGCATTGAATTTATGCTAATATGAATATGAAACGAAATTTGTCATTTTTCTCCAAAAAAACCAACCCGCTTGACTCATAAAAATACTTTCGTGGTATATGTACGTGCTCTTTAATGACAAATTACGTTGAAACTGGGAAGCATTTCAATTAAATGTTTACGATTTACTCGAAGCAAATCGACATATAAATACATCTTTAGCCATTTACATAAATCAGTAAACTATGACCTAGGTAATTGTAGACACATACAATGTAGTTAAAGCAATTTAAACACATGAAACCAGCGTCAAAATGGTCAATAAGATCTTACGAAGCAGCGATAATGTTTCCCGTCTCAGTTTCATAAAATGAACCTTTATTAAATGATAATATTCAGAGTGAATGTTCCCATCTCCCGAAGCATCCCAAGAAGAAATCTAATGTCCAAGGGAGATTTTGCTCAAATCAGAGCCTGCTCTTTAAATTTTTCTGTAATAAACTGATGAGTTGGCACATATACAGTTTGTTTCGATATCATAAGCACAGACCTGCTTATGCTACGGTCACATTGCTCGTACGATGTCCGTTCGGATTTACCAATTCATACGAGTCTGAAATATTTTACCCATAACGGCATTTGTACGTTCTTAGCAACTGGTCACAGCTCGTACGGATCTCGTACGAGTTGTACAGAATGTAAAGTTTTCACCAGATCACCGAGACATCTACGAGTAGTGAAAATCCGTACAGTGCTCGTACGAGTCTCGATATCCGTACGCGCTCCGTGCGGGCTCCGTATGGACGTCGTGCGAGTTCAGAAACGTCAACTCGTGCGGAGCTCGTACGGAGCTCGTATGGAGCTCGTAGGGCAAATGTGACTAGGGTATTACATAGGCTGTAATGTATATTATAATATCATCATTGTTTGGTTCTATTCAATCTCATACCTTACTCCATTTATATACATGTATAAATTAGAAATGTGTCCATGTGTAGTAGTTACGACCTAATCATTCTAAGCCATCTATATGGACAAACAAGCTCGTTATAATTAGTCAAGTTTAAACAATATTAATTTCGATAGTCTTAAATACAGGTGCAGGTGCAGTTCGTGATAATTATAAATAAATAAAAGATTGGAAAACATGATTATAACTTTTCTAAATTCCGCTTCTTAAGTGAAGTAAGTGGCTCCTTATATAAGTCAATCAGTTAAAATAAGTTACTTATGTTTTGAACATTTCCGTTTATACTAATGGAACACTTTGAAATATATCAATATTCGACTATGAAAAATATCCGAATGGCTTCAATACAAGCGCCTGCTAATCTGCAATTATGGTAATTGGGAATCATTTAATCTTTCCCACGTGACTTGTATATTATCAAATATTTGAAAAGAGGTTTTGTCCACTGCGATATGGAGACTATGGCAGAACCATTGGTTATTGAAAGCGGCTTTTCGTCAGCCCTCGCTGGTCTTTTATGTGCCGACAATACGCTTTTGAACGCTATTTGATGATAAATGACATGTAAGGGATAAATTCTACAGTATTGTTCCCACGTATTGTTACAATATTGTAACGAATTCTAAAGCGAAATCCATGATATCAGTTTATGACGGTACGTAGCCAATATGCTGCATTCACAGCTACGCAGTTTTATCGCTGTTAGTTTTGTGAATACATAAAAAGTTAAAAGCCTATTCACAGGGCTATATGAAATCTATACAATTTTTGCACAAAAAGGCATAAAATCCCTTAACTTTCAGTCAACGCTAGTAGACATTATACCAAATACAGGAGTCGGGTTATATGTTTCGTAGTGAATACAAGTTTCATATTTTGTGTGTTAATAAAAAAATATTTGGTGGATTTCTGAGTGTGATTTTATATACATGTATAGCTATATTCCATTCATACAGTGCTCATATACCCATCACAACATTGACTCGACGTAAGTACATTTTGTGATCATTTAAGCTTTGTTTACATCTATGACAACATATTACAGTCTTAACTACATATCGTACATAATTAACGGGCTGTGGGTTCGATCATATACGTTACTGTTAGTCATTTCAAGAGGGCGTGCTAATGTTGCTCTTTCTCCTAACATTTATAGGAAGCATACCCCCTTCTCTCGTGGCATAATGGTCCATGTACGGCGGAATAATATTTGTTCGGATCCTGGAATGGAAGGGACCGTTCTTACTTGATAAAATCCGTAAAATCTAATAGTGAATTTGCCACGAACTATGAAGATGGCATACATGTATGGAATCGACTGTCATTATAAATGTCTTGATCATAATAATTATACTGTAAAATAAATACTTTTCGTGGGGAATTTAACGTGGATTTCTCGGTTCACCATCAACCATCACTAAATTAAATCAAATCCCGTCGAACAATAATTTTCACACTCGTATTTATTACCTGAATTGCAAAATTCACGAATTAACATCCTTTCGAAATAGCCATTTTTACTAAAAAACACGAATTTTCGTCACATTGAAATTTACAAATTCATCACATTGAAATTTACAGATTTTACAGTATCTTATAATCTAACGGAAGTGCACTTTCTAGATTCATTATCAATCATGTTTGTATCACACACATGACAAGTTCTAATATGTAACGAAACACCTCCAATTGTCTACGATAAACCATCATTTTTTTTTATCAGTAAAAATATCAATTGAAACAGAAAACCACAGAACGTGCCTATATTGACTCATGTGCACTCTTTGTGATATGGACAACTTGATGCATGATTACCTTATTAGTCAATCAAATAATGTTTGTCGTGATAGGCTTTTAATTAACCTTCGAGTTTGTCAAAAAACTCGTACGGTCGATTCAATAAGTAATACTTATAACAACAGTAATAAGGGATACAAATACTAATCTCATTCGAACGAATAGCGAGAACTACCATTAACTCAGTTACACAAAGTTAAACCTAGATAAACATAGTTTACCTGACGGACGAGCCTATGTTTAAAACGTTCGCATTTAACTTCCATAAATCTATTACAGCTGATACTGTTAGATTTATGATCAAACCTATTTAAACTCAACCTATCATGGCAGCCTTCACTCAGGTAATCCACAGTTTTTTTTTATTCCTTTTTAATTGGCCATGAATTATAAACTAACGTGTCATGGTTCATATTTTATCTGTCAGGACAATCTAGCCGATATTGTACGTTGTGTTAATCATTTATTGGCCATAATTTACAATCTTACATAACATTGCCTAACATTTTCTGGAAGACAGGATGCATCACGTTAACACGTTCTGTGTTCGTACCGCTGCCACCAATGTTGTCCTCTTCACAGAACCTAGTGTCTGGCAGAGGGGGTATACATCAATATAACGTTTACACGTTCGGTGTACCTACCAATGTCACCAATGTTTCCACTTTCTTGAACCTTCCAATGTAAGTCGTCATGATAATACATAATCTATCTCGGATGAGTTCAACATTAAAATCTCTATAGACAATCGGGAGTAATGGTCTTGTGGTTTCTCAAAGTTTAGATGCCTTGACAATGCATATTTCCTTAATTTAGACAGGACCGGTTTACACTCGCTGTCACAGTGTACATGATTAGTTAGATTCCTTATTGTCAATATTTCGGAATGACGTTACACATAACCAGTCAGTTTCTCTCCCAAGTCATACTGAATTTATGACTCTTTGATTTTTCAAAGGATGTGACAGTTTGGCACGTTTGCTTATCTGTAATGCCAATTTATCAATATTAAAAACGGCTTATCAATTAAAATGCCGGAAAATTGGACTTAAGCATAAGATACATAAACTACTAGATCACGATCATAGCATACCACTATATCCGCTAGTCAACGTATGCTAAAGTACTCGAGTTTCCCATCCTCGAAAACCCAGCGGTGACTGCACTCCCGTACTCGCGAGTGCAGGAGCGGGGTGTAGCCTGGGTTTTCGAGGATGATGTTTTCATCACACACCCATATTCAAACCTTTAAATTCTTCTTATTTTGTATTATACTTTCATTTATCATTGCTCTCTTCTTACACTTGTCATGGTACAATTCGTCACTTATCTTATTAAAAATGTCTACAAGACTGACAGGTTCACTCTGCTAGGCTGCTAGGCTGCCAAGTTCACACTTTCTAGGCTTCTAGACTACCATGTTCACGATTGCCATGCTCCTAGGCTGCAAGGTTCACACTTGCTAGGCTCCTAGGCTGCCACGTGCACTATTGCCATGCTCATAGCCTGCCAAGTTCACAGTTGCTAGACTTCCAGGCTGCCAAGTTCACGATTGCCATGCTTCTATGCTGCCAAGTTCGCTCTGCTAGGCTGCCATGTTCAAGCTAATATGCTGCCAAGTGCACACTTGCTAGACTCATAGGCTGCCAAGTGCACGATTGCATTACTTCTAGGCTTCCAAGTTCGCTCTGCTAGGCTGCCAAGTTCAAGCTAATAGGCTGCCAAGTTCACACCTGTTAGGCTCCTAGGCTGCCAAGCGCACGATTGCCATGCTCCTAGGCTGTCATGTTGATAGGCTCCGAGGCTACCAAGTTCACGCTGTTAGGCTACCGACTTACATTTCGTTATGCTTGCTCTCCGCAGCTGCTCGGAACGGTCCCGGTTTGGTTCCGGTTCTTGCTGTAGATTGTCGGTATATGTATATTAGTCATACCTAGTCTCGTGTTCCGAAGTATATGCATTCATGTATTATTCTTTTAGAACTATAAAAAACTATTATTTTATTCAAAATGATCCAATTTTCAATATAAAAGATTCCTGTACGTTGCCATATTTGAATCAAAGACAATTCAATCAAACGACCTAGCTATTTATCTCAGCATAATACAAAATTTATTGATAAAATAATAGCAACACTACAATTAGTTATGTTGCAGTACGGGTATACCAGCCATTGTTTAATGCATTTTGATATTACATAGACTCTTCTATGGCTTATTAAAACCCGAACAAAAGCACTGGGGACGACGTATAAAGACTGTTTGTTATTTGATTGAATGCAAATTAAATTGCTTATTTATAATATTTCGATAGTTGTTTTATATGTTATCATTGTCTATTGTTCGTACATTAGAACCCTTTTGTACCAATTTCTATGTCGATTTGTAGGCTTTTCTATAGCATAGAAAAATCACATAGAGGCGTATTTGACAATAACGATGTTTTATTAAAATCTTCATTTATAACACATGACTGTAAACACAGTTAGATCAGTCGTAACTAGAAATTAACATTTTATTTAATGCATGGAATTAATTCTGAATTTGTTATTGTAAAACTACCTTTTGTGTTTATATGGACTCACATATTGGACAATACAACTGTATTACAAAGGAAGCTTTTGTATTATGAAATTTCTAAACATTTCATCAGTTATCATTATTTGATTGATAGACACGTGAATTGATTGCTCTGAAATCAAAGCATCGAAAAGTAAGTTTTATTGGACATTATTCGTATTTTAGAGAGAATACACAACATATAAGAGTGCTACTTATAAGCCTAATTACTGTATGGCTCATTGGAATACTATAAATTTCCACTTGTATGACTTATTGCGATTGAAAGCACATGTTACTTTCAATCACTGTACGATTTAATGTTGGACTATATAATTCAATTTGTATGGCTTATTAGGCGATAACCGGAAGTTTAGTTAAATACACTGTGAAATGCTGTTGTACTTTTGTATATTCTATATTCTATTCGGATATTCTCGATAACCTAGTGGTTAAGCGTTCGTTTCAAGTGTGGGAGGTCCTGGGCTTGACCCCAGGCCGCGCCATACCAAAGCGCCATAAAATGGTACCAGAAATTCCCTTGCTAGACGCTCAATAGTTGTAAGGGAAACTGGTTTGTCTTCTGTTATACCCTCGTAGCGATGCATAACATCAGGGATGAGGTGTCGAAAGTGATTAATATTAAGTTGGAAAAAACTTGTTTAATCAACCTTAAATGAATTAGTATAAACTAATTATATTCGGATCGCGTTGAAAGCATCACATTGTATATTATACATACGTATTACGAATCATTTTAGTTTCTCTTTTATTGACTGTTATATAACGTCATTACTCATGTTTGTGTTGTATATACATGGGTAATACATCCAATTCTTTTTGCAAAAGTAATAACTACTTTGCATGTAGACTTCATATAAGTGCACCCGTCCGTATTTGAACCCAGTCGCCAGATAAGACAGCAAGTACACCACCGCGGTGATATGGAGGCATGCTATAAGACACCGAGAGACTAGCAAAAGTGAATAATTGCCAGTACCATTTGAACGACTTTGACTTAAGGCGGTCATTAATTTTGATCACTGTCATGTACGAAGATAGAGTCAAATAACTAAATAAATATAAATCATAGTAACGTTTTACAGCCTTCGTCGTAAGACAGTGGTTTTGCAGTCCGGTTTATTAACGGCACCCGACTGCTAAAACCTCTTTTTAACCTCACAGTTAAATCACGTCAGTTACACCGGAAAATGTTCAACCTAACAGTTAAAACACGTCAGTTACACCGGACAATGATCAACCTAACAGTTAAAACACGCCAGTTACACCGGACAATGATGAACCTAACAGTTAAAACACGACAGTTACACCGGACAATGATCAACCTAACAGTTAAAACACGTCAGTTACACCGGACAATGTTCAACCTAACAGTTAAAACACGTCAGTTACACCGGACAATGATCAACCTAACAGTTAAAACACGCCAGTTACACCGGACAATGTTCAACCTAACAGTTAAAACACACCAGTAACACCGGACAATGTTCAACCTAACAGTTAAAACACGTCAGTTACACCGGACAATGTTCAACCTAACAGTTAAAACACGCCAGTTACACCGGACAATGATCAACCTAACAGTTAAAACACACCAGTTACACCGGACAATGATCAATCTAACAGTTAAAACACGACAGTTACACCGGACAATGTTCAACCTAACAGTTAAAACACGTCAGTTACACCGGACAATGTTCAACCTAACAGTTAAAACACGACAGTTACACCGGACAATGATCAACCTAACAGTAAAAACACGTCAGTTACACCGGACAATGTTCAACCTAACAGTTAAAACACGTCAGTTACACCGGACTATGATCAACCTAACAGTTAAAACACATCAGTTACACTGGACAATGTTCAACCTAACAGTTAAAACACATCACTTATACCGGACAATGATCAACCTAACAGTTAAAACACGCCCGCGAATAAAATTTCGTTTACTTCTCGTTCGCGTTCCGTATTCGTCGCATCGGTTTAGGAGAATAATATCCGACAGAGGGCGTTGTATGACGGAGTTGTCTATTGAAACAAAACATTCAGTGGATCCGTTTTTCAGTCCACCATTGTAATGCATTGAATGCGACAGTCCGCGCACAACAATTAAAATTATGTAGCTTTCAATAGTATCTCGCTGCCATTCTTTACGTATTCACAGGCCACAAACAAACTGAAACAATGTGTCTTTGAATTTATTTTCGATTGAGATATTGTTATCCGAGTCCTATTCAAAGCCATTTCTATTATATTGCATTATACTAATAATTCAATGGTGGACATCTGTACGGGAAGGATTGAGAGAGAGAGAAAGTACGACAGCAAGATTTATTCATGTTCCAGTTTTTATCAAGTACTTGTCGTGTTGTTGCGCTTTTTGCATGTTTTTTTTTCAAATGTATATATTTCAGCGAATATTTTTGTGAATCATTTTAGCACATTTTTATACACATTGTCTATAAAAGGGATTAAACTCGTGCTTATGAGATTTGTAAAGCATGTTGATGACAGGGGAGTATACATACGGATTTCATAGTTGATGCGCTTTTTGCATTTGGAAAAAAATATCTGTACATATAGTTTCCGGAAAAGTGTTTTGGGGACATTTTTGTCCTTAAAAAGAAATGAACTATAACCATAATAATGCTGTGTGCGAAATTGCGAAAATTGCAACGTACATTTAATAGTTTCTACGATGTTTTTAAAAAAAAATTTTTTATGAATTTATCGAAAGTTCGTTTGAATCATTTTTATCTGTCTACAAAAGGGACTTAACTCTTACCAGTATAATATAGTGATGGTGAAAGCTACGATGTACGGATTTAATAACGTTTGTGCAGGATGTGTATACGGTAAGTTTTTTTGTTGAAAATAATCAAGTTGTGTTAAAAAGCGTTTCTATGAATAATATTGATTTGTGAAAATCATTTATTTGGAGTTATGACTTCTTCCTCCTTGCAAAATGTTGTATGATTTATCGGAGTTTAATTCAAATGAAATTTTCAAATAAGCGATATCAGTCGTCGTAAATTTGATTCAAATTGTCGATAATTTAAAAACCATCCTACCATATTTGCACTTAATTAGAGGTGTGTTATTGATGGACTTTAATTAGTAATAATATTAAATAATGTTGATAATAGTGTTCGTAACTTGTCTTGAATTAAAACACCGTATCATTATGAACGAACTAGATGATTAATGCAACATGTCATTGATACTCATAGAAGTAATAGTATGCTTGTAGTTCCATAATGCCTAGTCCTAGAAATATACGAATTAGCTTCCGAAGGCTTCGGGAACAGATATTTCATAAATTTTCTAATGAATACAACGAAGACTCGCATATACCACGATGACCCACTTCCTTGCCCTCCGATGCCCATTTATTACATCGGGAGTACGTAACCGAGGCACAACAATTTCAGTGGGACCAAGGCATAAGATCGAAGACGTGAGGTTGGAAACAACGGTCCGTATTATGGAGATAAGGAACGGGTGGGGTTGGGCGATCAGAAAGTTTAGTTTACTTCTTGTTTGTACTTAATGGCTGTACTTCTTGTTTGTACTTAATGGCTGTACTTCTTGTTTGTACTTAATGGCTGTACTTCTTGTTTGTACTTAATGGCTGTACTTCTTGTTTGTACTTAATGGCTGTACTTCTTGTTTGTACTTAATGGCTGTACTTCTTGTTTGTACTTAATGGTTGTACTTCTTGTTTGTACTTAATGGCTGTACTTCTTGTTTGTACTTAATGGTTGTACTTCTTGTTTGTACTTAATGGCTGTACTTCTTGTTTGTACTTAATGGATGTACTTCTTGTTTGTACTTAATGACTGTACTTCTTGTTTGTACTTGTACTTAATGGCTGTACTTCATGTTTGTACTTAATGGCTGTACTTCATGTTTGTACTTAATGGCGGTACTTCTTGTTTGTACTTAATGGCTGTACTTCTTGTTTCTACTTAATGGCTGTACTTCATGTTTGTACTTAATGGATGTACTTCTTGTTTGTACTTAATGACTGTACTTCTTGTTTGTACTTAATGGTTGTACTTCTTGTTTGTACTTAATGGCTGTACTTCTTGTTTGTACTTAATGGCTGTACTTCTTGTTTGTACTTAATGGATGTACTTCTTGTTTGTACTTAATGACTGTACTTCTTGTTTGTACTTGTACTTAATGGCTGTACTTCATGTTTGTACTTAATGGCTGTACTTCATGTTTGTACTTAATGACTGTACTTCTTGTTTGTACTTAATGGTTGTACTTCTTGTTTGTACTTAATGGCTGTACTTCTTGTTTGTACTTAATGGCTGTACTTCATGTTTGTACTTAATGACTGTACTTCTTGTTTGTACTTGTACTTAATGGCTGTACTTCTAGTTTCTACTTAATGGCTGTACTTCTTGTTTGTACTTAATGGCTGTACTTCTTGTTTGTACTTAATGGCTGTACTTCTTGTTTGTACTTAATGGCTGTACTTCATGTTTGTACTTAATGGATGTACTTCATGTTTGTACTTAATGGCTGTACTTCTTGTTTGTACTTAATGGCTGTACTTCATGTTTGTACTTAATGGATGTACTTCATGTTTGTACTTAATGGCTGTACTTCTTGTTTCTACTTAATGGCTGTACTTCATGTTTGTACTTAATGGCTGTACTTCTTGTTTGTACTTAATGGCTGTACTTCTTGTTTGTACTTAATGGCTGTACTTCTTGTTTGTACTTAATGGCTGTACTTCATGTTTGTACTTAATGGCTGTACTTCTTGTTTGTAATTAATGGCTGTACTTCTTGTTTGCCTTCCATGGTTGTAATTCATGTGTGTTTAATGTCCGTACTTCATAGTTGTACTGAATTTTCGTTCTTCACTTTTGAATGTCATGATTGTGCTTGAAGAGTGTGCTTCTAGTAGGTTGCCTTTCATTGTCATTGCAGTAACCCGTTCATTTCAACATTTTAAAAACTCGGACATGATTGAGGTACAGATGTCCAATTGTTGTTAGTACTTCCACAAAATGACTTAATATGCGAATACAGCCACAAATTGCGATTTATGCCCAATTACATTTTAAAAAGCTATCTTTGTATATCATTAATTCACAACATGCTCTCTATATATACCGTACAGATATCAAATGAACGAATCAATGTGGTTTCATTCGTATACAAGTCTTTAGAAATGAACATAAAGCGCTGCCGATTGCAACCAGATCAACGAAGTAGCTTTTAACAATACCGACTTTAATACACCGAGTGTCGGCCTGGTAATTGGCAAAGTAAATGAGATAACTATTCATAAAATATATAATAGGCAATGTAGCAAAATGTAAAATACATACCTTGCTTTTTCACAGGCAATGGTTTTCAATGTGCCTTTTGCAATGGAGATTTTTTTTCAATTCATTTATCGAAATATGTTTAGTTTCTCATTGTAAGACTGGCAAATTGGTTTCTATAGCATTTTGTGACTGTGTTATAAAAGGCTTGAGGTTTCAATAGAAAACGGTAGAAAACAACTTATTCAGACTCCTCTATAGACTGTATCTATAAAAGCTTGCATCGCTCAGCTTCAACAGGTTTGTATTCGTTTTATAAACATTTAACTTATAACGAAAGTGCGAGCTTTTCAGCACGGCGAACGTCAAAGGAAATAT
Organism: Spisula subtruncata; assembly: GCA_963678985.1. Lineage (NCBI taxonomy): Eukaryota > Metazoa > Mollusca > Bivalvia > Venerida > Mactridae > Spisula > Spisula subtruncata. The sequence continues at coordinate 2,678,317 of OY787671.1, forward strand.
GTCTATCATTTGCGCAATATGTCCCCGAACCTTCGTAATATTAGCCAAAACACGGATACAGTGATGTCAGGATATAATTCAGGGTGTTTTGTTCAGTAAGGACTAGTAACATTAAGTTTTTTACTGTGTTAGGGTTTTAAACGTCATACTAAGTATATTTCAGATGAAAAATACTGTGGCTGGACGAGAATGTTTTTTTGTAAACTAGGTTAAAATCTTACTGCATTCACAATTGGAATAACAGGGTAATAGGAGGATGGTGGTGTAGAACAATTATTTGGATATACAATTTTTTTTTTTCTGTCTCATCCACATTTACAATTATGCAAATAACATCATCTAAAACAACTAAAATATGTGGTCATTCTGACTAGAATTATAAGAAACCAGCATCATAAACCAAATTTGGATGTGTTCGGACAATTATGGCTATAACATTCATGTCTATCAAGTAAGTAATATTGTGAGGTATGAAATACATATTTATAACAAGGGGTGTGTATGTTAAAACAAATCCTGTTCTCTGAAACAGCCATATTACTTCATGGGTACATCAAAAAAGATTTTATACTGTAAAAGTAGGATGCTGAGTTTAATTACATTTACTAGTGTAAAATCGTTTAAATAATTTCAATGGGACAAAATTTCGTTGTTTTAGTGAAAAAATTTCGTGTGGACGAATATATGTCATATACTATATAAATCATTTTAATATGCAAGGGCTTTAATTTCGTGATTGAGAACGTCCACGAAATCCACGAAATTAAGTCCCCCACTAATATTAATGATTTTACAGTATTCATATAAAAATGATCAATGTCATTGACTTACATTGGCTACGTAAGACAGGCCGTCGTATGAAATCATTGAAACCCATTCTGTCGGTCATGTGTTCGGTGTCACGTGTGTCGTAGCCTGTTGGTGTCCATGTAGCAACACTATTAACTGCGAACCAATACAGCATACTTTCCGTATAAAAATAAATGAAAACGGTTATACACATTGGCTCGTCCGTCAGATAAACTCTGTTAATCTAGGTTTGACGGGGTGTATTTGAGTTATAACTGTAACATTCTCGTTATTTTTTTAATGGGACAGTTAACTCATTAGTATTACTTATTGAATTGACAATGCATGATAATGGCTAGTAATAAAAGAGTAGCTTTATTTCATGTAGCTAGCCAACATATTTTCCTGTATTGGAAACAATTGTTTAAAACGTAGTACAAACGTGTCTTATATAACAATTACAAAATAGTATGACATTTAACACTATTGTTTTATGAAGTTCGATTTCAATTAAGAGTAAGACAACACTATCAGAAAATCTATTAGGTGATTTAAATAGCCATGTTCGAAATACACATGACCAACCGACTGCACTTGCCTTACTCTGAGAAATGACCTTATTTATAAGCCATTGACACCTGGTTACGTGCGCTTTAATCGCAACCAGTCATAAAGGTTGAATTTTGTAGTGTCCCAATGAGCCATACAGTAATTTTATACACTGTATGCCTTATTGAGGATTTCTTAAATTCAACTCGGTTTATACGCTGTGCTATACATGCAGTCTTACATACTCAAATTGTAGCCACGTCGAATCAGTATTTTTCGCGTTTAATTTGTATATCAGTAAAAAATCATTTTGAAAAAAAAATGTTGGTAAACCAATTCAGTTCACACATTGAATATTAGTGTCGGTAGACCGTTCCTTTTGAGATGATACCTTCAACTATAGTAGAATGGAATTTCTTAATAAAATAGCAACAAAAGGCAACATAGTTTCATTTCATACGAACTGTTATACAAACGGGCGTCATTAAAACTGAATTATTATACAAATTTATTGTAGTGTATAAAACTAACAATTGCCCTAACTCCGGCTAACTGTAACAAAAGATGGTTTTATGTTTCAATATCAATATCGTCGGCTCCGGTATCTGTATCTTGTCCCAATAAAAAGGGGACGTAAATGAAAGCAAGCGTCTTATGAGAGGGATGTGAATAGACTTAAACGGCTGAGTGACCCAGACAGTGGCACATGACCTTGTAAGCTTCCTCCAAGAACAGGTGCGCGGAAAGATAGGGTAGTTGAGTTTGCTGGACAACTGCCCTAGATGAAATGTTTCATATTATTCGTTTTGAGCTATGTCCCCTTGCTGAGCCAGTGCTTGAACTCGATTGATAGTGGTTAATTACCCGCCAATCTCCTGAGCAGGCTTGTCGGACCATTCCCTTAGGAAAAATGGCTTGTCCGACCGTTTCCTTAGGAAAATAGCTCTTCGGACCATTACCTTAGGAAAAATAGCTCGTCCGACTGTTTCCTTAGGAAAATCAGCTTGTCGAACCATTCCCTTAGGAAAAATAGCTTGTCCAACCGTTTCCATAGGAAAATCAGCTTGTCGGATCGCTTCCTTAGGAAAAATAGCTTGTCGGGCCATTCCCTTTGGAAAAATAGCTTGTCCGACCGTTTCCTTAGGAAAATCAGCTTGGCGGACCGTTTCCTTAGGAAAAATAGCTCGTCGGACCATTCCCTTTGTAAGAAATAGCTCGTCCGGCAGTTTCCTTGGGAAAATCAGCTTGTCGGACCGTTTCCTTAGGAAAAATAGTTTGTCGGACCGTTTCCTTAGGAAAATAGCTTGTCGGATCATTTTCTTAGGAAAAATAGCTAACATAGCTTGTTGGATCATTTCCTTAAGAAACATAGCTTGTCGGGCCATTTCCTAAGCAAAATAGCTTGTTGGACCATTTCCTTAGGAAATATAGCTAGTCGGGCCATTTCCTTAGAAAAATAGCTGGACCATTTCCTTTGGTTACATAGCTAGTCGGGCAACCCCCAAACGTATTGGATCTGCACAAGCCAACGTCCTAGCATGTCTTATTGTCCTTGCAACATAGTGCGTCCAGTGGCCGTGCATTTAGTTCATTGAGATACGTTAGCTAATTTTGTTTAATCTATAAATCTATAAATGGTGCGTATAGTATATATTATTTTTTTCCCAATAATATATCATATAATGCAACTTTTAGCTTGAACGATTACTTATCTTATACAAAGCAACACATTTTCTAAATTATATGGATTAAGAAATCACAATGCTTTGAGTTAAACACACTCATCCGTTTCGTTATCATGGCCGTTAAACGTTTCAAAAAACCACAAATGCAAACCATCAAATAGTCGCCATTAATTACTGTAATTTCATTTGCCATTTTTATTCATCGTGTTTACCCCTTTCTTAATTTCTCAGCTATTTTGTTCTCCAAATTTATGAAGATACACGACTTGGTCGAATAAACGAAACATGTAACAAAACCGACTGTCTCGATTTCAATAGATGCCTGTATCTTTTTCTTATCCGGTCTTTTGTTAGTGTGGAATATATAATTTCGCTCATTGTTCTCTCTGTCATATAACACTGGTCGTCCTATTCGGCTTTTATCCTATCCTTACAATGGTAGAAAACGAGAACTGACCGTAAAAAGTGGATAAAAGAAGCCGGTAAACCATCATACTACAATGTTACAATAGAATTTAGATTTTTCGACATTCTAGTCTTGGTTCGACGGTAAACACGCGACATTTTAGTACTGAATGTGATTATAACTGGATGTTATTTTGTAGTTTATTAAATGATGGATATTATTATTGTAAATACACGTTTATAATAATTTCGGGGAATAACTATTAAAGGTAATACTCATTGGTAGATAGTTTGCTGCGTGTGCTAGAGGACCCAGGTTTGTACCAAGGCCGTGGCATACCAAGATCGTTAAAACGGTTCTGGAGTGGTATTCAATATTGATCTTACTTGACTTAAGGATAAGGACAACCGATCAGATCATGTCATACTAAACTCTGGATCAGTAACAGTCGATATGATTGACTATTCTTATCAAATAAGATCAATATTGAGTAACAACCCTGGTATATCTACCTTTCTTGACGCTCAGCATATGAGGGTAGTTCTAGGTAACTGCTGATTCGCCGAGAATGATGTCAATGTGTATTAAGTGTCCGAATCAGGTATTGGTTCAACCGTTGGTTCAGGTTTAGCCCTAGTCTGGCCACCCGACTAGATAATATATTTTATCAATCAAATAGCATAACATTTTTCAATTTTCGCTAGATTTTATTTTAGACTTGATTATATATTGCCTATGTTTGAGGATGCAAATGGAAATAATTCCATGAGCAAAGAGTAGATTGAGGAGTTGTCTTTCTAAACATAGGGTATGTTAGACAGACTAGTTTAGCCCTAACAATGTTCCCGTAGTGGAGTAAGTAGGAGCATACATCGGTAAAGTTAGTGCCAACACTCTGATTTCTACATATGTATACGATAAATTTGGCGGATGAAATGTACCGCTAAATTACTGTAAAATCATTGATTTTCGTGGGACTTAACTTTCGTGGATTTCATGGTGAACCTCAACTACGAAATTTTGTCTCATCGAACACTAAATCCTCTAGAGAAAACAAGAACGTTTTCTTGCAATATATGAAATAAACGAATTCAAGAGACCACCAAATTATCAAAATACGAAAATCAGCTTAATCTAATACCCGTGACAATCAATGATTTTACAGTATTGCAATAATGTCTAGATACAGGCAATAGCTTAATCGTCATCGATGATTTGATAGTAGATATATTCCATCATTTATACATTTATCCTTTTTTGTTATCATTTATACATGTTTTATTTACCGAATGATATAATTATGTGAAACAATGGCATTCATTTTCTGTGATGCATTGATATTGTTTTGGATGTATAAGGTAGATTGGGCTTCCTTTTTGTATCCAGCCCCCACCCCCTTCTGCTTAACTGGCCTTATAACAATTCCAAACTCAGAGACATACTCGCATTTCAAGATACAATTACTAGTTATCAGAAAGACATGTTAAGTAATTTAACGTCAACATACAACATATGTTTAGATTAGAGAAATATAATTCAATTTTCAAAACACAATCTGTTAAGTTTTCCACTACAAAATGTACAATTACTCACTTGTCTCCGAGTGAGTTTGTTTATTTTTAATTGATTGGCGAATTATTCGCTTCATTTGACTTCTCGCCGGCTGATATGTACTTCACATATAGTATGACAATGAGTCTTTATGTTAACAAACTTTTGAAATACTATCGCTAACGGAACTTGTATAATGTATCGCTTTCGTCGACAAAGAGCCCCATCAATTAAAATACGTAGTCATTTCCCTGTTAATTCATTGGCATTTCAATTGAGTATTTCATAATAATTTGTGCTTCATTTGATAAACACTATAGCGATTTGTGTATTACACACAATAAAGAATTTTTAATGGGCAATAAAACACAAATTTCTGTATGAAAAGCGAAACTGGTGATTAATAATGTACACATACAAATATGCTCCGTCAAAAACCAATCAAAGATCACAAAATCCTATCAAGTAACGTGTTGTGTATAGAAGGAACACACTTAATATTTCATTGAAATAAATAGACTATAAATTACATTGCAATGCAGCCTCCAATAAAACGCTTCTCTATTTTAACCAACCGTCGGTCTGGTTTAAACCTATCCTGAAGCGGTTATGTGTCAAAAACCACCCTCTATGAAGCGACCAATATCATAATCCACGAGTTAGTTCCTAAACAAAACAATAGCAGAAAATCGAAAGTTCAGCGTACTACGATGACACAACTAGTGTAAGGCTTTTTGGAAACCCCATAGAAAGAAAGACTCTCTATAAATCATGGATGAACCATTTTAACTTGTGGAAAAATGATCACAATATTATATAGTATAACCTTGTATTTGATGCACATGTTGATTGCAACACCCTTTAGGAAACGCATAGTAAGAACTTATATTGGCACGTTCCACATAGGTACTCGATACGTTACTCAACTACAAAGTTACTGGTGGCTGACTATAAAACGAGTGACTTTTCGTTCACGCCAAATGTCAGATGCCATATGTGGCCCTCTACCAATGCGACCACAAATGGAAGTTTTACTGTATTTATTATAATTATTGTTTTTCTTACTTTCAGGAATCGCGTCCATTTCGCAGTCACTAGAACACTCACAGTGGAATACAAGCATTCGTGATGTCATTACTCAACGATTATGAATGTGGCATAGTGTGAATTTAAAAAAAATGTGCTTGGTTCAAAATCAGGGCTTATTTGTAAAGTGCGTATTGTGTTTTAAGTGCTTATTCAATAGAAGTGAAGTATTTAACTACATGTATGTAGTACTGCCTTTATAGTATAGTAAAATAGTTGTCGTGATATGGATAAATGTGAGTGGTACACGCGTGTTTTCAGACCATTCGTACTACTTGGAATTTAAACTGTTGGTGGATTAAACATGGATTATTGGATTAACTCCTGACAATAAGATAAGGTAAGTCATTGATGAACGATAAAACTTTATTCATCTACAATTTGAAAACAGTAGAGTGCATTTTGTTGAAGAGGCCTTTTATTTACAGCAGGATTTTGTTGGCGTTTGTTTAAACACTGTATTGTGTATGTTTACTTGTACCGAAAATGTAGAAGTTACATGTTCAAATCACAGGTGGCAGTATCAGTGTTTGGGAAAAAAATGAAACAAATCCGTCACTGAGCTAATACATTTAGTATATTAGCTCAGTGACGGATTTTTAAAAATATTTTTATTTTTTTAATCGTTTGCATACCAAACACTGATACTGCCACCTGTGGTTCAAATGGCTCGTCAATACTTTTACTTAGTAAGTTTAACCAACAGACATACATCCATCTGAAATTGAGAAATCAACATTCATTTTTGGATGCTGCATGTACATGATCATTATTACGGTCGTGCAACAATGAGCGACTGAAGATACTATGTATGTTGGGCTTGGCTACAATATTGTACTCGTATCAAATTAATCAAGGCTTGGAAATATCATACACAAGATATTTTGTGAAGAAAGATTTCATTTAAAGCAGTCATCATGCTTGATAACTTTTTTGTAGTTGTGGTTTATCAGTTTACGGACTGGTACACGGAAGTATGTTACGTGAATTTGAAATGGGGTTTCATGAGGTAATGGTAGATGCATTTGTGGTGATCTGTTTTTCGAAAGGTGCTTTTTGGGTAAATTCCCAAGGTAAGTTTATCAATAATTCGGAGGTAGTTGTTTATCTAATTATGGACTGTTAAGCGAGTATGCTGATACTGAACGTAGCTGTATTATCCAAGTACATTTACATATTGACGGCTAAGTATGAATAGGTCGTAAGTACATAATAGATATTTTGAGAAAACAAAAATAAACTGTTCGAAAATTACTTATGCAAAAACAAGTTTTTTAAATTCAGTGTGGTCAACGTGACAAGTTCCGATTGTCATGTAAATATGCTCATAAGAAGCGCATTGTGATGCTTATTTCAAATATATATCAGTCTTAGCCAGCGATATATACTTTGTAAAAGAACATATTTACATTACGTTTATGCTGATGCAATGCTTTTGTACAACAAAATCTCGTTGAATAAACCATAGCCTTACCAGCACTAATGGAGAAAGATTATTTTTGGCAAGAAGGGGCTTTGTAAAGAAATTTTGTAGCATCACAATAGTATGTGAAAGCTGTCTATTCGACCATTTGTATAGAAATGTTCTATTGTTCACGTACACTATTAACGTCTCAATGATGTCTGTTGTATGCAACACTGTTGTCAGAGCTTGTTGTCAGTGTGTTTGTTGTGTATAGATTCATACAGATTCTACCCTGAGCTTTAAAAGAAAGATAGTACTTATATGAGGTGTATGTGTATGGGCTATTAGTGCTTGGGGTATTATTGCTTCAATATTACTCATCAAATGTATATAACGATCCCCCAATACATGTTAGTTTCGAAATAGGCAGTAGAACATATAAAACGTTTATATATTTGACCATGAAAAGTTGTAACCTAACAGTCAGGCTTCGGAAAAATGTGGATGCCATATCTGAAAGGGGTGCAATATTTTTACCAAGGGCAACAACTCTTGCTTCCGAGTTAATTTACGAAAACACCTTCTATTCAATATTATGTTATGAATGGATTGTTGTGAATTTAGATGACATTAGTGAGTGTTGTATACAGTGACACCTTTTACGGACATCATACGGTGCACATATCGCTATTTTGGGATTCGAACCAATACTATACGTCGGTACAAAAGCAATACACATGCATCCACCTAACCAACAGGCAATAATTAAGTTATATATGGCTACTGGCTTCTAGTAACATGGCATTGACATGTACATAATATATGATTCTATGTGAACTATGTTCTGATGTTTGCTTACCAAATTCCTAATAATAAGAATAGTTTTTTGTTCTGTATAGAAATCATACTTTCATAGACACGTCTTTCAAGTTACCCATATGCAGTTGTAATCGAGTTGCGATTAGAAATATATTCAAACCACGAAACATACAATCTTTTCTGCAGCAGATGTCTTTGGTGCACAAACAGATCTTTGAAATCGAATCTTTGGTCGTCCCAAGTTTTCATTGACATATCATTTTCCATAGAAAAAACATGCATTGAAATGTATGTATATACAAATTGCTAAAGACATATTACTTTCAAATGAAATATTTAAACATTTTAACTCTTGATACTACTTTACTTGACTTGCAAAGAAATCTGATTTCCTTTCCAATCACACCCAACTTGCCGTATTATGGACCATTCTTTCATATTTCTAAAGGACCGCATTAAATTAGTATGAAGTAACAACGGCATGCGAATATTCTAAATGAACGCTGTTACTATAAATAGATCTCTTTTATTTTTCTTTTCTCCAAAAAGTCATTCATCGTGTGTTAATCGATACGCGATATGATTATCAAAATTTGTATACGTTGAAAAGATATATTCATTCTTTATTCTTTGCACTTTATAACTGATAGCCCTTTTTTCTCTAAAATGAATGCAGTTTGATACAAAAACGTCTATAGGCACTGAGAATGTCCATTGATTTCACTCACCAACCTACCTTTCACAATTGAAAATTCCCTTTGAAACTTTCGTCTCAGGCGACTTTACAGAATCTAAAACGTTGGCATTTGTTTTCAACCGAAACCTTCGCCACAGACGGGTCTTCAATGGCTTTTCACAACATTTCACTATTCACACGAGCTGTGAAACTCTCTTTAGAATGAAATTCTTAATAAAACAGCAAAATACACCATTGCTGTTAATAATGATCCGTATTGAGGAAGTTTTGTAGTTTTTGTCAGGAAACTCGACTGAATATAAAGGCATGGAAATAAAACATTGAATGGTCGAAGTGAAAGAGGCATAGAATGCTATTCAGTGACCATCTCAATAACTGGTTTTTCTTTAGCCGACGACTTGTACAAATTTAAGGCCATATGTTTCTCGGTAGATTCGTACAGTGTAACAGGAAAAGTGTACGTTGGTGATGCGGTGTTTATAGATGCAATAATGTTGTCGTAGGCGATGGGTTTGAAAGTCTAATTGACGTTCGAATAGAAAGTGAAAGTATGGAATAGATGCGACAGTGTTGCTGTAGATGACGGAATTCTGGTTAACGTGCATTGGAAGTGGAAGTATTATGCATATAGTTTGTGTGACGTCATGTGAATTAGATCTACTTGTGGATGTACAAATAATCAGTGTTATTTTGTGAATATATATTGCAATTCAATTAACTATCAGGATACCTGTAGTCATTCACCATATGGAATAGTCGAACGTTTCAAGGTACATTTGTATGTCATTTATGTACTTATAATCTGTTCAAATAAGCTGTGGTGTTTAGTTTAGTTTATGCTTAATTATTTAAGTATTTAATTATTTAATTTCGATTAACTTTGATTCAACTACGTCAGCCTTTATCAATGACTTCCGACACCTCATTTATGATGTAATTTATCGTCACGAGGGTATGCCGGAGAGACGGGAGGCTGGTAACTCCTTTCTAAATCTGATACAAGTGTTTTAAAACATTGCTCACTAATGCTACATGTTTATGTAGATGAACATGAAGTGTATTTGTTATACTGTACAAACATTAATTTTCATGGAGCTTAAATTTCGTGGATTTCGCGGTTCATCTTCGACCATGAAATCAAATTTTATCGAGCAATACTTTTGACCCTTGTATTTATAACTAGAAATACAAAATCCACGAATTAACGTCCCATTGACCAAAACCGTGAAATTTAATGATTTTACACTACAGGGTATAACAATATCAACACAACCAATTCCATAACAAATGCTTCATATTCACCACTGTCGTCTTTTAAAGTTTTAATCAAATGCTTATTATTAATAGCGTTAGTATGATAACATTAAGATGTAAATATCCAAATAATTCAAAACACCAATATTTCATAATACTCACCAATAACGTCGTTATTGTCATCGTCGATTTATTTTCTGTCGATTCAATAAGTAATAACTAATGGCTATCCCATTTGAAAGAATAGTGGGGATTATCGTTAATTCAGTACACCTAGTTAAACCTAGATAAACATAGTTTACCTGGCGGACGAGCTTATGTTTACAACCGTTATCATTTAACTTTAAACGGTCTACATTTACTTATCAGTAATAACCAGAATCGTCACCATTGCCCTACGTGTTTATAAATTTGAATTGCATTGTAATTATATACTTTTCAAATATCTAGCCATGTACACATTCCAATATTGCAACTGTCATGTTTGGCATCATTATCATCAGCATTATGCATCGATGTCATGATTAAGATGTAAGAATTTCGAAACTCTTCCCTTCCATGAATGTTCATGTCTGGACGAAGGTCATATGTATTATAAACATGCATCATATTTCTAGACATATCATATGGATATCTTTCATAAAATGATATCATGAAGACTTAGTTAATTGAGTTTTATATCTATTATATCATTTGAGGTACAGGCTGTGGTATTTGAAACGGTTTGTTAGTCTTCCTAAAGCATATACACAAGAAGGAACTCGAACCCGTGATCCCCGTTCGTTTGCAAGTCCGGGGCTTGATAGCTGTCATCTGAGCTAGCCGGGCGGACGTCAGTACATAGTAACTGTGCCAGTCAAATACATTGCATGTGCTTCTTTCGTTTGTGATGTTAGTTTCCATGGTATTTGTAAAAGTGTGTTTATTTTGCTGAGCACCAAATAAATGGTCCTTCATCAACTACTCAGTTCAGAGTATTTTTGTATCGCACATTCAATTAATTATATTAACCATTTGATTCGTTAATTGCGATGATACAGATGATTGTCATAGTCTTAACCGAAACTACCCAACAAACCATTGATAAAAGGTCCTTCATTTGAGTAATATAACAACTTATTAAAATAAAAGTCGTAACTACATAAATTATGCTTACATTTTTCCATCACTGGAATGCAATAAGCCATTATCATGATAGGATTTTGAAAATATACTTGTGTAACATAGCTTGTATGTGACGTCGTTCAAAACATATAGGAGATGCTCGTAAAGTGGACGCGCTTTTAATAAGTAAAAACTGACTTTGTCGGAAAAACTTCCCTGTGATGATGAAATAATATTACAGTTGTGACTTTCCACGTTTGTTTTATTAATCTGGTTAAATGAAATTCATATAATTCTTGACATGGCCACGTAATTCTATCACGTATTCAATGCGTTTAATAAATTAATAAATTCCATATGAAAACATACCCATGTAATAAAAAATTATATCGCCTATTTAATGTAATACTAGAAATACTGTGACGATCCTTTGAATCAGTCTGGCAATGATATCATTCAATAAATATTAATTTAATTCAATTACTTGTTTTATAATATGTCGTTTACATTTTGAAAGTTTGGTACAATTGTATCTATAATAGAATCGCTTGGTGCTGCGGACTGCAATTTCATTCATTATTCATTACTATACATTATTCAAGAAATTTCAATATAGCCTCGTTCGCATTCCAAGATACACGAGTTTCATTTGTGCTATTTCATTCACTCTAAGTTCATGATTATAGAAACATGGCAACAATCTTGTTGTCAGAGACCCGCCCCCTTGTTGCCAAAGGTGACATGTGTTGTCAAAAACGAGGACACATGAAATATGGGACTTTTAACATAACACAGCTTTTCGTGAAATACGCTGTGTCAATCATGAGCCAGTTACTTCAGCAGCCTCCATGGGATGAATTGTAATTGCCACATACTCGCCATATTTGGGAAAGGGTGGTAGATCAAACGTTCGAACATTGTGTTTTAAAACAATGCGAATAAAAACCATTTGCCTCTCTAGATAATACATGTATTGCTGTATGTTCTTGTGTTATAAGAAAGTTTAAATATAAATTAATGCACTAAACGATCACGTTGTTAAATTAAAACAGGATAATTATAGCTTGTTCTCGTCCCTATCAAGCCATTTATGTTTTCAGTGAGCCTTGCATATGGTGTTTCAAACTGTCAGTATCTAATGGAGAAATGATGATGGACATAATATAAGCAAGAGACATGTACATAAAGCTCATACTCAGTTACGTGAGGTGCAGCACATGTATCAAGTACCTATAGGTCATACTCAGTTAAGAAATAGGTCATACTCATATAAGTAATAGGTCATACTCAGTTAAGTAATAGGTCATACTCAGTTAAGTAATAGGTCATACTCAGTTAAGTAATAGGTCATACTCAGTTAAGTAATAGGTCACACTCAGTTAAGTGAGATGCAGCACATGTATCAAGTACCTATAGGTCATACTCAGTTAAGTAATAGGTCATACTCAGTTAAGTAATAGGTCACACTCAGTTAAGTGAGATGCAGCACATGTATCAAGTACCTATAGGTCATACTCAGTTAAGTAATAGGTCATACTCAGTTAAGTAATAGGTCACACTCAGTTAAGTGAGATGCAGCACATGTATCAAGTACCTATAGGTCATAGTCAGTTAAGTGAGATGTAGCACATGTCTTAAGTAACAATAGGTCATGGTCAGTTAAGTGAGATGTAGCACATGTCTCAAGTAGCAATAGGTCATGGTCAGTTAAGTGAGATGTAGCACATGTCTTAAGTAACAATAGGTCATGGTCAGTTAAGTGAGATGTAGCACATGTCTCAAGTAACAATAGGTCATGGTCAGTTAAGTGAGATGTAGCACATGTCTTAAGTAACAATAGGTCATAGTCAGTTAAGTGAGATGTAGCACATGTCTCAAGTAGCAATAGGTCATGGTCAGTTAAGTGAGATGTAGCACATGTCTCAAGTAGCAATAGGTCATGGTCAGTTAAGTGAGATGTAGCACATGTCTCAAGTAGCAATAGGTCATGGTCAGTTAAGTGAGATGTAGCACATGTCTCAAGTAACAATAGGTCATAGTCAGTTAAGTGAGATGTAGCACATGTCTCAAGTAACAATAGGTCATGGTCAGTTAAGTGAGATGTAGCACATGTCTCAAGTAACAATAGGTCATAGTCAGTTAAGTGAGATGTAGCACATGTCTTAAGTAACAATAGGTCATGGTCAGTTAAGTGAGATGTAGCACATGTCTCAAGTAGCAATAGGTCATGGTCAGTTAAGTGAGATGTAGCACATGTCTTAAGTAACAATAGGTCATGGTCAGTTAAGTGAGATGTAGCACATGTCTCAAGTAGCAATAGGTCATGGTCAGTTAAGTGAGATGTAGCACATGTCTTAAGTAACAATAGGTCATGGTCAGTTAAGTGAGATGTAGCACATGTCTCAAGTAGCAATAGGTCATGGTCAGTTAAGTGAGATGTAGCACATGTCTTAAGTAACAATAGGTCATAGTCAGTTAAGTGAGATGTAGCACATGTCTCAAGTAGCAATAGGTCATGGTCAGTTAAGTGAGATGTAGCACATGTCTCAAGTAACAATAGGTCATGGTCAGTTAAGTGAGATGTAGCACATGTCTTAAGTAACAATAGGTCATGGTCAGTTAAGTGAGATGTAGCACATGTCTCAAGTAGCAATAGGTCATGGTCAGTTAAGTGAGATGTAGCACATGTCTTAAGTAACAATAGGTCATGGTCAGTTAAGTGAGATGTAGCACATGTCTTAAGTAACAATAGGTCATGGTCAGTTAAGTGAGATGTAGCACATGTCTCAAGTAGCAATAGGTCATAGTCAGTTGAATGAGGTGCAGCACATGTCTGAAGTAACAATAGGTCATGGTCAGTTAAGTGAGATGTAGCACATGTCTCAAGTAGCAATAGGTCATAGTCAGTTGAATGAGGTGCAGCACATGTCTCAAGTAGCAATAGGTCATGGTCAGTTAAGTGAGATGTAGCACATGTCTCAAGTAACAATAGGTCATGGTCAGTTAAGTGAGATGTAGCACATGTCTTAAGTAACAATAGGTCATGGTCAGTTAAGTGAGATGTAGCACATGTCTCAAGTAGCAATAGGTCATAGTCAGTTGAATGAGGTGCAGCACAAATAGCAACAAGCCACGATCAGTTTAGTAAAATGGTACATAATTATAATGACTTTAGTAGCTAAAATGCATTTACATGTGTACTTAAATGAGATGTCGCATAGGTTTCAAATTATCAGAAAACATGTTCAGTAGTTACTGTCTCTGTGTTGTTTAATTACAGTTTATGAAATACGAAGCTCGCTATTTAATCACATTAATAAACTCTTTTCTCTAATTGCCCCTATTGAACACAGGCTCTGTATTTTCAATCAAATATCGATTTGAAATGGTGTAATTTTGTTATAAAATCGATCGGTAGGATTTAATGGCTATGTTATGCTATTGTTTAGCATCTTCCAACAAGAGAGCTACATTGTTTAGGTTCTGATCGCCGATTGCAGCGGAACAATGCTTCATTTGGTCTCACGTCACCGGGGTTTTTGTTCAACCATAGACGGCTTTTATTTCGCCATGTCGATTTTTCCCAAGCTCGTTCTATTCATAGTTATTTGAGACCCTGCAAGTACCTCCATTGGTTGCCTCCGTCAATATTCTATACCTTACATTGTAACATTGTAATGCAGGCAAGTTAATTGTCGTATTATGTATACAAATTAACGGGAATATAGGTTGGTCTACACCATGTATTATGTTTAATATGTTACCAACACCTACCGGAAATAATGAATGCGTGCGCATTTGGTACTTGTGCACGAGACGCGAAACTCGTGCGTCCGGGTTTCAATCAATGGGTGGCTAATTTTACGTAGCGATGGCCTAGAGGTAGGGCGCGTGCTTCGGGATCGAGAGGTCCCGGGTTCAATCCCCCTCTGGACCACTGGTTAATTTCTCTGAACAAGACTCACAGCTCCACTCCACCATGGTGTAAAATGGTACCTGTGAGGGCAGTGTCTATTCCAGGGCGCCGCAGATCGATGTTGGCTGCCACACCCACAGGAGAGAAATAGTCTCCCCAGGGCGACACGAGTGTAGGTTTCCATATGTATCCCAATGACCAGGAGAAGTTGAAATGTCAAAGGGTGCTTGAACGGCCTAATAGCTGTAAAGAGTCCTAGAAAATTGGTAACTTAACTTTATTACACGGTAACTGCAGATTACAGTACATGGCTAGTACTCATACAAGGCTTGTGTGTCGAAGATGGTTCATAAAAATCGCTCAAAGATATGTAATACTTATACGACTGTGTTCAACTATTTGTGGACATATTTTCACTTACGTTCTTACCCAAAATATACATGTACACCAATTCCCATATGGTATGGCCCCATTGATTACGAAACACAATTACAATGTAGAACTATATGAGGATCAAGTCAAATCATACTCCCTAATTTTGAATAACGGATACTTAATAAATCGTAGAATGGATATGCAAGGAGAGTCATCAATTCAACGGAATACGGTCTTGAAATGTACGATTATGTTAATTCAATTCTGTTAATTCAACTCTGCGGGACGTCTACGTTCTAAATGATAAAATCCATAGAATACGCAGCACCCCTCCCGCAGAATTAACCCACTTTACGGTATTAGAGCCGAGATTCATGTTTACGAAACAACCAATTTACTGGTTTATGATGAGAATATCGAAAGTACAAAAAGGCTAATTTGAAGAAACAAGAAAAACTGTTCTGCAAAACGTTTCTTTACTTATGAACAATTCGAGGACTTTTTCACAGTTTCAATCACCCCTTGGAGCTACATGTTCTTGCTTTTTCGACTTCAGTTTTGTCAAAATGATCTGTTCCGATTTTCATGAAAATTAGCTCATAAAAAGCGCATTGTGATACGGATTTCAACTATATAACAGGAAGTCGTGTTAAGCCAGTGAATCGTCAACTTCCTTTTCTTAACTTCTGTCGCAACATGGAACCAGTGATGCTCGTTTGTTTCATGGTGTTTTTCATGTTTTGAATGATATAAAGTTTTTTCCAATTTTTCCCCAACACTATAACAATCGAGAGTGAAGTTGGGCCACAAAAGTTGTGTGTTGTAATAAAAGGTCCGGTGTCTATTACCAAAGTCCCGTCGACAATTTGTATATTGTGTTTCAATATTTCAATATATCGTATTTTATTTTATTCACTGTGTTACTTGATATTAACAACAGTTTTGAATACGTTGTAAATTATATTCAATACCCTGTGACGTCACATCATATTTCAACAGTTGGTAAGCAGTGTTACACGATGATGTCGTAACGGCTGATGTATCGTTTAAACAAGGATCATTACCGTAGTAGGTAAATAACCACTAAATGCCTACGCGGACCAAATTCGGATACAGTCAAATAGTCCGTTAAAAAACTTTAAAGCGACTGGAAATGGGGGTATGTCTTGACAAATCAGCATCAGAATCATGAAATTGAAAGATTTTGAGAGGGCCCCATGGACAAAAAGTTGACATTTTTTTTGGCTGACCTAGGTCACTTTACATTGAGTTAAAGAACAACTCTATTTGGTGGTTTGTGACCTAGTAGTCCGTGTAATAACATGTTCCTAAGATTTCTCTCTGAACAAAGGGAGACAATTCAAATAGAATTGTGTTCAAGTTTTAGTCCCTGACGAGTTTCTCCCCTTTGAATTGGTAAACGAAATGTCAATCGCTTGACTTAACTGTCAGGCTAGCCAATGGGTGTTTTAATTTCTTTGCGCTGCACTTGATTTCCCAATACTTGAAAACAGAGCAAACTTCATTGCTGTTAACGATGGGAAACGTCCATGAAAGGATGTTTGGGCCGGATACGTTTTTAAGATTGGTACAAGTAGTGCTCGTTCGTTCAAAGTATTTATCCCGAACGTAATTTCGCAGACGTTTAAAGTTTAAACCCAATTTAAGATTTTTTAAACGCTAAACAGTGGATATAAGTAATTATCATTTTAGAATTAATAAAGCATCGTCGTTAACACAGTCGTTATACTAGGGATGATCCAAAATAACTCAGACATTCTGCAATAATGTGCATACATTGCACTTGATCATATAACTCAACATGCAATATCTGCATTTCTCACATGTATATACATTATGCGGAATTAATCGGTACTGTAGGTGATTGTTATACTATTCCAAAATATATGTTTGCGTTACACGTGATATGTTGTAACATATATCATTTATAACGACACACTATTCATATGGTGTACCAAAGAGGTTTCTGTCACTATGGCTTATCAGTTACTTGAAAAGGTCACGTTAATTTATTTCAAACGAAACGCGTTGTTTTCAAATTTAGCAGCATATTTGAATAATTTATGGTGTTTTAATATTTGCATATCCTATCTTACCTTATATTGCTCTTGATTGGTGAGACAGAAAAGGTAGTAGACTGTTTTCATTTGTCTTAATGTAATGGGTGCTCGTCTTGATAGTCGTTGGGTGTCTGCTTGAAGTACGTACCAACTCCAGTGTTCAAAAAGAAAAATATCTGAGACAAGCTCGATTTTTTGTTTCAGATTCATGATCGAGCTCAGGTTTGTCTCTGAAACCCAACTTGAGGCATATATTCTTCTTTGTGAACATGGGCCCAGAAGTATGAAAAGTATATAGTTAGTTCTATGTAAGGACTGGTTGTCCGATGTCCGGGTTATATGATGGATAGTCTTCATGTGACTGTGGTACTGTTGACTAGTGGAATGAAAACAACATAAAACAACATTTTAAACTACAGATATAAATTTGGTCTTCACTACTGTGTTATGATTGACGTCAAATAGCTGAAAGTAACTATTGCTTGTATATGACAACGTTGGTGCTGTATCATTTGGTACAACATTGGTTTAGTGCCCTGGCTGGTGTATATACATGTATCACTTGGTACAACATTGGTTTAGTGCCCTGGCTGGTGTATATACATGTATCACTTGGTACAACATTGGTTTAGTGCCCTGGCTGGTGTATATACATGTATCATTTGGTACAACATTGGTTTAGTGCCCTAGCTGGTGTATATACATGTATCATTTGGTACAACACTGGTTTAGTGCCCTAGCTGGTGTATATACATGTATCATTTGGTACAACATTGGTTTAGTGCCCTAGCTGGTGTATATACATGTATCATTTGGTACAACACTGGTTTAGTGCCCTAGCTGGTGTATATACATGTATCATTTGGTACAACATTGGTTTAGTGCCCTAGCTGGTGTACATACATGTATCATTTGGTACAACACTGGTTTAGTGCCCTAGCTGGTGTACATACATGTATCCTTTGGTACAACATTGGTTTAGTGCCCTGGCTGGTGTATATACATGTATCATTTGGTACAACACTGGTTTAGTGCCCTAGCTGGTGTATATACATGTATCATTTGGTACAACACTGGTTTAGTGCCCTAGCTGGTGTATATACATGTATCATTTGGTACAACACTGGTTTAGTGCCCTAGCTGGTGTATATACATGTATCATTTGGTACAACACTGGTTTAGTGCCCTAGCTGGTGTATATACATGTATCATTTGGTACAACACTGGTTTAGTGCCCTAGCTGGTGTATATACATGTATCATTTGGTACAACACTGGTTTAGTGCCCTAGCTGGTGTATATACATGTATCATTTGGAACAACACTGGTTCAGTGCCCTAGCTGGTGTATATACATGTATCATTTGGTACAACACTGGTTTAGTGCCCTAGCTGGTGTATATACATGTATCATTTGGTACAACACTGGTTTAGTGCCCTAGCTGGTGTATATACATGTATCATTTGGTAAAACACTTGTTTAGAGCCCTTGCAGGTGTATATACATGTATCATTTGGTACAACACTGGTTTAGTGCCCTAGCAGGTGTATATACATGTATCATTTGGTACAACACTGGTTTAGTGCCCTAGCTGGTGTATATACATGTATCATTTGGTACAACACTGGTTTAGTGCCCTAGCTGGTGTATATACATGTATCATTTGGTACAACACTGGTTTAGTGCCCTAGCTGGTGTATATACATGTATCATTTGGTACAACACTGGTTTAGTGCCCTAGCTGGTGTATATACATGTATCATTTGGTACAACACTTGTTTAGAGCCCTTGCAGGTGTATATACATGTATCATTTGGTACAACACTGGTTTAGTGCCCTTGCTGGTGTATAAACATGTATCATTTGGTACAACACTGGTTTAGTGCCCTGGCTGGTGTTTACAGATGTATCATTTGGTACAACACTGGTTTAGTGCCCTGGCTGGTGTTTACAGATGTATCATTTGGTACAACACTGGTTTAGTGCCCTGGCTGGTGTTTACAGATGTATCATTTGGTACAACACTGGTTTAGTGCCCTGGCTGGTGTATACACATGTATCATTTGGTACAACACTGGTTTAGTGCCCTGGCTGGTGTTTACAGATGTATCATTTGGTACAACACTGGTTTAGTGCCCTGGCTGGTGTATACACATGTATCATTTGGTACAACACTGGTTTGGTGCCCTGTCTGGTGTATACATCTGTATCATTTGGTACAACACTGGTTTAGTGCCCTGGCTGGTGTTTACAGATGTATCATTTGGTACAACACTGGTTTAGTGCCCTGGCTCGTGTTTACAGATGTATCATTTGGTACAACACTGGGTTAGTGCCCTGACTGGTGTATACACATGTATGTTTTGGTACAACACTGGTTTAGTGCCTTGGCTGGTGTATACGTCTGTATTATTTAGTACAGCACTGGTTTAGTGCCCTGTCTGGTGTATACATCTGTATCATTTGGTACAACACTGGGTTAGTGCCCTGGATGGTGTATACGTCTGTATCATTTGGTACACCGCTGGTTTAGTGCCCTGGCTGGTGTATACGTCTATATCATTAGGTACAACATCAGTTTAGTGCCCCGGCTGGTGTATTATTTGGTACAACACTGGTTTAGTGCCCTGGATGGTGTATACGTCTGTATCATTTGGTACAATACTGTTTTAGTGCCCTGTCTGGTTTATACGTCTGTATCATTTTGTACAACACCAGTTTAGTGCCCTGGCTGGTGTATACATCTGTATCATTTGGCACAACACTGGGTTAGTGCCCTGGCTGGTGTATACGTATGTATCATTTGGTACAACACTGGTATAGTGCCCTGGCTGGTGTATACGTCTGTATCATTTGGTACAACACTGGGTTAGTGCCCTGGCTGGTGTATATACATGTATCATTTGGTACAACACTGGTTTAGTGCCCTAACAGGTGTATACGTATGTATCATTTGGTACAACACTGGTTTAGTGTCCTAACAGGTGTATACGTATGTATCATTTGGTACAACACTGGTTTAGTGCCCTAACAGGTGTATATGTATGTATTATTTGGTACAACACTGGTTTAGTGCCCTAACAGGTGTATACGTATGTATTATTTGGTACAATACTGGTTTAGTGCACTTGCTAGTGTATACTTTTGTATCATTTGGTACAACACATGTTTAGTGCCCTGGCTGGTGTACACCTCTGTATCATTTTGTACAACACATGCTTAGTGCCCTGGTTGGTGTATATGTATATACATTTGGTACAGCACTGATTTAGTTCCCTGGCTTGTGTATATACACGTATCATTTGGTATAACACTGATTTAGTGCCCTAGCTGGTTTATATACACGTATCATTTGGTATAACACTGATTTAGTGCCCTAGCTGGTTTATATACACGTATCATTTGGTACAACACATGCTTAGTGCCCTGATAAAGATCCGTTCACCAAATACTTTACGGAGATACCAAGTTATGTGTCTGATGGGGCTTGGATTCCCGCCTTTTTGACAGCGAAGTCTTTGCCTTTCGGTTATTAAGTTCATTTTCGTTCGCATTTGGTCGTTTGGTTCAGGTCTGTATTCTGCTTATGTTTTCTGTGCTCGGCTGTTGTTTAGATTTAGTGCTGCCTTTCCTGTTCTTTATTGCTCTATGACCGTGAAAACAATCGCAGAGTACCTCTTGTCCATTTTCAACTTCTGTTTGACCAATCAATCACATGGAATTGCACTTATGAACATTGCTTTATATCAGTTACAGCAACATGTTAAAGGGAAAAATAAAAATAGTCAAATGCATTCCAAGCGAGGTAATCCATGATTATGTGTAACTAAAAGTTATCACAGTTGTCTCCCTTGTACCAATAAAATCAACACCATAGCGAGAGCTCAGTTGACTTTTTATTCCATTTCGATCGCCGATGTACAAGGCAGCAGGACGCAAATTTAGAGATCTCATTGATCGCCTTTTGCGTCCTTAAGTAAATTGTCAAAATTATTTCTTTGGCTTAATGCTTGTGGATAAATTATCCACAAGATAAATTTACCCTATTTAGATCTTTTAACTTTAGTTAGGCCGACGTGAAGGGGTACACGTTGGGAGTCCTATAAACAATTACCAAATGGTATGGGACGGTATGAGGACTCATTAAACTGCTATCAAATCAAAGAGCTCAGTTTAGTTGCAAATATACTCGTTTATAGGAGCACTAGGAGTACAGTATGCGACCTACAACTAAAATGACTTTCATAGTATTGCTGTCCTTTTCCCTCAATTATAACATAATCTACTCAAGCCCTGATCTCCCGTATACATTTTAACTTCCCTGGTAATTCAGTCTTATACAACCTACATTCAAGTCTACCGGGGGAGTATATTTCTCTCCTATGGGTATAGCAGCCAACATTGATCTGCGGAGCCCTGGAATAGACATCTGCCCTCATATGTACCAATTTACATCTAGGTGGAGTGGAGCATGTGGGTTATTCTTGCTCAGAGAAATTAACCAGTGGTTCAGACGAGGGTTGAACCCGGGACCTCTTGATCATGAAGCGTGTGCCCTACCTCTTGGTCACCTCTCCCACAAGTATATGACTTTAAAAAAGTATATAATGAGTATGAAATTATATGCTTAAAAAGATAAAACGAATTACAACTGCAGTCTTGGTTGTTTTTGTGTTCCTACATACTAACTTCACCAGTCACCATCCCCACAAAGATAATAATGTAAATTGGTATTTTCAATCTGAAAATTGAAACACAACTGGTCTTAGGACTACACGAACACTATATTTGAACATGTTATGTCTTCATAGGAACTATGGTGTATTATGAAGCACACATTTATTGGTACGCCTTTCCCACAGGTTGCAGTATCAGTGTTTGGTCCGCAAACGATTAAAAAAATAAAATTAAAAAAAATATATACATACGGTCCATGTAGTGTATTAGCTCAGTGACGGATTTTTTCATTTTTTCCCCAAACACTGATACTGCCACCTATGGCCTTTCCTACTGTCGACCCAATTAGTAATGCAGTAACTAATGAAGGAATTATCCCATTCGAAAGAATAAGGTTAACAGTTAACTCATGTATATATAGTTTGCCTGACGGACGAGCTTATGTTTATAATCGTTATCATTTAACGTCACACATACTATATGTGAGTAGTTCTTCTAAAATCGCCATAATGTTAGTATCGGCATTGACCACTTCAATAACAACTTTGGATCACTAGTCAAAGCAGATTGCTCTCCCTTTGTCTATCTGTTGGTTATATTCAACTAACAAAATGTGTGCTAAATTCTGAGTGTATGTGCTATTTGATTAAACAGTCTTAAAATGTTTGTGACTTGGTCTTAATACTTGAGTTGAATAAGTTTATAGCCATTTTGTTGATGTAGACGATTTTATCCCAAAACCAGCTGTGTCTGAACCAACACAACCTACTTTTTCTTGATTTGGAAGTCGTAGATTCGTAGGGTCCGTATCATATGAATTCGTGTAAAATTTAAAATCACACCGAATCAAGTTTTAAGTTTGAAATCACCTGAATCTTCCGGTATGTGATGTTATATATGATATAATCCCTTAAATCGAGTTTAAGTCGATTTTGGAGACTTCTTGTCAAGTCACATAGCTCGGCATTTTATTGCAAGATTTTCATACTTGCGCACCACGACACTTCATTAAAATATCTTTCAACTTAAAACTAATTCACAAACTTAATTTTAATTCTCACCATGAGGTCGCTATATTTTAACGGAAAAACTGTAAGAAAATCTCCATAAATGAGTCTGGACGAAACACGACATGTCGTAAAACTTAGTCTACCGAAAACCATCCCGATCATTACGTTATTTTTGTAATTTTTGTTCAACTATAATGTTCATGATGATGTTGACATTTATGATGTCAGCATAATATCGAATTGACATTGCAATTAAACAGAACAGGACAGAACAGAACAGAACAATTCTGTTGTGAAATGACATTGCTATTAAAGACACCATGTTCAACTTTCATGTTGTCTATCTCTGCGTCATGTCAGTTTTGTTATTACCATTAATAATACAAAATATTAATATTCGATGTTATTATTATCATCCGTATCTTCCACAAATCATATTATAAAATATGTTATCAAATATCCAAATAATCAAATAATTATTTTGATATAGATCTAGCATAATTTGCTATTTTTCTGAAATTATTCAAATTCTGATTTTTATTTTCAATATGTTTCTATAACATAATATTTCAAAAACTCTAAACTAACATTATTATTTAACATATAGATCTAATATTACGGATTTTTTTTTATATATTGTTAAACTTTTATATTCATTTTAAACTATATACCGAACTTATTTATCTTCGATTCAAAAATAATAAAATATTTATTTTCTTCATTTCCTTATTATTTATTTAACATTATATGTATATTTATTATAGGAAAATTGTTTACTATAATAAATTTATTTCATACATGTGAATAGTACCTCGATAAAAGAGGGTACCATTATATTGTGCAGTATCCTAATTTTATGCAATAAACTATTTTCAAATAAAAATATTTTATCATCTTTTTAGTATGTCTTCCATAGAAATGTTACAATCATCAAATAAAACGCTGACATAATCATGATGCTGGCTTATTCATCATCACAATGGACATTTATGTTTACCGTTTACAAAGTACTTCAAATAATTACTTTTCGCGAGTTTTAAATTTCGCGAAATTTAGTAAAACGGTAATTTTGTGATTTTGTCTTTAATTGTTTGAATCCAAATATTGCCAGAAAAATATCTTTTTACATTTTTACGTCACTTGTTCGACTGGAAATTAATTTCACGTCCTAGTTCTGTCCCGAAATTAGCGAAAGTTATTTCGCCGCGAATATTTATAATTTTACATTCTCATTTTATGTTCTCCCCAACAACAATGTGTTTGTATTCCTATTGAAGCTTGCACACATTGTGTGTAGCGGATTTGAAAGTTAATATGCCATGAATATCTAGCGTAAATATATACACACAGTTGTATTATACCAGGACAGAATAGAACAGAATATAACAGACTGGATTAGAATAGAATAGAATAGAATATAACAGACTGGAATAGAATAGAATAGAATAGAATAGAATAGAATAGAATAGAATAGAATAGAATAGAATAGAATAGAATAGAACAGAATAGAATAGAATAGAATAGAATAGAACAGCCGTATTGTATACATTGATTTCTCTGTAGACAATACAAAAATGTGTAAATACAACATGAACACAATGTTTATATTTCTGTGAGATTTCTATTATATGAGTACATACAATGTGTATGACACACTAATCATATAATGTCACTGATATATGACTTGTTGATGTTTGACACATTTCAAGAATATTGATTTGCTATTGCTATTATATACACTCTTGTATAACACAACTTGAGCCACATACTATTTATTTTCAATTATTACTGTATATTTATCACTATTTATTTCAAATCTTCATATTTATTTATCCTTAGCCATCAAAACAAGAACGTTCTGTTCTGTTCTGTTCTGTTCTGTTCTGTTCTGTTCAGTCCCAATCTGTTTTGTTCTGTTCTCGCATTGAAACAAAATTAAATAATAATTCATTTTGTACTTTAATAAATATGAATAAAAATCCACACATCTTTACATTATATTACCAGTTTCTAAAATAATACAAGTTTTTTTTAAGAATATTGTTTTAATCAAACTGAAATAATTTGTTTTGTCTATATTTTTATACCCGTTTGTACCAATGTTCAGCGTACTTTTATTAAATAAAAAAAATATTCTATACTAAATCTACTATTATTAATATATTTAGTGAAATATTTATGTGTCTTTTTTTGTATATCCTGAATCATTGGAAAATGTACTAGAACATGACATATTTGTTAATATTTTTATATTGTTTCAGTCTGACTGCTAAATACTATTCCATCAATTTAGAAACTGGTAAGTCACATCCATCAGGAACATACAATACTGACTGATAAGCGATTGTGACACACTAGTACCATAACTGATTGTGCTACATGCATCGTAATAGTTATATGAATTAAATAAAATCACATAGTCCCTCTGTAGCACAGCGGTTTGTGCGCTTGTCTCATCTGGCGACCTGGGTTCAAATCGAACGGAGGCACTCATATATGTATGACATATTTCAGCCGAAAACTGACTGGCACATAAAAGCAATGCTCGGCAATGGTTAAACTATGAAGAAAACGTAGAAATAAATGGTTAAAGGAAACGTCTTTCTACTCAATTGTAGGTTTACATACATACTAGCTGCTAACATTACTGCTCAGTCCATGTGTTCTAAACTATGTACATATATTTTATTTGAAATTATTAATTTGCCAAATGTTTTAAAAAAAGTATACTTATTATCTAAACCCGATAAAAATATCTGAATCGATGCACTTGACCTTGTGGCTCTTTGAGTGTAATTAGTTTTAACAAGGTGTAGAAAATTCTTGTGAACATATTCGTACCTGACAATTTAGAATACTAAACAGTATTTAGTTTTTATTTCTGTTCCGAAGGTCACTAAATATTCCATTACTTGAAGATATGGTAAACTGACAGTCTCTTGTAAATGTAGTAATTACCAAGCTGCACAATATTGTATAAGAACCTTTTGGCATTCCGTGACCAAAATGTAATATTCTGTAAAAATCTTAAATGAATTATTTTTCTAATAAGTTCATAAAACCTTCTAAAAATACTGTCTGAAATATTTCACACACACTTTGTTACAATAAAAAAAACACCAGAACAATCTGTTCAACAGAACTTGTAATTTTTAAGACAATTAATATTTTGTTTCAGGTATATAAAATAGGCTATACATGTTTGTTCAAATATTTTTATAGAGAATAAAATTGCCTACATGAACGTATACCAACATTAATGTCCCCTCAGTTAGTCTCCATGGAATGGTCAACAAGCAATTGTTGTTGCTTCCAATTCCACGTAATAAAGGACTTTCCATATTTGCTGTGTGTGCTACTATATGTCTATAAGGCCTGTATGGACATGTCTATATGTAGTAAACGTGGTATTTGCTACGACAAATCATGCCCATCTTTTAAAAATAATAAATATGAAATAAAAAAACGACATAGCACCGGAATAGAATGTTCAACATCAATTCCTACACGTATGTTTTGTATATCAGTGCATATTTGAACATATAAGATAATATTTGTAGCATTTTTGTACCTACGCTGTGTTCTACTTACATTCATTGCGACCCTGACCGTAAAATACTCAGTAGTTATCAGTGGCTTAACATGCTAAATAATTGCACGCAGACTTGTTGACTTTTAGATTAAGTATTCTAACATTTTGATTTTCTATGTTTGTTAATTTAATGTGCTTTACCAACGTGTAATAGTATGTTGATTTTATGGTTTCTATGTGTGAATTCAAATATGAATATTAAAAAAGACATGCTCCTAGATATTTTTATTATTATTATTCTGAAAGCTGTATCATTCTGCAATCGTGGCAAATACACACACTCTTAATAAGTGTTATACCAGGAGATTTGACCTCTACATGAAAACAGGACCTCTACAAGACAGTAGGACAAAACATATATGGTCAATACAAGTATACCAGTCCATGACAATGTTATAGTACACGTAGTTATATCAATATGTATGTAATAGATATTCACAAATTTGCCATATTTTTATTTAAACATTTTTATTGCTTATAGTATACTGTTATACCGTTACAGTTTGTTGTATAGTAAGGCCACAGGCCCGTACACAAATATACAATGGCATATATATACATGCACAAAGTGAAACATAGAGAAGGTCATATGCAATTACAACGGTCAATTACAATATATTATACAATATTACAATAATATACTAAGTACATGTATAGTAATTGACAAGTGGTTTGAGCCACAAGTTTCAAAACTAAGTTTACAATCAGGAACATGTCATGGAGTTGAAAATTTGTGCATGATTGTGATAATCAAGTTTTTAAAAAATATTTCACAACACCTTTGTTCTTTCAAAGAAATAAACTACATTTGTATTTAAGTCTTTGAAAAAATATATATGGGTAGTGTCAGAAATACTGCAGCTTAACCTTTCAACCTTTTCCAGGTCAAGCTATACACGTATTCTTTACTTTCCATATAAGTGTGTCCACAAGATTCACAAAGAAAATATGTTTTTATGTTTTATGAAGAAAATTGCCAAGTATATTTTCAGCATAGTTTACCATCATTTGTATACTAAAGTCTAGTTTAATGCAAATGCAAACCACAACAACAAGCCTAGCGTAGAAGGATTGTGTTTAATACCTTCAACAATATTCTTAGTTTCTGTCCGTTAAATGTAATTTTAATGAGTTGTCAGGGGTTTAGTCTAATGAGCATTCGTGTATAATCGGATGGGGACTCCCGTCGCGTCTTCCTGTATATAATGCTAGAGTAATTGTTACTGTGGATACACAGGTCATAATTAGGTTGGTCATTATCGGTAATAATGTCCACACCTGTGCCCAACAGTCTCACTGAAGAAAATCTCCATTTATGCACATTTAAATAGGTTCAGAAACACTGACGCATAATACTGACCGCAATGACGTGAACGCGTCTTTGTTGGCGTAAATAGAATATAAGTTTATAAAACAATTTTTTTTATAACATATATGTAAGCAGTATTCATGTACATTAATGGAGATTAAACAAGAATATGAAATAAATATCAATGACTTTGAAATAAATCCAGTGATGTTCAATTATCAATGTAGAATAAGATTCTATGAAAAAGATAGATAGCTTTATTCAGAAAAGGGCTATTAACCTATCATTCCACAAACCCATTGTACAAATATGAACACAATATTATAAACATACATAAGGTATATCAATATATGAATCAGCATCCACTGATAATGAGTGCCTTAAAAGGAGGTCATTACTGTTAAATAATGTATCCTAGATGTAAGGAATGAAATGAAAGAAAACACAATCCTGTAATACCTTTTTGTAACCATTGGCATTTTATGCAGAATTCTGAATCAGATAAAATCTTATGTTCAGTTATTTTTACTACTCCGTAGTCAGTGTGCAATGACAAAATTATGTTTTTTTTTATTCGACACTCTTAGTCAGGTTCTTTTATAGCAAAGCCTTACGTGTAAAATGTTCGATCTGTTGACTCCCACTTCGTAATTTGTTGGGGGTCAGATTGGTTCAAAATGATTAACAAAGTCCCGGGGTTATGTTTTCCAACTCGTTCAATACATTTCTAATACTTATTTTTTTAATAATTCATTTTCTCACCGAGTGGTCATAGCAATAAATGTAAAAGTTCCACGCAATCCCAGCGGGAGAATAGCAATCGTACTGAATGTACCGCGAACAGTTTCAACAAATCCGCGCAGTACTAGAGAGCGTCTGTTAATTATCGCGTTTACCCATAATCCCATTCTAATCATGGCCTCTCAAAGCCAGCTCTTCAAAAGGAGTACCGATTCTGTCACCGGAAATGAAATTGGACCCCGACATAAACGATCCATCTCCAGCTTCCGGTTTCAGAAGTTCGTTTACGCATAATGCCAAGAATGATATTTTATCAATCTATTGGAAACTCGCGAAATTCGAAAGAAATCTAGAACACGCTGCTTGTACGACATTTAAACTTGGAATGTTTGTTTCTAAATGCTTTTAGTGACCAATATATGCATGTAGCTAGAAAGTTCTTTTGGTTCACTTGAAGTGTTATTAAATTATACACAAGGCTTTTCTAAGATGTAGGGTTATCTGTGTGTATAATAAGGTCAACTCTCAATGATTTGCCCATGTCTTTGATTGAATACACGAGTGAATATGTCTGTAAACATATATTCTATTCTGGATCAGAAGATAGGCTCTCCCTCTTGTAAACCAGTTATATTCATGTATTAGACTAGGACTGCTGTCACTTAATCGGCCATAACGTCAAAGAAAAATCTTATCAGTGGGATTGTAAATTATTACACAAAGGTCTTATCTTGAACATAACCTGCTTTAGTTATAAAAAACATTCTCAGACAATTTAGGCAATTATAAATGCTTCTAGCCTACAACAACTACAGTCTATATTACGCAACGATCTGCTTTAGTTATATACTGTAGCGCACATACACTCCAAAGTCACTCAGAAACGAAGGCAGGTACCTAGCCACTCATGCCAGAACGAACCATCTATATCCCGAAGGAAAATATATTTCAAGCAATGCTGTACGAGTTCCACCCTTTCATGTTAAGTCACACTGTAAGTATACCCGTATTGAACAGCCACCTGCTACAAACAATCACCTTGGATATATTCATATAGACACTGTTAAAGGCATGTTTTGATGTCAATATTTAATCATTTAGACTAGGTGTACTAACATATGCCGTACTTAAAATATTAATTGCGTGTTTGTTTCTGTTATAGTGAAGGCGGTTTCATTACGCCAAAAGCAAACATGTTCACTTCACACACTCATTAGCAGCGGATTACAGGGCGTCAGCAAGAATAAATGCGCGTACAACCATCATACCATCATATTATTTATCTAATTATATGAATTTACTTCTTTACACTGCCATAGTTATTCAGACGTACCTGGTCTGCTTAATTTGTGACACTGATTTGAAAATTTCTACAATCACGCAAATTTAAAACAACGTTTTGAGGCGATTTAGAAATTACCAAATTAAAGCTTTGAACAAGCCAACCGAAGCGTGATATCCCTGTAATGATCGGTGAATTTATCGTCAACAAGCGATCTCATCTCAATTTACCAAACAATTACACTAATTATTATTTCAATATACGAATTTTTATCATGTTTTTGATTTCAAAATGGCGGAGGCATTATTAACAAACGGTGCGGCGCTTCGATCCGGTTGGCTATTGAACTGGCGTTATGATTTTTAACAACTTAATTGAATATTAATATTGATCAGTGATTATCCATAGTGACAATCGATACCCAGCTTCTCTAAGCTGAATTCTCTATAGAGTTTAGCGCGTATTCATTGGAATATCAGTAGAGGTCCATTCGGTACATTTCATTTCAGCACGGCGCATTAGCTTCCGAAATTCGCTTTCCATTTTTTCCCATTTCGTACCTTTTACACTGAGCAGCGGCCGTTTCGGGACCTTGGCAGAAATTTATAAATTAAAAAGATTAGGCATGCGCCGATAGAGATATTAATGCTTTGATATCATACCGTATTGAACTGATAGCGTTCCTTGATCAACCGAGACTTGGCCAGGGTTAATAATTAAACACAATCTATGACTGAACACGGCAGATCAGAAAATTGTTTTTAATGGACGAGAATTTTTTACTTCATATTTTTTCCAAAGGGATTTAGCTTTAAAATGGCACCTGTTGCACTCTCGCTCACAAAATGAGTGTTCATGTTATGATGTATAGGGTTCGTATGAACTTGCCCTGAGGCAGAACAAAAATAATAATTGCATTATTAATGTTTTTGTAGTCTATAAAATGACGTCTTTCGTGACGTCAACTTTTTTCAGTTTTGTTTGCAAATCCCGACGAAAACGACGACAAAAACAACAAAATCATGAATGCAAAATAACTTAAACATTGTTCTAAAATAAATATTGAAATTCATTAGACAGACAGTAGATTCTATGTTGTTTTAAAGATGGTCGACTTTTAAAGACGTGTTATTCTCTTAACATTATGTATGGAAACAATACTTGTTCTAAATTGGATGAATTTCATAGCGATGAAATATATCGTCTGACTTATGCCACAAGTATTGTATTGTTAATCATTCTGTTTATCCTCCAACTACTTCCGGTTATATATTGAAACATCTACATTAATATGAAATACGAAACTAAGCAGTTACTAATTAGTCGAAGTTTTTAATTATCTTTGGGATATACAATAGGACCATACCACCGTATCAATCGTGTATGTAATGACTGTCTCTGACTGTTCTGTGTTTAGTTACTTCCGTGTACGAAAAGAACAGTACATATAAATTAACATGGTTTTAGTATAGCGCATGGCCGCATGCGTGGTAGTCAATATTGATCTAACTTGACTCAAGGATAGGAACAACCAATCAGATCACACCATGTTAAACTATTGGCTAGTAACAGGCGATATGATTGGCTATCCTTAATCACAAATTAAACAAGATCAATATTGATTACCACACTGGTCTTCATTAAAGTGCGGACCTTTTAGGTTCCACCATGTTTGGAGTTTGTTGTGGTAACCACAAGGTTTGTTGAGTAACAGAGTAAGTGCTCGTTCTGTTTTTTTTTATCTTGCATTTGTACAACGGGGGCTTGGGCTTTTAGTCATTTCGTCTGGATACATGTGTGCATTGCCCCGTGTAACTGTGTTATGTTGTGTTGTTGTTGTTGTTTTCTGTACTCGGCTAATTAAGTTGAGTGTTGCATTCCCTGTCCGATTTCCTTATATCGTTTTTGCTACGCAAAGTCATCACTTGCTATGGGTTCGATTCCTATAGTCGGTGTAATTTATTTAGCTGGTCCTATATGATTGCATGACAGCATGATTACCAAGTTATTCAAGAGCGGGCCTTTGGGGAGCTAGGTCACATCTTAGCTGCATTTCTTCGGTCACATGGAATAACCGGTTTTTGTTATTTCCTTGTGAGATTGTGTGTGGGCATATTACTCCGCATAGTTGTGTTGTGATGTTACTGAGTTCAGTACTTGGCTGGTTAAGTTGAGTGCTGCTTACCCTGTCCGGTTTTCACATAACTTGTTAGTTTTAGTGTAATTACTGTGTTGATCTTTAGTTCAATAAAACTATAGACACGATCATACTGAAGTGTATGTAGATATAGATACGCCTCTATGGTATTATCATTTTTCTGTTTTATATATTCAGAATCATCGCCGTATATCGAATTTCGTTTTATCGAAGCATTCGATATTACAGAATCTGAATAGAATCTCATTAGACTGTCGTCAAGAATTCCCTCTAGGTTAGCGGAATATATACCAATTTCCTGTCCCTACCCAACAGAGACTAAATTAATTCCCGACATTTTGAATATATTCCTGTCCGTCTATTTTGATGTAGAAAACGTGAAAAATACAGTCGCTTATTCGGCGTATTTCATTATTTTCTCCCTATATAGTATATTAAAAGTATCAATTTTTATGTCTACCCATTCTCGATTCTTAGTTTGCCGCAGACTTATAACAAAGTTCGTTATATCGACAGCCGTTCCCATGGCAACATACTATCAGTATTTCTTATTTTCTCTATCGTTGATTGATATACATTATATGTATATATAGTTTTGTAGTATATGGGAATTATGTTTTTTTAACCTTATTATTCTGAAATAATTAACTTCTTGCAATAAGCCACAAAACAGTAATTTTATAATACGCGTATGCTATTCTGTATGTTGAATTATAATTATAGTGGTCCATTCATTACTTTTTTCCAATATCATTTTTTTTTCAAAATGCGTTTTTCAAAACCCCATTGGTCAAAGAAATGTTGTCTACGTATAAAGGTTGGTTTTGTTTCAACATTCACATCAGGTAAACAGGTATAAATACCATCATCGCCAAAAAAAAACAACAACAAAAACAACATTTGCACCAATGCACAATACCAGCAATTATGCACAGGATTGTTTTATATTTAAAGGAAGCTTCAATTTCATGAAGAGTTGTGTATATTGGTGGTATGGTTCTATTATGTTAGTCCAGGTTAGGGAAGCATGTTAGGGAAGCATCCATCGGTTCTATGAACGTTGTTGTTCCTGGGTGCCAAACCCTCATTAATGCCTGAAAAATGATACATCAGGTGTTCCATTGTAAATGGAAAAAGAACATACAAGTGTACCGAATCGAATAATTGGTAAAGGTGTATTAGGACTGTGCAGGGTTAAGACAGCCGACGTTGTTCCACACCTCCAAGAAGAAATTGAGATCACCTTGATTAGTGCGATGTGTATGACGCTTGTGACAATGAGAACAAATGTGCTTCGCATCCTATTAGGAACCGATTACTAGTATAACTGGTTTATGCAATTCTGAGGTTTGGTAAACATCTTCGATCCGGATAGGAAGATATATTCCATCGATAAGACTTACCAACGATCGTTGTAAGGGGAAGGGGGGAGGGGGAGGCTCCATGTCGCCATCTTAAAAATATATTATGTGACAGCTAGTTGACATATAGGTCCACAGTACAGATATTCTAGGAGTCCAATAGAAGCCATCGGTAATTAGCTAAACACAGCACCTTTCTCTGACATGGGGTGTTTTAACAATTTATCAAGGCCAAGAACGCTCATTACATAAGTTGTACAAACTTAAAAATTGAATAGACCTATTTTCAAAAAGAAACCCGGTTAATTGCATATTCATCAGATGGTGTGTTTCGGTCACAAATTGTAATTGGCATTGACACGATGGCATCGTTGGCATCTATTAGCGGGTAGAACCTACCAAGAAGCGAGGGAATATTTTTGACGCACCAAGAAATCATTGTTTGAAGTTCTGTAAATAAGCTTCGTTATGGTTTTTACACTACTTCAATACATCAAATAATAACTGTAGTTATAATGTTAGAAAACACATTTCTAGTTCATGAAAGAAAAATATTAAATATTTCGACGATCTCCACATGCACTTTGTTTTCAACCATGTGAAAATATTAGCAAGAAGATGAAACTATTGTCCTGTCACTGCAGGTATTTATTTGAACTTTTTACGGGTCTGCCTCTTCTCTTCAAATAGTCGAGTGGTTTTCAAAAACTTCCCGTAAAAGTACCCATTGATTTTAGTTTGACGATTTTAAAACGCTCTAGTAGTCCCGCTGTGAGGGGGAATATTTGTTTTAGTCGACACATTTTGATCAGTGCTATATCGGCGACTTGAGTAAATAGTCCTTTCAACAATTGCTAAACGTATATTTGCACAAGTATGCGTTAAGTGCTGACTGGTTCTTCGTAAAATGCTTCTTAATGCTAGAAGTAAACAGTTTAGATTTTTCCTCATCTATTCAGGAATATCTTGGTCCCAAGATGCAACTGTTCGAGGCGTATACTTGTTTGAATGTCGTCTATTCTTCCTAGTCAATGCTTCTATTGAAAACTGGTCGTTCAAGCATCTTAGCCTACCTATAACACTAGCTATACACCTTGAGAAATTTCAAGAGAAGCCGCGCTTATGACATCAGTTTTTGTATTATTACTAGTATTATGTTGTAATTCCTACTTGCAATCTACTCATTTTAAAAGCCTTAAGCAGTTTCAAGATTAATAATCGTGTATTTTGACATATTAATTATACGTTTATTTGTGAAAGGATTTTTTGAATTAAATCGAATGACAATGCGAGGTATTGTAGCCTCAACTAAATAGGGGTTGTCTATGTTTGCCGGAATAAAACGTTTTGACAGAGTACTTTTGTCCCCTTTTATAGTTATATATTATTCAAATAAAGTGGTGATTTTATCTTAAAATTTACATCTGATTCAAATTTAAAAAATACAATGATTCGCATAATCGGAACACCTTTGACCTAACCGTTTTTGATCGTCGCTGCTGACGAACGCAGATTTTTTAAAAAGAAATGTGGGTACGCATTCGATGTTTTAACCTGAAATCATCGGAATTATTTTTGCTGGTACTAGTTGTTAGATAAATTTAATTTTACTTTTACATTGTATGTCAATGTAGGTTTCTGTTAACAGATCATATATAAGCAGAGTTTCATCTAAAACACCAAATAGCGATAGGAATGTGCATAAGTAACACGCTTTGACATGAGCTTTGTCATTACGAAGTTTGTTCAACACTGAAGAGTGACCATGGCATATCGCACTGTAGATGTCCATTGATAACACAGTGTGGGTTTCAACATCAAAGAGTGTTCCATTGCCTTACGCAATTTGGTTTTCAACACCGAAGAGTGTTCCATTGCCTTACGCAATTTGGTTTTCAACACCGAAGAGTGTTCCATTGCCTTACGCAATTTGGTTTTCAACACCGAAGAGTGTTCCATTGCCTTACGCAATTTGGTTTTCAACACCGAAGAGTGTTCCATTGCCTTACGCAATTTGGTTTTCAACACCGAAGAGTGTTCCATTGCCTAACGCAATTTGGTTTTCAACACCGAAGAGTGGTCCATTGCTAAACGAACTTTGGTTATTAGTCGTTTCATTCGGTCGCAATAACGCTCCATTTGTTCGCTTGGGACCCCGTTTTGGCGTATGTTTGTGGTACTGGGGCTCATCCTGCCTTTTTACAACGGGGACTTGGGCTTTTATTTGGCGGGTTATGTGTGGATACCTGACCGTGTAGTTTTGATACGTTGTTACTATTTTCTGTGCTCAGCTGGTTAAGTTGAGTACTGCCTACCCTGTCCGACTTCCTCATATCTTTTTTTGGTGTTCAACACTATTGTTCATACAGCACAAAAGTGCGTTCCTACACATTCTCTCTGTAACCAGAACTAATTGTGCTGCATTTTACGCGATGTACGTCGTATGACTAGCCGAATGGCATCAAACAATACCCAGTCTCCTGAACAAGAAATGTTTAACAAAGAAACGTATTTAATGTTGTCGCAAAACCTCAAAGTGTTGTTTTTTTCGCTATTCACCGAAACCACATTTTTATTGCAAGTTTCACTTTTCATTAAATTCTAATTCATTACTTTATCCCCACTAATTAACCGAAATGACACAAAATGAACCGCAATAGTTGTTATAAAACCGACACGGATCACAGGTGACATTGTAATCAAGTATTGTGTTTAACCCACTAACATCGCATCAAACGACTAAGCTGAATGCTCGTTTTCATGATATATTGCATGTTTTTGTATTTTATAATGCTCCCAAACTACGCCCTATACACTAGTGCGAGTAACGTATAACAAAGGTCACACGTTTTCTGTGCGTTTTATTATATTTCGCGTCAGATTCGGTTTCATTCAGCACGATTGAACGTGTATTATCGTCCACCATTGTTGTCCGCCAATTCATCACTACACCACAACCATACAAGCAATCTCGCCAACATTGCTCCTCTATTGTACTAGTAATGATTAGCCTAGCCTTATTGAATGCTTATTTCTTACAATCGTGTCTTCCATTGGGGGATTGGAAACACCATCACCATCAGCCAAATCGTGGAATTGATTATGTTAACGTTCTGAAAATGTCTGCAAGAAGTGTTTTGGACATTGTAAATTACAATCTATGCATACACTTGTTTGCAAATCCTTTTAACATAGACTTAATAAAAACAAACATTAAAGTTCAAATGTCAGTTTTACTGTTTAATTTTATCTTTTGGAAACCTTCATTGAAATTTTTCAATGAGAAGAACCATGTCTTATAATTGATGCAGTACTGTTAGTATTATAATTTGAATGTAGGAATTAAAGCTCTTACATTTGCACTATTTTGGTAAATTATGAAAAGAGATTCCCCTTTATTTGCATACAAGGTATAACTTTATAATTATGCTGAACAACATCCAACTGCTTCCAACTGCATCCTCTTTAACATGATCCTGTTGCAAATTCTAACATAATTTGTCAGGAGTTTGAGAAACAATGGTTATTTTACACTGGCTGATAATATATTCCAGCAAACTAAGTTAGTGCATTTGGCCGACGTACAAAACAAAAAATCATGTCAAAATGCTGCTTAGAATCCAAACGCGATTTGGTGCAATCATCCCAACCTAACGTGCTTTACGTCATATGTATTTTGCTAAATAATAATTGCTAAAGGAACGTCGGTTGGTAAGATTTTGCTTTCAAGGGCCTTTTTATGAAAATATGAAGTATTGATCATATGTTTGATATTATATATCGGTGCTTGTTGGTTAAACGTTATTTGATTTTAAGTAATATAAAACTCATATTCGAAAACAAGTTATGCAAATGAACATGGAGATCAAGAACCTTCAGATTCAGAAGCGCAATACCATTTTTCACACATCATAAATTTGATGGCTTGACACCGGTTGACAACTTCCGGTTAAGTAGTCCCGGTGTTGGACACATTTTAAAGATGTCGCCACATTTTCCAATTTCAGGACGGTCTACTGCCATTAACCGGCAATAAACTAGCCGGATATTGACAGTATATGATATTTAGCCTGGTCATTCGAAGGGTCAGACTACATGGGCGTTCCCAATTGTCATTTAACGGTACAGGTAGCCCCAAAATTACGACCATCGTAAATTCTCATCTTGATTAAAAATAATTACAATCTACGACCGATCTCACTAGCCGAACATTTCAATATTTAACGATCTGTTGCCAAAGTTAATATAAGGAGTCCGGATTAATAATGACGACATTAAAACAAACTTGATGCACGGGGCTGACATATCTCAAGACCCGCATTACAACACCGGAACAGCATGATATATTATATCCACGATTTTGAAGGGGGTATGATCAAAGACACGGATCTTCAAACTTCAAGATAGTTTCTCAAATAATGTCTGATACTAATCTTGAAATGGGCTAGTATTACGCAAAAATCTACCCGTAAATAATGACCAGGCTCACGTAAACTGGGGTTTAGATTGTCGTTGAAATACCTCGCGGCATTTGGTGACAGACACATACCCGGTAATCAGACTAGATATATCAGAATTTCTGAGTTTTCATATTAATTTTTCATCGTACTAAGTACACTTGGTATTAAATTACACATTCATCCGGCTTGTATAACACTGTTTTAACGAGGTTTGAATACCATCTATATAGATTGTTTTATCCACCATGCGTTTAAGCCCTGGTTTAGTTTATACTGTGAAAGGCTGATGCCTGTCCTACGTTTGCTCCCTTAGATCTACACTCATCTAACATGTTTACTGTACAGGCACATATGAACTCGGGCACGGAATACAGCACTCAGCCTAACCAGCCGAACACAGAGAACAGTAACATCACAACCACACGAAGCAGTGCCTACACACAACCCAGCGAAATAACTAAAAGCCCAAGTCCCGTTGTAAAAATGCAGACTGACCTAATTTCACAAATAAATAACAAAAGAACAATGATCCCATGTGACCGAATTAAACGCAGCTAAGACCCGACCTTGTTCAATAACTCCTACAGTGCAACTCAACGCCCTTTTCCTTTCCCTATTACAAGCTGCGACTCTCATACTAAACCTTTCTTAACCTGACACTACCGGTCAAAGGCAATGCTATTATGTCGAAATCTTCTTCGTTATACCATACAGTATGATATTCATGGATCATTTCTGGCATTGCTTTTTACTATATACCGGTATCTTCAAATGCTGATTAGCCGCTATAACACACGGTCTTGATTACCATGATAACCTTTTTGTTGTCTCAGCCAGGTATTGTGCACTACCTTTTATTTCTATATCTGCAGTGATGTTTGTCACCCTATGCCAAAAGCCACATGTTTATTTTGCATATGACAAAACATAATTAATATGATTTCAATAGTAGTATGTAACTTTGATACAATGAGTATGCCACAACAAGACAGTGTGCTTTGAATGCAGTTCACACGAAACTTATTAAACACGTATTGCTTCCTAACCGATTCAAAAGCAATCGTCCGGAAATGTCCACCGAAGCAAATGAGTTCAGCGATCGCATTAAGACCACCTGAGCAACATTAAGACTTGACTTTACACGCATGTGTTCATGTATCATGGATACCTGAGAATGAAAACCTTGATATTATGCGAGATGGGTGCATGGTATGTATATAATGTTGTCACATATAGATATGTCATGTTTTATTTATTCATATCGGGTGCAAAGTCGCACTTGCAGTGGTTTAGTCAAATACTATTCTACCCTGACACTTAAAGTCTTGCAGTTTCTTGTATGCAAAGTACACACATTAATGGGATATATACCGAGGCCAGCGTTAACGACGTTGGTTTATTGGATCTTGGAATAGACCTTACCATTGCCTTTCTCCTAGTCTCAAAGTCAAAATGTAATTCCACACCACACAGATGAGACAGAGCACAACAGAAACTGCAGAGCACGAAAGCAACGAGCAAATATAAGGGAAACACAATCACACAATTATTACAAGACAGGTCACATGTACAACTGCAAGATGACATGGAAAAATAGAAATGCGTAAATCGGACAGGGAAGGTTGCTCCCCACTCAACCAACATATCAATGAAAACAGTAACAACAGTGGACAATGCCCACACCCAACCCAACGGAATGATTAAAAGTCCAAGGCACCAGTGTAAAAGAGCGGGATGACCTAGTTTCACAAATAAATAAAAAGAAGTTCTGGTACAATTGCAACATGACCAAGATCAAATGGACAAGTCGCAAGAACACGACATCGTACAACAATTTACTCAAATAGCAAGCCGTCTAAGTCGGTAGCCATATAAACTGAGTAACTAAGTAAGGGCCAAGAAAAAACTAGATCATGTGGTTGGTTTTGGGAAAGAAACTAGTCGCTTGAATGTCATGAACATAATTTAGCAATGGTGTGTATTATGGCCACATTACATATTCATTATCGGATGCAAACATAAGTTACTAAGTAAGAGCTAAAAACGAAATTGGGCATGTGGTTGGCTTTGGGCAAGAAACTAATCGACTGTATGCCATGAACAAACGTATACTTGGGTAATGGTGTGTGTTGTGGTCACTGTACATACTTATTATTGAATGCAAACATAAATAACGAAGTAAGAACCAAAAACGAAAGTGAGCATGCGGATTAGTTTAAGAAAAGAACTACAAATGTAGTCAATTTTGTGTCATGAACATATATCAATCGTACACCATGTGTTGTAGCCACTTTATATTAATTTATTCATTATTGGATGCAAAATAATTTAATAATATTGAGAGAAAAAACATTAGTTACGACAACGCCTATTAATACTTGTTATTTAAGTTAGGATGAATACACAACAAGACTGGGTGCAATGTTTTCAGCAGTGCTTAAATCACTCAGTAGCTTATGCATCACATGTTGAGGATTTATTATATATTCAAGATCTATTTTTATGAAATCAATTTATAAAGACCATACATCTGGTGTGCTGTCGTCCATTTTGTGACACGAATCTGCATGAAGTAACATGATAAAGCAGTCTACAAGCACGACGAAAATTGATTTACTTTCCTACCCGTAAACATCTCTACAAGATACATTAATTTTAATAAAATAGACAAAATCGCTCCATTAAAATCTGGTGTATAATTCTGTATGTCATTTTTCACGCCGAACGCGTTTATCATTTTGGGTAGGTTTCATATCGTAGGGACGTTGTTCTCGATATTAAATATAATTTACACATAAATTGCTTTGCGCTCTTGATTGATACTAAGATAGTTCTCTTGATGTTGTTTTACATTAATATTTGTTTCTTTACTTACTATTTCTAGCACCCAACCTCATATATGAGTTGACTGAAAACCCAAAGGTCGAAATAAAAGTTGGTCTAATTGCATATTTATAAAACATTTCCAAATAGTTTTCGTACTCGTAATGCGAAACAAGTTTTTATCTTTCTCATTGAATATTTAATTGATTTTAATGATTCACGAGTACATGTATATGGTATATGTGTTTTGTAAAATTCATTAGCGTATGGAATGTGCACAGTTTGCCACAGTTTCCAATGACGTACACCGTATTGTTTGCATTTCTGTCCCGACAAGTTCCATTTGGTATGTAATACGAAATCATCGTGGAATTATGCAGCATATTTTGCAGTCATAAACATAATGATCTATAAGTATGCCATGCAACAAGTACCTGTATCAATTTGTCACATTCCTCAGTCTGTGCAATCATTCTCTCATACTGTATGCATGCAACACCAAACGCAGTTCACTAATCACCATACCTTTGCTGAACATGTTCTTGTTTATTTGTGTGATATATAATGGATAACACAACTATATGCACTGATTATCAAAATATCGGTTACTATAAATAATTCATAATTATTGAATTTTAAATACCGCCACCGACCGCAAGTGATTAATTGCCTTTATCATCCAGGGAGTGATAGACTTTTGTTCAAATGTTCATTTTGTAAATGTTTAATGTCATACAACAATGAGAGGCAGGTTGACAATGGTTGACGATGTCCGATATTGCACTGTTGATCATAATGATCGATAAGACACTCGCATAATCGGTGAAACAATGATTAAACAGATGTAAAATTTGATTAAACCGAGGCTTTATTGATCACTTTATACCCTTGGTTATGTTGAATATATCGCTTGGTCATAATGGTTATATAACAGTGGTGTAAAATAATCTCAAGCACTTTTACTTTCTTTCCTAAAGTACATTCTTCACTCACCCTAAGGTGTTTTGGCAACTCGGTGGTACAGTTTTGGAACTTGGATGCTTTGATATACTACATGTAGATGTTCAATTGGGTATAATTGTTCAGATGATTCATACGATTGTATTTGCTCAGTTACCTGCAAGATAAATGGTGCCATTGGCTAATTACAATGCTTGAAATTCGTGACAATGATGGTATATGGCACTGAGTGGAAAACATGACATATTTTAACCGTAAATCGAACATATAATAACAAATCGGCCCCGGGAAGGCAGCACCAGAAATATCCGAACAGAACAGAACCAGCCATATCAAATACGTGGAACAAAAAATGGCCCTACGAAATGGAAAAAAATGTCTCAAGGCCTAAACAGAATACGAACAACCGAACAACCGTCGCCTCAGTCAATTATACATAGCTAGAGCATGAGCCAGCAGCCAAAATGTATTACAAAGCAGATTTCACACCACAAGCATAACCTGCAAAGCAGCACCCAACATAAACAGTGCGTACGCAATTGTTTAAAATAGGTGAATTAGCATCAGGCCTTTTCCCGAATACAGAGCAAAGCACCCAAGGTGATCTACCAACTAATTTAGCCATTGATATTCGTCCAAACCAGTATGAAACATGTTTAAACGACAATACTCCGATGTACGACCGTAACGGTAGAGATGCTGATAAGATATTTTTTGCTGACAGTCCAATATAATGTAAGATATGATTACAAATTATAAAAGAGTTTCATAATAACAAGCTTACAAATTTACGGTGAAAAGAACCACATTTCATAAAGAATGTGTTCACTAAAGTAATGAAATTTTGATTTTTTTAACATGCTTTTGAAAGGTTTACATTGACTGTACACTCGATTGTGATCATCACTTGTAACACTGAATGTTACATGATCAAACCTGCTGCAGAGTGTATCAAAACATACATTAACCAGAGGTTAGGGCAGATTGTCACGACGTAATTGTTGAATAGGGAGTTGACAGGTGGCAACTAGCTGGTGTCCTCCTGTTTTGTTCAAACTGCTTCAAAGCTCAAATCTTAAAGAGTTGATCATTAAAACAACGTAAATGTATTTGTGAAATGCATGAGTAGAAATATAGTACATAGTTAGATAAATTTAATTGATGATTGGGATAATAGTATTATACATACTCGTCTGTTAACTGTTTTAGAGCTCGAACTTTGCATCTATTTGTCATAAGGTAAATTACGTAAGTGTTGCTCGATGTAGTTACTAGGAGTATGTTATATTATTTCCCACCCCATTCCTACCTTGCCCATTATTTTAACTAGGTCAAGTCGTAGTT
Source organism: Spisula subtruncata (assembly GCA_963678985.1). Classification (NCBI taxonomy): domain Eukaryota; kingdom Metazoa; phylum Mollusca; class Bivalvia; order Venerida; family Mactridae; genus Spisula; species Spisula subtruncata. The sequence continues at coordinate 2,721,750 of OY787671.1, forward strand.
GTGCGTCTTTAGGTCGCATAAAGTTAGGTCACTGTCCTTAGTGTTTTAAACTAGATCACGCCCGGGGTTGTTGTGCCTTATTTGGTCGCCGTTTTGGCATGGGTTTTTGTGGATATTGCTCAGGGTAGTTGTGTCGTGATCTGATTTCTGTGCTCGGCTGGTAGGGTCGAGTGCTACCTTCCCTATCGGATTTTCTCATACCCTTTTTTCATAATTCATAGCATATAGAAATACATTCATTAATCTGTATACAAGAGCTTGTAGCGATAATAGACGATCGTGATCATGCTGATGATGAAAATGTTTGTAATATACGTAGTTATGTTGCAGAAAAAAACCACGAATGAACCAGAAACGTTGTCTATAAAGTAGTTTGTCTATAAAACAAGTTGATGCTTTATACATTATATTCCTCAGATGTGTCTCAGACGCTGTGACATTTTATATCTAAGTATGGTGGTAATTAAAAGCCAACACATAGCATGATAAATCTCCCCAGGTACGGGTAATCGAATTTCTCTTGAGTCCACATGTATTTTGTATGTAATTAAGGGTTGTTTATGGTACAGTTAGAACGTAAGGTGTTCCGAGTTATTAAACTAATATATCACACGTCAAAGGAGAGGTGTTACCATTTCTCTGAAAAGATTGGAAAGTGTTTATGAAACAAATGGATTGGTCAACATTTCAAATGGGTTTAGAATTTTTTGATCGATAGAGTTGAAAGCATTTAGAGGTCATTTGATGTTTGGTTTGGGTAAAAAGCGTTTATCTAATAGTAAAACATACACTGGAAGTTGGAATCATAAAAGGAATTGTAATTAAAGTAACTGTTAATATTGAACGCTCAAATTCTTTAGAAATAGCAAGAAGTTTCCATACTAATAGTATATGGTATTAAAAGAACTATCCATAACTTTTAACTAACAAATACACATAAAACATTATCAAACACGTCCTTTTGGTTCAAGCTGACTTAGGAACATTTAGTTATTCTCAAGCTGACAATGGTGCTTTTCTAAATAAGACGATTATAATTATTACAAATGTTAATAAGCTATTATTGACTCTTGGTTGGAATGACATGAATTCTAATTCCAAATTTTTTATATTTTGTTGTGATCAGGCCGTTTACACAATAATTATCTTAAGATGACGGACATGTTGCTTCTTTAACCGTAAAACTCACTTTCTTTACCACGCTCATAGAAAAAATACACCAGTCTCTGGTTAAGAAGTAAAGCTTAATATTTCTTTCGGCAATAATATATATCGCACATTCATATTTGTAGACATATTTATCATGTGCATCATACATCATAAGAAGCATCAGACAGGTTTCTATGAGAAAGAGAGTAGTCTTCATTTTTCAAGAGCCATGTTAGAAAACATTTTTATTTCATATAATTTATTTTCATTTATTGAATTTACAGCCCTCTCGTAGTTAACATTTATTAAACATACCATTTATGCTTGATTACATTTGGCGATCGGATGAAATTTCAAAAGACTGCGCCGTTCTATTTCCATACGGCGCCAAAACCGTTTTATCTCTTTATCTATCTGTGACCCGTTATATGCATTGTGATTCTCACGGGGTTGGATTTCATAACGGACACCCTTCGTGTCTTTTGTTGGGGGCTTTTTTATAGGCTTGTAGTGGTATACCTTCCAATTTTGTCGTTTTAGAAGCATGTTGAGGTTTAATCACCTAATATTTCATTATGCTTATTCTATCTGTCAGAATAGTGAGGTGTTTATCATATTACAAATTATATACTACCGCTTCTGAAGCACGTGTTGGACAATGCGTGTATGCTATGGGCTCACGCCGAACCTGTATCAGGGCTTTGGAATGACGTAAATTGCATGTCAATCCGTATGACTACTTGCATAATTATGTTAATGATACAAAACTATTTCAAAACGAACTGTTTACATGTGAAACTAAATACATAAAGACGTTCGTAGCTTGCAGCCTGCCGTTTCCAATGTTTTGTTGTCTTTTTTTAAATTCCGGTTTTACGAGTTCCCAGAAGTTCATACTTTTTGGCGGGAAAACCAGACTGTTGTTGTATTGAGTGACGGCCCATCGGTGATGTTTTAATTATCTCTTCCTTCTGTCATGTAATGTATATTGTTGTTGCAAATTCAAACCAGTGTTAAAGAACATCCGTGAATACAGCCCATTGTAATAGTGAATATTACAAAACCTGTTTATAAAGCTCACCAATTTATCTCACATTATACTTTGTCAATGAGTTTCGACTTGTCAACAAAGAACCATGTTTTGATATCCTTATTGATGGAATGTACTACATACAGCTTGGACTTTTTATCAGTTAATAACTTAATACCTTGGACTTATGTCTTGCACATCAGTTGCTGCTACCACATTGTGTGACTTAACTTATTTAGGTACTGTAAAGAGGTTAGCAAATGCTTCTATGTGGGTATCGATTTAACAACCTTTAGACATGGCATCAAGTGCTGTGTGCTACTTCAACGTTATGACACCACGTTGTGTATAATAATAATAATAATAATAATAATAATAATAATAATAAAGACTTTATTTTACGAGGAAACTTATTTGACAATATACTAAACAATCAATCTTCCATAAGATCCTCAACAATGAACAATGAACTAGAAAAATAACTAAGCCAAGAAAACAATGATATTTGATATTTAGGCCCCTATGATGTCTCACAATATAAGTTGAAAAATAGCTTTTGAGATTGCCTTTACAGAAATGTTTCAGAAATTTGAAAATCTATCTCTCTAAAGTTTTGTTCCATCTCCCTGTACACTTGTTCTAGTTTACCCATTGTATTAGCATCAGACTTTTGTTTTAGTGCGTGTGCTCTTCCCTGTCTAGTCTTAATTAAATTGTCACCATACGGTGCTGTCTGTGACAGCTCAAATGTGTGGCCCACCCTCTGCTGTTCACTAATTTGTCTACCCGTATTAATGGAAAGTCACTTCGTAATAAGAACACGACCGTGACAATGACGTTTCTTTCAATCACGGACGATGTCTTTTTAATGATCTGGATTGACATAAAACAATAAAATATGAATTAGTGCCGCAAAACAGATGTAGTCATGGAATTGTCAATTTGTCATATGCTCCTAAAATCGGCAAATTCTCAGATGAGTGAACAAATCGTCCAATGGGTTTTGTTTGATTGGATGCGGAATGCATGTCTTCTTCTGATCCGATCTGTACAACACGTGGGAGCCAGCTAATTGTATTAACGCTGAGCATCTAAGGTCTTATGTCGGTATGGTAATGTCGTGTCAATTTAGAGAGTATGCAAATGAGTAAAATGGTCCGGGAGTAGGATTTCAATTAAGGAAAATGTTTTAATCACGTGATGTTAAGTCCGATGTCGTAAATGAGTTTTTGGGGTCGAATGTCGTAAAGTTCTTGTCGTAAAATGCGAAAATGGTGTAAACTGGTAAGGAAATAAAACATTGTGTTTGCCATTGAGTGTGGTCTGCCAAAATAAATATACATGTAAATGCAAAATAGCTATTGGTAAAATAAAACTATAACCATATGTAAGAAAATGTCATTGGTAAAATAGACCGTGTGTACCATGACGTCATCGGATGTGCAATGTTGCAATTTTGGAGCCCAGCATATGTCCGTTTCTGAAATAATCCAAGAAGGCGAACTGTTAAAATTGTGACCTTTCTTTGAAATTAGCTCTAAATGACAATTGTAGTACCAAACACACTTTACTGGAACGAATTAAAGATATTACCTCCGCGTAGATAGGATGACCAAATTTAGTGGGCAATCTTCGGTGCGGAATATTGGACAGTCATGGGCAATAAAATCTGAATGTCTTAATAATGGTTTCTTAGTGGTTAATGTTTCTTTAAGACTCACATCGGCGTATTTCAAGCTAGGGTTGTGTATAGTCACTGTGATAGGCAATATTTCCCTACCCAGCAGGGTGTATTTGATGTCGTCAATATCAAAGGCGACTCTTATATCCTCAAACGCCAACGAAAAACTCAAGTTGTTTAAGTGATTTATGCTTTTATAATGACGGTTGCCCTAAAACAAGAAGCCGTCATTTATCAAAACGAAGGACAGGTAAAATAAACCCTATAATTAATTCTAGACGTCGGCAACAGCTTTCAAAAACCGAAAGCTCTTATTTCGACAAAAATAATTTATACAACTGGGCAGATAATTATTTTCTTTACTGTTTAAGGCAAAACGTGCGAAAATATTGCTAGTCCATCCAACGAGGCACATGTTCTATGTATATGTTCTGCAACCTCTACAGAGGAGCTATCCTTATCTTTGCCGTTGTTTAGTACATGTTTTTATTATTTTGTTGTTTATTGTAGCATGTACTTGTGGTTCTGTCATTTAACTATTTTCATGTTCCATTGTGTGTTTTTCTGTTGTTTATTGCGAGAAATGTCTTTCCTTGCCTTGTCATTTGTGTACACGACAAACCAACACTCTACGTCACCATGAGGTGCTCTGAACCATCAATGCTTATTTTGATGACATGAACCAAGCCTTCGAACCGGGTATCAACGACAAACCTACACACTGAATATGATACAAGGTGTTAAATTGGACATGTTGAATTGCATAGAACTTGTAAACATAGCTCTAACCATTGTTACATAACCCTTGCTGTTTTCTTGAACACAGATCCACTGACATCACAAAGTGCGTTTTGTTTGTGTGAATAAATGTACCTAACGCCTGATTGTATGCTTAATAGAACTGAAATACAATCAACAACAGTTTCAATTGCTGAGCAGCATGCCTTCACATGGTTTGCAATTGTCACAATATGCACCATACATATTTGATTCGACTAAAAAGGTAGTGCAATGTGGAAATGTTACAATTCTTATATACTGTATAGCGGGTATATTTCGCGGGGGTTTAATTTTCGCTATATTCGCGGTCAACGTAATAATCACCAAAACTAAATTTTACAAAGGGAGACAATGCATCAAGGAGCTTTAAAAATAATCCAACATTACTTTCCAAGACGTACAAAACGACACATTGTGTCGCTTCAGTAAAATACGGTAATGATAAATAGACTACGACATGTATAAAATATTACTAGAAATTTGATATTTGTAAAGAACGAGTTTAAATCTCTATGTATGAATATCAATATCGTTTGAAGGTTTAATTGTAAGCCGTTTAATCACACTTGTTCAATTTTAATAACAGTGTTGTTTTCGGAACGTGTAAATGTTTGCTGAAATAATTATTTGTTTGTAAATAGATCTACATATTTTTCTAATGTTAGCAGTTAATGATAAGTATGTTTGATTTATTGCGTTTCTTCATACTCGTCACCGGATAATCCTTATGGCGAGGCCTCCAGAATACTTTTAGTACTTATAGTATTTTGGGGATAGTGCATGATACAGAAGATGCCCTAATTCCAGAAGCATCTCTGGTTATTTTGGCATGCCTTGTGTATAGTACCCATACATGGGACCTCGGTTTAAAGTCTCATCCGAAAGACTATCAGTAATTTTAATTGGCCAGCCCGGGATTCAAACCCACAACCCCGAGATCAGTAGCGACTATTATACTCGTACTCTAACGTTTACCTCCCCTTCCATGTTTACCAACAAGGTTTTAATTTCGCGGTCCAGGCTGTTAGCGCGAAATCAAGACACCGTGAATTCAAAAGGATCCAATTAACGCGAAAATTGGACGCCGTGAAATATACCCGCTATACAGTATTGAACTCTCAGTCCTATCTGGTGTTATATTCAGGACAAAACATGTTTGAGTCCAGAGTGGTTTTGCTACAAACGATATTGTGATCCCCTGTTAGGAATATAATTATGCTAGAAAATTTGTAATGTCAATAAGTACATAAAAGAATTGACAATCAATGACAATTACATCAATTACAAGCATGGTTTGTATAATGTTGCATTTCAGTTCATTGGAGGTAGTAACATAACATGTATGCTCATTCCTAATGATCTCGCTTTAAAAGTACACAAATACTTGAAAGCCAAGTATAAGACTTGTATCAGTTCCATTTTAACAACGTCCGTGTACGAACCTACCAACATCATCGAAGACAATATTACTCCTATAGAAAAAGAAGTGCACTCTATGTAAAGCAAAAACTCTTAAGGGACAGTCATTATTTAGGGGTTGTTGCAAAACTGATTATAGATGTTAAGTTTATAGTAAATATCAGCTAAGTGGTATGTTGAAAGTGTTGCTATAGAGAGGTTGTTGCTCTTATTGTAAATGGACATACGAAACAACATGATACCATCGGTATAACTGCAAATATACTTGTAGGTTGCACACGTGAATTTCATTCTGTTTCTTACAATACAACGTATGCAAGGGCATGTACTCAGCATTTGTTTAACAAAAAAAGTTCGTTCAAATCATGTTAGAAATGTATTTTAAATTTAGTATCCCGCAGTAATTTTCATAATTTTCGTTGACATAGACAAGTCTCGCCCAAAACGAGATAATAACGAGAACAGGAACGGCACGCCATTAATTTGAAACTTGATATTTCGTTGTTGATGCCGTAGTTAGATAATCACTGTGATATATTTATGAAGTGTCAAACTGCCAAATAAAGAGAAAAATACGACATGATAGATCTAAATAAGAACGAAGACCCAAAATATGATGTACATTTTTGAAAATATTTACATCATTTTTCATTGCTTCAATTTTTCCCTATTCCAACAAAAATTATTTTAACTACATTTTGTTGTAAACAATAATAATTCAATTTTATGTATTATATAATGTTTATGACTATATTGGGCGTGCATATTTAGGAAGATGACTATTTCGATTTTTTATGTGTTTTTATGTACAATTACGTATTGCAAAAAGTGCATGGATGTTTGAAGATTAGGACATTTCAGATTTTACGCCTAACATATTTTACAGCTGGATGTTACGTACGTTGGCGGATCAGATACTAGTAGTTAGCCACATTTCGTACATAGTGAATATGATATAGCAGAATATAAGATATAATATTTTATATACCGGACGCAGCCCATTTTTATTAATTGATACATTGTCAACCATATGTCTACCCCGGTTGTTATTCTAAGTATCCATAGCATCATTGTTACACGATATTAATATCCACCCTTTCGTCAATCAACCTCCCTTGCCTCCTCTCTTAACTGATGTAGCTTCTTGCTATACCATCTGGTATTATAGTATACTGGTTTGACTCCCGGATATGATACCAAAAAAAAAGTTAAGTTACCAATTTTCTAGGGCTCTTTTCAGCTGTTAGGCCGCTTAAGCACCCTTTGACATTTCAACTCCCCTGATCATTGGGCTACCTATGGAAACATACACTCGTGTCTCCCTGGGGAGACTATTTCTCTCCTGTGGTGTGGCAGCCAACATCGATCTGCGGCGCCCAGGAATAGACACTGCCCTCACAGGTACCATTTTACACCATGGTGGAGTGGAGCTGTGAGTCTTGCTCAGAGAAATTAACCAGTGGTCCAGAGGAGGATCGAGCCCGGGACCTCTCGATCCCGAAGCGCGCGCCCTACCTCTAGACCACCGCTCCCCACGATGGTAGGTTATGCTTTACCGTTAGTGGGCTTCGACAAGTGCATGATCTTACATCATGGTGAAGTGTTCTTGGTGATGGCCAGGTTAAAACAAGGCTTGAAGCTTTTTTGTCCACCTAATAGGACTGATAAATGTTGAAAGAAGGTACCATTGACAAATAAAGCACAAACATCAATAATGCTTTATTTCCAGCAGTCTGTATTGTGAACACATTAGTACTAGCATATACATATATTTGCTCACCGAAAGGGACTTACAAGGTGTTGGTAAAAGGGTAAACTCAAAACTAAAAAACACCAACAGAAGCAGCTTTTTATTTCCAGTAATTATGAATATAAATCATATGATTCTGGAGGGAGCAACTGAAATGATGATGCAAATGTCAGTGATGCAAGTAATGTCGATTTTAGTGTAAATGATGATGACGTTGTTGAAGATGGTGATTATGAACACATTGGTGATGAGTACCTAGTAATAATGAATGCAGGGGATATTGGTAATAGACCTACTCCGGATCTTCACTAATCTGTTGGTACAAATAAAGTTTTACCGTTATAATCCTTTTGAGGCTTGAATATTCATATCTGGACAATAGAGTGGGGGTCAGTTGTGTTTGCATATGAATACAAAACCAGTGTAAATTAAGGGGAAAACCACCTTGCAATGAGTTCCGGATATCAAAAATTTAAAATACTTAAAGAATATAGTTACATTAATGACACATGAGGCGATTTAGATGATGTGCTAACATAAATGATTGACTGGAATGAGGTCTATGGTGATTATCATGTAGGCACCATTAACAACTCCGAACTTCACATATCATGTCATGATCCTTAAAAATACATGCAACCATGACAAGCATTTTGTCAAAGAAAAACGTAGGTGTCAATCTAATCAAGTTTCACCAACTACATTGCGTTGACTGTCAATGTGTTGGGTAACTAACCACGATATTGAATAAGACATGATAAATGAAACCATTACAACGACCGTAAAATATTCTCAGAAATTATTACGTCTTAAGTTTCTCGAATGAGCGCCTTTGGAAAGTGATAAAAGATTAATTAAATTCATTGAATACATTAAACGGACTCTAGAAATCTGATCTTAAGACTTCACTAGTGCGCATGCGTCCGCCATCGGCCAGCTGAAGACAACAGCTGTATTGCAGTTTTGACCCAAACGTCAATATAACAGGTGCCTTGCTGAATTAAAAAGTAAAATGGATTTGCCCTTAAAGGGTTGATTTTAGAGAATTTCTATTCTGCATATGAAATAATTATTTTAATTATGTGAAATTCTTTTCATATTACGACAATTATGCAAAGTTTCAACAAAAGAGATTTCCAGTAATGACAGGCGTTTAAAGAGATTGTTTTCAGTACTTCTTTGATCACGTCAAGAGTTTTTGAAAACTATTTAATATTGCCTTGCGGTGATATCTTTAACAGAAGCGTACACGTAATAAAATCACATTTATTACGTGCCAACAGGACGTAATCGCATCATATAAATTTATTCAATATGGAATTACTTTTTTATTATTTAAGATTTTATTGAAATATGACCAGTTTATAACCTTTTGATTAACGATCCCGTTAGAGATAGGAATAAAAATATATAATATTCAAAGAACCGCTATACCTCTTGTGTATTTAACTAAATAATATTATCACGATTAACGAGCGGTTTGTCATTTTTGATTATTATCTTCTGAAGTTCCTTATGATTATTTATATACTAATATTTGTTTAATATATTTAATTATTTTTTACTTAGTGATTATAGTTTCTTTTGTCGCATAGAGATTCTATATATTCCTATTGCCATGGCTTTATACATATCACTGGCTTACAAATCTGATACATAATTAAAATCAGCACCACAAGGCTCTTCTTATGAGCCTATTGTCATGAGAATCCCAACTTGTCATGTTAACCAAACTGAAGTTGAAACAGCTTACTTTACCATAAGTAAAGAGCAATTGTCGGACAACTTTTTCGTGTTTTCTCAAAATATTAATTTTGTTCTACGACCTGCACATTCTAAACCAGCGATATACTCTATTTACCGGAACTATCATTTCACACCGTGGACCAAGCAAGGATGTTATATTGATATCAATATAACGACCGCAACATGGTTTGGAACTCGTGGCATCACGTTCTTCCATTCGCTATATGCCTTTGATAACGCACCATTCAAAATTGATCAACGTCAAAGATAACACAACTATGAAATATGATAGGAAAGCATTTAGTCCCTTACTAGATGCAGCATTTTTTATGTTTGAAGAAACATTTGGTTATGGTATTGCTGACAGGACAACAGCGTGTCCCTTAATAGATTCAGTATGTTAAATGTTTGGAGACGCAGCATTTGGTTTTGGTATCGCTGTTGTGGACATACGTAGTATTACTGTTGCTTTTGGACTGTTGTATTGGACGCTTGAATTGAGCGATACATCGTCTGTTCTCTTTGATACATTTACCTGATGTGTGACAAACACAACCATCAAAGATTTCAATAACGTCAGAATATTATATATTCATTCTAATGAATTATTAATTTATAACTTTCATTAAATCATTTAATGAAAGAACTTTAACTCTCTAATGAGTTGATCATGACGTAAAGCCGGTGCGACAACAGTTTACAACGTTGTAAAAAATGACATGTTTATACTTTGTAGTCCGTCTGTTGAAACCCTTAAAATGTGAGCTTGTGCTTTTGATAATATCGCGTTCTGCCTGGTAAGTTGTGAGTTTCCTTTAACACAGACGACATTTTCTTGACGCACTCCCTGCGCTGAGACAAAGATATCTGTAAGAAAATAGTTCCGCTTCGAGGGAGTAACTCGATTGACTCAGATTAGATTTACTTACGGTAATTAGTATCCTTACGCGATATTGTTTTCGGGTGTAATGTTTTTAAAAAGCCACACACATTCGGGTTTGAGATAGACATCCCCTAGTCACGCGAACATTAACTTTAGCCCGGTGTAGTTTGACATTGAAACTCGGTACTTACACCATTTTAGGAAATTTTCGTCTCAAAATTTATATAATTAGACAAAAATTATTATCGTTACCGATTTTGCGAACGCTATAATTGCAAAATTACTATCCAAAAACATAGAGCTGAGTCATATTTTAATGACATTGAAATTACCAATAACAGTCACCGAAATGCAGTTAACATCAATGTGTACTATGTCATGTTTTAGTCATAATAATATAATTATGCATAGAAAATATGCGCTGGAATTTGATAGGCTAAATAAAGTTTTTCCTGTGAAAGTCTACGTTTATACTGACAGTGTGCATTTTCGCTGCAAATTATTTAAAACTCAACTTATTACAACAAGACTTATAGGTTTACATGTTTGCTGGACTCAATTTCCAAAAGTAGCATTGTAATCTGTTAACATGGTTTCATAATAACAATACCAAAAACAAATGTCAACGACTTGGGGGGACTATGTCGGTTTTAGCCGCGTTTCGTTCACCGTTTATTGTTATTTCTTTATTAATCTAAGTCATCCTGCTCTTTTACAACGAGGACTTGGGCTTACGTGTGGGCATTGCTGCTCTGTGTAGTTGTGTTGTGCTGTTACTATTTTATGCACACAATTTCAAACACCATTTCAAACATACAACATCACAAGAAACAAACAAAAAAGTAACCACACAGAACACAACACTCCGACAGCCTTTTGCAACATTCAGTCCAATATTACTGGAACAAGACTCACTTGACAACAACAAAACAGAAGGACGACCACATATCACAAGGGCAGCCCTCAACACAGTACCCCCAAACGAAACTATATTCATATCGTTCTGAAATTAAAAATGAAGCAGGAGTTCAAAGTTACAAAGGATTGAAGTGAACAGTTAACGAAAATGCATTGTGACAATTGTTTTGTAATACCATGCCATTGTTTTAGTACACTGGTGCATGTTCTCTTATTAGCATACATGAAAACAGTGATTTGATGCTTTGTAATAGTTAGTACATGACCCTTCCAAATTATTTTGTATGAACCAGTTGTTATAATGAATAGTGTTCTGGTTCTCCTTAAATTATCAACTGTGTTCACCTGTCGTCAACTGGCAAATGTTTGAAAGTGATGTCTCTATAGTCTATATACATCGACCATTGTTCCATTGTTCAGGTGAATACGATTACACATAATGTCTGTCAGATGCTGGTTATCATCTACCTTTTATTGAAGATCATCTAATAATTTAACAGCTTCATATAGTCTATTCAATTGATTTCGTACTATCACATCGTTAAGTGAGACTTTTAAAGCATATTTTATGTCAGTTTCTTTCATTTGGCGAACATTATAAACATCAGTGGTGTTTATTCTATGTTTTACAATCTTTTATACGTATTTTGAAAAGGATAACGGAAAAATTAGGAATACGACCGTTAGTCCTTTCATCCCCCTTTTTAAAGAGAGAGTATTGAATAGTCAAATATTTCAATGGAAGTATGAATCTTATACACCATGCTATACAAAAACACGCAACATCCGAATACAAGGTCACTTAAGCATGCAGGGTTAATCTTTTACCACTTCGGCTATTTTCCATAATGCTTCAAAAATATCTTCAGCGCTACAAACAACACGCAACACTGCTTTAACGTCTTCGTAAACTTCAGTCACATAAACCTCATACCGCTGAGCTATTCAGACAGAATTCAATCCTTGGCAATTTGGGCTTAAATTTTGCTCGGTATTAAATTTCTCATATATGGGCACGAAGATGCTATCAACATAGTCGACATGCTTTGTGTTTGTTCACATACTGGAACTGATATGTCTCACATTAAATATCACGATCATCTTAAAGATATTTGGTCCTGGTGTAGACTGGCTAAATCACAAACATTCAACAAATTACTTGTACACTTTGACAACTGTTTTATACGTTTGAAAATAAACCAAAATACGCTTTAACTTACGTTATAACTGTCTGTAAATAACACTACATAATGTATGCATTTTAAAGTTTATGGTTTGGCGACAGAGGATGACGGCATTTATGTCGAGTTAGAATGTCTTTGACACTAAGAGAACTAGGGATGTGCATTATTTACCATTATGAAAAATGTACAAAAATGACAATTGGAATATAAGAACATTTCTCCACTCATACCATTTGTCAAGTACAAGTATGTCGAACTTGCAATACATGCACTAGCTTACCCTACATAACATGCTACCTTACTAGGAAAATACCAACCTATCTAATTAAGATTTGACAAATACTGTGGGGCTAATACCATTGCACAAATCCTTTCAAACCTGATGTAAAATTGCAACGTGTTCTGTTTTAAGTCTCGTCCATCTAGTGGCAATAAAAAGCTACATTGTTAAAAACGTCATAATACTTTTTTAGATGAACACTTACTCAACACTACCAGTCTTTACAGATGAGACTAAAAACTGAGGTCCCGTATATTATGTCACACATCAGACCATACAAGAACCAGACAGTCTGGTTCAATCGCATTTGTTATTAATTTTATTAAGATACTAAAACCAAATTGGTGCCAAGCAAAGCTAACTTTTGGAACGTCTGTTTCAAACGCGTTTGCCCTTATTTTTATTAAGACACTAAAGCCAGATTGGTGACAAGAAAAGCTAACTTTTGGAACGTCTGGTTCAAACATGTTTGACATTATTTGCATTTAAGTAGTACTAAAATAACTATACATTTAATTAAACTAGAAGCCCAATATCTGAGCCCATACGACTTATAGCCAGTCTCTCTTCCTTGATCACCAGCCGAAAATAAATTAAGCCCAAGAAACGCGCAAAGATCGTATCTATACCGCGGTAACAAATTACACACCGTAACATCTAACCGTACCCAATGTCTTTTGACGACACGGGTGGTTAAATGTTAAATGAAACGATATAGTGAGTTTTTAAACAATTTAAGGCACTCTTTTTGGAATCAAGCACTCTAAAAATCTATATTTTATCAATTTTCATTTTATTTATTTCATTACCCACACTGACGTAGGTAACACAACCTTTAATTATAAAATTGCGCTTCGGATTTCTAAATATGTCTGATTATAGATAAAATGTGTATTTAATAGTTTTATAAATGTCTATTAGATATGCCCACATTTCTTCCGAATATATCCCATACAATTGTGGTTATAAATTCAATATTTAGTCACTAAAGTAATGGACCATAAGGTTTATGACTGTAAAATACGGTATCTAAATGTATACAATTTCAATTATAACGTTTTGTAAATGCCGAGTTGCTTGGCCACCAACTATTGTATTGGGTGGATGCTGTAGTACCTTATGCAAGATGGGTTAATTTCTAATAATTTGATTTTAATTATTAGGTGTGCATTTATCACAGTAAACTTATATAAAAGTCATAAAGATACTTCCATATCCGTTATGTGTGCTAAGTACAATGTAATTGAATCGCGGTAAATAACTTTCATTTTAACGTCTTTGAAAGGTTGCAATTTGGTATCTAACTTTTAACCCCTGTCCCCAGACCACCAGCCAACCAGCCACTCACATCAGACACGATCCCTTTCAGATGAGACACAGACGCTGTTGAATAAAAACAAACTGATAAGAATGGCCACTTTATGTTGCAGACTTGTCTTTTATTCCACGTTTGATATGTACACAAACAAGCACCCGGGACATCACATAGAATATCGCGAAAGTGAAAGTCCGTTTTCATTATAAAGGCATCAAACGTATCGGCGAATCTAACTCGTCAAATTTCTCTCTCGCTCTGTGGAAATGCGTCAAAAAACGCAATGGCAAAATTTTCCAATGGCTGATCACATTGAAAGGCTTTCCCCGGCTCTACCGACCGAACTAGAAATAGACAGGTCAACCTAAATTGAAAATTCTCTGTCAAATATTGGATCATTCGGCGATAGATTGCTCCCGTGAGGTTGATATGGCGTAGCTCGACGTATAATGAATATTTGTTGGTTGCCTGATATGATAAATTAATAAATGAAAATGTAGAAAGCGAGGGAAACACGTTATATGTAACTCTATATGAACCAAGAGAAGACAAAACCGCAGAGAAATTCAGTAATGAAATGAATTGTTTTTTACAAGCCGATGGGAATAATAACTACTGGGTGATAGAATACAAAATGGCTTCGGCATGTCGCTACTCACATTAAAAACAAATTTATTGAGTTTTAAGAAGACTAATCAAAGAAAATGTTATATTAATAGATTGAATTTCTCTGGAGGGTTTTCAGAATTTTAGTTTCAGCGCAGATATTGAATCCAATTAGCATGTTCAATGAAGTTGTGTTTCTCCTGTTCAGCAGCATTTTGTGGTTTCACACATACATGTATATAATCATTCTATTGTATATATATATTATATAAGTTATGTTAACAGAAAACAACTTATTTTGTCATTTCTTTGTGAAATTGGGTCATGCTGTATTTTTGCGGCGGGGACTTGGGCTTTTAATCATTTCTTTGTGACATTGCTCCGTGTAGTTGTGATGTGGTATTACTGTTTTTCTGTGCTCGGCTGGTTACGTTGAGAGCTGCATTCCCTGTCATGTTTCCTAATTTCTTGTGAGCCCCAAAAAAGTTTCGTCGTTAACTGGTTAATAGTGAGCCATTCATTGTGGACCTTGGTTATAGTTTGAGGAATTGCTCCAAAATGCCGCATTTCCATTGGTCTTTGTCAGTCTGTAATCGGTAACAACCAATCATTTTAAGAATTTCTAATGGCTATAAAATTATTTCATGATAAAGATAGGTAATATTTGTGCGTTCCTGGCAGTGTAATGAATCGTTTGGTTAAGTCCATACGATCAAAAGGTGACCGTAGCATTAATGCACTGTTAACGCCACGGTCGTTCCACGTGCGGTCTCCGTTTTGGATTATATTTGTGATACTAGAATTAGGTCATCCTGATCTTTTACAACGGATGCAAGTATAGGTCGGGACTAAGCTACGTTTCATTCAGTCACTTGGGTCATCAGTTTTTGTGTTTCTTTGTGAAACTAGGTCATCAAATTTTTTTACAGCGGTTATGTTGTGCTGTTGCGGTTTTCTGTGCTCGGCTAGTAAAGTTGAGTTCTACCTTCTGTGTTTGATTTTTTTACATCTTTTATACGACATTTGAATACTTGTTGGGTGTAACGAAATAATTATGATTTGCAAAAGTTTCTAATTATTGATTAAACTGAACAGTATTCCTTATTACTAAATGAGATTCCCCGAAACGAACTATTCATGATGAAAGGTCTTTCTAGGTCATATTTTGACTGTACATTGATTTGTTCAATATCAAATTGTTACAATATTATGGTCGTCATTTAGTGCAAGGTCGTACTATATTGTACATTGTACAGTTATATTGTATAGTAATTGATTTCTATTCATACATTAAGCTTACTTATTAAACTCCACGAATAATAGTCAATTATATTTAAATTGAATGATTTTGTACTCTTGCTTGAATGCTATGTCTCTTATATTGTTGCTTAATGAATTGCGCATTGAGTAGAAGTTGAATAGCCTTTTAAAGTCGAGGTCAACACATTATTTTCCAAAGAGATAATCTGCTTGTGTTTGTGTACAATGCGGCATATTAAGTACGAATATGCGGGGAATAAAACACTCCGTCCGATATGCATTTAATGACTATTATTTGCTTTTGTAGTATTATTGATACACTTAAGGTTGTGTGTACTATCGGTATTAAGGGCGTTTTGAATGACTATTTTATGTTATATCAGGTTGCATAAAATATAGCAGTTCTTTTTTATTCCGTCATACCATGAATGCGTTTAAACAGAACATATTTCCAACATTTTTTTCGATGAACCCCGATGAACGTAGATAAGCATGGTTCATTAGTCTCTTTTGTGTTTATGAAGATATCTGATATACAATATAAAATGCCACTTGAAACCAAACTGAATTAGAAATATAACAAGTGTGGACAAAAGACATGTATAAATTTTGCTTCCATTGGAAATGGCTAACACATGTTTCTGAAATATGACTTACATGTTTTTTTCAAAGATACTTGAATTCAATTTAGATCTATAAGTCATATGAACAAATGTTGGACAATACAAATACGCGTAAGATGAAGATCATTTCAATGTTTTGGTATCATAACGTGTTAAAAAGATATGATGAAATCAGACAGGGGAGAACCAGCCGAGTACAGAAAACAGTAACAACACAAAATAACAGCTACAATGAGCAGTACCCACACATAACCCAAAGAAATAACGCAAAGCCCGAACCCCCTTTGTAAAAATGCAGGATGACCTAGTTTTAAGTCTTATAGAGATGCTATAAAAATTTAATCACTGCATTCCTAGCTAAAGTACATAGTAAAACAAGTACAGGAAAGTTACGTGTTTCCTTGCTGGGGAATTCATTGACTAGCAATATATTTCATATAATTTGGTGCTAGTTTTCAATTTGTATAATTCATTCAGGGCAATGTGCCTTACAGAGGCGCTTGGATAGAGCGTCCCTTCATGTGTGATGGTTGAAGTCATGTGCTTGGACAACTCTCCTGATATGGAGTTTTAAAGTGTATATAGCTATATCGGAAGATATTTTTTTTTAATTTTCAAAAACTGAGAAAACAATTATGCTTTCATAATCATTAGTCTAAGATCATTTTTGCTTCAGTTTTAACAGAAACTCTCTGTGTGATTTATTGTACATGCGAACAGTCCATTTTCATACGAACGTGTTCTAGAACATCCTATGAAACTATAAAAATCGTCTATTTTTCGACGTTTGAATTAAAGTACCCGGAACCCATCCAAAGTTTTAATTTGCAATTAAGGTAGTCTGGTATCATACTTAGCGCGATATAAGTTATTATTTTGACATTGAATGTCTGTTAAAATATAGCTCTATACACTTTAAATTCATTTGATAATAATTATCCTAATAATAAAAAAAAGATAAATTATGATTATTATATTTTGTACAATAGTATTACCATGTGAACAATTGTGAATAAACGGGGTTACCCAAATGGGTCCTCAAATAGAAAAAAAAGAAAGAAAGATAAAAATAAATATGCAACAATGTGCAACCCTTCAAAGCACCAAAAAATACTACACATCGGTAGTGGTACATGTACCTATTTCCCATACATCTGGTCCCTGTGGGGTACCAAAAAACAGACCTCGTGTTTATGTGCGTTATATGCAAAATCTGTAATGTCATTCTCAAATTTGAATATACATTGGTATTTTAATATCGATAAGATCTACTTAATCGTCTTTGACACGTAAACATACAACTTCTTTAAGCTACTTAATGTTTGAGACTAAAAAAATAATGGCGTACATCTTTTCGTGACTCGAATAAATTTCGAAGATAAAAAGATAAAAATGACTCGGCTTTTGTGTTTTTTGGCATTTATTTTGTCAGAAATTATAACGTCACCTTAGGACATAGGACTTTATGCGATCATTTTATGCCCAAACACAAAACAGGTTTATGAAAATATGTCTTAATAATGACTTTTTAAACATCGCAACCGTAAATTGACAATTAACGACTAAATCTAATACTAGTACCCGCTAATGTTCAACGCATACCTGTGCACACGGTGAACCCATGTTTGTAAAACCAAGAAGCTGTTTAAACGTTGTTTGCGAAATCAAATGCAATCAGTCACACCTCATTTATATTGTATGTTTAAAGTCAAAGCTTATGTTAAAACGTATGAAGAAGTCGGACAGGGAAGGCAGAGCAGAAGGGCCAAGAGCAGAGCCATGCAGAGTCATACAAAGCCAACATTAGAATAACTTTATGATGCTGAAGCGTGGAAGGTAGCCAGTGACATGACTAACAGCTAAACACGAAATATAAACTAAAAAACGAGACTATCGTTACTTTTGATAAGCAACTTTTTCTATAGTTCTGGAAGTCTACCAAGATCGGAATTTACCTCAGAAACATAGCGTTGCTGAGTGCAATCACATGATCAACAGTGAATCACGATTTTTTAAATAAAAAAGGGTTACATTAGATGTAGAGATTAAGCGATCCCTTGGTAAATGGACTCGCAATGACTACATTATTAGTAATGACGTCATTAACACCAGTCACAATAGGACGTGACATAATTTTTAATAAATAATGCTGATTTGGTCGTAAATCAATATTTCTATCAAAGCGCTGAGAGAATTTATCACTTGCTTTTCAGATCCTGTGAGAAATTGTATCAACCTATTAACTGATTTAATAAAAACTACTCCCGGTCCATAAACCGCATTGATAACGATCACACTAGTAATCATGATGTTGTTAAACATAACATGTGCACCGCTTATGTGTGATTTTTATTATAATGTTGTTATCACGGCGATAACAAGACACCGCTTTTCCTATGTTTTATGTAACTTTACAAATAATTTATTTGCTAAACAACAATTGCAATATAACATATGTTTTTACCGAACGCCATTTAATTGTTCTGCGAGCGCGAATGTGACGTCATCACAATCTAGAAGAACACGACAGGACAACAGTGTGCGTCATATAAATATTTAAGCAAAACTACATAGATATTAACAAATGTTAATGGCCAAGTTTTGGATAAAGATCAAGATACGTTTTGTGAAAAATCATTGACATTGTTCGAGATGCTATTATTATTTAATACCATGCTCTAAAATACGAGCAATGCAATATCGATGTAGCAAAAGCATTCGATCATCCCATGTAGGTCGTGAATGATATATAGATTGAACACAACGAACAAGAGACAACTCAGTCACATAGACGAACTGATGATATAGTGAAAGAACAGTTTTACTACACCACACGTATATTGTTAAAGGCCATACAGCGTGGTCCAATAGAAACGCATACATGTATAATTATACAAGTCCTACATTACATTTTGGCCACACTTACAGCTTGGTTCAAAAAGTGTACGAATATCTACAGTGCATGCATTTTAACGTATGACTTTGCTCTTCCTTAGCTGGCTCGTCACCCGTTGGAATATCAAAACACACAAGAACATGTATAAGGACAGGCAGAAACGTTATACTGGGCGATTTAATTACCAATAATGCATTTACCGCCACCAACTCGGCCTCTTAGACGTGATAACCGCCCTATAGCGATGTTTCTTGGTAATTTGCTGTGATTTAATGGTGATGAAAATTAATAATCACGGGCCATTATCTCGTGATTTGATGGCCGCCATATTGTTTCTAGTACCATGGGATTGATTTGGTGGGACAATCACGATAAATCATGTCATTATCACATAGCCCATCTCACCATGTCTATTCAATGAGTTTCTGTGATCAGAATTGTGGTATAATGTTGGGAGTGGAATATACTCTAGAAAATACTATATACTTCATAAACATGTAGTTCGGTATTTCATACTCCAAGTTGAAACAATGTCATAATTCTTGTACATCGATAGCCAGAGCACAAGAAGTTACAGTGCCATTATCTGTTGGAAGATGATCTAGAAAAGCGTACATGGCTTATCGTTGGTTAATGCATCGTTGGCTAAACTGAAACATTAGAGGAACTGAGTAATCACGTACTAGTAAAGCATACTCAATAGTACGTAAGAACATTAATTTTGTGACTTAAGTGATCATATGTCGATGGCTTAGAATTAGAAGGTCGTAACTACCAAAAAACACGGACAACTGTCTGACATTTACTATTTATTTACGGTAAAATAAACTTTTACAACTTCAATTTGGTCAACATGACAAGTTCAGAATTTTATGAAAATGGGCTCATCAGAAGCGCCTTTTGATGCTTATTCTAAATATGTATGAATCTTAAAAGGTCGTAAGTGGGACTTACGACCTTCTAATTCTAAGCCATCGATATGTACTATAGTGAAAGACGTATTCGCTGGTCTAAAAGAGAACACTAACGACCTAGGTGATCATGCAAGTCAGCTTGTTTGTAAGCATGTAGATGATCGAACAATAAGTATGACGACAATCTACGTCATCTTTTAGATTGTAATGTATGTGTCAACTGGAGCACACAGATGATCAAGGTAACCAAATTGACTATGCATGTACTCTGGTTTTAAGAATGGTGTTGCTCTTACAAGCAACATTCGTGACTTGGTGGACAATGAGAGCAAACCATTGAACTACCACTGTGACAGTACCTAGACGGATGAGCTGGTCCTGCCATTTCCCTGAAGTCTCAGAATTACAAAAGTCTCTTATCGTACATAGTCATGTTAACCATTGCATCCAACAGCATTCCCTTCTTCTTCGTCTTCTCCTTTTTCCGTATTGCATCTTCTATACTCGAGTATAGCTTTACTTAGGATGAGGTGATGAGCTGCAATACATTCTCTGGGTCTCAGGCAGCGTGTCCCAAAGCTTGTACTTGAATATTTTGATTCACTAATTACACTTATTTATGCATTCATAGACTATATACAGTTCCTTCAACTGTGATGCTATTCCCAACGTAATGTTCCATTAAATTTACATATGGGGAGTAATTGTGCAGTTAACGTCATCATAAAGAAAAGGTTACTGATGTTCTCCCTGTATCAGTCTGGCGGGACAATAACGCCTGAAATCACGACATGAGGAAGCATGTAATAACAATAAAAAACGTTTTTCCTTGCGGTATTCCGCAGTATTGGATCAATTAGCTTAATTTTCTAGGAAATTCTGCACTGCGTCCGCCGCGGGCAGTAAGCATCGCGACGGACAATTATGATGTTTTTGGTATTGTAGCATGCCATTTGTATAATTAAGTACACGACAATGACAACGTTATGGAAAATGTAGTCATTCATTCATATGATAGATGAGTATAGGATTGTTATACATAACTTTGATTTTTATTTTTCATCACCCTTTGCTAGCTGGTTGGGTAGTTCTTTGAATTAGATAATTATTGAATTGGTAGAAGGTGTACATAAGCTACAGTGGTTGATAATGTGCTGTCATCATATCGCATATGCAACAGGTCCCTTGGTGTCGCTTTCAATCAAAAGTATCACTCCGACCGAAGACTTGATATTATTTTTGAAAGAATATTGATAGCTCTTAGGTCTTGAGATTTGACTTTCATTTTCTCGTTTAGTTGTTTGCTGGGCATTTTGGTGTGTGGTATTTCTGTTGTGTCTGTTCGACTGCTTCGGTTGAGTGCTACCTTCCCTCTGCATTTTTTGCAGTCAACATGTGATAGGTGTTTTTGTTAACCTGGATGTAATTTTGATGCACCGGCTGGCTCGTCATACATAAAATATGCTTCAACCTTAAATCAAGAGCATCCCATTGTCTACATAAAAGATATGTTCTCACGTTGAGTTGAGTTTCATTCACATCAACGCCTTTCTCAATGTCATCTTCGGTATACAATGTGTTCAACTTTCGTGTGCTTGCTCGCGATGTATATAATATCCCATTCCATAATATTATATTTGTAAGATGGGTGTAATTTGGCAGGCAATATTCGTTCTACATGATATGGTTCAATTCTTGCAGACATTGTCATTATAACCAAGGTGTTATTCATTCAATACGGTGATTTTACGGATCAAATTATCAATTGAATCTAATCAAATATCAAATTTCTTGCTAGTTCTCACTTGCGGTCCATTTTCTACCATTTTCTACCATTTTCCTCCGCCATGAGGATGTCAGAATCAAGTTGCCCCGCCCATTTTGAAGGGGACGCAAATTTAAGTTGTCCATAATTACAGCCCTTTACGTAAATTGCATTTGCTTCTCTTCCTAATAAATTTGCTTTCTGTAAAGCACGATGACAGGTTACAAATACGTAATTATAAGTGTGCATGGTTCCATTGTCCGCCATTGAAGGCGACCGACAAGCATTGTGGGTAATCTAACGCGCACCTGCTGGGCTCCGATTGATTCCTGCTCATTAATGCGTTTAATGCTTTTTGTGTAAGATTGGGCAACAAATTCAAATAGGAAGTCCCGATCTCTTATTCTCTATTATTTTGTATAAATCAAGTCCTAACAATGAGTTGGTTGACACTTTTGCGACCTCTCAGAAGCCTAAATTTGTTATTTTACATAATTAGGGTGGGGAGTGCGAGAGATCGCTTCCAGGACTTCATCTTGAAGAGTAGCAAGATTCCCATTTGATTTTCATTTGTTTGAAATTTAAACACACGTAATTTCAAAGATTGTTGATTTATTTAGCGTTTTATTGAAAAAACGCATCTTAAGTTTGTTTGGTGGCAGAATCTTTCAAACAATAGAAGCAGATGCCACGTCTTTCACGTTGAATAATAGAGCGAAGAATTTAGTATTCACCGTACATTTATAGAGGGGAACTAATTGTATTTTTATGCATCATGACAATGTATTGGTGTCCCGTACTTCAGACTGTATATGTAATTGCGTCTATGGCCATTTGGCGGTTCAATCAATTGTCATATGAGATGAGTGTGATTTATTTACGAGACACATATATTAGTATATGAGAACTAATTATTATTTGGGAAACTGAAAAATGTCTTGAAATAGGACAACCTCTCCATAGCGACTATGTTTGTATCTACAACCAAAGTTTGTCCATTTGCTAATTTTTTTCGCGGATGTGCTTCGTATATAGATATGAGACAAATTAATTATAATAAAGCGAACTATACAGAATCTTACATTAGAACAACTTCTCCATAGCTTTCATGTCTCCATCTACAAACTATATTAACCTATTGTCTTAGTCGTGTTCCTGTCTTGGACAACAACATCAGTTTTTATTAAACAGTATATGTCAGATTTCAAACATGTTTTACAATCAAAGTACAAGTAGATTTATTATCATGTAGTTTGATATATATTGCATAAAAGTGTACGATGATATTACACTATACACTGCACATGTCGCTGGCTTGGAATTAGAAGGTCGTAACTACTACTTACGACCTTATAAGACTAATGCATATTTGAAATATGCATTATAAGGAGCTTCTTATGAGCCTATTTTCATGAAAATCGGAAATTGTCATGTTGACCAAACTGAAGCTGAAAAAGCTTGTTTTACCATAAGTAAAGCTCAATTTTCAGACAGTTTTTGCTTGTTTTCTCAAAATGTTGATTTTGTAGTTACGACCTTCTCATTCTAAGCCAGCGATGTATTATGCTACAGGGCACTTGGTTTGCTTACATACACTGATTGATTTACCGTAAATCCCTCACACGACGTCCTCAACATGTTGTTTGTTTAACCGAAGCAAAAAAACATAATTAACAATAACCGACCACAACAAAGTCATCATCAAAATCGGCATCTACAATATCAGGAACAGTGTCAGTTGCGCAGAAATATGTATTGTCATGAATAACTATAACTATTATAATAAGAGCATTACCAGATGCAACACCACGAATAAGGTCTTAAGCATCGCCATCAGCAAAACACGCGACAGTTGTATGATTCTCAACACATTAAATACCAGTAACATCATCATTAACTTCATTACTATCATCATCATTGTCATTAGCAACTTTTACAACAAAATCATCACCATCACCATCATAACAGTCATAGTCAATTTACAAGACCGTTAACATTATAACCAGCATTATAATTAGTATTATCATAACTGTCTTTAATCCAATCCTTATCGATATTTAAAATGTTATTGTAATTATTTATTGTTAAATATGTATATAATACTGCTGTACATATTGAGAATAAATATGTTTAAACTAACCAACTTTAAAATAAAACAAAACAACAAGGCCATCATCATCACTATGGCCATCCTCTCATGAGTCACAACAAAGTCTACAACAAAAGAACCGTATGTTCAACAAATGATTTAAATGAACTTTATCAATGTTAACAATTATATTTTCATTTCCAAACTACTAGTATGATTTTCAAATTTACAGATTTTCAGAATTTGTGGTATTGTGATTTTATCAGTAATCATGTGTTCCTGTCTTTTCAGAATGTGTGGAAAAGGATCTTAATTCAAAGGAAGCTGTTGGATCATCCGCGCAGTGGATCTTAGAATCTGGAATTCTGATATGGAAATTTCTAAAATTTGGAATTAAATGTGTGTTCAGTGTTTTAATGAATGTGTGCATTATAACATCATTCGTGATTACATGGATGTAAAGAAGTGGATGGTCCGCACAGACGAACAGACAGGTGTGATGATACTAGGTGATGGTGTGGTGACATGAAGTTTATCCATAAAAGGTAAGTGCATAATACAAGCATACGTCTTTAATATTTGGAAATTGTTTATACATATGGTTAAGGCCTCCGTAGCGCAATGATCAGCCCGATTGTCGACTAATCCGGCAACCTGGGTTCGAATCCGAGTGGAAGCACACATATACCTGCCATATTCAGCGGAAAGTTGACTGGAAAATAAAGGCTATGCTCGGTATTTTATATAAGTATTGCGTGAGCATCTATCACACTTTTTAAGTATCAAACTGAGGGAGAATTCAACTTTGAATACTACTCGTAGTATAACTTGAAGTTTTCCGAAAGTGCTTTGACCAAAATTACCCAGATGTTCAGACATTGTGCCACCTTAATGTTACATTCCATATTTTAATCTTACGTTCAGAAGTATGCTGTGTTAATACTAATAGGCTACCGTGTGCATGTACTAATGGTAGCACTCGAAAGGACCAATTCATTAAAGCACACAGGGTACTTAAGCGGCATGGAGTACTATAGGGGCTTTCCCGAAATGTCGGAGATGTTTCGATTTTTGGGCTGTTTTGTATATAGCCTTTGGCGTATACCTCTTGCATGATTTGAAGAAACGAGCCATAAGATGCACAGGCCCAGCGTCTGTTTCACTTAATGAACAGCTAGGGCCTGTACAACCAAGACAATACTCCGACTTTTTTCGAAGCCCCGACTAAGAACCTTCATAACATCTCCGACAGAAGTAATTTTCTAGTTATATGTTTTTATGTTAGGCTAAGGTTGGATATATTCAATTATGTACAAATGAAGCATATTTTCTCCTGTCAAATATTTGCAACGATGCAATAGTTTATGCTCAATATTTTTTGGGAGAATACTGTGTGTATGTATCGCTCTGACAATGTTGAACCGAGTATAGCTTGCGCCGAATACGGTTCGCATGTGAGCCATATTCGGAGAGTGAATCGAACATATCTCCGTTCAACATGGCATAACGATTACGTTTTGAAAGCTATTTTTATGAAGACATATTAATAACAACAAAAACAACAACAACACAGTTTGCGTTAAGTATTAGAGTCACTGAAGTACCTTTGAATTGATCGTTAATAGCTTATATTAATGGCAAGATATTTTGAAAACTGGAGGCGTTTTACTCACCGGAAAAGGGCGTAACATTCGCGCCAAAAGTTCCCTCTTCAGAATTAGGTCGTTTAGGTAAAACGTGAATTGCTTTGAATAAAATTATTAACACCAGTGACAATATTTTCCTTCTCTCCTGTGAATCTGTTCATGCCAGCGAGCGGTAGATGAACAATAGTCCCATTCATTGCTAACTTGTGGAGCGGCCATGGAACAATCACGTCTCCATTAGACCAACGACTCGTTCGATTAAAATGGCGCTGGATAAAAATGGTAGAACAATGTTCTTGGGAATTGGGACCGGAGTGAATTAATATTCCTTTATAGCTCCAATGTAAACCAGTGCAAAACAACATGTTAGGAGAAAAACTAATGTTTTTTGATGAATTTAATATCAATAAAGATCATTTTACCAAAATCAGGTTGATGAAATTGGAAGCCTACCTTCGTGTGATTAGGGAAGCATTTGTCTATAATTTGGTGTCAGATATCCATAGTAACCGTCGGTGCTTGCTGCCTTAATGCAATTAATTCTGTGATCAGTGAAGAGGAAAAAATATGTCATATGCGTTATACGAATGTAGTTTTTTTTCTTACGTTTTTGTACATTTGTTCAGTTGATTTAATTTCCGTTGCGTCAATTTTAAATTAGTAAAATAATATCTATACAAAAGAATGATACATGCTTTAAGAAACGATGGAATATTTTCTAGCTCCGTTACAAGTTAGGCTTATAGTTCATCGCTATAGAATAATAAAGTCTATAAAGTACTACTTACGACCTTATTAGACTGTTAGACGCCTACATATTCGAAAATACAAGTATACATATAATCATCGTGTCAACACATTTTTGTTAAAATGACCATGTTGACCAAACTAAAGTAGAACAAATTTAATTCGCTAAGGAAAGAACAACGTTATAGTTTTATTAGTATTTAAAACAAGTTAACAAGGAATGCATTTGAAAATTAGCGTGCATCGAGTTTCATGTCAGAAATTATTTGAACAACACTCAATGCCGTCAGCGTGTTCATTACTAATGGTCATTTCCACGAGCTGGTTGGAAATTGCCAAAAATTCATTAGTCAGAAAATGGCAGTACATTTATCATGTTAGATGTCAGAGGTTTATTTTTTAAGTTATCAAATCCTTCGAAGGGTCAACATTAAAGACTGTCTTAATAAACATGGATGCTACCAGATTAATTGTGATTTTAGATTAATTTTCTGCGGGATTATCATGACGCCGGAGTAGCGCTCAATTAGTTATTTGATTGGCTGTTCGATTACTGCTCCGCAGAAAATAAAATCTAATAAACCATTGGCCCTGTAACACTATTAACACGAAGTATCAACATAGAAATGTCTTTCGTGAAGGGATATGATCATGGGTTCTCATTTATTGAGATTGGGCAAATATTTGTGGACAATTTTCGTTTCGTCTTAGAATATTGTTCGAAAGAAAAGAATATCGTTGAATGGGAACTTCTTTTGAAAGAACTAGTCGAAAATTAAACGCCATTTGTGCGTGACTTATGATATTTTGTTAATATCATGCATAGAAAAAAAGGATTCAACGTGTATGAAGTCTGCTCCAAACAGATTAATCAGCATGCACAAATTCCTAATACTGTTGTTAATCATATAAAAGAGAAATATGCTTATAAAATATGGTCATACACGGAATATGAATTTAAAAATAGTATCGTTGTAGATTGAACCAATCTAGCTAATTGTATGATATGATGGATGAATATGTGTGGGTGCTGCCTTCCCTGTCAAAGGGTTTTACTTAAACAATCTGAAAAAGAAAAAAAGTTACAGTAATTTTAAAATGGTTCTTCAAAATAAAATTTCGATTTTCCAAGCTATATGGCTACTGACTGTACATTCGACTTTAATGTGATTTTTTTCCCTACCACCGCGCTGAAGCAATTCAACGTAACATTATTTTTTCAGGCATTCCTGTCATCATACATGAACAGTATTTATAAATCATTATACGTAATATCCTCTATTAGCAATAAAGGTTTTTATTCGCGATGAATAATTACATTAATAAAATGATGTCGTTCTATGAGAGCCACATCTGTGGAGCGATTCAACAACTTTCATGGTAACTGGATATAACTTGATTTATAGAATATTTAAGTTTATTTGTTATTTAATATCGTGTGGTAATTGCTATCGCCCAATGTCGGCATGTATTCTATTCTATTTCACAACATGTTTTATTCAAATGATGGGTATCAAATGACCAGTTTTTAGATATACATTTTTTATAGAGTTGGTTTCCGTAGAGCCGTTTACTACAGTGATGTAGGACGCACATGCTCGGTCGAAACGTTATATCGCTGGCTTAGAATGAGAAGGTCGTAAGTATAACACTGATCAGTGCATAAATATTTAAAACCAGCACAACAAGGCGATTCTTATGAGCTTATTTTCATGAAAATCGAAACTTGTCATGTTGACCATATTGGCGTTAAAACATCTTATTTTACCATAAGTAAAGAGTGATGTTCTTGGTTTATCAAATAAATCGATTTTGTACCTACGACCTTCTCATTCTAAGTCAGCGAGATCCAGGAAAAGCAAACACGAGAACAGCGTCGTATCCTTAAAAACCGGTCTTAATAATTACAATCCAATGAATATAACTCAAGACATTTTGGGGTATAGTTGTTATTCGAACGTATGCTTTACTTGTCATGTTATATTTTGCAGAAGCAATGAACTTAGAAAACTAGGGTTTTTTTTCAAGTTTGGTATGCTTTCAGTGTTCACTTGTGTACAATAATTCCGATTTATCTGTATCCTGTATACTGGGGAGTGATGATCCAGGGGTAAGGTGTGTGGTATTGGATTGACTCCCGCATGTGTCACTGTTTGATTTCTCTGAGCAAGGTTGACTCGCGATGTTCTAAGTGGGTGCTTCGGTGCATGAATGGGTACATTAAAGTTATGTTTCGCATGGCACAGGTACGTTTACATTTTTCAGAAGGTATTAATATAATGTAATGTCCATTAATATCTTATACCTGATTCGATTTCCATATGTTAATCTTAATGGTTCAAAAATAATTATATTACACCGAACCCATTGCAACGAGTTGCAGTGCATGCCATTGATCAGCAAAGTTACAGAATGTAGCGAAACAATTCTAATTGACTCTTCTACAAATACACATTTACCGAGTTTTTGCTTCCATTGCTGAAAATGCATTCTCCTAAAGTGTGTTAACTTCTCAAATAACATTGTGTTGGACGCAACAGGAAAATATTTTATGATTAATCGTGTTTTATTCGGATGAAGTGAGGTATAATGTCCCTCTGTACGACGATATTCACGGTCTTAAAACGGCAGAATTACCGTCCAATCCGGATAAATGCCGCCATTGAGCCGTTCCGTGGTCATGGGAATCATAATTTTCAACATTTCAAATGTTTATAGCCCTCGTTCTAAAGTTTCTTAATGACTTACGACGTGTATCGATGGAACGTCTATTTCTCTAGTTCAATTGTAGTAGATGGTATCTTGAAAACATATTGTTCGCTTAATCGTCGTAATTATTGCGATGAAAGGCGGTTTTGAGTCCGCATTATTCGCTTAATAGACTAGATTTGTTTAACGCCACATAGCTTTTAAGGATGTCATTCGCGTTTAATCATTTGACGACAAGTTTTGAAAAGAACCCAATTAATTAAACAAAAGGATGGAACTTTGCGGTAATATGAAATCAGGTGATATATGGATTTATTCAATATTTAAAAGCATATAAACAATAGATGATGTCCCCAGATGCCTATTTGGTTTCCTAACATCACTGCAAAGTCCTGAAAAATGTATATTTCCTACGTCATTGGACACCGTCGGGGTTTTAACCTATGTGTATTGGCGTGTAGCGATATTTATTCACTTGATGTACGGGTACTACAATTACGTGTAAATCTCCCTGGGTAATACTGAAAACAATCTTATTCAAACAAAATATTACATCATGTTTATGTCTTTAATAGCTTGCAATCACTTTGTTCACCAGGTATTGATTGTAATCAACAGGTTTCCACCAGAGAGAACGTGTATTGCACGGCTCTTATAGTAGTAATGGTGGTTCCATTGTAAACATTGTATTGTCATATCTATTGCAGCAGTTATAAGTTCTGTCACATTCAAGTAATATTGTAACTACCCAATTACATTATCCAGAAACCAGGGCACCCAGTAGTCCGCAACATAGAGCCGAGCACCAAAACAAGACCATTCTGATCACGTCAGTCTTAACGTGTATAGAGCTATATCGGAAGATATATCTTTTTAAAGTTTCAAAAACTGAAAAACAATTATGCTTACATATCCATTAGATCATTTTTCGCTTCAGTTTTAACAGAAACTCTCTCTATGAATTATTGGACATGCGAACTGTCCATTTTCATACGAAAGAGTTCTAGAACAACCTATGAAACAAAAGAATCGTCTATTTTGCGACGATTGAATAAAAGTACCCGGAACCCATTCAAAGTTTTAATTTGCAATTAAGGTAGTCTAGTATCATACTGAAAACGATGCAAGTAATTTTTTTTACATTGAATGACTTCTATACACTTTATGCATTACAATATGATTACCGGAGACAAACGGAAATGGCCGAGCTTTCACGAATGCAAGCATTAGGTCTACACGTGTACGCGTAATGGCTTTTGGCATTGTCATTGCCTATCATAGAAACTCAAACCTCTCGTTTTGAAGGCGGGTAGTCTATACACTTGATCAACTAGGGTGACTATCGTGAAGTAGAATGCACCAAACTGTTGAAACATACGTACGTACGTACATGTCTGAAATTGTATCAAATGTTCTTTTTTGTCAATCTGCATTTTATAATAACATTATAATTAAGCAAATGATCAAGGACACGGGTAACTGAAAGGTTTGGGAACGCTAATACACATTACACCAAAGCTTTTGGTAGTTTGTTAAAACAGATTGAGCTCATATTCTGAGGGTTCCATTGCTCTTGGTATGACGTGGTCTAATCAAATGAAACACGAAAGCAGTGTTGATATGCCGTTACAAAGTATGTATATAGAGACAATCTCGTATTGTATCTTGGGGTATATTGTATACTTGAGCAACAATAACCAAACATTAGAAATGTACAATGCAACTTTTAGGTATGAGAACAAACCATGCAGTATTGTAAATTAATAACTTGACAAAAGGGGCATGCATTGGGGAACATAAAATGGACACCATGAAGTTGAAATAACATATTCACATGGAATAATGTTGACAAATGATGTTACAAAGATAAACAATAGTAATGTGGTTGGAACAGTATATTTATCAAGCGTTTGTTAGAGATTGACTCACGAAAGCATCTCTGCATGGGAGGAAAAAACTGAACTCTATCTTGCATTCTTTAATTGTAATAAGACATTGATTTATGGCCATCAAATACTGTATAAAGTCTCCACCACTTAGGGATAGATTTTATCATGATTTCTCGAAAGTCAACTTTTCATTTTTCACTATTATAGATTAGCGTAATATAAAGGAAACTGTCGGTAGAAAAGCTAGGGTACTTAGAGACCACGTAGAGTATACTGAGATAAAAGCCATGTTTGCGTAGCTTGATTAACACTTTTATCGTTCGGGTTGTCAATACGGCGCTAACTTTCAATGGTAAATGATCAAGCCAGTCTTGTATCTTGGTTTTCAACTTTTCACAAACCGAGCCCAAAAACGGCATTCGTTGACATTTATCAGAATAGTGAAGTCCGCCATGTTGCCATATTGGCGACTACCATCGAGTGACGTCATCATTTTATGCGTTGTTAAGGAACATGGTTCGTTCAAGTAGATGCCTCAAAAAAACAAAAGCTGTCGACCATATAATATGAACAGTTAAACTCGAGTCCATGGGAAAGTAAAAGCTCTTGCATGTGGTTTGAAACTTTCGAAGACTTAAAACTACTCGTGGGCGGGCATATAGATTTGTTGAAACTAGGTCATTTGGCGTTTTGGTTATCACAAATTTGTGTTTGAAGCTGTTATGTTCATTTTCTGTTTGGTGTGTGTAGGACAATGCCATGTGTTTATGCTTTCTGTG
The DNA here is from genome assembly GCA_963678985.1 of Spisula subtruncata. Classification (NCBI taxonomy): domain Eukaryota; kingdom Metazoa; phylum Mollusca; class Bivalvia; order Venerida; family Mactridae; genus Spisula; species Spisula subtruncata. The sequence continues at coordinate 2,753,808 of OY787671.1, forward strand.
TTCGGTTGTTTAAGGTGATTGCTTACTTCCCTGTCCGATTTTCTTATCTTTTTTCTGCAAAAACCTTTTGAGTGCAAATCTTTGATCTAACCATGAACATCAATTATCATACATGCCACTGTCTGTAAGTCTGAATTAAATTGTCTTCAAGCGCTACCAAACATTGGTATAATCAACGTTGCAGGTTTAGATATACTAGTACATTGAGTTCATCCGTAGCCCAGTGGATAGTGTGCTTGTCTTCAATCGGGAGACACGGGTTCAAATCCGGGTGGAACCACTCATAAATTATATGCCTGCCATATTTAAACAAAAAGCTGACTGGCGAATAAAGGCTTTGCTCGGCATTAAGACAAAAAGTGTTACACATATATTAAGTTCCACCAACAGCATCGTGTATTGATAAATTCACACGTTGGTGATGAAACATCATGTGGTTATGTTGACTTATTAGAACTTTTGTAGTAACACCGATACGATGCATTTTATAGATTGAAGTGCAACATAAACGCCCCAATCTGTTGTAACAATCTTGTAATATTATAACTAAAACTTTTGATAAATGAAATCCACACTTAGCAGCTCTTTGTATTGTCGACTGGTGCTCTTTTAAAACATATTTGATACGTGCTTGATGTGTTGACAGCAGTTATCATGGCTCAATCAACGGTCGTCGGTTTTAAAACGTAATCTGTTCAGGGTTTGCCGACGAAACGCTGATTTCCTTCACGAGCGACACGTGCTAGTCACGTGGCATGTTCCTTGTGCGAGGCGTCATTTGACGCTGAACGGAAACGCGCGAACTGAAACAATAAGATCATATTCTAATCACGTATTTTATCGATAAATCATATTCCTATGATCGCGTTTGAAAGTGCCGCAGAAATTTCCGTATACTGATTGCGTTTGAACAATTATAGTTTCCTCCGTAAAATTTCGTCGTCGGCTGTTATCGGTTGCATCGTGGATAGGATATGGGTCTGGATATTATAGCATTATTATTCTCACGAGGTTTAAAGTCACTTTGCTCAGATTTAATCCACAACCCGTTCGTAGCTACTTGTTGAACAAGTTATATTACCTTTAATGCATAATAATAGTACCAGGAATTTTATCCGCCATGGTCATGGTCCGGTTGGAGTTGGCGAAGAGCATGGTGGCGGTGCTTTACAGGTCTCCTTTCCCACGTTTATTGAAACCAGTATGAGACGGAATCATACGGTGGAACCACTGTACTATGCACTCCTACCAAAAGGTCCAAGATTTCAATTTTCTTCTGAATTTCTGGCCATCTAGAGTGAAATCATAATTAAATGAAATGTCAGGGAGTTACAGCTTGCTTCCTTAGATCAGTTGGTCAACTTTCGTTTCGTGAATATCTGAGTAAGGGATACATTGCAAACTTTCGGACATTATCTCATATCGGTGTCATTGTTTCCGTACATTTTATGGTATTTGTTGCACCATAGGGACGAGATGACCACTCTCAAGAGGTTCAAAGGTGTGGCGTTTGCATTGCGGCCTTGGCAGACATGATTTGTGAAAGTCGCCTTCTTTAAATGTGCTCTTAATACACATTGTTAACTGAAGATCGTATATATACAAGTGCATTTAATGAACAGAATATATATTTCTTTTTCATATTGGAACATAATTGTTTCAAACTCTGTACTGCTGTGCTTTCTACAATCTATGCTTAATAATAAATATATCAAACAATCAATAAAACACCGTACTACATCTCCGCTGTTCTAGGTTTTTTATTACATTGACAAAAATGTTGATTAAGGCGATGCGCAATCTTCACCATACGGCCGCCTTTGATCTGAAATAATCCTACCAATAAGTTAAACAATTGGTCGGCGACAGGTGGGTTAATAAGGAACAATTCCTCAGCTCAAAGCGGATACCCCGATATGTAATTTCAATTAGGATATTTAATGTAAACGGACAGACGTCAAAATTGGTTATGAAATGTGAGGTTTCCTCAGTTTTAAGCCATTTGAACCGAATTCATTTTGATAAATATTTCTTTCATTTTAACCATCTGTGTGAAAGAGCGGAGCGGTATAAATTTATCAAATCAAAGTTAAAATTTTAATCAGAAATAGTAGGTCCCGTTAACAGTTCTGTTAAATAAACATAGAAATGTAGAAATTCCTGGCTTTAGTTTCGTATCTTGGTGGCTAATCAGAGAAACGCGAGCAAATCCATTGAAAACGTATCTATTACATTGACGATAAACTAACCTTGTGTGATTTTAACCGATCAAAGTAAAAGCGAAGATATGTACGGAGCACCGATTATCATTCGGAATTATTCGGATCTGGGCTCAACAGAAGGAGCCGGGCATTTTTAAAGTAACTGTGATTTCGGCTATCTTAAGCCCCCTATCCCTTTATTTGTACAAAGTTTTCTTCACTTTACACGTTCATTAATCTATATTTGATAGGTCGGGTATCATCACCTGACGCTCAACTTGTATCTGATATGAATAATCTACTTTAATAAGTTTTAATTCTATTTATTCGCCGCCGACCGAGTCACACGAGTAATAATCTGGCATTTCCATAGCCATTTCCAAAGCTACGACCACTGCATAACGCCACTTTTGCTACACTCACATAGAGAAAATAAAATAAAGTAAATAAACACAAATAAAAGTGGATAAATTATGATATACACAAATGTTCATTGCAAAAATATGTAATTTCCCATTTTGTCGGTTCTGTTCTAAGGTCCAAAGCATCCCAAAGTCATTTGTATTCATTCGGTGTCTTACGGTGTCATTCAAGGTGACTAACGGACCCCGGGAGTCCTTGCAGCTGTGGCCCCTAGATTGAAAGCACAGACAAGCCTCATCGACCATGTGAGGAGTTTTTTGTGCACAGCCCCTTTTCATGGTAGTGATTTTGTATGTTTGCCATTTGGCATTTGGACACATGGTCGTCTTTTTGAAATTGTTGCATTGTATGGTGTACTCTTATACGGTCTGTATAGGCTTTTGTATAAGTACGTTCTTATTGCTTCTCTGTTTTTGTTTCTTTTTTTGTGAAGTTTGTTTCTGGTTGTTGTTTTTTTGGCGTGAGCTGTTCTTTACTACTTAATGCCATATCTTATTGGTTGCGTCGCATTTCACTGTACATGCAAATACAATGTACAAAATGTATGCGCTAATGTCCCTCAGACTCCATTCACCATCTCTCGAGTTTTTCCTTCGGCTTTGACTTTTTGAACACTGGTTCAATTGTTTTTGGTTTATGTAATTATGTTCCATTGGCATTATTTGTGTATTTCATCTGGTCTCAAAACTAAGGGAACCAAACAATTGTGTTGTCCTAAATGAAGAGTGTCCTTTGCAAACACAATACTAGTATTTGAATTTAGTAATTTAGTAAATGTACGAGGAAGTAGTGTCATGTGTTTGGTGGTGAGTCTGTTCCTAGGTTAGAATCCCGGGTACAATTCTAACAATTTACACCAGTGTGTCTACGGAGGACACCGGTTCAAGTTAACTTTTTGTAGTAATTCAGGGATGGGTTACTTTGTGTTTTGTTTTTGCTACATTTTGTAATAATGATTTCAGAATGATCAATGTTTTATTCATTTGATAAATCATTAAATAATATGATGATGATTTTAGACAAATAATTGTAAATGTGGATGCGACATAAACAAACAAGTCAGCTACTAGTATACAAATCTCATTGATTTTCATCCAAACATGTTGTATGCACGTGATACTAGTCGTGACGTCATGACTGCAGTTTACTAGTTGCTAACTTGCTACAGACACTTGTTGGTTTTTTCTTTTTATTGACAGTAACACGAGAAAAGAACTTTACTATTGCTTGCAAGAAATCTTTGGGAATCCTCTAGTGCTATTCTGGCAAAATATTCGTATTGTATTGTGGATTACTTCTGTGTTTATCGTAAGCTTTCTTCGTGTATCATGTCCGAAAGAGTGCGCTTGGTAATTGGATTATTCGGTATTACTCGGTATTGACGGTAGAGCTGTAATCCAATTGAAAGACGCATCATTTTATCAAAGGAATATTGAGACAAGATACAGATTGGTCGGCGACTTTGATCAATAACAGAGCAAGCCTTCGTTCCCGATATCTGTCTTAGCTAAACTCGTGAGAATCCTAGCACAATTTGACGACTTCTGTGGACATAGTTTGCGCATATTTGCGCCAAAAGTGTCTCGCTTGTTGATTGTGCATAAGATCGTCAATGGTATTGCGGTAATGCTTAGGGTGGTATGCCAATACTTATATGGGAGAAAGATAGAGATTCGTGCTTAATATTTTGTTAGTGGCTGCCATACAATAAGCATGAAATTGTGTGCATATTAATATTTTGCTACTGTTATATGGTCTTGTAAAGACATTGGGTTAGCAGGACCATGGTCAAACGTACACAATATTTCTTGTCGTCTTCTAGCATAGATTTCAGTTCAATAATTGCGTAATATCATTTGTATACATATTAAAATGCAATTCATGACGTAGCGTTCTACGTACAGTATTCCTTGTACGTAACTTTCACCAAATAAAAGGCTATAATATTATGCATTGAAAATATCCGAAGTTGGATTATCCGGAAGACCCACGCAAGATGAGAAGGGCCAAATGGGGTCAATGCCAGTTGGGTTGGTCTGGTGAGTAAACGACAGACACACAGTTTAAGAGTTACAGTGTCAATATTCTAATTGAATGCACTTTCAAGCATTTTATATGAGTATATAATAGTGTGCATTTAAGAACATAATATTAAGAACATAATCACTCCGTAAAAGCAAATACTCAATATTTCGCAGGCTTAGAATGAGAAGGTCGTAACAACAAAAATGCTATTTTGACTGATTGAAAATTACCCTTTACTTTCAAATGGAAAAAAAGCCTTTTCAATTTCAGTTTGGTCAACAGGTTATCTCCGATTTTTATGAAAATATGCTCAAAAGAAGCGCCTTGAGATGCAGATTTTAAATATGTATGAGTCTTATAATGACTGTCTCATTCAAAGTCAGAGATTTATAAAGTTTCAAATGTGTTTGCGTTGCAGGGACCTTCTTCGTACAAGCATATGAACACTAAAATTTATTTAAAAAACAACACTTGTGTAGTATAATGAGTAATTACGAAGATGCTTCAGTAACGTATAATCATTTACACCACAGTGCGACACTATAAGAAGATGATTGCAGATTATTTTACAAATACGATGGTCAATTTACTGTAATGTTGAGGTTGTTTCGATGCCTGCAGCGTTTCAGATTAGTTAAACTTGAACTGCGAAAATAATCGTTGAAGATGGTCCCCCTTACCATCATATTACATGCACATCCTGTTCATCCTAATGTTTTCTTGTGCCAATGACCATTGACTAAAATGTTAATAAGGTATCAGGAGTTATAATCATGAAATGTCCGGCGTAATTCTGCATAATGTAGTATCCATACCTGGGACGGTCGAAAACGGGCGTTAACGGTGACAGGTACGGGTAATTGCCGCTCTCCGGGCAATTACCGGACACCTGGTTGTTAGCGGCCCCGGAATTTTTCGTTCTCTCGAGATTTTGACATTTCCGTACGGAGCTTACTAGCAGGTGCTAAGGGTTACAGCGAGTAATTTCGTGTTATTACTAATGTGACATTTATTTCTTAGGCGATGTTAAGTAGTGTTTTAAGTACTCTATATACCTAATTAGTAATCGAACCGCGAGATATCGACGGACACGTATCGTTATTTTGTGTTAATAAAATACTTTGGGTTCAATATACTGTAATTTAGGGTAGATAACAGTGTGATATCACGTTTCGTTTAATCACACCAACATAATGAATTCAGTTAATACAAAGTCGTTTAATATAGGTCCAGTTTGCTTCCTTGTTAAGGTTTCAGTATACGGTCTAATGTCAATGAATTCCCACAAGGATAACCACAATCAGGAACACTCGAACAAGGCATTTACTGCTATACTGTTCGTTACAGTGTTCCTGCCACAACATACGACAAATATTACTATAGTTTCCATAACAATTGCAAATTCATAGAGTTTACCAAGACTTCCTTGATGCTTAAATTGGGAGATTTAATTGCTTTAAAGGTCTTTGAAAAGTATAATCTACTAAATTGTTTTGTTTAGCTGTAACCATAATTGCATAATATGCATTACACAGTGACCATAATTAAAGTTTGCCATTAATGTATATGTACGTGGGTGAATCAAAAAGTTCGTAGAAAAATATCATAACTCACAAACCAAAGCTTCAAATGCTTTCAAAATTTAATATAATGTGATCATAAGTATAAGAAAAACAATTTGCTAAATTTCATTGAATTAGTCAAAACTCCAAGATTTTTACATTGAAATGCACACATGCTATAACAGCATACCGGAGCACGTCAGCGTCATTTGATGAACGACGTCAAACTTACGCCACGTTTGTCAATACTTACGCTATCGTTTTGACTCATTTCCGCTTCTCGAGTGACTAATATGTAGATTTTTCTGGATAACCATCGTGGTTATAGTTTCTGCATTTTCAATTGTTAGTTTAATATAGTGTGCACTGTCCCATAACATTAATCTAAGTGTTTTGCTATATCCGCTATTATATAGCGCTGGTCATCTTCGACGACGTTGCAAATCAACGTCACCAATAGCGGGTGTATTTTATTCGGTTGTCAACTTCTGGTATCCTACAAGAAAGCACTAATTCCATTCATAAATGGATGCCTATTTATTTCAGGATATATACCCACACGTTTAAACCATGTATAGTCTCTGATGCCGTACGTATATTCCAGTTTTACGCAGATTTTGATAGCAGTCCGTGGTCCCGTAAATTCCATTAAACCCGTTTTACGCGGGTATTTCTATATAGTGCGATTATATAAATGTCGATTAAAACATTATTTATCGGTGATGACGTCTGAAATTTTAACAGACTTTATAAATGATATCATGCAATCTGACATAACAATTTGACGGTTTTTGGAGGTCCTTCAATTGAGATATTTCAGAAAATTTAATAAAATGTGTTTCAAATTATCCGTGTGCTCCGGTATACGCAATCGCCCTTATTTAAGATATAAATATTTTTAAAACGGTTATCACCAGGTCGTTGTAAATCTGTGTATGTAAAGAAAATACCGATGTATTCATTCAGTATAAATATGACGACAATAACTTGGAAAATAAAAAAGTTACGGCAAAATTCTACGAACTTTTTGATTCACCCACGTATGATTGAGGGGGAACAGCTCTCGTTGTGGTTATTCATTTGGTTCGATATATTATACTAATACTCAACGATTCCTGACATCACTCATTCTGGTGAAGGTGTGGTTGAAGAGAAACAAGCAGTCCTTTAAATGCTGAGCGTCAAGGGAGGGCATTACCGAGGACCATTACCTTTGTAGCATCCAGGGGAGATAACAAATGCCAAGTATATATGTTTAAATGAACGTAAGACTATAACGTAGCCGTTTCAGTTATGTAGTGGGCTCATGTATGTTTCATACGTTGTCGTTAGGCAAAACGGACGCTTTTTCACTGCTATCCTCACAATTGGGGACGACAATAATGGGTTCATTTCTTTTCTCTGTCAGAACCAAGATGACATACAATATTGACACCATTGATACGAAATGGGTACTTAACACTTGTAACACTAAGTCTGAAAGTCTGAAAGTTTTGTTTTTATTTCTCGCAAATTTGATACCATCTTGGAATCTGAAACGTTGTGAAAGAAAAAGTGTAAGCTATATCGGCTGTTTTTGAACTAGTCAATGTATCAAACATTGCATAATATTATAAATATGATTGAAAGTATTCGGTACATCATCATGATGGTATTTTGCAAGCGCCTGAGGAAACTACCACGTGACCCGACATTTAAAAATGGCCGACATTGCAATAAAAGAAAAGTTAACTACTAGTATTTAGGTACATCTAAATAGTGATGCCCATAAAACAGGAATGGAAATTGAATTTCACACTACCACATAATTAGAATATACCTTGTATAATACGATCCGATTACTTTACTTTCATCTTAAATCTACCTGTCCTGTCAATGACAAGCCGTTAACACTTATAATCGAAAAAGCCCGAGGGAGAACGGATAAAATACTTCATCAAGCCGCATTAAGGCAATTTCCTGTGTTTACTTAACGAAATTAAAAAGGGTCAATGTCGGTAATATTTTAAATCGTTTAATGTTTGAATTGTCCAAAAAATATAGAACTTCTATTTACTTAGGGTGATTAGTTTTAAAACTAAAACGTTTCATTCTTTGAAAAATAGTCATTTTGGGTTTACGCGCGAAGTTTGCCATTACACCGCAAAAAGTTCCCAGTCTAAAAAATATCTCAGACATGTGTCCGTTCATGCGGCTGTACATTTACTGCCCGGTCAGTGAACCCAAAGTCTGCTGTTACACTCAGCGTCCCTGTCAGGAACGGCGCATTGGTCTTTGACTCTCTCAGGTTCACCCCGATGCATCTGCTTGATAAAGTGGGGCAGTATGTAGTACTCTTGCTGAAGAGAAATGAAGCTTGTGTCCGGACGGGGATTAAACCCGGTACCTCTTGACCCCAAAGTGCAAACACATTCTATGCAACCACTCACACACAAATAGGGACAAATGAGTTTTGCAATATGGCAATTGGAATGAGCGTATTTGTCGTGATTTTGCAGTATTGCATACTACTCAGTATAATGTAATGTTCGTTAATATGCTAATAGAATCTACACTGTATATTCGTATTGTATACAACTAATGGTACAATGTCCCATTCTAAGACTAAAACACAATGTCTTCCAAACTCCTCTGTGTCCCTTATAATGGTGAGATGATTTTAATGAGATTGTGGGAATTGCTAACCCTGCTCTGTCTTCACAATTTACTCAAATGAAACGAGGAAACTCTTACAGTGTAATATGTGTGGGCGATGGTCTAGAGACATTGCCAAGAAGTCACGGTTTCTACATGCAGTGGTTGCCATCGGCGCGGAAGTACAGTCGAGTATGCCACTTGGAATAAACGGTCATGTTTTGTAACTGCTATCGTTCTGGTTGCGGTATAACATTATATCAATACATGACCGTGTATCTTTAGTTAACAACCATCTGCATTTAACGACCATAATTGATTTAATAAATATTTGACGACTAAGTATTTAATTCCGTTATCAAAGTTCTTCAAGCTGAGACGTGCGTACGTGATATTTAAATGTTAGTCTTATGTCTTGTAATAATGCAATTTTGGGAGATCTGGGTAGGTTCCCGATGTATATATATGCACAAAAACGAACAATTAGATATTGGATACGTTTACTTAATTGTTGTGATAATAGGTATATCAAATTATGTTATAACATGTTATATCATTATGATACTTTAGGTTATGAGAACTGGGCGACACTAGTTAAGCGAAACTTGTACAGTAATGGTTTTGGTTATATATGGGAATCCCAATCAGTTGATAGTCCAGGAATGTTTTTAAAATGCTATGAACAACGTCTGAAAGATCAATTTTTGCAAATATGGAGAAATCAATGTTCTAATAATGTTAAACTCTCTTTTTACAAGGATTTTAAATTGAATCATGGTTTAGAACCTTACGTTACATGTATAGATATTCCAAAATTTCGTAAATGCCTATCTGCTTTTAGAAGTTCTTCGCATAGTCTTATGGTTGAACAAGGAAGATACTATAATATTCCTAGAGAATTCAGACATTGCTTTTATTGTGAAAGTGTGATTGAGGATGAAATGCATTTTACCTTATTTTGTCCATGTTATAATGATCTTCGAGTGAAATATTTTCCAGTTTTATATACATGCAATCCAACTTATGATAAATTTTGTCAACTAATGTCCACAAGAAAAGAAGAAACAATTAGAAACCTAGCTATGTATTTGTTCTATGCCCTAAAACGTAGATCGAATTATTTAGAAATATTTACTTAGGACATGTACATCCGCAGAGTTTGTAATTGTTTCTTTTATCCAATAATATATTACCTATCTGACTACTATTGATATTGATGATATGAACGTATTACGTGACTCTTTTGTACGCAAAATGTGTGTTTTATCTACAGATTTCTATCATACACTAACTGAATGTACAACCATGTCGTTACAATTAAAATATCTATTAGGTTTTGTTGACCAAAGACTGTCTGACCTAGTTACCCCAGAGAAATATGCTGAAATAATTTGCTTTGTTGCCTCATATATGAGGCAGTTACTTAGTGTACATGCAACTTTACAATAACGATCCATAATATTGACTTTTATATCAAATGAATCTAAAGTTTGAATTTACATTTTGAATGCATCATGATTAAGTACTAGTAATATTCCTATACTTCAGCTTCCATTTCGTTCTTCTTTCGCAATCTTTTTGAAGCTATTGTAAATGGCATATTGCTCAGTTAATATCATCTGAAAGACGATAATAGTATTCTACCTTAACGATGCTACCATTAAGGGGGTACTGTTTAGCGCTTGTAACAGAACTTATGTATCTTGTAACTTGCATTTATATGTGTAATTCGGTTTACCTTGTATGTGCGTGTAATTTGTACATGTGTGTGTGTAATTTGGCATAATTTACAATTCTCATGTGTGTTATTTGAAATTGATGTGTGCAATTGTATATGTAATTTGTAGTGTGTTTGTTCTTGTGCATACTTTGTAATTGTATATATATGTATAATTGCATGAAAATCTGTATTTATACTGTGCGTGTGTGCGTGCGTGTGTGTGCGCGTGTGTGTGTGCGTGCGTGTGTGTGTAGGGTGAGAGTACATGTTTTGTGAATAATATCATGATTCTTGTTGTTTTCATGTTTCTTCTTATATGCATATCTACATGTTTGTTAGTATGTCACTCTTCAGAAATTGGAGGAATAAAAGTTATATATACATATCACGAATAAATGTTGAAGTTGAAGTTGAAGTGATGACGTCAACGATTTCGCCATGACTGGGTCAACTAGAGAATCTGGGTGTGGAGGCTCGATAGTCCGTGCATCAGCTTAATGAATGCCTCGCGAACAGAGTTCTAAATTACGTGACATTAGGTTTATATTTCATATAAAACAACTTGTTAAAAATGACAATTGATGTTCTATCACTTTCACGCGGCCGTTATTCGTATATTGTGAACATGTTAATTCAACATAATGGAAATATATGAGCAACGCTAATTAAGGAACAGATGGGAAAATCTCGTTATGATAAGTAATTGATTTGTGTAACAATTTGTGAACAAAGTATAGGATAGTCGTCATGTACAGCATTTATTTATAGTCTATATTTGCACCGAAAACGTACACTGCGATCATTAAGTTACGCAATGCGCTCTTGTACGATTTCGTACGTACGACGTGGTTTTAACATTTTGTGATGCGGTATATGATATTTTCTTCGGTTCAGCAGAACACTATTTACGTAACACACGGCAAATACTCACCATAAGATCACCCAAATGCTTCCCAATAAAACCATCTTCAAATAAAGATCAACTCGGTCAAATAGTGATTCCAGTTTTAGTGGTTGTCAAAGTATGTTGCGTATTACAAAGAAGTTCGTCATCAGACTAATCATATTTAATTCTTGTCTTTCCTACTTATTACTTTACTATGTTATTTCTCTATACAAGTATTATCGTGACTTTGTAATTTTAAGTTTGTTTCGTAATACAAAAATGTATATAGTTTATGCCAATTAAAGATGATGCTATGTTATAATGATCGAAAACTAATCATACCGAAATAAACGGTTGATGGCGGTTTCTCGGACTCAGTCTTCGACCATTGATCATTGTAGTTGTTGGTGTCAAAGTCTTAAATCTGTGTTGTTGTTTATGTTGTTTATGTTGTTTTTGTAGCTTTTACTTGTTGTTAGTGTTGTCTTATGGCATTGATTTGGTGCTCTTTGTCCATCAATCAGCCAGTTCAACTTTACAAGGTAAAACGTGATTGGATTAGAAAAGTTTGGACGGATCTCTACATCCAATGACGGATTAACTACTAGCATGTCAACACATGTTTTAAACCGTTTAGTATGACATGTTCTGATTGGTCGATCAAGCTTTGACACTAAGTATCACTCGATGTCAAAACGAGGCTGGAGTTGTCACCGTGAGGGTTTCAGGTCACTAAAACATCCATTGCTCTTGTATTTTTTAACAAATTAAGGAAATATTGTATTGGCCTTTTTACCGTTTCTGTTAAACATCCATATTGCAGTATGTATAATATCGCATGGTACTATGTAAAATGTATATTTTGGAAATTGATAGTTATTTACAGCTTAAAATCCAAATATAATATTTGGTCTGCCATTTCTGATATGACAACAGTAAACAACTTACACCCCAAATGCTGCTATACCATGATCCTTATCTTAATTGGATTGGTCTTAGTTTTTTACTAAGTTTCTTGCAAGTTTTAGTTGAGTTTTACTTTACTTGCACTTAAACACTTAAGGTGTACACTTTAACAGCTATTATATAAAATACGCAGACAGCCAGTACAAAAACAATCAATCAATATTAGAGACATGACAAAATATTTTGTTAAAGACAAGCATTGTTCGAATCTTGATTGTTTCCTCTGTCACAAATGTTAGGAATTTCGCACCTCGGTAATTGTTTGCATTTGTGCTAATTCCTACATTTGATCCACCCCGACACCGACAGTTAAGTGCGACAATTAGAGATCGCGAAAAAAAGTCGCCAAATTAACTACATTCCCGCCGGCACCTCACTAGGGGTCAATTATAGGGGCTACAGGTGTAAACCTCTCAAGTTTGTACCTGGAAAAATCGATCTACGGACCACTGTTAAATTATTTATGTGTGGGAATTTCCACATCCAATAATTCTAATTTATTGCAGTGCTTTGCAACCGTTTGATTTTAGCTGTCGGCGTTAAATATTGAGAAAATGTCATATCTGTCTATATCCCCGGAGTTTGGAAGTACCAATCGTTAATTGTTTATTAATATGACACTATTAGTGAGTGGCGACATGGTTAGGCCTAACCCTTACACACAGTCACAATCACAGCTTGGGCACCTCTATATTAAGACCACCTAAAATTAATATCCAACATTCAAACTCATGTCCAATGTTTTGTTCATTGTTGAGCTAGGTTATCAGATCAGTTCAGTAGGCAACTCCAGGTGAAATCACTCATATGCTTGCACCTAGTTTCAACAGGAGTATGCTGTGCTAAAAGAAGATACTTAAAAAATTATATTATTGAAACAAGTAATGATTAAACAAGCTCTATAAGTAGTTACGTATCGACACACATATATTTTAACATATTGTATAAAAAGGAGGCTTAAATAACTACATAATAGGATAATTAAATAATGCTTATAAGCATAATAAATTATGTGATCATGGCGGTATATGCTTACTTGTATAATGCAGTACAATCTTGGCAGTGTAACACCATGTGTGAGCTGCATAAATTGACTGTTATTTAGAGGTTGTTGTTTAGTTGTTCAGATGTTACTATGCTGTTATAGATAAGTGGTTGCTCCTCGAGGGCCGTTCTTGAGAGGTTGTATTTATTCTCGTACACTTGTGCTTTTATGTCCTTTTCAACTTTCTAGGTAAATAAAAGTACACCTTGTACATAAAAAATTCAAAGTACCCCCAGAGAGATATGACTATGTAGAAATAACATACACACGTAGCAGCAATGACCGAAAGAACGCGTGTGGCATGAACACAAATTGTAGTAAGAAAAATGAGGATTGGGTACATGGAAACACATGAATATGCTATACATACTCTACTTAGATACAAAACATGACGATATTATGAAACATAGACAAAACAATGTATTATTATAATAGTTAATTGTTAAGAGCTTGGTCGTTGTGTGCTTTGTTTTACCAACGCTGACAAAACTGAAAAGAAACATTATTCACAGGTTTTACGGAAAACATTTTTATTTACTAAAACTGGATTTGTACATATTAAGTGCAATGTCATAGATGTTTTGAGGGAAAACAAAGACAGCGGTTTTGAAGTTTTGGCGTATATCTAATGTTGTACATCACATGTGAAAACCGGTGGGAAAATGCTAATTTTGCGTTAAACTGTAAGACCCTTCACAGCGTTGTATCAACATTACCGCCGTAACCATAGAGACGAAACTGACTGAGGTGGAAAACGCGATTACCTTAGCAAATAGCTTCTGGGCTCAAACCCTTTGAACTTTGCAAGTAATCCGGTACACGAAACACCCTCGGACCGCCCGTGTTTGCGCTCTGTAAATCGCCTAAATTGGATTTTTGCGTTACATTAAGGATTGGTAGACAGCACCCGGTATTTTGTGAAATTAAGTATTCATTTTTTTTGCGCCCGTAAAATCCCTTCGGGAAATTGTTTTTGTATGAGTTGTTCGGTCTAAAACTGTGCGGAACATATCGGGAACCTGGGTCATCAAACCGAACTTTAATTGTGATAAAAGAATAAACTTGGTCATACAATATTCTTTATTATTACAACTGCTTCAAGCGCCTATAGAACAACAGTATACTAGTAAACACAACGAGGATAGTGAAGGTCTGAGTAAACTTATATACATTCGCCGTTTGTAAAACAAGTCCTTATCACGACCGAAAACCTATTTCCAGTGGCATCCTTCGCCATAAAGGCATGATACACAGTTGTTGTCTAAGAGAAGCCAGTTTGTCATACAAGGCTTACTCGGAGTGTCTAGCAAGGCAATTGATAGCACCATAACTCCGTCTTTGGTATGATGTGGCTGAGATCGAACGAGGTCTGGTATGACTGTATACAGTGTTGGGCTATACCATACCTTTCTCCACCAGAGGCTAACGGATATAGACCAAACCTCTCGCAAACATCCTTGCTAACTTAGTGAGCTGTGTTCCCTTAGCTGAGCTTCAATCTAACATGCTAACACAATTATATTGTTTTAATTAACTGAAATATTATGACTGGCCATAACTAACGAACTCACGAACATACACATGTGTGATGGTGCTCTTGGTATACTAATTAGACTGAATGTGGCTACATTACACTCACCAGCAACCGCAACATCGCAACTAGTAGGTCAAACGAACCATCACTACGACTTTAGTGCTAGTATTTAGCGTGATGCATTGACAGGTTCTGAAATACGACACCGGTTTATGTCAATAAAATATAGGCAAATTCAATTGGAAATCCATTAATTTTTGAATACAACCAATTATTGTGTTGCTGGATAAATTTCCGCCGGTGAACAAATTGTAAAACCTTTCTAAAATTGAGGTCTTCAGTGTGCAAATATTACTTAATAATTGCTAGTACGAAATTGCTACTTTTAGCTTGTTTATAATACGTTTCCACAGATTTTCACAGTTGAAACCACCAGCGACATTATTAGCAATAACTAGCAATAAATCGTTTGGCGGATCGGGGTCAATAGGTGAAATTGGACTGGGCTCGGTTATTTAGAAAAATCGGTTTCAACTTATGCGGATTATTATTTGAAATATTACAATATTGTTTGTCTGATTTGAGGCTGTGACATAGCAATAAGGAGAGGCCAGATCAGTGTAATTTATCATTCCTTTTTAAATTTGCAATTTGGTCGTTATGATACATTTCCGATGCATTTTCAACCATTGCGATGTCTACATATTCGCCATCGTCCCAGTCCTTAAACCGGTCTCTGTGGTATAAGAGTTATAGCAAGGCATTGAAAGTTCGATCTCAGTCCGAGACTTGCCCGAATTATTTTTACTATACTGTGTGTTGTTGGTAATTTGCCAGGTAGTTGGTGCTCAATGCACACTTGTGGTTATTGGTCTGAAATAGTTGAATAGATGCAGCATAATTATTTTGCAATGTAAAAGTGTGCTTAGTTGCTTTCTAAATGATATGTATTTTTGTTTCTTATGTTTGCGACTTTGCATGGTGTGCTATTGATGTTTAGCCGTCCTTAAAGTTTGTTCTTGTATTGTTGGCTCGTGTCCTTGTTAGTGTTGACTGACTAGGTGGCAGGCGGTCGGAGTAGGTTGTAGCTTTAAGGCTGTTCGGATGCATTTTTTGCATGTTTGTGGTTGTCCTGACCTTGCACTATTACATAATGTTGTCAAAGTAGTTACATAAAAATGGCGTTTAGTTTTAAACAATGCTCAATGACAGACGCCGAAAAACTGTAATACGAGCTAGAACAGACGACCACATTGAGATTGTGTTGCACAATCATTGAGTAGATCTAGTTCAATACATGCAAGAGGTATATCTCAAACCCAAGCACCAGACATCGAGTATCCGTTATATCGACTTCCGTTTTCCGCAGAATAAACTTTATTCACGTTGGCGCCAAAATTCTGCCGGGTTGGGGTAAAACCCGGACGAACGGACGGAATAGAGTAAACAAGTTGTGGTTAAAACCGGTGCGGCGTTGTATCGTTACTCATCGTTGGTTTAGTAAGACGAAACATCAATTAACGAAATTCCATTCCTGGTAGCGACTTTTAAGTACATATAAAAACTATGTTAATGCGTAGTAATCGGCTAAAAATTCGTCTTTACACACGTTTTGTTCTTGTGTCAACATAGTTGAAAATATTGACTAAGTTCCCAGGGGATATTTACTCTAGTATTTGTGACCATATTAACAGGCATTTGTAGAGGCGTAATCAACCCTATTGTAGACATGCTCATTATACTCTCTTCTCTCATTATAACCCTCATACACGAGGTGCAAGCATTCAATACAGAAACTTGTGTGCTGTTTAGCCAAATCGAAAGCTTATAACGATTACAATTCATATAAAATTGAATAGAAATAAAACAGAAGAGCTGGGGTTTTCTGTAGGTCTTTTTATACCCTCAAAGTTACTATTGTAGTGGCGTGAAAATCTATATTCATTTTCATTGAATCGAATGAAAAGACTTTGTTGCCATTATCAGACTACACAAAATATATTGTTAGAAATTTGAAAGGGTCTTTTCTTATAGCGTTACATATTAACATTCGTATTTAGAGGCAAATGAATAAAAGGGAAGAATGTATTTACAATTTCTGATACATTTGTACTCTAGTCTCCACGAAGGCAACTTCATGTAGTCAAAATATTGTAGTGAATTTTATGAAAATATTTGGTGTTTTTGGTTATAGTTGTGTTGTTGTTGTTGATAAGTTTTGGATGTATATGTATCAGAAATTGTGAAGGATTTTCTTTCCTTGTGCTATCACAATGGCCACCGTTTCGGCCATCCCTGGAGATACTTCCTTGTACGGATGGGTGTACTTCCGGTTAAAACGTGAACTTCCGGTTACTCAGTGGTTAGTAACCAGTTGTGGAATAATTCAGCTACTGTCCCGGTGTCACTCTGGAAACTGTAAGTATGCGAGAAAAGAATCGATAAAGTTCAACTGCGTGACTTTTGAATATCTCGTGGTTCAAGGTCGTTCAAAGCTAATGTCAAGGTCACCGATCTAAATGATTTGAACTGTTCTTGTGGCAATAGGATTCACACATAGTTCCGATTTCAGTGAACGCTGACGAATGGTTTCACAAAACACCAACGTTCACTAAAGGGGGTGTGGGTAATATGCGTTCGTATACGGAACTCAATAAGACATATAAGGTTCCTGGTTCCTATACATGACAATTGTGTTAAGATGTTTTAGCGCAAAAATAGTTATGATACGTATTATATGATCAGATATCATACTGACATAGCTATAGTTCAGTCTCAAATTATATACGTATTCTTTTAAAAAGCACTTTCCAGTGGCATGGAACGATGGGACAAAGTAGACCGGATAACTTGTAATTTAGATCGATCCATGTCGATCCATACTGGCCCAAGGTCCGGGCGTTTTAAAATTCGGGACAGACACTAAACTTGTAGTATGGATAATAATATTACATGAACGTAGTCTTAATTTTTTGTCCAGCATTTTGTCATGATTTTCGGGGTTTTCTTTTTTTAAATAATTAATCAGAACAGTGCTTAGCGGCGATGATATAATATAGACTATCATATACGAGTATGTTCCATTAGTTTTGTCATAATAATATGAAACCTTTTCGGTATTTTGAGGAAGATATATAAATCAACGTCAATAGACGGAACATACCCGAATGCCATTGTCTATCAGCACGAACGATCTATTCTTTGTAATGTCTACCCCGTATTTTTTGTCCCTATGCCAGCAATACAACACCGTAAATGCCAAAATATTCGGACATGTATGATCTTGTTCGCATTACTGGTTAGTTGGGTTAGTGGGAGAAGTTTTAGATCTTATCCGAACATGTTCTTTGTGTTTGACTACTGAAGTATTAAAATCCCAGATTAGTCCTTGCATAATACGAAGTTAATTTAAGCTTTTATACTGACAGGAAGTATTTGAGCCATTATTTCCAAATTTGGGTGTCAAGATTTTTATCTGAACTTCGACGAGAAATTTATTTTTTGAAGTAAAATTGTCCTCAATAACATCAGCGTGTGTGCATGTAATACTGATATTTTCAACAAATCTCTCAATTTGTGATTGTACACCAACATACTATTCAATCAATAGTGATTTGATAAACTATACTGGTATATAAGTACCTAAGTCATCAACAAATCGTGCTGGTGAAAATAAAATACATGTATAAATGTATAAAATCACTATTTTGAGTTTTAATTTTAACTGATAAAATGTCCATTTTAGGAACGGTATTTGAGGCTTTTGTTCAGGTTCACGACAAAATAATACTGGTAAAGATATGAAAATCCATCATGTTAATCCATGATTTTAGCTGAAGATGAAACCATACAGGCTTCTTCAATTTCATTATAACAGAATGATGGCTACTTAATTGATTGACACATGATTCCAGCTCACAGGAAGGGGGTGTCTTGTGTATGTAATTAGTGGTAATAATCTTTGAAACCTTAGCAACTTTGGTAATAAATTACTAATAATCAACACTTCTTAAAATAGCTCGTTTAATTATTAGTACTTCAATAATTTATTTAATTAATATAAAATGGTAAAATAAAGAACATGAATATATAAATTGCATTTATATACTTATATGTGCGTGTGAATGGGACAGAAACAAAGAAATGCAGTTTCTTTGTAAATATTTATAGTAGGCTATCTAAGGGGATACAGTAAACGTTTGATTCATTTTATTTCTTAATATTTCAAAGATTCCTTGAACTGCATATGGCGATTCTTAGAAAAGGAGAAGGTGTAAATTTGAGAAAGTATCGGACTTAATTGCAACTATTACTTAGCCATAAAATACGAAGTTGTATAACGTAGGCTATCGTTTTGCGCGTGAAAATCTCGTATTACGTAATAGGATAAGTTCTGACAGGATAAAGAAAGTTAATTACATCTAAATATGGCTTATATTAAGATACGATTACAAAGTGTGACGAATTAGATAAATCAGTTTTTTTAGCTGTTCTAGGTAGCGCAATTAATCTGTAATAAAATAAAATACTAAGATATACAAACTGGAATACTAGTATCTTATTTTCCGTTAATTATATATTACTAAATATATGAATATATTATATTTAAGAATTTTAAGAAATGCGATTAATAATATCATTACGAACGTCATCTCATATGGAGCGTGAAAAAATATGATATAAATGTTTTTGTTTTGCCTGTCTTGGCGTAGGATGTCTATGTTTCGAATATGTGCATGTATATTATTTTCAAATATCAAAAAGGGGTGTGGTCGTAAATTATTTCCTTCTTCGGTTTTCTTCCTGATTCAATAAAAAATATTCCTCAAGTCTTTAATTAATTAAATTTAATATAATTAAAGAGTACCGGATATGATTTAAATGTAAATCAATTATAATTAATAGTAGACATTCTGGCACTGATTGTAGGGCTAGACATGACGTCACACACAACAAAAGGTTAGAATATGTCAACAATTAGTAAAATTAAATGCATACTCGTCAATTATTCATAGTAGCTCAATTTATGCAATTACATGCATTTTGCATTTTTTGTAGGTATGACAACTGAAGGTAACCTATGGTGCTGCTACGTCCCAACATTTCTGTAATGGTTCTAATATTGTTGGTAACAGCATGTTTATTAATTAATTGAAATCAGGAACAGTCTATTCGATTAGAATAGACTGTTCCTGATTGAAATACATAGTAACAGTGTGTTTGTAAAATATAAATTTTATACCTATATTAGTTAAAATTTATTTAAAAATACAGATATTTAGATTTTTACAAAATTTAATAATTGTGAATGTTCGTTGAGGTCCTAGTTAGTAAGAAACGACAAATACACGTTCTATTCTGCTCTGTTCTGAACGAAATACAACCAGTCTTGGTCCCTATAGAAAATATGGCTGAAAATTCAGATACACAAATTTGAGGGTACCAGAGACACTGCTAGAACAAACAATGAGTAGGATTAAGGTTAAGATGCCTATACTTCAAGTTTAATCTCTCAAAATCTACCCCAGTGTTGGATACTAACTTTCCTTGCGCGGGTGTCCGCACGCATTTTTATGTAACCACGTTGGACAAAAATGTTTTCGGCAATGTAGGCAATTATTCGGCTCTTCAAAGAGTTTCATCTGAGGTAGCCGATAAATTAACGAAGATCGTGTGAAGACCATATAGAAAGAATGCATGCTTAATTGTGCTTATTATACATAATTTAGGATATATATCTAATAAATGAAATATATTTCCACCGATAAGCATCGAGTGATAAGAATCGTAATAATAACACAGCGTGAAGATTACACCTTCGTAATTGTAACACGATTGTGAGAATCGAACATAACGGTTAATTAGTGTACTCTTTGTTGTGTCATTTTGATATAAATTCATTACATTTTATTGGTGGTCAGACAAGATAAATTGATTATTTTGACCAATCAATATTTTACTACATTCGGTTGTAAACATAATCTGATCAAATAGTTTCACTAAATTGTGTAGGCATTGATAAAAAGCATGAAACAGAACGCAACATTATCTTACATAATTCGGTACAAAGATTTTCATAGATATGCGTGCACATAATATCATCATACATGCACTCGTACAGCATAATGTGATCAAAAGTTACGAACATAAATGTTTTTACATATAACCCACCTCATTCTAAAGACCAACTAAAGCAAACCAGTTTAAAGGTCCAATGTGAGATCTTGTTATTAAAGTTTTGCATTTAAGTGCAATCTGTTTTGTCATATATTTGTGGGCAAAATTGAAAATATAGGTGGTACAGTGGTCGAGCGGATAGCCTGATTGACTGCTGATCGAGAGGTCCCGGGTTCGATCCTCGGCCGGGGCACTTGATCATTTCTGAAACGCTTTTCTGTGTTTTCCACCTAACTAGAGATGAACTGGTTAGCAACCCAGAGGTAGTCTCGCGTGTATCGGTGCTATACACCGGGCACGTTAAAGAACCAAGGTGTCTCTTCGGAAAGAGCTAGGGCATCGCTTTCGGATACCTTGTATCACACCACTGTCTCTTCCACCTGCTGTCTCTTCAGCAAAAACACAGGACCCCATTGGAAATAAGTGCTTGCACTTTCATGGGTTATCCTTGACTGAGAGGTCTAAATAATTACAATTACTCTACTCATTGTCGAATGTACCTCAAGTCCATTTCATAAAATTAAATGTACCTCATTCAAAATTTGAGACAGAAATACAATGCTTCATCTTTACTCTAAAAGGCTTACACACCCAACTGCATTTTCAATTAAAAAAACCTGCATACGCATTATATACGTACATATTTTGCTTGGTCACCATTTTTTTTACCAAATTGAAATACAAAAAATAATTCCTCTTCAACCGACTCAGTTATTGTATACTTTGTTAATGGGTATACTTTGGTATAATTTTTATTATTTTTTTACATTCTGAGTGATGACGTAGGCCTATGCTTTCAATTAAGAAAAATATAAAAAAATGAATTGGCGCTTCAAGTTATTAAAAACGATATATCGAAGTTCAATTACCTGTCTCGTTATCCCGCATTCAAAGTTTATCCAAATCATTTCAAAACCTATCGTTCAAAATGCTTTGTGGTGCTTAATCTAATAAATTGATAATAATACAAAAAATTGATGTAATTGAATTTAGAGTTCAACTTATTAATCAAGATTTTCAACAACAACTGATTAATTAATTATTTTTTGGATGACGAAAGTCATGATGTCGTTGTTGTTGGTGCCAGGGATTCTAGATACTATTTATAGACAAGGTCCTGCTGATGCTGATGCTGAAGGTGAAACTATTTTTCTTAAATCTGAAAATGTATACAAAAAGAAAGATACCCAACAATGTACACATTTACTTCATACATACGCAAAAACAATCCATTTGATCATGTTTGTTGACTAAATTAGGGTTTATTTAAAGCCTTACAATAAAATACTGGAATATTGCTACTGATGCTGCTATTATTGTCGTTGTTGTTGTTGCTGCTGCTGTTGCTGCTGCTGCTGTTGTTGTAGTAGTTGTTGTTGTTGTTATTACTACTGCTGCTGATGATGGAAATGATGATTAAAATGATGATGGTGTATACGTTATATGATATGAGTATATACAGAACAGTACGACATCTACTCTCGATCAAAAACGCATTAGTGTTTCCACCCGTACATTTCACAGGAAATTGCCCCGTACCTTTTACTAGTATTAGCCGCGCAATAAATTCTCATGTTTTCTTTACGTTCCTTCGTTATGTCACACACATCGTTATATCGTGACAGTTCGGTTACATAGAAATCGAAATCGCCTTAATGTTGATTCACATCAAAGGCCGCTGATAATTTATTATCTCTGATCCCTCCGACAACCAGAGAGCTTCCGATTTTCTTGGGTAATTTAGCATACCTACTGACGCTGGGAAAATCGCGCACAAATTTAGCATTGCTCCTAAAGTACCGAAATATAGCGCGCTTTTAATAAAACATTGTTACCCTCCCTGAAATTAAGAATATAAATTTTGAATTTGTATTACAAATAGTGTTTGTCTTTTTTTAATACTTCACTAGACATAATTCTTACATATATTCGAATCATACACATGTTGAGAATAATTTTTAAAGCAATTATTATCCATTGGATATATTATACATATAACACAGTTCTGTTCTGTTCGTTGTCCTCAGCCTGGTGAAAAAAAAGAGTTTATAGCAGAGCAGAGGAAAAAAAACACATTTCTTAATACACAACACAAACAATTACACGAGTTTAGAGCAGAGCAGAGCAGAGCAGAGCAGAGCAGAGCAGAGCAGAGCAGAGCAGAGCAGAGCAGAGCAGAGCAGAGCAGAGCAGAGCAGAGCAGAGCAGAGCAGAGCAGAGCAGAGCAGAGCAGAGCAGAGCAGTGCAGAGCAGAGCAGAGCAGAGCAGAGCAGAGCAGAGCAGAGCAGAGCAGAGCAGAGCAGAGCAGAGCAGAGCAGAGCAGAGCAGAGCAGAGCAGAGCAGAGCAGAGCAGAGCAGAGCAGAGCAGAGCAGAGCAGAGCAGAGCAGAGCAGAGCAGAGCAGAGCAGAGCAGAGCAGAGCAGAGCAGAGCAGAGCAGAGCACCTAAGGAGCACCTATATAACTTATACAACACATACTCTTCGCACATATTTGAGTTTTGTTCAGTTCGTGGTCTGCTTTTATCAAATTTGACGTAATTCTATTTTTTTGGAGAGAAAATACTAATCTTAACCCTTTGATTTATTGAACGAATTCAATATATTTAATACATTGACACTCGTTCATTCAAACTCACGTTTGTGAAAAGATTTTATCCCATAGATTTTTAATCATTATTAGTAACGTGATTGCCTTATTACCGCGGTTATGACTGTGAAATCGATGTTGTTTATTTTTTTTTCGTTTAGGTGAAAACAGTTATATATTCTCAAATTTATTCGATTCGTTCAATTGTCCCTTTTCACAATGTTGCATTTCATGTGTGAAATTTAAATAAGAAGTTACAAAACATGAATGGAAAACTAACACTATGTTCACAGTAAAATTTCATTCATAGGAATAGGAAATTTAGATGTGTACAATGTTATTGAAAATGCAGTTGGGGAACTGATACGGTCGGTTAGAATAGAAGTCATTTTCGTAGCTTTTGATACAAACACCATGCGTTTGAATGGATTCATAAATGCGGTGAAAACGGACACAGAAATTAGAAGTCTGTAATAGTGTTGTATTATTAACCGTACTGCTCGTCTATAGTTCTGTGAAAGGGACAGTCTCAATAGTCACACAATATGTATTGTGTTTTATCACAAAAACGCATCCAACTATCCTTAGATCACACAAGAGGGGTTGGTGCATTATATAGCCATACGTTTCTATTATAAATAAATCTTTGACTTAATATGGCGTGTGACTTATTAAACAGGTCCCATTGTAACATATTCTATACAAGGTATATAGACTATTTAGTTTTAAATATGTCACACAAACTGGGGGTATGTAACAGTATATGTGTATTTACAGTTATTTGCATACAAAATTTCTAATGATTTGAATGAAATGATATCAAAGATTAAGTGAGAATTAATCCTTCAACAAAAGAAAAGTTGAAAAGTTACTATCACTGCATTTATACTACAATAGAAAAGTAATTTAAGGTAATTTAGACCCTTTTCACTGAATATCGCCTGTAACTCGGATTTTGATGATATTTTGCATAAATATAGTATCAAGCATTGGCTTTCTGATTTTGATGGTTTTATGGGGAAATATCACGTGACGTACGATGAAAAGCGCCACCTAGCGGGAGTGTAATTTTTGCGTGCTTTTCGACGTTTTTCACCATTATTTCGAGTTAATACTTATGTCATTGAAAATCGAAAAATATAGTTTTGTAGGGAAATAAATACTGCGTCATATGGTGCAAAATATAGAAAGAAATTTTAATTATTTCCAACGTAACGCTGAAATTACCGCGCTGCGGCCTCGATAATAACGGCGTTTTAATCGCGGCATTTCTTTTATTCACACGCATATAGCATGAACACAGGGTGTTCAAATTTTATTTCATTTATTGCATTAGTTTATTTGAAGTGCCTTTTTTATTTTAGTGAAATAAAAAATGGGGTGTTCTCGGGGCCGTTTTCGCGCTATTTACAATCAAAAGTTCTTAGTCAGGGTAAAATTACGCGACGTTACTAGTGCGGACGTCGTTCAAATCATCCATGTTCTTTCTTTTCGACGCCATTAGCGAAAGAAAACTTGTTTTAAGTTTCTTTTGATTTGCGGTGAAATATATTGCTTTATGTTAGTGAAACAATGCGATGTTCTTTAGTGATGCTATAAGCGTTCAAAAACAATGAATGTCGTTATTTTGAACGTATTTTTATATCTGCCGCGACATAATTATTAACAAAATGAATAGCCCCAAAAACTAATATATGCTTGATATACATGCTTAAAACATGACAATAAAATGCTCTGTATTAATTTTGTGAAAAGTTTGACATAATGATATGCATCAAAGGTATCAGACTTTCAAATACTGACATGAGTGTCACTTTTCATCATTATAACGCTGACGATGCGATCGGGTCGGCATTCTGATTAAGAAGTTGTGGGAATGAACGATGTGTTAGCCAGAACGAAACATAGTGTGCCGACATATCACTATTGCATGTAGGTCTAGGAATCTAGGTGGCCGGATTTATCCTTGAAGTGGTGGGACAAGTCTTTTCACCCAAAATGGCATGTTCGGCATTCAGAAACTTTATGAGTCATTGGTTGTACGGTTGTTTTTCAAAAGAATCAGGTAAGGGTAGATGCCTACAGGGAAGACAGGGCTTGTCCATCCGGGTTGCCTCTTAAAATAAAGTTATTACTGTTATATCGTAATAATGGCGCTACTTGCTTTTGAAAGAAGTATTGGAATGAGTTTAAGAAGACCCAATATACGTGTATAAGTATGTCAACATGCTTTTAACATGGGGTATAATCAACAATTCGGGTGACAATCAGACTGTGGTCGAGTGGGTAATGCTCTAGACTACGGATCGACAGGCCCACCCAAGGTGTTAATATCGACCGGGACACATGGTCATTCCAAAATCTTTTTCACCGTTTTCACCTAATTATAAATGGAGTAGCTGGAAAACCCAGAGGTGGTATACACATAAAACGTTAAAGAACCAAGTTGTATACAGTGTATTCGGAAATGCTTTAGGGTTTTTTAGGGTTCCCGGATTCCGTTTAACATTCGGTCACTTCCACCCGCCCTTGTATCCGTCAACCGATCATTGTACAGTCCTGCGCCCAATTAAAGTTCAAAAAGTGCAAATATCACAAAATAATTTCATTAATTTCTTCAGTTAGAAGAACAAAACAATTGTAAAATAAGAATAATTAGACTATGTTTACTATCATTTAGTAGGATAATCAATTTCTGATACAACCGCCATGCACTTTACGCATTTACACAGTCCATTCTCGGTTGCTAAGCAATACTAGAACACCACTATTATGAAGGTGTCCAGTCGGTTATTATGCTCGGTTCGACCAGCTAATGTTGGTACCTACAAGAACATTACCCAAAGGCGAACTCATCTCATAATAAAACTACTAGTCTCGGGCTATACTGACTGAGCTAAGCGGGCTTGTTAGGGAAAATTGAAAAGTGCCGAAGAATTTTATTCTTGTCGCACGGACCTTGTGCGGTCACCGTGCGAGTACCTTACGGACATCGTACTAGTTACTTGTGAGCCACATACGATCTCCGTGCGAAGATTATGATGTCCGTACGGACCTCGTAGGAGACATTCTCTTTTATTCGTACGAGGTCCGTACGAGCTGTGACCAGAAGCTAAGAATCTACACATACCGTTGAAATATTTTGGACTCGTACGAGTTGGAAAATCCAAATGGACATCGTACGAGTATTGTGACCCTAGCATTTATCCCGAATGTAAATATCGACTCGAGAGAGTGTGATAGAACGAGTTTTTAAGCTCAGCGAGAGCATCAATAATACAAAGTTTTTGTCTCCGAAATGATGCAGCTTGATTTGAATCTACGACCTCCATCACTCGAAGTGGACGTTCTACCACAAAGCCATCGAGGCCGTTGGAACATCATAGTGCATATTTCACATGTTGCGTTATTAATTATCTGTGAAAAAATGGAGTGAGAATTGAAATACTTTTAATATTGATTTTATCATTCATTTCACATTTAATATACATGTATGTTTTCTTATTATGCATCTCAATCAGATATAATATTTCAAACTTCGCAGTAACGTTGAGAGCGGCGACCGAGAGGTAGTTCGTCGATGGTGACTGTAACACCCACACGAGAAAGCGCATGTTTTATAGGATATACATGTAGTTGTTTGTATAAGAATTATTCTATAAGGTTTTTTTTTAATTATGTACATGTATTAATATGGAAAACGAGTAATTAAATTTCATTCAAATGACCATTGCATTGGTGAATGACAACAGAATATTTTAAAACAGGAAACAACTTAAAGTAAGAATATTGCCCGAATGTTTAATCGGAACACATGATTTACTTATACATTCTTCTCTATTCCGTAACATCAATAATGAAATTGCATTCTTGTAAACGGGGTTGAACTTACTATCGTACGATGGGCGTACCTAGATGAAGGACATGTATACTCATACTTATTGAGAAGAGGTCTGTCCCTGTACGTACCAGTGCTTATTTCCTAAAAGCAAGAATAATCAAGATTGC
The DNA here is from genome assembly GCA_963678985.1 of Spisula subtruncata. Classification (NCBI taxonomy): domain Eukaryota; kingdom Metazoa; phylum Mollusca; class Bivalvia; order Venerida; family Mactridae; genus Spisula; species Spisula subtruncata. The sequence continues at coordinate 2,781,576 of OY787671.1, forward strand.
TTCACTTTAATATACAGATGTATGAATAGGTACATGGGAGGGTATAAGACCAATACGATATAACCGACTAGTAAAACCGTCCACATGTGGCTTTATAACCGGTTCGCAGGAAATGTGCAGTTTGCTGAACGGACGCATTTCATAAAATATACTTTTACTAAGTGTATTTTACGTTCAGCGTCAAACATCACAATAACACCACACGTCACTCCAGAATATACATATCAACCCAAAATAATTTTATACCTGCGCAACTCCATATGTTTCATATTTGATATGGTATGTTTCGCCAACACTCACCAGTTAACGTTTAACGGCAAAATTTAAAAGAACTTGTATTCCGACCTTAGATTAATAAACGCGCGAAAACGGACCAAACGAATTATATTTGATATAAATAAAAACTATTCTTTCAAGCAAATCATAGAATTATCAAAAAAACTTTTATCGTCTTTTCGGTCGCTAATTGCGTTATTAAAAGAAAAGAAAGAGCCGATGTTCCTGTCGTAAGCACACGTCTCGCTAACGTTTACGTCGCGTAATTATACCCTGACTAAAACTTTTGATTGTAAATAGCGCGAAAAAGGCCCCGAGAACACCCCATTTTTTATTTCACTAAAATAAAAAAGACACTTCAAATAAACTAATGCAATAAATGAAATTAAATTTGAGCACCCTGTGTTCACGCTATATGCGTGTGAATAAAAGAAATACAGCAATTAAAACGCCGTTTTTATCGACGCCATGTCGCGGTTATTTCAGCGTTACGTTAAAAATAATTAAAATCTCTTTCTATATCTTGCACCATATGACGCAGCATTTATTTTCCTACAAAACTACATTTTTCGATTTACAATGACATAAGTATTAACTCGGAAAAATGGTGAAAAACGTCGAAAAGCACGCAAAAATTACGCCCCCGCTAGGTGGCGCCATTCATCGTACGTCACGTGATATTTCTCCATAAAACCATCAAAATCAGAAAGCCAATGCTTGATACTATATTTTTGCAAAATATCATCAAAATCCGAGTTACAGGCGATATTTAGCGAAAAGGGTCTAAATTACCTTAATTCATGAAATTAAATAAACAGTACATTTAATTCCGTTATTTGTTCGACCATTTGAATAGTGTGTAAGCAGTTATGTATTTTAACACATGTTGAATTGTGTATTCCTAAAGACCTGAAATATGTAACTTAGAAATTTGTGTTTTCCCATTTTTTTCTGTCTTTAGCAGGATTTTAGCCTGAATATTTTTGTCTGGATCTTTGAAAGGAAATTATGTTTTTTTAATTATTAGTCACAAATTAAACTGTTTGTTCTGTATTTTTATGTTGCAAAATATCTATGACGACGGGGTTGTTAATGTTGACTATGACATATTATCTTTTTAATACGGGAAAAACAATGTGACTAATTTCGTGTGATTTTAAAACGCTAAAATATTAACATGAATTGTAGATATAGCATTACTCTAAAATTATGCGTCGCCAAAATACGGGTAGCTAAGGGGTGTGTTCTAATTTTTCGCCGTTGTGACAGGTGAGCACTACTGTTCGTCTCGTTGTTTATAGTGAGTAATTATCCAATGAAATGTTCAAGTTGACAATGAGTTTACTCACTGACATAGTTTCTCACGTCAGTGTCTGCAAGTTTAATCCAATTTCCCAGGTAAATTCGGTAGATTTCTGCTAACCCAGTGTCACCGTGTTGACACGCTAAGCTCCGCCTACTTGTTGGTCACGCCTCTTCACGGATAGCCCGTTTTCCAATCACCCTGTACGGTGGCATGAGATGCTCTCGGAATACTGGTCGCTGATTGGTCGGCCTGATATCATTTATTGTGCTAAATCGATAATGTTAGTACACTATAGAAAATTACGCGTTGAACAAGCACTGTTTTTGAGGAGAGACGTTTTATATAGAAGGCATTGAATACGAGGAAAGATAATCTTTATTATTTACAATTGGATATAACACAGAGAGGTTTTCAATGAACATTGTTGTTATGTCGCATTAGTTTATTCAACAAGTGAGAGGAAAAAACGTGCTTGTTTGGTTGATTAGAATTTGAAAAGACTTATAAACACGGATTTGTGGACTTTTGTTTTGTAAATTTAGAACAATCGGGGACAGTTTGAAAACTTTTAAAAAGTTTTCATCGGTGACGGTATTGTTAATTTCTACTCGGTGATTTCAATCAACCGTCAAGATGGAGTATACGGAAATGAGCCCGGAGATGGGCATGAAGGGACCGGCCCCTCAGACACAGTTACCGCCGTCGGCACATCACCCCGGCATGAACGGCCCTACCGGCGGACTCAACAATAATGAAGAACATCACGGTGAACATCATCATTCACCGACGGGACAAAATGGTTCCCAAGGTTCAGCAGGACCCGGCGGTAAAAATGCTGCAGCCGCCGACAGAGTTAAACGACCAATGAATGCTTTCATGGTTTGGTCAAGGGGTCAACGACGCAAGATGGCTCAAGAGAATCCAAAAATGCACAATTCTGAAATCAGCAAACGATTAGGCGCCGAATGGAAGCTACTATCTGAACAGGAAAAACGACCCTTCATAGATGAAGCCAAGAGACTGCGGGCAATTCACATGAAGGTAATTGCGGTAAGGGTCTACACTATTTTGCACCCCACCCATTAGCTTATCAGTAGCCACACAATTTATATGTAGAAAATTATATTTCTTAGTATGACTTAAAAATTTATATGCCTTCTTTTGATCATGAACTATACTCAAATAGATCTAATACGTAGAAATAATATAACCAAAATCGTATTGACTTTTTATGTGAGGTAAAATAGTTTTTACTTGATACGCTGTTTAAAACTTTCACGATCATTGATTTAATTTCATTTACATTTCTTACAACAGTTCATGGTTCGATTGGAAAGCTGCCGTTTTGCGATCCGTTTCGTGATATCGATAAACACCACTGATTAAATATATTCAATTTTAATGATATATTACTTTGAACGTTTACTAAAAATAATTGGACCCGTCGCATTTCAACCGAAACTCTTGCTTTGCTCACAGAGCCATTTTGGTATCGCTAAAACAAAATTTGGGTAAATTTTAGTTATATTTATAGTGTAATAATTTAAAACATCGACAAACTGCGGTGGGGCTGCAAAAAGTAAATCTGCACCTATGTTCGTTTTTATTTATTTTTCTTCTTTTTAATGTATTTTTGTACTTTAAATTTGCACGATTCATATTGTGTATTTTCGTCAATTTGATGAAAATTTATTGAGGATTCTATATCTAGCTTTTTGATTTGCATCTGATAATATTATTTCTTATTACATTTATATTTAGAAATGTTTTTTAGAAAAAGATATTATTATTATATATACATACAAATTCAAAATTGTTTTTACACAAAGGTCCCTGGATGTGATTTAGGGTCCCTGATAAAAAAATAGTCTGAACAGAAGGAACCGAATGTTGTATTGAAAATAATTGTTTTTCGATTGTGTCGTCAGAAAATATTCACAATTATCGTTTTAAATAATAATAATTCAAATCAAATTTGTACGAATGCTAGAAATTAAAGTGAAAATAATTGATTAATAAATAATAAAGTGCTAGTTTGATTAAAGGACACGTTCTTTGAATAATATTGTGATGAATTTAAATTGATTACGAAATTAATAACAGTCTTTTTTATCTCTTCAGGAACACCCAGATTATAAATACAGACCCAGACGTAAAACCAAGACCCTTATGAAGAAGGACAAATATTCTCTACCCGGAATGCCGCCAGGTGGCCCCGGAATGGGCATGGGACAAGTTGGTCGGGACGCTTCGGGCATGTACGCTATGAACGGTTATATGCCAAACGGATACCCAATGATGACGGACCCCAACGCTTACCAACAAATGCAGCACATGGGCGCAGCGTTTCAGGGTGGTTACGGACAATATCTACCTACCCAGGGTATGCCTGTTGGACAAGGGACCACGACGGGCTCTTATATGAACGGTAGTTCAAGTTACACTATGTCTATGGCACCTTACGGTATGCCACCTCAATCACATGTACTCAAACGTGAATCCAATACCCCACAAGGACACTCAAGTGCTGGCACACCACAAGGCTCATCCGGCCGACCTAATGGTGTTGCCCCTGGTGACTTACGTGAAATGATTAGCATGTATTTGCCACCTGGCAGTGACCCTAATGATCCCAGTGCTCAACAGAGAATACAACAACAAATGCAAGCTATGGGCCACTATCCTGTACCTTCGTCTGAAGCTATGAACTCAAATACTGTTCCTCTAACGCATATGTAGTGACATTTAATTCCTGACTTTCTTCTCATCATTTAGTTATTTCTATCATTAAATACACGATCAGTATTTATATACACAAAAACGTGAAGTTGTGTGCGTGAGTATAAATGTTAGAACTTGTGTTTTAGGGGAGGGGGGCATTAACTGTTGTGTTTAGCCAATGTGAAATGTCGACGCTGTGAGAGAAAACTTGTGCGTGCTAATGACGAATTTACCTTCGGTAATGTTTTCTTAATTTACCTGTAAATTGGTGAAACCAACACGGTGATGTCTCTTCATACACCTGTGCTATCGTTATAGAATACATTTGGAAGTATTTGTCAATATTTCATTGCACATATACTTCGAAATATATTGTATTTCTCACTTATATAGTCGACAAAATTTGGGGTCCCAAGTATAGTTTTGTCCGTATGAATGTTCTAGCTTATTGGGAGAGATATGTATTTGCTTTATGTTCTTACTACGCCAGCCATTGCTTAATTATTTAATTACATTGGCAAATAAATAATAAGTGTTCAGAAATTATATATCGATGTTTAAGATATTCTTGGACGATTTGTTCATACTTTGAAATCCATATATTTAATTCATAATTATTTGCTTGACCGAAAATTTCTCGATCGGGGCGACGATGTTTTTCTTGTTCATAAATTGAATAATCGAGCAAATTGCTTTGTTCATCGAACCCCCTCTGGCATTTTTAAGGGGTTAACAACTACATAATGTCTACTAAATTTGTTGCTGTTCAATTAAGCCTTGCTACAATAAAATTATGGTCGAAAAGGCGCACTAATGCCATTGTTTTTATACGAACGTTGCCTTGGGTGAAATATAAACAATTTTGTGTAATACAACGCGGTCTCTCACATTTAGTGAAATAGTTAAGATTTTTCCGACGTTGAAAGTAAACTTTGGGGTTTTCTTAAGTGAGGACAACTGTATTTGCTTATATTGTTTTTGATATTTTTTCTCTACCGCGGGACCAGAATCTCTTAATTCCCTTATTGTCTCAATGTATAAAATAACTTGAAAATTTCTTGTGTTCAAAATAAATGTGTTTTTATAATAATTTTATTTTACGTACATACGAAGGGTAACCATTGTGAATTTTGTAAATAACAGTCGTTTGTGCTCATTTTCTTACTGTATATTTTTGTTCTTGTTTAGCATAAATTACGTTGCTAGGCAATGATTTATGATAAAAATAACTTACAATATTTGTAAAAATTGTTTGTGAGTATGTGTTATTAATGTGTTTTATTTAGAAATTATCTTGATATACATATTTTTGAGAAGTTATTTCACAAGCAGATTGAAAATAGTCACACGAAATTCTTAACTCCTCAGAAATGAGGGGACATGGGGTTTTATAGAGACCCCTATATGAAACATAGACATTACTTTATTTATATATATTTGTTGAAATGACATATCGTCATTTATGTATATATTATACACTTCGTATAAAAAATAAGTTCTTTTTACAAGAAAAAAAACCCATAAAATAAATGTCGATGATAAAAATGATTTGATTTCTGTTCTTACTTATCAGCATGCGTTTAGCCACACATGTATATTGTTTATCCATATTTAAGGCAACATGTATCCGCAATTTTACATGCATATGTATATATAATTACAAACTAATAATATTGTTACATTTTATGAAATGTAATACCTGTACATAGAAAAAAACACTTATTTTAATTGACAAACTAATTTATGGTACAATGTATTTGGTTTGAAAGAAATGCACAACCAATTAGAGACGAAATGTTCTTGCCTTTTAGTAAAGAATGACAAGTTTTAAGTGCCAAATAATATTAGTTTGATTAAGTCTCGGTTGACAAGTTTGTTTTTAAAGTACAGGTATTCACTTTAATATAATTTACCAATATTATTATTGTCTACATGATTATAATTATTCATATGGCAAGGACAAAAAAAAAAACACCTTTGCATTTTATTACAAACGACGAATGATGGTGCTTTCAGGTCTTTAATACCAACTTAATTACAGGTCTTTTAAGTCTTTGATACCAACAACAAAATTAACACAACAACACCAACTACACGTATCCAAGTTGATGTTGTATTTACATATTCACACACCTGGAGTCAGGTTTCGTGATGCTGACACACACAAAAAATAAGTCGAAAGAGGACTTTGCACATTGTACACAAAACGTGATTTATGCAATTATTCATTTTCGGGATGAACACTACTCAATCACTTACTGATGCTGATCAGTCAAGACAATTAATAATTTTATACGTTCAAGAAATTTGTCGAACTTCATTTGAGATTCGTGTGAAACTCATAACGACAGAATGCATGCTTTGATATTTACTCAAAGCAAGTATTACTCTACCCGTTTCTGCATTATATGCAAAACGCACGAATTCTCACGTGCGAATATGTCATTTCATGACAGTGATTGGATGTCACCTTTGACCTCATCAAAGAAAAGCGGCTTGCTTTCAAATGCTGTCGTTTTTCGCACATTTTTTATTGGTCACAGTAGAGTTGTTCACACTTTGTCTTTAATTCAATCACCGCATGTGAAATGGAAATTCGTATTAATTAGTTCGCACCCTGCATGTTTCGACAAGCGATAATCACGGTAAAGTGGATTACACAACGAAACCGTTAAAATTGTCGACTGCAAATGGGCGCCAATTGTTTCGTAGTCTGCTCGATCAATTTCCGGTCATTTTATCTGTTAAGGCGATTCTTCTGGATTTACGAAAATCTTCGACAATCCTTGTATTTAATTTACAAGGTATTAAAACAAATACAAGCGATTCTGTGAGTTCATTAAAATGAATATTGGGCTTGACGATATGAAAAACTGGGCTTAACTGTGAGCAATTTCAAGTTTAAAACAATACTGTAGAAATTTCACATTGAGTTTGTGACTTTCTCCCACAAGAAATGATCAACTTAACCGTCCGTTTGACACATATTTTGCTCCTCAATTTTTGAGGTAATAAATTCATATTTTGAAAAAAATGTCACGGCGTCTTTGGACCTCATTGATCATAGAAACATGGTTGGAAGCAGGACTCATTGGATGTCAGTTTTATTAATTTTCTCCAGAACATCGTGTTTATGCGTTTGAAACGACAATGAGTTGTAGCCAGTTATACAGATATACGTTACAGCAAAAAATCGCTTACCCGTGAAACTATACAAAATTCTTGAATCTTAATAAAGCATGACACCATCTTGAGTTACATAAATTATTTTATATTTCAAATAAACTGTTTGAGTATGCGCACCTTAACTTCCAAGTATCGGTATGGGAAGCTGCCATGATTTATTGTACGTGTGATCGTCATGATGTGAAATAATTACGCTAGTCACCGTCCCGGAATAAAACGCATCGGGGGTTTCCGTACACGTGGGTGGTTGCGCCTTTTAAAACGAGGGTAAAAGCGATGTCAAATTCTCTACACGAATAAAATAAAAATGTAGAAGGAAGTAAAGACCAGCTTACAGGATGGCTGTTCGGGAGAGGTTTCTGTTCAATTGTAGGTTGATCTGAATAGGTTTTGCTATAATAATGGCCGTTTGGTCATCACCGTGCAGACCATTTGTTTGAGATTCTGCAGATATCGAGGTTTCGATCCCAGCTCAGGTCGACATCCGGTACCAATCACCAAAAACGTTAAAATGGAACTATAGTATAGTTATATTTCAATATTCAGTAATTGTAAGAGAGAACCTATATGTTTAGTGTTGGTTTGTTGTCCACTGATGCTATGGCAATACAGTATGGCATAATTAATAATTTTCTTATAAAATAATTTTTCGATTGTGTGCAGACACTCCAGAACATTACGTAACAGGAACTACAAAAAAACCACAACATTTAATCGTCAACAACTGGTAAACAAAATACGTAAAAACAAAAACGTGTGTTTCCGATAGACAAAATCATGTCATCACGTTTAGATTGTTTCACCGAAGTCCATAAAAATTCCACACGAGTGAGTGTGTAAAATAAAACGGTCTACTGTGGATTATTAATAAGCATATAATCTTGCCAAATCTAAGATAATCCGGTCTAAGTCACATTAATACTAAGTAAATCTTTCGTTATCACTCCTGGTAAAGTCCTGCATGGGGATTGTTTTAACGATATTAAATTTTCGGTAGGAAAGAGTAAATAAGCGAGAGTGACGACATGGGACACATCGTGTTCATTTTAAGTGGGTAGTTATACTTGTTAAATATCAGGGGCTATGTACTGTAACCAGGATTCCCACCGTGATTTACGGGGCCGGACAAGACGGACGCCAGCCCGTCACACAACAAGTAGTCACCCAATACCGAACCACGACCTGTTACGTAGCGAGAGCCACTTCTAACAAATATCTATTATCGATACTTGTTGCAGAAAACCTCAATTAAAGACCACCCCAATAGTAAGACCTTTAAATTGCTTAGAATTAAACTTTACATTGCTTTACAGTAAAACCTCACACTATAAGACCATCTCAACCATAAGCCATTCGGATAACTCAGAACTCAATTATTCACTGTGTTTCATGGCTCTTTACTATAATTATGTCAATCTTAGCAGCCAATTGAGAATTCATTTCTAAGATGTCAAAAGGTGGCCTTATTACAGAGGCAGTATTGTAGACTACAGAGTAACAGATGACGGAATTAGTAGTGATTTTACTCACGTTAAAACCTACCAGTGCATGTATCTTTATTCTATAAACTGGTATTATAATCAGCAGTAATGTTTCTGATCGTTGTGATGTGTTCCATATCATTGGTTTGAATGTTATATTTTATGAGTTTTGTAACAGTGTAACTTCCTGGTGTTTGCTCAGCTCCCATGTCCAGGTTTGTTAATACCGTATACATGGACTGGCAAAGGTATAATATAAATGAATCTGAGTCGACATGCAAGCCCGTCCTTTGGTCTACACAAATATAAGCTGCATAGTCAGTTTCACAGTAAATACGTGAGGACAATCACCACTAAACATGTATGTTTCCATCACTGCCAATAAAGGACAGTTCATACACTGATACAACAGTTGCATTCTGGAGATCGAACCTCCCTGTTGCTCACCTCACACGTCTCTAGAGTTTCTTAAACTACCTTCCTTGAAATACAATATGGATCATATTTATAGAAACAATGACGCAAATGACGTCAATTTCGAAGCTTTTCACCAGTACCAAAATAAAAATAGATATTTTTTTTAGAAAATGTTACTTTGGTTTCCTATTGGGACATGCTTTTCGGATCACCCTGTACTTTCGAAAACAACGTAAACATCAAACTCTACAATTTGTAGATTTGTATCGTACGTTATGTAAATACTTGATCATAATTATAATTGTGTCGCCTATCTGTAGAACATTACGGTTTGTGTATGCTTTGTGGAAACAGGATATGACTGGTAAATACACCGGCACTCAGGTAATATTGCTGGTAAAATAATATGAACAATAGTCAATATACATGCCCTAGTTTCGGATGACACATGTATCCGAACAATTGTTTATATGATGCAATACATTTGTATACGAATGACAATTATGACACGATTTAGCAATGCTTCCGTAGATCAGTGGTTAGTGCGCATTCTCGGTCAAATCTGGCGTCCCAGGTTCAAATCCAGGTGGAGACAGTCATATATGTCTGCCACATTTAAGCAGAAAACCAACTGGCAAAAAGGCTATGTTCGTTGTTTTTGTTTAGATAAAGATGAAGATCGGTTCACGCCTACGTTACTAGGAAGTATTATCTGGATTTAGTTTGCATTGTAAACACACGTATTGCACAATCTAACTTGGGTAAATAAGTTTCTGTTCTGTTCAGTTCTTTTGATTGTAAACTACAAATGTAGCCCAATTTGCCTACATGTACCGCAATTTGTCTCAGATAAGTTAACAGCTCTCATATCGACAGGAAAACATTTATTTCAATATGTGACAATTTATTTCTACCTATTTCAAACCTAATGTGGATTTCGTGTACATAATTCCATAATGACTCATAGTAAATATATGTTCAAGCTTCTCAAGTTTTGTTTTAAGCTGGTGTTCATATTGTGGCCACGGAAAATCCACAAGCAAACATCAGCTGAAAACCCTCTACCTTTGGCAATCTGAGGCCAATGCCTAAAAAATATAAAATTATTTGATTTACAACACAATTTTTAAATTGGCAGTGCACGCGGTTTTTTCCATATGACTAGGTACATGTTCTTATTTGGTTTATAACTGTGTTGTCGTTATTGGACTGCACACCAAACCACCAAACGACCATGTTCATTTAAGTACAAACTATCCAAATATACCCAATATAATTAAAGGCTCTTGGAAACCAACACAGTGAAAGGTTTTTATAAAATTCACGATGCAAAGTTTGTCTTGGACCTGCTTTATAATATTTTCTCATTCTACTGAAAACAAAACCGTACCAAACAACAGAACAAGACAACACTGCGGGTTAATGCAATAGTCAAACTTAACACACACTTTAGCTTTATATTTAACAAGAGTGCATTATTCTAGTTTTGCCTAATTTATAAAGTGACCCTCGTACAGTGAAATCCGATCCTTACAAAATCAGTCAGTGTATTTGTTGACTGTCACAGATGACCTCGAAGTTACCGGTTTCAGCACAGTTTAAATGCATACCGATAGAAAATTGGCGGTAATCAAGATTTAAGCGAACCATCAATTTTGTAGTCTGTGTCTTTTTTGGGCTTATGGTGACTTGACTTGCCGACAAATCTCGAAATTAAACGCGAAAACACGTGAAATTAACAAAATGACCCCAGTGTCTTTGCGAACTTGTGTATTTAAGTATGTGAGAACATCTGATTCTAATTATATAATTGCATTATTTTCGATGTGCTTATTGAAGAACGTTTTCTTATTTATTTAACAATTTTAATTTTAATATTAATATCAGTGAAATGACTTATATTGTTCGAAATTATAACCACACGCTCGTCTTCAAGCTAGCAAGCTATTCGCATATCGGAACAGAGATTAAGACTGTTGGTGCCTAGAGCCTAGAATAGAGCAGCAGCATGCCCTTTTCAGTACGGACACTGAATGTATAATACCAAAGCTACATTAGTATGGGCTTATAAGCAAGTTTTTTTGTTCGAAATAAGTCTAAGTGATCATAAATTAAGTGTAGCAAGATACGTGTAACTATGTAGTTAATATTTTACATATCCGTGTCCTTATGACACTGTTATACAAGCATCATGTGTGTGTCGTTTCAACATTAATGTCGAAAAAATGTTTCTGACAAGAAGTACAAATTCTTGTTTAAACAATACGGAGTTACAACACCTGTGGTAGAACAGAAGTGCCGAATCCTTGGCCTGTGTAATCCACAGACCAAATAAGAGCACGGTAGAGTAAATAAAACGACATTGCCAAACTTCTTAAGAAAATGTGCAGTCAAATATATTAATGCGGATCTGCGGGACAACCGTATGAGAGCGCTGTGAGGCAGATAACTCGGCGGGTTGTACGTCTAGAGACGGGATTTAACACAACTGTTCGAAGGTGGGACCTTAAAATGTAAGATAAACCTAAACATGATTACGTACGACGGTACATATATCAATCCAGTTTGGTTCGATCGTAAAGACGTACCAGAGATAACTAAAACTACGTGGCCCGAAAACTTCAAAAATTATCATTTGATTTACGACAATTTTGGTTTTAAATTGTAAATGTTTTTTTCTCACGGACAAATTCAGTTTGGTGATTTTATAAACTGACTAATTAAATATGCTCTTGCTGTCGCGAGTGCGGGTCTTCTGAAATATTCCGTTCAGATTTTACCATATTGGTATATGGGTTTATCTGTTTTCTTGTCTCATGATTTTGAGCTACATTCATAAAATTGTATTTTTGTTATCAAAACATGTAAGTATGCAACATAATATCACTCGTATTTTAAATGTAAGAAAGTATATTATAATTTCAAACCAATAAACAAATGTACACAAAAATAACAAATATCAATATAGTGCTTCACATGTGTTGAATATAAAATTAATTTTTCTGAGCAATAGTATAATTATTAGGCGTACCGGTTTATTCGAACCTGGCAATTAGGATTATCAGCGTCAGTACCTCGAACTCGAACACAGTTTATGACCGTCTGACATCGAAGTACCTTGACAAAAATTGTATTTAAGTCGATATTATTATTCATTACCGAACGAGTTCAACAAAATTTTGAAAAATAATTTCTTTGAAAAACAAAACAGAATTATGACGCACACGCGACACAAATTTTACAGTGTCATTATATAAAACTGGACCAAGGGCCTAAATAATGACTGACCGAGTTGTTTTTATGAAAACAGAAATTAAACAAAAACAAGTTTTTTTAGTTGATATAAAAACGACCATCCCATAATTGAACGTTATCCATTAAAACCGACGTGAGAATTTATCGAATATTTCGTTCAAATAAGAACGTAAATGTTGGTTCCGTTGTTGACATTTGACACACATCGAGTGCTCGGCGCAAAACTATGGTAACTACATCAATTTATAGAGGCACATACCATAGTTTTGCGCTGAGCCCTCGACATACGCTCTTACGGACATGAAACATGTTTGAGTATTGACTGGTCCCTTCTAATATGTACATATATTGGTACCCTACAATTTCCTACCCGTAGTAGGTAAAATATTTGTTTATTTGTCACGGAAAATATTTTAGTGTCAACCGTTTAAAATCAATATTCTATTCATTTGAATTTCTCATTACGAATAAGGCAATTAAATTTACCACAGAAGTAGAACGAAACAGAACTTGTCAGAACTCAAACTTATATTCACGAGTGAAGCCTCATATAATCTAATGCCAATGCAACATACACAATCACCGCAGTAGGTAGAATACTCGCCCTTATATTTGCATCAAACGTTATCATGTCTTACTCACAGGCTTGCATTTTGTAATTTCTTTATAAAATTTGTTCATTGTGCATTTTTGCGGCGGTGATTTGGACTTTTAATAACTTCGTTGCCGTTTGTGTGTGGGCATTGCTCCGTGTATTTGTGTTGTGGTATTACAGCTTTATGTGCACAGCTCGTTAAGTTGCGTGCTGCTTGTCCTGACCAATTCCCTCATATCTTTTTTGTAATCATTTTGTGTCATCCTTTACGTATAATGTGGCTTGGCACGACACAATTATACATATTACATAAATTTCTGGACCGTCGTTATCAATATTTCATGCTATACATGATTAAGTGTTTCAAAGTTGAAACAGTGAAACAGCCGATGTCACTGGATACCGAGTGTTGCACCAACATCATTCCACTTTCGAGCCGGAAACTGTCGGAAATATCCGAACGTTGACCGAAACATAACGGAAACGTCCGAACTCTTGCATCGGGACGTCCGAAACTTACGCGACCAATTCTCGGAAAAGACCGAAGTGTCTCGACAGACGAACACTGTGAAACAATCGAATGAAATCTGTGTAGCGAATCGGGTTCCCGGAGAAAGCAATTAATATCCAAGTGTGTTGAGATATATATCTATATTATTAAATGTACTTAGGCGGGTATTGTTTTAATTAACTCGACAGGTGATCGGGGAGAATACGAAGATATTCATCTAAACAAGGCAACAATTAGCTTAGAGGGATATTCTATCGCCAAATTAAAATCGCTTGTCATCATTAACTATGTTTGACACGGAATATAGCACGCGATCTGATACACTAGTTCTCGCTAGGTGTCGCTAGTACAGTCTCTTACGTCATCACAAATTATGTCACGGACGAACTTACCGTTAAATTGCACTAAAAGCTTTACGATCGCTATGACATTCAGAATGATGTCACGAATATACTTAGACATTAAAGCCGCTTACATCATATGATGTAACGAACTACGTCACGTTATTATTAATACAAATACAGCAAAACACGACTCAGGGGAGGGGGGCATACAATTAATCACACGCTTTGCATTAACGTTGTGGAACCGCCTTGCATGCGCATCATCTACCCCAAGCAAGAAGACCAACTCAATATAAATAACAGTGTAAGACTCAAAAGGCTTTAAACGAGACTCCTTTAGAATTTCATTGTGTGAAACAGTCTCTTTGAGGACCAAGTGAAATCCCAGACGAATAAGTGGCTTCCATGTACATGGTCGTATCACGCTCATGGACATTGTTTTGTTGTACATATTCGGTGTATTTTTTCTAAGGGCGCATGTCAGTAACGAGGTATTGGATAGTGTTTTGGTGCCATTTAAATACATATACCAGGTTCCTGTGTACAGTGGCACTGGTACGGACTGGACGGGCAACTGTTCCTTGACACACGTTCTGTTTTGTATACCATGCAACACGGTATAACTTGTACCTTGTACAGTAATTGAAAACGAAGACACGGGCGGACAAATAACTAAACTATTACAGAAAACTACATACAGGCCAAATGTTCTGTGACAAATGCCACGCAACACGGTCGTACACGGTATTTCCATACGATTGTTTCCTATATACTATTATGTCCCGGAATCGTTACAATCGACATTGTTGCATTGTCAGACAACACAATAGACATGTGTGTGAAAACATTCGGGTCAAGTTCACCGAAGGCAAAAACTTAAATACAGACACAATTGAGTTAGGTATAAAAGTCACATTCATTCAGAACGTGGCTTAGTTTCATAGACAAACTATAGCAGTATGACAAGTGAAATGTTGATGCTGGGCATCAAAGATGCCGCTAGTTCTTTTTAAGTAAATCTTTTTATTTAGTAAAAGGTATTGGTAGAAACTTGTAAACAAACTAAAATTCCGGCGTGATGTGTGATGCACAAGGGAAGTTATTCTCATGTGTTGAGTGTACGCTGCAAAAACTTAAGATTGCTGAAAATGGGTATTTTTCACTAATTCAAGGGCAATAACTCTGGTTGTACTAAATTGAAAGGGGAGTGAAACCCCAGGTGCACTAGAGTACATGCTGTCAAACATTTCTATAAAGGTTTCATGATCCTAGGTCAAATACTTTTTGAGTAGCATGTGAAACAAGTCAAAAATGGCTATTTTACACCATTTCAATGGCTGATAACTCTGGATGTACTAAACTGAAAGGGGAGTGAAACCCCAGGTGTAGAGAAAACATCCTGACCATTTCTGTGAAGGTTTCATGACTCTATGTCGTGTACTTTGAGTACCGTGCGACATAAGGAAAGCGGCCAATTTTTTCTGTTTCAAGGGCCATAACTCCGTCAAAATTGGTTGAATCATAAAACCCTGATAATATGCACCAGGTCACATGATGACAATCATTCTCTGAAAGTTTGGTTGAAATCTATGAAGAAATGTAGGAGGAGTTGTGCACAGAAGAAATTGTTAAGGCCCGCCGACATTCAGCAATCTAATAACCAGAGTTTTCCTTTGGAAAACCTGGTTAAAAACTTGAAGGCAGTGAAACACCAGGAAAGAATAGAAAACATGAAAACATTCTATTTTCTATTGAAATATTTATTCAAATGAACATAACATGTTTTAGAAATATGAGCACCATTATAATATTGATTAATGCTTCACAGATGGCATTTAGCATGTTTCATAAAATAACAAAGTGTATTCCAATAACGTGGTATAGCCTGACAACGTGAAACTGACACTAAAGGACATTGTTATTTCGTGGTTTGTGAGCTTGATAAGTAAATTTATTGCGAATTAATACGTTCAACATAGTTTAAAATATGCATAGAACTAGTTCCATTTGGCAGCAGTATAGGAGCGCATATGAATATTTTGTAAATAAGAAGTGTCAGTTCAATGTTGGCAAGCTATATTTACCCGTTTAAATTTTGGCAAAACAAACTATTCTGACATACATAAATAAAGAAACATAGAGATTAAAAAAACACTTGCATTTATCAAATTTAGATTAAGACAAAACCTAAGAACTGGAAAAAATCGAAAATCATAACTAAAAAATATCTGACAGACATGAAAGTATTTAACATGTTCCATAAAAGTTCGAAAGGAAAATCGCCGCTCCGCGCAAATAGTTTTTTTTTTACTTTTTAATAGCCCCTGCTAAGACCCGCAAATTGCAACATATGTAGCCGTTATATAAACACCCGTTCCGAACTGATTTGGACTTTAGTACCTACCGAACATTTATCATCCTATTTTACCCCTGACGGGCGAGTCCAACAGCGTTATAACCAATCAAATCTTGTATCCTCCTGGGACTTGGACTTTAGTACCTACCGAACATTTATCATCCTATTTTACCCCTGACGGGCGAGTCCAACAGCGTTATAACCAATCAAATCTTGTATCCTCCTGGGACATCTGCTTGCACCCTTTCATACTCTATGCCGCCTCCTGGGCGGCATAGAATAATAGTATTGTATTCCTAGCTTTAGAAAGCGAACAAGAAATAAACCACTGCCATATAAAAGGCTATTCATTGCTCGGACAATATGCAACAGCGTGCGTATGAAAAGCCGAAAACTAACATTCAAAAGCTCTATTGTGTAGCGATTTGGGGCAAGAATTTTTACAATGGTCAATTAAGGTCATTCGAATACACAAGGAAATGTAAACAAAATTGACCTTGAATTATATGGGTACATATGTAAACTATAGATCTGAATATGGCATTAATGGTTTGAAGTTACACGGGGGTGAATGCGAGAAAGGATGTATGCATTGGTTGTAGGAAACATGTTGACAGCTGAACTAGATTTGTTGGTAAATAAATTTGACACTCCAGATAACAGGGTATGATTACGAGACGTTTGACGTATACAAATTGTTAAATTATACAACGAAATGTGTTACCAGAACGATGTAATTGGAATTTTAAAAATACATTTATATTTCATAGGGTTTTACCCGGGCATATATCCTGTTAGCATGTATAATTGTATATAGTCAACGCCAGTTTTATTGCAGTTTTTCTGTTTTTAACATTTTATTGCCTGGGTTTAAATCCTGGTAATCTGTTTACAAAATTTAAATTGATATAATACGTAAATAATAGGTAAAACGTCAATAATAAAAACACCATAGTAACACTGCTACATTTGGGCTGATATTATGATTGAGGCTAATGTGAAACTTGTTTTCTTCCTATGGTAATCCGTTGATTTTCTTTAAATAAGGGTTTGCAGTGTTGCACTGCGCTGCTCGGACAAACTCTTTTTATGACCATTGGAAAATGCCGTTGTATCTGCTGATACCAGTGTGGTTGCTTCCTTTGATGAATGTGTTAATGTATTGAGTTAACCTAAGACCCAAATGCATGTTAACTGTCAACGTTGTGACTGATTTTGATGTCAATGATTGCAAACCTATGGTAAACGTACCAGTATCATTTTTATTTAAACACATATATGATTTCTTAATAACATTTTGTCATATATTTCAGGCAGGTTTTGTGAAGAAAAGATTACCCACAACTATTGGTAAGTTTGTTTACTAGTATATATTGGCTTAATAATTTACTTTTACTGGAATTCGCCAGGGCCAGTTCCTAGATTAAACTTTTTAACAAACCCGTTCAATGACATTTTCAAAACAAACTTGGGACTAAACTATTGTACTTGTTTGCCTAATGGCACTTTATTTTAAGACTTGTTCTATCTGGTTCTGCTTTTATGTTTATTTTGTTATTTACTACACAATACACATCGCCTTGCCATGTCCTCGCCTTGTCATGTCCTCATCTTGCCATGTCCTCGCATTGCCACGTCTTCGCCTTGCCATGTCCTCGCCTTGCCATGTCCTCGCCTTGTCATGTCCTCGCCCTGCCATGTCCTCGCCCTGCCATGTCCTCGCATTGCCACGTCTTCGCCCTGCCATGTCCTCGCCTTGTCATGTCCTTGCCTTGTCATGTCATCGCCTTGCCATGTCCTCGCCTTGCCATGTCCTCGCCTTGTCATGTCCTCGCCTTGTCATGTCCTCGCCTTGTCATGTCTTCGCCTTGCCATGTCCTCGCCTTGTCATGTCCTCGCCTTGTCATGTCCTCGCCTTGTCATGTCCTCGCCTTGCCATGTCCTCGCCTTGTCATGTCCTCGCCTTGTCATGTCCTCGCCTTGTCATGTCCTCGCCTTGCCACGTCTTCGCCTTGCCATGTCCTCGCCTTGTCATGTCCTCGCCTTGTCACGTCTTCGCCTTGCCATGTCCTCGCCTTGCCACGTCCTCGACTTGCCACGTCTTCGCCTCGCCATGTCCTCGCATTGTCATGTCCTCGCCTTGCCATGTCTTCGCCTTGTCATGTCCTCGCCTTTCCATATTAATTGTTCCCTCACCCACTAGGTCGCCCTGCTTTTTTGCAACGGATATTTGGGCTTTTAATTATTTTGTTCGGTTGTGTGTTGGCATTGCCCCGTGTAGTTATGTAATGTCGTGCTGTTACTATTTTCTGTTCTCGCCTGTTAAGTTGGATGCAGTCTTCCCTGTCCGATTTCCTCATATATTTTTATTGTGCTGCCTATAGTTCAGTGTATCGGCATGCAGTCTCGTGCTTTGCTCTTTATTTCAAAACAAAATGAGAAACACTCAACTGTCACAGACGCCAAAATCCCTGTCACAGAAAATGTCTTCGACAGTTTCGACAGTTTAACGTCTGGAACAATTTTATCTGGCATCATGACACAAATATTTGTTTCTAAATAAATCCTCCTGTTTTACATTCTCCGCAATTGATCCATTTATCAGAATCCCTAGCAATTAGACCTGTCTTCATAGCATTGTCTCTAATAGTCACATCAACTGGGATTGAAATCAATCAGAACAATGAAATGATGTTAAAACAATGATTAGGATTCGGTTCATTAAAGCTCCGTTGGGTTAATTACGTTGTTAGGTGGCCCTAGTTGATGTTGTTGCACATAACGAGCGATTTGATTGGATAAAAGATCTGTAAGTGGATTCTAAGAGGGCTAATGCGACATGGGGAAGTGTAATCGAGACTGTCAGTATGACGAGTGTAATCCTTAAAGTGTGTTCATGATGCTGTAATAGGATTTGTACTATTCTCAGATAGTTTTCGGGGGGGGGGGGCTTTATTTATCAGGGGAGCAGTGGCCTATACGTAGGACGCGCGCTTCGGTATCCAGAGTTCGTTGTTCAATCCTCGTCTGGACCACTGGTTAATTTATCTGAGCAAAAATAACCTACACGCTTTACTCCACTAAGGTGTAAATCGGTACCTGTAAGGGCAGCTTCTATTCCAGGCCCCGCAGACTGATGTTGGCTGCTATACCAATGGGGGAGAAATAGTCTCCACAGGGCGACTCCTGTCGATGTAGGTTCCATTTGGTAGCCCTATTGTCAAGGGAAGTTAAAATGCCAAAGGATGATTGAGCAGCATTGAAGTCCCATGGACTTATTAACCGTGATGATGGTTTTAAAATGGGAACTTATTTTTCGAAATATGAAGTATGCAGGAAACCATTTATGATCATGTGCCTATATGAATTGGTGCAGTTAAAATGACAAATTGAACGTTATGCTGAACCAGTCATTAAATTTTTACACCGTACTGATTCATTTTTCTTGGCTTTGATTCAAAACCATCGTATATATATATCTATGAAACTCCTAGTTACCCTTGCCTAGCCCTTAACCTGGTGTATGATTAGCAGATATATACGTTAGTAATTTCTTTATTTTGTTTCGCTTAGTGACGGGGACATGGTAACACAACACCGCATATTTAAGACACCAGAACGAGTTTTTATAAGTTCAAAATCGACTCGGTGATTTTGTCGAGGCCCTGGAAGAGGTTTTAAAAAAACAAAATTTAATGTACGCTTATCAACCAACGTGACCGATATTTATTGTGTCAATATCGAATTAACGTCACGAACAGATAAAAATGAAATATTAATAGTGAAGAATAATTAATTGTTGTTGATCCAATTAAAGTCGGTTGTTCTATTCGATAATGGTGTCAAATGCGCGACAGATGATACCGCTAGTTAGCAATGCTATCTGTGATTTTGATCGTTTTTTAGACGGCACGAATGCCACATGCGTGCTCATCACGTGACGTCATTAACATACTAACCACGTGACACACATATATATATATGCACCACATGGTTCGAGAATGAACTGACTAGCGGGCTCTATCCATCATTATAATATGCGTGTTTTAACCCCTTTTGATTCCATATTTGACCACAGTTATCCAATACCATTTTTGCATTATGCCAAAATACACGAAATATATATTAATAAGGTTAAGTTTCCTCGTAACTTCAACTTCAATTATCATTATCATTATCATTATTATCATTATTATCATTATTATCATTATCATCATTATCATCGTTATCGTTATCGGCATCGTTATCGGCATCGGCATCATTATTATTATTATTATTATTATTAATTATCATACAGAGATCGGAACACAAATTCAGCATATTATTATTCAGGTCTGTGATTATAACATAAATCGCAAGCTATTGAATTCCATACAAAAGACAGTGTATGTTATTAAGATTCATACCTTATTAAGTATAATACGCATCGCCACACCGCATACTTTATATTGATAGCGATTTAACTACAGTAGGATTCACCCGTTCGCATTCATGTGAACAACGGAATTTTAAATTAATACACTCATTTAAACTCAATAATTCATTTTATGTATTTCTGTCAAACGGGCCTCTTTTTCTCTTAAGACGTGAAACCTGATAGCTCTTCGCGACACCGGATGATTTATTTCGTCTCCTTTGTTTAAGATCGGCTAAATAAAAGAACGAGATACCCTTACTAACGACCCGAAAACCTTGTCCTTCTATGTGCGATCTATTTGTTGTTTTATACCATGAACAGGCGTAATGGTTTACCTTTTTTATCAATTAAAACTTGTTTATTATACGCGGTTGACCTTTTAATATCCCTTTATGAATATATAATGGGAGTCTATCAACACCTTTGATGTTATCCATCAAAATGTTGAATTCCTTAAGACGGAATTTGCATATCTGACTACAACGATGGATCGATTATCAATAAATTCCTCCGCGATGAAAAGAAGTTCCCGTTCCGATAGAGCAAGTTTTTAAAAACAGTTTTAAAATATTGTTAAAACCTGTCTGAGGCGTAAAGATGACACAATGGTGTAGAATATGTAAGGTCATGTCGTTTCTTCGTTTCTTAAGAAAACGGTCCATTTTTCAACATATTAGTAGATAGGAACTCGGCCAAGAACCGGCATATCGGATTCTCCTATCGTACAGTTACTTATCATGCTGACGAGTTTGATCTGAATCTCAACGTGACAAACTCTGAAGATATCTACATTTTAAACTTTGTAGACCGATCGCAAGATTTGGTACCATGTGAGAATATTGCCGCACACGCTGCCTGATGACCGTCTCACGAATGGTCAGGAATTTTGTCATGACAGCATTTCGTGCCATTAGTATGTTCCCCATAGCTGAATTCATTTAGTAGAACTACCAGTTCAACTACTGATTCGTGTTTGGAAATTGTCACTTACGAACGAAACGCGGCTAGTATTGGTTTGGTACGCTGGTAAGCAATTCTAGACTAGTGAACGATAAACGACTATTGAACGAAACACTTATCGTTTTTCTTTTATTAAACTCTACAAAAACGCCCAAAACAAACCACTGAGGCGTAATCTTAATCGAACAATACGCTCATCACATTCATGGATCGCTCGTGTCTGATCTGCAGTCCTATTACTCGGACACACGTACGAACAGTTTGATTCCCCCATCGTACTAAAGAATTAACGTTCAGCCGAAGGTACGGTTTCATCGAGTATAATTTGTGATCCTGTTACTCCGACACATGCACGGATCGCTCGAGTATAATCTGCGATCCTGTTACTCGATCACATACACTGATCGCTTAAGCACAATCTGCGGTTCTGTTACTCGATCACATACACGGATCGCTTACGCACAATCTGCGGTGCTGACACTCGGACACATGTACGGATCGCTCGAGTATTATCTACGGTCCTATTACTCGGACACATGCACGGATCTCTTACACACAATCTGCGGTCCTGTTACTCGGTCACATGCACGGATCTCTTACGCACAATCTGCGGTCCTGTTACTCGGTCGCATACACTGATCTCTTACGCACAATCTGCGGTCCTGTGACTCGGACACATGCACGGATCTCTTACGCACAATCTGCGGTCCTGTGACTCGGACACATGCACGGATCTCTTACGCACAATCTGCGGTCCTGTGACTCGGACACATGCACGGATCGCTTACGCACAATCTGCGGTGCTGACACCTTCATACCGATATTGGCCCCAATCTGGTATTAGTTAATTAATATTAGGTGCATTGTTTTTAATCAATAACGTAATGGATTCTATCGGGTAAAAATCAGGCAAAAAGATTTGGGATTAATTATAATACAAAACACGTACACGTATAATTATACACGCGCACACCAATTGATGACGAAATCCGTACAGATGGTGGGTATCCTACAAACTGTTTCATGTTCTCCAAGTTTTTTTTTATATAATTTATAATAACAGATGTTTTGGTACACCTCGGTGAACAGTCTGTGAAGAGCGATGGGGATTTAATATACTCCCAATTGAAGTCTATAATTGTACTGTAACATTTTGTATATTTATTTTGCAGTTTGTTAGTCGCTTTTAAGGACCGCGATAATAATTTGTAATTGATAATAAAGACAAACTCAATTCTGTTCGTATCGACCACTGGTAACATATGGAGTAACATCAAATATGAGCCCCAGTGATGCGGTTACATATGGCCATATCCAGTAGTGTAGTATTTCTGTGACATGTTGATTGCGTTCTCAGGAGGGGGTTTGGTGTAACATGCCATTTTGATAACAAGTTAGAAATAATCGTAGAATCGCCTGATTTCTGTACTTTTTCTTATTTCATTACCGTTTCCGCATTAGACCCATTATTTTTATCATCATTAGCTGTTCATATTAACAACGTTGTCATCGACATCTCAATCGCTAAATCATAGACATATAGACCGAATTTACGTTTGGACCAAGCTGTAAATAAATAAACCTTATAGCTCTTGGACTACACTACCATCATCACCGTCGTTGTTGACCCTTCGTCGTATTAACTTAATCGCCGACGCAATCATTTTTATCTTCGTCGTCGTTGTTTCTATCTTTATGTCACCATCGATGTCGTCGACTTAATCACCGATGCAACTGTATTCATATTTTTCTAAGCTCTCGTCATAAGATCACTAACATGATTGTCAAACGGAATGATTCCTTAGCACATTCATCACTTTCTTCGTCATCAGCAACACCACTTACACCGCTACCGACATTTCCTTTAACATAACGTATTACTAAGCAAACTGAACTCAGCGTCAGCGAATTGAGCAAAAGGATACAATAATTATCGACCCCCAATTACATCAACATTAACATTGCAGAAATATTTTCTCACCGCCCACTTAAATTGACCTTACATCTGCCTTCTGGACACCATACTATCTATAGAAATATAATAATTGATAATTCATTTCTTGCTGAAATATTATTTTTACATTTTCTATGAAGATGGAGCATTTTTTAGTCAATTATCATTTATCTATTCTCTGACCGGTCCAATCGATATGTCCCGTACAAAAACGTACAGTGTTTTAAGACAAATTAGGGTGATGACCTACATGTCCGAGACTGTCCGATTGTGTCTGAGTTTGCTTGCCCGGATGACCATTTCTAACCTCTACTGATGACACAGGGACATTGGTTATCAATAAATTGTATAGATACCCATCGATCGAGACCACTCCAGTTCAGAATTACCACATAAATCATAAGACATGTGGACAAAAAATGAGTCAATTAGTGAATTAGTTTTTCTTTCTCATCAATGACACACAAACAAGCACTGTCCACTATATTCATCATATCATAACTCCGAGAAATGTGTAGACACATTTTGGATGTTCTTCATTGGGGTTTGTGCTACTGTGCTGCGTATTGTTGGAATATAGAGTAAGCGTTATAATTTAATACTGGTATATCGCTGGCTTAGAAGGAGAATGTCGTAAGTGGCACGTACGACCTTATAAGACTACAATGTACTGCATATTTGAAATATACATCATAAGGGGCTTCTTATGAGCCTTTTTCATGAAAATCAGAACTTGCCATGTTGACCGAACTGAAGTTGAAAAAGCTTGTTTTACCATAAGTAAACAGTGATTGCCAGACAGTTTTTCTTGTTTTCTCAAAATATTGCTTTTGTGGTTACGACCTTCTCATTCTAAGCCGGCGATATGTCTGCATGTTGGTTCGCCTGTCCATCCATCGGTTCTTTGATTTGTCTAAACTGCGTTGGTTCTTGTCTGATCAGCTTCATGTGTTGGCGGAACCACTTCGTGTCTGCCTAAACCAATTCGTGTTTTGTCGCAACCACTTTGTTCCTTGTATGAACAGCTTCATGTGTTCCTGGAACCAATTCGTTACTTGTGAAGCAATTTGTGTTCTTATTTGACTAATAATATCGTGACCTCTCGTTGTTTTATTCATACACCACTGTTGTTCCCGGTGAGGAGCAAGTGCTAGACCATTTGACAAATCAGTGTTATTTTAACTATTATTTACTTTCCTATTGCGAGACAAGCAATATTTAAAAACTGTTGTTTCAGTTGATTTAAGTTGCAATTAACTGAAGTGAGTATTTATATTATCTACATGTAGGTCAAATGTATGTAAGCGCCACCTGTGGGCACGGCATTTTGTTTCAATTTATAGGCATGCTAAACGTCGCAACGCGTTGCGGTTACATTTTATTGTATGCTTTTGAATAAGACTGGAATTCATATCATGCAATTCTGAGAATTTATTTGTATATTTACTTGGAAAAACTTCTTATTTAAACAGATTATTTATAGTGTCTGGCAAAGTGTCTTGAAACTGTGATATTTCTGAATTCATCTTGTCTCCAGACTATGGTTATACAGCGTTAGGTGTAATACTGCTACGTATATTCATAAACATTTTATGAAAGTGCGAATTTGAATTTTTCTTTCAGTTGTGTTTAGTTTTTGCATGAATTAAAAACTCCAAAACATGCACAGTGTACTATACATGTATGTACTGCATTTCTATTAGGATCATTATTAGATCTACTTTAAAAGACGTGTAATAACACTTTTCATTTCTGGTTCATTAAACTTTGTTTAAGACCACCTGTTTTTGTTTCAATGAGTGGTCGCTGAATGCAGGATTTGAGTATATGTATATCTCTAAACATTCATATACCTAGGATATTACAATTGTATTCCATTCTGATGTTTTACGAGTTGAAGTAATCCACTTTAGTATAGTCTCCCGACAAGTACGTAGAATCATGTTTCGATGATGTCTGTCGGGAGCCTACATTTCACCCACTATCCAAAATGACCAACATATTAATGTGAAGGCACGCGGACTCCCACGGAAACAGCTAAATCTAAAGAAACTCCAAGTTAGCGTAAATGGTTTGAAATATGGGGATGTCAAATGTGACAATTGCAGATATTTAGAGGAAGAGAAATACATGAACGGACCATTTATCAAAATAATTGCGGGTCTGTTGCCGTCGTCCCGGAGACGGGGTGATTCGTGAAAACAAAACTAATCCATTTACGGATCAGAAAAATGTTGACAGTCTTTAATGCACAAGACGCGTTTGTTGGCACTGGTGCAAAGTCATATTTCAGAATTGTGACTATATGTAAGAAATTGCCTTAGCATGATTGTTATGAATGTGACGTTTTAATCCCCAATATAGGGCCTACTCATAGACTTACCAACATTTCTAAATCTCTTAACAACCGAAGATAGTATAATATTTATACCAAACTATATACTAGTACTGTATACTTTTATAGAAAAAAGTAGGTAATTGTCCCTACAACTAACTAGTGTTTATATCCATAAAATCATTAAAATGTATCGAATATCGATGAGTTGTCTTAGCTGGTACACATGCTTTTTATGTAGAACGCACGTGAAAAATGATAGTAATGTACATGTACGTGGAAATTAGACAAAACATCACTTAAAAACTTTCGCAAAATCACTAGTTATAACTTTTAAAATTGCGGTTCTAGAAATTAATAGTTGAGTGTAAAAAAAGTTAAAAACGCAAGGAATATAGTAAAATTTTAAAAACCTCCATACACTTAAAAATGCATGTCTCGACAGTTTTTGCATGAATAAATTGCTTTCTAACACGACAATCCTCCATACACGTGCATTTTCAAACGGAGTGCTTGAGCTGTGGTCGAGTGGTCAACTACAATGGTCACTTTCAAATGTCCTAGGGGTCAAGTTACAATCACTATTCTCTGCATTGTCCGAAATTCACAGCTAGCCAGTATAAAAACCACCATCGTTATAATGGGATATATTCAGTATAATGATTAGCTGGAAACCACAGGTGCGTGGACAACGAAATTTTCACTTTTTTCTTTTCATGTTCAACTCAAATTAGCCAATTTATGGAGACATTTGAAACGTAGGAGGGCGTATCGTCAGGTA